>JAUMIR010000005.1:5032500-6282500 GCA_030847615.1 Gambelia wislizenii
AACATTGGCTTTGTGAATGAGACAGACTTTCCTTGCAGGGTGAGGAGACCTTTGCCAACGATCAGCGGGTGGAATTTAACGGGCTGCACAATAAAAACAACTACCGTGAAGTACGCCAATATCAAACTGGCCGCCATCTAGTGCGTTACTATTTCATCTCCCGGGTGTTTTCAGCCTACATGGAGAGCGTCTTGAATGACTTCAAGATGGGGCTGGAGACAGGGCTGATCCCAGATGTTCTCATCATGAATTCCTGCATCTGGGACCTCAACAGGTAAGGATACCGGAAGGGATGCAGAGAGCGAGGTACGTTCCTCCACATGTGACTTGTGGTCCCAGAATACCACTAATCTTGAGGGACGTTCTAGACTTTTTAGCCGAGATGCTTTGCCAACCAATAAAAGCAAGGCTCTGATGCTGTTGTCTGTCTTTAAAAGCCATAATGCTACTTCAGGTGCCTTATCAATTTGGCTTTGACTTATGCAACCCTCTCCTATGGTTTTCTTGGCACGATTTCCGTAGAGGAGGTTTACCATTGCCTAACTCTGTGTCTGAGAGTGTGTGACTTGCCCAAGGTCACCCAGTGGGTTTCCATGGCTGAGCAGGAATTCGAACCCTGCTCTCATACAGTCCTAGTCCAGTGGTCAAACCACTACACCACGCTGGCTCTTGTGGCCCTATCCAAGAGTTTATCTTGATAAGATTTATTCAGAAGAGGTTTATCATTGTCTTCCTTGGAGGCTGATAGAGTATGACTTGCCCAGGGTGAACTACTGGGTTTCCGTGGCTGAGCAAAAATTTGAACCCTGGTCTCCTGGGAGTCCTAGGCTGCTGCCACACTGCAGAAATGATGCAGTTTGGCATGGTTTTAACTTATCATGGCTGCATCCTATGGAATCCTGGGAATTGTAGTTTGTTGTGGCTGCAGAGCTCTCTGACAGAGAAGGCTAAATGTCTCACAAAACTACAAATCCCAGAATTCCATAGCATTGAGCCATGGCATCAAACTACATTATTTCTGCATTGTGGCAACAGCCCCAGTCCAACACTCAAATCATGACATCACACTGGTTGTCTATCTTTCCTTTATTATATCGTATTTCTGTTTTAATTGTGCCGTATTATATCTATATAAAACTCTTGGGTATGTTTCCTTTCCCAGTGTGCTGATTGCCCACTTATCCAACCAATTCCCTCCCTCCCTCAGCCACTCACCACCCACATGTAAAACTATGCAATATTTTAGAAATTTAGAAAGAAGATAAATCATAAAAGTAGTCCCCAATGGGAAATACAGTCAAATGTAGGTGGTTGTACTACGGCAAATTGTGTTTTTGGTGGCTAAAATAATAGCATGTAGCTGAACTGTGTTAACCTTATAAATCTACTGTAATGGTGTATGTTATGCTGGGTCAGCCAGTTTATTTTGTAAGCTACCTTGAATCCCAGTTTGTGGAGAAAGTGGGATATAAATAAAGCTGGGGTGGACATAGTAATAATAGTGTGGTGTAGTGGTTTATGCATTGAACTCTGACTCTGGAGACCAGGGTTCAAATCCCTGCTCAGCCCTGGAAACCCACTGGGTGACCTGGGGCAAGTCACACTCTCTCAGCCCCAGGCAAGAGCAAAACCACCTTGAGTCCCATTGTTGGGAGAAAGGCGGGATACAAATGAATAAAATAATAATAGTAATAATAAATCCCCTCTGAAGAAATCTTGCCAAGGTGTCACCTGAGGGTTGAAAATGACTTGAAGGCGTACAACGACAAATAAAGAAAGATGACGATGATGTTTATTTTTATGTTTGTGTGCTGGAACAAGTTCCATCTTACCCTTGCATGCAGACTAGACATTTGGGAGAATGGTAAAAAAAGGATAGGTGATGGAATTAGTATGCCATATTGGCTCTTTCAGAATTATTAGCAGGAAAGATTTTCTCTTACTTTGCCTCCAAACCGAATAAAGGCATGTTTCCCTGTTTCTGCACAATATTAATAAGGTTGGTCTGTGTGGAATGAAATATGATACTCCTTTTAAATTGTGTTCTCATTTCCACCTTCTCAGGCTCATTTGGTGGGAACAAGGGAGAGGGCCTTCTTGGTGGTTGCTCCCAGACTTTGGAACTCCCTCCCTAGGGAGGCCAGAGTGGCCCCGTCCTTGCTCTCCTTCCTTCAGCAAGGCAAAAGAGCTGTTTGGCAGTGAAACAGCTTGGAATGTGGTGGAGTCTCCTTCTTTGGAGGTTTTTAAACAGGCTGGATGACCATCTGTAGGGAGTGCTTTGATTGTGTATTCCTGCATAGCAGAGGGTTGGACTAGATGGCCCTCGTGGTTTCTTCCAATTCTGTGATTCTATGAAAACATTTCTATGCCATCAGGCTTTTAGTAGCTGACTGGGGTGGGCTTTTAATATCCCGCGGGACTGTTTTTATGGTCTTCTAATACATTTTAATATTTTTAGCTTCATAAATTGGTTAATTTTTAAAATTACTTTTATAGTTATGCTTTTATTGACGCTTTTGTATAGTTTTGATCTGTATAGTTTTTCAATATGTTTTTAGCCAACTTGGGTCTCATTCTTGAGAGAAAGGAGGTGTCCTCTCTAGGCGTTTTCTAAGTCTTCCATTACAGTTCTAGGGTGGTTTGCTATTATACATGGTTTCACGTATCTGCAGTAAGTACAGGAATGTATGCCTTGCATAAATGGGAGGCAACTTGAATGAGATCCTGAGAAACTTCACTGTCTTCTCCCTTCCCCACAGATACCATGACACCCCTCCCAAGGAACCCCCTCTTCGGAAGGCCCTCAGGGAATACCAGCAGAACTTGGAGAAGTTCTTTGAGCGGCTGAATGACATCCTGCCCCCCAGCTGCCTCATCATCTGGAACACTGCGATGCCCATTAAGCCTGTTAAGAATGTTGCCTCATCATCTGGAACACAGCGGAAACTGCCATCGGTCTTCATTGTAAGAAAGGGTTGAAGCTTGCCACGGCCTCCAGTGCTGCCCGGTGTCATTTTTACTAGGGATTTACAACTTCGTGAGGCTTGCAGGCCCTACTAAAAATGGTTTAGGGCAGCAGAGGAGGCGGCCACAAATAATCTGCAAAAAATAATCAAATCAGGAAAAGTTAAACCCACAAATGTGGAGGGCCAAATTTAGTATTATAGAATGAGGCAGGGCAGCCGTAGAGGTGGCGGAAGACCTAGAGATGTAAAATTTCTGGAAAGTTTGAAGCCATGGGAAAAAAAACAGTTCCTTCCCCCAATTTTTTTCAGAAAAAACAGAAATTTTCAGATTTTTTTTTTTTAATGCAACATTAGCACTTTTTACAGATTGAAAGTCACTCTGTTATTAAGGAACATAAAATATGACTGTACAATTTGATTTGGCAGAAAACTATCACAATTGATATATTAAAGATTTTTTTTTCTTAAAGATTTTATTCATCATGCTAAAATAACACATCCCATAGTCGATTTTCTTTCTTTTTTTCAATGTTTCCATTTTTTTGAAAAAAAAAGACTTCAGGAAAAAAATGGGGGGAAATTTTTTTTCTGAATTTTTCTAGGTTTTTACCGGGCCTTCACATCTCTAGGGAAGCCCTGGCTGCCATGTGTGTATTCTTCATTTATTATTAATAGGGACTTGATCATCCACTTTTTTTGCTATCTGCACAGAGTCCTGGAATCAAACCCTCATCGATATTGGGGGCCTGCTGTCTTCCTCCTGTGGTACCCAGTCATTGGTTGTCCCCTCCCCACTGGCTCAGGTTACTTGCTACAGTGTGAGTGCTTTAATTGGGACTCAGACTTCCTTAAGTACCAGTTTATGGGGGAAAGGGAGGATATAAATAGGTGATGATGATGATGAATTTCCAGCAGGAGCAACACAAGAAAAAGCCTTTTTCTGCATGTCAGTCAAACAGTCCTCTGTGAGTGATGGTATTGCCAAGGGAGCCTCCTAAACATCCCCATGTTCAGATGAGCTTGTTAAAAGATGAGGGCTGTGATTGACATGGAGGGCCCAAGCATGTTCCAGGAAGCAGTGTGAGCTGTTCTAGCACTAGCACTTCTATTTCTATACTGCTTATCAGTGCCAAAGCACTCCCTAAGCAGTTTACAATGTGTTAGCTAATTGCCCCCAACAAGCTGGGTACTACTTTTACCGACCTACAGAAGGATGGAAGGATGAGTCAATCTTGGAGCCCTCTGGGATCTAACTTGCAATGTTGTGGAGGTTGGGTTCACCAACTTCACCTGCTTCTTTAACCCAGTCAATCAGTTCAGCACCTTGGATAGCTCTGTTGGGATATTCCCCACACAGGCTCAGCATCTCAGGTAGCTCCTTGAAACTGTACTGCTGTCCCTCCATAACCATGGATTTAAGTATTCACGGCTTGAAAATATTCTTTAAAAAATAATAATCCAAAAAGCAAACCTTGATTTTGCCATCTTATATAAGGGACACCCTTTTGCTATGCCATTGCATATAATGGGACTTGAGTATTCACGGATTTGGGTATTCATGGGGGTTCCTGGAACCAAACCCCAGCGAATATGATGGGACAACTGTAATGACATCAGGTGTGGATTCACGGTACCCCTGATATGGAAACCATTAGCCATCTGCTGCCCCTGCTGTAATCCATTCTCAGAATGCTTTTGCACCACTGTAAGACACCAGCAGGATTCCACCCAGTGGAGGCCATGATTTCTGTGATCTCAGAGAAGTTATACTTCTCTGTCTATGAAATAACGAGACTGTGTTTCTACCTTTCAGACAAATCAGGGACAACTGATTGTGAACGCTTGAGTGGTTACCTTGAACATCTCTGAACCTGCATGACAAACGTCAACACTCTCAGCTGTTCAGTTAATTGTCAGTTGTTGTTTAAAGCAGCTCTGTTGTCTGTTGTGTGTTGGAAAAATGCAAAGTTTAAATGTCAAGCTAAGTGTCAGTTTGAAATGTTTAGTAAAATTGAGCAAAACACCAATGGAATCTTTTCAAATGCATACTTAAGGCCTACGGGGAAGACTGCATGTTTCGTGCATGTATGTTTTGAGTGGCACAGAAGATTCAGAGAAGGACATGAGAATGTGGAAGACATTTTTTTTAATGCCCTGGACAACCTTCCAGTTTGTACCAAGATGGTCCCTAGGGATACCACACCAGAGCAAAAAGAGTGCCGCAAGGAAATTTGTGCTGACATTCTGCAGCAACTTGAGGTAGACCCAAACGTTTTTCAAAAAATCATCACTTATGAGGAAACATGGATCTTCCAGTTTAATCCTGAGAAAAAACAACAGTCAATGCACTGGAAAGCACCATCATCACAAAGAATGAAAAAAACATGTCAAAGCAAGTCCACAGTCAAAGCCATGTTCTTTTCTTTTCTTTTCTTTTCTTTTTTTTACATCTTGGTTGTAATTTTGGCAGAATGGGTTCCAGAAGGCTGAACAGTGAACTGACATTATTTTAAGGAAGTTCTGACAAAGCTGAGAGAAGGAGTCAGAAGAAAAGGCCAGAACTGTGGGGAAATGGTTTCATTCTTCATCAAGACAATGTGCCTGCTCATACAGCACTTTCTGTGAAACAGGTTTTGGCTGATAAATGCATTACTACACTTGAACATCCTCCATATTCGCCAGATTTTATACCATGCAACTTTTTTTCTTTTCCCTAAAGTGAAATTTGTGCTTAAAGGGACACGTTTTGAGTCAACTGGTGCATAAAGAAGAAAACAGCAGATGTGTTGACACAGGTGACAGAAACTCAATGCCTTCGACCAGTGGAAAACAAGACTTCATCGGTGTGTGGGTGTGAATGGGGAGTATATTGAAGGGGACAAGCATTAGAATTGTAATACATATAAATAAAGCTGGGTTATTGTATCAGTCTCGTTATTTAATAAACAGACCTCATATGACATGGAGTGGGTTGAGCTAAAGTTGCAACCCTGAACATTGCTGCAAGTTCAGTCACATACCCACAAACCCAATATTTTCTAGGGATCGGTTCCCAGACTTACTGCGGATACTAGAAATGGCAGATAAAAGCAAACCCAATTAAAATAAAAAACTAATGGTAAAAACAAAGCATAGAGCTGTGTTGGAGGACCTAGACTCCTAGAAAAGGATGCTTCTCTAGGCATTTTCTAGCACAACTCAGTGATATGTGTCCTTATTTTATGTCTGGTGGATAACTGAAACCAGGGATATTAGTCCTGCTGATAAGGGGGTCCAACTGTAATACTTGAAGGTGAATTCCATTTCTGGACTTTATAGAACCTTTAACATCTCTCGGCAGCTCCTCTCACTTCAGTTTTCTCTCCCCAACCACAGCATCCGGACCAGTCGACGCCTGAGGATGTGATTGAGGCCAACTTCTACAGCGCCAGCTTGGCCTGGTGCTACAGGTTTGACGTCCTGGACCTGCACTACTCTGTCCGGTTTTTGGAGGCCCACCATGCGGAGGATGGGCTCCATTGGAGCAGCTGGGTCCACCGCTGCATTACCAAAATGCTGCTGACCCACATGGCTGAAGCTTGGGGGGTCAAACTGGACAAGAGGAGGCCTCCGCCTGGTGAGTGTGAGGTGGCAGGTGGAGACCTGGACGGGAAACCAAAGAGTGGGAGGTAAAGGATGCTTTGGAGCTGTGATGATGGAAGCATGCTTCAGCCAGGATAGTGCGTTCACAACCATGAGGTTTTAAAAGTTGAAATACGAGCTTGGCAGAGTGAAATTCACAATGCCCATCATCCCCAGATATGGCTGATGAGAGCTGTAGTACAAAGCCCAGTTGGAAAATGCTCTGGGAAATGCATTTTAGCAAATTAACTTGCCATCAGTAGCAGATTTTTTATTTTTTTCCATACAGTACTGTCCAATATTCTGTGCACAAACGCAAGCATTAGCAATATTCTTATTTATAAAGTGCAATATTCTCAGGTTATATTCTTCAGTCTTTATCTTTTGCAGATGCTTTTAAAAGACGCTTTTTGATAGGATCTCTGACTAGCCAGTTTCTTGTATTTCTATCCAGTGAAAAATCTGTAATTATTTTCAAGTACCGTATATTCCGGCGTATAAGACGAGTTTTGAGCACTCAAAAGTGCCCTCCAAAATTGACAGTCGTCTTATACGCCGGATATACTTTGCTTCGCCTACCTGCCTATCTCCTGCCTCTTCGCAAATGGAACGAAGAGGCAGGAGATGGGGCAGTGGGGTGAAGCAAAGTGTTTTGAAGTTCATTCGCCCCCCTCCTCTGCCTTCTCCCCCTTTGGGGAGCAACGGAAAACAGAGGAGGGGGGCGAACGTTGCTGTTTGCTGCAGCCGCCGCTCGATCACTTCTGCAGCGGCCGAGGCAAACCGCTAGATTCGCCCCCTCTCCCCACCTTCCATGAAGGTGGGGAGAAGGGGCAAACGTGCCCCGTTTGGGCGCACAGCCGCCTCATCCTCCTCCTGCACTCCTTCCTGGAAGGGTGCGCAGGAGGGGGATGCGGAGGCTATGCGGCCAAACCCGCGATTCGCCCGCTCTCCCCACCTTCCAGGAAGGTGGGGAGAAGGGGTGAATGTGCCCCGCTTGGGCGCACAGCCTCCGCATCCTCCTCCTGCGCTCCTTCCTGGAAGGGAGCGCAGGAGGGGCATGCGGAGGCTATGCGGCCAAACCCGCGATTCGCCCGCTCTCCCCACCTTCCAGGAAGGTGGGGAGAAGGGGCGAATGTGCCCCGTTTGGGCGCACAGCGAGGGAGCGCAGGAGGGGCATGCGGGGGCTATGCGTTGGAAGAGGGGGTGTCGTCTTATACGGCGAATATATCACAAACTCTATATTTTAACTTTAGAATTAGGGGGGTAGTCTTATACGTACAGTAATATATTTTTGCCATTCTTGGCTTATCTTGTATAAAATACATATTGTGCCTCTCAGATTGTAACCTTCCCCCCCACCCCGCTTTCTATCTTTGAAGTGTTTTGTTGAATAAACCGCAGCTTAGTTTAATTTTTTTTTTAAGTCATAGAATCATAGAGTTGGAGAGACCAGAAGTGCCATTCAGTCCAACCCCATTCTGCCCTGCTGGAATACACAATCAAAGCATTCCCGACAGATGGCCATCCAGCCTCAGTTTAAAAACCTCCAAAGAAGGAGAATCCACCACACTCCCAGACAGTAGTGTATTCTACTTCAAAATAGCTCTTACTGTCAGGGAGTTCTTCCTAATGTTTAGGTGGAATCTCTTTTCCTGTAGTTTTGAGTCCATTGCTCCGTGTCCTAGTCTCTGGAGCAGCAGAAAACAAGCTTGCTCCATCCTCAGTATGACATCCCTTCAAATATTCACTTGATCGCAGTCTGGCTGGGTCCAGGCTATTTGAAGGACTATGTCTCCCTTTATGAGTCTATTAGGGTTCTACGATCATCCAGAAAGACCTGTCTCTCTGTCCCACCACCTTTTCAGGGTTGCAGTGGCTGCTCTCAGACTTTGGAACTCCCTCCCTGGGGTTCCTTCGCTTTCCACGTCACATATATGTATGTTTTTGCTTAGGCATAGGAAAAATGAATCTCATCTATTGTCTATTCAATCCCTTTAGAAACATGTTATCTATTCAGCTGCACTGACTTCAGTTCTCAGGCAAAGGAAGGCAACCCCAAGGTTAAATCTTTTGACTCTCAACTAGAGTATGTTTTTTTTTTCACTTGACCAAAATCTGTGTTTCTAAAATGGGGCTGGGGCCTACTTTCTGTTCAGGTTAGTTAGGCCTAGGTGCTTTGGCTATCAGAATAATTCATTATGTTCATAGTTATCAACCAGCTTTTGAATTTGTTACCTCACTGATAGAATAAACCAAATAATCTTGTCTGTTAGGTGTTACACTGACTCATCTTGCTTTATTTCCCTTATAATAAAGGGAAGGTCACGCTAACCAAAAGAATACACATTAAGTAAATCTATCCACTAAGGTGTACTATTGCTTTAAGGACAAAGGAAAATATTGAAGCAACAGACCACATACTAGCACAGCTGAAGTGGATTTGGTCACAGCTGTGGCTAAGCAGAGGGCTGACAGCCAAACACTCCAATATAATTGAACCACAAGTTGCACAGTGTGTGGGTTGGTGCCATAGTGAAGAGGAGTGTTGGTGTATGTTGGGAGATATTGCTGTTAAGATGACAAGGTATGTTGTGTATATACTTTATTTGTTTACACTGTAGCCGAAGATAAAGGCCTCCAGATATCTTTGGATGAACCTTGCAGCCTGTAAGTCTTTTTCTGTGTGTGAAAGTAGGTCAGAGCAGTGAAATGCCTGCTAGCTGTAGCTTTTGTTTCTGAGTTATTCTTTTTCCCCATTCTGCTGCGCAGTACTGCTGTTTGGCTACACTTGGGTTAGTTTGTCCCCAGGCTGTACCAGGTGTCTCTTAGTGGGCTAGCAAAGTGAGTGTGGACACAGCCTGGTGGCAATATGTCACACCCCTTCTCTTCTTTTTTATTCCTTACATTGAACAGGACCAGAGAGAAATATGGATGCTTTGAACTCTTCTCCACGCCTTTTCCCGCCCCCCACACCACGCCAGTTCTCGCCGCACGCCAACGGCTCCCCCTTCAGCCCATTCAGTCCTGGCAACCATGTTGACTTCATCCAAAATTCTGCAAGCTACAATAATGGGCCCATGGATGACTATGAAGAGCAGGGTCCTGGCTATGAAACCTACTACTCAAGTGCCAGTGGGCTTGGAGATGAGTTTGGCTATGAGGAGGACCCCCAGACTCACCTTGACAGGCCCATTCCTGGCAACAATCCCACTTTCCAACAGAATGGCAGCTACAATCATGGGTTCACAGAGGAGCGTGCATACGAGTGGCGTCCCCAGCCTTACCCTGGCTGGATCAGTCCTGGCAATGATCCCAGTTTCCAGCATAATGGCAGCTATGATCACGGGTTCATGGAGGACTATGCGTATGAGGGCGCCACACTGCACCCTGGCCAGCTCATACCCAGCAATGACCCTAGTTTCCAGGAGGATGTTAGCTTTCACGAAGGGGCCGTGGTGGGATCTGGATGTGACCACTTCTCCCAACCCCTTCCTGGCCCTTTGCCCCACCCAGAGAATTATCCTTTCGTCCAGGAAAACGGTTGGCATGGCATCAGATTCCCGGAGGGTTACGGAGCCCAACAGCCACCCTGGCTCCATATGGAAGGTGAGTTCTTGCTCTGCCTCAAAGAAGCGGAGGGGAGGGCGTTCTGTAGAGGGTGTGTGTGGTTTTGGCTCGGGGTGTGTGTGTCTCAGAGGGCTTAGCAGGAAGTGTGAGAAACAAAGAGATGTGAAGGGCTGGGAAAAAGGGGGGAAATTCAGGGGGAAAAGTTTTTCCCCATTTTTTTCCTAAAGCCTTTTTTGTTTTTTTTTTCCTGAAAAATTGAAAAAAACCTGGTGGCACAGTGGTTAAATGCCAGTACTGCAAGCCACCACGTTGCAAGTTCGATTCCAGCAGGCTCCAAGGTTCACTCAGCCTTCCATCCTTTCGTAGGTCGGTAAAATGAGTACCCAGCTTGTGGGGGGCAATTAGCTAACACACATTGGAAACTGTTTAATGCAGTGTAGATGTGTAAATAGCTATTGCTTAAAACAATTTGTAAGCCGCTCTGATAGCCTTGTGGCTGAAGAGCGGGGTATAAATAACTGAATAAAAATAAATAAATTAATTAAAATTGTGAATGTTTATAGACATGACACACTCATTCCCATTCCATAAGTAGACATAAAACACCAATTCCCATAAAAAGAATTGAGGGGAGGGGTAAAAGTGCGTGGAAGGGAGGAGGAAGGGACTAAGATTCATAGAATCATAGAATTGTAGAGTTGGAAGAGACCACGAAGGCCATCTAGTCCAGCCCCCTGCCATGCAGGAAATCACGATCAAAGCATCCCCGACAGATGGCCATCCAGCCTGTTTAAAGACCTCCAAGGAAGGAGACCCCACCATGCTCCGAGGGAGTGTGTTCCACTGCCAAACAGCTCTTACTGTCAAAAAGTTCCTCCTCATGTTGAGGTGGAATCTCTGTTCCTGGAGCTTGCATCCATTGCTCTGTGTTCCAGTCTCTCAAGCAGCAGAAAACAAGCCTGCTCCATCCTCAACGTGACATCCCTTCAAATACTTAAACAGGGCTATCATATCGCCTCTTAACCGTCTTTTTTCCAGGCTAAACATACCCAGCTCCCTAAGTCTCTCCTCATAAGGCATCGTTTACAGACCTTTCACCATTTTAGTTGCCCTTTCATGGACACGCTCCAATTTGTCAATATCCTTTTTGAATTGTGGTGCCCAGAACTGGACACAGTAATCTAGGTGAGGTCTGACCAAGGCAGAATAGAGCGGCAATATTACTTCCCTTGATCTAGACACAATACTTCAATTGATGCAGCCCAAAATCGCATTAGCCTTTTTAGCTGCCACATCACACTGTTGACTCATGTTCAACTTGTGGTCTACTAGGACTTCTAGATCTCTTTCTCATTCAGCCAGGTCTCCCCCATCCTATATCTATGCATTTCATTTTTCCGCCGTAAGTGCTATTCAGTTATTAGTTACTATTCAGTGATTTGGAGAATATATGAACACCTTGTCTTAAAGATTTTACTCATCATGCTAAAATAAAACATTCCATAATTGATTTTCTTCCTTTTTCCATTTTTCAGAAAACAAACAAAAGAGGCTTTGGGGTGGGGGAGGGGAAGAGAGGGTTTTTTTCTGAATTTTTCCAGGCTTTTTCCAGGCCTTCACATCTCTAGGCAGCACTGACTGATCATATTTCCAAATCAGTCACTTCCTTTCAGAAAGCAGATGGGATGTACATTAAAGGAATACATCCTTTAAACAGTTGAGCGACTCCTGAAGGTCCACTGGTACTCTTTCCCTGGTGTACCCAGATGCACGCTTGGCACTTCTCAACATGGACAGAGATCTGTGTGGTGGTGGATGCTTCCAGAATGGAGTTTTGTTCCTTGTCCTTCCGTGGTGGCTGAGATGGCCAGAACGTGAATAGAGGGCAAGGCCTTCTGTGTGTTTGCTGTTAGGGTGGAAGGCCTACACATGGAAGAAGCTGCAAACAAATAGATTCACACTCATTTGACAACATTTTGTTGAAAAAAAAGGACTTCTGAATAGGAATAGTCTAAAATCTTGCAATTGAAAGAAACTTTGAATGGCTGTTACCAAGGTGAAGTGTTCTGGTCACTATGGTTCCTGCATGGTTGCCCAGCTAGCTTAGTTCAGATTCCTTCTCTTCCTCCTCTTTTTCCTCCTTTCCTCATGTTTCTCTTCACCTCTTCCTTCTTTCTCTTAATCTTCTCTTCCTCCTCTCCTCTTCCTCCTCCTTATTCTTCCTCTTCACCTCTCCTACTTCTTTTTTCCTTCCTTCTCTTCTTCCACCTCTCATGTTCCTCTTCACCTCTTCCTTCTTCCTCTTCCTCTCCTCCTCTCCTCTTCTTCTTCCTCCTCCATATTCTTCCTCTTCACCTCCTCCTCCTCCTTTTCTTCCTTCACCTGTTCTTCCTCTTCTTCCTCCTCTTCTTCCTCATCACCTCCTCCTCCTTCTTCCTCCTATTCCTTTTTTTCTTCCTCCTTATTCTTCCTCTTCACCTCCTCATCCTTCCTTTTCTTCTTCCTCTTCTTTTTCCTCCTGTTCTTCTTCCTCCTTCTCCTTCTCTTCCTTCCCCCTCTTTATTCTTCACCTCCTCCTCCTTCTTTCCTTCCTCTTCCTCCTCCTCCTCGTCTTCTTCCTCCTCCCTCTCCTCTTCTTCCTCTTCCTCTTCTATTTATTTATATCCCTCCTTTCCCCCAGTCTGGGACTTGAGGCAGCTTACAACAGTTATAAAAGAGACATAGTTGGAAAAGATACCAAATAAAAAGTTTAAAATATTGTCAAACTATCCATAATATTAAAACCAGGTATTTCCTTTTTTTAAAAAAAGCAACAACAATTAAAAACAACAAATAAGCAAGGCACAAGATAGTGCAGCACAATTCTGCAAGGTCCCAATTCCCTTCTGTAGTCAGCCTTGAAAGGCCTGCTAAAATTAAAACAAAACAAAACAGCCTTTGCCCACCTGTGGAAAGAGACTAAGGAGGGTGCCAGTCTAACCTCTCTGGAAAGGATTTCTAGAGCCTAGGAGCAGCCACCAAGGAAGCCGTCCCGTGTTCTCACAGACAGAAGGGCCTCCCCTGAAGATCTCAAAACACGAGTAGATTTGTAAGAGGGAATACGGCCCTTCAGATAACCTGGACCTGAGGTGTATAGGCTTTTATAGGTCAAAACCAGCACTTTGAATTGTGCTCAAAAGTGGACCAGCAGCCAGTTTAGCTGCTGCTGCAAGAGAGCTGTGTGTTCCTTGTGCCCAGCCCCAATTAATAGCAATAGGATTTATATTTCTATACTGCTTATTGGTGCAAAGCACTCCCTAAGCCAGCCTTTCTTAACCTTTTTATCCTGGAGGAACCCTTGAATCATAGAATTGCAGAGTTGGAAGAGACCACAAGGGCCATCCAGTCCAACCCCCTGCCATGCAGGAAATCATGATCAAAGCATCCCCGACAGATGGCCATCCAGCCTCTGTTTAAAGACCTCCAAGGAAGGAGACCCCACCACGCTCCGAGGGAGTGTGTTCCACTGCCGAACAGCTCTTACTGTCAAAAAGCTCCTCCTCATGTTGAGGTGGAATCTCTGTTCCTGGAGCTTGCACCCATTGCTCCGTGTTCCAATCTCTGGAGCAGCAGAAAACAAGCCTGCTCCATCCTCAGCGTGACATCCCTTCAAATACTTAAACAGGGCTATCATATCACCTCTTAACCGTCTTTTTTCCAGGCTAAACATACCCAGGCTAAACATACCCTTGAAATAATGTTCAGGTCTCAGGGAACCCTTGCATAAACATTATTCTATATACTGCTGTTGCTTCCTCCCCACAATCACAATCTCTTGAGGAACCCCTAGCAACCTCTTGAGGAACCCTAGGGTTCCAGGGAATCTGGTTAAGAAACACAGCCCTAAGCGGTTTACAGTGTGTGTTGGTTAATTGCCCCCAACAAGCTGGGTACTCATTTTACCAACCTGTGGAAAGATGGAAGCCTGAGTCAACCTAAAGCCCTGTAGGATCGAACTCACAATGTTGTGGCTGCAGTGCTCGCATTTAACAACTGTGCCACAAGGGCTCCTTAATAGTCCGGCTGCAACTCATTGGACTGTTTGAAGTTTCTGGACAGTCTTCAAAGGCAGCCCCACTTGGAGCATGTTGCAGTAATCTAGATGGGATGTAACTAGGTTGTGTGTGTGTGTCACTGTGGCCAGGTCCAACATCTCCAGGAATGGGCGCAACTTGCGTGTAAGCATTAGCTGTGCAAAGACACCGTTAACTTTTCCTGCACTTCTCACTTGTATCTCTTTTGCTTTTCTGCAGAAATTCATCAAAATGGCTTCCCCCCTCCCTGTCCTCCTGCTCCTCCTTTTCCTCCTCCTCCTGGACCCATTGACCATCATATGGGTCAGGCCTCCTCTTATTCACCGTACAGATCTCCTCAGGAAAACCGGAGTAGGCACCGGAACAGATTTGTCATCTATCACCAACGCGCCCGCAATAACCTCCCCTACAGGAGGCCTCGGACTCGCTCCAGAAATGCCCGGTGGTCAGCAAAATCCCCTCGGAGACCTCTCTACTACTCATAGGTGTGACTCTGTTGGCCTTGAACGTTTGTCCTCTTGCATATTGAGAAGACCGGATGGGACCCAGTCTTGTCTGTGGGCATAGAGGCTCTTCAACGCGCCAAGTGGATGCTTTGGAACCTTGGCCTGCAGCTGGAATTGCAAGGTGTATCTTTGGCGATGGGACCCAGCTGCTTCTTTGAATCTGGGTTTGGACCAAAGAGTTGGGGGTCCTTGTGCCGTAAGACACCTGCCTCCTTCTCAGGTACCCAGTTGTAGGAACGGAGGTGGGGAAACCATGGGGAGCAGGTGACATGAACCCAAAATGGCTTTTTGTAGTCCATCAAGTCCCATCTGACCCCCCTGCAAAGCTCCTGAACATTGGTTTTTCATGGTTTTTTTCTGGGCTGTGAGACCGTGTTCTGGAAGAGTTTATTCCTGACGTTTCGCCTGCCTCCTGAACATTGCCCTGCAGCTTAAAGAAAAAGGTTTAAAATGCCTCAAATAACCCAAAATGTTAGGAGAATGCTCCCAAACATGGCAATTTGCCATTCTCCATATATTGTGGTTGGTGGCTTCTACATCAGAAGGAGTACCATCAGACCCGCATATCCACAGAACCAATATCCATGGTTTCAGTTATCCAGAGGACACAGAATTGGGACACATACCATAGAACTGTGCTGGAAAATGCCTAGAGAGGAGTCCACTCTAGGTATATTCTAGGTCCTCCAGTGCAACTCTATGATGTGTTTTTATAGAAGTCCTTTATCTTAATAGGGTTTGATGTTATCTATGGTTTCCAGCATCCATGGTAAATCAGGAACCAAACCCCCATGGATATGGGGGTCTGACTATACATCTTCTCTGGGTTTGGGACAGCTTCCAGGAGCTCTCTGTGGTGCTGAATATAATCCAGAGCTGGGGTTCAGCACTTTGGAGAGCTTCTGTAATGTGGATTAAAACCTAAAGTGGAGTCCTTGCTCCACTGATAGTGAGCCACTGCTTCCTCTGTTCAATACCTCACAACCCCCGCCCCGCCCCGTCCCACCAAAACTTCTTTCTAAGTGGCCAAAAATCAGCCAAAATTACAGGAGATTAAAACTGGAAATGACAGCTAGATTTTTGGCTGAAAATGAGCAGCGCAGACTGCTAGAGGGATAGAGGGGCAAATATAATCACCTGTTGCATTTTCCAAGCCCTGTTGTAGAAGAAGGATATTTTCATGACCAAATGTGGGGGGGAAATGCAGTAATTTTTAATAATGGCATGACTGCCAATTTCTCATTTGCTGTGTCAGTGTTGGTGTAAACCATCTTGGTTCTCTTCCCACCCCATCTTAATTCTGCTGGAATCTTGTCACTTGATGCTCAGGAGGTCTACAAATCACGTCCAGGCTTGGCAACCTAAGCCTTAGTTCCTGCTCCAGCTGTGAAGGCCAGACACATTGTGAAATCACAACAACATTACAGCCACAATCTTGTGTGTGTTTATACATGTAAAAGTTCCCCCATAGAGGTAGTTAGACATTTTTCCCCCATGCAGGATGTCTACATTTGGTTCATGGTTGCAGAACTGGAGGGGGTGACATGTGATGCCATTGCGCATGGATGCTGAATGTGCGCATGCATTGCACATGAATGCTTATTGTGCATGGTACATTGCCCGTGGATGCACATGGACATTCAGTTGTGTAGTCAGTTCTATTTGGTGTCTTAAGTTGCGCTCATTGCCATTCAACCCAAGGGCCTTGTAGCACAATTAATCCTCAACTCTGTGTTATGAAGAGTTAACGCTACACAACCCTGACGTAGAATCTTGGCCTGTGTGTATTTATCAAAGCAGGCATTTTCTGATGAATACAGGGAACAATAAACCCTATTGGGTTAAGTGGCACTTAACACCCGAGTCATCTTTGGGTTTGATGTGTTGGGCAGGTAGCTTACGTGTGTCAGTAGAGACAATGAGTCCGCTCTGGGTTTTGGTCTGAACCTATCCCAAGATGCTTAATCTGTTTTGGGGATAGGGCTCAGCATCTTGGATAACGTCTTTTATTTCGGGAACAGGCTTGAACTAAAACAGAGAGCAGATTCTGCTTCGCAGACACGGGAGCTCCCAACCATCACTGGGAAGTATATTACCAACCACCCAACTTATCTTTCCCCTTTTAATTCTCCCACTTTTCAGCATCTTTTATTTTCCTTTAAAGAATCTTTGGACCTTTCTGCCCCACTCCCTGGGTTATCTGCTACATTCAAAGTATAAAAAACCCCAGGTTGTTTTCTGGTACAAACCTGAAAATGTGAGGAAATGGAGAGAATAGAGAGAGCCAGCATGGGGCAGTGGTTTGAGGGTTGGGCTACAACTTTGGAGACTAGGGTTCGAATCCCTGCTTGGCCATGGAAACCAGTGGGTGACTTTGGGCAAGTCGCATTCTCTCAGCCTCAGAGCAAGGCAAAGGCAACATTTTCTTTTTTTGAAAAGAAAACTCCTTAGGGTTACCGTAAGTTGGAATCGGCTTGAAGGCATACAACAACAACTACAAAGCCACTAAGAGACCTGTTTTAATATTTTCAATAGATTCATTTCAAACTTAAAGGAAGGCTGCAGTGCTTTCAAGCCTAACTTCTTTGTAACTTGTACATACCTCACGGAGAGTAAGCTCTGTGAATTCACTGCTGATTACATCTGAATGCAAATGTTCAGTCAGAGCAAAAATGGGAATTCTGTCCTCCTATCTGTAACATTTTTTTGATCTGAAAATAGTCAGCTGTGGCCAGAAGCCTCCAAGGGAAATGGTTGGTCATTTAAATTCCATTCCCATAACCCCCACCAGATGCAAATCCTCTGTAGCCATTAATTCCATTGTCTTAATGTTCAACTGTAATCATAGTTTCCCCCTTCTTTTCTTTCTTTCTTTACTTTCTTCCTTAAATTTCATCATAGTCATCCTTTGCTGCTTTCTGCATATCTTAAAGTGTTGCTTTTAATACGCTGTTATCTGCATATCATAAAGTGTTGCTGTTTCTTCTCTCAATTTTCACACCTCCTTCCTCCAGTCCTGCCTGGTTTCCTTGTGAGATGTTCTGTTTATCTGGTACTGCAATAAGTGAGCTCAGTTTGATTCATTCTACTGCTTTCAATATCTTTTACTTTCCTTTTAAGAATCTTTGGGATTCATATGCCATTAAACCTTGAAAGCAATTGCTATCCCTTGATTTTCATGCCAGAAGAGACAAAATCGCTAGCAATAATTCTTTGGGGGCAGAGGCTTGGTCCCAGAGGTATGCAAAGAACTGTTGTTTGCCAAAGTGCAGGTAGTCAAAAAAGTTCTTGCTGTTTGCTTTGCTTGGACAAAAACCCACGCCAAGTACTAAAACCCCAAGAAAGTACTTTTCCCCAATCTAATCCTGCTGTTTTTGTGCTGTGCCTTCAAGGTTCTTCTGACCTGCCTGAGGTAAATCCAGGCCCTGATATAGGGCTAAAAGTTGTATGGGATGGGTTAAGGTGGGTTGCAGCCCTTGGCAAAACAACAAAAAACCACAAAGCTATTCTGGAGGTAAAAATGACCTATGGTGCCTTTTGAATTGGTTTGCAAGCAAGCTGCTTGTTAGCCCCTGGCCAGGTACAACAGGTACAGAGAGACTAGCTAGAAAATGGGAGGAGGTCCATTTTAAGTGCTTTAATCTTCTCTCCATTGTTACCTGTGGCTTTTCACCCACAGGAAAGCATGAATGTATACACAAATTGAAGTTTTGCACTAGTCTCCCCACTCTTTCGCATTCAGCCTGGAATGGTATTAGGCTCAAAGGCTTGGGTCTGAATGTATTTCGTCCAGATGAAAAGCTAGGTTTCTTTCATAAAACCACAAGGGTGTAGCTACAAGGGGAGGTCAACATGACAGCATTACCTCACCAGATTTCTGGGCCCCACAATGAAATTTTGCTTCTATCACCCAGTTTCTAGCATTGCAGAGCAAGACATGGAAATGGTTCCTTCCTAGAACTCTGTAGCATTCAGAGTTCTGTAGAATTCAAAGACATAGTTGTGTCCGTATGGATCAGTATGCAAAGCGAGATTGTAGCACCTTTGAGACAAAGGTCAGATCCACACTAGCTGAATAATTCATTCTCACATAATTCCTCCTGCTGTTGGAACACATTACATTCATCCATTGTGAAGGCAAAAGTGCTTCTTTTAGACGTTAATGCCATGTAGCAAACCCCCTATTTAATATAATATTTGGCGGAAAAGCCGTTTTGGTTTTTTGAGAAGTGTGTCTTGCTTTCTGACTTGGGATTGGGTTATTGGATCGTTGGGCGGTGGGGTTGGGGGGGGGGGGCTGGTAGGTGTACATTTACCTGTGCCAGGTAGTCACCTGATCATTCCCGCCACCAAAGGTACCACTCCTTGTTTTTCCCCAGAAAGTGTGGTCTCGCCATTAAAAAAAAAAAGTTTGAAAGTTTGTAGCATAAGTTTTCATAAACTGAGTCTGCTTCTTGTATCTGATGAAGCTGACTTAGGGTGCACCTGCACTGCAGAAATAATGCAGTTTGGGACCACTTTAAGTGCCATGGCTCAATGCTCTGGAATTCTGGGATCTGTAGTTTTCTGAGATACTTAGCTGCCTCTGTCAGAGAGCTCTGGTGCCACAACAAACTACAAATACCAGGATTCCATAGCATTGAGCCATGGGAGTTAAAGTGGTGTCAAACTGGATTATTCTGCAGTATGGATGCAGCCTTAGTATACGAAAGCTTATGCTCCAACAATCTCAAAGGTGCTACAGTATCCCCCTGTGTTCATATTTCCCTTTTCTTTGGATGCCTAAACTATTTTTAGTTTAGCTCAGCTGAAGTCTGAAGTGTCTGCAATGCAAGAACTGTCCTTTGGGGATGATGCCCTTATATTCCTCCCCGGCTCCAAGTATCTACACCCTTGGTAAACCACCTTGTTGCCTTAACTGGTTTAGAATTGGATCCGTATGGAAGCTGTGGCATTTATGTTTTCATCTTCTTCCTTTTTAAAAATATTTGAAAGAAACTTCTCTGCTCCCCATGGCAGCATTTCTTTTGTTGAATGTAAAAAATAAAGCTGTGTTTTTTGAAAACCTTTTTTGAGATTTTTGTCTTTTGATTTGCTTGTCCTGGCAATAGACCTGTGCCCATTTCACAGGGAAGAGAACTGAGGCTGAGATAATGAGAATGGTTGGCCTCCCCTCTTAACAAAGCATTTCATAAGTGGGAATGACAACCAACCTCTCCCGAGTTTGGAAGCCAAACTTACAGGCAGTGCACACATTCCTTGGAACCCCAACGTGCACACACAGGGCCCAAATTTCATAATACTTTATAAAAATACAGGTCACCTCATGGGGGATACTATTCCAGGACTTACTGCAGGTGCCTGAAATTGCATATAATGTGCACTGCCATGAATACCATAGAATCGCACTGGAGGATCTAGAAAATACCTAGAGAGGATACCTCTTTAGGCTTCTGTGTGATTCTATGAGAGTCTTGGTAGAGGCCACCTCCAGCACAATTCTGATTTTCTGGATCCTTAGAATGACCTCCTCCTACCCCAACAGCAGGTAAGTGAAGCCACGGGTTTTGATCCCACATAAAGGGGAGGGGATGACAACATTTATTTCTATCCTGAGCATCCAAAGGATAGGGTGGAGTGTCCACCTTTGGCACAGCTCTCCACAACCACTTACCAGCATGATGAAGAGTTGTGAGTGGGTTAAGAAGAGGTGGTGATGTTTGAATTGGAGGAAATTAGTGAGCCAGTGTGATGTGGTTTGAGAGCTGGACTAAGATTCTGGAGGACCACGGTTCAAATCCATGCTGGGCCAAGAAACCCCCCTGGGTGATCTTGGGGAAGTCACACTTTCTCAACTTTGGAGGAAGGCAATGACCCTCTGCACAAATCTTGCTAAGAAAATGCTAGGAGAGGGTGGTCATAATGGAGCAAGCATAGCGTAGGAGTTGGACTAGGAGTGTAGGAGACCAGGGTTCGAACCCCCATTCAGTCATGGAAACCCAAGGGATCACCTTGGGCAAATCCCACACAACCAGCATCAGAGGGAGGCAGTCATAGTAAACCCCCTCTGAACAAATCTTGCCAACAAAGCCCCATGACATTGTCATGTAACCGTGTCTTCAAAATCAGCAGACAGTAGATTCAAACAGTAAGCTTTATTGTCAGAAGAAACTGATGAGCCAAAGTATACAACATTGTTGCTTCGAATGGAGCTCAGAAGAAAAGCAGTATAAGTACCGTATATTCCGGCGCATAAGATGACTTTTTAACCCAGGAAAATCTTAAAAGTCTGGGGTCGTCTTATATGCTGGGTATCATCTTAGGCTGGGTGGGGAGAGGCTTGCCAGCCAAACCTCCGTGCTTCCCCAATCCGCAATGGGCTCATCGCGAGTTGAGGAAGCGTAGAGATTTGGCTGGCAACGCTTTCCCCACCCAGCTAGCCAAACCTCCGCGTTTCCCCAGCTCTCGATGGGGCTTGGCCAAGGGAAACGCAGAGGTTTGGCTGGGTGGGTGGGGAGAGCCTTGCCAGCCAAATCTCTGCGCTTCCCCAATCCGCAATGGGCTCCGTTTCTCATCCAATGTCTTTTCCCACCTAGAACGAAACCCATCAGTTAATAAAAAGGGAGCCAATCCTCTAAGGTGAAAAAACCTTTTTAACCAAAAGTTTAATTTGGGGGTCCATGCCCAGGACTCAATTGACATTCAGCCTGTTTCTAAATCTAGAAGTACATTTGGCACAGTACTAGGGAAGGCCAAGGATAGCGCTCACAAATTTTGTCTGTGGATTCCATGGCAGATAATCATAGCTAAAAACAGGTTTGATATAGGGGGTTGGACTAGATGGCCCTAAGTAGTCTCTTCCAACTCTAGGATTCTATGATAAAAATTAAAAACATTAAAAAAAAATCACACCAGTTACAGTTGTCCATATACCCTGGGGTTTGGTTCCAGTTTCCAGGCCCCCCCATGGATCCCAAAATCCGTGAATACTCAAGTCCCATTATATGCCCTCTCTCTGGCTTTTCTTCGCAAATGAAGATTCAGGAAAGACTCATCCCGTGCTTTCTGCAAGCGCGCTGATGACTAAAAAAGCCAATACGAGATAAACAAGTACGGTTGCAAGAAAGCACAGCAGAAGGTCTCCTTGGGTGATGTTTCTGGTTTGTGATTCTTTCTGCGTTGTCGTTTCCTTCCAAGACTTGTTTGGCGTGAGTTCTCAAATCAGGCTGCAGCATTGTTGATAGTGCATCTCCATGCCTCCCGATGTGAGGCCAGGGCGGACCACTGTTGGTGATCAATTTGGCCGAGCCTGAGATGTTGTTTCAGGGAGTCCTTGTATCGCTTTTTTGGAGCGCCCTTCTTATGCTGACCCGTGGCGTACTATTTTTGGGAGGCGATGGTCCTCCATCCTAGAAATGTGCCCAGCTTAGCGCAGCTGTGTTCTCAATATCATGGCCTCAATGCTGGTGATCCCTGCTTGCTCAAGGACAGCAACATATGGTGTCCCTTATATAAGATGGCAAACTCAAGGCTTGCTTTTGGGATTATGATTTTTTAAAGACTATTTTCAAGCTGTAAATACTTAAATCTGTGGATACCAAATCTGTGGATATGAAGGGACAACTGTACACACACAGACACACATACTCTTACTTCAATTAATGAATCAAGATCTAGAAGAAATTTTTTTTTCAAGGTCCAGCCTACTCCAGAAAAGTCATTTCTTGACCATCCCAGGCAAATAGGTTTAATCATTAATTAATTAATTAAACCATTAAACTGTAATGGTTGCAGCCAAGGAGGCTTGGAATGGTTTTGCATTGTCATCTCCTTCTCTCTTTCATTAATTAATTAATTAAACCATTAAACTGTAATGGTTGCAGCCAAGGAGGCTTGGAATGGTTTTGCAGTGTCTTCTCTGGCCGTTCCCTCCTCCTTCCCTCCAGGGGGCAGCAGAGAGCCGAGCTGGTGCGAGCTTTCTGCCCTTGCGCAAGATGGCGGCAGTGGCTTCGCCTCCGTTTCCTTTGGATGGGCGGTGAGGGCGGAAGTGCCTGGAAATTGGAGAAAGCCAGCTGGGGCTGGGGGAGAGAAAGGGGGCTGTTTCCCCCCTCCTTGGGCCCGCCAACATGGACTGTTACACGGCCAACTGGGACCCTCTGGGGGAGGCGGCTTATTACAGGTCAGTCTCCTCCTCATTCAGCCCCACCCCTCCTAAATTGCATTCAAAAAATTAAATTGCATTTAAAAATTGCATTTTAAAATGCAATTTAGCTCCACCACCCTTGCAAATTCCAAAATCTGTCCCCTTCACACACTTCAGATCTTCCCCTCTAGCTATCCTCTGGAATCCCCCTTGTTTGTCCCCCAAATATTTTTTTGCTTCCCCCCCCCCTTCTTCATCAACAATACTTCTTTCTACCACCCAAATTGTTCCCCTCGCCTTTGATTTTTGTGTAGATTATTCCACAGGCTGTCAATGTGTCCACACGGTCGAATTACAGTTGTCCCTCCGTATCCACGGATTTGGTATCCATAGATTTAAGTATTCACGGCTTGAAAATATTCTTTAAAAATAATAATCCAAAAAGCAAAGCTTGATTTTGCCATCTTATATCAGGGACACCATTATGCTCTGCCATTGCATATAATGGGACTTGAGTATTCATGGATTTTGGTATCCATGGGGGGTCCTGGAACCAAACCCCAACAAATATGAAGGGACAACTGTATAGCAATTTGACATCACTCAGTAGGAGCAGTAACAACTGAAAGGGACAGATATAGGATGGGTGACACCTGGCTTGATGGCAGTACATGCAAAAGGGATCTAGGAGTCTTAGTGGACCACAAGCTGGACATGAGCCAGCATTGTGATGTTGCAGCTAAACAAGCCAATGCGATTCTAGGCTGCATCATTAGGAGTATAGTGTGTAGATTGAAGGAAGTAATAGTGCCACTCTATTCTGTTCTGGTCAGACCTCACCTGGAATACTGTGTCCAGTTCTGGGCACCACAATTCAAGAAGGATGTTGAGAAGCTGGAACATGTCCAGAGGAGGGCGACCAAAATGGTGAAAGGCCTGGAAACCATTATGCCCTATGAGGAGCAGCTTAGGGAGCTTGACATGTTTAGCCTGGAGAAGAGAAGGTTTAGAGGGGACATGATAGCCACGTTTAAATATTTGAAGGGATGTCATACTGAGGATGGAGCAAGCTTGTTTTCTGCTGCTCCAGAGATTAGGACATGGAGCAATGGGTTCAAACTACAGGAAAAGACATTCCACCTAAACATTAGGAAGAACTTCCTGACAGTAAGAGCTGTTCGAGACTGGAATATGTGCTGCCTTATAGTGTGGTGGGGTCTCCTTCTGTGGTTGCTTTTAAACAGAGGCTGGATGGCCATCTGTCAGGAATGATTTGATTGTTTATTCCTGCATGGCAGGGGGTTGGACTAGATGACCCTTGTGGTCTCTTCCAGTTAATAATAATAATAATAATAATAATAATAATAAAATTTATTTATACCCCGCCCCTCTGTTAAAACAATCGGGGCGGCTTACAAAAATTAAAATACAATACAGATAAAATCCCCAAACACCCCCCACCCCACCCTCCCCCATAAAAAATATTAAACAATTATAAATTAAAACCAACTGATATAAATCATAATTAAAAACAATAAATACTATAAAATACTATAAATGGCCAGCGTACTAAAAGAAGCCAGGATCCCCTGAGGCCGGGAACTAATTAGGAAAGGCCTGCCGAAAGAGATCCGTCTTTAGTGCTTTTTTAAAGCTACTCAGGGTTGTTATCTGACGGATCTCTTTCGGCAGGTCATTCCACAATTTGGGGGCGATTACCGAAAAGGCCCTCTGGGAGGTTGCAGACAGCCTAGATTTTTGTGGCTGAAGCAAATTCCTCCCAGAGGACCGGAGTGTGCGGGGAGGATTGTATGGGAGGAGGCGGTTCCGGAGATAAGTTGGACCCAAGCCATTTAGGGCTTTAAAGGTAATAACCAACACCTTATACTGGGCCCGGAAACTGATAGGCAGCCAGTGGAGAGATCTTAACACTGGAGTTATATGGTCTCTCCGAGATGTTCCCGAGACCACTCTGGCTGCCATATTTTGTACCAACTGAAGTTTCCGGACCAAGCATGAGGGCAGCCCCATGTAGAGCACATTGCAGAAATCTAGACGCGAGGTTACCAGCACGTGCACCACAGTCTTGAGGTCCTTTACTTCCAGGAAATGGCGCAGCTGGCGTATCAGGTCTTATGATTCTAGGACTTTAACTGCCTGGCTCCATCCTAGCAGAATCCTGGGATTTGTAATTTGGTGAGGCACCGTCACTCTGTGGCAGAGAAGGCTAAAGACAATATAAAACTACAAATCCCAGGTTTCTGTAGGATGGAGCTATGGCAGTCAAAGTGGTGTTGAACTGCAATAATTCGACAGTGTGGATACAGTGACAGACGGAATCTCATCTTGGGAGAAAGGCGGGATATAAATCCAATAAATAAATAAATACTTAAAGTGGGGTCAACTCTGCAGTGTAGATACACCCTGTATATGTTGCCACTGCTAGATTTCTTATGGCATAGGTTTGGGGGCATGTAACACGCCCCTGTCCTGCCAGTAATCATACTTAATATTTGTAGTGGTTTTATGTGATCAAAACTTGCCAGATCTGCATGCTCTTAGTCGTCCTAACAACAGGTCAGTAGGGTGGGACAATCCTGTGATTGCACATGGTGAAGGGGAAATTTGAGGAGAGCGGTTTCCCTAAGGTTGCTGGGTGAGTTTGTGACAGGGGCAAGATTTGAACTGCGCCATGTGGTTCCTAGCATCTACAGTGTAAAAATAATGCAGTTGGACGCCACTTTAGCTGCCATGGCTCTATCCTTCAAAGTCCTGGGATTTGTAGTTTTGTGAGGCAACAGCACTCTTTAGCAGAGAAGGCAAAAAGCTTTGTAAAGCTACAAATCCCAGAGTTCCATAGGGTGGAGCTTCAGCATTTAAAATAGTGTCAAAATGCACAATTTCTACAGTGTAGACGCACCCTTGAGTTTCTGGCCTAAATAATTCTGCAATTTGTCTCTTCAGAAGTGAGTTTAATTGAATTCAATGGGATTGTCTACTGGGTAAGAACATATTGAGCCAGTGTGGTGCAACAATTTGAGCATTGGACCCACTGGGTGACCTTGGGCAAGTCACACTCTCTCAGCCTCAGAGGAAGGCAAAGGCAACCCTCCTCTGAACACATCTTGCCAAGAAAATCCCGTGATAGGTTCACCTTAGAGTTGCCATTAAGTCAAAGAAGACTTAAAGGCACGCAACAACAACATTGTAAATATTGGATTATGTACAGCAGTGGCAGGCATGTAGTCCTCCAGATGTTGTTAACTTGTATTGTTTTAAATATGTTGTTAGCTACCTTGAGTCTCGTTATCGGGAGACAAGCGGGATAAAAATGAATAAAATAAATAAGTAGTTAGACTGCAACTTAACTACAGTGGACTTTTTGTGGTGTTGATTTTAAAATCTTCTGTCTTTTAATGGGTTTTAAAATGGTTTTAAATCTACAGATTGCTTAATTGCGATTTAAAAATAATGTATGCCTTTACTGATCTCTCTCTCTGTGTTTTTAATCTGCAGTTGTTTTATTTTTTGTAAACTGCCTGGAATGCCATCCTTTCCTACAGAGAGTGATGGGAGTACCTTGGTTGGGCACTTCAGACTTGGAAGTCCTGGAAACTCAATTTTGCCCCCTCAAGATTTTTCTCTTAACATTTTCTTTTGATTGTTCCCTCCCACCTGCCTTTTTCTCCCCCAGGAAACTTGATCTCTACAGCATGGGCTGGAACCTGAAGGAAGACTTGCAGGACTGCTTGGTTGCTGCTGCTCCTTATGGGGGACCCATCGGTACAGTATAGGTCACATCTCTTGTCTGGCCAGTCTTGCTATCTCATTTTCTAGACTAGCCCGTAGGACTGTTTTTACATACATACATAAACAAACAAACAAATAAATAAATACAGGGGTGGGGAATTGAGAAACCTTGGGTGCTTCCATTAGTTTCTGAAAGGGGGAGAGGGAAGGAGGGGTTCAGGAGAGCCCCCACCCAATCCCACTGACTTCCAGGGGCGACCTGGAAGAAGGCCTGGGAAATATAAAGAACCAGGGCCAACCCTGTCCTTAGGGTGTTGGCTTCTCTTAGCAGATGCTGCTGCGGAAGCAGCAACAGTAAGTTTGAGAGAAAGCAGAGTTGGAAAAGTTACTTTTGGGGAGAGTGCCACCCTCAAAATGTCTCAGACAGCCTGGTGTGACGATGTAAGGAATTATAGTCTCTCAAACTAATTTTTTCCATATTGTCCATCTGCCCTTGGATTCTGTAGAGAGTCCAAATCCTGTCACAGGAGGCATAGGGCCAATTGTGCAGCTCACCCCACAACTGGGAAAAGTTACTATGGGGAAATGTAGTTTCTCAGATCCCCAAGCCAACTTGACCAAGGTCCCTGGGGGAATTGTGTATTCCCCCAAAGTAACTTTTCCAAGCACAAGCAAATGCTGCTTTGCTCTCAAACCCATTGCTGCTGCTGCTGCTTTCCCACCAGAGACCCAACACCTCGCTCTCCCCAATGACAGGTCCGGCCCTGGTAGGTCAACTGTCATTTTTGTTGGTTTCTGTACATGAAATGGAGCAGGGTGCCATTTTGTTCTTTGCATCAGGCAGCAAAATGGCTTGGGCTGGCCCTCTAGAGCATGACAGCCACCCGCTTCCTAGTGAAAGGGACACTGGGGGTGGAAGAGGTAAGACTGAATAGGACATCTTTTTTGTTCCTTTGAACTTCACCAGCACCACTGAGAGGACGGACGAGTTGTGTTCAGCCCTCTGTGACAGAGGTGGCAGGATGGGGCCTGAGATGAGAAAGGGCCTACAGACACTCTTAGAGCTTCCAGAAGTTCTGTTTTGGGGACTATAACTCCCAGAATCCTGCGGCAGTTTTATTCAGTCAGAAGAATCAACCGGGAAAGCTTGCCCAAGACTCTACTGCTCTAGGCTTCGGTTGTGGGCTTATGTATTTTAATTTGTATCTGTATGTATTTGAAAGGTGGGTTTGGGGAGAAAAATCTCCCTGCGTATAGAAAGATAGTGTGTCAGGGAAAGTGTGATCAGGTTAGATTGTAACCTCTTTCTATATTTTACTATCTTTCATTGGTAGGCTGCTTTGTGTATGTTAATGGACGAGGAACTCATATTTATAAGTAAGGAAACTCACATAGAAATTAAGTGAGAACAAAAGTAGTTAAGGAGTCACCAAACTTTTGTGTCTCTTTCTTTTTTTCCTTTTAGCATTGCTCAAAACCAAGAAAGAGAAATCTCCCAGTACCCGTCCGCCTCTTGAAATTTATACTGCTTCAGGGGTCCTCTTAGCTACCATTCCGGTGAGTAAAGCCTTGGTGCATTGTCATGTTGTGTTGGATTCAAAGGCTGGGGCATTTTGGAAGCATCTTCATTGGCATCAATAAACACAGTACTTTACATAATAGCATAAGCCAGAGACAAAGAGATGGGGGGAAGTCCTGTCTGTCTTGCAGAGAGATTACAGTTTATACAAAGGAGCTGAGGGGAGCCCTCATGAGCAAATGGTCTGACTCCGGATGACAGGGCTCATTTGGCCCAATCCCTTGCCCTGCAGGGATCCACAGCTCATTTGGCTTCTGTAATCCAGTGTTCAGTGAACAGAAATCTCAGACATAGTAAACTGCCTTACAGTGTGTCAGATCCACAGTCTATTGATACCAGTATTGTCAGCTGTGACTGGCAGGAGTGGCTCTCCAGACATTTCAAGAAGGATGTTGACAAGCTGGAACGTGTCCAGAGGAGGGCGAACAAAATGGAAAAAGGTCTGGAAGCCATACCCTATGAGGAGTGGCTTAGGGAGCTGGGTATGTTTAGCCTGGGGAAGAGAAGGTGAAGAGGTGACATAATAGCTATGTTTAAATATTTCAAAGGATGTCATATTGAAGGAGGAGCAAACTTATTTTCTTCTGCTTCAGAGACTAGGATACAGAGCAATGGACTCAAACTACAGGAAAATAGATTCTATCTAAACATTAGGAGGACCTTCCTAATGGTAAGAGCTGTTTGGCAGTGGAATCTGCTGCTTTGGAGTGTGGTGGAGTCTCCTTCTTTGGAGGTTTTTAAACAGAGGCTGGATGGCCATCTGTCAGGAGAGCTTTGATTGTGTCTTCCTGCATGGCAGGGGGTTGGACTGGATGTTCCTTGTGGTCTCTTCCAACTCAATGATTCTGCAACATGAACTGCCTTGAGTCCTGTACTAGGAGAAAGGCATGACGTAAACTGATTACTGAAGAAAGTCAAGGAAGCAAGTGCAAAGGCAGGTTTATAGTTAAACATTAAGAAAACAAAAATAAGGACTACAGATGATTTATATCACTTTAAAGCAGATGATGAAGACATTGAAATACAGTTGTCCTTCTGTATTCACAGATTTGGTATCCACAGATTTAAGTATTCACGGCTTGAAAATATTCTTAAAAAAATAATAATCCAAAAAGAAACCTTGATTTTGCCATCTTATATAAGGGACACCACTTTGATATGCCATTGCATATAATAGGACTTGAGTATTCATAGATTTTGGTATCCACAGGGTGTCCTGGAACCAAACCCTACCAAATATGAAGGGACAACTGTAGTTCAAGATTTTCCATACCTTGGCTCAGTCATTCATCAGAATGGAGACTGCAGTCAATAAATCAGAAGATTAGGAACCGGAAAGGTAGCTATGAAGGAACTAGACAAGATCCTGAAGCATAAAGGTATATCATTGAATATTAAATTTAGGATTGTCCATGCCATTTCCATTTCTGTGTATGGTTGTGAAAGCTGGACAATGAAAAAAGCAGATAAGAAGAGAATCAAGACATTTGAAATGTGGTGCTGGAGAAGAGTTCAATGGATACTGTGGGCTGTTAAAAAGACAAATCAATGGGTCCTCGAGCAAATCAAGCCTGAACTCTCCCTAGAAGCCAAGGTGACTAAACTGAGACTGTCGTACTTTGGCCATATCATGGCAAGACAGGACTCACTAGAAAAGACAATAATGCTTGGTAAGGTTGCAGTCAGGAGGGAAAGAGGGAGACTGCATTCCTGGAAGCCACGGCTGCCCTTAGTCTGCATGACCTGAGCAGGGCTGTTGATGAGAGGGTGACTTGTTGAAGTTAAACAGTTCAGAGCTGACTTAACAGTTAACAACAAAAACAGGCAGAAAGAAGGAAAGAAGAAAAGAAAGAAAGAAAGAAAGCACTTCTGAGAGATGACCATCCAGCCTAGGTTTAAAGACCTCCAATGAAGGAGGCACCACACCCTTCCAAGGTAGTCGATTTCACCGCTGAAAACCTCATGCTGTTGGGACGTTCTTCCTCACCTTGAGGTAGAAGGGTTTTTTCCCCCCTTGCAAATTTAATCTATTGGTTCCTGTCCCAGTCTCTGAAGCAACAAAGGAAAACTTTCTTCCTCATGTATATGACATCCCTTTCAGGTATTTCAAGATGGCTAACATATCCCCTCTCTGCCTCCTCTTCTCCAAGCTAAAGATACTCAGCTCCTTCAACTGTTCCTCTCAGGGCTTGGTTTCTAGACCTTGTACTAACTAGGCTGCCCTCCTAGATGTGTGCTTGAGCCCCTTCCTGTTGACACAGGAGGTGCCACATGACAAAAGCCTATGTGTGTCTTTCTCTTCCCTTGACAACAGTGGAAGAACAGTCCAGTGGTGCACCTTGGCTGGACGACCAGTGAGGACCTCCTCTGCGTCCAGGAGGATGGCTCGGTCCTTGTCTACAGTCTCTTCTGTGAGTTCAAGAAGTGCTTCAGCATGGGCAATGTAAGTTGGTCTCAATATGGAGGGACTAATGCCAGTTCACACTCTTTTTTCCTTTAGACATCAGCTGTAAACAAGACTGACTGTTGGGGTGGGAGTGGGACCTTATGTGGCCTTTTAGAAAAGACAGGGGTGGGTATCTTTAGGACTGCTGTGGGCCAAAATTGAACCCCCACCAATTGCTGTGGGCCACTCCAGCCCCCCCCCCTTCCCAAAATCTTGGACAAAAATAAACACAAATGGACCTGGAAGTGACCAGCTTTCACTGCGATATGGGGATGGGATTTGTAGTTTGGTGAGGCACCAGCACTCTTTGGCAGTGGCTGAAGACCTCATAAAACTACAAATACCAGGATCCCATCAGAAGCAGCCAAGGCAAATAATCCAGTTTCAAACTGGATTATTTGCGTAGCATGGATTTGGGCCTAGTCTACCACCCAAACCACTGCATCACACTGGTTCTGCTATATAGCATCTTCACTCTTAGTAGGCACAATGGATTTACTCCTCTATGGCCAAATCCACACTACACAAGTAATCCAGTTTGAAACGGGATTATTTGCCCTTGCGCATTCCTGTGGAATCCTGGGATTTGTGGTTTTGCAAGGTCTTTAGCCTTCTCTGCCAAAGAGTGCTGGTGCCTCACCAAACTATGAATCCCAGGATTCCATAAGAAGGAGCCATGGTAAATAAACCAGTTTCAAACTGGATTATTTGTGTTGTGCAGAGTTGGTCTCTGTCTTCCCACCCTACCTGTCAAAGACCTGAACTGCCACTTCTGGCACCTCCAAGAGCAGTGTTGGGGCCAGTGGGCAGAGTGGGGGACACAGGTTGTGAAGAAGGCTTTGGTCGCTGCTCCTCATGGTTCCAGCCAATAGATGGAAGTGTCTGCTGAATTATGTAAAACTGAAAAGGGCCTTTGGATTGGGATTTTGGATTGGGACTTCCTCCTCATGTTTCAAAGAGCCAATGTGGTGTAGGCGTTTGCATACTGCACTAGGAGTCTGGGAGATCAGGGTTCGAATTACCACTCAGTCTTGGAAACTCACCAGGTGACCTTGGGCAACTCACACACCTTAGCCTCAGAGAAAAGGGATAGCAAACCTCTGCTGAGTAAATCTTGCCAGGGAAGTCCTAAAATGGGCATTTTCTCAGTCCTGCCACCATCATCAGGAGGTGGTTAGGGTTATTGGGTTCCACCTCCTTCCATCATTGCCATTGTAGGAATCATAATGTTGGTCATAATGTTGCAGCAAGCTGAACCATTCCCTCTGCAATGCCCATGTTCAGGCCACCTTTGCCCAGCAAGGTTCAAACCCATTTAGGTCAGAGGTAGGAGTGTGCATGTGGATGATGGGGGTCTTCTTTGTCTGTATTCCAAAATTAGAGGGGGCATATGAGTCCCGATTTGCAACAGCTTTACTGACTGTCTGTTCATTTACAAGCAATTCAGTTCAAACCTAACAGCCCTATACAGCTTGGGTCCAGACTGTCTAAGAAGCTGTCTCCCTCTATATGAGCCTACCTAAGACTCTGACTTTTCTCCAAGTCCCACCACTGTCACAGGCCCATCTAGTGAGGACACATGAGAAGGCCTTCTTAGTGGTTGCTCCCAGGCTGTGAAATTCCCTCCAACGTGAGGCTAGATTTGCCTCCTTTTCTTCTCTCATTCCACTAGCAAGTAAAGAAGTTTTGGTTTAGTCTTTTGGCCATTACCTGGTTGCTGTGGAATGGTCTTTTAATATGTGGGTGTTTCAAGTACTTCCCCCCTTATTTCATAGAATCATAGAGTTGGAAGAGACCACAAGGACCATCTAGTCCAACCCCATTCTGCCATGCAGGAATACACAATCAAAGTAATTTAAAAACCTCCAAAGAAGGAGACTCCACTGCACTCCCAGGTAGCAGCGTGTTCCACTATCCAACAGCTCTTACAGTAAAGAAGTTCTTCCTAATGTTTAGATGGAATCTCTGTTCCTGTAGTTTCAGTCCCTGTCTCTGGAGCAGCAGAAAACAACCTTGCTCCATCCTCAGTATGACATCCCTTCAGACATCCCTTCAAATATTTGAACATGGCTATCATGTCACCTCTTAACCTTCCTGCTCCAGGCTAAACATACCCATTTGTTGCATTTTTAAGTGCTTTAAAGCTGTTTTTAATTCTGCTCTGCTTTTAATTTTAATTTATTAAATGGTTTTGAATTTCTTTTCAGTATCACAGTTGATTTTTAGCTTGCACTCTGTTTTAATCTATGTTGCAAGCCTTGGGTCTTGCATGGGAGGGAAGTTGGGATTATCAGTGAAATAATTCAACTACAATTGCCATTTCCATGATGGCTCTTTGCTCTGGTTGACCCTCAGGAGGTGCTGCAGAACCGGGTGCTGGAGGCCAAAGTATTTCACACCGAATACGGCACTGGTGTGGCTATTCTCACAGGCGCATACAGGTTTACCATGACCACCAATGTTGCTGACTTGAAGCTTCGCCGGCTGCCTGAGGTGCCAGGTAAATCTTACCCCATCCCTTCCCATTCCTGCTTTGCACCATTTCAGACGAGGATCTGTGCATTTCATTTATCCCTGTTGTTATAATTAATAACTTTTGGAGGTGTGCATGTGTGCGTGCATGCAAAACTGTGGCTAATGAGAGGTAAATGTATTTCATTGCCCACTCCTGGTGCCCATGCACACGACACAATTATGCTGCTATAATTCCACTTTAACTGCTGTGGTTCCAGCCTATAGAGTCCAAGGATTTGCAGTCTAGAGAATGATGCTTCAAATTCCAAGCCAGAGAGCAATAGTGCCTCACCAAACTGCAAATTCCCAGGATTCCATGGGATGAAGCCAAAGCAGTTAAAGTGGAATCATAGTGCTACAATTGTTCCGTGTGAAAGGGGACCCATAATGTTCTGTTGGCATTGTTCCTGCATTTAGAAGGTGTTATTGTTGACTCCAGCTCTAGAAGCATAAATCAATCTTTCCGTGAGGGAAGTGTACCAGATTTTATAGACTACCAGATTTTAAGGAAAAAGTTACTTCAGTTTGTCTCTTTACTAGAAATGTCAAGTTGGCAGCCACTACTAAAAGTAGAATTACTTTTCTCTTTGACAAGTTTTTGTTACTCTTAGGAAAAAAATAGATAACAATGATAGTTACAACATGTAAATTACAGAGATTATTAATTAAATTAATTTAAACTTCTGTTCAAAGTAGGCTTAAATTAAATTAAATTAAATCAAGTGTCAGATATATACGGACATTAGAAAAAGTTGTTTAGAGCTTTTCCTAAAGAAAATGAAATACTGGGGTGTAAAAGAGAAACGTAGTTTTCTGTTACAACCAACAAATCAACATGTGATTTGGAGAGTTGCTTCATTTGCGGCAAAAGCTGCCAGATGCAGAGAAAAATTCTTGGAGTCCATTTGGGCTAATAGTCATAGGAACCAGAAGATATGATAGTATAAAATGCCTTTGTGTGACACAAAAAGGTTAACTGTTACTCTTCCTTTGTTACTGTAACTTGTTTTATAATATATGCTATTTACTTCAGGTTTAGGCATATATTTTATTTAGTTAATTTTAATTATGATCTTGTAATTGTATGAAAACTTGGATGTTTTGTACTATTTTATTTTTATTCTTTTCAACGGTCTTTGGACTAAGCAATAAACGTATTATTTGTCATTACATTAAATCAGAACCCACGTTGAACAGAGACCTTCCAAGCAGGCTGATCTGCCAAAGTCCAGGCACATCAATTGAGTGCCAGCAGCAGTTTAACTTTTAATCTCTTCTCCTGCCTCCATGCCCAGGTCTTCAGAAACCCCCCTCCTGCTGGACTGTCCTGTGCCAAGACAGAGTGACCATCATCCTCCTTGCTGTGGGCCAAGATCTGTACCTCCTGGACAATACAACTTGCTCCCTAGTGGTGCGTGAGTGGATGTGGGGGTGCTTAAGAACCCTTGAAAGATGGTGAGGCCCTGTGTTGCCTTGGTGAAAGCTGTGGGTTTGACTGCAACTCCCAGAATCCCCCAGGCAGGAAGGCTGTGCTTTTTGCATTGTGTATAACTTGTAACTCCCCTGTGCCAAATAGGTCTTGAGTAGAAATATTTCCAGTTAATCAGTTCCATGTATGGGAAAATCATTTTCAGTGTCACATGCTTTGATTACATCCTGCTTGGACCACTATAATGCATTTGGTGTGGAGCAGTGGTGTGACGAAGAGACAAAATCTCAGAGTGTTAAAAAAAAGAAGACAATTTTATCATTTCAATTAGCCCAGTGTGTTTTGGCCAAGTAATATTTAATGGCCTTCTTCAGGGGAATGCAACTCTAAAATTGCAAGTCTGCCAGCGCAAGTTCAGAAAGTACAGTCGGACCCATGTATCCATGCGGGTTCAGTTCCCGGTCTTACCACGAATACTGGAAACCACAGATAAGAGTGAATGCCGTTGAAAATAATGGGATTTCTGGTTTAAAATACCATAGAGTTCCCTTGGAGGACCTAGAAAATGTCTAGAGAGGATGCCTCACTAGGCATTTTTAAGAAGATTCTATGGTATTGTTCTTCTTTTTGTGTCCCGCGGGTAACTGAAACCAGATATTGGATCCATGGGTACGGGAGTCCGACTGTTCTTTTTGGAATCCCTGTAGGCAATTATCAAGTTGCATTTCCCAAAGAAGGCTATTAAATATTTCTAGTATGAAACGTGTTGGGTTAATTGGAAGAATAAAGTTGTGTATGTGTGTGTGTGTATATATATATATATATATATATATATATATATATATGGGGGGAGTGTGTGCTGTATATTTATCCCTATTTTTGGGGGGGTCTTTAAATGATTTTATACTTTTTAAATTCATGGCATTTTAATACAGTAGTAGCTTTTTAAAACTTTTTATCATCAGGATTTTAGTTTTATCTTGCTTTACCCTTGTTATAAGCCACCTTGGGTGCCATGTCAGGAGGGAGGTGGAATATTGCTGGCTGGGTGGCTTGGCCTGCACATTGCCATTCAACCCGCTCCAGCCACAAACTTGCAGGAAGAAGCAGGAGAAAAGTCTTCCCTTCCTCTCCAGTGCCTCTGAGGGAAGGTTTAATGGATGGTATAATTGTATCATCATCATCATCATCATCATCATCAGATATTATTGTTATTGTTATTATTAGGGTTTTAAAGCTTGAGTTAAGTCTTGGGGGTCCTTGGCATCAAAAGATATTTAAAGAGGGTCCCTGGTAAAGAAAAGGTTAAGAGCCACTGCCGTAGAGTATGTATTTATTGAGGTGGTGTGTGTGCGTGCGTGCAGCCCTCCAAGTTCTCCTGGGCAGCTAATGCAGACCCCTAACCTCTCCACACTTGCCCACCCTTGAGTTAAAGCAAAATGGAGGCACAAGATTTGGATGAAAGTGGCTGAAGAACAGGGCTTTTTTCTCTCCCACTTGTCCTTGCAGACCTTGCCTGGGCTGAGTCCGCACGCAGGCGCTTACCTGCGGATGGCCGTCTCTTTCAACTACCGCTTCTTGGCACTCTTCACTGACACCGGGTACCTCTGGATGGGGAGGTCCCACTTAAAGGTGAGCATCAGATTTGGGCCGCTGAACCTCCTTCAGATTTCAGCTTGAATGGAGGTACGTCAATTCAGTGACGTAAACCTGGGTGAATCGTTTTGAGAGTGTGGGAATGTTATTTCTTTTGACTACGCTGCCTGGGGATTCTGGGAGCTGTAGTCTAAGAAAGTCAATTTTTCAAGCTGTGTGTGGTCTTGCTTCAGTAGTTCCTGTCTCCATAAAAGGAAGAACCGAAACCAGAGCCAAGATCCTACATCATGTTTGTGTAGTATAAACCTACATGGATGTTACACCACCCTTTTGCCAAATACCAACATTGTCCATCCCGCTGTGTATCGGCAAATGTGCTTGCTGCTTCCACTCTCCCAGTTGATTAAGTCAGTAATTGTGCAATTGTCAGTAACTGTGCAATTGTTACACTTGCAGAACTCGACTTAAACAACTGTGGACTGAATATGGATGTTATGCCATGGCCAAAAAAGTACAACTACATGCATAAAGTGGTGTTGGTGTGATTTCTCCCTGGGGGAGGAAAATTGGATATAGGGGTGTTGAAGGGAGGTGCAACTCACCAAGAGTCAGGGGAGGGCAAAAATGCTCCCCACCGCCTCAAATGTTACCCACACCTGACCTAGAACCCTGAGGGTATACAGTGGACCCTTGGTATCTGCTGGGGTTTGGTTCCAGAACCCCCTGTGGATACTGAAGTCCCATTATATACAATGGTGTATGGTGTCCCTTATATAAAATGACAAAGAGCAAGGTTTGCTTTTGGGGATTTAAAAAAACTTTTTTTTCAAGCCATGGATGGTGGAGTCTGTAGATACGGAAGGCTGACTGTATAAGAGGGCCAACTGTATCTGTACTGTACAGTTCTCATACCATTTTAACCTCCATGGCTCCATCTTATTTGCTGAAGTACTTCAGAAATTTTGACTAGAGATCCGTAGGGCCTGTCTACAGAGAATTCGAAGTCTGTCACCAAACTATAAATTCCAGAATTCCCTAGGCTGCTGCCATGGCAGTTAAAGTGGAGTTTCATAGCGCTATAATTGTGTTGTGTGTAAGCCCCTCCCCCGGGGTTCATTTGAAGAGTATCCCTTTCTTGGGCTAGCGGATGCGTTGTGCCATTCCCATCTTTGAGTGCTTCTCTTCCTTTTTTGCAGGAAAAACTGGGGGAGTTCCAGTGTGAGTTTCGAGCTCCGCCAAAGCAGATGGTGTGGTGAGCGCTTTCTCAGTGTATTTCTGTGCTTTTCTCCCCTCTTTGTAGGGTCCTGGCACCTCATTGGGGCCAGCAGAGAGGGACGGTTCATAGATTCCACCTTTTTGCATAATTGCCATTTTCGGAAGCAGGTTAGCTGAAATTAGGAACGGTAGCTAATACCCTGGCGGACAGGATCAGAATCCAAAATGACCTTAACAGATTTAGAAAGCTGGGCCAAAACTAACAAAATGAATTTCAATAGGGAGAACTGTAGAATACTACACTTGGGCAGTAAAAATGAAATGCAGAGATATAGGATGGGTGACACCTGGCTTGATGGAAGGACATGCGAAAGGGATCTAGGAGTCTTAGTGGACCACAAGCTAAACATGATGAATAGTGTGATGCAGCAGCTAAAAAAGACAGTGTGATTCTAGGCTGCATCAATAGGAGTCTAGTGTCTAGATCAAGGGAACTAATAGTGCCACTCTATTCTGCTGTTTGGCACTGGAATGCGCTGCCTGGGAGTGTGGTGCAGTCTCCTTCTTTGGAGGTTTTTAAACAGAAGCTGGATGGCCATCTGTCAGGAGCGCTTTGATTGTGTATTCCAGCAGGGCAGGGGGTTGGACTAGATGGCCCTTGTGGTCTCCTCCAACTCTATGATTCTATGATTCTAATCTATGAAAGGTTACAGCCAGTTGGCCATTCCTTCCACAAGGCCCAAGTTCAGGCAGCTTTACCCAGGAGGGTTCAGACCCATTTAGTGCCTGGGTTGGAGAGTGCATGGGAAGGAATTACAGAGGATGCCACTGGTTCATTTCTCAGCACAATTCAGTTCAAGCCTATAAAGTCATATACAGCCTGGGCCCTGGCTGTCTGAAAAGCTCCTTTTATGAGCCTGCCTGAGTGTTGAGATCCTCACTGAAGGTCATCCTCACAGCCACAAAGCAATCCCAGGCTATTTGGTCAGCATGCAGGAAAGGACCTTTTTGGTGGTTGCTCCCAGGCTGTGGAATTTCCTCCCTCATGAAGCAGTTTTTTTCCCTCCCTCTGCTCTTTTTCTGCCAGCAGGTAAAAAGACCTGTTTATTGAAAGAGACTTTGAGCTAGTGTTGTGGTCGTGGTATTATGTCAAGCTGTTCTGCCTTATGGCAACTCTAAGGCAAACTTATCATGGGGTTTTCTTGGCAAGAATTGTTCAGAGAGGGGTTTGCCTTTGCTTTCCTCTGAGGCTGAGAGAGTGTGACTTGGCCAAGGTTACCCAGTGGGTTTCCATGGATGATCAAGGATTTGAACCCTGGTCTCCAGTTGTAGTCCAACACTTAAATCACTACACCACATTGAGCTATTAACTGGTGACAAAGTAGGGACTTTTAAGGGTTGTGTGTACGGTACTTTTATTCTCATTGCTATGGTGTTTTAATAGAACAGTTAGTTTAATAGTTTTAAATTTTTATCCTCATTGATTTTTAGCCGTATTTTGTTTTAATCTGTGCTCTGAGACACCCTTGGCCTCATATTAGAAGGAATGTGGGATATAAATAAAAACAAATAGATCAACAGTTTTCCATTGCAGGATGCTGGGAGCTGTTTTCCAGAAAAGTTATTCTTTTGAGCAGTAGCACTGATGACATTTGGGGGCTTCATGCTAGGGGTGTAAATGCTGTAAATTTTGTTCTCCCAGGCAAGAAGGATTCTTTTAACTGTTTTTCCTCCTAGTTATAAGATGATGATAATAATAATAATAATAATAATAATAATAATAAATTACTACTAAAATTAGGCACTGAAAAGTTAAAAGAATATATGCTCAGGTGGGCAAAATTTGTAGGCCATGAAATTCAAATGAAACAATGAGAGGAAATCTGGAGGAGGGGTATAAAATGTCCATGCTCTTACAGCCTTAAGGAGAACTGGTACAAAGTGATGTACAAATGGTATATCACTCCAGAAGTGTTAGCCAAAATGCATAAAGGGACAAATAACTCATGTTGGAAATGTGGAAGGTAGGTGGGATCTTTTTTTCATATGTAGTGGGGCTATAGAAGAACAAAGAAATTTAGGTTTAGAGTAAGTAAATTGATGTAAAAGATTTTGGGCTTTAGAATTAATTTGAAGCCAGAACTATTTTTGCTAAATATGATTAATGAAAATGATAAAAGGGAGAAGACATTTTGTAATCTTATTAGATACATGGTAACCGCTGCAAGAATAGTTCTAGCCAGGAACTGGAAATTGAATAAAGTTCCAGAGTATACGGGTTGGATAGGAAAATTGATGGAAATTGCAACCATGGAAAAATTGACTAATTTAATTAAGAGTAATACAGTTGATCATTTTTTGAAAGTATGGAACCCTGCAGTAATATACGTATATTAAAAAAAAGAGGAGAAGTAGCTATATTGGCCTTTGAGAAGTGGACAGTGAAGTAAATATTTACATTTTTTATGTTAGAAAGTTTGTGATTTCTTTAGGATACTAAGGATAGTATATTGCTATTTGTTTTAAATAGGATGAAATGAAGAGGGTGTTTAGTGGTGATAGAGATGGTAACATCTGGAGAGGGGTGCAAAGTCTGATTTTAAGGGGGTTAACTGAGGTAGTGGGGAGGAATGAGGGAGGGTTTTTTTGAGGGGGGGATATTTTTGTCTGTAAGCTTTTTGTGATTTTCTTCTGTTTCTTTGCTTCCCTTCCCTCTTTGTTCTTCGTTCCTTCCTTCCTTTCTTTTTCCTAGTCAAACTTGGTGTTGTTCTTTGATTGTAATTTTTTGTTTTTTGGCTGTGTGTGTATACTTTATTAAATTATATCAATAAAAAACTCCAACTTTTGAAGAATATTTGTTGTTCAGCACCTATCCTGTGCAAAAAAAAACCCATATTTTTTTGTGGAGAAAATAGCATTTTCTATGCAGAAAATAAAATTTCTGCACAGAAAAAAGTCTCCTGCACAGAAAATATTTTGTTTTGTGCAGAAAATACCATTTCTGTGTAGAAAATAAGCTTCCTGTGCATAAAACAAGTTATGCAAATAAATAATGCTTATTTTCTGTGCAGAGATCTTATTTTCTGTGCCAAAAATGCCATTTCTTGCACAGGAAACTTGCAGTTTGCGTAAGAAGCCTGTTTTCTGCTCAGAAAATCCTGTTTTGTACAAACAAACCATAAGCGTTTTCAGGTAGAATAAGTCCCAGACTTCAAAGATTCTTCTTGCCCAACGAAGAGTCTCCGTGCTGGATTTCCTGACACTGGAAAATCCCAATTTATGACCACTGCGAACATTTTTGAGTATCTTTTCTGTCCTGGTTATGTTCCTGTCTTGAAAACCACACACCATCACGTATGTGCAATATTGATGAAGAAAACAGCCACCAACTGTACGGTGGTCCTAGGATGTGGGAGAAGGCCAGGGTCTCTGGTGGAAATCTGGACATTGGCGGAGGTAGTGTCATGTCTTTTAACAACTCTTGCCTCTTCGTGTGACAGGTGTAGTCGGTCGCGCAGCAAGCAGCGTGCCGTGGTGATGGCGTGGGATCGGCGCCTCTTGGTGGCTGGGAACGGGGACCAGTGCATTCAGTATCCTTGAATAAAATACTTTCTGGGGAGAGGAATGGATGTGGGGTCTGGTTTTTATGTACGTATGTGTGTTTACATAAAGCAATCATTGACAAGAATAGGCCTGGGTGGCACGCTGCCTTCCAGATAGTAGTGGACTGTCCTAGCCAGCATGGCCAAGGTGGATGGATGCTGGGAGTTGTAGTCCAGCAACATCTGGATGCCTGCCCAAGGATCCCTTTGATTGCTGCAAAGAAAGGCTAGCCAGCCATTAGGGATCAATGGGAGATTCCTGTGGGACATTGGTGGCTGGCTTTTCTGGACTCTGACCATTGGGCTATGCAGTCCAATAGCATTTACTCTGCCTGGCGACAGCTTCTCTGGGAGAGGCAACTGTGACGATTTTGAGTTGGCTATATTGCTCCTTTGCCATCTGCATGCAGCGCCTTTGCTTAGTCGCTTCAGATGATTACAGGTTGCCATCCCGTATCCGTGGGGGATATGTTGCACTTACTGTTTATAAGTGAAACTGCAGATAATAGCAAACCCTATTAAAATAAAGGACTTCTGGTACAAACATACCATGGAGTTGCATTGGAGGACCAAGAGATTCCTAGAAAGGACACCTCTCTAGGCATTTTCCAGTGTGACTCTATGGTATGTGACCCTATTCTTTTCCCCTGTGGATAGCTGAAACCATGGATATTGGTTCCGTGGATACCAGGGCTGACCTTTATACACTAGATTTTGTCTTTGGCTCTGGGAAGCCCTATTTGCAGTGCTGGGATTTGAAGCTTTTCCTGGACTGTACCATTTCCTTGTACGGGGAGTAGTCTAGGAATGTCCTACTCAGTTTTGGGACAGGGGGAACAAGATACTCTCCAGATGAGAAAAGAGCTTCTCTCAATTAAGAAAGAGTTTTTGCTCTTTTTTTAGTTTGCTCCTTCCTCCGTCCTTCTAAGGTTTAGAAAGGAAGGTTAATTTATAAATTACTGGTACCTGTTACTTTGACATATGGGAAGTGAAATATTATATCTAGTGAACAAAACAGATTGTCTTTATATTATATGTTATGATATATGTTATATATTAAGTGAGGGGGGAATACATAGGGAAAGGATGGGGATAGGAATTATGTGTTGTATAGTATTTTGTGTTGTATGTAATGTCAGTATTAATTGTATGTAATGCCAGTATTAATTGTCTTTTTGTTATGTCTGTATGCGTGTAAGGATATATGTGAAGTTTTAATTAAAATATTAGGGAGAAGAAAACAGAGAGCAGTGGCCTTCCAGTGTATGCATTTTATAAGTACATTTTATAAGGCAAATGTTGTGAAATGTAGATTTTATAAGCTTTTATAACCTTCTGTATAAGGTTATACAGATTTTATAACCTTTCTCCCAGGTCAGGATTGGGGAACCTTGTGGGTTGTTCAGACTGCATCTCCCATCATCTCTTGCCAGGCAGAGACTTCCAGTCTCAAAACATCTGGAAGGCCAAAAGCTTCCCAGCTCTGTCTGTGAGGGAATGAAAATATACAGTATTCCCACAGACTGTGGTAACAGGTGACTTCCATGCCAGCCAGCAGGGCACTGAGTCTGCTCTGCATTTTAGTCTGAACTTTAATAGAGTTGTCCAGGGTGCTGAATGAACCCCTACCTCCAAAACAGAGTCAGTGCCTTGGATACCTCCTCTAAAGTTCAGACTAAAACCCAGAACTGATTGATCACCCCAGTGGTATGGAAGCCACCAGTCACCACTGGCCACAGCACCTTGAAGGTGCACAATCCAGGACAGCCTGACCTGTTAATTAACATATAATTAATTTGTAGAATTTGATGTGCCAAGATGTGTTGGTGCTGGCAGTGGCCACTAGTATGAGACGGCTTTTAGGTAGGTGGGGAGTGGATTGTTCTTAACTATCTACTGTTAATAGTACTGCTATTTAGGGTTTTTAAAAACTTTCGTAATAAAACATTTTAGCCAACTTCTATTTCCAATTTTAAATTATTCTAAGCTGCCTTGGCCCCCTTGGTGGGAGAAAAATAGGGAATAAATAAAAAAAATATTATGAGTTTTTAAAAAATCAAGGTGGAGAATGAGTGGCCAGAGGATAACGGCTGTCTGTTATGATATAGCTGTGTAGAAACCCCAAGCTCAGAGGTAGTCTACCTGTGGGGACCAGTTTCTGGAGAGAAGTGACAGGAGAAGGTTGTTGCCCTCATGGCTACCTGTCTGTGGGATCCCTAGAGGCACATTGATGGTCACAGTGGGGAACAGCACACTGGTCCAAACAGCTCTATGGGTTGATCCAGTGGGAATTGTCCTATATTCCATTGGTTCTGGGAGTTCTATAGGCCAGCTGTATGTTATTTTGGGATCCCTTAATGACAACCATAGGTATCCTCTGGATGAGGATTCGTACCTCGTGCCGGAGCTGGATGGTGTGAGGATATTTTCCCGTTCCACCCATGAATTCCTTCACGAGATTCCAGGTGAGTCTGACGGGGCAGATCTAAGAAGACTGGGCACTCAATTCTGCATGAAACTTGAGACTTTCAGGAATCCACACCACCAAAGAGTTCTTGTTTTCAATTTTTAGAGGCCAGCCAGGAAATCTTCAGGATCGCCTCCATGGCACCAGGGGCTTTGCTGCTAGAGGCTCAGAAGGAATACGAGGTAATGTGGGGTTGCCTAATGAGAGTACAGTGTGGCAAAGTTCCTTTTTTTTGGGTGGGGGTGGGCTGCAACTCTTTAAAAGTCATCAGTCAGTCTGGCTAATGCTTTTGTGTTCTGTAGAGCTCAAAACCCAGCAGTGCTAATAGATCTTGAGTAGAGAAGTTTTAACTTTTTAAATTAATGTCATGATGTCTTTGCTACTATCTAAAGTAACATATGCTGCTAAATAACAGAAAAGAACACATTATGAGTGATGCTACTTTTAACATGTTTCTTCCAAGGTCAGTTTAATTGTCATTGACTATTCTTTGCATGCATTGAGGTTGTATTTGCAGCCGTTGTTGGAACAATCCACACAGTGTCCTTCTTATCACTCTGGCTGGGGTATTCTAGGAGTTGTAGTCTGGAAAAGTAACTTTTCCAACCTCTGGTGGAGAGGAGTGGGGGAGAGTAGAATCTGGTAATGCTCCTTCTTAAATATCATAGATAGCTGGGATGAGGCAGAAAAGGAGCTGGGATTGTCTTTCTGGTGCAAAATTCATGCTGTTGTCTGATGGCCCAGTACTGCAAACTGTTTGTTAATATTTGGCAAACGAGTAGCTGTAGTATTGGCCTAAATACCCCAAAGTCACCAGAACCTATCTAATCTTGGAAGCTAAGCAGGGTCAGCTCTGGTTGGTATAGTTGGCCCTCTGCATCCACGGATTCTGCATCCACGGATTCAACCATCCATGGCTTATATATATATATATATATATATATATATTTTAAGTCCAAAAAGCAAACCTTGATTTTGCCATTTTATATAAAGTACACAATCATATATAACGGGACTTGAGCATCCACGGATTTTGGTATCAACAGGGGAGTCCTGGAACCAAACTCTAGCAGATATCAAGGACCCGCTGTACTTGGATGGGAGACCACCAACAAATACCAGGTGCTCTAGAAGTTATCTTTCAGAGGAAGGAACTGGTAAAACCACCTCTGAATAGTGCTTGAAAGAAAACCCTATGAAATTCAGGGGGCTGCCATAAGTCAACAGGTGACTTGAAGGCAAATATACACACAAGACTTGACATTGGTCCCTTTCCCCCAAATGCTGCAGGCTAGAACTCCCTGAGCATGGGAAAAGGTGCCTTTTTGGACTGCCAAGGAATCCCAAGTGCTGTAGGCTTTGTTTTCAGAGGAAGGAACTGGCAAAACCACCTCTAAAACCTATGAAACCCAGGGGCTTGGCATAAGTTGACAGGGGACTTGAAGGCATAGACATGTAGCTGTATTATTAATAGAGAGCCAGTGTGGTTTTAGTGTTGGACTAGGACTTTGGGAGACCAGTGTTTGAATCTCTACTCGATCATGGAAACCCACTGGGTGGCCTTGGGCAAGTCATAGTCTCTCAGCCTCAGAGGAAGGCAATGGCAAACCTCTGAGCAAATCTTGCCAAGAAACCCCTGTGATAAGTTCACCTTAGGTTTGCTATAAGTCAGAAACAACTTGAAGGGATATAACAGCTGTATTAACATGTAGCATCAGATGCATGAAAGGCTATCCCAAATTTCAGGTGCAAATGCAGTTTGATAGATGTTTGGTGGGAAGAAGATTGTACACAGTGAAGTCAGATGGAAATTAAAGATAGAAATTATCAGTGACAACTGCTCAGATCCTGGAAGGAACATGTTATAAAAGTACAGTGTGTGTATGTGTGCACGTGTGCGTGTGTGTATGTGTGTGTGTGCCTTCAAGTCGCCTGTCAACGTATGGCAACCCCATAAATTTCATAGGTTTTCTTAAGCAAGGAATACTCATATATACCTATATATATCTACCTTTGAAAGGAACACATTTGCAACATGCTAGTAAAGTATGGCATTTTAAACGATGAATAATGGCACTGAGCTACTTTTTAAAAAAAGAACAAGCAACGAAGCTATCTTTTAAAATATTGCAAGGTTCCCAAATGACATTACAGGTTGACCCCCATATCCAAAAATTCGGTATCCACAGTTTCACTTATCCATGTTTGAAAAGAATGCTTTCTCTAGGCATTTCTAGGTCCTCCAATGCGATTCTGTGGTCACCTTCTGGCATTTGTCTCATTGCAAATAATAGGGTTCCCTCTTATCCACGGTTTCGGGTATCCACGGGGGGGGGGGGTAGGTCTTGGAACATATCCCCTGTGGATTCAGGGGTTGGCCTGTATTGAAAAGGGACTGTAGCCCATGAAAACATTTGAAAACAACAGGTTGCCCCCCATACCTGCTGGGGATGTGTTCCTGGACTTACTGTGTATAGGTGAAACTGCAGATAATAGCAGACCATATTAAAACAAAGGCTTTCCTATATATACATACCATAGAGTTGTATTGGAGGACCTAGCAATTCCTAGAGAGGTTGCCTCTTTAGGCATTTTCCAGCATGACTCTATGGTATGTGTCCCTATTTTGTCTCCCGTGGATAACTGAAACCACTGTTATTGTTTCCGTGGATGTGTTTGGGAGGCGACCTGTAATAAATTCAGTAGCCTTTCAGATGCCACAGAACTTTTGACACTTCATATATTCACGACCTGGACCAAAAAAGCATCCTTTATTCCTTGCTTCCTTTCCCTGCAGAAAGAGAGCCAGAAGGCTGATGAATACTTGCGGGAGATCAAGGACCAGAACTTGCTTCCTGAGGCGGTCAGGCAGTGCATTGAAGCAGCCAGCTATGAGCACGAGCCAGAAATCCAGAAGTCTCTTCTCCGGGTAAGGAGTGAAAGGCACTCTCTCCCCAAGTGTTTCTTGGGTTTACACACAGAAAGCTCCCTCAGGAGTATTGAGTCAGGTCCTGGGTTTGGTTTGGGCCACCTTTGCCAGTCATACAATTTCTGTTTCTGGCCTACCTTGCAGGGTGGTTGTGAGAATAAAAAGGGTTAAGCCCTTGTATGCCACTCTAAGAAGTAGCATGGGAAATACACACCAATGGCACCCAATGGCACAGGCTTTCTGTCTGTGAGAAACAATGTTGTGTCTGCCAAAGAACTGTTGCAAAGGACTCTGGTGTCATAGTCTAGGCTAGAGTGTAGCATCAATTCATGTCAGGGGTGAGCAATTGCGTGGGGTCCAGGTGCCAGTTTCCCCATGGGCTGTGTCCTCCCCAAAGCAAGTCCGAATGTCTCCACTTTTTCTTATAGTTTCTCTCAAAATGGTGACAGAAAGCGATGTTGGGGGGCTTGTGGGTCTGGTGTGGGGACTATTTTTGTATGTTTCCATGTATTTGGGAAGCTTTCTGTGTGCATAGGGGACAAAAATTTGCTGTAAATGACACTGAAGTTTTTGGAGGTACATGGAGTCACAAAAGTAGAGTCCAGGGGCTGCATACAACCCATGCTATGCCCATCCCAGCTTATATGAAGCCCCACCTAGACTGCTTGATTCTCTTGGCCCAAAATGTTGCCAGCATTTCCCAGAGACTGAACACTGCGGGTCAAGGTCCATCTTGCCACTGAAATGAGGAGCTCACTGGGGTAACTAAGAACATACCACAGAAAACCACTGATGCGTCAGGAATCCACAGGTGTTGGCGTGGTTTACTAGCCAGCCTCTCGTTGACCTGGTTACAAACATTACCCACAAGGCTGGCTAGGGCATGGGAGCAGAAGTGGATGATGGGAAGGGGCAGTGGTGAGCTGGTATGTGTACCTTATGGCCCACCTTAAAACCCCTAAGTTGGGTGGGGAAAATACAGTCCTGGACCTTCTTGCAGCGCCCAAGGCTGGGTTTTTGTGGCCCTCGGCCTCTTCAGACTCCCCAGACCAGACTTTTTTCTACCCAAAATGGAGGTGGCCATGGGAGTGGGGTCATAGAATCATAGAATCATAGAATTGCAGAGTTGGAAGAGACCACGAGGGCCATCCAGTCCAACCCCCTGCCATGCAGGAAATCACGATCAAAGCATCCCTGACAGATGGCCATCCAGCCTCTGTTTAAAGACCTCCAAGGAAGGAGACCCCACCACGCTCCGAGGGAGTGCGTTCCACTGCCGAACAGCTCTTACTGTCAAAAAGTTCCTCCTAAATTTAAATAAAAATTAAATATACAAAAAAAAAGTTCCTCCTAATGTTGAGATGGAATCTCTGTTCCTGGAGCTTGCATCCATTGCTCCGTGTTCCAGTCTCTGGAGCAGCAGAAAACAAGCTTGCTCCATCCTCAATGTGACACCCCTTCAAATACTTAAACAGGGCTATCATATCTCCTCTTAACCATCTTTTTTCCAGGCTAAACATACCCAGCTCCCTAAGTCTCTCCTCATAAGGCATGGTTTCCAGACCTTTCACCGTTTTAGTCGCCCTCCTCTGGACATGCTCCAATTTGTTAAACTGCTTTTCCTGGAAGCTTCCAAGAGTGGCAGTTCACTTTTTGAAGACGTTACAGGGCCCCATGTGCTCCTGAACATTAAAAAAATGCAATTAAAAAAAAAAAACAGAAGTGGATTTCTGGCCACTTTTTTGGGAGGGGGGAATTTAAAGCTGTCTACATAGTGTCCAGACGGGTCTACAGGGAAAGCTGCAGAGAATGGGTTTGGGCCCTGGTAAGAAAACTTTTTGCAACCTCCCCAGCAAGATATTCACCAGCAGCAGATCTCTGCAATGGGCAGAGGCTGATTGTGGATGATTACAGGCAGGCTGGGTAAGACCCTCTTGGCTAGGGGTGCTTTGGGCTGTGCCAGAAGGGGGCTCCTTTCTGAAGGAGAGGGATCGGAGGAGTTGGCTCTTTCCAGGGCAAATGATGATGATGATGATGCAGTATGACCTCAATATCTGTGGGAGTGAAAACCGCAGTTTCACTTATCCACATCTGAAAAAATGCATCCTCTCTAGTCATCTTCTGAGGTCCTGCAGTGTTTTCTGAAGATGCCAGCCACAGATGCAGGCAAAACGTCAGAAATAAACTCTTCCAGAACACGGCCTCACAGCCCCAAGGGAAATCTACGGATGCCGGCTGTGAAAGCCTTCGACTTCACGTCCTCCAACGTGATTATGTGGTATGCTTCCACTGGAAGATGACCATAGAGTCATGCTGGAGGACCTCCTGATGCTAAAGAGACCACCTCCACCATGACTCTGTGGTCCTCCAGATGCCTAGAGAAACCTCCCCCCAATTGGTAGTAAATAAAACTGCAGGTAACGATCCTGCGTAAATGGGGGAGCTGTGTCATTATTTCCTTATAAATTCACTGATTTTACAGTGGATGTCAAAAACAACTGACAGATAATGTTAATTCCAAAAGACAAAAACATATGCAATGTAGTCAGGCCCCAGGCTTCCTTTTGGACTGTGGGGCCTGTCAGGGAAAATAAATATTGTAATCAAAAATCTGTCTCCCCCATTTTGGGTAATTTTGGTCACCAGGCAAATGAGACACCAGTTTGTCTACCACAGGTCGTAAATCTGTCTTTTATTGTTTGGTTTCTCTGTCCTTCAGAGTGAGAAGAGGAGAAACGAAACTGGGTTTTTGGGTTTCTGTTTCTTCTCAGAAGGGTTGAATGTTTTGAGAAGAAAAATATATAACTGAGGAGGGATTTTTGGTGTTAGTCTCTTGCCTTGGAAGCTCCTTCACCTTCCTCTTAGTTCTTGAGAAGCTTTGGAGCATACAGAAGCATGGATGAGTGCTCTCTGTCCTTTATTTTGATTTTGCAATTCTTTTCTCTGCAATAAAAGCTATAAAGAAAACCAACAAGCTCTTTATTGATATTTTGCGCCAGAGATATACATGGGTTTGCTCAAAAGCCCACGTTTTTCGCTGCATGTACTGAAGTGAATCTCTGCTTGCTAATGCAGAGAGGGAACGGACTCTGCATTTTTACAACAGGGCCGTGGTCATTTTTACCAACTCCCCACACACACACACACACCGCTGTCATCAGCCATCGGTCCAGGGGTAGAAATTTGGCCCCCACCCAGTTGTCCACCCATCCCAACCCAGCTTGCTGCCCTCAAGTGCTAGAACTGAAATAAAACTCAACTGCCAATCTGGTCAGTTTGCGTATGCAGAGTGGAAGAAGAGGCACCAGCTTTGCCTTTCACCTCAGATGTCAGAATATCTCGGGCCACCCTGCCTGTCCCCATCTCTTTCTGTCTCCCTCTCTCTGTCTCTCCCTCCCTCCCTCCCTCACACACACACCCCTCTGTCTTTCAAAGTCTTTTCGTGTTTGCAAAGGATGGTAAGAAGAAGATGGCTTTAAGGATCCAGTCCGAACTTTAATTCACTCAGACAACCATCACTAGTCAAAGTGTTTTATTGCAGAGGTAAAGAAGTGAACAGGTCCAAAGTCATTGGCAGATCGGACTCACAGGAAGAAAGATACAGTTTAAATCAGAGGCTTGATTTCCCCCCCCCCTTTCTCTTTCCCATGCCTTTGGCAGCTGGGTGACCTTGGAGATATATGGTGAGCACTCCAGCCCTGGAAACTGTAAGGTACTCACACTCCACCCCCCTCCCAACACAGCAACAATATCCAGACCCCTACTGCGCATGACAGGACCCTGGCTGGACTTAGGCTAAGTGAGGCCTAGTTCAGACAGGCATCCTGACATCGGCATCTGGATGAGGATTTCTCTCATTTTCCTAACCTCATCCTCTTTGGATGTGTTGGGTGACTTTCCCATCATCTTGGCTGACATAGCTGTGGCTCAATGGGGTTGTAGGCCAACAACCCCTGGAAGGCACAAGGTTTGGGAAAGTTGCTACCAATGCAACTCATTGGCCAAGTTGTCAGTTCCCCAAGCCACATGTTGTATGGGAATGGTGACTGGGTTATGAGACATAAAGGGCCGTGAGGAAGCCATGTCGCTCTGCATGAACTGATGTTTTAGGTTTTCCTCTTTCCAATCCTCTGATCCTTGCAGGTTTTACTCCAAGAATTTAGAGCTTTCAGAAAAGATTGCCTGAAAAGAGTCCAGAAAGAGCATATGCTCTTTAAATATTTGAAGAGATATCATACTGAGGATGGGGCAAGCTTGTTTTCTGCTGCTCCAGAGAGTAGGACACGGAGCAGTGGGTTCAAATTACAGGAAAAGAGATTCCACCTAAACATTAGGAAGAACTTTCTGACAGTAAGAGCTGTTGTTAGTGGAATACACTGCCTCATAGTGTGGTGGAGTCTCCTTCTTTGGAGGATTTTAAACAGAGGCTGGATGGCCATCTGTTGGGAATGATTTGATTGTGTCTTCCTGCATGGCAGGGGGTTGGACTGAATGGCCCTTGAGGTCTCTTCCAACTATGATTGTATGATTCTATGCTTTACAGCTGATCTTGCCAGGGCTAGAAATATGCTTTTTTAAACAACAACAACAACAACAATATCTCTTTCTCTGTCATTCTTCCCTCTCCTCCTAACCTCTAGGCAGCCTCTTTTGGAAAATGCTTCGTGGACAAGTTCCCACCTGAGAGCTTTGTGGAGACATGCCGAGATCTACGGGTGTTGAATGCCATCCGGGATTACCAGATCGGGATCCCTCTCAGCTTTGACCAGTATCCTTCTTTTATAGAGAGCATTGCCACATTTGAACTGTGGATTCCTTCACTGCCAGGGGGCTGTACTAGATGACCCTTGGGGTCCCTTTCAACTCTATTACTGTACTCTAAATCCATTTAGCTGGAGCTAGTTGCTTTTGAGAAGGTAACATCAGTGTCACAAAGCCTCATTTCACAAGCAATGCAACAAGCAAGGCCATAGCCAGTTTATCATTGCAACAAGAACAGATACTTCCAAAGGAATTTTTTTGCAGACATATTGGCAGGTATTAGTCTTACCAGAAAGATGTTTTCTTACCAGAAACAAACAAACAAAAAATGTTTTCTGTAACAGAAAAATAATGGGCAGTGCAACAAGATATTTTATTGAAACTTTGCAACCTACAACAGCTACAGGTTACTTTCCAAAGAGTACAGTGAGGAATTGGGGCTCCATCCCACCCATCCCTGGTAGTTCTCAAGCGATGTCAGACCCCAGTTCCTTCAGAAGCATGGCACGTCATCCCTGAACTGCACTTTTCCCATTCTCGTTCTAAATGTATGCCTTTGTAGTTAGGTTGCTTATAGGAGGCCTCTGCAGGCAAGATTTTTTTTCTTTAAAAAAAGAAAACCCAATGTGATGACATGAGTGAGAATCCTGTGACCTTCTACATGTTGCCGAGGGGCAGTTCCCAGCATTCATTGGCTGTACTGGCTAGAAAGCTGCTGGTAGTTATAGCCCAAACAGATCTGGAAGGCTGCAGGATCCCACCCCTTCCATAAAGCAATGTAAGGAATGATCCGAAATAGCAACATTGCAATAAAATGGTTAACAAATAATAAGAGATCAGTTGGTGTACAGTATTATGCTGTTACAAAGCACTAAGCTGTAAGGTAAAGCTGAGTCAGCACAATTAGGAGCAGATGCTAATGATTCAGGAAGCTGAATAGAAACCCACAGGTTAAAAGAAGCCTGTTCTGGCAGTAACACTGGGGGGTTTGTTATGTTTGATGGTGCATGTTATTTTGCTGCAGTGCTACAGCTTGTTGTGATTAAGTTCCTTGTTCACACTATCCAGGAGGAAGAGGTTTGTGTGTAGCTCTGCATCTAAGAGTTTTGGAACTGTTATTATTTATTTGTACTCTGAAGAGAATCATAGAATCATAGCATCATATAATTATAAAGTTGGAAGAGACCTCAAGGGCCATCCAGTCCAACCCCCTGCCATGCTGGAATACACAATCAAATCATTCCTGACAGATGGCCATCCAGCCTCTGTTTAAAAACCTCCAAAGAAGGAGACTCCACCACACTACGAGGCAGTGTATCCCACTGCTGAACAGCTCTTACTGTCAAAAAGTTCTTCCTAATGTTTAGGTGGAATCGCTTTTCCTGTAGTTTGAAGCTGTTTTTGTTCCTGTACTGCTGGCATTGTTATTGGGTGTTCAAATAGAGTAATTCTCTGATGTTAAAATGTTTATTTTTTAAAATTTATTTAGTTATTTATACCCCGCTCTTCAGCCACAAGGCTATCAGAGCGGCTTACAAATTGTTTTAAGCAATAGCTATTTACACATCTACACTGCATTAAACAGTTTCCAATGTGTGTTAGCTAATTGCCCCCACAAGCTGGGTACTCATACCTGCACTATAAACCACCACAAGCCAACTAGATCCCTCAAAGGTATGCCATAGCAGGAATATCTGAGTACAGGCATCAAACTCTGAAGCAGTCTTTCTCAACCGGCTGTTGGCTGGTGATGATGGGAATTGTTGTCCAGAACATCTGGTTGACTCTAGAGGATGGCTGCTCAGAAGCAACATTCCAGATATGAAGGGATATCCTTGAAAAGGCTGTGCCTCTTTCCCCCTCTCTCCCTCCAGAGATCCATACACATTGTGTTTGTCCCAGAATATTTTCTGGGATTCCAATACAATCAGAGACTTTTTATACCAGCTCCCAGCTCAGTTTATCTGGGACTTTTTAATCAGTTTGGATGCGCCCTTGCACACCCCTTCTCTCCCAGTCCATGCATGAACATGTCCTCACTGTCCTCTAAGTCTGTCTGGATTTGCTGCAGGTGCAGACATGACTCACTGGGCTCAGACAAACTTCTTAAGGACTTTTGAACACCACCAACACACACATGTGGATTTTTTTTCCTTGATGGCTTTTGCAGATACCGACAGCTCACCATTGAAGTTTTACTGGACAGGTAATCACCCCACTCCCTGCCTTTCTAGCTCAGCTGAGCTGCATATTTTGGGCTGTTTGGGGGGAACTGAGAAGCTGGGAAGAGAAGAGACAGGGCCGAAATGTTTTACTGTACTTTAACCCTAATAAACAAAATGTTGAATTGCTTTTCATTATTCTCAATGAAAACGTTCTTGTTTTTGAAGCCTTTGGAAGTTTAGTTTACTATTGCATTATAATTTTCTGTTTTGAGTATCTGTATTGGTCAGTTTGCTTTACATTCTACTGCTTTTTTGGTATTTCTAATAGGAGAATTTGTTTTACAATTGTGCTACATAGTTTTATATTCGTATTACTACTTCTTTCCCCAATGTGTGTTTGTGTTTGTGTGTATGTTTTAGATTGTATGCTTTTGGCAGGGCTGGCTCTTTTTTGTTTTACTTGTAAAGCACCATGTACACTGATGGTACTATATAAATTGATAATGTTGTTGTTGTTGTTGTTGTTGTTGTTGTTGTTGTGTGCCTTTAAGTCGTTTCTGACTTATGGCAACCCTAAGTGTGGCGTAGTGATTTGAACATTGGACTATGACTCTGGAGACCAGGTTTCAAATCCCTGCTCAGCCATGAAAAGCTATTGGGTCACACACTCTCAGCCTCAGAAAACCCCATGATAGGTTTTCCTTAGGATCGCCATAAGTCTGAAATAACTTGAAGGCACAGAGCAGCAACAAGGTGACCCTATCACAGGGCTTTCTTGGCAAGATTTGTTCAGAGGGGTTTGCCTTTGCCTTCCTCTGAGGCTGAGGGAGTGTGACTTGCTCATAGTCACTCACTGGTTTTCCATGGCCATGAGGGGTTTTGAACCCTGGTCTCCAGAAACCTTAAAGGGGATGCTCCACCCCTCACATAGGTTCAGCGCTTTGGATAGCTCCTTTTAACTGTAGATTAAAGCCTGGAGTGGATGTATTGCCCCACTAACACGCAAGCTAGCAATACAGTGCCCCTGTAGGTAGAGGCTCTGTTTTGGCAAATAGGTGTTGATAGGAATCTCCTCCATGAGGAATCAGCCACTGTCTTGATGCCCATAGCACAGAAGTATAACCGGCTCTTGCATTTTTATGCCTTAGGCTGGTTCTGCGGAGACTTTACCCTGTCGCTATCAAGATCTGTGAGTACCTGCGTCTCTCTGAATTCCAAGGTATCAGCCGAATCTTGGCTCACTGGGCTTGTTACAAGGTAAGAACTGATGTCCACCGTTTATTTGCAACAAAAGTCTGAAATGCTCCTTCTCCTTTAAAATTTTTTTATGGAAAAGCCTAACATTCTGTAGAAACACTGTTAGCCTCATCTCTTTCTTTTCTGTTTATTTAAAATAAGGCTGGGCAAATTTCAGAGGTGAGAAAGCCACATTGGTCCTAAAAGGGACCTTAAACAGCTACTTTCCCCTGCTAAATCCCCTGTAATTTTTTGTGAATTTGGGCTTGTCTATACGAGGCTATAAAATGTGGATCGATGCAAATTAATGCCAATTTGCAGCAGCTTTTATTTGTCTCCATGATTGTTTTCAAGATTGCAGGCATGCAAAGCTATCAGCATTCATTGTTCAAAAGGGCATGCCTGCGAATCAGGATGGCAGGCGTGGGTGAATTACTTGCTTGCCCCCGCTGAACAATATTATTTTTTTAAAAAGTATATCCAAGGTGAGGAGATGCAATCTTCTGTTTAAATAAATGGTGGGGGGAGGGAGAGAAAAGGCTGTTTCATTGCCTCAGCACATGACCGTCATGGCGAGAATCCAACATGGAGGTTTGGGGCACTTGGCTTTGCCAGCAAGCACCACCTCCTCTGCGTGTCCGACCAGTCAGCTTTCTACTCTGCTCTTATTAGGAATGTACATCAAAGCAGATTGGTTGTCCCAACGAGTGTGAATGCGCATTTCCTTCAGAGTTTTTTTGAAAAATACGGGAAAAGCCACAGCTTTTCCCACAGAGTACAGTTGTCCCTCCACATTCGCGAACTTGACATTCGCGGTTTCAGTTATTCGCGGTTTTGGGAGGGCCCCCCCAAAACCGCGACACGGGGCCTCCAGAGGCCCCGTGAAAGACCTGGAGAGGGGTGGGGAGGCCTTCGCGGGACGCCCGGAGGCCCTCCGGAGGCCCTGCGAAGGCCTGGGGAGGGGTGGGGAGGCCTTTGCGGGACCCCCGGAGGCCCTCCGGAGGCCCCGCGAAGGCCTCCGGAGGCCCCGCGAAGGCCTGGGGAGAGGTGGGGAGGCCTTCGCGGGACCCCCGGAGGCCCTCCGGAGGCCCCGCGAAGGCCTGGGGAGGGGTGGGGAGGCCTTCGCAGGACCCCCGAAGGCCCTCCGGAGGCCCCGCGAAGGCCTGGGGAGAGGTGGGGAGGCCTTCGCGGGACCCCCGGAGGCCCCGCGAAGGCCTGGGGAGGGGTGGGGAGGCCTTCGCGGGACCCCCGAAGGCCCTCCGGAGGCCCCGCGAAGGCCTGGGGAGAGGTGGGGAGGCCTTCGCGGGACCCCCGGAGGCCCTCCGGAGGCCCCGCGAAGGCCTGGGGAGGGGTGGGGAGGCCTTCGCGGGACCCCCGGAGGCCCTCCGGAGGCCCCGCGAAGGCCTGGGGAGCGGTGCGAAGGCCTTCGCGGGACCCCCGGAGGCCCTCCGGAGGCCCCGCGAAGGCCTGGGGAGGGAGGGGTAAGGGCCGGGGAGACCTCCGCGGGGCCTAGCAAGGCCCCGCGAAGGCCTGGGCAGGGAGGGAGGGCCGGGGAGACCTCCGCGGGGCCTAGCAAGGCCCCGCGAAGGCCTGGGCAGGGAGGGAGGGAGAGCCGGGGCGACCTCCACAGGGCCTAGCAAGGCCCCGCGAAGGCCTGGGGAGGGAGGGAGGGAGGGAGGGAGGGAGGGCCGGGGAGACCTCCGCGGGGCCTAGCAAGGCCCCGCGAAGGCCTGGGCAGGGAGGGAGGGAGGGCCGGGGAGGCCTCCGCGGGGCCTAGCAAGGCCCCGCGAAGGCCTGGGCAGGGAGGGAGGGAGGGCCGGGGAGGCCTCCGCGGGGCCTAGCAAGGCCCCGCGAAGGCCTGGGCAGGGAGGGAGGGAGGGCCGGGGAGGCCTCCGCGGGGCCTAGCAAGGCCCCGCGAAGGCCTGGGGAGGGAGGGAGGGAGGGCCGGGGAGGCCTCCGCGGGGCCTAGCAAGGCCCCGCGAAGGCCTGGGGAGGGAGGGAGGGAGGGCCGGGGAGGCCTCCGCGGGGCCTAGCAAGGCCCCGCGAAGGCCTGGGGAGGGAGGGAGGAAGGGCCGGGGAGACCTCCGCGGGGCCTAGCAAGGCCCCGCGAAGGCCTGGGGAGGGAGGGAGGGAGGGCCGGGGAGACCTCTGCGGGGCCTAGCAAGGCCCCGCGAAGGCCTGGGGAGGGAGGGGGAGGGGTGTTTGTTATTCACGGATTTTTCACATTCGCGGGGGTCCGCGGAACGGAACCCCCGCGAATGTGAAGGGACGACTGTATTTGGCATTTTTGGCTCCCTTGCTTCTGAATGTGGTGAACTGATGCAGGTTTTAGACAAATCGTATTCTCCTCGAATTCTATGAGGACTGTTTTCACTGTATAGATAAGCCCTTCATTTTTGCTCCCTTTCATTGCCTCCCAAGGGGATATTGGGGCAATTTAACCATGTTTTTGCCCCCTGGATATTTTAAGGCCAGGAGCGGCCTATTATCCAACAGGAAGTGACTTGGCATTTGAAAAAAGGCCTCTCCTGTTCAGCTAGGAGTTGGGGGAAAACATGGCAAAATTGTCCCTACACCATCTATGGGGTGTTCTTTAGAGCACATAGGTTTTTTTGAAGTTGAAGAAACACAGAGGCTACATTTTCCAGACCTGAGATTTTAAAAATGTGGGGATGCCTGCAATCCAGCTCTCTCAGGGTGTCTTCTAACATGTGAAATTGCCACCCTACCAAGAAAATTAGCAGTGAAGTGTGAAATATTTTTTAATTGTAAACATCATTCAGCCCAACCATTCGGCATTAGAGCAAATGAAAGGAATAAAACTGGATCCAACAGCCACACAAATTGTGTGAAACAGATGAGTCTATAGAGTCCATTTATTGATGGGGACATAAGGACTTCATTTGGAACAGAGTTCCACAAGTGTAAGCCAACTGCTGAGAAGGTCTTGTCCTTCATACTCTCCAGCCTAATTGATCTCACCATCAGGCATGCAAATAGGGACATCAGAACTGATATTAGAATGAAAGAATATATGGGTGAATGGGATTGTCCCTAGAACCTGGTTCCAAACCATTTAGGCCTTTAAGAGTCAGTACCAGCACTTTGAATGGTATTTTCCTTTGCAGCAGAGTTGTAGTTCAAAACAGTACCTTTCTCGAGTCATGCCCCCTTGTTGTGGGAGAGAGGCTTGCGTACCCTAATGATGTTTTGAGCTATGCTGGCAGTGGCATAATAGCCACCGGTAGGGTCTCCCATGCCAGACAGGTCAAAACCGAAGGGTCTGACAAAGAGCGTCAAAGGGCAGGATGGGCTCTCTAGCCTTGTGGCAACCGTCCTAGGAGAAGGAAAACTCCAATCCCAAACCCGGGCAGATGGTGCTCGTCCAACCCTGTAAGGTCAACCATCTAAGAGAAAGAAACTCTAATCAAACCTACGGCCCAAGGACCTCGCTGCTACCGTCCATGCTTGCAAGGCCACAGCAGATGAACCTTTGGTTTAAAGGGTGAGGCCAGTTCTGCACACGCTGCGCTCCACCAGAAAAATCCATTGCACAGGCTCGAAGGACAAATCCACAGAGAGATAGGTATGTGTACATTTATACATTATGTTTATATTTATGTTATTGTATGTTCCAAAACCATTCTCAGGTGCAGCAGAAGGACAAGTCTGATGAAGAGGTTGCACAAGCCATTAACCAAAAACTGGGTGATACCCCCGGCATCTCATATTCAGAGATTGCTGCTCGGGCGTATGAGTGTGGACGGACAGAGCTGGCCATTAAGGTACATGAGATCCATCTACACTTTGGCACAGAGTGATGCTTGGTGAGAGGTTGAGAGAAAGGAAGGGGCTGCCCAAGATGTTTTCTTTGTTAGATGAGTGAGAATTGCTTTATCTAATTAGGTATTTATACCCCGCCCTTCAGCCACAATGGCTATCAGAGCGGCTTACAGAATGACCGCATCTTAATTCTTACTGGGGTATTAATTCTTAATGGGGTGTACTGCTTCAAGCTGGAAGAAGAGCATGAAAGAACTGAATGCTCCTTGATTAAAAATATTGATAATTCTTTCACATAAAAAATAAGCATGGTGAGGAAAAGAGATCTGTCCCTGATATATTTGCTGTCAGAGGCCTGGAAACCGATACTTATGGGGAACAACTTAGGCAGCTGCATATGTTTAGATTTGAGAGGCAACATGATAGCCATCTTTAAATATTTGAAGGAATGTCACGTTAAAGATGGGAGGAACTTGTTTTCTGCTGCTCCAGAAACTAGAATACAAACCAAGGGATTCAAATTACAAGACAAAAGATTCCTCCTAAGTATTAGGAAGAAGTCTTTGCTGTAAGAGCAGTTCACCAGTGGAATGGGCTGCCTCAGAGGGTGGATCGCAGTGAGGGAGTTTCTCCTTTCTCTTCTCTTTGCTGGTTCCAAAGGAGAAGGAGAAGGCTGCCTTGCTGCCCAGAGGCAAGGCAAGCAACTGGCCATCCGCTTCTGCCTTTGGAACAAGTGAGGAGAAGTGCCGCAGCAGTCTTGAAGTATGCATGTGCTTGTTCATTCCAAAGGCAGAAGCAGGCAGCTGGCTTTAAATATTAAGAGTTAAGGTTTGGGGAGGTGGGCTAGAGATATACATCCCAAACCCTGCAAATGTGGAGGGCTGACTGTACTTCTGCCATGGTTTGGACACAGACTAGACCCTTGCCATCTGATCTTAGGTCATGGCTAGGTTGGTACAGGATGTGGCAGTCCCTAGCAGGAGTGGGTAACTTTCATGGAGTGGGGTGGATTGGGGCTAAATCTTCCACCCAGGACTCAATAGATGCTGCACAGACTGCCCCAAGTGCCAAAAGGTGGAGTCCAAAAAGAACCGCAAAACACACCAGAAACAGAAATGGCAGAAAAATCACTTTTGATTTTTAGAAAAGTAAGAGAGAGAGAGAGAGAGAGAGAGTGAATTTTGATATCAGACATTGCAAGGTCACTCTGCAATCTATTTTAAAGGTGAATCACTGCTCTTGGAATGTTCCAGGAAAGACATTTTGCCCTTTTCTGCAAGAAAAAGTGAAGTTGAGGTGATAGTGGTGGTCAGGGCTGCAAAAACAGCCCGGGGCTCTGCATGCTATTCCCGGGCTGTGCTTTGCACACTCCTGCCTAACGATTGCTCACTTACTTTCGAAAAGGTCTTGGAAGAACCTCACCTTCCTTCTTGTTCAGCCAGGGAGACAAATTAAATGGAACACCTACATTTATTTATTTCCTCACGTGTAGGCACTCAGCATGGATATAGAGGGCCATTAACCCTACCATGTTGTGGTAGCATCAGAAGCACTGATCTGTTTCTCATTATTCAAGTCGAATAACTCTTTTATCACACGTGGGACAATAATGGCTAGTGAGGGCAGGCATTGAAGGGCGTAATGGGCAGTAAAGGCAATGCCCTTCCTGCTGGTGCCTGTGTTCATGGTGGTTACTTCTTGCAGCTTTTGGAGTATGAGCCTCGGTCGGGGAAGCAGGTCCCTCTGCTGCTGAAAATGAAGAGGAGCCTGCTGGCACTGAGCAAGGCCATTGAGAGTGGAGACACCGACTTGGGTAAAGAGGAAACCCTCCCTGTTTTGCACACCCCTTTGTATGTGCCCCGGCAGGGGATGGAGCTCTCTTGGTTCACGTGAAGGGTGCCTCAGAGTTGTGCTCTTGGATTTTACTAAAAAAAAATTTTTAATTGAATTTGAGGGGCAAGTCAGAGGTGGTCCCACTGCGAACACATCTGATCTTGTCTGATGTTGGAAGGTTAGTAGGATTGGGCCTGTTTAGGACTTAGATGGAAGACCACCAAGGAGGATCAGTAATTTCCAGGGAAGATGGGAAAACAGCTGTGGCTGCCACTCAGAGAGGTTAATACTGGTCTTCGGGGCTAGAAAAGTGGCAATACTAGTCTTTGGGGACTAGAAAAGTGGGGTTTGGGGGTTGTATGCAGCCCCTGGACTGCACTTTCCTCACCCCTACTGTGTATAGGATTCCCCCTTGCATGATGTCTGAAAATACTTGTGCTTGCATATCCCTTAGTGGCACTAGCACAAATCAGCCAGAGCATTCTAATTTCCCCATGTGGGGGACCTTAGAACATGTTTGTTTGTTTGTTTGTTTAGAACATTTATATTCCACCCTTCAAACAAACAAACAAACAAACAAAAAATTCCCAGAGCAGCATACAAATTGTTAAATTTGACAATTCCTTACCCTCGGGTTTAGAGTCTAAAAAGACATGAAGCAGAAGGAAAAATAGATGGCAATGGGGGAGAGCAGGAAGTCTGGCAAATGCTGGCTGCCCTTTTCTCCCTGGGGGGCCACAGCATTGGCAGTGGGGATGGAGGAAGGGCCTTTTCTGAGCTGCTGGGCCTGGCCATGGTGGAGTTGTGCCTGTCAGTGCTTCTCTCCCTCCTTGGCCACAGCAGTGGCAGTGGGGATGGAAGGAGGGCCTTTCCTCAGCCGCTGGAATCAAGACACAACGGTGGGGTGCATGGCTGCTCTTCTTTCCCTCAAAAGCCACAGCAGTGGCAGTTTCCATCATGTTTCCAAGTGGTAGATTCAGCACATTGTTCGCTATCTAACTGGCTGCCGTTTTTCCTGTCCAGTGTACACTGTCATCTTGCACCTGAAGAACGAGCTCAACCGTGGTGACTTCTTCATGACCCTACAGAACCAGCCGGTTGCTATGAGCCTCTATCGTCAGGTGAGGCCTTGTCCTGTTTCTTTCTGACAAAAAAAAAAAAAGAAAAGAAAGAGGAAAGCAAAAATTGGGGAGCATAAACAACAAAAACACAAGCTGGGATCCTTCATCAGGGTGGGCTAAGAGCAGCCCCCACGGGTTAAAACAGTTTTTTGAAATCTATGCCCCCAAATGCTCTTTTCTGAATGCTCCATTTAAGTTTTAAGTCACTGTACAGTAGGACCCCATCTCTTCTGGGGATTGGTTCTGGGGGAGCGTGGATACTGAAACCAGTACTTTTCCCAGTACTACCATCACCACAAGCTAGGTGTTGTCTTCCCTTTGAATTTGTCCCTTTTTAACGGCTCAGCTTGTTCTCCTTCAGTTCTGCAAGCACCAAGAACTGGATACGCTCAAAGACCTCTACAACCAAGATGACGACCACCAAGAGCTTGGTAACTTCCATGTGCGCTCCAGCTATGTCAACGAGAAGGTGGGTGCTCTTCGAGCCCAGCAGGAAAATAGACAAGTATTTGCTGTAGACCAGCCTCCCATTGAAGGCAGACAAACTGAAACAGTTTCACAGTCCTGGAAAGCTTGCCTGTCTGAGAGGGTGCAACAGAAGCATAGTCCAAAAGTCAGGAATCTGGTGAACAGCAAGGTCAGACAGTCCAGGGGCCAAGGGGTTCAGGTAGACAACAAAGCAGGGGATCCGAGGCACAATGGTAAGGGTGGACAAAACACACACATTGTTTCTGGCATCGGACTACCACCCTCTGCCCTCCTTAAAATGGCTGGAGCCAATGCTTCAGGTTTCTAGCTCTCAGGGTTTCAATGAGAGACTTGAAAGTAGCTGAAGTTGAAATCTCAGCAATTAAGCAAGAGGAAAATGACCAGGAAGTACAAGCAGAAAATAGGAAAGACTTGGAATGATTACTGAAGAAAGTCAAGGAAGAAAGTGCAAAGGCAGGCTTACAGCTGAACATTAAGAAAACAATGTTTTATGGTGGTATGGAAGTTAAATAAACAAAAGCAAATGGTCACTTCTTGGTTGCAGAAGTATTGCCCTCACCCTTGAGACAATATTTGGTAGAAGCACCTTCAGCAATAAGCTAAAGGGCTGTGTAAATACTTCTGCAAGGCACTGTATGTAAATTGTTTCTCTACTGCCTTTCCGAGGCCAACCAGGACAATGAATGAAAGCTTTGAGCTTTGGACTGCGACTCTGGAGGCTAGAGTTCGAATCCCTGCTCATCCATGGAAACCCACTGGTTGACTATGGCCAAGTCATATTCTTTCAGCCTCAGAGGAAGGCAAAGGCAACCTTCCTCTGAACAAATCTTGCCGAGAAAACCCCATGATAGGTTTGCTTTAAGTAGGAAATGACTTGAAGGCACACAACAACAACATGCACATTAGGAATTAACAGAATTGTTAACAGAATTAACAGAATTGTTAACAGAATTCAGGATTCAGAATTGGCTTCCTCAAAAGAAAATGGTCCTGAATAAGGGAGCTGTTCATTTTATATGTATCTATATAATTAATTTATGCCACTCTTTTCTCCCAATATGGGACCTAAGGCATAAATTAAAACAAAGTAATGACAGATAAGTAAATAAAAAACCTCAAAACCCAATTAAGATACCTTGTTAAAATACCACTTTGAAGCAATACAAAAACATTAAAAAATAATAATAACAGCCTTCCAGAAAATGGTGACTTCTTGGGGTGCACTGATTTTGTGCATGTGTGTATTTACTTGCTGTGTGTTTCTTTATTTAATTAATGTATATCCCATCTTTCTTCCAAAGTGAGTCCTCAGTGGCTCACAAAAAGTCAGGAAAGACACAAAGGATTCTTCCCAGTCCAGAGTAAATGCCTATTTTTTCCTCTCCTGCAGTGGATCGAGGGTCGTGTATCCAGTTTGCAGAATGCAGTGGATGAGTATTACAAAGCCAAGAATGAGTCTGCAGCCAAGGTGAGTGCCAGAGGCGCCTCTCTGTGTGTTGCGCCAAGGATTCTGCCCTTCAACCCCCATCAGGCTGTCAGAGAAATCTTGGTTTGGGCGAGCAGCCATTTTCAAGTGGTGCTCAAGGCGGAAGACCCCTTGGATTCTTTGGAAAGCTTAGCAGAGTTTTTTCCCATAAGACGGATCAGGATTGGGACCCAAACATTTTTATTTATTTATGTATTTACTTATTTTAGCAAGAGCTTGTATCTTTAGATTTTCCTTGGTTTTTTTCCGGGCTGTGAGAAAGGCAGCATATTAAATGAATGAATGAATGAATGAATGAATGAATGAATGAATACTTATTATTTCTTACCCACCTCTCCCCATGGATCGAGGTGGGGAACAACAACAGATTAACATACAGCCTAAAACATCTGTTAAAAACACACAACATCTATTAAAATGTGTAACATCAATTTAAAAAGAACAAATAAGATAAATACTTATGAAAACAATTAATCCATATTTAAAATTCATAGTTTTAAAATTCACAATTTAAAAATCATCTGGCCTGCTGTAAGAGACTGGTCTTTAATGCTGTTTTGAATTTGGATATCCAAGAGTACAGCCCAAAACACACCCCACACTGCCTCCCAGCTACACAGTGCAGGAGAAGATTGCTTGCAAAGAAGATACAAGCTGTGAAGTCGAAGGCTTTCACGGCCGGCATCCATAGATTTTCCTTGGGTTTTTTTCTGGGCTGTGAGGCCGTGTTCTGGAATAGTTTCTTTCTGATGTTTCAGAGAAGATGCCAGCCACAGATGCAGGCAAAACTGAGAAGGCTTTCTCTTGTGTCCTTACCAAGCGACCCTGTGATGATGGCGGGACCAAGAGAAAGCCTTCCCCTGATGATGATAGTAGTAGTAGTAGTAGTAGTAGTAGTAGATGATTTTTCTCTGCTGCCTTTCTGCAGCCTCCAAAGTGAGAAGTAATCAACCTTTCACTTCACCTTCATCTGGGAACAGTCCCTTTGTCTCAGAATCATAGAGTTGGAAGAGACCCTGAGGGCCATCCAGTCCAACCCCATTCTGCCATGCAGGAATACCCAATCAAAGCACTCCCAACAGGCGGTCATCCAGCCTCTCTTTAAAAACCTCCAAAGAAGGAAACTCCACCACACTCCAAGGCAGCGCATTCCACTGTCGAACAGCTCTTACTGTCAGGAGGTTTTTCCTAATGTTTAGGTGGAATCTCTTTTCTTATACAGTAGACCCACTTGTAGTATACATGGGTTCAGTTATACGTGACCGAAAAAATATGTTCTCTCTTGGCACGTTCTAGATCCTCCACTGTGATTCTATGGTATGCCAGAGGGTGACCATAGAGTCATGCTGGAGGACCTAGAAATGTCTAGAGAGAACACTTCATTGTTCATTTCGGATAAGAAAAATAGGGCTCCAGATTATACGTGAAAATTGTTCTACATGAAGGGTCCCGGAATAGCTCCCTCGCTTTATATGTGGGCCTACTGTAATTGGAATCCATTGGCTCATGTTCTAATCTCTGGAGCAGCAGAAAGCCCTGGTGGCGCAGTGGTTAAATGCCAGTACTACAAGTCACCACGTTGCAAGTTCAATTCCAGCGGGCTCCAAGGTTTACTCAGCCTTCCATCCTCTCGTAGGTCGGTAAAATGAGTACCTGGTTTGTGGGGGCAATTAGCTAACACGCATTGGAAACTGCTTAATGCAGTGTAGATGTGTAAATTGCTATTGCTTAAAACAATTTGTAAGCTGCTCTGATAGCCTTGTGGCTGAAGAGCGGAGTATAAATAAATAAATAAATATTTTTTAAAAAAGCAATCTGGCTCCATCTTCTCCATGACATCCTTTCAGATGTTTAAAGATGGCTGTTGTGTCACCACTCAGTCTTCTCTTCTCCAAGCAAAACATTCCCAGCTCCCACCTTGGGATAAAGGTGGGATATAAATCCAATAAATAAAAACGAATCAATAAAATAATGCTTGGGCCATACAGCCTTACATGATCATTCTCACCACCCCGAATGCCTGCATGTCAGCATTCCAAGTTGTGCCATTTTCTAGCTTCTTCAGTTACATGAAGCCTGGTTAACTATATTCCTATGACTGTAGTGTCCAAAAGACCCCACTGGCCGTGCCAGCTTGAGGATTCTGAGAGCTGTGGTCCCAAATAATAATGTTTACAAGCTCTGCCAAAGGGTTGTTTGCCTGCCTTCAGCGTCTTGCTTTTTCCTCCTCCTCCTCCTCTTCAGGCCACCGAAGACCAGATCAAACTCCTCCGCATTCAGCGGCGCCTCCAGGATGACTTTGACAAGCCGTACCTGGATTACTCCCTCCACGACACTGTCTACAACCTCATCCTGGAGGGGAATCACAAGCGAGCTGAACAGCTTTATCGGGACTTCAAGATCCCTGACAAAAGGTCAGAGGGGATGCAGTGGGTGGGTGGAGGCATAGTATGGGCTAAAGGGTGCAGCAAGGAGGTCCTCGGCCCCAGAGATTGAGAGATATGAGACAGCCATTGGGAAAAGGGGCTCAACAGCCACATGCCTGCCATTTTGATGACACTGGATGTGACTTCTGGACTCTTCTGTTTGTGCGTTTTCACCACTTTGGACCACAGAATCATAGCATCTTAGAGCTGAAAGGAACCACAAGGGCCTTCAGATATTTAAAGAAGGCTATCATGTCTCCTAGGGCCTAATACCCTAAAGAGACCAGATCCCATCTGATCTTGGAAGCTAAGCAGGATTGGCCCTGGTTAGGACTTGGATGGGAGACTGCCAAGGAATCCCAGGTACTGTAGGCTATATTTCAGAGGAAGGAACTGGCAAAACCATCTCTGAGGATTCCTTGCATAAGAAAACCCAATGGAATCCATGGAGTCATCATAAGTTGATAGACAACTTTAAGGCACATAGAAACACAATATCTGACCTTGGTCCAGTCTCCCCAAATGCTGCAGGCTGGAACTTCCTTTAATTCTTCTCTAATTCTATGAAGAGTATTTTCTCTGTACAGACAAGCCAGTTGCATAACTTTACGTCTACTTAGTTACGTAGCAGAGACACTAAGAAACCTTGCTAGTGAATTGTGAAGATGCAAAGATGCATAACAGGACAAGAGTGTCCTGATGTGCGTCAGAAAGTGTGGATGGCCACATGTGCATCGGCATTCCCTAGCCGGTGTCCTGATGCACATTGGTAGAAAGGTGCAATGGTCACTTTCCTGCCTCCACCATGTGGTAATATAACAGCAGCCTTTTGATGAATATGAATATCGCAAAACTAATTAGTTCTATTTCCTGCAGACATATGAAGATATACGTCCCTAAGTGAATTCTGACCATTATCACTGCATTTTGTTGCAGCCAAACGAAGATATGAACTGTGTCCTGAGTAAAGGGACTGCCTTGGTGTCCCAGCAGGTTCTTAAAAATTTAGCCCTGAGCATTAATCACAGTGCAATTGAATGGGAAACTGGAGGTTTCCTGAGATGTTCCCATCATCTGGGTCTGGCTGGTCTGACTCTGTAATGCTGATATCTTCCTTGCCTTGACAGGTTCTGGTGGCTGAAGATCAACGCTCTGGCTGAACAAGGAGACTGGGAGGAGATGGAGAAGTTCTCCAAATCGAAAAAGTCCCCCATCGGATACCTGGTAAGGAAGGCAGAGGTTTGCATGCTGGCCATGCTGGGTGGCAAGATTCTGGGAGCTGTAATCCAAAGAAGTAACTTCCCACAAGCTCTGGGCTGGCATTCCATTTCCTGATTTTGTCAAGTGATTGAGCTGGCTGGAATGTCTGAAGAGATTGCTAAGTATGGAGAGAGGTTATTTCCATGAAATCCATGCACTGGCTCCTTGCTGAGTTATTTCATAGAATCATACAGTCATAGTGTTGGAAGACAAGGAATGTATCCACACTGCACAGTTAAAAGAAGTTTGATATCAATTTAACAATCAAGATTCCATCCTGTGGGATCCTAGGATTTGTGATGGGCTTAGAACTCTTTCCTGTACTTCCCTGAATTACAGCATTAGAGGAGCTCTTTAGCAGATGGTTTGGAGTCCCTTGCCAAAGTAAAAATCCTAGGTACTTTGGATGGAGCCATAGCAGTTAAAGAGGAATTAAACTGCTCTGTGAAGTGTGAATATACCTAAGATGGAGTCATGCAGGAAACAGAGGGACACATTGCTTGTTTCTGTGGCTTAAATCCAATGCTAGTCCTAACTAGAATAAAGCAATTTTTAGCAGTAGGATTTATGTTCAGTATCAACTTACCATTTAGTAATTGGCGCAGTGAGTCTGCTATGGCTGGGACTAGCGGTTGGATTAAGGCTTCTGCTTTTATGTAGTGGTTTGTGAAAGGTGCGTCTTAACGCTGTTCTTTCCTTTCCCAGCCTTTTGTTGAGATCTGTATGAAACACCACAACCGCCACGAGGCCAGGAAGTTTGCTCCCCGTGTCGCTCCAGAGCAGAAGGTGAAGGCCTTCCTCTTGGTTGGGTAGGTTTTACGTCCACCAAGGAGCTCCTTTGTTCCTCTCCTGTGGGGCTGTATTCAGTTTGCCTGCGCCTGAATCATCCATCGGTCATGAAGGCCTGTCCCAGGCTCTTGTTCCCTGTTATGGTTATGTTTTGGTCTGCATTGCTCATGAATCTTTGTGGGGGCTAGCTCCTAGGATGAGGAGGTGGTGGTGAAGGCCTTGGAGTACTGGGATTTTGGCTTGGCAGCTTTTTTGTCCCTTAACAGCACATTACTGAGACCGTATAACCTGCATATGAACCTGCAAGGTTTCTAAGATCTGCAGGGGAAGGCTTTCTCTCAGTTCTGCTGCCATCTTAGGCTCAGTTGGTGAGGACACAGGAGCCTTCTCAGTGGCTGCTTCTACCCTCTGGAACTCCCTTCCATGGGAGGCTAGGCTGGACCACTCTCTACTTTCCTTTTGCTGGCAGGCAAAATCTTTTTAATATGTAATGATGCAGGCTTTTAATGCAGGCTTTTATTATGTAACAATGCCCACAGAGGCTTTTTTTAAAAAATTGGGATGTGTGTTGTATTTTTTAAAAACTTTTGTATATTTTGAGTAATTTTGAAATTGTTTTAATTATGATTGTTTTAATTTTTAAAATAGTATTAGATATTAATAGATTTTTTTGTGTGAGCCACCCTGGGTCTCACTCTAGGAGAAAGGCAACATATAAACCAAATAAATAAACAACGTGGCCTGTTTTGAAGTGGCAGCTGGGAAGACGGTGGATTGCTATGTCGTTCCTGGTACAAAAGAATGTGATCTAGTGTGGAGAGCAGAAATGGTCCACTGTGATGGGTTCAAGCACCAATCCCCCCCAGCCAAGATCCGCTGGAGGACCCATGAACTGCCCTAAATGCCCCTACCTTAGAACAAAAAAGGAAGTAGCCAGAAGTTCACTGATGGTTTCGAAAAATGTTTAAAATATGGAAATATGGAATGCCACTCCTTTTGCCCAGTGGTGTTCCCCCCTCACACTGTTTTCTAATTTTTCAGTTTTCCCCTTTCCCTCTGTTTTGGTACCAGGGACCTGAACCAAGCCACAGAGGCTGCCATCGAACGCAAAAACGAGGCCGAGATGAACCTCATCCTGTCCAAGTGCAATGATGCCACCATTGCCGCTAAGATCAATCATGCCAAGGCTCAGCTTGGAAAGAAGTAACCTGCCTCAGAGGCACATCCCACAGTTCTGTCCTGGCTTGGTGGTGTTCGGTCGTGGGTTTCCTGCCTGAGATAGGAACTGGTTCTGAGCATCTGCCCAGCTCTAAGCACAATCCTTTACCACCACACAGAGATGCCACAAAATGTTGGCTTGTTGCAAAGACAGGAGAGCTGGCTCATTTTACTGGGCTGGGGAGAAGTTTGGTCACAGTGGCACTACCTTCCTTCCTTTCCTCTCCTTTCCAAATTTGCACTGACTGCGGGTTTTTTTGTGCAAAGGTGTTGCAAACTCCCAATCACCCCTTTCTCTCTTTTCTTTCTGTCTCCTATGTCTTTTCCCTTCCTGTGACAGTTCACACCATATTATTCCTTTTTCCTGCCTTTCCATGGCTTTCCAGGCCAGAGGCAAACCCACATACCTCTGCTCTTTCGTTCCTCTGCTCTGTCCCACCCGTAGGTCAAATTTTTGGGTCCCCTTCTTCTCATCTTCTCCCTCCTATCTAGAGAAATTAAGCCTGCTGCCTCTCGTCCCCTGCTCATAACTTATCTCCCACCTGTATCTCTCCCCCTACAAAAAAAAAATAAAAATGTGCAGCTGAGCTGTGGCAAATCTTTGCATTGCATTGCACAAGAAGTAAGGACAAGGCTTCTCTGACTGTATTTTTGTGCATTAAAGGAAGGCATTAAATCCACTTACAGAGGGGCTGAAAGGACGCTCAGCTATGTGTGTGTGAGATCTCAGACCTAAGTCTGTAAGGGCAAAGAGGTGAGTTTTTCACAGCGGCCATCCTGAAACAGTGCCTAAATTCCTTGGGTACGTCTCTCCAGGGTTGGCTTTCACCTGTAAATTTGAGATTCTTTGTGAAAGTAAACCATTAAAAAACTTGCTCACACCCTCAGGGACATTTGACTCTTTCTTTCTTATACTTTTTGGCCTCCCTTTCCTTCCTCAAAAATAAGGAATGATCTCCTGCTACTGCCTTTCCACCAAAATTGAGATTCAAGGTGGATATTCTTCTTATTTGATTTATTGGTTCCATTGCTGTGTTGTAGTGGTTTGAGTGTTCTAGGATTTTGGGAGACCCGGGTTCGAATCTCCGCTCAGCCATGTAAACCTTGGGCAGGTCACACTCTTTCAGCTAAGTAAAAAGGCAGTGGCAAACCTCAGAAGAATAAGAAGAAGCCTTGCCAAGAAAACCTTTGGAGAAGGTCACCATAAGGCAGAGTTGACTTGAAGGCAACAACAGATAAAATAAATGACCCCTCATTAGTGAATTTCCAAAGGGTCACTGGAATGCCCTAAAAACCACAGGGACTGCTGCTTACAACAGTGGAGTATTAAGGGACCAAGTGCAAATGGCCAAATCTCTCTCTCACACACACACACACACACTGCATTGAGATGGTAGAGGGAGACAGAATAATGAGTTTCTAATAATGAGGGTTGGCGGGGAAACGGAGGTTTTTAAAAACTTTTTTTTTGTTTAAAATGTTTTTTTTTTAAGGGTTTTGATTTTTGCATTAAAAGAAATATACGTAGTACTAAATCAGAAACTTAAGTAGAAAAATGCAGTTCAGATGTTTTGGCTACTAGCTTAAATAATAATTGGTCTAAAAATGTTCTTTTAAAGCAAGTTGTTTTGGCTGAACTTATGTTAATTGAAGGATTTGTTTCTGAATGGCATTTCTTGCACTCTAAAAGAAAGTAATGAAAAAGAAGCAACTAGCACTGGATACTGGTCTAACCATGAACAACTGCCAATAAATTGTTAAAGTTAAAATATTCAAATTCAAACAGTCATTGTTGTTCCAGTAAGAGGGTTGGAAAATAGTAATAATAGCCAACTTAAAAAACAAAACAAAAACGGTTTGGATTTTTAAAAACAAGTCATTTGGTTTAAACCAGTGGCTCTTAACCTTTACCAGGGACCACCTTTAAATATCTTTTGTTGTTGTGGATGCCCAAGACTTAATTCAAGATTTAAAACTCTAACAATAATAACAACAATAGTAATACCATTACACCATCCATGAAACCTTCTCTGGAGGGACTGGAGGGGAAGGGAAGACTTTTCTCCTGCTTCTTCCTGCAAGTGTGTGGCTGAAGTGGATTGAATGGCAATGCACAGGCCAAGCCAGCCAGCTTTGGCTCCTGTCACATGGCCTCTCCACTGCAGGGAGGAGGTGGGCCAAGCAACTTTCAAGCCTTTGCAGACCCCTGTGAAGACATTGCAGAACCCTGGGGGTCCCTGGACCACAGGTTAAGAACCACCGGTTTAAATCATGGTTTAAACCAACCTGGTTTAACCAGCCAACCCTGGTTCCAGGCCTTTCCAAGACTGGTGCTGAACACAGACACACTGTACTGCCATCAGATAAGCTTTATTAGTTTTAAATGAGGCAGCAGATGGTACACAACAGAGGAGCATCCCAGCATCCCCTCACAGCCAAGGGTAGAAATTGGGCCCCTAAATAACTAATTCTACCCATACGAACCCTGCCTGCGATCCAAGACCCCATGGCTGGCTATTTTGGGAGCCCCCCCCCCACATGAGAGTGATGGAAGATGGACTCTCAAGGGTGACAAAGTGCAGAAGCAACCCAAGAAAACCAAAGTGCACAAGCGTGACCCATCTTCTGCCCCACATAGCTGAGACAACTGTGCAAGCAGTGTAGGAAATTCATTCCCCCAGTCCATTCTCAGTCCCCATATCTTTTCCCACCCTCTAAGCTAATGGGAAAACAACATCAACCAAGGTCACCAATGCAAATTAACCTTCTCTCCTTCACTGGACAGTTTATAATGTTTGGCCATGATTCTAACAGTGACCCTAAAACCCATCTGCCTGGTGGCAGAGGCACATCTCACTACAAGTGGGCATTATGTGGCCATCCCAGTGTTGTTGGACTGCATCCCAGGCATGCTGGGTATTGCAGTCTAACCTCTGGAGGGCTGCATAGTTCCAATCCAAAAGTCCAATTTTGCATTCCCAGATTCTCTGTCATTTGGCTTTGTATTTCCTCTAGTGGTTTAACAAAGGTCTTGAATGTCTTCCAGAAACAGTTCTTAGCTGTCTAGGAAAGCATGTATAATTTATTTTTTGTGGTTGAGAATGAGCAAGAGGTTATTTCCGGATGGTGGTTCTTAATTTTCATCATGTCCTGTATTGAAGGGTTTGGGTATTACTTCTCGGTGTGTCAGGTATAATTCCAACACCACACTGTGCCAGGAACAGCTAGATTCAGCAAATGATATACAGTAATATAAATAATATGTGTTCCTCTTCTCACTTACAGCTATGTTCTCCAAGCACAAAAAGTGGCCTAATGCCATCGGTGTTTATGCCTCTACCCAACATCAGTTTCTGTCTCAGTGGTGTGAGTCGAGTCTGCCCTGGGTTTTAGTCTGAACTTGAAAGGAGCAGCCAAGGTGCTGCATGCTGTTGCCCCAATCAGCTCCATATCTTGAAAAGCTCTTTTCAGGTTCAGAGCAAAATCGGCAGCAGATTCACAGCCCTATAGACAAGGAAGCTGGCACTGCAGTGCTTGTCTACTCAAGAGTGCTCAACCAGTAGAACAAAGACGGGATTGGGGCAGCCCTTCAGCTGTTGAACTGCGGGATCCCAGTTTCAAGGTGAAGAATGCTGGGCGCTGCAATCCAACAATCTTCAGAGGGGCTGAACAATTCCCAGCCTTCTGGTAGCGGTTCTTTATAGGAAGAGATCATTTTCATCATCTTTCCACATAAAAGTAGGCAATTTTTGGCCCTCGTGTTGGATTGCAACATCTGACAAATATGGGCTATGCAATTTCACACACACACACACACACACACACACACACAATGGCAGCAGCTCTCCTGGGTCAAGGGCTGTCAGGTGTTCCTTATTATAGGGGGTGTCCCCTATTTGAGGATTGGAAAGTTTTTCCTTTTACAGGTTATAGATGGAACGAGATGCCCCAAATTTCCCTATTTTGGGGTGCAGGCTCTTCAAGAAGATAAATGTGTACATCAAGTCATTTAAGAATGTGAACAATGTATTACTTTTGTAGAGAAATTTTGTAGGTTAATTCCTTGGAGGTCTTTAAACAGAGGCTGGATGGCCATCTGTCGGGGATGCTTTGATCGTGATTTCCTGTGTGGCAGGGGGTTGGATTGGATGGCCCTCGTGGTCTCTTCCAACTCTACAATTCTATGATTCTAATTGAAACCAATATTTTCATCTGGTTTTCAGGTTGAACACAACCTTATTAATAGCTACCTCCTGACTGTCAACCCTGCAGCCCATGAATTTCAAGAGGCCCTGATTGATATTTTCAAAACCTGGCAATACTACCCTCAGGTCGTCTAAAATGTGAAAATACTCTTCATAGAATTTGAGAATACTTTTTGTCTAGATGGGTTCACATGGCACTTCACCGTATTCAGAAGAAAGTCCCCCCCCCCGCCATATACAGTACTGGCATTTGCGGCTTTCCCCAAAGTTTTTTAAACACTGCGAGGGGAATGGGCATTCCTGCTCTTTGGGACAACTGATTCGGATTACAGTGCATTCTCGGCGAGGACGGAAGTAGGTTGCTGATTGGTTGGCCATGTGTGGAGAACAGAGCTTGCCAACAACAAAGTGGCTGGAACTCTCATGTTGAATGTTTGTGGTAGTGATCATGCGCTGATGAAATGGTTTTTTTAAAGCTTATTTAAGTAGAAGGTCATACCTCTGCACCTTGGATTTACTTAAAAAACACAAACTGTTTGGCACCAGCAACTTGGGGAGAATAAAAATGCAAGTAATTAACTTGTGTCCGCAATCTTGATTTGCAGACATGCCCATGTGAACATCAAACATGGATAGCTTTGCATACCTGCGATGCTGCCAAAAAACCTTGGAGACAAATGGATGCTGCTGTGTATTGGCGTTACTGCGCACCAATCCATATTTTATTGCTTCATATAAACAACCCTTTAGGCAGAGAAGCATCTTTCCCATCACCAATTAGCAGTCCTCCAAAGGTAGCTGGACTGAAGTCCCCGCATCCACTGCCATTAGCTGTGCTGATAAGGGATCATGACGGTGGCAGCCCAACAACACCTGAAGGGCTGCATGTTTCCCACCCTTGCTTTAACTGAGGAGGTCCTGGCATCTTTTGCTGTACAAAGCCAGTGTCTTCCATGCCAATAATGCCAGCTCTGACCGGCAGCAATTGTCCTGCAGGGTGTCAGGCAGGACATAACACTGGGATTAAACCACACAAGCTTTGAAATATTCAAACTGGAGGGAAGTGACCAGTGGGGTGCCACAGGTTTGTGTCCTGGGCCCAGTGCTATTCAACATCTTTATCAATGACTTGGATGAGGGAATATGAGAGGGTATGCTTATCAAGTTTGCAGATGACATCAAATTAGGAGGGGTAGCTAATACCCCAGAGGACAAGATCAGAATCCAGAATGACCTGAACAATTAGAAAGTTGCGCAAAAATGTGAGAAAATGAGAAGTTGAAGGCTTTCACGGCTGGCATCCATACCCAAGGAAAATCTATGTAAGAAAATGATTTTCAACAGGGAGAAATGTAGGATACTGCACTTGGGCAGTAAAAATGAAATGCACAGATATAGGATGTGGGGGACACCTGGCTTGATGGTAGTACGTGCAAAAGGGATCTGGGAGTCTTAGTGGACAACAAGCAGAACATGAGTCAGCAGTGTGATGCGGCAGCTAAAAAGGCCAATGTGATTCTAGGCTGCATCAATAGCATAGTGTCTCGATCAAGGGAAATAATAAGGATGAGGGAAGTCATAGTGCCACTGTATTCTGTTTTGGTCAGACCTCACCTGGAACACTGTGTCCAGTTCTGGGCACCACAATTCAAAAAGGATATTGAGAAGATGGAGCATGTCCAGAGGAGGGTGACCAAAATGGTTAAAGTTCTAGAAGCCATGTCCTATAAAGAACGGTTTAGGGAGCTGGGCATGTTTAGCCTGGAGAAGAGAAGGTGAAGAGGGGACATGATAGCCATATTTAAATATCTGAAGGGATGTCATACTGAGGATGGAGCAAACTTGTCTTCTGCTGCTCCAGAGACACGGACAGGGAGCCATGGGTTCAAACTCCGGGAAAGGAGATTCCAGCTCAACACTGGGAAGCCCCTGAGGCGGCCCCTCCCGGTGGTCTCCCACCCCAGCCTCAACCAGGCCCAGCCCTGCTTGGCTTCCCGAGGCTGGCGGCGTTGGGGGGCTGCCAAGGCGGGGTGGCCCTCCCAGGCGGGGGCCAAGCCTTGCGGGGCTGCGCGGCCCTTGGCGCCCGATCCCGCCCGGGGCTTGGCGGCGGCGGCGGGGCTGGGCTGGGCCGGTGCGGGGCCGCTCCTCCTCTTCCTCCTCCTCCTCCTCCTCCTCCTCCTCCGTCTGGCGGGGCGAAGATGGCGGCTCCCGGGGCGGGCGAGGCGTTCGCCTTTTGTCCGGCCCCGCTGGCCCGGCCGGCCCTGGAGGTCCGCTTCATCAGCAGCGCCAAGGTCAGCCCGGCGGGCCGGGGGTGGGGGGGTGGCTGGGGGGGGGGTGGCGTCCTGCGGGTCTCTCCAAGCAAAGGGGACCCCCTTCCCCCGGCCTCCCCTCGCCTTGCAAGCTGGGCTCAAGCCCGCCTTCCTCGGGAGGAAGGCTCCCGCCCTGGGAAAACCTTCCTCTTCCTCCCCCCCGCCATCGGGTCTGGGCAGCTATGCAGGGGTGGGCCTGGCCAGGATTGGAGTGGGAAGCCTCCCCAGGACAGGCTTAGGAACCACAGAACCCTGTTTAGAATCATCGAGTGGGGAGGGACCCCAAAGGCCATCCAGTCCAACCCCATGCTGCCATGCAGGAACATGCAATCAAAGCATTCCCAACAGATGACCATCCAGCCTCTGCTTAAAAACCTCCAAAGAAGGAGACCCCAACACATTCCCAGGCAGTGTGTTCTACTGTTGAATTATAGAATCAAAAAGACCCCCAATGGCCATCTAGTCCAGCCCCATTCTGCCATGCAGGAATACACAATCAGAGCATTCCTGACAGATGGCCCCCCAGCCTCTGTTTAAACACCTCCAAAGAGGGAGACTCCAACACAGTCCCAGGCAGCTTATTCTACTGCTGAATTATAGACTCAAAAAGACCCTCAATGGCCATCTAGTCCAACCCCATTCTGCCATGCTGGAATACACAATCAAAGCACTCCCAATGACAGATGGCCAGCCAGCCTCTCTTTAAACACCTCCAAGGAAGGAGATTCCAACACAGTCCCAGGCAGTGCATTCAATGGAATCATACAGTTGGAAGAGACCACAAGGGCCATCTAGTCCAACCCCCTCCCATGCAGAATTACACAATCAAAGCATTCCTGACAGATGGCCATCCAGCCTCTGTTTAAAAACACCCAAGGAAGGAGATTCCACCACACTCCCAGGCAGCATATGTTACTTTTGAATTATAGAATCAAAAAGACCCCAAAGGCCATCCACTCCAACCCCATTCTGCCATGCAGGAATCCAACCCAATCATCAGCCTCTGTTTAAAAACCCTCCAAGAAGGAAACTCCGCCACACTCGGAGGCAGTGCATGGCAGGATACTGGGACATACAGTAGATTTATCCTGTAAAGACTTGGGATGTAGCAAACAACTGCAGTGATCTAGCAGAGCTTTGCAGAAGCCAACTAGCTGGGTAAATGTGTCAATATTGAGTGAGCCCAGGAGCTGAGCTGGTGCTGGGCTGGGCTGAGAGCTAAGCAGTTCTGCTTTGGATGTCACAAAGTGAAGATGTTTTTCTCTTGATGCTGTTTATTACTGTAAATATTCTTTATTATGCTCAAGTAAATAGAAGTTTATTTTAGACACAAAGTGATATGTCTGTGCCTTTATTCTGATGCCTGAAGGAACAACACTGCTGTTTATTTTTACTGCCTGGAACTGTTTAGGTTCCTAGTGCGAGCTATCACCTGACAGTGCATTCCACTGTTGAATTATAAGACATTTTCAGATGCGTAAAAAGTGCTGCAGAGGGCTCGAGAGAGGAACGTGCCTATTTCGTGGCTGCGGGGGCAGTTTCCGATGCCGCCGTCCTTCTCGCATTACCCTCCGTGTTCCTTCCATGTCACATGGAAGGAAAAGGCGCCACTTTTTATTCATGAAGAACTTCCGTGAGTAAAAAGTGGTGCCTTTTCCTTCCATGCAACATGGAAGGAACACGAAGGGTAACGTGAGCCGGACGAGAGGGATGACGGCGTCAGAAACTGGCCCCCTGCCGCGAAACAGGCGCATACCTCTCCCGAGCCCTCCGCAGCACTTTTTATGCGTCTGGAAATGTCCATAGAATCGAAGAGACTCAAAAGGCCATCCAGTCCAACCTCCTTCCCTGCAGGAATACCCAATCAAAGCACTCCCGACAGACGGCCATCCAGCCTCTGTTTAAAAACCTCCAAAGAAGGAGACTCCACCACACTCCTGGGCAGCAGAGTATTTAGCTGTTGTATAGCAATTAGCATCGAAACGTTCTTCCTAATGTTGAGGTGGGATCTCTTTTCCTGGATTTTGAACCCATTGCTCCGTGTTCTGGTCTCTGGAGCAGCAGAAAACAAGCTTGCTCCATCCTCAGTATGACTTCAAATATTTAAACATTGCTGTCATGTTGCCTCAACACCTTCTCTTCTCCAGGCTAAACATACCCAGCTCCCTAAGCTGCTCCTCAGAGGGCCTTTGAAACCGTGGAGACCCATTGCTGCCAGTCAGAGATGACAGAACTGGGTTAGGTGGGCCAAGGGTCTCAGTCTGGTTCAGGCAGCCTCCTGTACTCCTCTGTGGAAGGTCCCCGATCCAGTTCTAAGCATCTCTAGGAAGAGGGAAAAGAAAAGACAGGGCTGACAATACTGGGTGAGGTAGAGCAAAGACCTGGCTCTGTTCTGGCTCCCATGTTTTTCTGCAGAAAGTCACAAGTTCAACCCCCCAGCATCTCTAGGTAGATCTAGGAAAGAGTGGTGCCAGGAACTCTGGATAGTTGTGTCTGCTGCTCAGAACTGATAGTACTAGGCTGCATGGACCAAGGGTCTGACTACAAACTACAGGAGAAGAGATTCCACCTAAGCATTAGGAAGAACTTCCTGACAGTAAGAGCTGTTTGGAAGTGGAATACACTTCCTTGGAGTATGGCGGAGTCTCCTTCTTTGGAGGTGTTTAATCCAGTGATGGGAAACCTTTTGAGCTTGGTGTGTCAAACTTCGCCAAAAAACTGAGCATAACTCAGGTGGTGTGTCACTTTGAGGAAAAAACATGTATGTGTGCAGGATTCCCATTTTGGGGAGGGTGGGAGGGGGGATGAAAGTGGGACCAGGGCTTTGAAGCCCCGATTGCCACTTTAGGGAAGGGGGGCGGGGGGAGGAAAGTGGCGACCGGAGCTTTGGAAGCCCTGATCACCACTTTAGGGAGGGTGGTGAGGTTGCGGGCGGGGGGGGGGGTAGGAGTCCTATGGCCGCATGTCATCAGAAATGGCTACGCGTGTCAGTGCTGACACACGTGTCATAGGTTCGCCATCACTGGTTTAATCAGAGGCTGGATGGCCCTCTGTCGCAAGTGCTTTGATTGGGTATTCCTGCATGGCAGAATGGGGTTGGACTGGATGGCCCTTGGGGTCTCTTCCAACTTCCAACTCTATGATTCTATGATTGTCACCTGATGTAGCTGTGAGGGTGGTAGGATGGCGAAAAGGGCCTCCCCTGCAGATCTCAAAACCCAGGGAGGCTCCTATGGCAGAATCCGGACTCTGAAATGATCTGGACTCAAGCCCTGTGAGGCTTTATACAGTAGTTGTAACCAGAGTTATCTGCAACCGATCTCCTTCACCCCACCATCATCCACCATTAAAATCCCATGGCTTTATTTTTATTACCTCTTATTTTTTCTATTTAAAGGGGAAAGGACTTTTTGCAACCAGATACATCCAGAAGGGGGAAACGATTTTTGTCGAGAAGCCCGTGGTGGCAGCCCAGTTCCTCTGGAACGCCCTGTATAAATACAGAGGTGAGGAGACTTCTGTTCTCATCTTCTTCTGGGAGGACACGCCGTGTTTGCTTCTCTATCTACCTGTATCTCCTTTATATTACAGTATCTTAGTACTTTTGATAATGGCCTTGGGGTGGCCTGGAACAGATCCTTTCCTTCCTCCTAGATCCTTTGGCAGTGCGTGCGGGGAGTGTGCAGGTGGACTTTACCCCAAACCTAGCTGTGGATCATGGGTTCACTATCCCATGTCTCTAAAATCAAAGTTCCTGGGATGTATCCACACTACAGAATCATAGCACATGGACACCACTTTAACTGCCATCCTAGGGAATTCCTGGGATTTGAAGTACTTATAGTTTTCTGCCAGACATGTCTAATGTTGTAGTTCAGGGGAGTAGAATTCAAAGCCCCCCCCAAAAAAACTACAGATCCCAAGATTCCATAAGATGAAGCCCTGGCAATCAAAGTGATATCAAAGTGCTATAAATACGAAGTGGAGCTGAGATGCAGAGAGAAAGCACTTCTCTGTAGACCCCCCACAAGGGATGGAGGCCATGCTGGCTGCTCTGCAAACCCCACGAGGGTCAGAGGCCATGCTGGCTGGAGGTTTCTGGGAGATGTAGTCCAAAAACCCCCCACATTTCCAAACTCTGGAATGGTAGTAGATAGTTTTGGTGTTTTCCATTGTTTTTTAATGAATAAACATTAAGGATACTGTACATACAATTCTGGCAGAGATAGCTTTTCTTTCAAGGCTCTCTTCTCCCCACACCTTCCACACCCTGCTTCCAGCTTGTGACCACTGTTTGCGAGCACTGGAGACTGCAGAAGAAAATGCTCAACGGCTCCTCGGGAGATTTCAGGTCCTCCCTCATCCAGAGCAGTGCGGCATCCGAAAAGATCTCCACCAGCATTGTCCCAGCTGCCAGGTAAGTGGGGTTTATTTATTTCTTTATTCAGTAAAATATTTATATTTCCCCCACCTCCCTAATACCATAAGATGCTTGAGTGGTTTGCAGTAATTTTGCAGTTATGGCAAAAAAAAAAATGTTTTAGATCAGTTCCTTTCAATTGTTTAAATCTGTTGAAGCAATTGTTGTTGTTGTTGCTGTTGTTATTATTATTTCTCACCTGCCTCTCCCTATGGATTGAGGCAGGGAACAACAAATCAACACATAAACATAATATTAGCTAAAAATACATATCAGTTAAAACTTATCAATTTAAAAAACACGTAAGACTAAGACATTTTAAAACAATCAGTCTCTCTCTCTCTCTGGCTTTTCTTCGCAAACGAAGATTCTGGAAGGACTTATCCCATGTTTTCTGCAAGCGCGCTGATGACTAAAAAGGCCAATCCGAGATAAACAGGTCTGGTTGCAGAAAGCAACAGTACAGAAAGCAACAAACAATCAGTACCCAGTTTAAAATGCACAATTTAATATCATCTGGATAGGCCTGCCGGAGGAGGCTGGTGTTTGATGCTGATTTGAATTCAGACAGCGTATTCAGTTGTTGTAGCTCTTCTGGCAGGTCATTCCAGAGTCTAGGGGCGGCTGAAGAAAAAGTCCTCTGGGTGACCATTGCTAACCTAGTCCTAGCTGGATGGAGCAAGTGTCTCCCAGAGGACCTAAGTGTACAGGGCGAATTATACAGGAGGAGGCTGTAGATAACCTGGACCCAAACCATGTAGTCCTTTAAAGGTAATAACCAACACTTTGTACCTTGCCTGGAAAGTTTAAAATTTAAAGCTTAAAGCAATAAACTCTTTGAGAAACAGACTTTAGGGATCTGGGGTAGTGAAGCTTGGAAAACTACCTATTGTTAAAGCAATAACCCCAAAATGCCCAAATGGATAGCCTCATTGCCCAAATGGAAATCCAGTACCATTTTGCTGCAGAGACTTTTTTTTCTTTCAGCCACCTCCATTTTTTAATGATTTCCATTTTGGTGGCCAAACTTATAGATCTGTGATTTTTTCTTTAAAAAAAAAAACATGATGGGGGGAGCTGGCAAGGCAGGTCTATCTGCTCTCTCCTTTTCTCTACATTTTGCTGTTCATGCATGCTCAGTAAGGGAATCTGGAGGCAGCTGCTATTTATCTCGCCTGACGTAGGCAGACCTGCACGGCTACACCAGAACTGGCTAGAATCGTTCTCCAGCCTCCATAGGCAAGGAGAATGGAGTCTTACTAGGTTTTACCCTCGACTTATCCACGGCCATAGCAAATTCTTTTAGTACCAACTTGAGCAACTTTAGAAGACAACAGGCTAAATTCATGGAGGACAGAGCCATCTCAGGGGCTCCTAGTCAGGATGGCTAGCTCCCCTGTCATAAGCAGCTTGCTTCTGTGCATCAAGTGGTGGGGAATCGAAGACAGAGGGTGCAATTGCACTCTCGGTGAGGCAGTGAGTTTCGCCTGGGCAAATGTTTGGCAACTGTAGAAAATGAGTGATGGACTCAAGAGGGCTTTTGTCTGAGCCAAGGTGGCTGTGCTTCGGTTCACCCCAAATGCTTCTTTCTTCTCAAGGTGACGTATTGCAGTGCAGAGTGCCGGCAAGCTGCGTGGGAACAGTACCACCAAGTTTTGTGCCTGGGGCCCTCCAGGCAGGATCCTAACCACCCCCTCAACAAACTGCAAGAGGCATGGAGGTAAGTGCATGTGGCCTCCCACGCAGTTCTGGAAACTTCCATTCCATTTGGGGCTGCCGCAGACAATGTTTTAAGGCCAAGCATGAAATGAAGTTGCAGCCTTCAACCTAGTTGATCAGAGGGCTGCAGATGTATTTATTCATTAAAATACAGTAGATAGTTATGTGCCCAGCCTGCTTCAAGTTGACTCTCCTGGAGTTTTCTTGACAAGATTTATTCCTTTAAGGCTGAGAGACTTGTCCATGGGTTTCCGTGGCTGAGGGGGGATTTGAACCCTGATCTCTCAGAGGCCTAGTCCAACATTCAACCCACTACACCATACTGGCTCTCAAAATATGTACATAATATATCTATGTCTCCTTCTCTGGAGGTTTTTAAACAGAGGCCAGATGGCCATCTGTCAGAAATGATTTTGATTGTGTCTTCCTGCATGGCAGGGGGTTGGACTGGATGCCCTTGTGGTCTTTTCCAACTCTATGATTCTCTGATCTATATCAATAATTCTCTTGGGTATGTTGCCTTTCCCAGTGTCAGGAAACACACCCAACCAATCACCACCCACATACAAATTCCCTCTCCACCTCACAGTCCACTCCTGCCACTCAGTCTGTTTGATTGGGACCCAGACAGTCAACTGATGGTGGCGGTAGGTCGTCTGCCATGGGACCCAGGCAGTCAAGTGGTGGTGGCGGCGGCAAGGCAACAGAGCGAGTCACCCTCAGCAATTCCAGGAAAAGTATGGGACACGGAGAAGGGGGGGGGAGGAATTGAAAAATCCACTGGCCTACCTTACAGGGTTGTTGTAAGTCTACTGGGCATTTTGAGGGGAGTTTTTTACCGGCATATGTTATGCCAGGTACAGCTAGTATATATATAATTTTAGTACAAAATACAGAATGAGTTACATGCAAATCACATCAAAACCTGAGTGTCCTTTAATTTGGTGCCAGTGTCAGTGCCAATCAGGCCTTCAAGGGGATGCATTCCAGAACAGGGGTGCCACCGTAGAAACAGCCCTTGTTCCCAGAAGAGCCTGACCTTAAGCAGCCACTTGGTTGAATGTGGATTCTGTGAAAATTACAGTGGATACCAAAATCCGTGGATGCTCAAGGTCCCATTATACACTACAGATATTGGTTCCATGGTTACGGGGGTGGCGGGGGCAACCTGTATTTTCAATCTGTGGATGGTTGAATCCATGGATGCACACTCCATGGATATGGAGGGCCTACTGTAACTCCTACTCTCTCCTACATAGGAACATCCATTACCCGCCTGAGACTTCAAGCATCATGCTGATGGCCCGGATGGTTGCTACTGTCAAACAGGTGTGTAGCTGTATGGGGCAGAAAAAGCAATAATCTTTGTCTGCCAGCCAGCTGGGGAAACCTGCAACCAAAGGATGAGAACAACTCATAGAAAAGGAGATGTCTAAAGGCCTATTTTTTCCTTGTTTGCTTACTGGAACCTCCATGAGAAGATATCTGCTCTGTGTCACTGCAGAGTGCAGTGGTAACGCGAGAGTCCGGGGCCAGAATACTCCAGGCTGCACCCAGACAGTGTAAAGAGGGTTGAAGTTTTTATTTTTGCTTTCTTCTAGGCTAAGGACAAAGACTGGTGGATCAAACTCTTTGCTCAGTTCTGCAGCAAAACAGCCAACGAAGAAGAGGAAATTGTCCACAAGCTCTTGGGAGACAAGTTTAAGGTCAGCATTGCCCATGGAAACAGAGATTGGTTTCTGGGGTTTGGTCCCCTTCCTTCCTTCCTTCCTTTCTTCCTTCCTTCCTTCCTTCCTTCCTTCCTTCCTTCCTTCCTTGTGATCCAATCTCTTTTGGGCATCAGGAATAACTTTTTAAAAATCTAGCAGAGCCAGCATAGTGCAGTGGTGGTTTGAATGTTGGACTAGGACTCTATAAGACCTGGGTTCAAATTCCTGCTCAGACATGGAAACCCACTGGGTGACCTTGGGCAAGTCACATTCTCTCAGCCTCAGAGGAAGTCAATTGGGGCAAATGTCCTCTGAAGCAATCTTGAGGGGACAGCATGGTGTAGTGGTTTGAGTGTTGGCCATCTTGGGCCGTCTTTAAGAAGTCACACTTTCTCAGCCTAAGAGAAAGGCAAAGGCAAGTTTCCTCTGAATAAGTCTTGCCAAGAAAACCTGATGGTGGGGTTGCCATAGGTCAGAGCCAGCTTAAAGGCACTTTAAAACCACACCAACAGCGATGCCTTTCTGGTACTGTTTTGGCCTTCTGTGTAGTTCTTGGGAGCCATGCCACAGTGGTTGCTGTTTTCGGCAACCCAAATCACTTCTGGTTATGGAGGGTCCTTGCTAACCCTGAAACAGCATTCAAAAGCAAGTAGAGTTGAACTGGGAGAGATTGGGACTGCTTTGTTTTAATCTGATTTTTTTGGGGGGGGGGCAGTGTTTGCGGCTTTAAGGATCTCAGTTATGGCACAAAGGCTGCACACAACCACCTTCTAAGGGTCACATACAGCCTACACAAATCTCTGCCTTGAAATTTCTGGAGCTTTTGCCACTGAAAAGTGTTCTCTGTGTCTCCTTCTCTCCACCTCTTCCTTCCTTCTCCACATAACAATTCAAGAATAGAAGTTGGAGCTCAGTTCACCAGAAACCAATCCTGCCCCCTTTTTCTTGGCACACCAGATATTACACTGCCCCCCCCCCATATCCACAGGGATACACTCCTGGATTTACTGATTATAAATGAAACCATGGGTAATAGCAAATCCTACTAAAATAAAATACTTCCAGTACAAACATACCAGAGAGTTGGATTGGAGGACTTAGTGATTACTAGAGAGGACACCTAGGCATTTCCCAGCATGACTCTATGGTATGTTTTCATGTGTCCATATTTTTTCAGCTGTGGATAACGGAAACCGTGGATATTGGTTTCGTAGATACCAGGGGTGTGGGTACGACCTGTAGTTCCTTCCAGTGCTGCTGCTGCCAACTTTCACCCAAGATCATAAAGGAGAAGCTGCACTTTTGTCTGGCTTCCCAGATCTCCTTTATCTACACTTTGCATAGCACCTGCCATTTTCTTACCGCTATATAGCACTGAGTGAACTTTTCTGTCTCTTCCTTTTTGTGGTCATCGTTGGTTTCTTCCAGGGCCAACTAGAAGTCCTGCGTGTGATTTTCACGGAAGCCCTTTATGATGACCATGTTGGCAGGGTAAGTCCAGCATTTTTGGACCAACTTCCTGTCATGGGCAGGGAAGCAGTTAGGTCGAGAGTTGTGTTTCTTTAGTATGAGCTGGAATTGATGTCCTCAGGAAACTTTGTGTGGCTCCCAGTTGTAGTTAAGTGTCAGGCTAGGACTTGGGGAAGATGTGGGTTCGAGTCCCCAGTGAGTCACAAAACTCACAAAATGATCTTGAGCCAGTCACTTTTTCAAAATTTATTACCATATTTATATGTTAATTCATTACAAGCATTTGTTTAGCAACTCTCAGCCTACCAGGGCGCCTGACAAAAATCAATTAAGGCTATTGTTGGAGGACAGATTAAAAGCAGTTTTAAGAAGCACACAATTAAAACAGTGCCAAAATCCAAGGGAGGTGGAGAAATGGGTATTACAGCTTTAAGCTTGGGGCGAGGGAGCATGAGATACAGTACAACCCGCGTATCTGTGAGGAATACGTTCCTAGAATTTCTGTGGATATCAGAAATTGTGGATAATAGTGAATCCTATTAAAATGAATGACTTCCATCCCATGTGTACCATAGAGTTGCACTGGAGGACTTAGAGATTCCTAGAGAGGACACCTCTCTAGGCATCTCCTAGGTTCTCTAGTGCAACTCTATGGTCAACTTTCGGCAGAAACATACTGTATAATCGCTCTGGAGGACCTAGGAGATACCTAGAGAGACCATATTTTTTCAGATATGGGTAAGTAAATCCAGTCCTGCAGATATGGGGGTCATACTGTATATGGAAGAAAGAAATACAAGTCACCCCCCATATCCATGGATTTGGTATCCTCAGTTTCACTTATCCATGCCTGAAAATATATGTTGTCTCTAGGCATTTCTAGGTCCTCCAGTGTGATTCTATGGTCAATTTCTGGCATTCGTCTCATTGAAAATAATAGGGTTCCCTATTATTTCCAGTTTCAGGCATCCATATGGGTCTTGGAATGTATCCCCCGCCGATATGGGGGTCGACCTGTAAAATACAGAATTTGAGGGCCTGACTAACAGTCTAGTGCAAGCATTTTTTCAATGTTCAAGCCCACAGTTGCGTGGGAGCTCTCGTTCTCAGCACATGCCCTTTGCAGCTTGGTGTGACGGAGAAGACAAAGGCTCCACTAGATTGCTGAGTCTGATGTTCTCTTTCACTTTGCTGTCTTCCCTCAACAGTGGTTTTCTCCCGAAGGCTTCCAGTCGCTCTTTGCCCTGGTAGGTACCAATGGCCAAGGGATAGGAACCAGGTAAGTGGTGGAGTAGTACTGGAAAAGGAGTGAGTGGTTGAGAATCTCTCTGAACCCGCATGGCTTCCCTGGAGTGGTTGATGGGTTAGGAACTATCCCTCCTCCACTGGCTCGCCTTGCATGCAGTTTCTGGTCACCAAGGGCGACCAGGCTAATGAGTAAACGGAAGGGCATCCTAGGTCTCTTTCACACTACACTGTTGTAGTTCTTTGATACCACCTTAACAACATTGATTGGTTTATTATTTAATTTTTATCCTGCCTTTTCTCCGATACGAGATCCAAAACAGTTTACAGTATCAGATTTAAAAAAAAATACAATTAAAACAATATATGATAAAAAGTTTTTCAAAAATTAGTCATATTAAAATACAGACACCCCCCCCTCCTCAGTATGCCGGGGGGATACAGTCCCAGACTTACCATGAATACTTAAAACAATGGGTAATAGCAAGCCCTATAGAATCTCAATAAATTATATGATGATGATGATGATGATGATAGAATCATGCTGGAGGATTTAGGAAATGCCTAGAGAGGCTGCCTCTCTAGGTATCTTCAGTATGACTCTATGGTAACTTTTGGCAGAAGTTACCATAAAGTTGTGCTGGAGGACCTAGGAAATGCTTAGGGAGGCTGCCTTTCTAGGCATGTCCAACACGACTCTGGAACTGTGGGTCAACCTGTGGGTCCAACTCTGCAATTCTATGATTCTAACCTAGACAGTGAATCCATCATAGGAGCCCTGTCAGTTAAAGTGGTATCAAAGTGCTATAATGTGAAAGCGACTCAGAAGTGCCAAAGAAATGCCAAGTCTTTATTTGAGATTTTCTCCCCTGCCCCAATTTTGGCTTTTTTGGTTTTCTCCAGCTCTCTGAGCCAGTGGGTCCATGCCTGTGATGCCTTAGAGCTTCCCCCTCGGGAGCGGGAACAGCTAGACGCCTTCATAGACCAGCTCTACAAGGACATTGAGAAAGGTGGGTGAGCCGTAGGATCTGCGATGACCCAGAGAAATGTTCTGGGTGGCAGGTCTTTCACTGATAGGAGCTATCGGGGTGACATCCTTGGCGGTGGGATGCGCTTGGGTGTTTTGAGGGTGTTGTGTGGTGTTGGGAAGGTGGGGGGAACGTATGTTCTCCCTGCCAATCTGGTAGCAGAAAGGAAAAACAAGGCTATCTAAAGTAATGCATGCAAATATTTGAGCAAATCAAGCCTGAATTCTCCCTAAAAGCCAAGAAACATAGAAGCTAAACGGAGACTGTCGGAATTGGGACATATCATGAGAAGACATGGCTCATTAGAAAAGGCAATGGGCTTGTCTATATGGCAAAAATACTCCTTATAGTGTTTTTTTGTTTTATTTTTATTCATTTCCAACAAACATACCATAAAATAATCACGTATTTCCATCTTCCATATCATGTACATCATATACATCGTACATCTCATATACATATACATATTTAGTCAATCATACCACGTCTTGTCTACACTTACATTTATCCATCACCCCTTGCCCTCTCGTCTTTTCATTATATACCTTTCATACAATTCTTTTCCTATATTTGACTTCCTCTTACTCCTTATAGTGTTTGAGGAGAATATGATTTGTCTAAATGGGATCCCACATCAATCTGCCATATTGGGAAAGGAGGGGCCAAAGACGGAAAAATACTATGTGGGAAAAGCCTTCATAGCTTTCCCTGTATTTTTTTTTAAATTGCGATGGAAATGTGCATTCCTGCTTGTTGGGACAACCCAATTCACTTGGATGCACATTCCCCATAAGAGTGGAAGTGGAAAGCTGATTGGTCAGATGTACGCAGGGAGAATCCAACCTCCATGTTGGATTCTCACCATAGCGATCATGTGCTGAGGTGAAGAAACAACCTTCCCCCTTTCCCCCCTGTTTATTTAAGCGGAAGATTGCACTTCTGCACCTTGGGTATGCTTTAAAAAAATACTGTTCAGTGGTGGCAATTGGTGACAATAAAAATGCGAGTAATTCACTCGCACCTGCCATCACTGGCATGCCTGTTTGAACATCAAACATGTATGGCTTTGCATGCCTGCGATCTTGAAAAAAAAACTGTGGAGACAAATGAAAGCTGCTGTGAATTGGTGTTAGTGCCCATCAACCCACATTTTATAGCCTCGTATAGACAAGCCCAGTAATGCCAGGTAAGGTTACAGGTAGATAGATTCAACAAGGAAGTCACGGCTGCCCTGAATTTGCAAGACCCGAGCCAGAGCGTTGATGACAGGGTGACTTGGAGGTCTTTCATTCATAGGGTTCCATAGATCGAAGTCGATTTGATGACAAGTAACAACAACAGCAACAACTTTTGGGGATTGGAGTTCTCAGTGGTGTCATTTGACCAGTTTGCCAGAAGCGGTTCTTAAAATGGTTGAAGGAGGATAGGGAAAGATTTGGATCCTCTGGAGCTGTGGGGGATTGATGGGGACATGGACATCCTGAGTGCCCCACTGTCCAACATGCTATATTGTTAAATTCTATTTTTTTAATATAATTTTGTAACTGAATTTCTAATTAATATCCCATATTTTTATAATTGGATGATCTACTATGATGTTTATTTGCATGTTACTATGATAGTTGATTGTTGTTTATTTGATCTCTGATTGGTCGATCGTAATATATATATATATATATATATATATACCGTTCAACATGTTTGCTGCCAAGGAGCTGGAAAAACCCAACCAGACTGGCTCCTGGGAACCCAACAGAGAGGCCCCTGGTGAAGGGAGATTGGCAGGACACATTTGGGCAAAAAATATAGACAGAACCGGTTGTTAATTATTTTGAATGACACCACTGGTAAAGACTGGTGTGCCAGGTGTATGGTGGTTCTTTGTAAGGGTTTAATTAAAATTATATACATATATATATATATATATATATATATACAGTTGTCCCTCCACATTCGCGAACTTGACATTCGCGGTTTCGGTTATTCGTGGTTTTGGGAGGGCCCCCCCGGGCCCCCCCAAAACCGCGACACGGGGCCTCCAGAGGCCCCGTGAAAGACATAGAGGGAGCGGGGAGGCCCAGGGAGGCGTCCACGGGCCCCCCAGAGGCGCTCCGGAGGCCCCATGAAGGCCTGGGGACGGGGTGGGGAGGGCTGGGGAGGCGATCCTGGGGCCTCCGGAGACGCTCCTGAGGCCCCAGGAAGGCCTGGGGACGGGGTGGGGAGGGCTGGGGAGGCGATCCTGGGGCCTCTGGAGCGTCTCCGGAGGCCCCAGAAAGGCCTGGGGACGGGGTGGGGAGGGCTGGGGAGGCGATCCTGGGGCCTCCGGAGACGCTCCGGAGGCCCCAGGAAGGCCTGGGGACGGGGTGGGGAGGCGATCCTGGGGCCTCCGGAGCGTCTCCGGAGGCCCCAGGAAGGCTTGGGGACGGGGTGGGGAGGGCTGGGGAGGCGATCCTGGGGCCTCCGGAGACGCTCCGGAGGCCCCAGGAAGGCCTGGGGACGGGGTGGGGAGGGCTGGGGAGGCGATCCTGGGGCCTCCGGAGCGTCTCCGGAGGCCCCAGAAAGGCCTGGGGACGGGGTGGGGAGGGCTGGGGAGGCGATCCTGGGGCCTCCGGAGACGCTCCGGAGGCCCCAGGAAGGCCTGGGGAGGGCGGGAGGAAGGGCCGGGGAGACCTCCGCGGGGACTAGGAAGGCCCCGCGAAGGCCTGGGGAGGGCGGGAGGAAGGGCCGGGGAGGCCTCTGCGGGGCCTCGGAAGGCCCCGCGAAGGCCTGGGGAGGGAGGGAGGGAGGGCCTTGGAGACCTCCGCGGGGCCTAGCAAGGCCCCACGAAGGCCTGGGGAGGGAGGGAGGGAGGGCCGGGGAGACCTTCAGGGGCCTAGGAAGGCCCCGCGAAGGCCTGGGGAGGGAGGGGGGAGGGGTGTCGCTATTCGCGGTTTTTTCACATTCGCGGGGGTCCGCGGAACGGAACCCCCGCGAATGTGAAGGGACGACTGTATATATATAAAATGTACAGTTGTCCCAAGTATTCACGGCCTTGAAAATATTCTTTAAAAAATAATAATCCAAAAAGCAAACTTTGCTTTTGCCATCTTATATAAGGACACCATTTTGCCATGCCATTGCATATAATGGAACTTGAGTATTCACGGATTTTGGTATCTACGGGGGGTCCTGGAACCAAACCCCAGCGAATATGAAGGGACAACTGTATATATTTAGAAAGAAGCTTCGTCCAATAGCAGAAATGCACATAAATAGAGATAAGTGAGAATTGAATTAAGTTAGTGAGAATAACCAACATCTGAATGGTAGAAGTCAATTTTAAATGTAACATTTGTTTAATGTTTATGCTGTATGTTATATGTAATGTGTTGTAAAGTAATGTGATTTTACTTTAATGTGGAAATTTAAATGTGGAAAATTAAAAAGTATTAATTGAAATAAAATGTATATATTTTAAAAGCCCATATTGTTCCTTTCTCTCTCCAATTTTCTTTTGGATTTAGAGACAGGGGAATTCCTGAATTGCGAAGGGTCCGGTCTCTACGTATTGCAGAGCTGCTGTAAGTAACAGAGGAAAAACAACCAGTCCAGAGGGAACCTAGCTCCTTAGGTAGAAGTGATCACCAAGGACTAGCTTCTTGGACCTGAGAGTACAGTCCAGCTCCCTTTGTGTTCCAGGTAACCACAGCTGCATCCCTAATGCTGAGACCTCGTTCCCAGAGAACAATTTTCTTCTGCACTTGACAGCCTTGGAAGATATCAGGCCAGGAGAGGTGAGAGGCAACAGCACGGCGAAACAGGCCAAAATATAGCGAGAAAAGGTGCCTGTGCAAACACACAAACGGCAACAATAACAATATTTACAATCGGATTCCTGTATCCACGGAACCAGTATCCATGGTTTCAGTTCTCTGCGGGATACAAAATTGGGACACTTATCATAGAGTCATGCTAGAAAATGCCTAGAGAGGCATCCTCTCTAGGCATCCTCTACATCCTCCAAGGCAACTCTATGGTATTTTTTTACTGGAAAGCCCTTATTTTAATAGGGTTCTCTGTTATCTATTCTCCAGTTGCCTCTGCCAAACAGTATCTTTTTTAAACGCAAATCCAAGATGTGGAAGTGTGACCTTTCGCTTAAATAAACAGAAAAAAAGAGGCTGTTTTGTTGCCTCAGTGCATGATCGTTGTGGCGAAAATCTAACATGGAGGTTCTGGGCACTGCCTTGCTCCCCCCCCCCACGTGTCCAACCAATCAGCTTTCTGCTTCTGCTCTTATCAGGAAAGCGCAGCAAAGCGAATTGGTTGTCCCAATGAGCAGGAATGTGCATTTCCATCGCAGTTTTTTAAAAACTTTGGAAAAAGCCATAAAGGCTTTTCCTGCGGAGTATATGTTTTTGCCACCTCCCTTCCAAATATGGTGAAATAATGCAGAATCCCATTGGGACAAAAGGTATTCTTGAATTCTCTGAGGACTATTTTCATTGTCTAGACAAGCCCCCTGTTTAAAGGCACAGCTCGTTGCTTTATTCTCAGAAATGTTCTAAGCTGCCGATCCAGTTTGCTGATAAGTGCGCAATTTATCAACTTCCTCCCACAGCTTGCTTTTTTTGCACAATATGTGACTGGGTAACCATTAGCCGAAATTACATTTTAACAATTAAAAGCAGGACAGGGGTGGGAACATGTTATTTGCATCCAAGGCACAGTTTCAACTGCTAGAGTGGTGTGATATGCTGAGGCCTCTTGCAACGTGGTAGTTGATCAGAGAGGTTCTCTTATCTTCTTGAAGGAATCTTTTAAAAGAACCTTTCTTGTAGAAAAGGATTTTCAGGACGGGTGGCGACAGGAGGGGATGAAAATCTCCAAGGGCCACAGGAAATGGCAGAAGAGACCAGCTGTGCGCACCATCTCTGTAGGTGTTGTCTAAATGGCGAAAATACTCCTCACGGAATGCGAGGAGAATACAAGGTGTCTTAATGGCATCCCGCATAATATCGCCATATTCAGAAGGAGGGGGGGCTAAATACACCATATACTCTGCAGGAAAAGCCTTTGCGATTCGATTAGATTCGCTTTACCATATGAGAGAAATCAAAGCTGATTGGTTGGATGAGCAAAGCTTGCTAACAAGGCAAGCACCCGGAACTGCCATGTTGGAATTTTCACCTTAGCGAGTGAGCGCTAAGGTGATAAAACACCTTTTTTTGGTTGCTTTTTTGTTAAAGTGAAAGATCGCTCTTTTGCACCTTGGATATGGTTTCCCCAAAAAAAGTACTGTCCGGTGGCGGCAAATTGACATAGGTAAAAACACAAGTACAGTCGTCCCTTCACATTCGCGGGGGTTACGTTCCACGGACCCCCGCGAATGTGAAAAATCCGCGAATACTGTTTGTCCCCCCCTCCCCTGCCATAGCGACCATGGGGCCTCTGGAGGCCCCATAGTCGCTTTCCCCTGCCTCCCCACTCCCTTCCTAGGCCTTCCCGGGGCCTCCGGACACTCTCCCGAGGCCCCGTGGATGCCTCCCCAGCCCTCCCCCCTCCCGCCCAAGCCCTCAACGGGGCCTCCAGAGAGTCTCCGGAGGCCCCACGGAAGCCTTCCCCGCCCTCCCCACTGCCACCCCAGGGCCTTCGCAGGGCCTCCGGAGGGTCTCCGGAGGCCCTGCGGAGGCCTTCCCCGCCCTCCCCACTCCCCACACAGGGCCTTCGCGGGGCCTCCGGAGGGTCTCCGGAGGCCCCGCGGAGGCCTTCCCCGCCCTCCCCACTGCCACCCCAGGGCCTTCGCAGGGCCTCCGGAGGGTCTCCGGAGGCCCTGCGGAGGCCTTCCCCGCCCTCCCCACTCCCCACACAGGGCCTTCGCGGGGCCTCCGGAGGGTCTCCGGAGGCCCCGCGGAGGCCTTCCCCGCCCTCCTCACTGCCACCCCAGGGCCTTCGCGGGGCCTCCGGAGGGTCTCCGGAGGCCCCGCGGAGGCCTTCCCCGCCCTCTCCACTGCCACCCCAGGGCCTTCGCGGGGCCTCTGGAGGCCCCGTGTCACAGTTTTGGGGGGGCCTGGGGGGCCCTCCCAAAACCGCGAATAATCAAAACCGCGAATGTTGAGTTCGCGAATGTGGAGGGACAACTGTAATTCACTCACTACCACCATTTTGATTTGCAGGCATGCCCGTTTGCACAGCAAATGCAGATAGCTTTGCATGCCTGCCATTTGCCAAAAAAAGTTAAGACAAATAGCAGCTGCTGCAAATTGGCATTAATGTGCATGAATCCACATTTTATTGCCTTGTATAGATGAGGCCATATTAACTTCATAAACCAGGGAACACCTCTGTTTGATTTTTAAAGTACACCTGTACCTCCAGCCTGTGTTGTTGCTTTTATATCCGAATAGGAGATCTGTATCAGCTACCTAGACTGTTGCCAACGGGAGCGGAGTCGGCACAGCCGGCACAAGATACTCCGGTAAGAGGAACACCTTGGGTTTTGGGGGATGGTATGGCTGGGCTTGATCATATGTGCACATGCACATGGGGTTTGGAAAGAGTGGAGCCTCGGTGCAGCCCACCAAAGTTGTCCCTGAAGCCCTCAGACCTACTCCATGGAATTCCCCAAGCCCCCCTTCCCCATAGCAGCTGGTGGCTCCCATATTGGTGGGGTGGAGAAACTATCCAAGCTGTAATAACGAGCAACAACAATAATAAGTAACAACAACAACAATCGTTCATTTATTCTAAGAGAGCCAGTGTGGTGTTTGAATGTTGGGTGAGAACTCCAGGAGACCCCAGGCAAGTCATACATTTTCTCAGCCTCAGAGGAAGGCAGGGGCAAACCATTCTTGCCAAGAAGGCTGAACCAGTGTTGGTGTAGTGGTTTGAGTGTTGGACTAGGGCCAAGTCCGCACTACACAAATAATCCAGTTTGAAAATGGATTATTTGCCATGGCTCTTTCCTGTTGAATCCTGGGATTTCTAGTTTGTTGTGGCACCAGAGCTCTTTGACAGAGAAGGCTAAATATCTCACAAAACTACAAATCCCAGAATTCCATAGCACTGAGCCATGGCAGTTAAAGTGGTGTCAAACTGTATTATTTCTGCAGTGTGGCAGCAGCCTAGGACTCCAGGAGAGGAGGGTTTGAACCCCCATTGAATTATGGAAACCCACTGAGAAATAACAAATAAATAAACTACCACATTCTGCCCTCCATACTTTCCAAAGGAAGCAAGACAACCAAGCTAAGATAAAGAGAATGAGTTTAAATAGGAATGTATTCCATGAGGTCCGCCCTGGTTAGTATTTGGATGGGAGACTGAGAATGAATCCCAGGTGCTGTAGGCTCTGTTTCAGAGGAAGGAACTGGCAAAACTTCCTATGAGCATTCTTTGCCTAAGAAAACCGTATGAAATTCATGGGGTCACCATAAGTTGGCAAGAGGCTTGAAGGCACATATACACACAGGGTCTGGCCTTGATCCCTTTTCCCCAAATGCTGCAAGCTAGAACTGAGCATGGGAAGAGGTGCCTTTTTGGACTGTAACTCCCATAATCCCTCAACTAGCTATCTGCCAAGGAATCCCAGGTGCTGCAGGCTCTATTTCAGAGGAAGGAACTGGCAAAACCACCTCTGAGGATTCCTTGCCTGAGAAAACCCTGTGAAATTCATGGGGCCGCCATAAGTTGACCTGCAACTTGAAGGCACACATATACACACACCCAGACACACTCAGGAGGGGAGTGGAGACATAGCTTTGTCAGCACTGTCATTGTACAACATATCCCGTTGCACCATAAGAGTCCTTGTTGTACAGTGGGAGATCTTGTGCTTTGCCCTGTTGGGCATTGTCTCAGTTCACTCTCATGGTTGCATATTGCATCAGCAACATAGTCCCATTACCTTAAAGTTACACATCGTAGCCTGTGATGCAGGATCTCAGACCAGGTGTATAAATATTTTGGTGAATATTTTGCAGGGACTTACAGGTGTTCCGGGAGGGAGTAAGAGGCAGCAAGACAAGTCACTTTATCTCTCCTTTCCTGCTTTATGCAGAATAAGCCAGTTCGCACCTTGCAGCCCGTGTTAGTGCACCCAGGTTTCTAGTGCAGCTTATGTACACCTCTGAGGATGAAGGTCCCCCCTTCATTGCATGCTTGCTTGGTGAAGACGCAAGAGAGAGCCTTCTCACCGGCTGCTCCCACTCTCTGGAACTCCCTTCCATGGGAGGCTAGGCTGGCCCCTGCCCTGATTTCTTTTCGCCGGCAGGCAAAGACTTTTCTTTTCAATCAGGCCTTTAACATAAAAGCAGCAGGGTTTGTTTTATCTTGCATGCTTTAAGATTTTATATGTTTTAATCTGATTTTTAATATTTTAATTGTACAGTTGTCCCTTCGTATCCACAGATTTAGTATCCACGGGTTTAAGAATTCACAGCTTGAAAATATTCTTTAAAAAATAATAATCCAAAAAATAAACCTTGATTTTGCCATCTTATATAAGGGACACCATTTTGTTATGCCATTGCATATAATGGGACTTGAGTATTCACGGATTTTGGGGAACCAAACCGCAGCAAATATGCAGGGACAACTGTATATACAGTATTGTATTTTTAATCAGTTGTTTCATGGAAGCTGCCTTGTGTCCTATCTTGGAAGAAAGGCGACATACAAATGATAAATAAATAAATAAATAAGTAAATAAATAAATAGTTTTATCTCCTGAGATATCACCACAACCCTCTCCTCTCCCCAGAGAAAACTACCTGTTTGTCTGCTCCTGCCCTAAGTGCCTGGCTCAAGCCGAGGATCCGGACGTGACATCAGAAGAGGAGGAGGAAGAGGAGGAGGAAGAGGAAGAAGCCGAAGGGGAGCCGGAAGATGCAGAGCTGGAAGACGAGATGACGGACGTTTGATTGCCAGGGGCCCAGAAGGCAGGGTTGGGTGGGGCCCTTCCCTGAAGATAACAGTGATGTGCATTTCGGAGGCAAGGTTCTCGCACCCTGGCCGGCTTGGGCTGGCAGGGGAGGGAAGGGCTACGATTTCACAGAGGAACTGGGACCTCTTTGACAGCTTGAACCCTTAATCTGAACAAACTCCAAAGCGAGGGCTGGGTCTTCACATTTGCCACATGGAATTCCACCACACCCCCATGCAACATGCCTGATGTGGGAAAGAAATACACTCCCGCCCACACTTTTCCCCTATGCGCCTGGTACAGTAAATGATTTGTAATGCAAATGGCTGTGTTTGTTCTTCTAGTTGTTTTGGGGGGAAGTGTGTGTGTGTGGGGAGGGAACAGGGTGGAATTGTTGATTTCAGTTAAGTGAGTATTTGGTGTGTGTACATGTGTACAGGCTTGCTGGTGATTGGAGAAAGCTAGGGTTTGTCTAAATGGCGAAAATACTCCTCATAGAATTCAAGGAAACGTTGTTTTGTCTAAACGGGATCCTGCCTCAATCCACTGTATTCAGAAGGCAGGGGGCAAAAACTCCAAATGCTCTGCAGGAAAAGCCTTCATGGTTTTTCCCGTTTTTTTTTTCCCCAAAGCTCCGAAGGAAATAAGCATTCCCACTCATTGGGACAACCGATTCACTTTGATGTGCATTCCTGATAAGAGCAGAAGTGGAAAGCAGATTGCTTGGACATGCACAAGGAGCAGAGCTTGCTGACACGGCAAGTGCCTAGAATCGCCATGTTGGATTTTTGCCATAACGATTGTGCGCTGAGGTGACAAAGCAGCCTTTTTTTTTCTGTTTATTTAAGTGAAAGATCACACTTCCGCACCCTGAATTTGCTTTAAAAAAATTGTTCGGTGGCGGCAACTGGTGACAATAAAAACGCAAATAATTCACTCATGCCTGCCATCTTGATTCACAGGAATGCCTGTTTGAACATCAAACATGTATGGCTTTGCATGCTTGCGATCTTGAAAAAAAATGGGAGACAAATGAAAGCTGCTGCAAATTGGTGTTAGTCTGCATCAATCCACATTTTATTGCCTCTTGTAGCTGAGCCCTTGCTACCAGTTAAGTGAGTATCTGATGTGTGTGTGTGTGTGCGCGCACACACATGCATGTGCATACATGTGTGCTGGTGATTGGAGAGAGCTAGATGCTCCAACAGCACACTCTAAACCTGGGACAGGAATTGTACAGCCCTCCAGAGGTAGTTAGAATGCATCTCCCAGCATCCTTTGCCATGCTGGCTGAGACTGCTGGGAGTTGCAGTTGAACTCTGAAGAAACAGGGAACCCAAGACCCTCTGCAGTTTTCTGCTTTGTGTTAAAAATATTTGTGGTTGTCCATACATGTAAGTTTTTCTATGAATACAGCCTGACATTTTTATTCAATGCAAAACCAACTTATTCAGCAGTAACTTTTAGCATGTGGTGCCACTGTACATTGTGCATGCTTGCACATGGATATGGCTGGTGCGTTGCACCTCTAGGTGCTCATGCACATTTAGTTGTGCAAAGTTATAATTCACTAACAAGATGACATTACACAACCACCACATAATTCCATGAATTGCAATCTGTCTTCTTGATCTCAGATCTTGGCCATGCATACATATATTGCTAATGTGTTCCTCTTTGTGTGATCTCTTGTATAGGGCAGGGTGGAATTTGTGTAGCAAAAGAATGTCAAAACAGTGGGAATATGTGTCACTCTATGGTTGTATATATTATACATGTACCTATACACCAGAGGTGGGCAATATGGTCCACACAAGTCAAACAAAATGTTTTTGAGCCCCCCCCCCGCCACATGTCTTCTAGGGACTGTGGGGAGATTTTTGCCATGTTTTGGAGCTCCCCTGGGCCATTTTACACCAAGGAAATGCCTTTGTTAAAAAACAGAAAGTAAACAAGAAGTTATTTTTGGGTAGCTTCCTGTTAAAAAAAAAAAAAAAGGCAGGCCCCTAGGCCTAAAATGGCAGAGCAAAAATGTGGCAAAAATGCCACCCATGCTGCCTGGAGGGCTTTGGAAAGCAAAAACATTTTTAATTTCTTTTTTTTAATGGGGTGTGACCCTCCAAGTTCTCCTGTGAGGGGTTAATGTCATAGAATCATAGAATCATAGAATTGCAGAGTTGGAAGAGACCACGAGGGCCATCCAGTCCAACCCCCCTGCCACGCAGGAAATCACAATCAAAGCATCCCCGACAGATGGCCATCCAGCCTCTGTTTAAAGACCTCCAAGGAAGGAGACCCCACCACGCTCCGAGGGAGTGTGTTCCACTGCCGAACAGCTCTTACTGTCAAAAAGTTCCTCCTCATGTTGAGGTGGAATCTCTGTTCCTGGAGCTTGCACCCATTGCTCCGTGTTCCAGTCTCTGGAGCAGCAGAAAACAAGCCTGCTCCATCCTCAGCGTGACATCCCTTCAAATACTTAAACAGGGCTATCATATCACCTCTAAACCGTCTTTTTTCCAGGCTAAACATACCCAGCTCCCTAAGTCTCTCCTCATAAGGCATCGTTTCCAGACCTTTCACCATTTTAGTTGCCCTTCTCTGGACACGCTCCAATTTGTCAATATCCTTTCTGAATTGTGGTGCCCAGAACTGGACACAGTATTCTAAGTGAGGTCTGACCAAGGCAGAATAGAGTGGCACTATTACTTCCCTTGATCTAGATACTATACTTCTATTGATACAGCCCAAAATTGCATTGGCCTTTTTAGCTGCCGCATCACACTGTTGGCTCATGTTCAACTTGTGGTCTACTAGGACTCCTAGATCCCTTTCGCACGTAGTCTCATTCAGCCAGGTCTCTCCCATCCTATATTTATGCATTTCATTTTTCCGCCCTAAATGCAGTACTTTACATTTCTCCGTATTGAATTTCATTTTGTTAGCTTTGGCCCAGCTCTCCAGTCTATCCAGGTCATTCTGAATTTTGATCCTGTCCTCTAGGGTATTAGCTACTCCTCCCAATTTGGTATCATCTGCAAATTTGATAAGTATGCCCCTAATTCCCTCATCTAAGTCATTGATAAAGATGTTGAATAGCACTGGGCCCAGGACAGAACCCTGTGGCACCCCACTGGTCACATCTTTCCAAGATGAAGAGGAGCCACTGCTGAGCACCCTTTGGGTTCGGCCGGTCAACCAATTACAAATCCATTGAACAGTTAACTTGTCTAGCCCACATTCTACAAGCTTGTTTGCAAGAATGTCATGGGGAACCTTGTCAAAGGCCTTACTGAAATCAAGGTATGCAATGTCCACAGCATTCCCTTCATCTACCAAGCTGGTAACTTTATCAAAAAAAGAGATCAGATTAGTCTGGCATGACTTGTTTCTCTGAAACCCATGTTGACTTTTTGTGATTATGGCATTGCCTTCTAAATGTTCACAGACTCTCTGTTTAATGATCTGCTCTAGAATCTTCCCTGGTATTGATGTCAGACTAACTGGACGATAGTTGTTGGGATCCTCTATTTTCCCCTTTTTGAAGATGGGGACAACGTTTGCCCTCCTCCAGTCTGCTGGGACTTCCCCTGTTCTCCAGGAGTTCTCAAATATTATTGCCAATGGCTCTGAGATTATATTTGCCAGCTCTTTTAATACTCTTGGATGTAGTTCATCTGGTCCTGGAGATTTAAATTCATTTAGATTAAGAAGGTATTCCTGTACTACCTCTTTACTTATTTTGAGCTGGATTTCCCCTATTGTGTCCTCTGTTCCATTCTCTTCAGGTTGGTCCTCCTTTTCCTTTTCTGAAAACACTGAGGCAAAGAAGGTGTTGAGTAATTCTGCCTTTTCTCTGTCCCCTGTTAGCATTTTGCCATCTTCTCCACGTAGCGGCCCTATCATTTCCTTTTTCCTCCTTTTGCTGCGGACATACCCAAAAAAACCCTTTTTATTGTTCTTAACCTCCCTAGCAAGCCTGAGCTCATTCTGCGCTTTAGCTTTTCTGACTTTACTCCTACACGTGTTCGCTATCTGTTTGAATTCTTCTTTGGTGATTTCCCCCCTTTTCCATTTCCTATACATGTTCCGTTTAAAACTTAGCTCCATTGAAAGTTCTTTAGTCATCCATCCTGGTTTCTTGAGACACCTCCCATTTTTCTTCCTCAATGGTACTGTTTGAAATTGTGCCTTCAGTATCTCCCTTTTGAGAAAGTCCCATCCGTCTTGAGGTCTCTTCTCTTTTAGTATTCTTGACCATGGGATCATCCCCATTATTTCCCTGAGTTTACTGAAATCAGCTCTCCTACAGTCAAGAATGCGTGTCTGACTATGCCTGGCTTCTCCTTTCCATTGTATAACAAACTCCAGGAGAACATGATCACTCTCACCTAAGGATCCCACCACTTGCACCCCATTAACCAGGTCGTCTCTGTTGGTTAGGATCAGATCTAAAATAGCTGACCCCCTTGTTGCCTCTTCCACCTTTTGGACCATGAAATTGTCTTCCAGGCATGTAAGGAATTTGCTAGACCTTGTAGTTTTGGCTGAGTTAGATTGCCAGCAAATATCAGGATAGTTGAAGTCCCCCATCACTACTACATCTCTCCTTTCTGCATGTATGTTCATCTGTTCTAGAAAGGCAACATCCAATTCCTCCGTCTGATTTGGGGGTCTGTAGTAGAGTCCCACAATAACATCCCTGTTGTTTCCCTCCCCTTTAATTTTTATCCAGATGCTCTCCACCTGGCTTCCAGTATTGATGTCGTGGATCACTTCACTGGTGTAAATATCCCTGACATATAATGCTATTCCTCCTCCTTTCCTGTTTGGCCTGTTTCTCCTATAAAGGTTATACCCCTCTATTCCTACATTCCAATCATGAGACTCGTCCCACCAGGTTTCAGTAATGCCTATTATGTCATATTTGTTTTGTAGTGCAAGGAGTTCAAGTTCATCTTGCTTATTTCCCATGCTCTGTGCATTAGTGTAGAGACATCTGAGACCATGTGTTCCCTTTACTTGCTCCCTGTGCAAGTTTTTTTGCCTCCCACTGTTGGGTCCTTGCGCTGTTTGCCTTGTTCCCTCTATGACAGTTTGACTATTTTCTCCAGCCCTTTTGCCTTCCAGAATACTGTCTCCCTCCCCCATTTGACTCAGTTTAAAGCCCTCCTGATCAAATTCTTGAGACTGTTGGCAAAAATGTTTCTTCCAACTGTTGTAAGATGCACCCCATCTCTTGCCAGAAGTCCCCCCGCATGGAAGCGCAGTCCGTGATCCAAGAATCCAATTTGTTCTCGGCGACACCATCTACGGAGCCAGTTGTTTACGTCGGCTATTTTCCTCTCCCTTCTTGGATCATGCCCTTCAACTGCCAGAAGAGACGAGATGACCACCTGTGCATTCATTTCTTTCAGCTTCCTCCCCAGGGCCTCATAATCTCTTCTGATCTTGGGAAAGCTGTGCCTTGCAGTATCATTGGTTCCCACATGGACCAAAAGGAAGGGGTAATGATCCATAGGCTTGACGAGTCTTGTCAGCCTCTCGGTCACATCACAGATCTTTGCCCCAGGGAGACAACACACCTCCCGAGTCATCTTGTCAGGCCCACATACCACTGCTTCTGTACCCCTCAGCAAGGAGTCCCCCACCACCACCACACGCCTCCGCTGAGGCTTCGCAGCTGCTGTTCCTTGCGGTGGTCCTCTCAAGGTCCCCTGCTCTACCCCTGAAGTCTGTCCATGCTGTTCTTCCTCGTTGTCCTTGATAAGGGAAAGGGCTTCAAATCGATTCTGTAGCTGCAAGCTGCTGGAAGAATCCCTGGATTTTGTTGTTCTGTGTGTGACATTCCTCCAGCTGTCTACTTCCTGTGTCCGTGAAGTGACCCTCTCCTCCACAGCCACTTCCTCTGTGCGGTCCCCATCCAAGAGTGTTCGTTCTGTTCTGTCCAGGAAAACCTCTTGCTCACGAATCTGTTGAAGTGTAGCTACCCGTGTCTCCAGCTGCTGTACTTTCTCCTCCAAGAGGGCTACCAGCTTGCATTTGGTGCATGTGAAGTTCTCCACGTCTGTAGACAAGAATAGAAAAATCGCACAAGTGTTGCAAGTGACTGCTGCAGTCCCCTCAGTGTCCATGATGAGAGCTTTTAGGTAATCTAAGAACTCTTAGTTAACGCTGAGAATGCTAAGCTGTACTTTTAGGTCTGCTGTATTTTTGTTTGGTTACTGAAATTCGCGCGCCGTTAGGCACGCGCCTCTGGCTCTTGAGGGTAAAAGGGCAAGGTCAGAAGTTCAAGCCCCTCAGCAACAAGCAGCCTCTCCCAACAGTTTTTTTAAAAAATTCAATCTCCCCAGTCAGAATGGCTGTCCAGAAGTTGCTTCCTTCTTCTCCCTGGCAGGAAACTGGCAGGAAACTTGCTGTCCAGAAGCTGCTCTCCTTCTCTCTGGCAGGAAACTGGCCTGGAAAGCCTCTGCAAGGACTTATATAGAGCTAGGCTCCCAGCTCCACCCCCTAATGACTCACAGGTGTGACTCACAGGTGTGACTCACAGGAAGGCTCTTGAGGGTAAAAGGGCAAGGTTCGAAGTTCAAGCCCCTCAGCAACAAGCAGCCTCTCCCAACAGTTTTTTTTAAAAAATTCAATCTCCCCAGTCAGAATGGCTGTCCAGAAGTTGCTTCCTTCTTCTCCCTGGCAGGAAACTGGCAGGAAACTTGCTGTCCAGAAGCTGCTCTCCTTCTCTCTGGCAGGAAACTCCTGCCAGCCTCCAAAAGTTGCCCACACTTGCTAGAAACACAGACAATTGTGTACATTATGCACTATAAAACAAGTCAAATCATGCAGTCCTCCAAATGCTCTTGGACTGTAACTCCCAGCATTCTTCACCATTGGTTATGCTGGCTAGAGGCTGCTGGGACTCTACAAACACATACATACGTACTGTTCTCAGCTGAGGATTACACTTGCGCTGGATATGGCATGGACTGCGCAGTCTTTGCCATATTAAATCTGAAGGTGGCACGGACCTCTTAGATTTTGCTATCACTTCTGGGAAGCCCACAAGTCTGGCCCAAAGTTATTTTTTGGCCCCTGTCAACTGTTATGTCAAGGTAGGTTTACTTTGCATCTGGACTGATTCTACTTTCTTGCTCAGGGTGTATCCATACCACAGAGTGATGTTAGTTTCATACCACTTGCTAGTCCAGGCTTCCTCTATTGAATCCTGGGATTTGTAGTTTGGAGAGGGTCTTGGCATTCTCTGGTAGGGAGCCCTAGTGTGGTAGTTCAGGGACGTGGGTGTGGGTGTGTTTGGTGGGGGAGAGACAGGGCCTCTTCCACTAGGAATGCAGTGAGAGATTAATCTGGTATTTTTTCCAAAGGCCAAACATTGAACTTTGGATGCATTTTGCAAAGACCCCCAAAACCAGAGATGCATCAAAGCAGGCCAAAGAGTATTCACTTCTCTGCATATGAAGAAAGCAGAAAGGCAGACATAGAGATAGATTTTAATATTCAGCAGATCACAAAAATCATCCATGACTGATATCTGGAAGAGATGACTTCCTCAGTTTTGGTCAGTCAGGTTCATGAGTAAAAATCCTCTATGGCTGTTTTTTAATACCTCCCGCAACGTGGTACCCTCTAGATGTGTTTGACTATAACCTCCATTAACCCCAGCCAACAAGACTGTATGGGGCTTGTGGACAATGGGAGTTGCAGTTGGATGGATCAGAAAGGCAAAGGCACGTACCAAGGACAGGCAGCCTTTAAATAATTCTGATTTTAATTTTGTAATGTGAAAGATGCCTATTGTGGAGGATTAGCTGGGGTGGAAGCAAAACATCCCAGACACGATATGCAGAGAAGTTTCTTTTCTATCCCTCCTTTTTTTTTCCAAATTAGAAGAAAAAACCTAAGCATTAGGAAGAACTGGATTACTGTAAGAGTGTCCATCAGCGAAACAGACCGCCTCAGAGGGTGATGGACTCCCCTACTTTAGAGGCTTCTAAAAAGAGGTGAGGTGATCATTTGTTGGGAGTGCTTCAAGTTCTGTATTCCTGCATGACAAGGGGTAGGACTGGATGGCCTTTGGAGTCCCTTCCAGCTCTGTGATTCTGTGACTCTGGCTCTTAAGCATCTCTGCTTGATAGGGTCTGACCTAAACCAAGGGGTTCAAATTACAAGAAAAGAAATTCTAACTAAACTTCCTGATGTTAAGAGTTGTTGAACTCGCCTTCCTTGGAGGCATTTAAACAGAGGCTGCATACGCTCCAACTGTTCCAATCTGGCAGTTAATCCTCTATCATCCTACTTTTCAGCTGCTTTTAAAATGTCCCAGTTCCTCTCCATCTCCCACTTTCCCCCTTTGTCCTCAGCTTATTCCAGTTCCTGCAAACTGAGTTCAAAGTGCAAAAGTAGTTTCCAGTCAGTTAAATCAGCAGAGAGGAGAGGAAGTGGCAGAATCTTGCCCTTCCCAGTCAGCTCAGGCAAAAGCAAACTACTGCAGCCTCTCCTAGCTTGTCTGTTCTTCCTCATTAATAACTTGCCGTCTTCACCACACTCCAATGTTCACAGAACTACTGTATAGTGCTGGAAGAAACCACAAGCGCCATCCAGTCCAACTCCATTCTGCCCTGCAGGAATACACAATCCAAACGCTCCTGACAGGTGTCCATCCAGCCTCTGTTTAAAACCCTCCAAAGAAGGAGACTCCACCACACTCCCAGGCAGTTAATTCCACTGCTGCACAGTTCTTATGGTCAGGAAGTTCTTCCTAATGTTTAGATGGAATCTCTTTTCCTGTAGTTTGAATCCATTGCTCCGTATCCTAGTCTCTGGAGCAGCAGAAAACAAGCTTGCTCCATCTTCAGTATGATATCCCTTCAGATATTTAAATATGGCTTTCATGTCACCTCTTAACTTTCTCTTCCCCAGGCTAAACATACCTACTTCCTAAGCCTGCTCATCATAGAGCATGGCTTCGAAACCATGGCCACAGGTCTTCCAGTTTTCATCTGTGAAATGTTTGAGGGTACAAAGTTAGATGGCCACTCAGGGCCATCCATTTAGCAGTGGATTCCTGCACTGGCAGGTGGGTTTGGATTAGATTTGCCCTTGAGGGTCTTTCTAACTCAGCAGTGATTCGATAATCCTTGCTCTTGCACATTTGCTGTTTATTTCAGGGAGGCCTGTGGAGGAGAAGCTCCCTTAGGAACGTACCTCATACAGATCACTGTGTACCAAAAATCCTTCTGAGGAAGTATTCTGCTCTTTCTGCTGGGATTTCTCAATAAAAAAATCTCAAAAACTAGTTTTACAAGCTCACTGCCAGTCAAGATAGCATCCATCGGCTACTTCTGGTGGAAAACAGAGACTCTTAGGAAGATGCAAGCACAGATCCATGCAAGCTATAAAATCTTGGAGCTAAATCTAGGACTCCTGAGACTCCCAGCTTTTTTGTTTTTCCAAACCCAAGCTTCTAGCCCTCATTTTTCATTGAAGAGGGAGGGATTTGAAAACGTAGGTACTATTCAATGCTGTGATTCCCAAACTTTGGGCCTCCAAGTGTTTTGGATTTCATCACCCAGAAGCCCTAGGCACCTTGGCCAACAGTCAGGAATTCTGGAAGATGAAGTTCAAAACATCTGGAGGACCAAAGTTTGGGAACCACTGTTTTAATGAGTCACAGCAGCTTAACCATTTTTCTTTGTTTCAGGGAAGGATTGGAAGTAGCTATGTCAGTCTGCTACAAATCAGAACAGAACTAAAAGGAGCCACAATGGGCACAATGTTTTGTTCAGAGACAACGTTTGTGGGGGGTTGGACAGTCTGATTTTTTTTTTAAAAAAACTAGATGTCCAGAGGGTGGACAGGAACAAATTTCATTTCTCAAACACAGAACCCCTTCTTTCTCTTGGGATATCAGAAGTTAGCCAGAGCCAGCAAACTTCACAACCATATTCCCCAGGTGGCTTGGGCAGATTGCTACAGAACTTTGCCACTGGCTCACCCATTCCCTGGTCCAATTCAAGCAGGAGGCCTGGGAACAGCATTGTCCACCTGAGACCCTTGGCCAGCCACTATCAATCAGAGTGGTCAGCACTAAACACATTGCAGGCAACTCCTTTTCATCTAGAAAAGAAAAACAACCCAAAATACCACCCTAACCCCACCTGATCTCATCTGATTTGGGCTGCTAAGGAGAGCTAGGCCTGGTTAGATGGACCAAGAGTCTGACTCATTATAAACCAGCTTGCTATGTTCCTACTCAGAAGATCCTAGGGTCAGCCTCCAGGTAGGGCTAGGAAAGAATCAGACCTAAAACCATGGAAAGCCATTGCTGCTAGCCACTGGACTCGGTGGACCAGGGTAGCTCCCTAAGTACAGCTTCAGGGGCTTGGAAGAAATTCACTTGTTCGAGAGCAGCCAGGCTGTGATCCTTTCGCAGCCCGCTCACAGGAAAACGGAGTCTCTCTTGCTCCAGCCCAGCTCTGGCCAGCAGGATCCTTGACGTTGCCACCAGCCTCCTTCATCACTCGTGCCCTCGGCTACCAAAAAGTCCACGGAGGCTGCATGAGCTCGTAAGTTGGGATGCTGGTGACGTTGACGGGGATAGAGATGACAGCCCAGGGGAGTCCGTGCTGCTCCAAGGATCTCCGGATCATGTATCTAGAAATGGGAAGTCGGGAGGCAGGGAGGGAAATTCATGCTTTAGAGAAAAAAAATCATTTATTTATTTATTTATTTATTTTAAAAGGTCACCCATTGGGTGACGTTGGACAAGTCACATTCTTTTAGCCTCAGAAGAAGGTAATGGCAAACCTCTGGATGAATCTTGCCAAGAAATTTCTATATCTTTTTTTTTTTTTAGAGCCAGCATGGTGTAGTGGTATGAGTATTTGGCTACAACTTCAGCAGACTGGGGTTCGAATTCCTACTTAGCCATGGAAACCCACTGGGTGACCTTCGGCAACTCACACTCTCTCAGCTTCAAAGGAAGGTAATGGCAAGCCTCCTCTGGGTAAAACTTGCTACGAAAACCGTAGGATGGATAGGGTTGCCGTAAGTCAGGATGACATTGGCTGAACACTCCAAGATCAATTTTATATGAATAATCCATTGGTAAGAGCACTCCTTGTTATACAAGGTATGTCACACCTCTTGAATGCATTTTAAATCTTTAACAAATGTCATCCCAGTCATCTTTATAATAGTCCTGGAATGTGCAACCTAAATCAAAATTATTCAGCCCCCATTGCAAATCAGGTTTATTGTCAAATTTTGCTATCTATTTCAATTGCTTTTGTTTGATTTGCTCATTGCAAATAGCTGAAAGTCTGTAAATTTTGACAATAAACCTGAATTGCAATGGGGGTTGGATAATCTTGATTACAACTGTAGGTCTGTTTTATGCCCCCATCTCTTGTTGCAGATGTATGTACTGTGGTCACAGAGAATGACAACTGTCTACATCACCATAACGCAGGGGCAAATGAGACTCAGGAACTGCTTGTAGATGCCACATCTCAGTATCCCAGTTTTAAAAATCACAGCATTTGGGGTCCCATTTTTTAAAGTATTTTTTTCAGGAATGAGTGAAGCCAATGTCCCAGGAAGGCCAAAGTGGTTCCTACAACCCTTGCCAGTTACCCATTGCTACTGTAAATGAATTCATTCCTGTGTGAAGGTTTGAACCCAGGACTCTTGAGCTCACCTCCTGAGGCTCATCTCATGGTACAGACTGTAGTCCACTTACCCATCTCTCCCAAGAAGGAAGAGGGCGGGGATGTCTGCTGTCCTCTGGGTGCTATCTTGGATCATCTCGACGTAGGAGCTGTCATTATCATAGGCGTTGTCAGCAATGATCACCGCACGGCCTCCATGCTCTTGGACAATCCGGGTCTTTGACAGAAACGAGCAGCCCCTGGGAGAAAGATGACCAGAGTGCCAAGTCTTGTGCTGATATGAATGACCATTAGGTGCATGGATACAAAGATTGTGGATATTTGAACTGGTGCTGAAGTAAACAGAGAAGCACACCCATATTTGCAGAGTTCCAGTTGCAAACAATGGCTGGAATTCAGGAGAGCAGACCTCTGTTGCTTGCAGAGGCTGCTGCCTGGTAAATCAGGATTAGAGGGGCCAGGCCAGATAGCTATTGTATATACTCATGTATAAGTCGACCTCATGTATAAGTCCAGGGCAGGTTCGGGGGCCATAATTATGGATTTTGATATTACCCGTGGATATGTTGAAGCTAAAACTTTGAGGCTGCCTCAGGGGGCCAGCTGTTCCTGGCTGCTGCCGCCACCATTCCCCCACCGAGGGTTTCAAAAAGACCTTTCTCCACTGTAGAGAAGAGGATGGTTCCTTTTTTGATCAAAGTTAAGGTACAGTACTTACATGGACCCATGGATAATTTGACATGGTGTCATGCCCTGCTTCCAGAGGAAATGGACTCTGGAAATGGAAATGGACTCTGACTCAGAAACTGAAGAGTGGACATGCCAGGACCTGCTGAACCAGAGCATAGAAGGATGTTCCAGAGCCACAGGCCTCAAACACAGACAATTGTGCAGTACCAGCTCTGGCAGAGGGTCCAGCCCCTTCAGATGCTAGGACAACTTACCTATACCTACCTTCACAGCAGAGAGACAACAAAAGGAGGCATTGAGGTGATCTCAGTGTATTTATAGGAAGCAGCAATTAAGTAGCAGCTGCATTAGCTGTTGCTCTATAAATACACAGCACTGCCCTCCAGGGGTTGTCAGAGATTATCTGACCTACCTGAGCACCTGTCGTGGTCCTGCTCACTGTGTTTGACCTGGACAGTGTTTATTTACTCTGGACTCTGTTTGCTTGACCTGGATTCTGCTGAACTACCCTGAACTCTGTTTGCTAGATCTGGACCTTGTATATTAGACTTTACCTGTGGACTTGTGTTTTGCTTGCTAGTAAAGTAAGTGTCTGACTTCACGCTGCCTTGATTCCTTTGCCTGAGTTAGCTTGACTCTGTTGTGCCTCTGCTATCAGCTGTGTAGTAATCAGCTTTTGGCTGGTTGCCCTGACATTGTCTGAACACCCAGGTTTTTTGGGTCCATTTTTTGACCAACATTTCTAGACTTATACGTGACAGTATACACAGTAAGTAGCTGATCTAGGACCTCAGCCAATGTGGTTACCTGTAACATAGAAGCACTGGTAGCTCCTCAGCTGCTGAGGTGGTGAACCTACTCTGGATTTTAGCTTGAATGTTAAAATTATTATCCAAGCATCTTGCTGTTGTGTGCTTTCAAGTCATTTCTGACTTAAGGCGACCAACCCTAAAATGAACCTATCATGGGGTTTTCTTGGCAAGATTTGTTCAGAAGTGGTTTGCCTTTACCTTCCTCTGAGGCTGAAAGAGTGTGACTTGCTCAAGATGACTCAGTAGGTTTCCATGGCTGAGCAGAGATTCGAACCCTGGTGTCCTAGTTCAATACTCAAACCGCTAGACCACGCTGGCTCTACGATCCAGGCTAGTGAACCATATCTCCAAAATTGGTTCAGCACCTGGGATAGCTCCTTTAAATTTCAAACTACAGTAGGACCCCCTTATTCACTGAAAATTGGTTCTGCCCCCCCCCCCCGGATAATAGCAAATGTCATTGAAAATAATGGGACATCCGGTTTAAAATATCATAGCGTTTGCCTTGGAGGACCTAGAAAATGTCTAGAAAGGACACATTTTCTAGGAAGACTCTATGGTAGGTGTGCTGTTTTGTGTCCCGTGGATAACTGAATCAGTGGATAATGAATCAGTGGATATGGAGGTCCTACTGTAAAACCCAGAGAGGATGCACTGCCCCACCGACATGGAAACCACCAACCTCCATTGTTTCCATCTAATGCTTTCCCATGCACAGTGGCACTAGCCAACGAGCTTGACATGAAACGAAACTCACCCGCGCTCCACCAAGGCAATCTGGCCATCGATGAAAACGCCATTGTTTAATACTCCACAAGCCTCCGGAGGGTCTGCTGGAACCAGGTAGATTTGCTCGTACCTTGTGTTCTTCAACAGGCAAAAGAGAAGTACAAAAAGATGAAATCACAAGGCTGTAAAACATTAATGGGAAAACACAGATCATCCTTTTCTTTCCCCTTCTCTCTCCTGGCATGCTGTGCAGAGGCACGTGCGCTAGAAAAAAGTTCTCCGATCTGGAGTTGGACCACAACCCCCATCACCCCCAACCAACATAGGACTATGCTGAGGGGAGCTGAAACAAAATAGGTGGGGGGTAGATTGCACTATAGCCTTTGCCTGGTTAGGGAAAAAAATCCCACAATCACACAAATTTTACAGCAAAGTCCCAGGTTGCTGTGTTGGCCATAAAGCAAGCAAACAAAAACATCAAAAATCCATCCTGTGCTAATATAATTATTGGGTCTACCAAAAGATGTAAAATACAGGTCGACCGCTGTATCCATGGATTTAGTATCCACAGTTTCACTTATCCACATCTGAAAAAATATGTTCTCTCTAGGCATTTCTAGGTCATCCAATGTGATTTCTATGGTCAACTTCTGGCGTTTGTCTCATTGAAAATAATAGGGTTCCCTATTATCCACGGTTTTGGGTATCCATGGGTGGTTTTAGAATGTATTCCCTGTGGATACGGGGTCAACCTGTATGTCACACTAGCTTTGGAAGTTTGCCAGCATGGGGTACTGGTTTGAGCTTCCAACTAGGGACTCGGAGACCAGGGTTTGAATCCTTGCTTGGCCGCGAAACACCATTGGTTGACAACAACAACAACAACAACAGTACTGAGTTACTTATTACCTGCCTCTCCCCGCAGGATTGGGGCGGGGTACAACATCACAATACATCACATACAATTCAGTACAATTCAAGTGCAATGGCAAACCTTATCTGATGAATGCTTGCCATGAAAACCCTTAGGGTTGCTGAAGTTGGAAATAACTTGAAGCCACACAACAACAACAAGCTTTGAAAACTTCTTCATCAGCCAAAGATGGTAAAACAGCTTTCAGTGCAAATAACGCAGCAGTGTTTTGGTTCCAGGATCTGTGTTTCACTTTGGATGTTATAGGAAGTATGTATAGATGGAAACTGAGGCTCTTTTATGGTCTCTGTTTTATTTCCTCCCTGCTCCCCACTCAGTTTATGACCATGGGGGCAGGATATTACTTTTTGTCTAGAGATACTTATGATTCTCTTTGTCTCTCCTTCAGTATGTGTGCACATATGCACCTTCAACTTGCCTATTGACATATGGTGGCCCCATGAAGCCATAAGGTTTTCTTAGGCAAGGAATCATCAGAGGTGGTTTTGCCAGTTCCTTCCTCTGAAATACAGCTTGTAGCACCTTGTATGTGTTGGCAGTCTCCCATCCAGGGCTGACCCATGTATGCATTCATGCACACCTATATTAAAGTGGAAACACTGGTTTTAAAATAATTTAAGTGGTGAGATTAGAATCAGAGCTGGGAGGTACCCCAAGAGCCATCTAGCCCAACCCTCTGCCATGCAGGAATACACAACTAAAGCATTCCTGAAAGATGCCCATCCAACTTCTGTTTAAAGACTCCCAAAGCGGGAGAGTCCACCAGGCAGTCTATTCCACTTTAGAAAGTGTGTAACAGAATAAAAATAATTAATAATGTTGAGACCTCCACAATATTTAACCAGAATTTGGTAGTGTAGCCACAATCCTCACAGCTGGAGGGGGCAGGGTGGAAATATATTTTTCCAGCAAGAATATATTGTTCTAAGTTATCCCTGTTGTAACACAAAGTATTTTGGATAGCATAAAGGCCTGTTCCCGGCAGAGATGAAAACTGGTAAAACTAGTTTGTTGACTTTGAGATGCTTCAGGTGCTTGTCTTTTTTGGAATCTTCTTGTGGGCATGGCAAGGGCAACTATTATCAGCGCCTACACTTCAACACTTGCTGCAACCCAATTGGCCCAGGTGCTCCGAGGGAGTCATATATCAAAGAGGGGCCAATAGTGTTCTCTCTCTGGAAGTATATAATCCTGCCAACTCTGGCTGATTTTCTCAGGGTGAGCCAATGCATTTTCTAGGGCCTATCTCTATGAGGGGGAAAATGTGGATTGATGCACACTAACGCACATTCAAAGCAGCTTCTATTTGGCTTAACGGTTTTCTGGCAAAACCGCAGGCATGCAAAGCCATTCACTTTTGCATGCCTGCGAATCAAGATGGCAGGTATGAGTGAATTACTCACATTTTTAATGCCGCCAGTTGCTGCCACCAAACAGTATTTTTTAAAAAATAGCATCTCTAAGGTGCGAACGTGCGATATTCCACCTAAGTAAATTTTTAAAAGAAAAGAAAAAGGCTCTTTCCTCACCTAAGTGCACAATTGCGCAAGCAAAAATCCAAGATGGCAGTTCTGGGTGCTTGCCTTGTTAGCAAGCTCCGCCCCCTGCCCACATCTGACCAATCAGCTTCCACTTCTGCTCTTTCGCAAATGCAAATGATTATGAATCCGATTGTCCAAACAAGTGACAATGCACGACGGGAAAGCCGTGAAGGCTTTCCCAGTAGAGTTTATGGTGGATTTGGCCCCTCTCCTGCTGAATACGGCAATCCAATGTGGAATGCCATTAGGGAGGTAGGATTCCAGGTGAATTCTATGAGGATTATTTTGACTGTTAAGACAATCCTCTAGTTTTTTGCCTCATCTTCACCCAGCTGGCCTTGACACTATCACATTTCTGGGAATGGGTGGAGGCAGAGTTGTATATTCTTTTAAAAAATACAACTGTGAATGGCCAGAGTTTGTTATTTTTTTGGGGGGGGGACTACAATTCCCAGAATCTCCCAGGCTAGGGGATTTTGGGAGTCATAGTCTAAAAAACTGACTAAGCTCCATGAATGGTACAACAATAGGGAGTTGTAATGTCCAGGCTGACTGCAGAATGGTCAACAAGGGGCATGAGAATAGGGCCAAAATTGGCACTACACATAAATAATCCAGTTTGAAACTGAATTATTTGCCATGGCTCCTTCCGATGGAATCCTGGGATTTGTAGTTTTATAAGATCTTTAGCCGTCTCCGCCAAAGAATGCTGGTGCCTCACCAAACTACAAATCCCAGGATTTCATAGGAAGGAGCCATAGCAAATAATCCAATTTCAAACTGGATTATTTGTGCAGTGTGGATTTGGACTGAAAAGGTCACCAGTTGGCACCAGTTCAAATCCTGCTCACAACGCATCCACCAACCCACCTTTTTTGTGAGGATTTCTGCTCTGGCTAATCTTTGCGATAGTTCACAGAGAAGCAGCAGATGGGAGAAGCATGCTTAGAACAGAGAAAATAATCTTCATCTTAGTATGTCAAGAATCTTAAAAAAATAATAATTCCTGAGTCCAGATGGGCCAGAATGAGAAAACAGGGAAGTGTGCGTATGAGAATTATTTTATGTCCTACGGGTAGGAGACTCAGAAGTGAAAGAGATATGTCTCTGGAGCCCCCTAAAAGGCTGCCCCTCAGAGTTTTTTGTGGGAGGGATGGATACAAAAAAGGTGAGCTGCTGCTCCTTGGTTCTCAGTACTTACAAACACTCCCCCAAAATCCTTAGCCGGTGTGGCAGTAAAGATGTAGCGGATGTCTCCGGGGCTCAGCACTTGAAAGTAAAGATACTCTTGGATGCGTAAACCTGTGAGGTGGGAATGCAAAGACAGAAGGCATGAATTCTAGTGGCAAGGTGTCCGAATGGCCTTTCTACAGACATTAGAAATGGAAGCACTTGAGCAGACTGTGTTAAAAGGCTGGGGTTTTTGGAGGGTGGGGTGGGGGAACTATTTCTGGAGAGAGTCAGCATGGCGCAGTGAATCATCGAATCATAGAGTTGAAGGAGACCCCCAAGGGCCATCCAGTCCAACCCCCTGCCATGCAGGAGGACACTATTAAATCATTCCCGACAGATGTCCATCCAGCCTTTGTTTAAAAACCTCCAAAGAAGGAGACTCCACCACACTCCCAGGCAGCGCATTCCACTGCCAAACAGCTCTTACTGTCAGGAAGTTCTTCCTAATGTTTAGGTGGAATCTCTTTTCCTTTAGTTTGAACCCATTGCTCTGTGTCCTAGTCTCTTGAGCAGCAGAAAACAAGCCTGCTCTATCCTCAGTATGACATCCCTTCAAATAGATTTTCCTTGGTTTTTTTCCAGGCTGTGAGGCTGTGTTCTGGAATAGTTTCTTTCTGACATTTTGATTGCATCTGTGGCTGGCATTCTCTGAAGATGCAGACCTCCCAGAGGGCCTTCTCTTCTACGGCTCCCAGACTTTGGAATGGCCTGCCGGATGAGATCCGTCTTATCGCTACTCTTGATAGCTTCAAGAAAGCACTAAAGACGGATCTCTTCTGACAGGCCTTCCCGGAATAACTTCCCGGTTCAAGTGGACTGATTGCTACCCACCCCCTCGCCGTTGTTGCTTTTATTTATTTATTTATTGTATTTTATCTTTGTTTTAACTCTCCATTAGTTTAATTTAGTTTTAAGGGGTGGGAGGGTAGGATGGGGAAGGACTGTTTTAACTTGATGTTGTTTTAATCTTGCTGTAAGCCGCCCCGGTTGCCGAGCAGAGGGGCGGGTTAAAAATAAAAATTTATTATTATTATTATTATTATTATTCCAGAACACGGCCTCACAGCCCAGAAAAAAACCAAGGAAAATCTATGGATGCCAGCCGTGAAAGCCTTCAACTTCACATCCCTTCATATATTTAAACATGGCTATCATGTTCCCTCTCAACCTTCTCTTCTCCAGACTACATCCATATGATGTAGTAGCATCATATCTGAACACCTTTTTGGAACAGATGTTGTTGATACCTGCCTTCAAGTCAATTCTGAATTATGACAACTTTATCAGAGGGTTTTCTTGGCCACTTTTATTTTGAGGAGGTTTGCTCTTCCATTCCTCTGAGGTGGAGGGAGTGTGACTTGCCCAATGAGTGGAAATTCAGACCTTGGCCTTCCAGAGTCCAGTCCAACACTCAACACCACAGTGGCTCATGTTGCTAGATAGATAGACATAAAAACCCAGGCTTTCCCCTCCTGGCCACATTGCCCCTGGATTACCCCCAGATTTCAAACTTGGCCCATGATTGTGTAAGAGGAAAAGTCCCTAGAAACAATTCCAACTGGGCTACATTCCAGGCAACCCTCTGCTGCCACACTACAAAAATAGCAGATGCAGAAAGCTCAGGATTATAAATAGATTCACATGCCACATACTCTGGAGCAATTCAACAGACTCTTCTAGGCCTACCCTGAGGTTTTGCAGCCATACCAAGGATTTATACTAAAGACCCCATCTTGGGCCCTCGTGGCTTACTGGAGGCTTTGATCCTGCAACACAGCAACAGGGATCTTCCATGTGCCAATAAGCCATGCGGACATGTTGGGTGCATGCAAGTTACCAATGCCCAATCAAAAAGAACATCACAGCCCGGTTTGCTCTTGCGCCTTGAACATGGGCATGCAACCCCACTTAAAAATAGCATGTAAGGAGGAAGAAAGAGAGAGAGAGAAAGAGGAAAAAAAGAAATGTGGCAGCCCCTTTAAGACTAACTGGTTTTCATTTTTGCATGAGCTTTTGTATAGAATCATAAATCCACTACTTCGGATGCAGTAACCAGTAATCAAAGAATCTTAAGAGTTGGAAGGGACCAAAAGGGTATCTAATCGCAAATCCTGTCAAGCAAGAATACACAACTGAAGCACTCCTGAGAGATGCCCATCCAATCTCTGTCTAAAGACCTCCAAAGTGGGAGAGCCCACCCCCCTTTGACACAGTCTATTCCACTGTTGAACAGCACTTAAGTTTAAAAAAAAAGTTCTTTGAAATGTTTAGGCTGAAACTCTTTCCTCATAGTTTGTCCTGGACTAATCTCTTAAGGAGGCAGCCTAAATACCCTAAAGGCACCACATCAGGTCTGATCATGGAAGCTAAGCAAGGCTGGCCCTGCTTAGGACTTGGAAGGGAGACCGCCAATGAAAGCCAGGTGCTGGAGGCTCTATTGCAGAGGAAAGAACTGGCAGAACCACCTCTGAGGATTCCTTACATAAGAAAACCCAGTGAAATTAATGGGGTTGCTGTAAGTTGACAGTCAACTTGAAGGCACACACACACACACACACACACACAATATTTGACCTTGGCCCCCTTTCCCCCAAATGTTGCAGGCTAGAATTACAAGAGCATGCGAAAAGGTGCCATTTTGGACTGTCACTCCCAGAATCCCCCAGCCAGCATAGCTGGCTGGGGGATTCTAGGAGTGGCAGTCCAAAAAGAAGAACCTTCCCCAAGTCCAGAGGGCTGCCAAGAAATACTTCAGGCTCTATTTCAGAAGAAGCAACTGGCAAAACCACCTCTGAGGATTCCTTGCCTGAGAAACCCCTGTGAAATTCATGGGGTCGCCATAAGTTGACAGTTGACTGCCACTCCCAGAACCCCCCAGCCAGCACCTGCTGTTCCTTGGCAACACCTGCTGTTCCTTGGCAGGTTGTTTGTTTGGGACTGCCACTTCCAGAATCCCCAGTGCTGTCTGGGGGATTCTGGAGGTGGCAGTCAAAAAAGTAGAACCTTACCCAAGCCCAGACATACACATACACACATACAATGTTTGGCTGAAGGCACAGTTAAAATGGCAAACTAAGAAGTTGGAAACTTCTCCTCCACGCCCCATGCCCCCCAACTCTGGGGTACCAGTCAAGGTCAGTTGCATCACAACCAACCAACCTGCTCATACACCACCAAGACAGATCATCTTGATTCTTTTCAACAGCGATAACTTTTGTGTGTGTTTGTCTATACTGTCTTTGTTTTAATATTGGGAGCCACTTTTGAGTCCTGAGCCTCAGGGGAGAGGAGGGGTATAAAGAAAGAGAAAGGGGAGAGGAAAAGGAGGAGAAGGAAGAGGAAACAGAAGAGGGGGAAGAAGAAGAGGAATAGAATAATAGAATCATACAGTTGGAAGAGACCCCAAGGGCCATCTAGTCCAACCCCATTCTGCCATGCAGGAATACCCAATCAAAGCATTCCTGACAGGTGGCCATCCAGCCTCTGTTTAAAAACCTCCAAAGAAGGAGACTCTACTACCAATAGGAAGAAGCACAAAAAGATCCAAAGAGATTAATTCTAGCAGCTATGCTTGCAAGGAAAAAGGCTCAGAAACTGAAAATACACTTTTTTTACAACCCAAAGCACAGTCAGCCAGAAGTCTGACTAGCTACAGGAGCTCACAGTCCTACTCAGGTGACACAATCATGTGCGGATGGGGGGAGCTTGAGATGCTCCAAAGCAACAAGTCATAGAATCATAGAGTTGGAAGGGACCCCAAGGGCCATCTAGTCTAACCCCCTGCTATGCAGGAATACCCAATCAAAGCATTCCCAACAGATGGCCATCCAGCCTGTTTAAAAACCTCCAAAGAAGGAGACTCCACCATATTCCCAAACAATGCATTCCACTGCCAAACAGCTCTTACTGTCAGGAAGTTCTTCCTAATGTTTAGGTGGAATCTCTTTTCCTGTAGTTTGAGTCCATTGCTCCGTGCCCTAGTTTCTGGAGCTGCAGAAAACAAGCTTGCTCCATCCTCAATATGACATCCCTTCAAATATTTAAACAGGGCTCTCATGTCACCTCTTCACCTTCTCTTCTCCAGGCTAAACACGCCCAGCAACCTAAGCTGATCCTCATAGGGCAGTGGTTCTCAACCTGTGGCTCCTCAAATGTTGTTGGACTACAGTTCCCAGGAGCCCTCTGAGGTCTCACTTTGACAGCCAGGTGGTCCTCCCAGTCATTAGTGAGGCTGTGAGTTCAATCCTATGGCTGATCATCCCGAGGCTGGATGGCCATCTGTCAGGGATGCTTTGATTGTGTCTTCCTGCATGGCAGGGGGTTGGACTGGATGGCCCTTGTGGTCTCTTCCAACTCTATGATTCTATGATTCTATGACATAGGGCAAGATGCAAAGAGATTAATCCTGGCAGCTATGCATGCAAGGGAAAAGGCTCAGAAACGGAAAATACACTTTTTCTAGAACCCCAAGACTTCAATGCACGGGCAGCCAGAAGTTTGACTAGCTACAAGAGCTCACAGCCCTGCTCAGGTGGCACAATCATGTGCATGTGGGGGTGCTCAGGATGCTAGCTGATGCTTCCAAAGCCAGAACTCCAAAGGCAGTGTGCAATGGCAGGCTGTTAAGAATAAAAGCAAAGGAAAGCCGTGAGATCCTTACCGTGAGCCAAGGAGCAAAAGCAGAGCAAGAAAGCTCCAAGCCATCCGGGCCAAAGGGGCACCATGGCTAGCCTGGGCTAAGTTGCCACCCCCAATCTCTCTCTGAATGTGAACCAGACGTCCAAATCTGTGAGTGATAAGAGGAGGGGCAAATCCACCTCTGGCCTTGCTTTCATTGGAGGAGCTGAAGCTTTCTGGTGATGCCATTGGGGAGGGTTGACATCAGTCATCCTGGCTGGCACCATAAGGGTTTGGCTGGGCGTGTTCTAGCTGCTATTGGCAAAGGGAGATGCTCTGTGTGTGTGTTTTCAGGTTGCCTGTCGATTTATGAAAACCCGTGCATTTCAGGGCAAGGAATGCTCAGGGCAAGGAATGCCAGTTCCTTCCTCTGGAATAGAGCATGCAAGTCCTCTGGGCTTAGGGAAGTCCTTCTGGGCTTAGGGAAAGTCTTTCTTTTTGGACTGTCACTTCCAGAATCCCCCAGCCAGCATAGCTGGCTGGGGGATTCTGAGAGTGGCAGTCCAAAGGGACCTTTCCCCATGCTCTGGAAAATCCAAAAAGGCACCTTTTCCCATGCTCTGGAAAATCCAAAAAGGCACCTTTTCCCATGCTCTGGAAGCTCTAAGCTGCAGCTTTTGGGGAAAAGAGACCAAGGTCAAATCTTGTGCCTTCGAGCTGCCTGTCGATTTTTGGTGACCCCATGAATTTCAGAGGTTTTTCTTAGGCAAGGAATCCTCAGAGGTGGTTTTGCCAGTTCCCTCCTCTGGAATAGAGCTTACAGCACCTGGGATTCCTTGGCAGTCCTTCTGGATTTGGGGAAGGTTCTTCTTTTCGGACTGCCACCTCCAGAATCCCCCAGCCAGCATTGGGGATTCTGGGAGTGGCGGTCTCAAACAAGCAACCTTACCCATGCCCAGGACTGTCAAGGAACAGCAGTCTGGGGGATTCTGGGAGTGGCAGTCCAAAAAGGCACCTTTTCCCATGCACTGGAAGTTGCAGCATTTGGGGAAAAGAGATCAAGCCTATCAATAGGAGTCTAGTGTCTAGATCAAGGGAAGTCATAATGCCACTCTATTCTGCTTTGGTTAGACCTCACCTGGAATACTGTGTCCAGTTCTGAGCACCACAGTTCAGAAAGGATATTGAGAAGCTGGAACATGTCCAGAGGAGGGTGACCAGGATGGTGGGAGCTCTGGAAGCCATTATTCCCTATGAGGAGCGGCTTAGGGAGCTGGGTATGTTCAGTCTAGAGGAAGAGAAGGTTAAGAGGTGACATGATAGCCATGTTTAAATATTTGAAAGGATATCATACTTAGGATGGAGCAAACTTGTTTTCTGCTGCTCCAGAGACTAGGACATGGAGCAATGGGTTCAAACTACAGGAAAAGAGATTCCACCTAAACATTAGGAAGAACTTCCTGACAGTAAGAGCTGTTCGGAAGTGGAATACACTGCCTCGGAGTATGGTGGAGTCTCCTTCTTTGGAGGATTTTAAACAGAGGCTGGATGGCCATCTGTCGGGAATGGTTTGTGTATTCCTGCATGGCAGGGGGTTGGACTAGATGGCCCTAGGGGGTCTCTTCCAACTCTATGATTCTAAGCTGCCTGTCAACTTATGATGACCTTATGAATTTCAGAGGGTTTTCTTAGGCATGGAAGTCTCATAGGTGGTTTTGTCATTTTCTTCCTCTGAAGTAAAACCCACAGCACTTGGTGTTCATTGGTGGTCTCCCATCCAAGTAACCAGAGTTGGTCCTGCTTAGCTTCCAATATCAGATGAGATCTGGTGCCTTTAAGGTGGGCAAGGAACCGTAATAATAATAATAATAATAATAATAATTTATTTATACCCCACCCCTCTGCTAAAAACAATTGGAGAGGCTTGTAAAAAGCTTGTATGCTCTTTTGGCTGAGGAGTCACTGGGACACCATCAAATGAACAAAGATAAGTCAGTGGAAGGCACATAGCAACACCAGCATGATATAGATTTTGGAATTTGTTCACTTGGATTCTCCTTAAGGATGTGTGTGTTTTTAATCGCTCACACCTTATAAACTTTTCTTGGAAGCAAGGTTCCCTTATGTTCTGCATTTATGCTGCTGGACTCTAGCTTTGGAGGATTTCCTTCTCATTGTCTGTGGGCTTCCCAAGGGGCATTTAAACTGAGTTTCAAATCAAGAAATGGCAAGGATGGAGCAATTAACATAAGAATCAATCTATACCAAAATTTAGAGATAATTGGAAACAGTTAATTTTTTTTGGGGGGGGGGAGACAGAATGGGGAGAAGAGGTGGTAATGTGCTTCACAGACTAAATGTATGAAAAGGTTCTGATTTTATTTGTTAGAAACACAAATAGGACTGGTATTCTGGCAAGATTGTATTACCATTGTGGAGTAACACATTGATTATTGATAAGGAAAGTCTGCAATAATGTATTAATCAAGTTCAGCTCTGGCCAGATCCACACTACACAAATCATCCAATTTGAAACTGGCTTATTTGCCATGGCTCCTTCCTATCCAATCCTGGGGTGTGTAGTTTTGCAAGGTCTTTAGCATTCTTTGTCAAAAAGTGCTGGTGCCTCACCAAACTACAAATCCCAGGATTCCACAGGAAGAAGCCCTGGCAAATAAGTCAGTTTCAAACTGCATTATTTGTGTAGTTTGGATTTGGCCAAAGTTTGGGGGAAGGGGGAATTTATTTTTCTGAAAAATAATTTAATAAATAATAATAAAAATAAATAATAAATATGTATAAATAATAATAATAATAATAATAATAATTTAAAACAATAAACTGAGTTTCAAATCATGTAGGAAAATACACAAGTGCATTTGCAGTAGTAGCATGTGCTATGTGCATGAAGTATATCTTCCGTTTTCCTCCCTGACCTGGAAAAAGAAATACTCTTTGAGCCCAATTGAAATTTCTCTATTTTCCTATCTTCCTAACAGAGATAAAATAAATTATAACCATATGAACGCAGAAGTGTGCTGTGAGGCTGCAGGATACGTAGTGTCTTTGATTTTATTATATCTATGTTCTATGTTGACGTCGCCCTTTGCCCCTTGAAAGCTCCTCCTCTCCCCTTGAAAGCTCCAACCTGGCTCCGCCCACGCGGGCGCTGACGAAGCTTCTGGGTGCGTTCGCGCGGTGCATTGTGGGGGAGAGAAACCGTTAGCAACAGGGCCGCCGCCAAGATGATGGTGAGTTCTTGAGGGAAAGAGGTTCGGGGCTGAGGAGAGGTGATGATCCGCCGCCATCCGCCTCAATGTCGGCTTCATTCTCCCCGGAGAGGGTCTTAACTTCTCCGCAAGAGTCTCCTCTGTGAGAACGGAGCCATATTGGCAGAGGACCGGAGGAATTTGGGAGGCAGAGGCGGGGGGGAACAGCCGGGAGGAAGGCAAACCAATATGGAGGCCGCCTTTAGGGTACCCAGAGCGGAGGCTGTAACAGGTGACGGGACACACGCGCCCATGTGGTGAGAGCCGGTGTCCCTTAAGGGACTACCACTCCCACCAAGCAGTTGGGGAGCCGGCTCCTCTTCGCTGGAAGGAGCGGCGATCGCGGGGGATTGTGGGAGTTGTAGTCTGGTCTCGCTTGGCCTTCCTTTCCTGGGGGAGACTCGTGGTCGGCGGTCCTCTTTGAAGTGGTACAGCAGCCACCTTGTAGCCTTGTAGAGGATGCGCATGCGCACTTTGCTGGTCCTAAGGGGTCGAAAAGGACACGCCCCTTTCGAACCCTGACCTCAGCGAACTGTTGCATTTCTACAGCAGTGGCTCTTAACCCTTTCTTTCCTAGAGACCCCCTTTAAATAAATATCTTTTATTGCTGTGGACTCCCAAGACTTAACTCGAGATTTAAAACCCTAATAATAGTAGTAATAATAATAATAATAATTCATGATGGTGATGGTAATACAATTACACCATCCATTAAACCTTCCCTGAGAAGTACTGGAGGGGGAGGGAAGACTTTTTTCCTGCAAGTTTGTGGCTGGAGCAGATTGAATGGCAATGTGCAGACCAAGCCAGCCAGCCTTTGCCTTGGCTGCTGTCATGTGGCCACTCCACTGCAGGGAAGAGGTGGGCTGAGCAGCCTTCAAGCCTTCGCGGACCCCTATTGCGGCCCACTGGGGGTTCCTGGAGCACAGGTTGAAAACCGCTAGGCTAGAGGGAGTCTCCTTGGAAGAAAGGCAGAGTTAGGTTTGCCTGCTGTCTCATAAGTGATGTCCTCTATTTGAGGGTTGGGAGGCTTCTCCTTTTATCCAGACAGCATGAGATGCCAAAAATAAAATAAAAATCCCTGTATTTTGGAGTGTGGGCCCTTTCTAAAGACAGAAATGTGTGCATCATTGTAGCTTACAAATGTCAACAAAATGTTAATTTTACAGAGCAATACATGGCTAGGTTAGATGGGGAAAATACTTTCATTTGGGATTTAGGTAGAATGCAAACTTGGTAATAGCTACTTCCTGATTGTTAACCTTGCGTGTCATGAATTTTAACTGTCCCTTATTGCCAGAGGCCAGAGAGATTTTGAAAACTTGGCAACACTAGGGAGAGTGTAAATCCAATAAATAAATGAATACATACCATGGCTGTGGTTTCATGGTCTTTTTCTGGGTGTTCTGTTGTGCAGTCTTATGCATGCTTACTGAGTTGTAAGTTTCTTAGAAAATGTGCAAGGAGAGGTGTGTTTTAACCATGTAGAGCCACCCTGAACTCATCTAATCTTGTCTGAAGTAGGGCTGAACCTGGTTATTGCATAGGCTTCTTTTGCACTATACAGTTACAGCACTTTGTTATCATGCTAATGCCATGTCTGTACCCTAAGGAATCCTGAGATTTGTAGTTTTATCATGCGTCAGATTGCTGTAGCAGAGGATTTTAAATACCTCACCAAACTACAGATCCCAGGATTCCATGGCAGTGGAAGTGATATCATAGTGCAGTAATTGTGTAGCGTAGAAGAAACGTTAGATGGATGACCCCCAGGTAATGGACGCAATTTCCAGGTAGGGCTAGGAAATTAGTTCTGCCTGAAACTATGGAGACCCATCACTGCCTGTTAGACTTGACAGTCCTGGGCGAAGTGGACCAAGGAGGTAGCTTCTTAGATGTCTTTGTTGCTGCTGTTTGCTGTCATGTTGGCTTCAGCCTTTAGCAACCCTCTGAACGAGAGACCCCCAGAAGCCCTGGCTATCAACAGCCCTGCTTAGGTTTTGCAGACTCAGGTCAATTGGAGAGTTTGATGGTGTCAATCCCCCTGTAATGCATTCTTTCTTTTTTTCTGTGGCCTTCCACTTTTTCCAGTGTTACTGTCTTTTCCTGTGAGACGTCGTCATCTCGTGATACATGCCATGTACAGTTGCTTCCATTTACTGTAGTTATTTCTGGCATGTAGTCAGATTCAGGCTTGTTTTGCCCTTAGACCCATTGGTCTTTTTTGTGTCCATGGTATATATAGAACTCTCTTCCATAGAATCATAGTATCTTAGAATTGGGAGGGGCCATGAGAGCCATCTAGTCCAACCCCGTGCCATGCAGGAATACACAACTGTAGCACTCCGTGCCATGCAAGAATACACAACAAGTTGCCCATCCAATTTCTGTTTAAAGACCTCCAAAGATGGAGAGTGTGCTACCATCCAGGGGAGTCCATTCCACTGGTAAACAGCTCTTACATGATGGCTGCCCTTCAGATATTCAGAGACGTCTAAATCCTACCACCTCTCAATCTTCTCTTTTCCCAGCTAAATACACTCAGCTCCCTAAACTGTTCCCCATAGGGTGTGGTCTCCAGACACTTGACCATCTTAGTAGTTCTTCCTCTGTACATGTCCATGGCTTCTCTATTTTGGTTTTATTTTTGTTGAATTAATCATGATATGGTGTAATATCATGTATTTACCTAATTTTAAGACCTGCTAAGGAATAGATGATTGTTATTATGTCTTGATATATAAAACCATAGAATTCAAAGAGAGTGTACTTTCTTTTTCACATGACTGTACCTCCAGATAGTGCATCTTTGTTGTCTTTATCTGCCTTCGAGCTGAGTCCAACTTATGACAACCCTCTTTTAGGGCTTTCTTGCCAAGTTTTCTTCAGAGGAGTTTGTCTTTGCCTTCTTGGAGAGTGTGACTCACCCATAATCACCCATTGGGCTTCCATGGTTGAGCAGGGATTTGGATCTTGGTCCCACAGAATCCTAGTCCCAACACTCAAGGTACTCCACCATGCTGGCTCCAATATGGCAACCCTCTCCTATGGTTTTCTTATCAAGATCATTTCAAATGAATTGATTCCCTACCCTTTTGTCACTGTCCAGCTTTCAGAACTATACCTAGAAGTTGGAAATACTGTGGCATGAGTGAGTTTGACTATTTAATGATATAAATTAAGGGTCTTCCTGTACAGGCAAGGAAATGTGCATAAATTTGCACCTGGTAAGTTTCCTGGTTGTTATCAAGTTATATCTGCAAGGGAAGTTTCAGTGTCCCTGATTGCTTCTTGTGAGATTGCTGTGAGGTCTCTGATGTTCCTTCCCTAAAGCTGTGACAGAAAGTTGCCTTACACTTTAGTCAGGTCATTGGTCCAGCTGGTAAGCTACTTAGACCTGACACCTTCAAAGAGAATGCAAAAACTGTGAAAATGAACTAAATATAATGCACAAAATCAAAATATAATATATGCATTTTTTTTAAAGATGGAAGGTTGGACTTTTTTTGTCTTTGGTTCATGATCTGGTCTTTCAATCTTTGCAGCTTTCTGTCAGTTCCTAGAGGAAGTTTAGGTTGAAACTATGCAGTCACAAAACAAATTGTGGCATAATTAAAAATTGTCCAAAAGGTCATTGAGCAAATAACTGGTTTCCACACTGCAGGTTCTATGATAATCCAGCATGGACTTTTGATAAGTAATTAACTCAGTTTGAAAAGATCCCTGTTTGATTATAATGATGTTTTTTAAGGAGGTCCCTGGTTGATCATAATGATGTTTTTTAACCATTCAGTTTTATTTGATCCAAATCCAGACTTCAAGTGCTTGGTGGAAATCATCCTAGCTGCACTGGAATTGTGCAAGGAAGAGTTATGACATGGGCTGGGAAGTTTTTATTTTAAAGAACTGATCTTTTACTTTACTTCATAGACGTAGCACTGTATGCCAACATGTATCCCTCATTGAATGGTTAGAATGCTGGTGAATGTTTTATGTCCTTGTAGCACCTTAACCAACAGCTAGGAGCAGCTTTGTAGATGCTACTAACTTTGTGCATCTCAGCAGATTAAATCCACACTATTTCACCAGTCTTGTTTTCACATTATGATCAGCCAGGGAACTGCAGGAGAGATGGTTTATTGTGGATGAGCAGGAAGAGTTAAACTGAATACCTTCTAACTGTGTTTTGTATGTTTCATTGTGAAGTGTGAATCCAGCAGGGATTTAGCTGTCTGTCTTGTTTTCCTCCCCAAAAGTTAGACTGAACTGTAAAAACAGACCCATGGTTTGTTTAGTTGTCCCAATTGGAAGCAGAAGTGATTAGTTTGGCTCATTGGCCATGTTTGGATGTCACAACAAACTGTGGAGTTCAAGAGAAGTCCGGGTGGTTGGGACATACAAACATAGCTGCTAAGTTCTATTTTTTCTTCATTTTAATGTCTTTCTGCTTCTGCATTATTGCATATGCATATGGAAAATACCCTGGTGGCTGATGATGATGATCTTTCTTTCTAGCTTTCTTTCATCCCGCCCCCCCCCCCTGCTATAATGCTTCATACAGAAATGCTCTTTGTACAATTGAATATTGACATCTTCTTTTGGGATGACCTTTTGTCTGATTCTTTGCCTGTCTTGCAGCCCACACCTGTTATCCTGCTGAAGGAGGGCACTGACACTTCCCAAGGGATCCCTCAGCTTGTTAGTAATATCAGTGCCTGCCAAATCATTGCAGAAGCTGTCCGCACTACGCTCGGCCCCAGGGGCATGGACAAACTCATCGTTGATAATAGAGGTAAACGAGACTATTTCTGTTAATTGCAGGTGCTTCTGAGTCCCTTTGTGCAAAGTCTCTCCTCAGCATAATCCTCTGCCAGCATTCCCAATCCATCTTAACTGGGCAGTGGCAAACCACTTTGACATTCACAGCTAAATGCTGCCTTGATACCTTTTTGGAGGCACTCACTCGGATGGAGGACCCTTTGGCTACACTAAGCTGAAAAATAACATATCAGATGGGAATAACCGTGTGAGGGAGTAAATATTTGTCCTCAGAAGCACAGAATTGAAAGACCAAGGGATTCTGGCAGCTTCTCAAGACACTTTGGCTAGAATCCCATTAGTTGCTTACTCATGCCTAAATGACTTATAAGCATGTATGTTTTCTTTTGTGTGGGGCCAAAGGAACTATTGTCTAGCTCTTTGCGTCCCATCTAGAACCTCCCCCCCACAACAGCTGTCATACACTGGGGAGGGGGCTGCAGCTACCACTGTTTGCCAGTGTAGGGGGAGTGAAATTGGAGGATGAGGAAATGGCTGGTCTGGGCTACAAAGGGAGGGGAAACAAGGGTGAATTCCATCCAGGAGAGGACGCTCATTTTTTACCCCCATAGCCACATCTTTGTTCTCTGATTCACCTCCTTCCTTGTAGCAGCTGCTGGAGTAGGGGAGGGCATAGAACTGTGGAGATGGAACATTACACTATGCTCTTACATCCAAGACCAAATCCCAAACACCTGGAAGGTCACAGGCTGGACACCACTGCCTTAGAGGATTTAACTTCCAGGAATCAACTCAACTGGTTTATACTGGTCGCCCCCCCCCCCCCCCCGCCGTGTATCCATGGGGTATATGTTCCTGGACGTACTGTTTATAGGTGAAACCACGGATAATAGAAAATCCTATGAAAATACAGAACTTCTGGTACAAATATACTATAGAGTTGCTTTGGAGGACCTAGCAATTCCTGGAGAGGACACCTCGCTAAGCATTTTCCAGCACAACTCTATGGTACTTGTCCCTTTTTTTTCCCCAGCCGTGGATAACTGAAACCACAGATATTGGTTCCGCAGATATGGAGGGAGGGAGACCTGTATTGGAACTTGAGTCCTGGAAATGCTGGAGGAGAGGGTTGTCTGGACTCCATGGTATTGTGATATGTTTGACTCCTTTTTAGTTGTCTATTTCTCTAAACCCATGGTTCCCAAACTTTGGTTTTACAGATGTTTTGAAAGTCAGCTCCCAGAATTCCTGACTGTTAGTCAAGCTAGATGGGGCTTCTAGGAGTTGGAAGTCCAAAATGACCTGGAGGACCACAGTTTGGGAACCACTGGACCCCCATATCCGCTGGAGATTGGTTCTGGGGGTGGGTGTGGATACTGAAAACCATGGATAATAGCAAACACTATTGAAAATAATGGGACTTGCAGTTTAAAATACCATAGGGTTGCCTTAGAGGCTCTTGCAAATGACTAGAGATGACACATTTTCTAGGAAGACTATGGTAGGTGTGCTGATTTGTGTCCTGTGGATAATTGAATCAGTGGATAATGAATTAGTGGATACGGGGGTCCTGTACCAGTCTCTTTAGCTAGTATTTAGTCATATTCTCCAGTTGCACTAAGGATTTTCGGCCTATGAGAGGCAGTGTCTTCAGTGAAGCTGAAGTACTCAGACTTTCTGGGGCTGCCTGATTCTTCATGACTGCCTTCAGCAGCTCAGGTTCCTCCCCCCAAGGCATACCAGGGTCTCAGGATTTCCAGAGTGACTCACCTTTTTATTTGGTGGGGCCTTCTGTGGTTCTCATGGAACTTATTTTTTAAGCCTTTCTGGGACTTACAGTGTCGGGGTTATTTGTTGCCTTCCTGCAGAAGGGAGGATACACCTCATAAATGGTCATGAATGCATGTGTATTCCAATACACCTTGCACTGGGAGTCAGAGGTTTGCCCATTGTGGAGGTGCAAGAGATGTGGAAGCTTTCTCCCAGCTGTACTGGGGCTTGCTGCTGTTTGGATTGTCTTTTTGGCTTTTCTCCTTACATCCCTAACAGGGTTGAGCAGAGATCATAACCTTTGCTTGGCTTCTGAGTCTGTAGTAGAAGGCAAGGTGCTTGTTTGCTAGGGGGTCCTCTGGTCTGATCTGGGGTGCTCTTCTTCTCCCCTTTGGCTTCAAATTTACTTGTTCAGATGCTGCAGATAAATCTGATTCAACTACTCATTTACAGACTTTCTCTGTTAAACCTTGCAGGCAAAGCAACTATTTCCAATGATGGCGCCACCATCCTGAAGCTCCTTGATGTGGTACACCCTGCTGCAAAGACACTGGTAGACATTGCCAAATCCCAAGATGCTGAGGTGGGCATGGAAAGTATGACAGTTGTCAGATAATGAGGGCAAAAGAGATACTGCAGGGGCCAGATCTTTTTATATACTTCACAGTGTTCTCTTCTGAATCGTGCATGCTCTGTAGTCAGGATCCAAAGTGGCTCTCTCTTCAGTGGTAGAAAGGTGCTTCTGGGCCCCAGCAAATGGGGTGGGGAGGTTCTCCACCGTCCCTCCTCTGGAAGGCTACTGTTCTTTTTCATAGCTGTGAGGAAGAAATGGAGATAAGATGGAAAGCAGAGATATTGCTTGGACTGCCAGTGAGCATAGTGAATGAAACTGAGGGAGTGCTGTAGCATTTGGCAAGATGGGTGCTTTGTTGGCAAATCCAGGGATGGGATTGTAGGGTGCTAAGAGCAGTGTTGTTGGGAGGGCTTTGCTACTTAGGCAATCAGCCTGATATCCTTTGCAGTGAGAGTTCTGAAGTGGCTGGTAATCCAGAGATTTGCTTCTTCATGAAAGGGTCTAAGAATTCCTTGCCTGATTGACAAGGTTTTTGATGATTGTCTGAAAGGGAGCAGGAGGGAGACAGGGGGACTGAGTGCAGATGGTTGTGGTGGGGGTCATCATGGGAAATCTGTTATGATTTGCCAGCAGGAAGAATAATGAAGATGATTATGCTTTCTAGGTCCAGAAAGCAAAAGCCTAAAACTATTTACCTGTTTTAAATGACATGCCAGAAAACATCTCCTAAGGAATGTCTAGGAAACAAGCCAGTACCATTAAAACTAACTCTTTGGCTTTAGATTCTCTGAACATATAGAATCATAGAGTTGGAAGAGTCCACAAGGGCCATCCAGTCCAACCCCCTGCCATGCAGGATACACAATCAAAGCATTCTCAGCAGATGGCCATCCAGCCTCTCACATGATGAATTGTGAGATCTGACAAGGCCAGCTTCTCCAAAAGGGAGCCATCCACGAAGTCTCGTAGCTTAAACAAGAAACAAAATTTAATTTTGGTCTCTTGGACACGTGCTCCAAACATTAGTAATAACAAATACTATATAAGGGCAGCAGGATGCCTGGGTAGAAGCCAGAATGAGCACTTTGGACCTCTTAGACATGGCCCTTTGGGGACCCGTCCTTCTTGACTTGTCATTGGATGAGAAACAGATAAGTATCTGTAAGTAGCTGTAAAAGCTGTCAGACTCCGGCATCTGGGGGACAGTTAGCTCAGGAAGCTGCCACACTGATGCAGTCCCTCTATAAAGAGATGGAGTGGAAGAACTACACCTGTTTCAGGGGAGCTTTTTCAAAGAGAAATTCTCTCTAAACAGACTTCTCTCTTGTTAGGTTGGTGATGGCACCACTTCTGTTACCCTCCTAGCTGCTGAGTTCCTAAAGCAGATCAAGCCCTACGTGGAAGAAGGCCTCCACCCCCAGATCATCATCCGTGCCTTCCGTACAGCAACCCAGTTGGTAAGGTTAACCACTGCACCCTGTGAAGCAGATCACGGCCTTCTCTTGCAGAAAAGTTTACTTTTATCTGGGAAATGAAAGAACAGGACAGAAAAACGAGTCATTCCTGCTCAGGCTTGATTTAAAGAACTAGAAATGTGATTAGTCTGAAATACCAGCAGCTGGTTTATTTAAGCAGTTGTAGTGCCTACTGGATGCACATTTTGGGGTAATTCTCTCTCCCTCAGAGGCAATATAGTTTCCTGTTGTGAAGTTATCAGGCACATACTGAGCCAGAAATTCTGCCTTGTGTCTTTTGCGCTAATCTTGTTTACATGGGTCTTGGAACAGAATAAACATCCTTAAGGCATTATTCCACTTCTGCCGTGGTATCTTCTGGTAGTTCAGCAGTGAGTACAGTTAGTCTGTTTCGATTATATATTTTGGAACTGGTAGGCTGCACCTTTATCCTAAAAGTGGTTCTTTTGTGGGTGGTGTGCATAAAAAATTGAAATTTACAATATAATTAAACAATAAAAAACAGCAAGAAACTGAGATAAGTAACTACTAAACTGGCCAAAATATCTTCTTTAATGCTTGGACAAATAAAAGATTTTAACTTGGTACAAAAAAGAATACAGGATTTCTCAACTGTCTCCTTCAAGGTAGTTGGAACCTTTCCATCTCATTTATAAGCTTCTGAAGCCCTTATTTAATTTTCTTGATAAGGTGGGATAGGTATGAGTTGGTGATAGAGGTCATTTGGTGAACCTGTTGATGCATCTGGCTGATACCAAGCCATGGCACAAAATGGGCAAGATGGTGCTCTTAACACCTCCTCTGGAACTTTGGGCATGGTTGTGTGTAGCACAAAGGGCACGCCAAGCAATTTGTTCCTCAGAATGCCTTGAAACTTAACATGGTAGGTCTTCAAGAATACTAGCAAATCTTTCCTCACCATTTAGACTGGGGAGGGGCAGAGTGCGGCAGACCTCCACATGATGTTAGCCTGCAACTGCCTGGATTCCCTGCCATTTACCACACTGGCTAGGGCTGATGGGAGTTGCAGTCTAACATTGCCTGCTTTGCCCACCCCTTTTGTAGATACACCCCCCCCTTCCAGCACTTATGAAAGTGCTGCTGGATGCAGTGGAAGTAAAGATGCTTTGGCAGCAGAGATGGACGTGATAGAAATACTGGCATTGTGAGCAAGGTTTATGTGTGTATCTGTTGCTGATGAAGGAGGGGTCCCCACAGATTTGTGCCTGTGGTGAAGCCTTTCTGTTGGATACTTGCAATCATGGCTGAAGCATCTTGATGTTGACGTGTAGACTTGGCAGGGATTGAGTCCAGTGTGTTCATTCTGCTTTGTCTCCATTTGGCAGGCTGTAAATAAGGTCAAGAGTATTGCAGTCACAATTAAGAAGACAGACCAAGAGTAAGTCTACTGTTCCCTTCTTTGTGTTCATTAGACTAATTGTGCAACACTTCCTTTGTCGACCAGCCTGTGTGCCTCTTTTTGTTGACACTAGAAATAAGATTCTGTGGGTTCACATGCCTTTGTTCTTTGATAGACCTTACTGTCTCAGGAATCCATTATGCCCTGTGAGAAGCGGCGTAGGGAGTTGGGTATGTTTAGCCTGGAGAAGAGAAGGTTAAGAGGTGACATGATAGCCATATTTAAATATTTGAAGGGATGTCATACTGAGGGTGGAGCAAGCTTGTTTTCTGCTGCTCCAGAGACTAGGACATGGAGCAATGGGTTCAAACTCCAGGAAAAGAGATTCCACCTAAACATTAGGAAGAACTTCCTGATGGTAAGAGCTGTCGGACAGTGGAATGCGCTGCTGCCTCAGAGTGTGGTGGAGTCTCCTTCTTTGGAGGTTTTTAAACAGAGGCTGGATAGCCATCTGTCAGGAATGCTTTGATTGTGTATTCCTGCATTGCAGGAGGTTAGACTAGATGGCCCTTGTGTTCACTTCTAACTATTATTCTATGAATTTTAACCTTTGCCTCTACCCTTACCTTGTGTTCAGGCTGACATTAGTCAGTTTTTCAATGATGGACCAGTATTTAGGAGGTTTGCCATTTGGTCAGACCTGGTAATAGTGAATGCGACACCATTCCAAGTAGTGAATGGTTGTATTTTTCCTCACAAAAATAAAATTGCAAAGTATAATTATAGTACGATTTTATAACAATAACAAAAAATGTTTGCAGTTTTATAACAAATTCAGGAGAGAGAAGAATACAACATATGACTGAAATTTCCTAGCACATAAGCAAGGCTTAAAACAATAAAACCACAGGTTTTTTTAAAGGTGTAGGGAAAGTTTTTAAAAAGGCTTCCTCACCTGGTGATAAAGAAGGCAGGCATTCTTGTGGAGGAGATTACACAGCCTGGGGCTACCCTAAGTACATTATTTCCCTGCTTGCCAGCTACCTTTCTTCACTTGGCAGGTGGATGGATTTGGCATAAAAAGACTTAGTAAAAAGGAGTTTCTTTGTAATGCTTTGTTAACTGAGGTATGCCTGTAGTTCCCTCATATGTTATGATGAGTGGGACATGATATATTCACTGCAACTGTAGAGGGAACATGGTTGTAGGCAGAAAAGCTGTTCATCTCTTCTTCCTTCTTGGTACAGTAACTAGTTGACAACGATGTATAAAATTGGAATTGTTTTACCAGTGTGGGATCTGAGCTTGGTGGTCAAGTATGTATCATTTGATCTGACTGCTGGCATGGCTGTTCTTTTAGGGCTGATATACCGGAGCCCTTTAAGAGCAGTTGACCATGGGTCTGTCCTTCCCCTATAGGGAGTTGAGAGGCTTACTGGAGAAATGCGCAAGCACAGCCTTGAGCTCTAAGCTGATTTCCTCACAGAAGGAGTTCTTTGCCAAGATGGTGGTGGATGCTGTCATGATGCTGGATGAGCTATTGCAGATCAAAATGATTGGAATCAAGAAGGTGCAGGGAGGAGCCCTGGAGGTAAGTTCAAGTCCTCCAGACTTCTTCTTGGTTTACCAGAGTCTCTATATGAATTATTTTCTATGTCTTAAAAGAGGTGGAGGATGTCAGTGGGTGAGGCTCAAACTCTGGTTTAGATCGCACAGTACCTGGAGCTATAGGCAAATGTTTCTTCATTTGGTTGTACTGCTGTAAAAAAGGAAGCTATAGCTCGTGGGTTCACAGAGAGAAGGAGAATGTTAGAGACCACGATAGCACTTGGTGGAGGAAGACTGCAGCCCTCTGCATGCATAACTGAGAGTAGGCTGCATTGAAATTGGCTGGCCTTATTTTCACTAACCATATATAGAATTGGGCTGCGAGATTTGAAAAATAGTTTATAAAGTTAAAACAATAAATATTAATATTTTTTTTTAAATTTAAAGACCATATACAAACCTTAAAAACAGCACTGCACAGTGTTAAATCCCCACCCCAGTCAGTTTTTAAAAGCATAATTTTTTTGACCTGCTGCTGGAAGGAGAGCAAAGATGGGGCCATCCTGGCCTCTCTAGGGAGGGAGTTCCAAAGTCTGGGAGCAGCCACTGAGAAGGCCTTCTCCCTTGTCCCCACCAAATAAGGCTGAGAAGGTGATGGGACAGAGAAAAGGGCCTCTCCATATGACCTTAAAGCTCTAATGGGCTTATAAATGGAGATACAGTCCTTGAGATAGCCTGGACCCAGACATGTACATTTAGTGAACACTATCCAAGAGCAATTGTTTGCTGTGGAGTGTGCCCATCTTACAGCAGCTAGGGGACATGTTTGTCAATATCCACCTTCTGTAGCCCTTCAGCTTAAATCCCAATAGTAGGAGGATTCTAGGCGTGTCCATCTCTGTGTTGATTTTTGCTACCACTGATTTGCAGTGTGTGTTGCCCCTCCCATTTTGGGGAGGACTATTTAGAAAATAGCGAAGCACAAGACTTGCCTTCATTCCTACTCCCCCCCCCCACTCCCCAGAACCATGTGCTTATCTGTACACATGGTGTTACCTTCAGTAATAGTGGGAGTGTTTTGTATTAGATCTAAAGCCATAGTGAAAATATGAGCTCATCACATTTAAATTGCACAAATAAAATTAAATGCCCTGTATATAAAATAATACCAGTTACTACTGTTAAAAGAAAAGATAAATGCAAAGATGTCACCATTGTTTCATCCTAGATTAAATGGCTTCACTAGGCCATACTCCCTCATTTTGGAAGAGAGTAAAGTACAGAGTTCACTGCTACTGACATGTAGTAGTCTAAATTAACTTAAAAGGTAGAGGAGGCACGAATCAGACTTTGCTGCCTTTGTAAACAGAGGTTCTGTTGGGTGTTTAGAAATCATTGCTTGGTCCCCCTGAGCCCATAAGCTTTTTCAATCAAAGGAATAAAGAGTGTCAATTCAGTTCACATCTGTCTGTGAGCCGGACTCTGCAAATGGATTTTTGAACCACAGCCTTTACTGCTTTTGTTGTTCCTCAGGATTCCCAGCTGGTGGCAGGAGTTGCCTTCAAGAAAACCTTCTCTTATGCTGGCTTTGAGATGCAGCCTAAGAAGTACCAGTCCCCCAAGATTGCCTTGCTCAACATTGAGCTGGAGCTTAAGGCAGAGAAGGACAATGCCGAAATCAGAGTCAACACTGTGGCGGTAAGGGGATGGGTTGGCCAAAAGATTTTGGGAGTAGAAGCTGTGGAGACATTGCTTCTTCTGACAAAAGGTGGGCGCTTGTGTCCAGGAATATTTGAGGTAGATGTAAATGACCTCAGCATGTGTTACACCACTTTATATAGTGAACAGCAGAAAGCCTTATTGCCTGTGGGTCCCTTTTCATAATTGGAGCACCTCACTTCAAGGGGCTGTGAACCCAACAGGAGGCTACTGTGCAGCTACACTCTTGGTTTCTGTTTTCTTCCTCCCTCCCATACTGCAGTGCCTCCTATTGTTGCAGCTGCTGAGTGAGGCAGTGCTGTTATGTGAGCAAAGGGCAATGGAGAAGGGGGCATCCTTGGGCACCACTTTCTGTCAGTTAATCAGAGTGACCTCTGACAGGGTGGGGGAGAAAGTGTTCTGTAGCCAGTTGTTAGGTGGCACTTGTTGGATCAACATGTGTGAACCAGTGTTTGAATGTGAATTGTATTACTGGATTTGTATCCAGACGGTTCTGTGCAAACAGTGGAGTGGCAGCCTTCTCCCCCCCTTTTTAAAAAATATTATTTTTATTTAAATACAGATATTAACTTATGTCATCTATCTCATCTGTAATCTATCTCATTCCTTCATTCTCTCTTATACTCTTATTCTCTAACCCCATTCCATTCTCGTTCTATTCACTATTCCAAATCTTCTTACAATTCCCATTCTTCCTTCCTTCCTTTTTCATCTTAACATTCCCGCATTCTTGCCAGTTCTTCATCGAAAAGCACTTTCTCTTACTTTCACATACTTAAACCTCCCAATTATCTCTCTCTCTCTTTCAATACATTCTAATGTTTGAACTTCAGAATGTAAGTTACAAATATCTCTATTCACATTCTTACTATTCTTGCACTTGACTTCCTATCTGACATTTCCTGTACATTTACCAAATGTAATACAGTTGTCCCTTCATATTTGCGGGGGTTTGGTTCCACGACCCCCCGTGGATACCAAAATCCGTACATACTCAAGTCTCAGTATATGCAATGGCATAGCAAAATGGTGTCCCTTATATAAGATGGCAAAATCAAGGTTTGCTTTTTGGATTATTATTTTTTTAAAGAATATTTTCAAGCTGTGAATACTTAAATCCATGGATACCAAATCCGTGGATATGGAGGGACATCTCTACAATGTTATTCATCATAACAGTTTTACTACTATTGTTTTAATCTTTATATCTTAGATATCCACTTAAAATTCATAATGTTCATCATCCCCCCCCCTGTATTCATACCATATTTTTAGAATTATTTATAACTTCCATTTTCATTCTATTCCTTTTAATGCAGACATTTTGGATCCTCAACTAAAGAAACAATACTGAGACTTTCTTGTCCCAATCTCTCTTTGCAGGATTACCAGGCCATTGTGGATGCTGAGTGGAACATCTTGTATGAAAAGCTGGATAAACTCCACAAATCAGGAGCCAAAGTCATCCTCTCCAAGCTTCCCATTGGTGATGTGGCTACTCAGTTCTTCGCTGATAGGGACATGTTCTGTGCTGGTCGAGTCCCCGAAGAAGATCTCAAAAGGACCATGATGGTAAGGCACCATGTTGCATTGGTGTGTATTCAGTTCCGTATAACTATTCTTAGGTGAAATGAAGCCCATTAAAGTGTGGTTTGAACTGGCTGCACGGGTGATTTTAGTCTTTTTTTAGTCTTGTGTATATTTGTTTTTAATGTGATTTTAGCTAGATGGTTTTAATTTTATATTGTTTAATGTCTTTTTATGGGTGTGGGTGGGTGTGGGTGATGCTTTTAGTTGGTATTGTAGAGTTTTAATTGTTGTAAGTCGCCCCTATTGTTTTTAGCAGAGGGGTGGGTTATAAATAATAATAATAATAATAATAATAATAATAATTATTATTATTATTATTTAGCCAGTCGAGGTTTCTATTAAGTATTGAGCAGTTTTCTCCTTTTACAGTGAAATCTCCATTTTTAAAAAAGTTCTCTATACAGGGAAACCTCCTTTTGATTTTGATAAAAGTTTTTCCAAACCTGCTCCTCTGTGCAGTTTTATGTGGGCACCATTTCCCAAGTTGTGCGTATCACTTGAATAAGACAAACAAGATACAGTCCATTGGGACTGACTGAGGCAGCTTTTATTCAATTCAGTGCAGCCTTATTCAGGGTACCTTCCTGTTCAATTAATTTGTATTAATTCTTCTTGTGCCAGAATAGTCAGTGTAATGTAAGTGATTCATGTTGACAAAAGGATATAAAGCTGTTAAAGAGAAGGATGTGGGTAAAAAACCCCACTCATTTTCTTAACATTAGGCAAACCTGGCTGGAGGGGCTGAGTGTGATCACTGAATTATTTGATTTTGTATCATTGTTGCACTGAAAGTCTACCCTTTTGTGCACCTTTTAGGCCTGTGGTGGATCTATCCAGACCAGTGCAAATTCCCTGACGGATGATGTCCTTGGGCACTGTGAGCTCTTTGAGGAGGTGCAGGTTGGAGGCGAGAGGTAAAGCAGACCTGGCTGAGCCGCTGGAGGGCGAGGGGGGAGGAAGACTTTGGAGCTGCTATGATGGCTCCAGACAATCAACAGTTTGCCCTGCTCCCCAGTTTTTCAATATTAGAGTCTTTTCTCTCTTACATCTTAACAGCTAGTATGTTTTGGAAATAAGAACCACCCCAACAACAGCCATGTGTGCCTGTTGCTTTCATTATTACTTATTTGTATCCCACTGTTTTCCCAGCCCTAGGGCTTGAGGCAGCTTACAAAAGTTAAAACAGATGCATCTAAAAGTATGCATCATGCAAAAGTTAAAATATACAGTTTTTCCTTCGTATCCACGAATTTGGTATTCACGGCTTGAAAATATTCTTAAAAAATAATAATCCAAAAAGTAAACCTTGGTATTGCCATCTTATATCAGGAACACCATTTTGCTATGCCATGATCTGAGTGATCATAGAGGATTTTATGAAGCTCTTAAAGCAGTGTTTGGACCTACTTATTAGGTCCAAAGCTCCTTATACAGTACAGATGGTCAAACATTAATTACTGATAAAGCCTCCATCCTGAATCGTTGGGCTGAACATTTTCAAAGTCTCTTTAGCGCCAACCGAGTAGTCCAAGCCTCAGCTATCCAACATATGATACAAAAACCAATGAAAAATGAATTGGACATAGCTCCCACTTTGGAAGAGACCCTTAAGGCCATACAGCAGATGAAAAACGGCAAGGCAGCTGGGATTGATGGAATCCCACCTGAAGTTTGAAAACACGGAGGTCATGCACTCCACGAAAAATTCCACGAATTCCTTGTGAATTGCTGGGAAAAAGGGGAACTGCCATCAGACCTCTGAGATGCAGTCATCATCACCCTGTACAAGAAAAAAGGAGCAAAATCCGATTGCTCAAACTATCGAGGCATAACACTGCTCTCTATTGCTGGAAAAATCCTTGCAAGGATACTCCTGAACAGGTTAGTTCCTGCTATTGCAGAAGAACTTCTCCCTGAAAGCCAATGTGGCTTCAGAGCCAATAGGAGCACTACAGACATGGTATTTGCCCTTAGGCAACTGCAAGAAAAATGTAGGGAGCAGAACAAGGGTCTCTATGTAACATTTGTCGACCTCACCAAAGCCTTTGACACTGTAAGTAGAAAAGGTCTGTGGCAGATCCTGGAAAGACTAGGATGTCCCCCCAAATTCCTTAAAATGATTATCTTGCTACACGAGGGACAGCGTGGTCAAGTCAGATATGGCGATGCTCTTTCAGAGCCCTTTCTAATAACTAATGGAGTGAAGCAAGGTTGTGTTCTTGCACCAACTTTATTTACAATCTTCTTTAGCACGATGCTCCAAAGGGCTATGGCAGAGCTTGAAGAAGACGACGGCATCTATATACGCTATCGTACTGATGGTAGCTTGTTTAACTTAAGCCGTCTGAGGGCTCACACTAAGACTCTAAACTATCTAGTCCGTGAGCTGCTCTTTGCCGATGATACTGCCCTTGTTGCCCACACAGAAGCAGCTCTGCAGCGCCTAATGTCCTGCTTTGCAACAGCTGCAGAGCTGTTTGGGCTAGAAGTCAACCTGAAGTCAAAACAGAAGTTCTTTACCAGCCTGCACCACAGGACGAACACCACCATCCCCACATTGCTGTCGGCAAATCTGTGCTCAAGTCCGTTCAGCAGTTCACCTACCTGGGAAGCATCATCTCCTCAGATGCCAAGATTGACAAAGAGATTGATCACAGATTAGCAAAGGCATATAGTGCATTTGGAAGACTTCACAAAAGAGTCTGGAGCAATAAACACCTGAGGCAAAGCACAAAAATCAGTGTGTATAGAGCCATCGTACTGTCTATCCTCCATTATGGATCTGAAACATGGGTCACCTATCGCCACCACCTACGACTCCTCGAGCGCTTTCATCAGCGCTGTCTACGCACAATCCTAAATATACACTGGACTGACTATGTGACGAATGTTGCTGTCCTTGAGCAAGCAGGGATCACCAGCATTGAGGCCATGATATTGAGAACACAGCTGCGCTGGGCAGGGCACGTTTCTAGGATGGAGGACCATCGCCTCCCAAAAATACTACTCTACGGTGAACACGCCACGGGTCAGCGTAAGAGGGGCGCTCCAAAAAAAGCGATATAAAGACTCCCTGAAACAACATCTCAGGCTCGGCCAAATTGATCACCAACAGTGGTCCGCCCTGGCCTCACATCGGGAGGCATGGAGACGCACTATCCACAATGCTGCAGTCTTATTTGAGAACTCATGACGAACAAGTCTTGAAGAGAAACGACAATGCAGAAAGAATCACAACCCAAAAACATCACCCAAGGAGACCTTCTGCTGTGCTTCTTGCAACCGGACTTGTTTATCTCGGATTGGCCTTTTTAGTCATCAGCGCGCTTGCAGAAAGCGCGGGATGAGTCCTTCCTGAATCTTCGTTTGTGAAGAAAAGCCAGAGAGAGAGAGAGAGAGAGCATATAATAGGACTTGAGTATTCATGGAATTTGGTATCCACGGGGGGGTCCTGGAACCAAACCCCAGCGAATATGAAGGGACAGTTAATACTCAGAGGTGGGTTCGCCTGCTCCTTCCTCTGAAATGTAGCCTACAGCACACTTGAGCAACCATGGAGAAGGCCCTCTCCTGTGTTCCCACCAGTTGTACCTGTTATAGGGAGTCAGAGAAAAAGGCCTCTCCTGAAAATTGCAAAGACCCAGGCAGGTTTATATGTAGAGATACGACTTGTCAGGTAGCCTGACGATTAGTCTGACTTAAATTGCTGCAACTCCATGTCCTGCAGAGGTTATTGTTATATTCCTGTTATAGTGGGACCAAGATTACATGATATCCAAGCTGTTATGAGAAGAGAAAGCTGCTCTGAACATGCTCAGGGGCACTGCTCCCAAGCAAACTGGGACCATGTCCTCCCACTTCCTATTACACGCACTGGTGGAGCACAGAGGAAGTCTCCGCCTGCAGACTCATGCAGAATTTAAACAAACAAGAATCTTGAGCAGAGGGTTTAAAAAAAAAACCAGAACACCCCCCCCCCCGCCAGCGTTGCAGTGTTTGGTGAAAATATTGTCCCAAGGGGTGCAGTTAGTGTTCTAATGCTGTTTCAGGGTGGCAACCAATAAAATAGTGCAAAAGAAAAAAAAGAAATATCACCACAATTGCCTGGTAGTGACTTATAGTTCCTTGAACATCAAAGTTGCTAGAGTTGGGAGGAGCTGGAAGTGGCCCTCTGATGATACCCACTCCTACACAATGATGTTGCCCTTGATGAAATCCAAGTGCTTGGCAACATTCCGCATGTGCTGTGATTAGAACAATCTTCTGTGCTGAAATTAGGATTTCCTTGGCATCTCTCTAATTTCCCACACTGTCTTGGTCTTCTGCCATCCTCTGCAGATCACCCCTAGCAGGCTTTACAGTGGAAAACTGGATCCTTGTTGACTTCAGGGGTTTAGATTTTGGATTTAATCTACAGTTTGGGGAGTTGGTGTGGTAACAGCAGTTTACTATAAAGATGTGTCTGAATCCCTCCCCTCCTGCTGCAGGTCATTCCCTTCACCCTGAGTGTGCTCTCTTAAGATAATATGCTAAAGTTGTTTTTTTCTCCCTCTTGGCAGGTATAACTTCTTCACAGGCTGCCCCAAAGCCAAGACATGCACGATAATCCTGCGTGGAGGAGCAGAGCAGTTCATGGAGGAGACGGAGCGTTCCCTCCATGATGCCATCATGATTGTCAGGCGGGCAATCAAGGTGTGTGTGTGACTTGCAAACTAGCTCAGGCCTGTCAGTAGCTCTTTGCCTGGTTGCGTCTGGCAGCTAAGAATCATAAACAGGCAAGGAGGTATCTATAACCTGGAATTTTCTTTCATCTCAGTTTAGATGGGTCAAACCTTGAGCTAGGAAAAAAGCAGAAGAGCCTCTTCCATTGGTTAAGCAGGGTCTGGGTTTACTTGGATGTTCCAGAGAACCTTTTCTAGAATTCTGCTACAGGGAGCATTTGAATAGATTGGCGGTGAACAGCTGTGGTCTTCCAAGATGTTTTGGGCCTCTAATGTTCATGAAACCTAACCAGTGGCATGGGACTATGAGAGTTAAAAATTACTTGAATTACCAACCCTTGGAATTGATGGACTTTCTCAAGATCAGGGTTCAATAGGATTCTTTGATTTTATTGGTATTCTACATGGTAGCAAGGAAAGGAGGGCAAATGATAGTAGCAGGGAAGCTGTATGGAATGCTGAATCCTTCCATCAAGTCCTCCTCCTCGAGCCATTAATAAAAGCTTCTCTCATGCTGCTAAGCTGCCTTCCCCTCCTGGAAAGGCTAGAAACATATATCCTTCAAAGCAAGGATGGAGAAAATGTGGCCTATAGGCTGTATGTAGCCCCTGGATCTCATTTTGTGGCCCCTGAGGGCCCCTCACCAATCCCTCAAAGCACCCTTAATCCCCCATGTTTGTTCAAAATAGAAGTTTTCAGTTGCAAATCACACTCAAACAACCCTCCCAAAAGCATGCAGACACATAACCCCCTCCTTTCCAACCTCCAGAACTGCTCCAGAACCCCTTTCCCTCTCGTGTTTCACCTCTGTTTCTCTTTCAAAAAGGGCAACAGGAGGTGACATAGTGTCCAAAAGCTTAAGGGTTGACCTTTTCAGTGCGCTTCCTTGTGCCCATGTTCTCAATCACATGCTTGTAATAATCATTGCATTACACACTCTAGAAACTGATGATTGCAATCAGAACTTCAAGATTTCCTGAGAGTCTACTTAATCTCTCACTTGCTGCCCATTGTTTAAAATGTTCCTCTTTTTTCCAGTGATCTTAGTTACATTTATACTTCCAAGCATGTAGAATGTGGCAGTTCTACCTACCTTTTTCTTTATGTACATTTTCAGTTTTTGGAATTTAGATTATACAGCAGCCGTGCCTATCCTCCCTTCGCCAACAAGCTGATGGATGCTGTTGGCTTGCATGGACCTGATAGACGTGCAGCTGCTCTCTTCCAAATGGCGGCATCCAGATCTGTGCTAGGCAACCAGCCAGTGGCTTCCTTATGAATGGAGTGAACTTAGACCTCTTGCAGTCCTTCTCTTCCAAGAGAAAAGTTGACCTTTCTTTTCTGGCGGTATCTTTCAGAATGACTCAGTCGTCGCTGGTGGGGGAGCCATAGAGATGGAGATCTCAAAGTACCTCCGAGACTATTCCAGAACCATTCCCGGCAAGCAGCAGTTGCTGATAGGGGCTTATGCCAAAGCCCTGGAGATCATTCCGCGCCAGCTCTGTGACAATGCCGGCTTTGATGCCACAAACATCCTCAACAAGCTCCGGGCCAAGCATGCGCAGGTGAGCTTCCCCCGCAAGTTCCTTCCCCTGGATTCCACTGCCCATCCTTCTCAGGCTTTGGAGAGGTGCAGCTTCCACTGGCACACAGCTCCACCCCTGTGGAGATGGCTGCTGCCGCACCTTCATTGGTGCTCCCCTGATGATTCTTCCACTTACCTTCTCATGACAGCAAACAGCTGCCGAGGCAGAAAGCTTTTCTCCCTCTTAATACTAGAACCTAATGGAGCCATCAAATGAACCAGAATGATGGGGAAGGAAGTTCAGGACAGGTTTAAAAAAGGAAGTACTAATTCACATGGCACATAGTTAAACTGGAATTCATTGCCATGAAATGGGAGTGACGGCTGCCTGCTGGGGCAGCTTTAAAAGCGGGGGTTGGATCAATTCATGGAGGAATCAGTGGCTGCGAGTCAGATGCCTCTGTATTGTGGACAGCGCACTTTTGGCAGGGCTCCCTGTCTTTTTTTGTTTTACTTTGTGAAGAGTAATGTGGACTAACAATATGGCCACCTGTACCAGAGGCAGTGTCCCTCTGTATTAGGTTTCTCTGTGTGGTGTCCCAAGAGTTACTGATGTTTGCTGACTAAATAAAGATTCCATGTTCAGAAGCAGCATGTCCCAATGCCAGTGGCTGGAGTGGGGGGGAGCATGCCAGGGTTGTCACTGTCACATAGGGTTTGCAGCCATCTAGTTTGCCACTCTGGCTGGCAGCCATGGCTCTCCAGAGGTTCAGGTGGCATTCTTTTCTTAGCCCTGTGTCAGGATTGGGGAAAGTGCAGCCTCCAGACCCCACTGTTGTAGCTCCTGAACCCCCCCCCTCTGCCCCCATTTTTTAAAAAATATTTTTTTGGCCTGACTTGAGTGAAAATCACAGCCAAACTCCCTCAGTGTCATCAAACATGCAAGAACCCCCTTCTCCCAATACCTCCTCTCTCCCTCTGTCCTTGAAAATGGCAGCAGAAATGAGGTGAGGCTGGCAGGGGGATGGAGGGGAGTGGAAAATTGGCCCTAGCACAGTGGTCCACCCTGCCCTACCTGGGGAATCCGAAGATCTCCCATCCCTGGTTGTCTCCAGTCCAGGTACTAACCAGACCTGACCCTGCTTAGCTTCTGGAATCAGACCAGGTGTGTTCCAGATGATTTGCAGTTGAGGGAGGGAGAGATCAGCCTCTCTCGGCCTGATCTAGCTTCAGGAATTTTCTCTTCATGGGAAGATCTAATGAAACAGAGGAGTACAACTTCCATTTTGTAATGGTGCCTGTGTTCTGTGTCCCCTTCAGGGTGGGATGTGGTACGGTGTCGATGTGAACAATGAAGACATTGCAGACAACTTTGTGGCCTGTGTGTGGGAGCCGGCTGTGGTGCGCATCAACGCCCTGACGGCAGCCTCAGAAGCGGCGTGCCTCATCGTATCTGTGGACGAAACCATCAAGAACCCCCGTTCCACAGTTGACGCCCCTCCTCCTGGCCGTGGCAGAGGGCAGGGCCGGCCCCATAACCATTGAGAGCCAAACGTCGCCAGTAGCGTGAGATGCAAGGACCCTGTCTTTGCCACTTAACTCCCCTTAATTTGGTGTCCTCATTTGGACCATTAACCATGATGCTGTACACCACCAGGTGCCCCATTGCGTGGTTGGTATTGTGCAGTGGAGCGCCACTCATTCCCTATAATGTATGAAATGGGGGAAAGTCCTTCAAAATTCAAGGCTATACACATTTGACTACTCAAGCCCTGGAATGCCAGCAGGTTCCAGATCAATCTCTCTCTTCCCTCCCAGGTTACTTCTTGAGTTTCACCTGGAAGATTTGGCACCCTCAAGTGTCTGCAGTGTTGGCATAGATCTTGAATGTTAAGTGGGTTGGTTACTGGTTGTATTTATTGGTTTATCTTTTCTACTGGAGAGTCAGAGCCAGGTGTGGATACAATAAATAATTATAAAAAGCAGCCTGTGGGTTTCATAGCCTTTGCTGTCTCCCCCCCCCTCCACTTTGCTTTTTTAAAAAAAAATATTTTTTATTCATGTTCAAAAGTGTTCTCAGTTACATGCAGTGATGATCCATTATAGCAAAAGCAGGAAAATAAAAAAGACGGAAAGGAAAAATAGCGACATACGTTGTAAATTTTTCTATAAAAGCTGACCAAATGCCCAAATAGAAGTCCATTTGTAAATTTTGTCTATACATCATTCTTTCCATATGTTGCAAGTATTGCTAGATCTACCCATAGGATTGTAGGTAGAGAAAAATAATCTTTCCAGTCACCAAGAATCAGTCTTTTAGTAGTGAAAAGGGCATGAAAAATCCACTTCCATTGGCCATTTGTTAATTTCCTAGAAACAGGCAAAGAATTCAGAAGAACATGACTGTTTCTGAATAGCAAGGAACTTTCCAATACCAAATTTACTTGTGTGATTACTTTCTCCCCAAATGTAGTTTCTATGGGATAACTCCTAAAACATATACTTTAAGGAAGCATTAGCAGTATTACATCTCCAACAATCTGTTAATTTCGAAAGCCCTTTCTTTAATTGATGTGGTGGTGAGCAATATATGTGAAAGAACCATTTCTGCTGTATAAGATGGTAGTTGGAGATCCATAGCCATACTAGTTAACATTAAAACTGATGGTCATTGAACTGCATATTCCAGTTCTCCATTCTTTCTGTAAACCTTGCATGTGATATTTATTTATAGGTAACAGAATTTTACATACAGTATGACCCCTCCCCCATATCCGCAGTTTCACTTACCCACATCTGAAAAAATATGTCCTCTAGGCATCTTCTAGGTCCTCCAGTGCAATTTTATAGTATGCATCTGCTGGAAACTGACCATAGAAGACACCTAGAGAGGTGTTCTCCCTAGGAATCACTAGGTCCTCCAGTGCAACTCTATGGTATGCTTGGGCTGGAAGTTATTTTAATAGGGTTCACTATTCGTGGTTTCTGGTATCCACGGTAAGTCTGGAAACAGCTTGTGTGGATATGGGAGTCGCACTGTATGGTATATAAAACGTTGGCTTGGATACTTGGTTGGCCTCAGTGTCTCTAATATTAAGGGAACCTCTCTCTGATGCACTTGGAAGTTGTAGGGCCAAATCTGGATTGTAACAAATAATAGATATTGTCATTTAGCTAAGGGGTTCCCAACCCCTGGTTCCCAGACCAGGCTGCATGCACGGTATCCAAACACCACCCCCAAATGCCTGCTTGAGGCTGCAGCGATGCATAGAAGTTTCCGGATATGACCAGCTCATATCCAGTACCTGTTACCTCCTGGACACAGCTGGCGTGCAGGAGATGAGAAGGAAGTGTGGTTGCCCTGCGGCAGTTAAGATGGAGGAAGGGGAGAACCCCATGGGTGCAATCTGGGTGTTGGAGCAACTCCTGCTGATGCAGTCTGGTTGCTAGGTACTGTGTGTGTGTGACATTGTATGTGTGTGTGTGTATGTGGCACTGCACGTGTGACTGTACGTATGCGGGATCAATAAGGGGTGTAAAAATATGTTTTGCCTAGGGTGACAAGTCTTGCACTAGTCCTGGCTACGCAGCAGAACAATATCCTTTGTGTACTTCTGTGTATAATTATTATATATTGCAATGTAATAATAATAGAAATAAAGTGCACAATAAATGGAATGTGTTTGAATCACCCCCAAACCATCCACCCGCACCCCCAGGTCCATGAAAAAATTGTCTTCCACGAAACTGGTCCCTGGTGCCAAAAGGGTTGGGGACCACTGATTTAACTGACAGAGGTAGTATAAACTGCCGTTACAAAATAGAAAAAGACAGAAACTCATCAATACCAAGTATCTGATTTGAGGTACCGGTAACAATCCCATTATTAGCCCACACCTTCAATAAAAATGATTCCTTGCCAGTTTTCAAATCTGGGTTGCCCTCTGGTTAAAACCTTTCTCAGGAAAACGGGTCAGAAAGGTTGAGATTTTGAAATGTGGTTTGGGATACATGAGGGAGTGACACCAGGCAAATGCTTATTATTCTGTGGTTGCTTGTTTCCTCATGGCTTGACAGCTTTTTAGAATTCTGCAGCTGGAACCAAGAGTACAGCATTGCGACCCTTGAGAACACCAGGCTTCTCTAGCATGATGGAGGCTTAGTGGGTTTGGGACCTGTTCTGTTATCTTGCCACAGTGCTGCCAAGCAGAGCAGGATATGCTTCTAGCAGCTTTTTGCTGTTTGCTATCAAGCCTGCTTCAAATTAGGGCAACCCTGTGCATGAGAGACCTCCTTAAGCCCTGGTTATTAGCAGCCCTTCTCTTTACTGAGCACTGTTGTGTTTTCCAGTAAGTTGCATAGTCTCAGAGCAGTGGTTTGTGGTGTGGTGGCTTGAGTGCTGGGCTAAGACCTCGGAAGACCAGGGCTGGGATCCCTGCTTAGCCCATGATACTCCATGATGGGTTTGCCTTGGAGTTGCCACAAGTCGGAAGCAACTTGAAGGCATCACACACACACACACACACACAGACGGCATCTCATGATGTGTCCCAAAATATGAAAGTCTCAATTTGTACTGTATTACTTAAAAACAAAAAATGTAAACCATACAGTGTTACACAATCCAGTATCAAGCTTTGTGTTGTATCAAGCATTATGCTGTAGAATGGGATTTTGCCTATGGAAATTCAAACCAGGCTCAGGTTTGCACTATGTTTATTTCTTAGTTTGGTATCATGAAACCAGAAAGAATTACGTCTGTGTCCGCGGAGCCGATGCCCATGTTTCAGTGATCTGCGGATGAAAAAAATAGGGACACCTACCATAGAGGTGTGCTGGGAAATGCTTAGAGAAGTGTCCTCTCTAGGAATCATTAGGTCCTCCAACGCAACTATGAATGTCCTTTATTTTAATAGGGTTTGCTATTATCTGTGGTTTCATTTATAAACGGTAAGTCTGGGAATATCCCCTATGGATACGGCGGGCAGGGGGCTGTACTTGTGTCTTCTACCGTGTGGAACTGGAAGGCCCTGTGGAAGAAAAGTCTTCCCACCTGGAATTGTCTCAAAAGTAGCTTCCCCCTCTAAATCATTTATCTTAGCTTTTCGCGTTTCAAGATCTCGCCAGCTGTACTAAGCTTAGTATTTGGCAGGGCTTCAGCTGCCAAACCTAAAGGTGAGACAGATGCAGCTGGTGCAGAACTGATGGAAGAGTATCCAAGCTTCTGGCTCTTGCCCTGGCATTTTGCAGTTCCGGCTTGCTTCCCGCTGGAAAGAGGTGCCCAGTAAAGTTGCCCAGACATCACCTAGGAAATAGCCTTCCACTTTGATTCTCTGCCATCTGGGAAATCACAGCTCTCCACCAGAAGTCTCTGGCCTCAGTGGTGGAATGCTTCCCAGAACCTCAGCTTCTCAGTGTGCTTTATGGAGGAAAACAGTCCACCAAGGTAAACATACTTGAAGTGAGATCAAGGATTAAAGGGAGGGAAGGAAGGATAAATACTGGTGTGTGTGTGTGTGTGTGTGTGTGTGTGCATATGCGTGTGTGTGTGTGTGGCAAATGTGGCTGGGACTGGCAAGGAGTTGGTTGGAATAGGAAGACCTCTGGCTTTTTTTTCGCAAACGAAGATTCAGGAAGGACACATCCCGCGCTTTCTGCAAGCGCGCTGATGACTACAAAGGCCAAGATAAACAAGTCCGGTTGCAAAAAGCACAGCAGAAGGTCTCCTTGGGTGATGTTTTTGGGTTGTGATTCTTTCTGCGTTGTCGTTTCTCTTCAAGACTTGTTCGTCGTGAGTTCTCAAATAAGGCTGCAGCATTGTGGATCGTGCGTCTCCATGCCTCCCGATGTGAGGCCAGGGCGGACCACTGTTGGTGATCAATTTGGCCGAGCCTGAGATGTTGTTTCAGGGAGTCTTTGTATCGCTTTTTTGGAGCGCCCCTCTTACGCTGGCCCATGGCGAGTTCACCGTAGAGTAGTATTTTTGGGAGGCGATGGTCCTCCATCCTAGAAATGTGCCCTGCCCAGCGCAGCGGCATTCTCAATATCATGGCCTCAATACTGGTGATCCCTGCTTGCTCAAGGACAGCAACATTCGTCACATAGTCAGTCCAGTGTATATTTAGGATTGTGCGTAGACAGCACTGATGAAAGCGCTCGAGGAGTCGTAGGTGGTGGCGATAGGTGACCCATGTTTCAGATCCATAAAGGAGGATAGACAGTACGATGGCTCTATACACACTGATTTTTGTGCTTTGCCTCAGGTGCTTATTGCTCCAGACTCTTTTGTAAAGTCTTCCAAATGCACTATATGCCTTTGCTAATCTGTGATCAATCTCTTTGTCAATCTTGGCATCTGAGGAGATGATGCTTCCCAGGTAGGTGAACTGCTGAATGGACTTGAGCACAGAGTTGCCGACGGCAGTGTGGGGATGGTGGTGTTCGTCCTGTGGTGCAGGCTGGTAAAGAACTTCTGTTTTCTTCAGGTTCAGAATTAACAGAATTGAAGACGGGGAAAGGTTATGAAATACAGTCAGCCCTCTGTATCCATGGATCCTTTATTCAAGGAGTCAACCAACCACGGCTTGAAAATATATTTTTAAGAAGTCTGAAAAGCAAACCTTGCTAGTCACCATTTTATATAACAGGTGTCATTTTACTGTGCCATTGTATATAATGAGACTTGAGCATCCAATGGTTTTGATATCCACAGAGGGGGCCTGGAACCAAACCTCAGCTGATACCAAGGGCCCACTGTGCCAAGACCTACAAACGATGCTTCTGGGAAAAGAAAATTGTGGTCCCAGTAGTGATAAGTGGTTCTGTGAGAAATTCCAAATGGACTGACAATATATCTGAATGTAATCGCCAGAGACAGGATCACAGTTACAGAAAGTACCATTGCTTGGAATGTGCCACATTATCTGGCAATACCTCACTGATGACTAAGATTCTGGACAGAAGGTTTAGATCACTGATGCTGATCCAAACCTCCAGTGGATAACATCTGGTAGACTGTGAAGCAGCAGCAGCAACAACAACAAACAAGGTAGTCGTCTCAGCCTTGGATCATCCAAAAAACAATTAGATCAGTGCGATTCAAAATGGTGGTCCCTGGACCAATGTCGGTCCTTGAGCAATTTGATACCAGCCTGTGGCAAGTTTTTAGGAAAGAAAGAAGCAAATGCAGTCAGTGAGAACAAATCTGGTGCTGTTCCCTGGAAAACGGGGTGAAAAAAATTGCTGGTCCCCAACACCAGCCTGAGAAGCACTGGTGTAGACAAAAATGACTGGGCTGGATAGATCTATGTATCATGAGATGGCACCTTAAACTCTATTTGTCAAGAGTCTCAATTATATGTTTAGCAGTCATGATTATTCCTCTGCCATCCATACTTTTCAGCTGCTTTTAAAATCTCCTAGTTTCTTCTTCCACTTTCTCCCTTTGTTGTCAGCTTACTTCACTTGCTGTAAATTGACTTCAAAGTGCAACAGTAGTTTGCACTCAATAAACTCAGCAGAGGGGAGAGGAAAGGTTGGGGGGAATCTTGTCCTTCCCAGCAGGACTCGGGCAAAAGCAAACTGCTGCAGCCTCTCCTAGCATGTGTGTTCCTCCTCATTCATAACCTCTGCCATCTTGACCATGCTCTGGTGTAGTTTGGCCAGACATGACCCAGTTTTCATGCGTGAAATGTTAAGAGAAGGAACAGTTCTCTTCATGATTCTATGGTGAGACTCGCTTTCCTCTGCCCCCTTTTAAAACCCTTCAGTCCTTAGTCCACTCTCTCCCAATGTTTGTTCCTATCCCACTCCAGTCCAGACTCTGGAAATTCTGAGCTAAATATCCAGGCTTGGCACGGGAGGCTTCCTAACATGATTGTTGCTGGATGTGATCAGCAATGAGCCTGGTGGATTTTCATGCGTTAGATGGGAACATATGTGCTGGGCATGAGCATTCTACAGGGAGCCTGGAACCATTTTTTTTTAGGGTGTGGAGAGGCTCAACATTGTCAGACAGGTCATGATTAATTTTGCCTATTTGTAGGTAACTTTCTGGAGAGCCGGTATGGTGTAGTGGGAAGGAAGGAAGGAAGGAAATAGAAAAAGAAAGGTCCAATAATCTTGCATCCATTTTAAAAAACACCCTTCCCTAGACTTATTTATGTATTGGATTTATATCCTACCTTTCTCCCAAGATGAGATTCAAGGTGACTTACAATTGTTAAAAAATACAGCTAAAACATCACAAGTTACAGAAGTTAAAATTAAATTATCATGATTAAAATATAGTTGAAAACACATACATTAAAAACATAAAATCGATAAAAATACAACATTAAAAAACCCTTAACATCTTAAGCAGACGTGAGGCGTTCTCTTTCCTCCCTATGCATTTCATTTTCTTTAGCATTGGGTGGGGGAGTACTCATGCTAATTGCCAATTTGTATGGAATCACTTGCAAGCTCTTTCTCGAGTTCCTTACATTGTCTGGAATTAGGAGGTCATTAAAAATGTGCTTTCCAGCTAATGAAGCTCTGTAGAGATCCAGTTCTGGCAAGCACACTCAGCCAGGGCTTCTCAGAGCTGGTGCAGTTGGGGAAGAAACATTGCAGAGGTGCCAGAAACGTCAGGGACACCGGGCCATTAGAAACCTGCAGATGCCTTATCTGTTCTGGTTTTTCTGATGCCTATCTTGGATAGAACTGTCCATATTTTGTCTTCTGGGAGAGAGCTGGGTGAAGTGCCCACTGACATATGAAACTCACCAGGTGATCATTTGGCACCCATATGCTCTCAACCTGAGCCACCTCCCAGGGTTGTTATGAGGCTGAAGTAGGATGGCAGAGAGCAGTGTAAGCTACCTTGGGAGGAAAGGCGGGGTATAAGTGGAACAAATAAAGATACAAAATCAGGAAACATGTTACTATATGTCTGATTCTGGAAGGTTTGCATGGCATGGACCAGAAAATGGGTGCTAGGTCTCAAACCCCCAAATAGTTTTTCCCAGTGGGGGCTCACGATTTTTATGTCAGTGGGATGATGAATCAAAGTTTTAATTTCAAGCTTTAAAGGAGCTATCCAAAGTGCTGAAATGTATTCCTAAATAGGCCCAGCACTTTGGATAGCCCCTTTAAAGCAAGAGACAACTTGGAATGGATTCACTGCACCCCTGACATGGGAGGCAGCAGCCACCATGGGTTTATCCATACCTCCAGGTTGCACAAGCTGAAAGGTATCCCATATAACTGGACATGATAGTGTCCTAGCGGTGTACATTTTGGAATCTCAATATTTAGTTGGGAAATGCAGTTGGGCTTCTTAATTCCATCTTTCCAGCCATGTGACCGAATGCTCTTACCATGCATAATGCATTCCCTGCACAATGAATGCTGGAATGAAATGGAGAGAAGTATTCATCTGACCCCCATGTTTTCTATGTGCTGGGGAGCATGGGGAGAAGCTCAATGACCATTCCATTGGGTAAACTCAGAGCTGGGGAGTGAAATGGCCCAGCCAAGACACAAGCACACAGTCTCAGTTCAAACCAGGTCAGAGTCTTGTGGAAGCTTGCATCTTACATGGGGACAAGTTGCATTGCTGAACCTGTGAATTTGGACAGAACAGAACAGCTCAGCCACCCAAATTAACATAGTAGTTTGAGTGTTGCACTAGAACTTTGGGAGACCAGGGTTCAAATTCTTGCTCTGCCATGGAAACCCACTGGGTGACCTTGGGCAAGTGATACTCCCTCAGCCTCAGAGGAAGGCAAAGGCAAACCCCCTCCAAAGAAATTCTGCCAAGAAAACCCTCTGATAGGATCGCCATTACTTGAAGGCACATAACCAACAACAACATTTTCTTGGGTATAGAAAAATTACAGAGCATGAAAAAATTACTTATTTGGGCCAGAACATCTAGAATATCCGAGGCAGTGTTGGTAGGGGCCAAGATAGCTGAAGGATTAGAGATTATGGGCAGGACAGCCAGCTTCCATTTTAATTTTTAAAATCTGAAAAGCTGTCTCTGCTTCAGGCTGGTGGTTTCCATGTCAGTGGGGTGGTGATCTAATCCAGGTTTTACCTCTAACTTTAAACGAGCTTGTCCAAGGTGTTAAATGGAAGGTGTTCTCAGTACAGAATGCGAACCCCAAATTCCAAGTTGCAAGGACAGGAGACATTCCACTTCATGCTGAATTTTGCCTTGCAGAATGACAAGGGATTTATAGAATCAGATCTAGAAGGGACCACAAGGGCCAACTAGTTAAATCCTCTGCCATGAAAGGACCAACTAGTCAAATCTTCTGCCAGGCAGGAATATACAACTAAAGATTTCTATCCAACCTCTGTTTAATGATCTCCAAAGATAGGGAGTCCACCACCCTCAGGTAATCTATTCCGTTGTCAAAAAGCTATTACAGTTAAAAAAAAAAAAGTTCTTGCTAAGATTGAGGTGGAATCTCTTTTCTTGTAATTTGAATCCATTGGCTTGTTTTCTGCTCTCTGGAGGAGCAGAAAACAACTTCGGTCCATCTTCTCCATGACACTCCTTCACCTCTCAGTCTTTTCTTCTCCAAGGTAAACATAGCCAGCTCCTTCCTAAGGCTTGGCTTCCAGACCTTTGATCATCTTCGTTGCCCTTCTCTGGACACCTTCTAGCTTGTCAGTCAATATCCTTCTTGAACTGTGGTGCCCAGAACTGAACACAGCATTCCAGATGAGGTTGCTTGGTTGGTTTCTTTAATATACAGTATTTATGTCAGTTTACAACCATTTAAAAACACAGTACAACTAAAAAAAACACTATTAATACAAAAAGTTAAAACACAATTAAACCAAACTTCTATGTAAAAACACAGTCTAAAAACACTTAAAAAAAATTAAAAGCATTTTAAAAAACTCGTTGAAAACATAACAAAATAGAAACACAACACCCCCCATTAAAAGCTCCATCTACTGTAATGGAGGGGCCAGCCGAAAGAAATCAAGGCATGTATCTTGCAGATGGATGGAATGCCACTATTTAGTAGCCTGACATTTAATTCCAGTTCCAGTTTATCACTTCCAAAAAAAACATGAACCCAGCTGCCATGGAAACATAAGCTAAGCTATCATCTATACTTGTGTGTGTGTGTATGTGTGCTGGTGATGGCTTCCATGTCATTGAGGCAGTGAATATGGCAGTGTGCATTAGCCCAGATTTTAATGGACCTATCCAAAATTTTGAATTGTACACCCAAATAGCTTCAGCACCCTGACTATCCATTTTTGAATACTGCGCTAAAACCTAGAACAGTCAGTAGTGATTATTAGAGCTGTAGTCCAAAAGGACAGCTTTCATAAAATCATAGAGTTGGAAGAGGCCCCAAGGGCCATCCAGTCCAACTCCCTGCAACGCAGGAATACACAATCAAATCATTCCCGACAGATGGCCATCCAGCCTCTCTTTAAAAACCTCCAAGGATGGAGACTCCACCAACACTCTGAGGAAGGGTGTTCCACTGTTGAACAGCTCTTACCATGAGGAAGTTTGTTCACTTAATATTTAGGTGGAATCTCTCTGTAGTTTGAGTCCATTGCTCCGTGTCCTAGTCTCTGGAGCAGCAGAAAACAAGCTTGCTCCCTCTTCAATATGACATTGTTGTGGTCCAAGGTCATACACAGTTAAACAGCAAGCCAGGCAAACAATCCAGAGGGGTATTCCAAGGCAAGGTCATGAGTCGAAGGCAGAGTCCAAGGTACTAGCCAGATGGTCACAAAGTACAGTCTGGCATGGCTTTCACCCAAAAAGGTTGGTTGCCAGCCATGCTCTTCTGGAGGAGGTGCTGCTTATTTATGGTCCAGCTGAGTCTTGCAGGAGATTCCTAATTGCTTCATGCTTCCTGTATAACCTCTGTGACTGCCTGGGAGACTCCTTTTCTTGTTGATGCTGAGTGAAGCTAGGTAGGTCTGTACTCTGCTCCTCAGGGGTTTGTGGCTATTGGACATTCTGTTGCTCAGATAAGTGAGCCTGCTGGATACTCTGTCCCCAAAAGGTTTGTAGCTGTTGGACACTCTTTTCCTCAGAGTGTTGTGGCTTCTGGTCACTCTGTTCCTTTGGCTCTAGCCCTGGCATGCTCTCTGGGCTTTCTGGTATGACATTAACCTTCTCTTCTCCAGACTAAACATACCCAGCTCCCTAAGCTGCTCCTCATAGGGTGTAATGGCTTCCAGACCTCCAACCATTTTGGTCGTCCTCCTCTGGACACGTTCCAGCTTCTCAATATCCTTTTTAAATTGTGGTGCCCAGAACTGGACACAGTATTCCAGGTGAGGTCTGACCAAAGCAGAATAGAGTGGCACTATTACTTCCCTTAATCTAGACACTATACTCGTATTGATGCAGCCTAGAATCACATTGTCTTTTCTGGCTGCCCCATCACACTGCTGACTTATGTTTAGCTCGTGGTCTGTGATGACCTCTAGATCCCTTTCGCATGCACTACCATCAAGCCAGGTGTCACCCATCCTGTGCATTTCATTTTTACTGCCCAAATGTAGTACCCCGTAAGCTCTGGTCTTACAGGCTGGCAACAGTTCATCCCAACATTATTTTTGGGAACAAAAAGTGAGAGATTGTTTACTGAAGAAACACCGACGGCTGTCACATAGATCTCAGATTTAAACTGCTCCTTTAAAAAGGCACCCTTCATTCGATCAGTGTTCAGCTCAGGCAAGGGCAGAGTGATGCTCAACCAAGGGAAAACGTAACCAAGGAAACAGTCCTTCAGCTAAGAAAAATCCATACCTGTCTCAGACATATTTTTAAACTGTAAGCTTCTTTTTTTTGTCAAGAAGTGCCTGGTTTTGTCAAGTCCCTCCATACTGAGAGAACAAATGACTGATATCTTTGCTTTAGCCTACTTCCTAGGAGTTTTCCTCCCTGAAAGTAAATCAGATAAGAAATATACAGTTGGGTTGGTTTTGCATATTCTGTGATTATGCTGGGAAACTGTGGGGCTTTGCAATGCAGAATATCACAGCCTGACAACTGGTAGTTTCATGTACAACTCCCTGCAAGTTTCTAGTCCTTGAGGTGAGTATCAAAAGTAAATGAACAACTCCAGATGAATTGTAAAGTGAGGGACAATGATGATCTTCATACTTTGTCTCTCCTCAGAAGTGGCAGATAAATGACAAAGTTTCTGTAAATTAAGTACGGATACGAATTTTTCAGTTTGCTTGATGTTTATGTGCTTGAATCAGTCAGGGCTGCTTGATTGCATAGAATAGTTCAGGCAGGTGAGAGATAGTTGTGTATTGCACAAGCAGAAGTTGAGCAACAACCAGTCCCACTTTGCCACCATCCACACACAGGGCCTAGCAGAGAAATAAAGCAGGCGTAGTCTTCTTTGTAAAAACAGATGATGTAGGTGTACTCTTGGTGTTATGTGCCTCCAAGTTGACTTCTGGCCTATTGGGTTTTCTTGGAAGATTTATCCAGTGGATGCTTGTCATTCATTGCCTTCTTCTAAGGCTGACACAATGTGACCTGTCCATGGTCAACCATGGGTTTCCACGGCATAGCAGGGTTTTAAAGCTGGGCTCCTGGAATCCTAGTCCAACACTCAAATCACTACACCATGCTGGGTCTCAGGATTTACTTACAAATACTAAAGCTTTCATAACATCTTATGGTGAGATGCTCTTTGAACACGGGTGGGAGAAAGAGAACTGCAGACTACAAAATGGAAGATGAACAAATGGGAGACTGTCTGCTTTATTTCTCTGCTAGATGTGTGTATGAAGTAGTGATGTGGGACTGGATGTTGTTCACCTTCTGCTTGTGATTCCTAATGACTTTACTTGTGAGATACATTACTTTTTCTCACAACAACAACAACAACAAAAACACGGGTGCAATATTTTCATCCATTTATTCATAGCTTGTTTATGTATTCTGATGGGGCCACATCTTCTTAAAGTGTAATGGTGAATTTTGGGCAGGATCAACATGTATCTTTGAGCCTATAATACCAAAAAGAAAGCTCATGAGGAAAGTGAGTTTTCCTTTATGTAGGATACCTCATAGAATCATAGAATTGCAGAGTTGGAAGAGACCACGAGGGCCATCCAGTCCAACCCCCCTGCCACGCAGGAAATCACAATCAAAGCATCCCCGACAGATGGCCATCCAGCCTCTGTTTAAAGACCTCCAAGGAAGGAGACCCCACCACGCTCCGAGGGAGTGTGTTCCACTGCCGAACAGCTCTTACTGTCAAAAAGTTCCTCCTCATGTTGAGGTGGAATCTCTGTTCCTGGAGCTTGCACCCATTGCTCCGTGTTCCAGTCTCTGGAGCAGCAGAAAACAAGCCTACTCCATCCTCAGCGTGACATCCCTTCAAATACTTAAACAGGGCTATCATATCGCCTCTAAACCGTCTTTTTTCCAGGCTAAACATACCCAGCTCCCTAAGTCTCTCCTCATAAGGCATCGTTTCCAGACCTTTCACCATTTTAGTTGCCCTTCTCTGGACACGCTCCAATTTGTCAATATCCTTTCTGAATTGTGGTGCCCAGAACTGGACACAGTATTCTAAGTGAGGTCTGACCAAGGCAGAATAGAGTGGCACTATTACTTCCCTTGATCTAGACACTATACTTCTATTGATACAGCCCAAAATTGCATTGGCCTTTTTAGCTGCCGCATCACACTGTTGGCTCATGTTCAACTTGTGGTCTACTAGGACTCCTAGATCCCTTTCGCACGTAGTCTCATTCAGCCAGGTCTCTCCCATCCTATATTTATGCATTTCATTTTTTCCGCCCTAAATGCAGTACTTTACATTTCTCCGTATTGAATTTCATTTTGTTAGCTTTGGCCCAGCTCTCCAGTCTATCCAGGTCATTCTGAATTTTGATCCTGTCCTCTAGGGTATTAGCTACTCCTCCCAATTTGGTGTCATCTGCAAATTTGATAAGTATGCCCCTAATTCCCTCATCTAAGTAATTGATAAAGATGTTGAATAGCACTGGGCCCAGGACAGAACCCTGTGGCACCCCACTGGTCACATCTTTCCAAGACAAAGAGGAGCCACTGCTGAGCACCCTTTGGGTTCGGCCAGTCAACCAATTACAAATCCATTGAACAGTTAACTTGTCTAGCCCACATTCTACAAGCTTGTTTGCAAGAATGTCATGGGGAACCTTGTCAAAGGCCTTACTGAAATCAAGGTATGCAATGTCCACAGCATTCCCTTCATCTACCAAGCTGGTAACTTTATCAAAAAAAGAGATCAGATTAGTCTGGCATGACTTGTTTCTCTGAAACCCATGCTGGCTTTTTGTGATTATGGCATTGCCTTCTAAATGTTCACAGACTCTCTGTTTAATGATCTGCTCTAGAATCTTCCCTGGTATTGATGTCAGACTAACTGGACGATAATTATTGGGATCCTCTTTTTTCCCCTTTTTGAAGATGGGGACAACGTTTGCCCTCCTCCAGTCTGCTGGGACTTCTCCTGTTCTCCAGGAGTTCTCAAATATTATTGCCAATGGCTCTGAGATTATATTTGCCAGCTCTTTTAATATTCTTGGATGTAGTTCATCTGGTCCTGGAGATTTAAATTCATTTAGATTAAGAAGGTATTCCTGTACTACCTCTTTACTTATTTTGAGCTGGATTTCCCCTATTGTGTCCTCTGTTCCATTCTCCTCAGGTTGGTCCTCCTTTTCCTTTTCTGAAAACACTGAGGCAAAGAAGGTGTTGAGTAATTCTGCCTTTTCTCTGTCCCCTGTTAGCATTTTGCCATCTTCTCCACGTAGCGGCCCTATCATTTCCTTCTTCCTCCTTTTGCTGCGGACATACCCAAAAAAACCCTTTTTATTGTTCTTAACCTCCCTAGCAAGCCTGAGCTCATTCTGCGCTTTAGCTTTTCTGACTTTACTCCTACACGTGTTCGCTATCTGTTTGAATTCTTCTTTGGTGATTTCCCCCCTTTTCCATTTCCTATACATGTTCCGTTTAAAACTTAGCTCCATTGAAAGTTCTTTAGTCATCCATCCTGGTTTCTTGAGACTCCTCCCATTTTTCTTCCTCAATGGTACTGTTTGAAATTGTGCCTTCAGTATCTCCCTTTTGAGAAAGTCCCATCCGTCTTGAGGTCTCTTCTCTTTTAGTATTCCTGACCATGGGATCATCCCAAGTATTTTCCTGAGTTTACTGAAATCAGCTCTCCTAAAGTCAAGAATGCGTGTCTGACTATGCCTGGCTTCTCCTTTCCATTGTATAACAAACTCCAGGAGAACATGATCACTCTCACCTAAGGATCCCACCACTTGCACCCCATTAACCAGGTCGTCTCTGTTGGTTAGGATCAGATCTAAAATAGCTGACCCCCTTGTTCCCTCTTCCACCTTTTGGACCATGAAATTGTCTTCCAGGCATGTAAGGAATTTGCTAGACCTTGTAGTTTTGGCTGAGTTAGATTGCCAGCAAATATCAGGATAGTTGAAGTCCCCCATCACTACTACATCTCTCCTTTCTGCATGTATGTTCATCTGTTCTAGAAAGGCAACATCCAATTCCTCTGTCTGATTTGGGGGTCTGTAGTAGAGTCCCACAATAACATCCCTGTTGTTTCCCTCCCCTTTAATTTTTATCCAGATGCTCTCCACCTGGCTTCCAGTATTGATGTCGTGGATCACTTCACTGGTGTAAATATCCCTGACATATAATGCTATTCCTCCTCCTTTCCTGTTTGGCCTGTTTCTCCTATAAAGGTTATACCCCTCTATTCCTACATTCCAATCATGAGACTCATCCCACCAGGTTTCAGTAATGCCTATTATATCATATTTGTTTTGTAGTGCAAGGAGTTCAAGTTCATCTTGCTTATTTCCCATGCTCTGTGCATTAGTGTAGAGACATCTAAGACCATGTGTTCCCTTTACTTGCTGCCTGTGCAAGTTTTTTTGCCTCCCACTGTTGGGTCCTTGCGCTGTTTGCCTTGTTCCCTCTATGACAGTTTGACTATCTACCTGCAGTGGTAGAACCAAGGAAGGGGGGAATATGGGGAGGAGGCACAGAAGGGTTTTTTTTTTTGAAAGGGCTTTTTGGGCAGTGAGTTTTATTTCATGTCCTTGATTTGACTTCTGCCCCAGAAATAATGATACATGGCACATTAGCATCTGTTTCTTCATACGGTTTTCTCTGTAGCACGTCCTGTTGATTTGGATGGAGTTAAAGCTTTGAAGAAGCATGCTCAGTTTTCAGTTGATGATTCAGTTCATAATTTGTATGAAGGCCATGCCTTTCCTTCTAGAAATTATTCTGTGGGTGTGGATATTAACAGAAACAGGAAAAAAAAGGCCACATCAGAGTGTAGTCAAGATGGCAAAAGTTGTTAATGAGGAAGAACAACAGATAAATTAGGAGAGGCTGCAGCAGTTTGCTTTTGCCTACTGGGAAGGGTAAGATTCTGCTCTCTCTGTTACCTGAATTACGTGGGGTCCGTGGGGGTCCCACTAGTGTGGGGAATTTTAATTAGCTCAAAATGGCAGCAAGTGGCTGGGTAATGGTGGGACCTTTCGACCTAATGTATAGCAGTACTCACTGGAGAGACTCACAGCCAGGGATGAAATATTTTTTTTTAACTCACAAATAATCAAGAGAACACACACACATGCATACACTCACGCTTCAAGCAGTCACACAAGGCTAATGAAGAAAGTAGGACGTATTGGGATAGAGGAATAGAGTTCAGGATGATGGGTTATACTATACCTGTCCAGAAGAGAAGAAATTTGTGTAGAGAAGGAGAACAGCTGGATGCACTGGGTGACCCAGGAAACCAACAGAATGACAGCCTCTGGGAAACTGAGCACACTTTGGCTGTATTAGGGGGACATATTTATATCCAATATTTCCCCTGAAGGGGTGAGTTTGAATGGAATATACTGTCTGCCAGAGTTTCCCAAGGTTGTATATTGGATTATCCAGATGTGTTAATGATCATTAATTGTTGGAACTTTGACCTTGAGTGGTCTCAGGCAAACCTCTATTGTTTTAGGGAAAGGTGCAAGGAAAAACCTGTTTTGCAAGCAAAGAGCACTCAGCTACATTTGATTGGAATAGTGTATGACTCATTTCCAGAGCTACCCAGGATGAATTAGCCCATTATTTCCCTCAGTTCTAGAGGTTTCCAAGTAATTCTCACCTGGGTGTGTCTTTGAGGAATTTGAACTGGCTCCTGCCTTAGGTTTTCGGAGCAAAACTTGTCTCCTTGTTTGGGAGGTCCCTGGTCTACCTTTAAATACATGGAGTACCAGTTATAAGCCAATGTAGAAAATACAGCCAATTGATAAATTATTAAAAGGTGGGGGCCTATCAGGGCAGGTTACACTCTCCTCTCCCCTCTGCTGAGCTAATCCAGTGGCAATGACTTTTGCATTTTGCACTCAGTTTGCAGTAACTAAAGTAAGCTGAGGCAAAGGGAGGGAGGAGAGAGAAACTGGGACATTTTAAAAGCAGCGGAAAAAGTGGGGTGATTAATTAGGTCATCAGGACATTTGGAGGATATGTTTACATGTCCTGCGTGGCAGGGGGTTGGACTGGATGGCCCTCGTGGTCTCTTCCAACTCTGCAATTCTATGATTCTATGATTCTATGTGCTCTTAAATTACTTGCCCACCTCTTGGAAGTTATTTTTTTTTCAATCACAGGAAATGGATTTTTTGTGGATAAAAGACTCAAACAGCAGGATTCGAATGACAAATGAGGTCAGAGGACTCTCATAACTTTTTTCACTATTTAAGCATAGATCACTTCAATACCAGCTCTGCATAAAGCATATATGGATATTTGGCTGTTCCCCCCTCCCTAGAAATATATGCATATCTGCTTTCTCATTGCTGCATTTTCAATTTATTGTCAGTTTATTTTCCCCCCATTAATTGTAAAATTTGTCTTTGTTCTCTTGTTGCTTTTCCTCTCCATGTGATTTTGCACAATATAGTAGGACCCCTGTATCTGCAGGGGATTGGTTCCAGCCCCCCACCCTCCATGAATAATGAAATCTACAGATAATAGCAAATGCTCCCACCACGCAATCCCAGGGGGCGGGATAATCCTGGGGGCAAAGAAAGAAGGGAGGCAGATCTACTCCTCCCCTCCCTTCATCCCTGCATTGCCATTCCCACCATGGGAGTGATCCCAGGGGGCAATCCCAGGGGCAAAGGGAGAAGAGAGGCAGATCTATCTCTCCCCTCCCTTCATCCCCATGTTGCCCTTCTTGCCAGGGGAGGGATCCTGGTGGGGTATCCCAGGGCTGAAGGGAGAAGGGAGGCGAGATCTACTCTCCCTCCCTTATCTACCCCCCACCATGCTTTTGCCATTCATGGAAAATTGAATCAGTGGATGTGGGGGTGCTACTATAATAATAATAAAAAATGAGTGGAAAGGACAAAGGCGACCGGGTCCCCCATGATATTCTTGCAAAAAAAAGTTAGTCGCACATGGCCTTAACAATGAGATTGTTAGGTGGATTCGTAATTGGTTGACTGACTGAAACCAAAGGGTGCACCAGTGGCTGCTCTTCATCCTGGAGAGAGGTGACCAGTGGGGTGCCACAGGGTTCTGTCCTGGGCCCAGTGCTATTTCACATCTTTATTAATGACTTTTGGGATAATATTATTATTGGAGAATGACCCCCAAAGCAGCCTGCAGCAACATGGTGGCCATAACACACAATGACTGATAGATAAATAGGCATGTACGTGTGTGTGTGTATTTGTTGCTGTTGTGTGCCTTCTAGTCATTTCTGACATATAGTGACCCTAAGGTGAACCTATCACAGGGTTTTCTTGGCAGGTTTTGTTTGGAAGGGGTTGTATTTGCCTTCCGCTGATATTGAGGGCCTTCTGCACTGTAAAAATACTGGAATTCGACACCATTTTATTCACCATAGCTCTATCCTATGGAATCCTGGTATTTGTAGTTTGGTGAGTCCTCTGATAGAAAAGGCTAATACCTCACCAAACTACAAATACCAGGATTGCATAGGGCAGAACTATGGTGGATCAAGTGGTGTTAAATGGCAGTATTTTTGCAGTGTAGACAGGCTCTGAGAGAGAGTGACTTACCCAAGATCACCTAGTGGGTTTCCATGGCTGAACGGGCATTCAAACCCTGATCTCCAGAGTTGTAGCCCAAGGCTCAAACCATTACTCCACACTGCCTCTCGTGTGTGTGTGTGTGTGTGTGTGTGTGTAATTTTGAACATGATGCTCTTGTCTTGAGATTCTTCCCCATTCACCCTGAGGACAAGAGGGGCCCAGGCCCTGAGGTCTTGCAACCAAAGCTGCTGCCCCCATAAACTTTCGGGGCAGGGCATCCTTTCAGAACCACAGCCCAAGCTCTTTCTTCTTGGAACTCTACAGAAGAAAGCACAGTAGATGAAATCCTTCGAGAACATTCCTTGTGGTTGCCTTTTCCTTTCAGGCTGCCAGTTGCTCTTGGAAACCACAGCTGATGCCCACTGACCTACATCTGTGTGTCAAAATGTAAGTGTGATTTTCCCTGACATGGGTGGGCAAGGAATTCCTGCCTCCAGTTAGCAATGTGGTGCCTACTCCAGATGTTTTGCTCATAGGAGAACTCGAGGGTTTTCTTGCCCTTTCAGTTGTGGGCTGTTTCTATGACAAACTGTTGCCATAAAGAGCTCTTACTATAGTCTCTCTCTCTGTGTCTCACTGACTCCCTTTCCCTGCTTTGTAATGATAGCTATCTTGCTTAGCAGAACCGAGCTAACCTATGCCTTTCTGGTTGGTGTCAAGCCTGACCGGTTCCTCAAATACTCGTACAGTCTTCATTATGTTTTTTTAAAAAGCCAATGCAATTCTAGGCTGCATCAATAGGAGTCTAGTGCCTAGATCAATGGAAGTAATAGTGCCACTCTATTCTGCTTTGGTCAGACCTCACCTGGAATATGGTGTCCAGTTTTGGGCACCACCATTCAGGAAGGATATGGACAAGCTGGAACGTGTCTAGAGGAGGGCAATCAAAGTGGTGGGAGGTCTGGAAGCCATTATGCCCTATGAGGAACGGCTTAGGGAGCTGGGTATGTTTTTTTTTTTTTTTAAAAGCATGTCTAAGGTGCAAAAGTGTGATATTCCTCTTAAATAAATAGTAAAAAGGAAAAAAAAAAAGCCTGTTTTGTTGCCTCAGTGCATGATCGCTAAGGTGAAAATCCAACATGGCAATACCAGGCCCTTGCTTTGTTAGCAAGTTCCACCTCCTGCGCATGTCTGACCAGTCAGCTTTCCACTTCTGCTCTTATCGGAAATGTGAATGAAAGCGAATTGGATTGTCCCAACAAGTGGGAATGCACATTGCCTGCAGAGCTGTTTTAAAAATACGTGAAAAACCATGCAGGCTTTTCCTGCAGAGTTTTTGGCAGTTTTGGCCCCCCTCCTTCTGAATATGGTAGATTGATGCAGGATGGCATTTAGACAAACCGTATTCTCCTCTAATTCTATGAGGAGTATTTTTGCTGTTTAGGCAACCCCTATACGTTGTTGTACGCTGTTGCCGGGTAGATTTTCCAAAACTGCTTTAAGTGTAAATGTATATTTGCTTTGTTGTATGTTTGCTTTGTTGCCAGTTTGTTCAGTTTGAAAGCTGACATCTGGACTGGAATAACTGCTTTCTTCCATTCATTAATGCCCCGTTCTTGAACCAAAATTGAGGGAAGGGTAGGGAGGGTTGCCAGATGGCCCATATTATAAAGGATGTCTCTTATTTGAGCATCAGAGAGCTTGTCCCATATAGGACTTGCTTGTTTTGTGCTTTCAAGTAATTTGTAACTTATGGTGACCCCAAGGCAAACCTATCATGTGATTTTCTGGCAAGATTTGTTCAGAGGAAGTTTGTCATTGCCTTTTTCTGGGGCTGAGAGAGTGTGACTTGCCCAAGGTGCCCCAGTGGGTTTCCATGGCTGAACAGGGATTCAAGCCTTGGTCTCCCAGAGTTCTACAACACGTGAATCATTACCCCATGCTTGTTCTCATAGGACTGAGTGTCCCTTATTATAAAGAATGTCCTCTATTTGAGGGCCAGAAAGTTTGTCCCTGATAGAGCTGGCAGATGTCCCTTACGATGAATGTTGGTCCCTATTTGAGAGGTGTAAAGCTTTTCCTTTTACATAAACTGAACAAGAAGGAAAAAAAAATCCTGCATTTTGGGGTGTGGACCCTTCATAAAGACAGAAATGTGTGCATGATATACTTTAGGAATGTAGACAATATAGCCCCACCCCCCATTTACGCAGGGGATACATTCCCAGACTTAGCGCAGACAGGCAAAACTGCATGCAATAGCGAACCACCATAGAATTTTACTGGAGGACCTAGAAAATGCCTAGAGAGGGCACCCTCTAGGCACATGGCAGGACTCTACAGTCAACTTCTGTCACCATAGAGTCACACTGGAGAACCTCCTGATGCCTAGAGAGACCACCTCCAATGCAACTCTATGGTCCCCTAGATGTCTCAAGAGATCTTTTCCCCTAAGACTGGGTAAGTGAAACCGTATGTACCAATCCCACATAAACAGGGAGGGGGGGAAGCAACCTTTTTTGTTAATTTTACAGAGAAATACCTGGCAAAGTTAACTGAAATCAATACTTTCATTTGGTATTTTGGTAGACCACAAACTTAATAGCTACTTCCAGACTATCAATCCTGCACATCATGGATTTTGACTCTTTCTTGAAAACCTGGCAACACTAAAAGTGTGTTTGTGCCAGTTTTCTGTACAAAACAACATTACCAAGGGCTGCTCCTTGGAGCATCACCACTGTATCATCACCACAGCCAATTCCCTGTGAAATCACAAGTTGCTGTCTGAAAGCCTCTGGCTTGGGTCTTGAAATATCAGGACCTGGGATTGTCCTGACCTGACAATCTGATCATGATACCACTGTTTGGGGGGTCTGCAGCTTGTGTGTGTTCTTCCTCCCTGTTCTAAAAGGTCACAATGCCTCTCCTAAAGGTTGGTTACAGGTGTCATGAAAACTAGTCATCCCCCCCCCCACTCTTGTTGTTGTTGACTGCCATCAAGTTGACCTCAACTTAAGGCAACTCTACGAATGAGAGACCTCCAAGTCACCCTCTCATCAACAGCCCTGCTCAGCTCTTGCAAACTCAGGGCAGTAGCCGGGGCTTCCTGGATTGAGTCTCTCCATGGGGAATGCGGTCTTCCTCTTTTCTTACTGCCTTCTACCTTCCCAAGCATCATTGTCATTTCTAGTGAGTCAGGTCTTCGTATGATAAAGTTCTCAGTTTAGTCATCTTGGCTTCTAGGAGAGCTCAGGCTTAATTTGCTCTAGGACCTATTTACAGTCAGCCCCCTGTACCTGCAGATTTGGCATCCACGGATTCCATCATTCATGACTTGAAAATATCCCCCCCACCCCAAAAAAATATCCAAGAAGCAAACCTTGATTTTGCCATTTTATATAAAAGACACCATTTTACTATGCCACTGTATATACTGGGACTTGAGCATCCACGGATGTTGGTATCCATGGGAGGGGGGTCCTGGAACCAAACCCCAGTGGGTACCAAGGGCCCACTGTATTTGTCCTTTTAGCAGTACAGGGTATCCGCAGAACTCTTCTCCCAGCCCCACATTTCAAATGAATTGATTCTCTTCCTATCAGCTTTCTTCATCGTCCAACGTTCACAAACATACATAGAAATACAATGGCATGGACAATCCTAACGTTAGCATTCAATGATATATCTTGACACTTTAGGATCTTGTCTAGTTTCTTCAGAGCTGCCCTTCCAAGTCCTTGTCTTTTTCTGATTTTTTGACTGCAGTCTCCATTCTGATGAATGCCTGAACTAAGATATGGGAAATCTCTCACTATTTCAATGTCTTCATTGTCCACTTTAAAGTGACATAAATCATCTCTGGTCCTTATTTTTGTTTTCTTGATGTTCACCTGTAAACCTGTCTTTGCACTTTCTTCCTTGACTTTCTTCAGTAATCGTTCCAAGTTGTTGCTATTTTCTGCTTTTATCCCCTAGCAACTTCTAATTCCCTGTAAGCTGGAGGAATCAGACCTTGTCATATCCTTGGTTTTGATTTTGTCAAGGTCTGTTAGTTTGAGGAGTAAATTTTTTTTTATGTTCCTGTCTGCATGTCCACCAAGTGCTGAAAAGTTTTGACCTTGAGCTCCTGTGAGGAGTTGACAAGAACCATCCTGAATGTTACAGGTTGTGGGTATAAAAGTAGCTTTGACCCTTGCTTCTTGAGGTCTCATAGTTTTATTGCTGGCCTGCCCAAACTTTTAAGATCTACAGAGGAGGCAGTTCTCTCTATTTCACACCCCCACAGGGATGTTTGGTGGGAATGCAGGAGAAGGTCTTCTTGGTGGCTGCTCCCACACTTTGGAACTCACTCCCTACAGAAGTTAAGATGGCTCCTTCTTTGTTTTCCTTTCGGTGGCAGGTTAAGAACTTTCCAGCAAGCCCTTGGAATCTGGCTTTAACAAGAAAAGGGTTTTTATGGTGCTGTACTTAAATCTGAATTTTGTGTGCTTTTACCTATATGTGTTTTATGGTATTTTCTGCCTTTTTAGAAGCCATCTTGAGTCCCAGTCTGGGAGAAAGGTAGGATATAAATAAAGTGATGGATAGAAGGATGGCTGGATGGAGGTCTGTACTCTGTTCATGCTTTGATTCCTGAAGTCCTGGATCTTGTCTTAATAACTAGTTTTGGCTAGACCTCTGCTATTTTCAGCAGTTGCATTATTTTGTAAGAATTTACTTCATTTGTACACAATTAACCTTCTCTTTCCATCCCTTGTAAAAAAGTCTATCTCCATAACTTGGTGTGTGGGTGTGTGTTATTCTGGAATCTGTTTGTACCTAGTTATCTTTGCCCCGCATCCATTGTAAATAATTATGTTTCCATAACATGATGTGTGTTTATGAAAAAAAAAATATCCAACCTCACCTCACATTTTCCTGTTCCACTGCAGTGACCCTGCAGTGACACTGTTAACACCACACACAGAAGACACATTGAGGTGACATCGGCATAACCAGCCACACACTTCCCCCTGGCGAACTCACACAGCCATGGGTGCTCTGCTGGTTTTCCCCTTAGGTGGCCTGTGACACCCCTTCCAACTCTATGAACCTATGACTCTAAAGTGCTGGTACTTTTAGTCCCACCCCTATTGCCTTTGGCCCCACACTACTGGAATGTGGTCCCTAAAAGGGCTCTGAAATTGGGAAAAGGTTCGCCACGCTTTCTGTAAATGGTCCTTCCTGCCCAGCAATAGAAGCAAGATGCAACAATCAAAGACAAACAGTCTGAGCTGGTTAGTGTGAGTTACAATCCATGTGGAAGGGGCAGGTTTATATACTTTATTATTTATTTATTTATTTATTTATTTATTTATTTATTTATACCCCGCTCTTCAGCCACAAGACTATCAGAGCGGCTAAAAAGGTATTGTCATGGAAGAGTGGCCAGAAATGTTATGCCCTTCTCTGGATCTTGGTTGGAATTCTACATTGGCTACTTAGCATGGGTCTTGGATCTGAGCCTGGATGCTCAGGTTCCAGCTGTGGCCAGGAGTGCATTTGCACAGTTAAAACTACTGCACCAGCTGCACCCGTTTCTCGACAAGTTGGATCTGGCTATGGTGACACATGCCTTGATTACATCTTGTTTGGCTTACTGTAACACACTCTACATGGGGCTGCCTTTGGAAACTGTTCAGAAACTTCAGCAGGTCCAAAATGCTGCAGCCAGGGATGGCTACAGGGATCATGTGACATCCCCCCTCTGTTGAAATGGCTGCATTGGCTACCAGTCTGTTTCCAGGCAGACTCTAAAGTGCTAGTTTTGACTTTTAAAGCCCTAAATGGCTTGGGTCCAGACTATCTGAAAGACTGTATCTCCCTATACAAGCCAGCCCAAGTCTTAAGATCGGCAGGGGAGGGCTTTCTCTCAGTCCCACCACCTTCGCTGGCGTGGTTGGTGAGGACTCAGGAGAGAGCCTTCTCCATGGCTGCTCCCAGACTGTGAAACTCCCTTCCACGGGAGGTCCAGTTGGCCCCCTCCCTGCTCTCTTTTTGTCAGAAGTTGAGGATGTTTTTATTCAGGCAGGCATTTGAATTTTAATTAGTGTGCTGCTTTCAATGCTGTATTTTTATTGATATATTTTAAACTCACGTTGTGTTTTTAACTCCTATTTTCATAATGGTACTTAATTTAATTCTTTTTAAACTTTTGTAACTTGTAATGTTTTAGTTATTTATATATATATATATATAAATTATTGTAAGCTGCCTTGAATCCCATCTTGGGAGAAAGTAAGGATATAAATCCAATAAATAACAACAACAACAGCAATTAGTTATGTGTGTGTAATTAAGTAGCGTCTCCTGGCCCGACCTCACCCCCAGCCCATCTTAAAAGCCAGCAGCCAGATTGGGCAAAGAAGGTCTGATCAGAGAGCAGATTCAAGCCTTCTCCCACCAGTGAGTGAGACTTTATCACACCACACTGTTATAGTGCTATTATTCCACTTTTAACTGCTATGGCTTCCTCTTGTGGAATTCTGGGGTTTGTAGCTTAGTGAGGCCTAAGAGCTCTCTGGCTGAGAGTTGCAAATGCCCTTCCCTAAACTGCAAATCCCAGGATTCCACAGGAGGCATCCGTAGCAGTTAAAGTGGAATAATAGCACTATAACAGTGTAGTGTGATAATCTCTTATGACAAGGAATTGCAAGAGGGATCTTGTTTCTGATTGTTGCAGCCTCACTTGCTGGTGGGAGTGGGGTGAAAACATCCTCCTCCCGTGCCTGACCATCAGCAAAATGGATCTCCTTCTCTTGGTGCAGCTGATGCCCAGAAAAGTAGGTTTGGGTGAGCAGTTCCAATCATGATAGTAGTGCCATACTCCATGATTGTGTAGGGATCATGAATATGGATCAGTTTCATATGCATAACCACAGGAGGTTGTCTAGACAGTGAAAATATTCCTCATAGGCGATTATCAGATGCATCCAAAAAGTGCAAGAGCAGCACTTGAGGACGACATTACTGTCTTCTTAATGGCTGCTGCAGAGGAGCAGCATGTCTGAAACCGGGTCCCGATTGCAGGACAATAATGTTGTCCTGGCGTGCTGCTCTTGTACTTTTTGCTGAGTCTGATAATCTCCACATAATTTAAGGAGAATACCTTTTGTCCCAATGAGATCCTGCGGTGATTTGCCTTATTTGGAAGGAGAGAGCCAAAAACTCCAAAAACTATTCAGGGAAAGCCTTCGTGGCTCTTCCTGAATGTTTAAAAAATAATGTGAGGGAATGTGCATTAGCGCTCATTAGACTGACCGAATCACATTTCTGCGCATTCTTGGAGAGGGTGAAATTGAATGTCAGGATAATGGGACATGTTGTCTGATAAATTTATACTGTAAAGAGCAATTGTAATATGTAACAGCCTGCAGGGGCCAGCAGTAAGAGGCTAAATGCAGCTGGCCTGAGTATCAAGATTAAAGGCCTGGGAAGCTAGCCTTGAAGGGAACACTTATCTCTATGAGAGAGTGCACGTATCTGTGTGTGAACCAAATGACTCTGTATGGTGTATACTGTTGAGCTATGCTATGTAACTATGGACAGTTCTGTTTTGGCTTTGCAGTGACAGGGCTGTACTGTGCTGTATTGATATGTCTTCATGTGTGGGGTCTCTGACTCACTTTAAATATTTCTTTATTATGCTGTAGGAAAGAGAAGTGGTTTAGACACACGTCTGTGTCTGTGTGCTTTTTTCCTTGCCTAGAGAATGAAAACTCTGCTACAACAACTTTTGCTGCCTGGACCTCTTGACATGCTCAGAGTTTCCAGTGCACTAGTGTGTCACTGAAAAGTGGATTGGTCATATGTGTGTGTGTGTGTGTGTGTGTGTGGGCTGGCTTTCTGGCAAGGAAGCATCTGGAAGCCTCATTTTGGATTTTCAGGTTAATGATCATGCACTTTTTTGCTGCACTGAGGTTCCCAAATAACTTTTTAAAGCAGAACATCACACTTGTGCACCTTTGCTTTACAATTAAAAAAAATATTGTGCACATGTGAAGAATAACCACACACTGATTTACTCACTTGCTATCTTGATTTGTGAGCATGTGCACTTCAAATGTGGATATCTTCACACGCTATTGTTCTTGTGAAAAAACAGTGGAGACAAAAGAACGCTGCTGCAAATTTGCAATAATGCAAAGGAATCAGCATAATATCCTCTCGTCTAGACAAGACCCTATATAGGTGATGCTTCTGTAAGCGTGCTACTGAACTCTGGCCAGAGCTTTTTTGGCATCCTTAACTGAACCTCCTGAAATAAAAAGGAAAACAAGCCCTGGTTGTTTGAAGAATCTTTATTCAACACTGAATCATAAAATAGCTCTTATAACACATAATTGGTTTTCTTTTTCTTTTCTTTAAATCTTAAATACGCAATTGTTTACATTCGGCAAAGTTTAAAAGCAACGACATCAAAGTGCATTTTACAGATGATGGTTCTGCCCCCAAAGAAGCCAAAAAAGAGAAAAGAAAGTTTACAAAGGTCTTTGAACGGGGCTCTGAGAGAGTCACCAGGATTAACAGAAAGATGGGATGTCCTCAGGTGTCTCTCTCGGCAGGTGGATGCCCCCCGTCTTCCTGCACCTCAAGCTTCACCTTTCTCATGCCGCCCTTTGCCGATTGATCCTTTAAGCGAAAGAAAACCCACCTCTCGGCTGCAGTGCAAATGTTTTCTTCCCTGTCTATCTAGCAGGTAAAAAACCCCCAGTTTCTTGAATGTGGTGGTTCTTGAACACAGTACTTTTGTTGAGGAGGGTGAAGAGGGCAGGAATGGGCCTCAACACAAATGGCTGAGATTCTACATTGAGGAGATGGAGCACAGCTGTAGCTCGCAGAGTTACACAGCAGTTGTGCAAAGCTGTGAATTGCATGGTTGTGCAACCCAGTATGAAGTTGTGCATCCAAGCACCATGTGTGAACATGCACAAATGGCAGTGCATGTATATCTCTGCTTCCATAGCCTTGAATTGAATAGGGGGGTTCTTAATTGGATTAAAAAATAATGCCAAAGCACTTCAATAGAGGAATGAATGCATGAATGGAGCCATGATCTTGCATCAAGCAGGTATAGTCTAATACTCTGCTCATGCACTTCCACATCTACTCCCCACATTAGCTGTCAAACTCTGGAAGAGGCCTCTATCATTGATCCTTATTGATGGGGAGGCAATCCAGAGGAGAAAAATGCAGCTGGTCTGAGCTCAGAGACGGAAAGAAATGAGGCTGCACTCCCAGGCATCTTTTCTTTCTCCTCAGAACAAAGACTAGCTGCGTCTTCTTCCTGAATTATCTGCTCCCACTCTCTTCTCGCCAGTAAGAAGCGAAAGCAGCCGCCTCTTCCAGAGCTTCACACCCAGCTGTGGATGGTGAGGATGGGACACAAAGAGTGTCCCTTCATCCTGTACAAAAATGTGCATGTAAGCCGCTAACAGGATTCTTCCCTATGACACCAACATAATTCTAGCTAAGCACCTCTTTTCGGACTTGAATGTGGCACGTGTATGTGGATTGCACAATTAGAAATCTTTCCTCACCATAAAGTTTTTGTTGCATGGCTAAGTGCTTTTGTTCTTCTTTCAGGCAGGAGGAGACGGTACTCTCCTGGTTAGCCCATGGCATCATCTCTACTCACTAGGCATGTATATATTTTTTTTCCTGGTGGTTCAATTCATCAGCCTTTCTATTCTCCTGTCTTTGCCTTTGCTGTTTTGTTGAAATTTTTGGTTTTTTAATTAGATTATTTTAACTCACATACACCAGCAGAATGGGAAGTTTGGGTTTCCCTGAGTCACCTTTTCTTGCAAAAATTCACACAGAACTAGACCTGCCAGTAGGTATTCTGTCATGATGTCACCTGGAAACAATTCCCCTAAATTTCAACCACTATACTGGGTTTTTATTTTTACAAACATAAAGTAGCTGGGACCCCCCCTCCCCCCCAAAAAATGTTCCAAAGAATCAGATCTTCTGAGCTCTGTTCTCTCATTTTCCCCTATGGCTGCTCCCAGATTGTGGAACATTTTTATGTAGGCAGGCATTTGAAACATGAATATTAATTGGTGTGCTGTTTTTAACATTGTATTTTTATCAATTTTATGTGTTTAATTTATGCTACGTTTTTAATTATATTTTACTAATAGCAAATAATTTAATTCTTTTTTAACTTTTGTAATTTCTGATGTTTTAATTGTATATTTTTAAAATTATTGTAAACTGCCTTGAATCCTATCTTGGGAGAAAGGTAGGATCGAAATCCAATAAATAAATAAATAAATAAATAACTGTCATCAGCTCAGCTGGAGCTTTTGCAGGTCTTTCATTCATAGGGTCACCATAAGTTGAAGTCAACTTGATGGCAAATAATATTTCTCTCTCTCTCTCCTTTTTCCCAGTAATGGACCCAAGGTGGCTCACAATGAAGGCTTGGAAGAATGCATTTGGTTGAAATAGACATTAACTCTGGAGGCCTGATTGTATACTGTACAGCTAGCATTTTCCTCTCATGCAATGCATGTGCAACACATGTCAAGGTCTGGGTGCCATTGTGCACTGTGCAACCCCAATGCACAACTGCACTATGCACAACGGCTGTATGCGTGACTCCATATCTGCTGCTCCCAAGACCTTATGAAGTTGGTGGGCACACAAGGCCTTTTCTACAGCAGCACCTCAACCCAAGGAAGTTAGGCTGGCTCCATTTCTTTTAAGCTTCCAGTGGGCTGCCAAAAACAGTGCTGTTCCGCATGGCATTCACTGTTTGAAATGGCTGTTTTAACAGTTTCAAACCTGGATTCTAGGATTGTTTTTAGACTTCTTTTAGGGGTTTTAAAGAATATTTTAATGGGTTTTAAAATGTTTTTTTAAAAAAATCTTTGTATTGTTTTGTTTTTTTATTTGTTCATCGCCTTTGGAGCCCTTGTGGGTTGGGGAGGCGCTACAGAAATACTTCAAATAAATAAATAAATAAATAAAATTGTCATTAACGGGATGCCAGATATAATCTGGTTGCTTGGTTCACATTTCCATGGTAGCTGGGAATCAACGGCTCTGGAAGACAATATGAAAAAAATGGCACTGGAATCCAATGTCAGCCGACTAAGTGGGCCCATCTCATCAGTCTGCAAGATGTGCATTTTGATTTCTTTGGCCCTTGACATATTGCAAGGCGAAACTGACCAGTCTGTCCTTGCTGAAAACTTCCCCACTTAATAGTTGGATTTTCCAATTAATTCCCAAATCTGCATTTTGTGAGAATTTGCAAAGGGAATACTATAAAGATTAAATTAATTCCAGTGGTAACACAATAAAAACTTTTCAAATTTGCTGTGGCCGTACCCTGTCCCATTTCAAAGAAGCCTCTAGGACCCTCAACATTTGCAGATGTTTGCAAAAACCCCCAGATCCCAGTGTTGAAGAACCACCAGCCATTCAATTAACTGGGTGCAATGTACCTGTTGATTGCCACGTCATATCTCCCCCACCCCTTCACAGCTTCCCGCTCCCATAAATCCATGTGCTCTCTGTGTTTTATTTGGGATCAGTCTCCAGACACAAGAGAGGAACATTTTGGTTCTCAGAACACTGGCACATTTCCACGAAGGACTAAAATATACATATATTTATATAATTAAAAAAATAGCTTAAGAGCTGCACTCTTTCTTTCATTCTTCCTAGCACACTGTAACACGCATTTTCAGTTATGATTGATGATTGATCCATCAATGATTGATGTAGAAAAATTATCAGTGCTTTCGGAGAAGTAAGTTTTTTCCCTCTCACCTGCAAGCAACATTTATTTGATTTTCTGCAAGCCTCACCCATACCATCACCTCCTCACTGACCTATCACAGGTTGCATTTAATTCTGGGGTAGGAACCTTTCGCAGAAGGGGCGAGATCCAACACTGGTGTTATCATCTCCCTCCCTTCTGCTTCTTTTTAAACCCAGACTTAGATAAAATGATATGACAGAACATCCAGATATTTTGTAGGATGATCTCCATTCCCAATCTGTGGTTGCAGATTGTGGGTCCATGTCAATGGGGGTACCAAATCTGCTCTGGGCATACTTTAAAAGAGACATCCAAGTGCTGGAGCTATTTGGGACTAGGGTTCAGCACCTTGGATAGCTTCTTTAAAGTTCAGATTAAAACCCAAAAGTGATTCACAGCCTTACTGACACAGGCTCCTTCCCATGGCTATGGAGATGGTGTTGTGAATTCTCACACTATGTTTCTAGTTGAGAGGGAGGATCTAGTTTCCACCTAGCAATCTTATCCAGAAGCTGAGTTGCGCATGGTACATTGGGAAGGCAATCCCATCTGCGGATCAGAGTCTGCTGGAGAGATGACACAACCTTGTCCTAAGTTTCAGGCTTCCATTTTGACCAAGAAACTTGGAGGTTGTGACAGCTCATTGTTTTGAGGTGCTTTTGCATTGTCGCAAAGGGAAAATTTCTTCATTGCTCGCCCAATATAATTCAACTGATGAGGCCATTGGTAACATTTGTCTTTTGTTGGCCCATCACTTGCCTGCAACGTCTTATCTTCTCCTGAGGCTTCGATGTGTACCTTCCAGTCACCTCTTCAGGATAAACTTAACACAGGCCTTATGCCAGTTGAGTTGTCTTGGCTTTCCTCAAAGCATCCTGGGAATTAAAGTCCAATGAAGGAATGGTAGGAGGTATCTAACAAGCAGCTCAAGCAGATACTGAGCAACTCAAAATGTTCCCTATTCCTAACAGTTCACAACACAGGGCCTCAACATTTGGCAGAACTGCAAAAGCACATCAAAATAGCAGGCCAGATAACTAGGTTTCCAAGAATATGTTTTGATTATTTTTTTCCCTTGAACAATTGAATTGAGCATCTCAGCCGAACCCTCACTTTATAAGATCCATACAAACAAGAGCTGGGGGAAAAGGTTCACCTTTTGGACTACAAATCTCAGAATCCCCCAGCTAAGTGATGTAGTAAAAAAAAAGTGACTTTTCCATGCTGTGGTAAAAATAATCTAAGGGTGGTTCCGGATAAGGTTTTTATTGCCCTGCCATGTTAGTGGGATTTCATGAGGAATCCAGATGACGTTAATTTCCACTAGTCCATAAGGATTTAAATCTCTGTGTTCTTTGTCGTTGCAGACAAGAGCAAAGAATCCCCATAATATTCTTCTGCATGAGAGGATACAAAGCTTTCCGTGTAGTTCCTGATTGCTATCCACGCATCAGAAGTATTTGTTTGCGTAGAAATACACATGATTTCTTTAGAGAACATCAGGCACTGTGCAACCTACACCACTTCCTGGAGAGGATACATGCTTCCTCTGCAAAAACTATATTTTCCGCACAGGAAAAGAAAAAATAACATGGCTGAGATCCCACACTGAGGTTTCAAAGTAAAAATCTCTGCATGTAGAATTATGCATTGATTATGCTACCCAATCCTCATGTTGAATGGCAACATTGCACAACTGAACACATAACTGAACATGCATCACTTGTGCGCTGACATGTGCACCAATGCACATCAGTGTGCAGCATGAGTACATGAGTATCACATTGAACAACTCTGCTTCTGCAACCTTGAATGGAATATGGGCATTCTGCTTCAGACAAACTGACATTTGTGTAAGACACCAAGAGAAATCTATGTGCGTTTCTGCACAGGTGAATTCTCATGGAAGTGCCAAGAACCTCACAGCAGCTTGTGGCTGCCTCTATGCTTTCCAATGGGCTTCCTGAGCACTAGGAAATCCATTTTTTTTCCTGTGGGGAAAGAAATAATGACAAATATTTTTTCTACCCCTACTTTTAACCTTCCTGTATTTTCTCCCCACTTCATCATTCCTTCCTCTCCCCTGCTCTGGAATAATAACTTCTCCTAAGCAGGAAAAGCTGTCTTTCAGTTATGTTGCACTAGGTATGCTCTGTCTGGAAGCACCCACAACTGGTGGTCATCTTTATATAGGCCTTGCCGAATTTTCATAAGATTTGCTCAGTTGCCAATCCCAACTCTGTCTCCCTGGATGAAACATTCATGTCTCCTTGCTCTCCAGAAGAGACTGTTCACAAACAAATTCCCTTTCCTATATCACCACTTTTCTCCATGCTGTTCCATGAATGCAGGGCTGGTCCTACCATTGGGCAGATGGAGTTCACCAACTGAAGAAGCAGATTTTGGGAGCCAAGAACAGGCACCAAAAGATTAGTTACTCAGTTATTATTATTTTTTTGGCAGCAGGGAGGAGGAGAAATGCTTTTAGGATTTTTCTCCCCCATGAGCCCAAATAACTTGGCTTTGGACAAGATCCTACACGGTTATGTGTAGTGTAAGAGTTTCACATGAGGAACCGCCACTGTGGCTCTCCTGTCACCAGTCCCAGGACTTGCTGTGTTACCTTGCCATCTGTCAGGAATGCTTTGATTGTGTATTCCTGCAGGGCAGGGGGTTGGACTAGATGGCCCTCGTGGTCTCTTCCTACTCTATGATTTGATAGCTCACTCTAATTGGTCATTCCATGACTGGTGGAGAGTGGAAGGGGTTAAAGATGTGTTTCTGTCTGTCCCTGTAGCCAGATACAGAATTATTACTCCACCCTCTAAGGTTTTCTAAAGTACAGAATTGTAGAGTTGGAAGAGACCACAAGGGCTATCCAGTCCAACCCCCTGCCATGTGTCCTCTGGATGTCTCAGCAGATGATGTCATCTGTCTGCATCCGGCTATGGGAACATAGCTCTCCGATCCCCTTCACTCTCGACCAGTGACAGAATGGATGGGCAGACTATTGAAGTGACACAGTGTGTTGGGGAGAGTGGGTCTATATTTGTTGTGGAGGGAAGAAGGGAATACCAACCTCCGCAATGATCCCAAAAGTACATATGCAACTGTAAGGTGGAATTACGCTTGCGTGTGTCACTAACAGGATGCTGGCCTTTGAGTACTATGGGCTTGTGTATGATCCACTCCAGACTGGGGAGATGTGTCATTTGCAGTTCTGCCTCAGGCAGCAAAATGTCTTGGGCCAGCCCTGCATGCATGTTGGGGATACATCTCGCAGTGTTACTCCTCTGGTCGACGTTCACTGTAGGGGTGAAGGGCAACCCAGTGGTATGACTAGGACTTCAACTGCAACCCATTTAAGGAGGGGAAATCACATCATATACATCTGTGTAGGAAACCAGCTGCTGAGGTGGATCATTCCATTGACTCCTCTGTTCTGTCTCAAATGGTTAAAAACAATACACATTTCAATCCCAACAAGAGCTTCAGCTCATCCACACGCAACCTGATAACACAAACCATCACATTGGTAAGGTTTCCTCTCTTTCAGGTCACCCCCGAAATGGGTTTTGGCTTTAAATTGCACCCAGACAATCAAGGGCACAATCCAGACACAGTTGTGCTGTAATCTTGTATGCACTTACCCGTGTGTAAGGTCTCTTTCACACACTATAATTATAGCACTTTGTTGCCACTTTAACAACCATGACAACACCTTCTGGGACCTGCCATTTTGGGAAGGGCATTTAGAATTCTTTCCCAGAGAGCTCCAGGAAACTCACAGACTATAACTTCCAGGATTCCATAGGAGGATGGCGCCATGGCAGTTAAAGCAGAATCACATCACTATCAAAAGGGAGCTGGATTTCACTGAACTCAGAGGGACTTTCCTCTGAATACCTATACACAGGATGGCTCTCTTAATCACTTTGTGGCACACTTGATTTTCTTAAATTCTCCATGAAATCAATGGAATGCTAAATCAATGGGTTGGATTGTGGCCCTTGCCATCTTATTGCTAACTCACTGCTTAATCAAAAAAAAATAATATATAAATCTTGGCTGCAATCCTGCATTGGGAGATTTGTTGGAAGTGCAGCGATGCTCTCTATCAAGACTTTGCTATGAGAAGCAGCTATGATAGTCTCCGGTTCCAATGCCCCTCTAAAACCACCTTTTCCCAGCTGCATCCCTACAAATGTGGCCGAATGTCCAGCTCTTTTCTTAGAGCGGGATGCACAGCAGCAGGCATCTTCAGGGACCTTGGGCGGTCTTCCAGAGGTCCCTACAGATGATGTCATTGCTCTTCATCCAGCTATAGGAGCACAGCTGGGTCATAACCTCCAAAAGTTCACAGATGAAAACTGGGACCTGTATGGCCAAGCGACATCGATGCAAAATCTATTAATGAGGAAGAAGGACACACAAGCTAGGAGAGGCTGCAGCAGTTTGCTTTTGCCAAAGCCTGCTGAGAAGACAAGACTCTCGGGTTGTCAAAACAGTGAAAATACTTCTCATGGAATGCGAGGAGAATCCTACCTTTCTTAATGGGATCCCATATCATTTTGCTGTATTCGGAAGGAGGGGGGCCAAAAATGAAAAACAGTGAGGGGAAAGTGCATTCTTGCTCATTGGGACAAGTGATTCACTTTGCATTGCTTTCCCATAGGAGAGGAAGTACAAAGCTGATTGGCCAGATGAGCACAGGGACGGGGCTTGCTGACAGGGTAAGCGCCTGGCGATACCATGTTGATTTTTTGCCTTAGCGAGCAAGTGCTAAGGCATGAAAACGGGCTGTTCACCCCTTTTTTGGTAAGGCAAACTATTACTCCAGCGCACAGTTGAAATAGTTTACAAAAAAAAAAAAAAAAAAAAAGACTACAGCGGCGGCAGCTTTCAGAAAGTGAAAATGCAAGTAATTCACTTGTGGCCGCCATATCGACTAGCAGGCATGCAAAGCTTTTGGGGGCCAAAACACCATTAAGACAGGTTGCTGCAGCTGTGAAATGCCATTACTGCAGGGTACTCCAGGATTTTTGATCTCGCATAGGTGGGCCCTCTGCCTCCTCCTGTCCTCTCCTGCAGAACTAAGTAAGTGAGTGCAAAAGTGAGTTGAGTGAGTTAAGTGAGTGCAAAATTTCTTTTGCACTTTGAACTCAGTTTGCAATAGTTGAAGTAAGCAGAGGACAAAGGGTGAAGGTGGGAGGAGTAGTGAGAAACCAGGCCATTTTAAAAGCAGCTGGAAAAGCTGGATGACAAATGGCTAATTGGGACTGTCCCTGTCACATTGGAGCAGTTGGAAGGTAGGCCGGGTGCTGCTCTCCCCACCCTCTGCTGACCAGGAGCTCAGCTAGACCGGAGAATTAATTGCGGAAAATAGTGCATTAATTCACCATTGCACCAGCATTCATTTGTCTCCACGATGTATTTGCAAGATCGCTGGTATGGGAAGCTATCCATGATTTGAAGTTCACAAGGAGCATGCCGCAAATAAAGATGGTGGCCATGAGTGAATTACTCACACTATTATTTCTCAAAAGCTTCCACCATTTCCCCCCTCCTTAAATCTGAGACATGGAAGAGCTTTCTGCTTAATTTGTTGTTGTTGTTGCTTTAGTGCCTGAAAATCGTGTACGATTACTTCCATGGAAATGAACAATGGCAGCTCTGGCCAGTTTGTTGCCGCTCCTGTGTACATCCGACCAATCACATTTTGACTTCTGCGATGTGCTCCAATTTGAATTGGTTGTTCAGACGGGCTGGAATGTATGTCTCTGCATTATTATTTTTTTAAAATCTTTGCGAGAAACAGCGAAGGCTGTTATCATGAAGTATATGGAGTTTTTGCCCCCCTTGCTTTTGAATACAGTGAATCCCTGTTCGATTTCCTCAGGACAAAAGGTATTCCCCTTGCATTCCGCGAGGAATGTTTTCATTGTGTACACCAGTAGTTTCCCAACTTTGATCCTCCAGATGTTTTTGGACTTATTAGCTTCCAGAATTCCTGACTGTTGGCCAAGCTGGCTGAGACTTCTGGGAGTTGAAGTCCAAAACACCTGCAGGACCAAAGCTTGGAAGCCATTGGTCTAGACAAAAGCTAGGAAATGGTCAGGTTTTTTTGGGGGGCCCTGCAGCTTAGAAAAGGTGGTTTTGGGGGGATTTGGGTCCCTGTACCATTAGTAGTGAATTCCAACCTTGGCAACTATCAAAAAAGTGAGTTGCGATGGGATACGTCTGATGTCCACCATCGTAAGTCACCAGCAGGATTTTAGTCATTAAAAAAAGTGGGGGCATATGAAAGGCACCCCAGGTCCTGAATCATAGGGAAGATGCCACCGAGATGAGAAAATAACTTCCAGCTATCACCACTTAAGCATCCATTAACAATTTTTTTTCTCGCCCCTCCCCTCAAAAGAAGTGGCGGGGGGGGGGGGAAGGCCACAAACCAGTCAGGCAAACTATAATGGTAACTGAAAAGATGGGGGGGGGGAGTCACACATCCACACAGCTCTATTTTGACCACAGTTTTCACAAGCAGGAAATGCCACAGAGTCCCACAATGATTTTTTTCCTTTTGTGTTGGAAAATAAATACCAAGGCCATCCCACCAATAAATAAGTCAATAAAACAATAAATCAATAAGTAAATAAATAAGTAAATAAATACATAAATAAATATTTTGCTCTCTTCCTCCCCACCCCCATCCCTCCATCCCTGGAGATGAAATATGTTCTCAAAAGTCACTTTGGTCTCTGTTTCACCCTGCCCCACCTTTTAAAAACCATTCTCCCCCTCCCCTCTCAATGCACGGCTGTGCCACTGAGGATGCCACAGAGTGGCTTCTTCCCATGTGAGTTGTGACCTGTCACATGCCACAGTTGTGGGTTGTTTCCCCCTCCCCACATATCGCTTGCAACACAAAACTCCTCCATGCAAGCCATGGGAGATGTGACTCTGGAGACAGATTATGTTCTGGGTGGCCTCTCTGTCCTGTTGAACTCTGTTGCTTGGAGGAGTCACCATCCATGGATGCTGCTTGCAAGCTCCAAAAAATAAAAAATTAAAAGAATTATGTGGCATCCAATTAAATTCACAGTCACACAGGGTACATCCCTGGATTAATCAGGGAGGACCCAAGCCATTGCTTTTTCACTTCCAGATCTGTGGTGGAGTCATCTGCATGTGAACATGGGCAATAAAATTATAGCATTATGCTTGAACCTGCACATTAGTTCTTTTTTGCATCAAATGCACTTGGTCTTTCCTCTGGTACGATCATTTGAGAAGGAAGAAAGAGCAACAAAACTAGCAGCAAGTAGCCTCAGGATTCGCTCTCGTCTACCACGTGATGGATGAAGGAGGACAATGAAAGCAAACAAAGCCCGAAGTGACTCTCGGATAAAGCAAACCCCTCACTATAAGAACCGAGCATATCAATACATGCTGAGTAAATAACTTTGCTTTAAAATCTCTCTCCTGCTTTTTCAGTCTCTATAGAAATAAATACTGACTTTTCTTGCATTTAAGGTTTCAGTTTATTCAAGTTTCTGTGCTGTGTCAAAAGCAAACAAGTTCAGCTTGACGGTTTCTCATCGCTGCCAGAAAACAGTGTGTTAAAAAGTACAGTATATCAAAATGCGGAGACGCGGAGGTGCTGTTCATGTTTCCCCCCTCCTTTTTGTCACTCTCTGTTAGTTCTTTATTGTTTGAGATATATATTTGCTGGTTTCGAGGCATCATTTCACTCTTCAGCTCGCTAACCCCCTCCCTCCTTGTGTTCTTTTTGCCGCCATCTTTATGGCAATGAGATAAAAAATGGGTCTTGACAAAATGGCCACCATCCTTGCAAACACAAGGGTGTCCCATTCCTGGAAATCTGCATTTCCCAGCATTCCATGGATCTTGAATTGCGGGGAGAACAGATGCATTTCAAGGTCTTCTTTGCCATAAATCTTGGCAGATAGGCTTCCAAAAGGGGTGGTCTTTGTGCTCCCAGAACAAGAAAAGAAAAAATCTGGAAGGTTGTGCAGAAGTCTTGTAGGAAAGTTATAGATAATTCTTAAGAAGCAAGTAAAGTTCAGAGTTGGCTCCCCCAGGCAGTGAATAATTGATTTAAACAAGAATAGATTTTAGCAGCTCCACACTCTGGATGAAGATTCCATGTACATTTTTGGAGTCTGAATTCCACCTCTCCTTTCCTCCCTAAACATGTACAAAAGGAACTACTATCACCTGCATACTTAATAGAGATTTGTACCTGATTAGGAACTCCTTTATAAACATACCTCTCTGCTGGTGTAACACAGGAGCTAGGAGACTGCACCATGGATTTGGAAATGCCCATTTGATTCCAACTTGGATGCTCAACTGGGGAAAGCTTGCCACACTTCGGCCATTCCCTGGCCCACTTTATGGGACTGTTCTGTAGATTCCAGAATAATTTATTGGAAACATGTGGAAGGCCCTAATGGGGAATATAGATCGCTAAGCATTATTGTTTTTAATATACAACCTTAGGCTGAGATCCCATTTGTAGTTGGTGGAATGTAAAGTTCTACAGGCGTACTTGTGCAGAGATGGGACAGTGGCAGCACAAGTGGGATTTCCTGTACACCACTGTGGCTAATCTGTGGTTGTTTGATTCCAGATGTGGTTGGAGCGGTGCCCGAGTGCTGTTTGACCAGTTCTTACATGCCTTGGTTAACACTGTTGTATAAGAAGGTATTGTGGATACCTCCATACACAATGTTGCAAAAAAAAAAGAAAAAAGGAGCCACTGGATACCTCCTGATGCAACGTTGGAAAAAAGGAGTCACCCTGGCCCAACCCCTCATTACACTACTGTGAGTGAGTGAGATGGAAGCAGCCACATCCTGCAACAAACCATTAGTTTATTGAGCCCACACTGACTGGCAGAGGCTCTCTAGAGCTTCATGGGCGGACTTTTCTTAGCCCTAGCTAGAGATGCTGGGATTGTCGCAGGTAAAGCTGGTGTTGATCAAATCCACACTTTCCTCCTTTTAGGTGTGGAAGACCTAAATCATTCAGGCATGCTATGGTAACTAAATTGGATGTATTGAGGCACAGGCACTGGTGGATGAGAGGTAGGGATGGATAGATTTCAAGCCGCTTGGCTTTCCTTTGCTTTTCACCTACCCCAAGGCTCCGTGTTCCATTTCTTTCATTCAGCCAGTCCTCCCAAGAGAAAACCCTGCCAACCGTTCTTTGAAAAACCTGTGTCTTAGCAACAGAATAAAATTATGCATCTTGAATATGAAAGCTGGAAGTGTTCCAGATGAGTATCTAATCCAACCGTCTGTGCTAACTGAGCCAGTGTTAATGCTAAGGTGTCCCTGGCAAACATCTATCCAAATGTCTCACTTGCTGCCCCATATTCTTGGAATTCCCTCCCTGAACATTTGTGGACTGCTCCTTCTCTCAGTCTTTTTAAATTTCAATTGAAAACTTTTCCGTTTTCCAAAGGTTTTGGAATTTTCGTTTGATACTGTTTTGTAATCTTGTATATTTTGATCCGATGTATTGGTCAGTTTGTTTTATTCTTATATTTTCTTGCTGTTTCATATTATATTGTTGTTGCTTTTTTGTTTTCAATAGTTATGGGGATAAATTGTTTTGCAATTGTATTTTATAGTTTTATGTTTATTATTCCTTCCATCTGTGTGTGCTTATGTACACGCTTATTTTAGATTCTACACCTTTGGCAGGACCCAATGTTTTTTACTGTGGGTTTTTTTTTTTTTTGCTTGTTTTAATGTAAAGCTTCTTTTAATGTAAAGCACCATGTACATAGATGGTACTATATAATAAATAAATAAATAAATAAGCAAGCCATGGAGATCCACTGGGTGACCTAGGGCAAGTCACACCCTCTGAGTCTCAGAACAAGGCAAAGGCAGACTCCCTCTGAAGAAATCTTGCCAAGAAAACTGTGTGATACGTTCATCTCAGGGTCACCATAAGTCAAAAATGACTTGAAGGCATGCAACAATAACAACCCTGATAATTATGGGCTAATCCATCTTTTAGTTGTAACCAGAATCAATTTTTAAATGATTTTCTATTGTTTTAAAGTACTGATGTTTGATAGCTTATTTAACTATTAAAAAAAAACTTTTTTAATAATTAGGTTTTAATCCAGGCACCGTGTTTTCTCTCATGTTGTGAAGTGCCTCAGGTCCTATTCAGAAGAAAGGCGAATATATACTGATAAATAAATAAGTAAATAAATAAGCTGATGGAATCAATGGAAATTTGGTAGTTCAACCCATATATAAATCACATTGGGTCTGCTTTAGTTGGGAGTAATATTTAGACTTAGCCCTATAATACTGCATGTATGTCTGATCTGGCTGTCTGTCTACCTGCCTATCTATATTATAGCCACCAGGCAAAGTCAAATTGTCGAATGTGGGCATTTGCTAAGCCTCCGCCATCAGCCATTAGAAGGACCACTATCTTAACAGTTGTTCCCTTCCCAGTTTCCATAGAATATCCAGGAAGACTGGAAACAACCCATTTCTCACATGGCTTGTTTTGTGTCTCTAACAAGTTACACTGGGGATGAGCCCCTTCCCTAGATTCTGTATCATCATCATCATGTTTACTTTGCATAATTTAAGTTCCAATGATACTTGCGTTTTTGGGGAGGAGGCCTTCCAACCCTCACCCACACTGCTTTTCCTTACCTTCTCTGCTCAGAGCAAGGGAACTGGGAACCCAATCTCTACTTTAATAGGGGATTGGACTGGATGACCCTTGGGATCCCTTTCAGCTCTCACAGTTGTTATGATTCTATAAATTGTCAGGAAGTGGCTTTGGGGGGGGGCGCCTCCACCCCCCAACCTTTACTATCTGCACAACAGGCAGAAATTCAACCGATGAGATTCATACCTCTCTCCAGAACAGAACTGCACTAATAGAAAAGGCTGGGCCCGTTGACATCCAGTTGATAAATGCATGTGGCACTCATTCTTGGCCAAAGATTGAAAAAAATGCTTCCTTTCAGTCTTTTATCAAGGGCAATCCCCTGATGTCTTGGGGAATTCAAAGAAGCTTCAGCCAAGAGATTGTCAACCTGGTCCTTCCACATGGGATCCCAAAAATGCTCTGGTTAATTGTGGTTTCATCACTTTTGCTTTTGAACTTTTGCCATGGAGATACCAATCCCTGCAGGTGAGAGCCATCTTTAAATATTGGAAGTGAAGTCATACAGAAGATGGAGCAAGCTTGTCTTCTGATGCTCCAGAGACTTTGGATATGAACCAATGGATTTAAATTGCAAGAAAAGAGATTCCACTTAAATGTTAGGAAGAACTTCTTGATGGGAACAGCTGTTCAACTATGGGATAGATTGCCTTGGAGGGTGGTGGACTCTCCTTCTTTGGAGGTCTGTAAACAGAAGTTGGATGGGCATCTTTCAGGAGAGCTGTAGCTGTACATTCTTGCACAGCAGGGGGGCTGGACTAGATGTCCCTTGCACTCCCAGTCCTATGATTCTGTGACCATCTCATCTTCTGACTGACAAGTCTGTCCATGCGTTTCAAAGCACTGTCTTCTTGAGAAATCCAAAGCGAAGCAAAATCATTTTGCCAAGGAACTGCAGAGGGATGGTTTCTTGATCCACCCCTTCCCAAAGGTTGGCAGTCATCAGAAAAAGTGGGAACCAGTTGAGATTGGGTGGGCAGTGGTCTGTCGGTAGGGCTTTTGTAGAATCACAAATCCTTGGGGAAAACTGCAAGCTGGAATTTCCCACTCTTAGTCAAGCCAGAGTGGTGAAGGTGTTGTCCTAGTTGATGTTGGAGGGTTTTTTTTCCAGGGTAGGAACATCTCTTGTGTGCTGTTCAGCTTCTTGGTACCACCGAGGAGTTTATCACTTGTGAATGGCACCTTCCAAAAGACAGAGGCAGTTTTCCTTGTATCAGAAAAGGCCCTGTGAAACCATAGTGCCACTGGTTGGCAAAAGGCTTTTTTTGCCCAGAAAGGGTACCTACAAGATATGCTTCTGCTTCAGAGGCAGACGCCAACTAGGTTTGTAGGCTTTGGAGATGGGAGCACATCTGGCTTCCTGAGTGACCACCAAGCTGCTAAGATGAGACACAACCCCATGGTAGGCATCTTGGGGGTTTTCATTCTGGCTGTTTTACCCTGGATTTACAGGGAATTTTTTTCTTCCCTTACTTCTGCTTTGCCCTTTCTTTAAAAAAATCAAAATTGATAGAAATGCTAGATTCCTCCACTTCTCCACAAAAGGGACTCCCTCATCTTTTTTTTTTTTTTTTAATAAAGTCCCCAAGAAGTGTCCGTTTGGAAAGAAACGAAACAAGACTGAGAATATAGAATGGAATTCTCAAGCAACGCCGCCAGAGTTTCACAACTCTTTTGCAGAGGGAAGGAATGACTAGTCATTTCAGAAAATAAGAGCAAAGCAAGGGAGTACAGAGAGCCTCATCCTCCGCTGTAAGTGATCGAACTTTTCAGAGGGGAAAAAAAGGAATTTTGAAGAGAAGGGATTGCTCTGCAAAGAAAATATACGGCTATTGAAAGTACCGGTAGATGGTTTCACAGCTGCCTCTGTAAGAAAAGAAAGAATGGGAGAGGACAAAGGGGTACAACCTCCCTGGCAGTCTTGAGAAATCCCTTTTGTTGGTTGTTTTTAAATGTAGCACCATCGTTTCGACACAATACACCCTACCCTCCATCAGGAAAAGGAGCCCGTCGCTTTCGTTCCTGAAGGCCTACTCAAAAAGGTGTGCTCTTGGCTGGTCGCTCTCCAAAGCGCAGGTTCAGGCTCGCAGGCCTACCGGTGTTGACTCCAGGGTGGTCTTTTCATAACAGGCGGACAGAAGATGTAAGCTGCGGTCCTTTCGGCTTCTTTCTCGCAAAAGGTTAACAGCCTGCTTCCACCTTTATGTGTAAAATCTTTGAAAAGCCTGGCCTCTTCTTCAGGGCCTGGAAGAGGAGAAGAAAAAGAAAGGGTTTGATGGGAGAAGCAACATTAAAATTAACTGGTAGTTTTCAGATCTTTAGAAAGTTCTTTGTCAATCAAGTTTAGTAAATCTAGTCCTGGTTTTAATTTAAAGTTTATTTTTAATCTTTTCCTTATCATATTATGTATAGTATTCTAGAATTTTTCTGCCAATTTACATGACCATCGCATGTGGATGAATGATCCATTTCCAACTAAGGCTCATATCCTCATATTCTCTGAGGATGCCAGCCACAGATGCAGGCGAAATGTCAGAAAGAAACTACTCCAGAACACGGCCCCACAGCCTGGAAAAAACCCAAGGAAAATCTATGTGAGGATAGCCTTTTCTTTCTCTCCTTCTGTCTCCTCCCTGAGTCCACCTGGTGGGTTCTGAAGAAGCGACATTCTTGCAGAATCAATTCCAGGGGCCTTTTGATATGAAGCTGAGGGACCCCCATATGCACGTGTCTATCTGGGACCCCCATATGCAAGCCAGTTGTTAAAAACACAGCCAATCATCCCAACAAAAAGCATGGTACGGCTTACATGAAGACCACAAGCTCATTACCTGAAGTTTGTTAACCATTTCCTCAAACATCTTCCTGGCCTCGGAACTATTTGGTTCCTTAAAGTAGTCAGCAATCCCGACCTGGACCACGATGGACTTCAGGTTCCGACAGACACCTTTAAGGAGAGAGAAAGAGAAAGAGAAAGAGAAAGAGAGAGAGAGAGAGAGAGAGAGAGAGATATTTAATTGAAAAGGATAAAGCATAAAAGTCCCATTACATTTTATCAATGCATTCTTTCAGATTTTTCCAGTTTCTTCTCTATAAATATTTCTGTATTACCAGTAAACAGCTTCTTTTTTATTTAATCCCTCCCTTGGTTTTATCCCAAGATTCATCTTATCTACTGTACTTCCTTTAGTTTGTCCCAATTTTTTTAAGGATGGCTTTCCTTATATGCTTGACTTCTCTTCCATGTTAATATGCCTTGTTTAATTTATTATTTCTTCTGAACCTTTCTTTTAATCTCTTTGCTATCAGGGCCTTCAGATAACTTTTAAATTATATATTAACATCTAACTAAATTAAATTAAAACAACATGTCAACAAGTAAACTTACATCTTACATATGGAGTCTCCTTCTTTGGAGGTTTTTAAACAGAGGCTGGATGGCCATCTGATGGGAATGCTTTCTGTAAATTTCCTGGATGGCAGGGGGTTGGACTAGATGGCCCTTGGGGTATCTTCCATATGATTCTATGATCTTTAGCATCTAACCAATGTTAACTCCAGAATTCTAATATTGGGAGCCACTCATTTTTTTACTTGCTGTATGGATTTCTGATTTATTCTAGGTGTAAATTGGTCCATTTCCATCATATCAGTTAATTAAAAAACAGTCGCCTATAGTTGGAATTGCTGTGTTTTTCCATTTCTGGGCTATAACCAAACTTGCCACTGACACCATTCACAATTCTCTTGTTGTTGTTGGGTTTTTGTTTTTTGTTTTTTGTAGTTTTTTTCCAGCACAAATTTCAGGGCTGGGATGGGTGAAGGAAAACAGTAGTCAAGCATCACATTGCTTTACCACTGTTACATGCCTTCAAGTTGGTTCTGACTTATGGTAACCCTATCGTGGGGTTTCTTGGCCATATTGATTCAGAGAAGATTTGCCATTGGCATCCTCCAAGGCTGAGAGAGTGAGATTTGCCTCAGGTCACCCAATGGGTTTCCATGACCAAGCAGGATCTGGACTCTGATCTCTCAAAGTCCTAGTCCAATACTCACAGGCTTACTGCACTCTGAAGTAAAGCGGCAAGGCGGCAGGAACGTTCCATCTTCCCTACTGCCTTATTGCATGACGTCACCGTTTTTCTGGATTTCTTTCATTCCAGTCCCGTGGGGGATTGAGCTAAAACCAAGTCTTTTGCTAAAGGGGTTTTCTGGTTAGCAAAAAGACACGGTTTTATCTTGGTTCCTCATGGGACCAGAATGAAAAAACGATGGCACCGTGAGGTAAAGCAGCACGGAAGATGGAGCGTTCCTGCTGCTTTGCTGCTTTTCTTTGGAGAGCGGTTTACATCAGACCACGACAACTTGCTGATTCCAGCAAAATAAGGACTTTTTTCAGATGGCGATTTGTAGCGCAAGCAGCCTCGTCCCCCTTGCGAGGCTGCTGCGCAGCAGGAGGGCTGTTTCGGATGACGCTGTTCCCCTGCCGATACTGTTCTGGAAGAGCCGGGAGGCTGCAGCACCATATTTGGTGATTTCCTAATCACAGAAGTTGACCATGAATAGGAAATCGCCAAATATAGTGCTGCAGCCTCCCAGCTCTTCCAGAACAGTATCGGCAAGAGAACAGCGTCATCTGAAACAGCCCCCCTGCCGCGCAGCAACCTCGCAATGGGGACGAGGCTGCTTGTGTTATAAATCGCCGTCCGAAAAAGTCCTAAGGTATTTTGTTGTTATTGTTGTTGCTATGTGCCTTCAAGTCAGCTCCAAATGATGTCAACCCTATCCTAGGGTTTTCTTGGCAAGACTTCTTCAGAGAAGCTGGGACCTCAGAACAGCTCTCCTTGAACAACAACAACAGCAACAACAACAACAACAACACTACAAAGGAGAACTGGAAAGAGAAACAGCAGAACTGGAATACAACCCCCCCCCCATTTCCGGGTTTAACTTGGCAGCCCTGGACTTGGCAGCTTTCGAATTTATAGGAAATTCCTTGGTGCTTTTTAATTCCTTGAAAGCTGGGACCCGTCTTCATGGCAAAAAAACTCACAGAATGAGAGGAGAACCCTACCTGTCTAAATGGCAAGCTATGTTGTTCTCCATTTTGTGAAGGAGGGGGGGCCCCAAAACGTAAAAAAAGCTATGCGGGAAAAGCCCTTGTGGTTTTTCCCATAGCTTAAAAAAAAACTGCAGGGGCAATAAGCATTCCCCCTCATTGGGACAAGCAATTTGATATGAATCACTGTCCCATAAGAGAGGAAGTGCAAAGCTGATTGGCTTGGCGAGCGCCGGGGGGGTGGGGCTTCCTAACAGAGCAAGTATGTGATGCTGCCATGTTTGATTTTTGCCTTAGCAAGTGAACATTAAAGCGAAACTTCCGTTTTCTTCAGGTTGACTTCCAGCCCAAACAGCTCTGCAGCTGTTGCGAAGCAGAATGTTAGCCCTGAGAAAAGCCCTGCTGGTCAATCCATTTAGGAATGGCCCATTTCTGTGCAGTGCAAGATGAGGCCACAAATGGTGTGTTTGGAAGTAATAGCATGCAGATACCATCTGGCACAATTCTGCTGATTTTAACACTAACCATTATTTATGATAAGAGTCAGCAATCGTTGGTCATCGTTATTTTGTTTTTTTGGCTCGGCCAGAGTTGCTGATTAAATTGTATGAGATCAAATTTGCCTCCACCCCCTCCCCAAAGTTTTCCAAAGGAAATGCTTCCCAACCTTATTTAGATTAATTATTAGGGTCACAAACTTTTAATGAGTTGATGAATCAACAAAGTAGATCAATTACCAGATTTGCACATTCATAGATTTAATCAGCGGGGGTGAGAGTTAAGGGTGCCCTGGCTTAATTTAAAAGAAGGGCCCAAGTGTGGTTCTGGTTCTTTATTGCAACAGGGACCGAGATAGGCTATGTTAAAGGCAGCAGCATCTTCTAACAATGGGAAGTAAACACCTCACATTTCCTTATCTCAGCCTCCCTAAACTTTATGGAGGTTTTGATAACATCTCTATTGAATTTTAATTTACTTAATTAACTTGGGAAGACGAATCAACTAAATGGGAGCAAACAGCAAATATGGAAGCATACCCCCTGCCCAATTCAGATTGGGATCACAGCTGGAGCCCAGATTTAAAACCTATTGTCCATGCCATGGCCCCAATCCAGATTTTACTCCCTTCCAGCCCTTCCAGCTATTTACTTTGACACTGTTGTTCATGCAATTGCTAACTCTGCGGACAGCATCTTGTCTAGTGAGACTCGGGTAAGATCACTTTCTACAAGTGCAAATTCAGGGCCAGACCAGCCAAGGTGTAGTTGGGTTGGGTTGGGGGGAATATGAGGGCATTGCCTCCCCCCCCCCAAATTCTCCTCCCTATGAAATTTTGCTCCAGTCTCCAAATTTCTAGCATTGCAGAAACTTAAAATTTCAGTTTGAGCATTTAGAAACAGAATTTAGGAAAAAAAATTAAGAATTTAGGAATCCAAAGCAAAGGGATCAGCAAAGTGACCCAGGGAAGTGAAACCCAGCAAACAGAAGGGATGTAGAAGTCTGGTTTTCAATACCTCACTTAATACAAAGGAAGAAATTTAGAGTGATGGAAAATTTCATTTGAGTGGACAAAATTCTTATTTGGGGGGCAATGCCTTCCTTTCCCTCTGAATAATTATCCCTGAAACCAAACAAGCAAACATCGACCCACTGAATATCTTAACTAAAACCACCAAGATGCCACTTGCTTAAATCTCTTAAAGTAAACAAAGTATGTAACTTTAACACGTCTGTTGACTTCGGGTGACTCCATGAATTTTATAGAGTTTTCTTGAGGCAAGGAATACTGAGAAGTGGTTTGGCATTGCCTTCCTTGAATATAGCTTCTAGCAGCTGAGGCAGAGAGAAGAACAAAGAGAGACCTAGGCCAGGGGGACTCTGTCCCAACTGGGGGGTGTACTTGGTAGAGGCTGGGCTGAAAGGCCTAGACCCCCAATCCCCATAAACATCCAGCACATTTGGACCGCACCCTCATCAGTAGATTAGGGAAGTGTCTAGCTTAGTTGCATCAGGCTTATGTTATCTTATATAAACTTGGCTGGAATGGCTAGACTTATCTGTAACTTGCAACTTTTAAGGACTTTATCAAACGCGCTAAATACCATGTCAAAATGATGCCACATAAACACAAAAGGACATGTGTACCACACAACATCGCCCTTTCGTGTTTATGTCCCTGCCCAAACCCGTACTTTTTAAATGACAGCTAAAGCTGTCAACTGATCCCCCATGCCGGCATTGCTGGCATGTGAAACCTCGCGCCATTGGACTCATGTGAATGCAATGGTGGGGTCTCCTTCCTTGGAGGTCTTTAAACAGAGGCTGGATGGCCATCTGTCAGGGATGCTTTGATCGTGATTTCCTGTGTGGCAGAAGGGGGTTGGACTGGATGGCCCTTGTGGTCTCTTTCAACTCTACAATTCTATGATTCTATGAATGGCCGGTCTGGCGCAAACATTTCCGGATGAGATTGTGACGTCCAGGTAAATGACACACTTTTTATGACCCTCCCTGGGTTACTTGTATTTAAGTGTGTGTGTGTGTGTGTGTGTGTGTGTGTGTGCTCTTAAAAACTTTTTGTGTGTTGTTTTTGTTTTTTTATTTCCTGTGCGATGAAGTCTTGAGAGAATCTGTGGGATTTTGAACGATGGAGTGAATGGAACTCCGTTCACTTCCTCTTTCATTGCTGGGGAAGTCTTTGGCAGGAGAGAAGGTAAGTGTGGTGGGGGGCTGTGATAATGTGGGACTACATCTCCCAGCATTATCAGCTGACTCAGCAATCAGGTATCTGCAAGCTCAGTGATCAGGTAAACAAAGGGTTAACCAGGGTCTAAGGTTACCATCATCATGATGTCCGGTCATCAGAGACAGAATGACCAAGCAGGACTGTCTGAGTGGCAATTTGGAAAGGTAATAAAGGCTGCCTTGGACCAAGAGATGGGAGAGAGACAGAGATCTGGAGATGAGCACACTGCATTTGGGCAGGATGAACCAAGGACAAAGGACCTGAGAGAGGAACGCTGTGCAGCCTGGTCTAATGCACATGTGGCTCCAGCCTCCTCACTCTGAATTCCCAGACTGGACTGCAAGTGTGTGAGCAGATTAGGGAATGTCTTAGCTAGTTCGTGTTAGGAAATTATGTTTGATTTTCCTTGGCTGAATGCCTTACTAATTCTGTAACTTCTAAAACTATGCCCTTCTCCATGGGAATTCTGCATGTGATGAGCTTTGCTTGAATAAATAAGCTTTTTCTGTCTTTCTATCAGCTGATGCATCACGTGCCTTTGTGTCTTGTTTGGTCTTTCACTCTCCTTGCTTCTGGGGAAAGAGGGAGGGAAGGTACATCTCTGCAGTGGCAGGGAGTACCAAGGAACTAGAATCTCACTGTCTCCCTTTGGACTGTGGAAACATAACTCAAAGGGTGGTGGCAGTTATTGGTGGTGCTGGTGAGAGAATTTCCAGGCAGAGGGATTCCAAAGATGCGCCCCCAGAATATCAGTGGAGGGGCTCTCAGGCTAGAAGGACCCCCAAGCTGATATCACAGGGGTGTTCTTTTGCTGGCATAAAAATAGATTTTTTTAATTCCAGCAAAATAACATTTTAAGGAGCTCATCTGATAAAGTCCTAAGTGTGCCTGAAAGGAAGGTGCCTTCCATGGAACAGTAATTCTATTATGCTTTGTAATCTGCTTAGAATAAACTTCCTTTAGAGCTTTCCTTCTCCGCACTGTCTTCATGTGCCTCACCCGGCTCTCTCTTTCCATAGGGGTTAGGGGATGTGAAGCTCTGCAGAGCTAGAGTGGAATGTACAAGTTGAACCCCATAACTTGGGTTACATTGAAAGGGGAAATTGAAGTCAATGGGTGGATTTTTAGCTTAACTCTGGAGTTTTCGGGGTGCATGTGCATGCATATAGGAGACTTCCAGAACTTCACAGGGGGCATTTTGGGCAAACATGTTTTCATTTTTTTTTACCCCCTAAGGGCTATGAAAAGAGAGGCTGGGGCCACATGTGGCTCGCATAGAGACATGAAGGCCCAGAAAACCCCTGGAAAAATTAAAAAACCAACAATTCCCCTGTTTTTTTCTTGAAGCCTTTTTTTTCTGAAAAATTGAAAAAATTGAAAAAAAGGAAGAAAATCTATTATGGAATGTTTTATTTTAGCATAATGAATAAAATCTTTAAGACAATAAAATCTTTAATATATCAATTATGATAATTTTGTGCCAAATCAAATTGTACTTAGTCATAGTTTTTGTTCCTAAAGTAACAGAGGGCCCGTCTAAATAGCGAAAATACCCCTCATGCAATTCGCTGGGAATCCTACCTGTCTAAACAGGATCCAGCACCAATCCACATTATTCGGAAGGAGGGGGGCCCAAAATGGCAAAAACAACAGGGTAAAAGCCTCCACAGATTTCCCTGTACTTTTTCACAAACTGCAAGGTGGGCGCACATTTTTGCTCATTTGGACTATAGAATAATAAAAAACTCGAAGGGAAGCACAAAGCTGTTTGGCCAGGCGAGAGTGGGGGTGGAACTTGCTAGGAGGGCAAGCACCCACTGCTGCCATGTTGGATTTTTGCCTTAGCGATCACTTGCTATCACGATAAAAAGGATCAATATTTTCTGTTTTGCTTTGGAGAATCGCTGTATCGCACCAGCACACGTTGGGCCACTTTAAAACAAAAACAAAAACTGGCAGCAGCGAATCACTCACGGCCGCCATCAGGAATGTGAGGTTTAAAGGGGCTTCGGAGGCCAGAAAAACTATTTGGACATGTCACTGTTGCTGCAAGATGCCAATACTACGAGGTATTTGGGATTTTTTCCCCTTGTGAAGATGGGCCTAGAGTGACTTTAAATCTGTAACAAGTACTGATGTTGCATTTTTTCAATTTTTCAACAAATTTCCATTTTTTTCTGAAACCTACCCCTCCAGAAAAAACATCCCCCCCCCGGCTTCAAAATTTCCAGAAATTTTACACCTCTAGGCTTGAAGGCTGCACTTTCCCCTCTCTTTGCTGTAGCCACTGGAAGACCCTTCCTGGGTTGCACAGACTTCATGTTCCTACATCAAGTTCAGGAAACCTTCAGGTGTCCTCCCCAGGCCTCTCGCCTTGAGAGACCACCAGTTCCCTGGTGTGGTGACCCTTTTTGGAGTTTCCACTCACTGTTGAAGTGCAACAAGGCCTTGGGGGTGACAGGGGTGGACGTCAGGACCAGCATCTCCAGGCCTTTCAAGCCTTCCCGGCACACCTCGGCTGCCACCTCTTGGTTCACCTCTGTCACGTGGTCTAGCTCCAGCACTTGGAGGCGCATGCAGTTCCGAGCTGTGGAGAAAGAGACATAGGTGGGGGATTAGCCATTCTGGAAGAGGCAGTCCAAAAAGCTTTTCCAGTGCTTGGGAAAAGGTGCCTTTTTGGACTGCCTCTCCCAGAATCCCCCAGCCAGCTATGCTGGCTGGGGGATTCTGGGAGAGGCAGTCCAAAAAGAAGAACCTTCCCCAAGCACGGAAGGACTACCAAAGAAACCCAAGTGCCGTAGGCTCTATTTTAGTGGAAGAGAACTGGCAAAACCGCCTCTGAGGATTCCTTGCCTATGAAAACCCCTATGGAGTTCATGGGGTCACCACAGGTTGACAGACTACTCAAAGGCACATCCACACATATTTAGAATTCTTAGCCAAGAAGCTCTTGGGCTCCACCAAACTTCACCAAAAGGCATTTTTTCCCAAGCTCTGGAAATTCTAACCTTGCAGCATTTGGGGGAAAGGGACCGAGGTCGTATCTTGTGCCTTCAAGCTGCCTGTCGACTTATGGCGACCCACCCCATGAATTTCATTGGGTTCTCTTAGGCAAGGAATACTCAGAGGTGGTTTTGCCAGTTCCTTCCTCTGAAATAGGGTCTACAGAACTGAGTATTCATTGCTGATCTGCTATCCAAGTACTAACCAGGGCTGACCCTGCTTAGTTTCCAAGATCAGATGTGATCTGGTGCCTCTAAACTCCAATTCCTAGGATTACATGAGATGTAACCATGGCAGTTAAAATGGAATAATAGTGCTATAACCTCATGGTGTGAATGGGCCCCAGAGTTGGACAACAGCCGATCCCGGTATGGATACAGGTTTCTACCCCATCATAGCCGAATGGATCACAGTCAGCATTGCTTGGCAACTAGAGGTACTCAAATTACCCAGCCACCATGACTGCTGGGATTTGTAGTCCAAAAAAGGAACCCAGAAGTGCTTTAGCTATGGATTCCTGCATGGGGGTGGCAGTGTTGGAGTAGATGGAGGCCAACCAAGATAGTATAGGGTCTACCTATACTATCCCTATGCCCTGTACTAAACCATGCCCTATGAGGAGTGGCTTAGGGCACTGGGTATGTTTAGCTTGGAGAAAGAAGACAGGCTGCTGACATACAGCAGAAATAATGCAGCTTGACACTGCTTTAACTATCATGGCTGCATCCTATGGAATCCTGGGATTTGTAGTTTGTTGTGGCACCAGAGCTCTCTGATAGAGAAGGCGAAATATCTCCTAGTCTCTGGAGCAGCAGAAGACAAGCTTGCTCCATCCTCAGTATGACATCCCTTCAAATATTTAAACATGGCTATCATGTCACCTCTCAACCTTCTCTTCTTCAGACTAAACATGCCCAGCTTCCTAAGCCACTCTTCATAGGGCATGGCTTCCAGACCTCCCATCATCCTGGTTGCCCTCCTCTGGACATGTTCCAGCTTCTCAATATTCTTCCTGAATTGTGGTGCCCAGAATTGGACACAGTATTCCAGGTGAGGTCTGACCAAAGCAGAATAGAGTGGCACTATTATTTCCCTTGATCTAGACACTATACTCCTATTAATGCATACTACTGCCCAAGTGTAGTATCCTACATTTCTCCCCGTTGACATTCATTTGGTCAGTTTTGGCCCAGCTTTCTAATATGTTAATGTCATTTTGAATTCAGATCCTATCCTCTGAGATACTCATGGGATACTCTCCAATTCCTTCTGCTTAGTACCCGAAAAAAGGCCATTTCACAGGCACCAAACTAGACTTACCGAGTGATGCCAGTCCCTGCATGCCACAGCCCGCACCTCCAACCCCCAGGGCTCTTAAATGTGGCCAACACCGCCCAATCATCTGCAGGCATCGGTTGCTGAAACGTGTTGGTTGCTGGCTGAAAGAGAGGGTTTGGGTTTTTTTTTTAAACAAAGAAGTGGGAGAAAGTAGACAAGCAGTTGATCAAAGCATCATTTACATAATGTCATTAGCAGGCACAAATTAGGGAAAGAACGTGTCATTTCTCTTAGCTTATCGGAGTTGTGTGCAGCTTGAACAGAACAGCCAAAATAAAATGTAATTGTACTTTGAATTCTATTTTTCTCCCTGGATAATGAATAGGCACAGAGGGCTTTTAAGTTTTTTTCTTTCCATGTGACCATTTCATCCCATTTATTGGGGAGCAGAGGATACCAGAATATGTATATATGCCTCAGTATATTCATTGATGGCCTGAATGCTAATCCTCAGTCCTAATTAGAGTAGAGAGGATATTGGACATTATCAGATGTGGCAAAAATTGTGGGATTACGACGTAATTCTAGCCTGAACAGGCTCCGCTATCGCACAACGTCATAATCTTTGCATGGTTACTTTGTGCGCCAGCTGTGAAATAGGCATTATTTCTAATTCACAGGACAAGCTGCCAATAGATCATCAATATTGCTTTTTTCACAGTATTGCTGGTGTGCAAAACTACATCCCATTGTAATTGCAAGATTATAGTGTGAATGGGTGGTCCTCAGAGAGTAGACCTCTGGGTGAGAACACGAAAATGAAGCAAAGCATGCTCTTTTTATGAACTGTCCTGTTTAGTTTCAAGTTTTTGTTTGCTTCAGTGCTTGTGTGTTCATTTACTTTATTAATTAAGGTGTTTATGGAGTTTTAAGAGCACTCGCGTCTTCTCGTGAGAATTGCTGAAATCTTGCCCATGCTAAATTGCAGAAGTAAACTCCCAATCTTAAAGTGCTAGTGGTCACTGTGTGATAATTCTGTGGCGGTTCTTTCACGTGATTACAGCAACATGCAATAATAAGTATTATAATTCCATGATGTTTCCGCTATCCTCATTTGCGGAATGACAGCGTTTTTAGTTGCCTGTCTGATAATGTCTAATGAATCAAGAGCCAGCGTGGCATAGTGGTTTGAGCATTGGACTACGGGCTTATCTATACCAGCCAGGATACACCGGTTCCCCACTGGCATATCCTGGCAGCAGAGCTGGCCTGGTCTGCCCCTTTTACTTCGACAAAACGAGCTGGTGTCCAAACAGAATGCCATCCCATTGCTGCAGCTGCTACTGCCGTTTTCTCTGCTGATGGCAGTGGGGGCCAGCATGCTGGATGGACTTTTGTGGACAAGTCCAGCCCAATCTGTTTTTTGGCCGGCAGTAACAGATTAAACCAGATATTATTGTAAAATGCTTTATTGGGCCCTACCCCGGCTTGCCTCTGTCTCAGCTCTGTATCTGTCCCAGGGGTGGTGAGGACAGCCTGGGGCAAGAATAGGGCAAATGCCCTTCATCATACAGACTGCAGGGCTCTGAGATGGGGGCAAGTTAGGGTATTTAGCCCATGTACATAAGCCTTATATTTCTAGAGACCAGGATTTGAATCCCTGCTCAGCCATGGAAACCCACTGGGTGACCTTGGGCACATCACACACTCTCAGCCTCAGAAAAGTGATAAGTTTGTCTTAGGGTTGCCACAAGTTGGGAATGATTTAAAGACACACAACAGCAACAGATATTGAATCAATGTGATTTTCCTGTGTGTCGAACCTTCAGCCAACAACTGATTCAGTTGTTCTACTTTAGTTAGGACTTAGCAATAGAATTCAGGCTTATCATGGTAAGTTTGTGTCTGTTTCCTTACCCTTATCATGCAAAAATGGCTCTATAGATTTTCACCAAATTGGGAAGGAACATAATAAATAAATAAAACATTGGAGATGATCTGACTAAAAACCTAGGCTCCGTGGTATAAACAAAAGCCATTTTTGCGGGGAGGGTCTTCCTGGAAGGAGACCCCATTCATTTCCTCAAAGCCAGCTGGATGGACTGGCACTAAATTTGGAGGGTATTTTTTTTTAACGGTCTGACCTAAAATAACGTTTCCATGGCATTTGCAAAATCCATTTTAACTGCCATGGTTACATCCTATGGACTCCTGTGGCTTGTAATTTGGAGAAACACTAGAGACCTTGCAAAACTACAAACCTCAATAGTTCATTGGATAGAACCATGGCAGTTAAAGTGATATCAAAGTGCTACAGCTGTATAGCACAAAAGGGCCTCTGATTTTTATCACCCCCATCTCTTTTCTATCCAGTCCTACCTCCAATTCTATCTGGCTCTATCTGACTGTTTAACAGGCAAGTCTTCTGTTCTCCACTCCCCCAAGCTGTGCTTGTCCAGCTCTTCTCAGGCCACGAGGGCTCATAATTCAATTCAACACTTTCACTCAGCCTTCTAATGTAATTACTCTCTTGGAATTGTCTGTTGTTTGAGAAGGTTCCACCATTGTTACATAGGATTTACGAATCATGTCCATTAGTACATTAACATTACATTCTGTCATTGCAACCTACTATATTTTTGCTATTTTTTTTGTATATGTACCAACAGATGAGTATTAGATTATTATTATATGCATTTTATATTGTCTTATATCTGAATGGTGCTTTCTGCAACTGGACTTATTTATCTTGGATTGGCCTTTTTAGTCATCAGCGTGCTTGCAGAAAGCGCAGGATGAGTCCTTCCTGAATCTTTGTTTGTGAAAAAAAGCCAGAGAGAGAGAGAGAGAGAGAGAAAGAGAGAGAGAGAGATGTGAATTGTTAATACACTTCTTTGCCAAGCATAATCAAGTTATTATAACACAGGAATATTTATTTATATTAGTAGATTTATAGGACATACATTGAGGAATAACCGTATACTCTGACAGTGTGCATTTCAGACCTAGTTCCAGGACAGTTGTGTTAGTTTGTTTTTCGAGATAGTTGGCTGGTTACCTTTGAGGCTAAAAATTTAACTCTCCTGTAAACCCACTGTCATTTTCCTAATGAAAATTTGTCTCCTGACTTCTGTATGTGTGTGTGTAGAAAGGTACCAGTGTGAACATACACTCTGGCATTCTTACCAAGGATGCAGTGGTGCCACCTGTAAGGAGATGATGTCCCGGCAACCTGCTCCCAATGCCCAGATGACCTCATGGCCCACAGGGTCAGTGGAACTCCTGGAACAGGGAAAGAGGGATGGATTAACTTCACATTGGAGTGGCAAAATGGCATCTCCCCTCCCCTTCCCTCACTAGAAAAGACAATAATATTGGGAAAGGTAGAAGGCTAGGAAAAGAAGAAAACCACATATCAGATGGATAGACTCCACCATGGAAGCCATGGCTGCTGCCCTGAGTCTGCAAGCCCTGAGCAGGGCTGTTGAGGAGAGGTGGGCTTGGAGGTCTCTCATTCAAGGGGCTGCCATAAGTCGAAGTCAACTTGGTGGCAGTTAACAACAACAAAGGCTGCTCGTACAGTTCTCATAGTTATTATGGGGGAGATGGGTCACGTCTGCTTGCTTTGATTTTCTTTCTTTGGGATGGTCTATACAGCAAAAATACTCCTCATAGAATTCGAGGAGAATACATTTTGTCTAAATAGGATCCCACACCAATCTGCCATATTCAGAAGTTGTTGGGGGACTCCAAATACTCTGTAGGAAAAGCCTTAGTGGCTTTCCCTGCATTTTAAAAAAATAACACATGGGAATGCGCACTATCGCTTGCTAGGACAAGTGATTTACATTGCTGTGCATTTTCAGAGTGGACAGCTGATTGGTGGGATGTGCACAGGGGGCAGAGCTTGCAGGTAATGCAGCGCCCAGAACTGCCATGTTGGATTTTCGCCATAGTGATCATGCACTGAGGTGATGAAACAGCCTTCTCCTTCCCTCCCTCCCCCCCCCCGTTTATTTAAATGGAACATCACACTTCTGCACCTTGGATTTGCTTTTTAAAAAATACTGATCGGCGGTGGCAACTGGTGACAATAAAAACACGTGTCATTCACTCACGCCCACCATCTTGATTTGCAGGCATGCCCATTTGAACAACAGACACGTATGGCTCTGCATGTTTGTGATCTTGAAAAACAACCATGGAGACAAATAAAAACTGCTGCACATTGGCGTTACTGTGCATCAAGCCACATTTTATTGCCTTGTATAGATGAACCCATTGCTTCTGCATGATACAACCTTTGGGAATCCATCTTCCAGTGGCCTCAGCCTGACCCACAGTTGCCCTATATGTCCAGCTATAGCAATTTTGTTTGATTGCCCAGAGAAGGAATATGTCTGCGTAGAATTCATGTTGGGACTCAGTTCTACCACTGTCTATGAGAGCTGCTGGAACCCATCAGTGGAAGATCTGGAATGCTTCCCTCCTGTGTACCATTTGCTGCATCATTTTCTATTGATAAAATTGATGCTTTTTATGTGGGCTTGTATTCTGCATGAAAGAACCCTCAGGGAGGCCTGAAACTACACCCGCATCTGGATGAAGACATGCCCAGCACCTTTCCTTAAAAGTAAACTTCTCTTTTATTTCCTAATTTCTGAATGACCCACTTCTGTGTTTCAGATGAGCCTAAAAATAAGCCGAATCATATTATCTGGAACGCTCATACATCTCCGAGGAAGTTGGCTGCCAAAGCTCCCGGGTTGGTTTGACTTGGCCTTAATTAAAATATATGAGTCACGGTGACAGGTTAGAGAGCTGCCAAGCAGCTCAGGTAAACCTGATTATTCAGCGGCGGATGGGAGAAAAATGGGGAGGGAAGGAAAGAGATGAGAGGGAGAGAAAGAAACTGCACTGAAGCAGAACTCAGAAAATAAATTAATTTTTCAAGTCTCCAGCTCCCTCACTCAGTGTGACCACTGACCAGGCTGGCCAAGGGGTTCTGGGATATGTAGTTCAAAAAAGTAACGTTTCCAAACTTGGCAGAGGGCCTGGAATCCTGTTGGTGTCTTCTGCATGGGCAAGTTACCCTACAGAAACGGTCAGACATTTTCATCCAGTGTGGAATGGCTGTATTCAGTTCAAGACTGAAGAAGCAGAATTAGCCATCTGGTGCTCTTGTGCATGTGCGCACACTGCACATGGATATACATGGTGCATGGATGTGCATTGATATGCACTGTGAACTTCAAACAAGAACCTGCATCATCTCCAGATCCGATCTCTGAAAATGAGAGAAGGAAGAGGAGTGCAGCTCTTCCCCGCTCTGGCTTCATCTCACCTTCCTGGGAAGGTGAGATGAAGCTGGAGTGGTGAAGAGCTGTCCTCTTCTTCCTTTTCTGCAACCAACGGCTGGTCAGGCAGCTCCTTCTGTCCCTTTAGTTGCAGCCGGAATTGGAGGCCACCACCACCAGGATGGGTGAAGGGTGGGTGGCTCGGTCTCTCCTCCTCTTTCTCGTGGTGGCTGCCCTCCTCCTCATCTCCAGGCACTGCGCTTTCCTTTTGATAGGTTTTAAAAAAAAAAAGTTTTAAAAAGTGCACGATTGCTAGCATTTCCAGGCACTTGACAGCAAGCCTGTGTCTGTGCATGTGTGATCAATTAGATTAAGGGTTCTGCCCTCTCTGGACTGCGCAACAAATTGCATCAGTATCTGAATGAGCAGGAATGCGCATTTCCTTCAGTGCATTTAAAAAAATGTGGGAAAAATCATGAAGGCTTTGTGAAGTTGAAGGCTTTCACGGCTGGCATCCATAGATTTTCCTTGGTTTTTTTTCCGGGCTGTGAGGCCATGTTCTGAAATAGAAAGAAACTATTCCAGAACACGGCCTCACAGCCCAGATAAAAACCAAGGAAAATCCATGAAGGCTTTTCTCACGGAGTATTTGGAGCGTTTGACCCCCCACTTCACAATATGTCGAATCACCGTGGGATCCCATTGGGACAAAAAGCATGTTCCTCTCATTCTATGAGAAGTTTTTTCACCGTCTAGACAACCCTTCACTCTACTCAGAGCCTGGAAAAGGTCCTTTTTGGACCACAACTCCCAGAACCTCCAGTTGCCTGACGGGGATTTCTGGGACTTGTAGTCCAAATGAGACTTTTCTCACATAACTTCTCACTTTCATTAGAACCAGAAACATTTTTCTATAAATTGTGGTTTCTTTGGCACAGCCCCCAATCTGTCTCCTTGTTTTTGCAAAGAGCAACCCACGGCTTCTCCTGGGAACCCAGATGGGTTTTTTCTGCCAACCCAGCCTCCTAAACTAAGACTATCTCCCCAGCTGACTCAAGTGGGGGGCAGAGATAATTGCAACGTATCTCATGGCAGGTCTGACATGGGGACAACTGAACACTCCCCCATTGGCATGCCAGGGTGCTTTGCCGTGGCAGCTGTGCCAAAATAACGCCCAGCCACGACGTTAGCAGAAAAACATCCTTTTGTTCCCCTTTCACTTCCCCAGACTTAAAAATTAAACTGTTATTGAACTTTCCCAGACTCAAAGAGAAAAAAGATGGTTGTGATTCGTTTTACTCCTTCACTGACTTTTCCTAGCAAAATGCCGATTTTGCGAAGGCCAGGCAGTGGTCTGGCATCCTTTAAGTAACAAATGCAAGTGTAGGTTTTATGTATTTGATTTATTTATTGTATTTAAAGGGCCATCCAGTCCAACCCCATTCTGCCATGCAGGAATACATAATCAAAGCATTCCCGACAGATGGCCATCCAGCCCCTGTTTAAAAATCTCCAAAGAAGGAGACTCCACCACACTATGAGGCAGTGTATTCCACTTCCAAACAGCTCTTACCATCAGAAAGTTCTTCCTAACGTTTAGGTGGAATCTCTTTTCCTGCAGTTTGAACCCATTGCTCCATGTCCTAGTCTCTGGAGCAGCAGAAAAAAGCTTGCTCCATCCTCAGTATGTTCATGTACCCCAGGTCCTGACAGTATGATATCCCTTCAAATTTTTAAAAATGACTATCATGTCCCCCCTTCATCCTCTCTTCTCCAGGCTAAACATACCCAATTCCCTAAGCTGCTCCTCATAGGGCATGGCTTCCAGATCTCCCACCATCCTGGTCTCCCTCCTCTGGACACATTCCAGCTTCTCAATATCGTTCTTGAATTGCGGTGTCCAAAACAGAACACAGTATTACAGGTGAGGTCTGACCAAAGCAGAATAGAGCGGAAGTACGACTTCCCTTGATCTAGATACTATATTCTTATTGATGCAGCCTAGAATAGTATTGGCTTTTTTAGCTGCCGCATCACTCTGCTAACTCATTTTCAGCTTGTGGTTCAGTAAGACTCTCCTAGATCCCTTTCTCATGTATTGCCATCAAGCCAGGTGTCATCCATCCTATGTCTGAGCATTTCATTTTTACATTTCATTTTCCACATCCTGCCTTTCTTCCAAGATGGGCCACAATGCGCCTACCTTGTATCTGTGCATGTCTTTTTTTTTTTAGCTCATTTAGGTTGGTATTGTATTCTACTTTCCACAATAATCAAAGCCCCTCCTCTACATGACTGGTGGAGAGAGCAGGGGATTTCGGTTTGGGTGATGGTAAAAATGTTGACCAAGATCCTAGATCAGCTACTTAGGGGCTTATCGCACGACGGGAGGGAAGCAGCAGTAAAGCCCAAGAGTAGTATGTCCTGCCTTGCTTTATCGTATGATGTTCTCCCATTCCAGTCCTATGGGAGATGGTGGTAAAGGAGAGTCTTTTTTCTAGCAGATTTTCTAGCCCCCCATCTGAGTTTATTGCCATGATCGTAAAAGTTCCCCAATGCTACCTAACCACAAACAAAGAACCAATAAATTATACAGACATTATTAACAAACCTTTGTTAGTCCTATTAATTCTAAACAATTTTATTTGTGTGTTAGTATTTGATAACTTTGTATCTATTCTTAATATTATACACACAATATTTGTTCTTTATCTTAATTTGACTTCCTCCTATCCAGATCCCGAGTCTTCATGTATGCATTACATTCCTTAGTATGTAATATTGTACACTTGCACCAATTAAAAACGATTGGGAATTCACTTTTAATACCCACATTTCTAAGGTTGTGACGATCCCAAGTTTGACCACTTACCGGTAGGTAACAGCTTGGAGGGCTCGGCAATAGCAGCTGGCCAGCCAGAGGGAACGATCCGTCAGGATGTTGGGGCAGTGAGATATCCGAAGAATCAAGAGGTTACCTCCAGTGGCTTTTAATAAGGACTCTAGCCCAGCTTCCAGGCAGCCCCTTGAGAGAAGAGTCCAAATGGAAAGAGAAGGAAGTATGTCAAAAATAGCCTAGAAAAGCCAATGTGAATAGGAGTATACTGTCTAGATCGAGGGATGTAAGAGTACCACTCTCTTCTGCTTTGGTCAGACCTCACCTGGAATACTGTGTCCGGTTCTGGGCACCACAATTCAAGAAGGATATTGAGAAGATTGAACGTGTCCAGAGGAAGGCGACCAAAATGGTGGGAGGTTTGGAAGCCATTATGCCCTATGAGGAGTGGCTTAGGGAGCTGGGCATGTTTAGACTGGAGAAGAGAAGGTTGAGAGGTGGTATGATAGCCATGTTTAAATATTGGAAGGGATGTCATACTGAGGATGGAGCAAGCTTGTTTTCTGCTGCTCCAGAGACAAGGACATGGGACAATGGACTCAAGCTACAGGAAAAGAGATCCCACCTAAACATTAGGAAGAACATCCTGTTGGTAGGAGCTGTTTGGCAGTGGAATGTGCTGCCTCAGAGTGTGGTGGAGTCTCCTTCTTTGACAGTTTTTAAACAGAGGCTGGATGGTCATCTGTCGGGAGTGCTTTGATTGTGTATTCCTGCATGGTGGGGGGTTGGACTAGATGGCCCTTGTGGTCTCTTCTAACTCTATGATTCTATTAATCTATATAGTGGTGTAGCGGAGCTGGGGTCACAGGCCAAAACAGTAGGACCTTTAGGAGTAGCAGGGATGCTAACAGCATGTGCCACCGTACCTTAAGTTTCCCTGATGACAACATGCTTAGCTGAAATCCTCACAGTAACTTGTTTGTCTATAATCTACTTACTTGCCTGTCTGCCCATCCATCCGTCCATCCATCCATCCATCCATCCATCTCATACTCTCAAACACTTCACAGATGAAAACTGGGCACGTGTGGTCAAGTCATGTCAGAGTATGGTCAAGATAGCAAAAGTTATTTACGAGGAAAAACACATAAGCTAGGAGAGAGGGCCTGCAGCAGTTTGCTTTTGCCTGAGCTGACTGGGAAGGGAAGGACTCTGCCCTTCTTCTCTTCTCCAGATGAGTTAATTGAGTACAAACCACTTTTGCACTTTGAACTCAGTTTCTAGGAACTGAAGTAAGCTGAAAACAAAGGGGGAAATGGAGAGGAGAAGAGAGAAACTGGGACATTTTAAAAGCAGTTGGAAAGTGAAACAATAGAGGATTAATTGGGACTCTTCCAGTCAAATTGGGACTGTTGGAGTTTTCTTGGCCAGATTTGTTCAGGAGGCTTGCTGTTGCCCTCCTCTGAGGCTGAGAGAGTGGGACTTGGCATGTCAGGATATTGGGACATACAGTACAGTAGATTCATCCTGTAAAGAGCTGGAATGTAACAAACAGTCTGCAGTTTGCAGAAGCAAGCTAGCTGGGTAATGTATCAATATTGACTGAGCCCAAGAGCTAAGCTGGTGCTGGGCTGGACTGAAAACTAAGCAGTTCTGCTTTGGATTTCACAATGTGAAGAAGTCTGTGTTGGTTTTTACAGAGGGATGATGTTTTTCTTTTGAATGCTGTGTATATCTGTAAATACTCTTCATTATGCTCAAGTAAACAGACGTTTATTTTAGACACAAGCCTGTATCTGTGCCTTTATTCTGATGCCTGAAGGAACAACACTCTGCTGTTTATTTTATGCTGCCTGGACCTGTTTTAGGTACCCAATGCATGCCATCACCTGACATGCCAAAGGTCACCCAGTTGGTTTCCGTGGTTGAGCAGGGATTTGAACCCTGATTCAAACCGCTGCACCACATGGGTTCCCTATTTTTCTTTTAAAATTAAAATCATACCTATTTTTAAAAAAACCAACAATACAGCATATCACTAAATGTCCTGAATGATCTTTAACCTCACATTAAAATTCACCCTACAATCCATCCATCTCAAAAAGACTGTTAGATGCGGGAGAGTAGGAAGATGGCTTTTATTTCCTTTATCTTTCCCCCTCTTTTTTAATGAATATGTTTTCAACTGCCTTTAATTTGTCCAACTTCCCATGTTATTGCTTGTTTCATTGCATGTGAACAATGATAATCTTTTGTACACCTATACTTTAGTTTTGAAAGCTGCTCTGACTCCTAGTTTTGTGGGAAGGACAGGGTATGAAACAGATTGATTGGCTCACTTACCGTGTGCTTTTCATGTAATCTTCCTTGGTCTCTTTCTTCCCTCTCTGTCGTGGTTTCAGATTCTGGAGGGTGAGCGAGTGTGTTTGGGTGCACCACTGCGATAGCATGACCAGGAACTGTGGAAGGAAAACAGGAGACTCCATTTCCTGAATGGAAACTGCACATCTACATACCTTCCAACTGCCCCTTCCAACTTGGCAGGGATAGACCTGATTAATTCTGTCTTCTCACTTTTTTAGCTACGTGTCCTGGTTTCTCTCCCCTTCTCCCACTTCATAGAATCACAGAGTTGGCCATCAGGTCCACCCCTGGCTCAATGCATGATCTCCAGCTACACTATTCCCAGCAGGAAGATGTTCAGCCTCTTTTGGAAAACGTCCAGAGAAGGAGACATCATCATGTCTCTAGGCCAGCTTTTCTCAACCTTTTTATCCTGGAAGAAGCCTTCAAATAATTTTCAGGTCTCAAGGAACCCCTGCATTAACATTATTCTATATACTGCTATTGCTTTCCTCCACAATCACAATCTCTTGAGGAACCCCTAACAACCTCTTGGGGAACCCTAGGGTTCCAGGGAACCCTGGTTGAGAAACACTGCTCTAGGCAATTGGTTTCATTGCCAAGCCACTCTCAGAGGTTTATCGCATGCCGAAGTAAAGCGTCAGTGCAGCCGGAAGGTTCTGCATTCTGTACTGCCTTACTGCATGAAGTCATTGTTCTTCCGGTGTTCTGCTGTTCTGGTCCTGTGGGAGACCGAAGTAAAACTGCATCTTTTTGCTATCAGATTATTCCAGTTAGCAAAAAGACACAGTTTTACCCCAGTTTCCCATGGGACTGGAGCAGAAGAACAATGACGTCATGAAGGAACCTTCTGGCTGCACTGCTGCTTTACTTTGGCATGTGATAAGCCTCTCACTGTCTAGAAGTTCCTTCTAATGATCAATCGAAATCTACCCTCCTGTAACTTAAAACCATTAGACCTGGCCCTACCCCCTGGGGCAGCAGAGAACAAACCTGCCCTTCCTCTCTGTGGCAGCCCTTGAGGCATTTACTCCTCAATCTTCCCTTCACCAAGATGAACAAGCCGGGCTAACTTCAATCTTTCCTCATATGTTTTGTTCTCCATGCCTCTTACCATCTTGGAATGGGAAATGGATGGTGCTTGTGCACTGCTACTTCCTTTGCTTGCTTCTACATTATATAACTGTTGGGAGCCCATTTTCCATTGGCCTCACCCTGGGGGTGGGTGCCTGCCCGCCCAAGGAACCCATCAGACTGCCATGGGGAAATGGAGTGCCAGCCATGGGATAGTACAGTCACATTCCACCATCCACAGCTTGAAAATATTCCCAAAAAGGTAAATTTCAAGAAGCAAACCTTGATTTTGCCATTTTATATAAGGGATAGCATTTTACTCTGTCATTATATATAATGGGACTTGAGCATCCACAGATTTTAGTATCCATGGGGGGCGGGTCATGAAACCAAACCCCAGCAGATACCAAGGGCCCACTGTATGGGCCAAATGCTTTGCTTAGGGGTCCAGCTCCACAGCTTGTTGAGAGGATCGATCAACCAACCAACCAATCACTTTATTTATAGCGCACCCTTTCCCCAAGACTGGGACTCAAGGCTGAAGCTCCAGCCTGCCAGAACTGATTGGAATTGCAGTCAGTTCTAGCTCTGAACAGCATTCGCTGTGCTATCAATTGCGTAATTATAGAATCTAGAATTTAAGCTGATGTGTATTTTTATGCTAAGTTAAAAGGCTAAAGGATCATGGTGATTATCTCACCCTAAGACAGGAGTTCCTCCAGAACTCTCCCAGTTTAGAACCCCCCCAATCCATCTATATATAATTCTCTTGGGTATGTTGCCTTTCCCAGTGTACTGACTGGCTGCTCAGGAAACACACCCAACGCACACCCAACCAATCACCACCCACATGAAAATTCCCTCTCCACCTCACAATGCATTCCTGTCACTCAATCTGTGGCCCAGATTGGGACCCGGGCAGTCAACTGGCGGCGGCGGGACGATGCTGCTGCCGCTGCAACAAGACCCAGGCAGTCAACTGGCAGCGGTGGAGGCGGCAGGGCAACAGAGCGAGTCACCCTCAGCAACTCCAGAAAAAGTGTGGAACACTGAGAACGGGGAGGAGGAATTTAAACCTACTGGCCTACTTTACAGGGTTGTTGTCAGGTCTACTGGGCATTTTTTGGGGAGTTTTTAAAATGGCATATGGTAGGCTGAGTCCAGCTAGTTTATTAAAATTCTCACCCTGCCCCTCCCTTTCCATGCCCAAGATGTATCATTACCTTCGAAGACACCCTGGCGTTTTCCAGGAGCACCCGAGTCCACACCGCAGGGTGCCGGGCCACAAATTTCCAGTCCTTGCACACCTCAGCGGCTCTCAAGAGGGTCTTGGTGTCCAGGTACGTGAAGATACAGAAGAGGGCAGCTCGCATTTTGAGGATCTCTGGACTGATGACCTCATTCGAGCGGGATGGACTGCCACGCTCGGGCCGGATGGCCTTCCCTCCATCAGACCGGCCTGTGAGAGAAAAGAGACGACGGAAGGCATTTTCACCCATAAGCTCTCAGCAGTGAATAAGGGCCCCTTCACACTGCACAGTTATAGCACTATGATTCCATTTGAACTGTCATGGCAATTTGCTATGGAACCCTGGAAGTTGTAGTCTGGAGAGTCTCAAGGGTTCTCCCTAAACTGTAAATCCTCCACCACCATCAATTTAGAATTCCCTGCCAGAGAGCATTAGTGCCTCAGCATACTACAGATCCCAATATTCCATAGGCTAGAACCATGGCAGTTCAAGTACACATTGCTTAGTGTGAAAAGGCTCGAAGTTCGAAACAGCTCTTGGGAGAGTAAGGCTGCTGCCCCACTGCAGAAATAATGCAGTTTGACTTTAATTGCCATAATGCTATGGAATTCTGGGATTTGTAGTTTTGTGAGATATTTAGCCTTCTCTGTTAGAGAGCTCTGGTGCCACGACGAAGTCCCAGGATTCCATAGAATGGAGCCATAATAGTTAAAGCGGCGTCAAACTGCATTCTTTCTGCAGTCTGGCAGCAGCCAAAGTCCTGAATTATATTTTTAGTTCCAACTAGAGTTGGCCCATGGAGCCAGCGTGGCATAGTGGTTTGAGTGTTGGACTGTGACTCTGGAGACCTGGGTTCGAATCCCCGTTCGGACATGCAAACCCACTGGGTGACGTTGGGCAAGTCACACACTTTCACTCTCAGAAAACCTTGCGATACCCTGTGATACTCACTTGCTGGCTCTCACTTAGGGTTTCCATAAGTAGGAAATGACCTGAAGGCACAAAACAACAGAATTGTCCCATGGGATCAAGGGGATTTCCTTATGCCTCAACCCATTATGCAGCAATTAATTCAATGGCTTTATTCTAATTAGGACTAACCAAGAGGATGGAGGCCTAAAAACAAAAATTTGGTAGCAAGTTAACAGCTATGGATCCATCCTACGAAATTCTGGGATTTCTAGTTTGGTGAGGTATTAGAATTCTCAGCTAGAGAGATCTAGACAACTCCCCTTAATTGCAATTCTGGATCCCTGACAAACATGCAAACCCCAGGATTCCACAGGATGGATGCATGGTAGTAAAGTGGTATCAAACTGCTCTTAACTCTACAGTGCAGATGTATGTAAACTATTTCTGTACATGGCTACTCAGAAATCAGTTCCATTCAGTTCAATGGAACTGAATTGCAGGTAAGCAACTTTAGGGTTTCAGTTTAGAGGATGATGTTGCACAAACCAAAGTTTGGAAACTCCCACACTGGCCATGGTGACTGGGGGATACTGGGAGATTATTGCTCAAGTAAGCAACGTTTATAGCCTCTAGCATGGTGACCAGTTCACAATTTATGCCTGTGCCTCTGACAAGCTTTGCACATGCTCATCTCCTTCTGCCCGGCCTCTCTGCTGAAAGCTTATGCTGAATGGCCTCTCATTCTTTCTTTCCTTCTTGGGAGGAGACTCAACTGTAAGGTTGCCAGATCTCAGGGCCTGATCCTGAATCTCCAGTTTTCATGGGTCACCTCCTGGGCACAAGTTCTCCAGCTCTGGGCAAGAGGAAAAGGCTATAGTTTGTTGCTTATTGTTGTGTGCCTTCAAGTCATTCCTGGCTTATGGCAAACTTATCATGGGGTTTTCTTGGGAAGATTTGTTCAGAGGAGGTTGGTCATTGCTTTCCTCTGAGGCTGAGAGAGTGTGACTTGCCCAAAGTCACCCAGTGGGTTTCCATGGCCAAGCAGGGATCTTAACTCTGGTCTCCAGAGTCCAAGGCCAACACTCAGGAGATTTTCAGACAGGCAAAAATCGCTCCTTGCCGCGTGAGCAGCCTCCCGAAACTGCTGCGCGGCAAGGGTCTTCTTCGGACGACGCTGTGCCTCTGGCGAAACCGTCCGTGTCACTTCCGTGAAGCTTGGGACGGCTCCGCGTCATATTTCAAGCACGGAGGCTGCCCGTGCTTGATATATGACGCGGAGCCGTCCCAAGCTTCACGGAAGTGACATGGACGGTTTCGCCAGAGGCACAGCGTCGTCCGAAGAAGACCCTTGCCGCGCAGCAGTTTCGGGAGGCTGCTCGCGCGGCAAGGAGCGATTTTTGCCTGTCTGAAAATCTCCTCAAACCACTGCACAATGCTGGCTCTGACCTGCTACAGTTTGCAAGCCCCAATTGCTTTGCTGCTTCAACTTGAAACGTCTCTCTGGGGTGGGTGGGCGTCTATGTATTTACAGTCATCGTTCCACATTTGTGGGTTAAGCATTTGCAGATTTGATGATTTGCAGATTTGATTACTATGTAATCTATGATTTGTAATCTATTGTAATCTATTTCTAATCTGTGTAATCTATTTGTAGGTCCTTCAGTGAGATTCTATGGTCCACAACCATAGTCATGCTGGAGGACTTAGAGATTCCTAAAGAAGTGTTCTCTCAAGTAAAAATAAAATGAAATACTGTTTGTGATTTTTATTTATATTTGTGTTTTCTCCACTTTTGCAGGGGTCTTGCGCCCCTAACCCCCATGAAAGTGGAGGGCTGACTGTACTTAGTTAGCTTCCGCCTTCATCCCAGTTACCATGGTGACAGGGCTCATCCACTGCTTTGCTTGGCATCCATCTTTCTGGCTAGAAGCAAATAGGCGAGGTTCAATGTTATCTCCATAAATGAGAAGTAATAAACACTTCATCTTCATCTGGGAACAGCCCCTTTGTCTTAGAATAATAGAGTTGGAAGATACCACAAGGGCCATCTAGTCCAACCCCCTGCCATGCAGGAATACACAATCAAATCATTCCTGACAGATGGCTGTCCAACCTCTGTTTAAAAACCTCCAGATAAGGAGACTCCACCACACTCCAAGGCAGTGTATTCCACTGTCCAACAGCTCATATGGTCAGGAAGTTCTTCCTAATGTTTAGGTGGAATCTCTTTTCCTGTAGTTTGAACCCATTGCTCCATGTCCTAGTCTCTGAAGCAGCAGAAAACAAGCTTGCTCCATCCTCAATATGACATCCCTGCAAACATTTAAACATGGCTATCACATCTCCTCTTCACCTTCTCTTCTCTAGGCTAAACATACCCAGCCCCTAAGCCACTCCTCATAGGGCATGGCTTCCAGATCTCCCACCATTTTGGTTGCCCTCCTTTGGACATGTTCCAGCTTGTCCATATCCTTCTTGAATTGTGGTGCCCAGAACTGGACACAGTATTCCAGGTGAGTTCTGACTAAAGCAGAATAGAGTGTGCACTATTACTTCCCCTTGATCTAAACACTATACTCCTATTGATGCAGCCTAGAATCGTATTGGCTTTTTTAGCTGTTGCATCACACTGCTGACTCATGTTCATCTTGCGGTCTGCTAAAACTCCCTTAATTTCAAAACAGGAAAATATGTTCTCTCTGTGTGTTTGAATGACAAAGTATGAGCAACTGTGATTGGTACTTAATTCATAATGAGCTTAATGGGATCACAGGAGGCCATCCTTAGGTCTCAGATTTGGGCCTGGGACAATCCTGAACCTTACTCACCTGGCAGCCGGGAGTTGTTTCCAGGCCTGGAGAAGTTCACCTGTTGAACTTCCGAGGGGACCCTGGGCTCCGTCTCCCATATTTCGGCCTCTGACTCGGTCGTCCTGGAGCCAACATCAGAGATGTCACCTTCCTCCCCCTCGGTGCTATTCCGATAAGGCCGGCGGTGCCAGTTCTGGATCGCCTGTCTGCGCAGGCCTGATCCACGCACTGCATTGGGCCTGTCAAAGGAACCATCGGAGCCTCGGTTCTGCCCACCCTGATAGGGGTGTTCGTCCGTGTTCTCTTCCCCGTGGTATAATTCAGGACTGTCGCTGTCGTAGCAGCCCGAGCTCTGGGAGATGGCTTTGGCATGGCTGGAGGCCCTGGAATCACAGAACCGAATAAGCTGGAATTGGTGGGCACCCAAACACTGTCTAAACCTGGCTGGAGTGTGTGTGTGTTCATCACTCTTTGTTTGTGTTTTGCTGGGGGTGTAAACCCTTCATAATATTGTCCTTACATGCAAGGACAAATAATTACTGGAGTTTTTCTCCCTGTGTTACCTGCCCTGATACCCCCTCCCTTTCAAATAATGCATCAAGTGGCTATATTTCATAAATTGGCTTATTTATTGGCCTTCCACGTGGTTGATAGTAGACCAGAGCCTCTCAAATGCAAGCACTCAAGGTGTGCTCAGAAAACCTAAAGAAGAGGCCATTGCAAATTCCTAAACGACACACCTGGGTAGTAATGTGGACCCTGCTTGGACTGGTAGTTAGGGTGGAAAGGTGCTAATTCTCCTGGATGTACCTGGAAGTGAGTCATTCACTAATTCAATCAAAGTGGCTGGACACTCTTTGCCCTGCAAAACTAGTTTTCCTTCCCACCTCTCCTAGAACAATAGAACGTTGCCTGACACCCATCAATTTTAATGTTTCAGCCATTAGTGATCATTAAGACAACCGGAGCTCCCATTGTTCAACTATGGGAAACTCCAGCATACATTGTATTCCATTCATGACACCTTTTGAAGGGGAATATCGAATATAAATATTACCCCGAAACATTGCCAAAGTGTTTGCAGTTTCTCCCACCTTGTTACTCTGTCAGTTTGCTGCATGACCCTGAGAACTGCATTCTGAGTACCTTCCGCTGCACAAATCTCTGCTCGTCAGATAGGTATAGTATAGCCCATCACCCTAAACTCTATTCCTCTATCCCAATACTTCCTACTCTTTTCACTTGAAGAGCTTCTTGAAACCTCAGTGTATGTGTGTGTGTTCCCTGAGACTATTTTTCAATAAAAGACCATTTTAATTTTATTTCCTGGCTGTGAGTCTCATCTGTTAGTACCAATATACACTGGTCAAAGATCCTGTTGTTACCCGGTCTCTCCCCTGTAATTCGGGTAACACCTGCTGTGGGGAAATATAATAATTTTTTTTGCACAGTATTCTCCTCATCTTTGAGTGTCCTGAGAGGATTTTTCATGCAGAAAAACACATGGGTTTTTTGTGCAATAATTTTTCTTGCACAAAAATATGTTTTCTACACAGAAAAAACCAGTTTCCTTTGCAGAAAACACATGTTCTGAAAAGAAACTGTAGGGGCTTTTTTGGTTTTTTCTCCCAAACAAGCCACACATTTCTCTGCCCAGAATACTATTCCCACCGGAATACTTTGGGATACTCAGATACTGGCAGAAAACTGTACATAATTCTTACTTTTCGAGTATTCTTCCTGACTGTCAAAAGACTCATTTTTTCCCCAACTGGAAGATGAATAACAGAGAACATTCTTTCATACCCTCCCAACATTTCACAGATGAAAATTAGGACGCTTGTGGCCAATCAACATCAAGATTGTGGTCAAGATGGCAAACATTAATGAAGAACCGATAAGCTAAGTGAAGCTGCAGTAGTTTGCTTTTGCCTAAGTCAACTGAGAAGGGCAAGAGTCCATCTACTCCTCTTATATTCCCCTTGCTGAATTAATTGAGTGCAAATTACTTTTGTGCATTCCTGCTTACTGGGACAAGCAACGCAAATTGACGTGCTTTCCTGATATGAGCGGAAGAGGGAAGATGATTGGTGAGACATGTGCGGGGCAAGGCAAGCGACCAGAACCACCATTTTGAATTTAATGGAAGTTTCCATTAATAAAAAGCAGCAGCAGTAAAACAAAATAGGACGGAGGCAGAACGAACGAAGGATGGGAAGAGGACGGCGTTATCCGAAATGAAGCGCTAGGAAGCGGGACAGCACTGTCCTCCTCTCAACCTCCATGTTTTTTTTTACCCCATCTGAAAAAAGTCTGAAGTCATTTTTAATGTTTTTGTTTGTCTGTGATTTAGGTTTTTTTGGTAATTGTTTAGATATAATAGGATAAGATTTTTAATTGCTTAATTGTTGTGTTAGATTTTGCTTTTGTGTGTGTTTATGATTAGTTGTGTATTGTTGTGTGATTGTTATGAGTTATGTTTGTTTTTTATATTAAATATAATGATAATTTTAAAAAACTGTTTGGTGCTGGCAACTCAAGGTAATAAAAATGCGAGTAATGCACTCGTGCCCGCCATCTTGATTGGCAGGCATGCTGTTAGAACAGCGAAAGCAGATAGCTTCGAATGCCTGCAATCTTAAAATAACCCTGTTAAGGCCAATAAAAGTTGCTGCGAATTGGCATTACTGAGCACCAATCCACATTTTATTGCCTGTATAGATAAGCACTTTCATGCCATGTTCCCCCAACCATTGCCTAAACTAGATGATCCCTTTTCTTAATGACTTATTTTCTGAGCTTGACTATGGGCAGTGGTGGCAAACTTTTTCATTTAGAGAATTTTTCTTACTTAGACAAGGAGAATCAGCAGAGCACAAATGAGCCTAAAAGCTGCACGTATTTAAATAAAGAGATGTGTTCCAATGAGCTGTTGAATGTCATTTTCTTGTCCTCTAGGTAAGGATGTAAATCTTCATAAAATTCATTCTCAGAGCCAGGAATGAATAATTTTATCATTTGTTCCCCCCACTGTTAGAAAGTCAATAAAAACTATGCAGCTTTTCAAGACTACTTGTAATTCTTGATTTATTCTGTGCAAAAAGATGTACATGGTTTTTGTTTTTGTTTTACATGAAAAATGGTAGAGAAGTTTCCTGTGGAGAAACCAGGATTTTTCTGTGGAGGAAGCAAATTTTCTCTGCAGAAAATGCTATCGCCTGTACAGGACACTTGCAGAAAAACTTAGGATTATAGAGTTGGAAGGGATCACAAGGGACATCTAGTCCAATCTGCATTACTATGGAGTAATACACAACTAAGGCTGTTGACACACTGCAGAAATGACACAATTTTAACTGCCATGGCTTGGTGCTATGAAATTCTGGGATTTGTAGTTTGAGAGATATTTTAGCCCCTGTCAGAGAGCTTTGGTGCCACAGCAAACTACAAATCCCAGGATTCGATAGGATAGAGCCATGATAGTTAAAGCAGTGTCAAACTGCATTATTTCTGCATTGTATCAGCAGCCTAAATCACTCCTGAAAGATGCTCATCCAAACTCTCTTTAAGGACATCCAGAGACAGAGTCTACCACCCTCTGAGGCAGTCTATTCCACTGCTGAACCGCTTTTACAGTTAAAAAAAAAGTTTTTCCTAATGTTTAGGTGGAATTGCTTTTCTTATAATTTCTGGTTTGTGCCTTAGTGCTTGTCTACACCAGCCAAATACCCCGGCTTGCTCCCGTTCCAGAGTCCTGCAGTCCAGATGGTACAGGGCTTTTGCCCTGTTTTGCCTCCGGGCAGTTCTCACCACCCCCAGGGCAGATATGGGGCTGGAACAGGGGCAAGCCAGGAGAGGGATGACACCAGCCTTAGCAACTGCACAGATAGGGCCCTTTACTGCGTTTTTTTTAAAATATTCAGTTTAATATTTTGTTGTTTTCATAATGTAATTAGTTTAATTCTGCTTTAATGTACACTTTTGGTATGTTTTAATTGTGTGTGTTTTTTAAAAGTGCGGGCCGCTTTGGGTCCACAAATTAATATCTGGAGGGTCCTTAAGACCCCCGAGCGTTTAGGGTAACACTATGGCCCTTTCATATGTTGAATTAAACTGTTTCAATCTGGCAGGGACAGTCCTTGATTAATCCTCTGCAGTCCTACTTTTTCAGCTGCTTTCAAAATGTCCCAATTTCTCTCCTCCTCTTCCCTATTTCTCCCTTTGTCTTCAGCTTACTTCCATTGCTGCAACCCAAGTTCAAAGTGCAAAAGTAATTTTGCACTCCATTAACTCAACAGCGGGGAGAGGAGGGGAGAGGACAGGTGGGGGAAGAATCTTGCCCTTCCCAGCCGGCTCTAGCAAAAGCAAACTGCTGCCACCTCTCCTAGCTTGTGTTTTTCTTCCTCATTAATAACTTTTGCCATCTTGGCCTGCACTCTGATGTCACTTGGTCACATATGTCCCAGTTTTCATCTGTGAAATGTTGAAGTGTATGTGAACTGCAGCTCCTTTCTGCCAATGATAAGGAAAGTTGGGAGTCTGGAGAGATGCAGGATTCCCAGCCCCGTCTTTGATCTTGGAGCTCTTCCTAAAAAGAAAAAAGAAGAACATGGCTAGAAATGCAAAACTAAACATTTCAGGCAACTGCTTACCCAGTACTGGAGGATGACCTCTGGTTGGAAACAGCATAGGAACTGTTAGTGGTTGCTCCAGGAACCGAATGTCTGTCTCTCTGTCAACAGAAACAGCAGAATTTAGAAAAGTTCAGACTTTAGAAAAGGGGGTTGGACTGGATGGCCCTTGTGGTCTCTTCCAACTCTACAATTCTATGATTCTTCATATCCAGTTCATCAGATATATCGCTCCAGTTGAACTGTGTCTTCCCACTTACAACCAGAGCGCAGATGGAATTTTTACTTGTTACATTTGGGGAGTATTATCGAGATATGAAGTTACACTCCAAAACTTGTCTATACGAGGCTACAAAATGAGTCTATACGAGGCTATAAAATGTGAATTGATGCGCACGAATGCCAATTTGCAGCACCTTTCATTTGTCTTAATGATTGTTTGGCAAGACTGCAGGCAAGCGAAGCTTTCACTGTGTTCATTGTTCAAATGGGCATGCCTGTGAATCAAGATGGCGGGCGTGAGTGAATTACTTGCATTTTTATTACCAGCTGACACTGCCGAACATGACCAAGGTGTGGTGGTGCGATATTCTGCTTAAATAAATAGAAAAAGAAAGAAAGAAAAAAAGAAAGGCTGTTTTGTTAGTGCACAATTGCTATGGCGATAATCCAATATGGCAGTTCGGGGCAGTTGCCTTGCCAGCAGGTTCCACCCTCCACACACATCTGACCAATCAGCTTTCCACTTCCATTCTTATCAGCAATGCGCACCAAAGAAAATCGGTTGTCCCAATGAGCAGGAAGGCACATTCTCCACAGAGCTTTTTAAAAACTTTGGGAAAAGTCATGAAGGCTTTTGCTGCATAGTTTTTGGAGGTTTTGGCCCCTCTCCTTCTGAATACTGGGGAGTGATGCGGGATCTCATTAAGACAAAGCGTATTCTCCCCGAATGTTATGAAGAGTATTTTCGCCATATAGACAACCCCTAAGTGGGCATGGTGATGATAACTTTGGGTCTCTGTGTGTAATGAATAATGTTTTCTCAGTACTTTTTAGTTAGCGGTGGCTCCCAACTCAATGGAGTGGTAAGTCCATTCTGGGTTTTGGTCTGAGCTTTAAAGGAGCTATCCAAAACACTAAATTGTTTTGGGGATAAAGTTCAGTACCTTGCCTAGCTTCTTTAAAGTTTGGATTAAATCCCAGTGTGGATTTACTGTCACACCAATATGGAAACCAGCAGCCCTTCTCTTACAATCACCCTTACAAAAAGTAGTGAAAAGGTATTGGAAAACTAATGTGTTTTGGAAAAAAGTCACTATTTCTGTGTGTTTATGTGGAGGAGGGAGGAATGTTAACACTGACAAATTATGGGGCTGCTCTACTGTTGGTAATGAGTTAAGTAACAAATTACTTTAAAACTCCAGACTTCAACAGAAGAGGCAACAGGAACCCATAGTTTGGTCTCCCATCTCTTTAAATGTTAGCAAACTGCCCTGGCAACGTGCTGTGGAAAGGCATTAAGAAAATTTCTATTCCATATTGTTTTCAATTAAAACAATCTATCTAGTCTGATGCAGATGTCAATATTATAATGGATCTGTAACTTACAAACAAATCTTATACCCAGGGCTAGAACTACTGTATTAACAATTTCAGGGCATGGAGTGGTGGTGGTGAGGGGGTGGGGGGAGAGCTGAACTTTCAGTGCTGTTTTCTTGATGAAAATTGCCAATCACAGCTAATTGCCCTGCTAGATGTATAGTTCTATCAATTCTATAATTAAAAACAGGGATGGGTAACCACACAGGGACAGAGGGCCAATATCTGCCCCCCTTCCACCATAAGCTGTACCACTCCATCAGAAGTGAGGCTATGTCACTCCTGGTTGCCATTCTTAGTTGACTTTCAGCTAAATAAAATTTGCAGAGTGGGAGCATCAGGAGTATGGAGCCAGCTTGTTTTCTGCGGCTCCAGAGACTAAGGAGATTTTCAGACGATCCTTGCCTCCGTGAATAAAATCTTGGTGAATATAGCGCGGCAGGCTCCAAGCCTTAGCGTGAGAGGGATTGACGATCTCGCAGCAGCGACGGCATCATCTGAAATCGACCCCCTGCTGTGCTGCTGCGACAAAACTGTCCCGGGCGATTCTTGCGTGGCAAGGATCATCTGAAAATCTCCTAGGACACGGAGGAATGGACTCAAACTGCAGGAGAAGAGATTCTACCTAAACATTAGGAAGAACTTCCTGATGGGAAGAGCTGTTTGGCAGGGGAATGTGCTGCTGCCCCAGAGTGTGGTGGAGTCTCCATATTTGGAGGTTTTTAAGCAGAGGCTGGCTGGCCATCTGTCAGGCATGCTTGGATTGTGTCTTCCTGCATGGCTGGGGGTTGGACTAGATGGCCCTTGGGGTTGCTTTCAACTCTATGATTCTATGATTCTAAGTGTGTGGTGTAATGGTTTGAGCGTTGGATTACAACTCTGGAGAGTAGGGTTCAAATCCTTGCTCAGCCATTGAAACCCACTAGGTGGCCTTGAGCAAGGCACCCTCTCTCTGCCGCAGAAAAAGGCAAAGGCAAACTCCCTCTGAACAAATCTTGCCAAGAACCCCTGTGATAAGTTCATCTTAGGTCTTGTCTACACAGGCGAAAAAACCACAACACTATACTTGCATCATACCGGGGGCTGGTAGAGCACACAATGTTCTTCAGGATTCAAATTGAATACAGTTCTTTTTGGCACCTGAGGGCTTAGGACTTTTTCAGATGTACCTTAAATCAGGACGGAGCCGTCAGGAGAGGAACGCAGCTGCTCCGCGGCAGGGGGCAGTTTCTGACAATGCTGCCCCTCTTGCGTTCCTTCTGTGTCGCATGGAAGGCGCCACTTTTTATTCACAAAGAACTTCCGTGAGTAAAAAGTGGCGCCTTTTCCTTCCATGTGACATGGAAGGAACACAGAGGGTAACGCGAGAGGGACGGTGTCGTCAAAAACTGCCCCCTGCTGCGGAGCAGCTGCGTTCCTCTCCCGATGGTTCCTTCCGGATATAAGGTAAGTCTGAAAAAGTCCTTAGATCTATTTTTTTTTTTTAAAAAAACTACCTTCATACTGCACTTTACTGGAAAAAAATCAGTTTATTGTACATGTGGCCACCTCCAAGTTGGCTTTGGTGTGGAGGCAGGGGATGGAGTTTTGGATTACCGGATCATTCCTGCCAGGAATGGCTACTTCCTCTGTATTTATATTTTGCTGGTGTGCAGTTGCTATTATTTTTTGAAGGTGTGTTTGTGTAGATACTTGTATATTATTATCAGTGCACTTTTGCCTGTTTGCATATTCGCTTGCATGATGGGAAGGAAAAAAAGTGAAGCAGCCACAGCTGTGTGGCCGAAAATAACGCCAAGTATAGGACACCTGATTATAGCAGGACTGCCCTTTTACACCGAAGTGAGTTTGCCTGGGAGAAATGTGTGGCTGGTAGTGCCACTCTCGGTTAGCTTTAACAAGAGGTGTGTGGCGTTAACAAGATGTGTGTGGGGTCACTGTGGACCAAGAAAATGCGATTTGAACCAGATTTTTTTTCACCTGGGTAGACACGCCCCAAAGGGTCACCATAAGTTGGACATGACTTGAAGGCTGAGAGAGTGTGACTTGTGGCTGAGAGTGGGTTTCCAGGGCTGAGCAGGGATTTGAACCCTGGTCTCCTGGAGGCCTAGCTGAACACTCAAATTACCGTATATTCCTGCATATAAGACTGCTTTTTGACACTTGAAAATCTCCTCAAAAGTGGGGGGGTCATCTTATATGCCCAGGAGATCTTTTCCCCTGCTGTGAGAATGACTGCCTTGTCTTTGAAGTGGTAAATTCCCTGGGCAGTTTCCCCAGCAGATCCTTCCCCCTGCTGTGAGAATGACTACTTTGCTTTAGAAGTGTTAATTGCCCTCCATTTAGGGATTGTATTTTGGTAAACTGGCAAGGAAGATTTCCATTTGCATAGTTTTGGGGATTTCCTCTCCAGGAGTTTGTAAGTCTGCCAATGTGGCTCTAAAATCATTAATGTGCTCATTCAAAAATTTGGGATTTGATAGCTTCATATTAACCAACTTCATTATTAATGCAACCTTACTTTCCAAAGACTGAACACCACAGAAATTTTTCAAAGTATCCCATGCTTTTTTAGCTGTTCTCAGTCCTTTAATTTCACAGACTATTCCATCATCTACAGCCACTGAGCTGGCTGGCTGGTGGGGGGGGCAAACTCTATTTTTAACTTAAAAATTGGGGGGGGTCATCTTATGCGCCCAGTCGTCTTATACGCCAGAATATATGGTGCTACATATTACATCGAAGCATTGTAACGTAATAAAAATTATTTTTAGGGATTTCTGGCAGCATGGCGGTATAAAAGAGCTGCTTGATGAGCTTGTAGTTGACAAGCAGTGGAGATTCTCAGGTCAGGACCAAAACAGTTTCATCAAAATTGGTCCTAAGTGATTCCCCCAATAAAGGGAACACAGAAGGGGCTTGTGGGGACCAGAGTCCAGCCCACCCCCCACAGGAGGAAGGAACCCAGAAAGGGGACTGAACCAACGCAGATGGGAACTGAAATGTTGAGAGCCAGCACTACGGCTGAGAATTGTAGTTACAAGTTCAGCACTAGTACTGTCGCCTTTTAATTACCCTTTTTAAAAAACTTCAAAACTGTAAGTTTAAGATTCTAGCAACCAATAAATTACCTTCTTTTAAATGACTTTACCAACGCATTAGAAAGTGAAAGTTGGAAAAAGCAAACGATTTAAAGCTAGGAAGCTTAAAGTTTTTAAAATGTTTTTTAAAAATATATATTTTAAAAAAATCACTATACCACACTGGCTCTCCCCAAGCAAAGGAATTCTCTGATATCTGTATTTATTCCCCCCCACCACTTTCATTGGTCCTAAAATGCTCTTGACTCTGCATCCCAGAAGTAGAATCCAATGTCTAACCTATCCTTGACTTCAGACAGGGGAGAGATTTTGTCTTTCAAGGATTCTTCCAGTCCATTTGAGGGCTAACGGATGGAAAGTCTAGCATAATTGAAGATGGCTCTCCCTTTAATTTCATCAGTTCAAGACTGATGCTCTTGACTGGAATGTAACAAAGCACACTGCTCTAGAAGATGAAGGTGCCATTTAGCTGTGATAGCTAGGTGGTCCCTCCATGTATAGTTGCAATTCATCTTTGAATACTGTGCAGGAACAATGCGAGTGGTCCATGTATGGACTGATGCAAAGGACCAAACAGTCCTTGGAAGGCCCCTGCAGGTGACATCCTTGTGGCATGGAAAGGACGTCACCCCTGTAGCTGATGTCCTTGCTACAGGAAAAGAGCTGGGTGCCTCTCATCTGATCTCTCTGCTTTCAACAGCATCAAGGCATGGTTATGTTGGGGAGATATGGGTTGGTGGTGGGAGACTTCTGCACAATCAGTAAAAAATTCCAACCTGTGCAATGATAAAAAAAAGTGGGCTATGACACTGTAACTTGCGGGTTGTCTAGATGGTGAAAAAAATCCTCAAGGAATGCGAGGGGAATTCCTTTTGTCTAGATGAGCTCCCGCCATATTTGGTAGGAGAGGGGCTGAAAACTCCAATTAGTTTGCAATTACAGCTTTCGCTGTTTCTCACGATCTTTTTCAAAAATGAGAAAATGGGCATTACTGCCCATTTGAACAACCAATTTGAATTGGGGCACATCCTGGAAATCAAAACATGATTGGTTGGGCATGCGTGGGGGTGGGCTTGCCAGCGACAAAGTGGCTGAAGCTGCCATTATTGTCATTCACAGAAGCGACCGTGTACTATTTTTGAGTGGCAGAGGAAAAAAAAAGAGAGCATAAGATCACTGTTCCACATCTCTCATTTAACAAGGCCCCCAAAAAGGGAAATGGAGGGAGCTTTGGGGAAATAATAATGCAGGGAATTCACTTGTGGCCACCATCTTCTCTTGCGGGCGTGCTCTGTGTGAACGTCAAACTTGGATAGCTTTCCATGCCAGTGATCTCGTGAATGGATCATGGGGACAAATGAACACTGCTGCGATAGTGAGTTATTGCGCTATTTCCCGCAATTAATTCTCCCGTCTAGCTGAGCCCTTGGTCTTATTCTATTAACTTACCAACACGATGGCAGTTAGAGACCAAGGTTGCTGGACGTTGCAGTCCAACAACATCCAGAAGGCTGTGTGATTCCCATCCCTCCGTGCCCTGACCACTGGCCTCACCTCCCCAGGAAGACCCACCATTCCCCTTCTGCGAACTAGTCAGTGAAGAGAACAGCATCATTGGGTACCGGTCTGCCGGTGCTCTTGTTGCCAGACACGCTGCATCTGCCCAGGCTGCAGTTGGGTGTCGTTCCACAACTGCTGCTGATGATCTGGAGCTGCTTCTCCGCTCGGTCGGCTCGGTCCAGGAGCTCCTCAATGAACTGCTGGAGGCGGACTTTGGCGTTGGCTTCGCGGGCGGCTGTCTCCTTCAGGAACTGGTCTATTTGGATCACCTCCCTGCAGAAGTGGGTAAGAATCGGGTGACAGGTGACATTTCCCATAAAGAGTGGAACCACACTTCAGGCAGCGATGCTATGGATGGAAATAAAGCAACTGAAACACACATGGTTGCTGTTCTTGCGGTTACATGCCTTCATGTTGATTCTGATTTATGGAGACCCTATCCTATGTTTTTTGGGGGGGTTTAGCATTATCTTCCTCTGAGACAAAGGCTGCTGACACACTGCAGAAATAATGCAGTCTGACACTGCTTTAATTGCCATGGATCCATTCTATGGACTCTTGGGATTTGTAGTTTTGTGAGGTATTTAGCCTTATCTGTCAGAGAGCTCTGGTGCCACGACAAACTACAAATCCCAGGATTCCATTGGATGGAGCCATGATTGTTAAAGTGCTGTCAAATTGCATTATTTCTGCAGTGTGTCAGCAGCCTTAGAGTGTGTGACTTGCCCAAGGTCACTCAGTACAGAGCAGGGATTTGAAGCCTGGTCTCCCAGAATCCTGAGAGCCAGTGTGGTGTAGTGGTTTGAATGTTGGACTATGACTCTGGAGACCAGGGTTCGAATCCCTGCTAGGCCATGGAAACTCATTGGGTGGCCTTGGGCAAGTCACACTCTCTCAGCCTCAGAGGAAAGCAAAGGCTTCTGAATAAATCTTGCCATGAAAACCCCATGATACGTTTGCCTTAGGATCACCTTACTCCGGAAATGACTTGAAGGCACACAACAGCAAACTACAACTCCCAGAATCAAACCCCTTCACTGCACTGGCTTTCAGGATTTAGTCAAAGGAGGTTTGCCATAGCCTTCCTCTAAGGCTGAGAGTATGTGACTTGTCCAAGGTCCTCCAGTGAGTTTCTATGACTGAGTGGAGATTCGGACCCTGGTGTTCTTGTTCAACACTCAGACCACTAGTTGTCTTTAAATATCCAAATGGTTGTCAGGGAGAAGATGGAGAAAGCTTGCTTTCTGCTGCTCCAGAGACTAGGACCATTCCAACTAGACATCTGGAAGAACCTCCCAGAATGTGGTGGACTCTCCTTCGTTGGATGTTCTCACAGAGATCAGATGGGTACAGCTCAGGGGTGCTTTAGAACTGGATTCCTGCTCTGGCAGGAGGTTGGACTAGATTACCATTGGTGCTCCTTCCAGCTCTATAATTCCATGGATCTTCCAAAAAGCATTAGACTGACTATGGTATGTAGTATGGCTTTCAATAACCTGGTCTGAGTTGCGATTCATGAATGTATCTCATCTCTCTACGAGGTTTTGCAATACAAGTTGAGTCTCCCTTATCTGAAATTCTTGGGATCAGAGGTGTTTTGGAATATTTTGGATGCTGGAATACTTACATATACATAATGAGATATCTTAGATGACGGACCCACATCTAACCATGAAATTAATTTATATTTCATATACACCTAATACACATAGCCTAAAGGTAATTTTATACACAACATTTTAAAAATAATTTTGTGCAATGTTTGTGTACCTTGAACCATCAGAAAGTAAAGGTGTCACTATCTCAGCCACCCATGTGGACAATTCTGGATTTGGGAATATTTCAGATAAGAAAGACTCAACCAGTTCAAGTTCAAAACTTCAATGACAGAAGCCTGACAAACTGCCAAATTAAAATCAAGTGAATCAACAGAGCACTGCAAATGTCATAAAAACAGTCAACAAAGTGCAGGATGTAACCACTAAAAGCCCAGGTGAAGAAGATGGATGGGGTCTGAGAAAAACATAAAGTGAATCTCCCCAGGGCAAATGCTGTACTTATTTTAAGCTTTTATATAATATTCAGTGCTTGTATTTTTTTTTTTTTTGGTACACATTGTTTCCTTCTGATCACACTGCTAACATCCTCCTCGAACTTCTCTCTGCACCCATATGTACCAGCCTGCAGAAGCTAATGCTTTAGGCATCTAATGGACTCCAGCCCATGGAAGCTTATGCAATGGGATTTACATAAGAGCTGGCTTACAGGTCAGTAATTTAGATTCTGTGGTCTACTATAAACTGGGGCTAGCATTTAAATGTAGGCTATAAGGTACCATGAGATTCTTTGGCAAGAACCCTGCTGGCGTTGTATGCATGCTTATGTCCCCCCCCCCACCAGAAATTATAGGACATTTTTGTCCCACATGGAACATCTGCTTTCAGTTCAAAGTTGTGGAACTAGAGATGCGCATGTGGTGCACTGTACATGGATGCACACTGCACTCAGTTGTGCACGGATGTGCAGTCAAGATACACTTGGAAATTGGATTGCATTTTTGGTTGTGCAATGTTGCACTTCACTAATGAAGCCATCTTGTACAATCACTGCATAACTCCACGAACATAAAATTATGCTTCGTCTTCTTGATGTACGATTTCAGCCATTGTTGTTTTCCCCCACTGAGTTCCAAACTTGGGTCTCATTCTCTCTAACAGACACCAACCTTGTTTTTAGAGATAAGAGAAGAACTTCAGAAGATCTTAGCTGTGAGGCATAATAAAACCCCAGACTCTTAAATGAGGAAAAGAACTTGCATTTGGGGTCTTAATCTGATCATATTGCGTATTTAATGTCAAGATTACTCAGGCATGCAATGGGCTTAGAGCTGAAACAAATACCTACATATGCCTAAATTCTACTCATAGAATTGCAAAATCTTAGAGCTGGAAGGGGCCTCAAGGACCATCTAGTCCAGCCCCCTGCCATGCAGCAATACACAGCTAAAGCACTCCTGAAAAATGGCCAAACTCTCTTTAAAGATCTCCAAAGAAGGGGTGTCCACCATCTTCTGAGGCAATCTACTCCATCGTTGAACATCTCTTACAGTTAAAAAAAATCTTCCTAATGATTAGATGGAATCTCTTTTTTTGTTATCTGAATCTGCTGGTTTGTGTTTTAACTTCTGGAGCAGCAGAAAACAACCTTGCTCCATCTTCTACATGACATCCCTTAAAGATAGCTATCATGTCACCTATTGCTCTTTTTCTCTCCAAGCTAAACATAGCTCCCTAAATCATTCCTTATACAGCTTGATTTCCAGACCTGCCACCATTTTGGTCGCCCTCCTCTGGACATGTTCCAGCTTGTCAATATCCTTCTTGAAGTATATTGGATTCCAGGTGAGGTCTGACCAAAGCAGAATAGAGTGGCACTAGACAAGATCCTCAAGTGCAGAGATGTATCCATGAATATCAAAGTCAGGATCATCCATGCCATTGTATTTCTAATTTCTATGTACGATTGTGGAAGCTGGACAGTGAAGAAAGCTGATAGGAAGAAAATCAACTCATTTGAAATTTGGTGCTGGATAAATGTTCTACCTGGGTGAGGATTTACAGGACACTACAGGCTACCAAAAACCAAATAAATGGGTCCTAGAGCAAATCCAGCTTGAACTCTCCCTAGAAATCAAGATGATTAAACTCAGACTGTTGTACTTTGAGCATATCATGAGATTGGAGAGCTGGGCCAAAGCTAACAAAATGAAATCCAATACGGAGAAATGTAAGGTACTACACTTAGGGCAGAAAAATGAAATGCATAAATATAGGATGGGAGAGACCTGGCTGAATGAGACTACATGCGAAAGGGATCTAGGAGTCCTAGTAGACCACAAGTTGAACATGAGTCAACAATGTGATGCAGCAGCTAAAAAGGCCAATGCGATTTTGGCTGCATCAATAGAAGTATAGTGTCCAGATCAAGGGAAGTAATAGTGCCGCTCTATTCTGCCTTGGTCAGGCCTCACCTAGAATACTGTGTCCAGTTCTGAGCACCACAAATCAAAAAGGATATGGACAAATTGGAGCGTGTCCAAAGAAGGGCGACTAAAATGGTGAAAGGTCTGAAAATGATGCCTTATGAGGAGAGACTTAGGGAGCTGAGTATGTTTAGCCTGGAAAAAAGACGGTTAAGAGGCGATATGATAGCCCTGTTTAAGTATCTGAAGGGGTGTCATGTTGAGGATGGAGCAGGCTTGTTTTCTGCTGCTCCAGAGACTGGAACACGGAGCAATGGATGCAAGCTCCAGGAACAGAGATTCCACCTCAACATTAGGAGGAACTTTTTGACAGTAAGAGCTGTTCAGCAGTGTAACACACTCCCTCGGAGCATGGTGGGATCTCCTTCCTTGGAGGTCTTTAAACAGAGGCTGGATTGTCATCTGTCGGGGATGCTTTGATCAAGATTTCCTGCGTGGCAGGGGGTTGGACTGGATGGCCCTCATGGTCTCTTCCAACTCTGCAATTCTATGATTCTATGACATGACTTACTGGAAAAGACGATGCTCAAGGAAGGCAGTAGGAAAAGAGGGAGAATGCATCATAGCTGGATTGGTTCAATAAAGGAAGACGTGGCTGCTGCCCTGAATTAGCAAGACCTGAGCAAGGTGGGTGTTTGTGACTACGGTTCTTGGAGGTCTAGGTCTCTCACAGATATGGTCACCATAAGTTAAAGTAATTGGAAATGATGATAATGCTCAGTAAATCTGAGTTGGAAAGAAAATTGGGAAAGGCAATTGAAAAGGAGGGAGACCTCATGACAGGAAGCCACTTGCTGCATTTGCAAGATCTAAGCAAGACTGTTGATGAACATGGCTTATTGGAGTGATCTCATTCATAGAGTTGCCAGCTTTATAGCAGTCCCCCTTCAACTCCTCTAACTGTACTCTTTATTGCTCCAAAAGGAAAAAAAAATAAAGGCCATGTTTCTGTAAATGTGTCCGCAAGGGCTGTTGAGTAATTTCTTGCAAAATAAGTTAACTTTATCCTTAATACTCTGTCCAAGATCTTCCTAAACCACTCTGACATTTGTAGGACAAATGCAGTTTTCCAACATTTTGCTATACAAATTCTAACAGTTACCAGAAGGGTAGATTAATGCAAGGATAACTTGTTTGCATATCATCCTTTAGATGTTCTGTTCTTAGGATCTGAAGATAACTAATATATCTGTAATGTGGAAAATTAGAAAGAGTTTCTTCCCAGAATTCTCTGATATTTGGGCACAACCAACAGGTATGTATAAAATCCTCATGGTTCTTTCTTCAATGTAATATAAGGGTTTATAGTATGGGGAGATATATATGTGTTACGGACCCAAATTCTCAGACTCCACCAGCACTGCTAAAAATTTCTGTTGCTATATGAGGAGGGGGTCTCAGCTCCTCATACAGAGCAGTCAGTGAACCAGTGTGTGCTGTGAGGAGGAAGAAAATACTAACACACTTTGAGATACGTATTTTCAGTTGAACATGACCAGGGAGTAATTACGGGAGATATGGGTTGAAATATCCACGTGCCTCCCCATAATAATAATAAAAAATAGGCTAATGTCACCAAACTACCACACAGTGACTAAGATCTTCCACTGGCGTAGGGTAGTTTAAATCTCTGAATGTGGCATTATGAATTAAGTGTGTGGTATGTAACCCTGTTGAGCCTGTGTGGTGTAGTGGTTTGAGTGTTGGACTATGATTCTGGACACCAGGGTTCGAATCTCCACTCAGACATGAAAACCCACTGGATGACCTTGGGCAAGTCAAATACTCTCACCATCAGAGGAAGACAATGGCAAACCCCTGAGCAAATCTTGCCAAGAAAACCTTGTGATTAGTTTGCCTTAGGATCACCATGAGTCAGAAATGAGTTGAAGGCACACAACAACAACAATCCTTGCATTGAATGGCAACATTGTACACTTGAACCCAAACACCAAACGTGCAACCATATGCACAACCCAGTCTGCATGCACATCCAATGCACATCAGCCAACATTATAGTCTGTTTTGTAACTTTTACTGGTTTGTGGCTATGTTGCAGAAACCCTGTTAGGGAACTGTGCAAAGAGTGCTCCAGTGTGCATCAGGCACTTCTGAAGTGCACTGGACACTTCTGTTGAGAGCCAACATTTCCTAGCCAGTGTCCTGATGCACATTGGTGAGCATCCCTGATGAGCTTCGGTGCCCACTGCGCATCGGTCCATTGCACATCAGTCACTCCATAGGCGATCATTGTTTAGCAGAAGCCCATATGTAGTAACATCATGGCATTACTAGGTCAATACAGACATTACGAAATCATAGAATCATAGAATAGACTCAGTTCTATTTCCTGCAAGCATAAATCCACTTGCAAAGACTAAGTAAGTCCCCTACTGAATTTCAGCCATTCTGTTCAGTGTTCATGCACTTCCAGGCACAATATGTATCCATGCACAAGATGTGCAACTCTACTTCTGTACCCTTGAACTGAATGTGGATAGTTTGCACCAGACCAAAAACACCCAACCACTTCTGTAGGGAAAGCTATCCATGTGTAAGTCACCAGCACGATTCTGGGCAGTGTTCGGAATCATATCGGTTAGTTCCCACTAGAGGAGACCTATTAAATCAACTGCTGAATGGGGAGTACACACATTAATAAATCCTATTGAATTAATGGGTCTCCTCTGATCGAGAATAATAATAGGATTTGATTAATCCAGGCCAGGGGTGATGGGATAAGGAAGCAGTATGAAACTTAGCAACCAAGTGAATGAGCCCTATGAAGGTAAATGAGTTTGTATGTGTCAAATGCGTGGGGCCACTGGCCAGATGTAGTGCTTTGTTGGGACTTGTAAACCCCAACACCTTGAACTGGATGAAACCGAATGAGATTCATCAGATAACAAGCCTGAGTGGCTTTAAAAAAGCACTAAAGACGGATCTCTTTCGGCAGGCCTTTCCTAATTAGATCCCGGCCTCAGGGGATCCTGGCCTCTTCTAGGCTGCTGGCCATTTATTATATTTTATTGTATTTATAGTTTTAAATGTGATTTTAGATTAGTTGTTTTAAATTTATATTTGTTTAATGCTTTTTTATGGGGGAGGGTGGGAGTGGGGGTGTTTAGGATTTTATTTGTATTGTATTTTAATTTTTGTAAGCCGCCCCGATTGTTTTAACAGAGGGGTGGGGTATAAATAAATTTTATTATTATTATTATTATTATGAACCCGATCATGAACCAAGACCAGGAAGATAAATGATGCTTAGCAGGAGCCCATAAGAACATCTCTCAAGAGTGCTTTAGTTGTGCATACCTGCATGATAGCAGGTTGGACTAGATGGCCCTTGGGGGTACCTTACAACTGTATGATTCCATGAATGTGTGTCAAATTCCACTCATGTTCATAAGACCCTCCTTGTGTTGTGCAAATTGATGTTTTATTCATGTTATTTTTTTCCCCTGGCGCCTTTCCTCGCTCCTTCCTCCCCTCCTCCCCAGTGCATGCAATGGCCTTTCCAGGGAGTCAAGGCAGCTTCCATTCCTGCAGGGTTTTCTCAAAAGGTCAGGGTATCTTTGGCACCAAATGTGGGTCAGATGCATTGTGGGATTGCAGCCAGGTTAGTAAGAAATCATGACTGGAGGGGCTGGGGAGGTGATGGTGGTGGTGGGGAGAGAAAGTATCCTGATGTGACAGCTTGAATTCCCACAGGGAGCTGTTACAGACAATTTCCCCCCCAGTGAAAGGTCCTTTGGAACCACATAATTGGATTCAGTCCCATTGAAGAAACACAGTGCCCTCCTATTTTCGGCCCAGCTTGATTGGAGACTCTTTCTTTGTCCTTGATTTCTTTGGGTCCACCCCACCCCTTTCTGCATGCCAAGAGCTGTTCAGAAAAGTTTAATCTCCAGGCAACCCAACCTACAATCTTGAGTTAAGCAGATGAACCTGGAACTGCAGGGAAATTGAGTACCTGTCAGCTTCTCATGTAAGCCTTTTTGGCTCAGCGTGTTTTTTTATGAAGAACACACAGCAGGCAACGTGCTCTGGGTTTCAGTCTGAACTAAAGGTTCTGAATTTATAGAATTCATAGATTCGACAGAATTATAGAGTTGGAAGAGACCTCAAAGACCATCTACTCCAACCCCCTGCCATGCAGGAATACACAATCAAAGCATTCCTGACAGATGGCCATCCAGCCAATGTTTGAAAGCCTCCAAAGAAGGAGATTCCACCACACTCCCAGGCAGCAGCGGATTCCACTGCTGAACAGTTGTTGTTGTGTGCCTTCAGGTCACTTCTGACTTATGGAGGCCCGAAGGTGAACCCAACACAGAGTTTTCTTAGCAAGATTTGTTCGGGGGGGGGGTTGGGTTGCATTTGTCCTCCTTTAAGGCTGAGAGTGTGACTTATCCTACGTCACCCAGTGGGTTTACATGGCTGAGCGGTGATTCAAACCCTGGTCTCCAGAGCTCTAGTCCAACACGTAAACCACGACACCACACTGGCTTTGAAACTTATTCCCCAAATAAGTGCTCAGCACCTTGGATAGCCTCTTTAGAGTTCAGTCTATAAACTGGAATGGATGCACTGTCCTGCTGACATGGGCACCATCGCCCGGTTTGGAAAAGCACCAGCCACTGGGATTGGATGGTTACATTGGAAAGCTGATAGCAAGAGTTCAAATCCCCGGTCAGACATAAATACATGATGGCTTGCAGCTTAAGCCCACATTTGCCTTCCAGTAACCAATCACAAAGCAAAGCACCCTACATGCAAGATACAGAAGTGTGCACAATCATATAGTATGACAGACATTTTTCACTACTGGAGAGTGGCTCTCTTTTAAACATGTGCTGAGTGTATCATCTAGTTTGACCCCGGGTCAATTATGCCTGTATAACACTCCCTACTGTTTAACATGTCACATCCATTATGTTTTTAGGCTTCTTCATCCTTAACATTCAAAAGACTAGTTGCAGTTTAAAACGCACATGCTTTATAAGAGTATGCCAAAGCAAATTAAAAACATTTGCTGATATCCTACATCATCATACATAACTAAGGACTTTATCAGATGCAGCAAAAATCTCACAATAATGACATCATGATAGTGCGAACGGGCCCTGCTATCGCACAACGTTCTCATGCCCACGTATTCAACCTGTGCTCCAACCATGAATAAGGCGTCACTTTCTATTAATGGGAGAAGCTGTCAATAGTTCTCAATATCGCTCTTTTCATGGTACTGAAGAGTGTGTGAAAACACCTCCTGCTGTAATCACAAGATTACGCACGTGAATGGGTGGTCCTCTTTCCCCCCTCCCCGTTCCCAGCGAGAAAACTTCTGGGTGTCAACTTGAAAATTATGCACAGGACACTCTTTTTATGAACTCTCCCAGTTTGTTTCCATGTTTTTAGGTTTGTTTAAGTGTTTGTTCATTTACTTTGCAAATTAAGGGTTTTTTTGCTGTTTTTAAGTGCGCTTGCATCTTCTCGCAAGAACCGCTGAAATCTTGCCCATGCTAAATCCCAGAAGTAAACTCCTGCTCTTAAAGTGCTAGTGGTGGTCATACGATAATTCCATGGCAGTTCTTTCACAAGATTACGGCAGCATGCAATAATCATAGAATCATAGAATTGCAGAGTTGGAATAATGCCACTATGTTTCCGCTTTTCTCATTCGCGGAATTATAGCATTTTTAGATGGCAGTCTGACAATGTCCTATGTAATGTCTCCAGGCCTGATTCTCCCCTCTCCAGTCCACTACTCCCTATTCAGTAAGCCTATGTAGTCACAATTGGGGCATGATTGCCATGATGATAAATGCCCCCCGAGCCCACCTTAAAAGCCAGCAGCCTCGTTGAGTGAAGGAAGTCTGTTCAGCCGATGATCGAGGTACAAGGAAGATGACGCTTCCAGCCGCCTCCCCTCAGTTAGTAGGGCTGTGGTGAAGAATTGCAACAGGGGTCCTGCTTCTGATTGTGGCAGCCTTGCTCACTGGTGGGAGGGGGCTCGAAAAGTCATCTTCCTTATGTCCCAATCAGCAGCTGAACAGACCTCCTTCGCTCAATGTGGCTGTCAGCTGTTAAGGTGGGCTTGGGGGGCATTTATCAACATGGCAATCATGCCCCAATTGTGACTACGTAGTCTCACTGAATAGGGAGTAGTGACAGATCTGCAATTCCAGGTTATGAATCCATAACTGCAATACTGAATACCAGCCATAATAATTTTTAAAAGTATGAAGAGTGTGTGTGTATATACAAGACCGGTTTAAGGAATTTTGGGGCCCCCTGCAATGCTTTACTTTGGGGCCCCCATATGTTTATCTCAGGTCAATGTAACCTAACCTATTCACCGTACAGGATGTTCAGATTATAGTAGGACCCCCGTATCCCTGGATTCATTATCCATGGGACACAAAACAGCACACCTACCATAGAGTCTTCCTAGAAAATGTGTCTTCCCTAGCCCTTTTCTAGGCCTTCCACGGCAACTCTATGGTATTTTAAACCAGAAATCCCATTATTTTCATATTAAGGAGGCCAACACGGGGCCCTCTCTTGACCTCGGGGGCCCCTCTTGACCTCGGGGCCCCCTGCCAATGCTGATTTGGCAGACAGGTTAAACCGGCCCTGTGTATATACAGACATGGGGTGGGGGGAGAGGTTACAATGATGACATAAAGGCTACAGCAATATGTGAGCTGCCTAATGTCAGGCAGTACAGTAAGGGTGAGAATCATGCAGCCCTCCAGATGTTGCTGGACTGCACCTTCCATCAAGCCTAGTCAGCCAGGCCAATTGTGAAGAATGCTGGGAGTTGCAGTCTAACAACACCTTGAAACCTGCATGATTCCTGCACTTGGTACTGAGCCAGAATTACTTAGAAGTCTTGAACTAGACGAAGATGCTGCTCAATTTAGATCAGAGCTTGGAAAATTCTTTTTAAAAAAGTAACTAGAACCCCATTTTTGTTACAATGTACAGTTACAAAAGTAGTTAGTTACAACTGTTACCGTCTAAAACAATATCTTTTTACTTTCCCCTTTCTTCTTTACTTCTTAGCTTAGTTTTTTTAAAAAAAAAACCAAGGTGTCAAAATACCTACATATGTAGCCTAAGACAATTTACAGCCTAAGCCAGCACTTGCACCATGTAATACTCCTCCTCCACCATATAGCAAGACTACTTTTTTGTGATCCTAAAAGTTACCAAAACATTGTAGTTGCACTGCTGAAGGAGTAAAGTCATATTTCAGTAATTTACACTCATAATGTAATTTAGGTTGCTGTTGTTGTTGGTTGTTGTTGTTGTGTGCCTTCAAGTCGTTTCTGACTTATGGTGACCCTAAGGTGACCTTATCATAGGGTTTTCCTGGTAAGATTTGTTTAGAGGGAGTTTGCCTTTGCCTTCTTCCTTTGAGGCTGAGAGAGTGTGACTTGCCCAGAGTCCCCCAGTTGGTTTCCATGGCCAAGTGAGGATTTGAATCTTGGTTTTGGAGAGTCCTAGTCCAACACTCAAACCACTACATCATGCTAGCTCCCACTCTGACTTCTGGCTATCTGCTTTTGAGGTTTTCTTGGCAAGATTTATTCAGAGAAGGTTTGCCGTTGCCTTCCTCTGAAGCCAAGAGTGTACGACTTGCCCAAGGCCAAGACAGTGGATTTCCATGGCTAAGCAGGGATTCAAATCCTGGCCTCTAAACACCTCCTGCTAAACACCTCCAAGTGCTACACTACACTGGCTTCACTTAGAACTACAGCTCTACCATCATCTGGAGAGTCCCTTCCCTCTGTCCCACCACCGTCTCAGCTCGCTTGGTGGGAACAAGAGAGAGGGCCTTCTTGGTGGCTCCCCCACCGACTTTGGAACTCCCTCCCTAGAAAGGCCAGGATGGCCCCCTCTTTGCTCTCTTCCTGTAAACAGCTAAAAACATTTCTGTGTCAGTAGGCATTTGCACTCTGATGTGGGCTAGACTTTTAAATGCTGTATGATTTGTAGTTTAAAGTTTTTATATAATTTAATATTTTAATGTTTGTGGTTTTAACTGTGCAAATTGTTTAATTTGTTTTTAAATCTGATATTTATACTTTTAATCAATTCTATTGTTTTTAAACTTGGACGGTTTTAAACTCATTGTTAGCTGCCTTGAGTCCCTATATTGGGAGAATGGCAGGATACAAATAAAATAAATAATGACAACAACAATGACAACTTTGTTATTGAGGAAATAATTAATTACAAGTGCCTCATTATATGTAACTAGAGAGTATGGAGGAGTCTCCTTCTTTGGAGGTTTTTAAACAGAAGCTGGATGGCCATCTGTCAGGAATGATTTGATTGTGTATTCCTGCATGGCTTGGGGTTGGACTAGATGGCCCTTGTGGTCTCTTTCAACTCTATGATTCTACATCCTAGCTCTGTTTGAGACAACAGACTGGAATTATTCTGCAAGGCACTCAGCTGTCACTTCAAATAAGGAAGCAATCTAATTAATTCCAGTTTTCCTACATCTGTCCCAGGTGTGTGAAAAGAGGTTGCAGGAAAGGGTCAAAGGCATTTTTTGTGAATGTGAGCTTTAGCATTAAAAAAAACCCCAATCCAATTCCTGGCACGTAGTCCTTGTTAAAATCTATATCCTGTATGAAGTTCTGTCAGTGATCCACCCCTACCCCCTATGTGTCAGCTGAGACTGCCACTTCAAGCTGAAGTGAAAATCCTGGAGACCAGACCCTCTTTATTTACCTCACCATTGCTGTTGAGAGAGAATGAATCTTCCTCCTCCTCTGTGTTTTCTAACAGCTGCCTATCCAGCAACTTAACTGCCTGTTGACCAGATTGCCAGTGGAGGTTGGTAGCTTACATGAATCAACAGTGTGATGCAGCAGCTAAAAAAGCGAATGCGATTCTAGGCTGCATCAATAGGAATCTAGTGTCTAGATCAAGGGAAGTAATAGTGCCACTCTATTCTGCTTTAGTCAGACCTCACCTGGAATTCTGTGTCCAGTTCCGGGCACCACAATTCAGGAAGGATATGGACAAGCTGGAATGTGTCCAGGGGAGGGTGACTAAAATGGTAGGAGGTTTGGAAGCCATGCCCTATGAGGAGTGGCTTAGGGAGTTGGGTATGTTTAGCCTGGAGAAGAGAAGGTGAAGAGGGGACATGATAGCCATGTTGAAACATTTGTAAGGATCATAGAATCATAGAATCATAGAATTGCAGAGTTGGAAGAGACCACGAGGGCCATCCAGTCCAACCCCCCTGCCACGCAGGAAATCTTGATCAAAGCATCCCCGACAGATGGCCATCCAGCCTCTGTTTAAAGACCTCCAAGGAAGGAGACCCCACCACGCTCCGAGGGAGTGTGTTCCACTGCCGAACAGCTCTTACTGTCAAAAAGTTCCTCCTCATGTTGAGGTGGAATCTCTGTTCCTGGAGCTTGCACCCATTGCTCCGTGTTGTAGTCTCTGGAGCAGCAGAAAACAAGCCTGCTCCATCCTCAGCGTGACATCCCTTCAAATACTTAAACAGGGCTATCATATCGCCTCTAAACCGTCTTTTTTCCAGGCTAAACATACCCAGCTCCCTAAGTCTCTCCTCATAAGGCATTGTTTCCAGACCTTTCACCATTTTAGTTGCCCTTCTCTGGACACGCTACAATTTGTCAATATCCTTTCTGAATTGTGGTGCCCAGAACTGGACACAGTATTCTAAGTGAGGTCTGACCAAGGCAGAATAGAGTGGCCCTTTTACTTCCCTTGATCTAGACACTATACTTCTATTGATACAGCCCAAAATTGCATTGGCCTTTTTAGCTGCCGCATCACACTGTTGGCTCATGTTCAACTTGTGGTCTACTAGGACTCCTAGATCCCTTTCGCACGTAGTCTCATTCAGCCAGGTCTCTCCCATCCTATATTTATGCATTTCATTTTTCCGCCCTAAATGCAGTACTTTACATTTCTCCGTATTGAATTTCATTTTGTTAGCTTTGGCCCAGCTCTCCAGTCTATCCAGGTCATTCTGAATTTTGATCCTGTCCTCTAGGGTATTAGCTACTCCTCCCAATTTGGTGTCATCTGCAAATTTGATAAGGATGTCATATTGAAGATGGAGCAAGCTTGTTTTCTGTGGCTCCAGAGACTAAGACACAGTGCAATAGATTCAAATTAAAGGAAAAGAGATTCCACCTAAACATTAGGAAGAACTTCCTGACAGTAAGAGCTCTTTGGCAGGGGAACGCACTGCCTGGGAGTGTGGTGGAGTCTCCTTCCTTGGAAGTTTTTAAGCAGAGGCTGGATGGCCCTCTATCAGGAGTGCTTTGATTGGGTATTCCTGCATGGCAGAATGGAGTTGGACTGGATGGCCCTTGCGGTCTCCTCCAACTATGTGATTCTATGATTCTATGTCAATGGGACAGTGAATCTGCTCCAGGGTTTAGTCTGAACTTTAAAGGAGCTATCCAAGATGGTGAACCTATTTGGGAAATAGAATCACAAAAGCTGGAAGATGGACCTCAAGGGCCAACTGGTCCAACCACTGGCCATGCAGGAATACATAACTAATGAATTCCCAAGATAGTGTTGTCCAACAGCAGTTCAAAAACCCCCAAAGTAGGAGGCTTCATCACCCTCTGGGGTGGTCGATTTCAATGTCAGTGTTTCAGAAAGGGTTCAGCAATCTGGATAGCTCTTTTAAGGTTCATACAAAAATTGAGAAGCGATTCCTATCCTTGGACAGCTCCATGAAACTTCAGACCAAAATCCAGAGGAGGTTCACCACCCCAATGACATGGCAGCCACCAGCTGGCACTGTAGACTAGCAGGTGACAGATGAGATGATCAAATCCTCCATTGAGAGCAGAAATTTTATATGGTGGCATTCTTATGTTACCATAGCGCTAGCTTCCAAGCAGATGGGGGCATTACATGCACATGTGTATCCCCTGCAATATGTACCCACCCCCATTTTAGTAATTTTTAAAAAGGGGTGGTAGCCATGAACACAGTGGCTGATTCTCTGATGCTAATTGAAAGCGGAGGCAATGTCTCCCAGCCTCACTCTGAACTGGTTTTACAGTGTTACCACCATGTTAAATTTGATAGGCTATGTGCAATGAGAGTGTTCTTATCATGGGTTCCCCGACTGGCTAGCATCGCTCAAGAGAGGAGGATACCTAGGTGGCGAGAGAGCCCCAGAAGTTACAGCAAAGAAGGAGAAGCCAAGGTTGGAAACAAAAAAATTGTGGAAAACTATCAACAAGGGAGCCTCTCCCAACAGCCATCCCTATCTCCCCCAAACAAGTTGCAGGTGAATATTTGGTGCAGTGCTAGCCACAGCATCCCCAGGATACCTGCATGGAAAATTGCTTGATCCACACAGCAGGAATTTAATTGGGAACAAGGACAGATTCCCATCTCCATGCAAATGGCCACATTAAATAAAAACCAGGGAGGTGGGAATTACCAGAGGGAGGTGGTTCTAAAACGGAACATGCTCTGAAACTGCTGCTGTGCTCTTTAATATTCAGATTGGTCCCCCATGCCAGTCAGGTCTGCTCTTCTGCAAGCACCGTTTGCAGTTTGATGCCTTTCCAGAGGTTCAGCTGGGAGGAATGCAGATGAGAAGAAGAGAAGGGCAGCCAACTCTTGTGGCTGAGGAGGTGGGGAATATCTCCCACCTTGGTGCTACCTTTCCATGGTGGTGGGCTGCATGCTCTTGGGAAGAAGAGGCTATGGTCATGGTAGCACTGCTGCTGGTACCGTCTCCCATATCAGACAGGCTTTTGCTTTTGCTGAGGAGCCAGACTTAAGGTTTCAAACAGCTACTGGCCAGTAGCAATAGTATGGGAGCTCTGATCACTCAAAGACAATGGCAATAGCACTATGTGTGTATGTGCCTTCAAGGTGATAAATTTCATAGGGCCTTCTTACAACATTATCAGACGTGGCAAAAATCACAGGATTACAACGTCAGGGTAGTGCAAATGGGCCCCACTATTGCATGATGTTATTGCCTTTGCATTATTACTCCATGTTCCAGCCATGAAAAAAACGTTCTTTCTCATTCATGGGCCTGTGCCTTCAAGGTGACCCCATTAATTTCATAGGGCCTTCTTAGGACATTACCAGACATGGCAAAAATCATGGGATTACAACATCAGGGTAGCGTGAATGTGCCCTGCTATCACACATCACTGTTGTCTTTGCGTTATTACACTGTGCTCCAGCTGCGAAAAAGGCATTCTTTCTCATTCACAGGACAAACCATCAATAGATCGTCCATAGCACGCTTTTTGCACTGACTGCATGCGAAACCACGTCCCATTGTAATCATGAGATTAGTGTGACTGGGCAGTCCTCAATGTGAAAACCTCCAGGTGAGAATGTGAAAATGAAGCACAGGACCCTTTTTAATTTGCACATTTCTAGGTTTGTTTCAGTGCTTCTGTGTTCATTTACTTCCTTAATTAAGGGTTTTTAAAGTTTAAGCAACTGGACTTGTTTATCTCGGATTGGCCTTTTTAGTCATCAGCGCGCTTGCAGAAAGTGCGGGATGAGTCCTTCCTGAATCTTCGTTTGCAAAGAAAAGCCAGAGAGAGAGAGAGAGAGAGAGAGAGAGAGAGAGAGAGAGAGAGAGAGTTTTAAGCACTCTTGCGTCTCCTTGCGATTATATCCGAAATTTCACCCATGCTGAATCATGGAAGTAAACTCTCATTCTTGAAGTGCTAGTCGTCTTTGTGCAATAATTCTGTGGTGTTTCTTTTGTGTGATTACAGCTATGTGTGATAATAAGTGTTATAATGCCACAATGTAATTTGCCAAATTACAGCATTTTTAGATGCTAGTCTGATAATGTCCATAAGCAAGGAGTACTCAGAGGTGGTTTTGCCAGTTCCTTGCTCTGAAATCTAGCCTATAGCATCTGGTACTTACTAGCTGTCTTCCATCCAAGTACTAACCAAGCCTGACCCTGCTTAGCTTCCAAGATCAGATGGGATCTGGGACTTTTAGGCCAGTTCTTTAACCCTTTCTTTACCAGGGACTCCCTTTAAATATCTTTTGTTGCTGTGGATCCCCAAGACTTAACTCAAGATTTAAAACAACTACAAGAGGAATACTGAACCATTAACAATTACACCATCCATTAAACATTCCCTCTGAGTTGCCAGAGGGAGAGGAAAGACTTTTCTTCCTGCTTCTTCCAGCCAGTTTGCGGTGGAGTGGATTGAACAGCAATGCGCAAGCCCAGCCAGCCAGCCAGCCTTTGCTCCTGTCACGTGGCTGCTCCACTGTGGGGAGGAAGTGGGCTGAACAGCCTTCAAGCCTTTGCAGACCCCCTGTGAGGACATCACAGACCCTTGTGGGTCTGTGGACCACAGGTTAAGAACTACTGCTTTGGGCTATTTAGGCCCTTGTGCCGTAGCTAGAGAGCCAGTAGTGGCTTGAGCATTGGACTACAACTCTGGAGACCAGGATTCAAATCCATGCTCAGCCATGGAAACACACTGGGTGACCTCGGCCAAGTCACACTCTCTCAGGCTCTGAGGAAGGCAAAGGCAACTCCCTCTGAACAAATCTTGCCAAGAAAATCCTATGATAGGGTCGTCTTCAGGTTGCCATAAGTTTGAAATGGCTTGAAGGCACACAACAACAACAACAACAACAACAACAACAACAATGGTAGCTAAGTCTAAAGGATCCAGTACTCCTGAAGCCTTTTACTTTGGAATCCCTCTGATCATAGAATCATAGAGTTCGAACAGACTACAAGGGTCATCTAGTCCAACCCCCTGCCATGCAGGAATACCCAATCAGAGCATTCCCAACAGATGGTCATCCTGGGTCTCTTTAAAAACCTCCAAAGGAGACTCCACCACACTCACAGGCAGTGCATTCCACTGCTGAACAGCTCTTACTGTCAGGAAATTCTTCCTAATGTTTAGGTGGAATCTCTTTTCTTGCCATCTCCATTCCTGATGAACTCTCCCTAGAAGCAAAAATGACTAAACTGAAGCTGAACGTTGGACTATCATGAGATGATGTGACTTCTTAGGAAAAAAAATGATAATGCTTGGTAAAGTGAAAGGCAGGAAGAAAAGATGGAGGCTGAAGTACAAATGGATTGATTCCATCAAGGAAGCCAGGATTACCCTGAGTTTGCAAGATTGGAGCAAGGCTGCTAATGACCAGGGCTCTGGGAGGTCTCTCATTCATAGGGTTACTAGTATAAGTTGATGCCGACTTTGTGGCAAATGACAATTACCACTAGCAGCAGCAAAAAAAGCCAATGTGGTTGGTTGGTTGTTGTTGTTATTGTTGTTGTTGTGTGCCTTCAAGTCTTTTCTGACTTATGGCAAACCCATCATAGGGTTTTTTTGGCAAGATTTGTTCAGTGGAGGTTTGCTGTTGTCTTCCTAGATTTTCAGACAACACTGTTATAGTGTTACTATTCCACTATATTTGCTATGGCTGCCTCTGTTGAATCCTGGGATTTGCAGTTTAGGGAGGGGCATTTGCAACTCTCAGCCGGAGAGCTCTTAGGCCTCACTAAACTACAAGCCCCAGAATTCCACAGCAGGAAGCCAGAGCAATTAAAGTGGAATAGTAACACTATAATAGTGTAGTCTGAAAATCTCCTTCCTCTGAGGCTGAGAGAATGTGACTTGCCCAAGGTCACCCAGTGGGTTTCCATGGCCAAGCTCCCCAGGATTTGAAACTTAGTCTCCTGGAGTCCTAGTCCAGCATTCAGACCACTACACCACGAGGGCCCCTTGTTGTTGTGCGCCTTCAAGACTCCACTAGAAGTCTTGTAGAAATTAGTAGTAGAACTACTAGTAGAAATTAGTGATTGACAGGTGATGACTCCAATGTTAGGCTGGAGCCATTACCTGTCGATCACTAATTTCTACTTAGGAAAACTCCCCCCTCTGTCTGTTTAATAGGTAGAAATAATTTCTCCTTTATGCTATTTATACTCAATCTTTCTCTCATGAACAGGACTCAAGTTGTTTAAAATTTGACAGCATACAATTATAAACTCAAATGTATGGAAGGGGAAAGAATTTAGAGCACAGGCTAAAAACACACCATTCTTAAAAAACAAAACCCACAGCCTCCCCATCCAATTAAAAATGCCCTTTATAGAAAGGGAGGTCAGTTTCAAGAGACCCCTCTGAATAAAAAATACTTTGTCAATGAAAAGACAACAGGGGAGGAACTAGCTTAGCTTCTCTGAGTAGAGACTTCCAGAACCGGAAAGGAACCGGATCATAAATCCCTGATTCTGGGACTGTCCAGTCTCTGACCATAGAATCATAAAATTAGAAGAGACCACAAGGGCCATCTAGTCCAACCTCCTGCCATGCAGGAACACATAATCAAAAACTCTCAACAGATGGCCATCCAACCTCTGCTTAAACCCCACCAAAAGGAGATTCTACCACACTCTGAGGCAGCGCATCCCACTGCTGAATACTTAGTTCTTTATTACCACTACTACTAATACTTAGTTATTTATTATCCGCCTCTCTCCTCAGAATTGGGGCAGGGTACAACATTACACAGTACAGTATACAGTACAGTATACAGTAAATTCAATACAAAACATTACAATGCAATTTTTAATACAATACATTTCAGAGTACAGCACATTCAGTACAGACAATTGACAATGTGAGTGTACTGTCAAGAAGTTCTTCCTAATGTTTAGGTGGAATCTCTTTTCCTGGAGTTTGAACCCCTTGGTCCGTGTCCTAGTCTCTGGAGCAGCAGAAAACAAGCTTGCTCCATCCTCTGTATGATATCCCTTCAAGTATTTAAACATGGCTGTCATGTCCCCTCTCCACCTTCTCTTCTCCAGGTTAAACATACCCAGCTCCCTAAGCTGTTCCTCATAGGGCATCATGGCTTCCAGACCTCCCACCATTTTGATCGTCCTCCTCTGGACACGTTCCAGCTTCTCAATGTCCTTCTGCAATTGTGGTGCCCAGAACTGGACATGGGATTCCAGGTGAATACTGGCATGAAGTAGGCATATCACCACAAAAGGAGGAAATGCAGATGTAGCTCCTGCTAGAACATTTTGCTTACTCTGTGACCTCCACAATAGTCTGCCATAAGCAACTAAAAACCTCATCACTACCTTGTCATTCTCACCCTGAGCTAACCAGCTCCCTCAATTATCTTCATGTTCTTTTTCTGAAAATAGTTCTGGAGCCTTGCTTCCAAACATTCACCTTCCCCAACATCACTTTCTATTGTCTGCCCCCATTGCATGCATACTCAACATGGAGGCTCCAATCAGCTACAATGGTCACTAACCCTTGATACACACTTTCACTATGAGTATGTTTAGCACCCTTTTAAAGCACCAACACAGTCCTGATAGTTTAAAAGGCACCTAACATAATCCAGCACTCTATCATTCATAGTAAGTAGCAGCATACAAAAAAAAAACACTAAATCAACCAAGACGACTCAAAGCAGTGAGCCAAGCCACATTGTTTTGTGAACATATTATATTAAAACATAAACATCTTGCATAAGAAGCAACTTTCTCCCCCACCCCTGCTGAGATTATGGACTTATCTTGTGCAGAAGAATCTTGGCAGTAACTAATTACATGCAATTAGTTACAAACAATCACTTAACTACACATTTCTTTCTTTTTTCCAAATAACAAGAACATAACTACATCATATTGCAATTGTAGAGATAATTTCACTAATTTTGCAGGGCAGAATTTCACTAATTTTGTCATGGACTAGTTACTGCTACTAACTCTTTTGGGGGGCTTGTAACTATGACTGCATCTACACTGTAGAAATAATACTGTTTTGCACCACTTTAGATGCCAGGGCTCCATGCTACAGAATCCTGGGATTTGTAGTTTTGTGAGGCACTATTTGGCAGAGAAGGCTTGTAGAACTACAAATCCCAGGATTCCATAGGGCAGAGCTACAGCACTTAAAGTGGTGTCAAACTGCATTATTTCTACAGTGCAGCTGCACCCAATAACTACAATAAATATCTAAGACTTCCCTTATTTTTTCTTGCACACAAGAATGAAAAATTTCAAAACTTTTCCCACTGTTGGGAAAGATTTTTTTAAAAGATGTTTTTGCACATTTTAAAATGATTTCTCTCCATGTTAAGATTGATTTGATGAAAAATGTATGTAACACAAAAATACGTTGTGTAAACTATCTCTTTCTTTGGCAGCCCCTTCCCCCAAATACATGGTGGGATTGTTCAGAAAGCCTTGCTGTTGCTATTGTTCCTTCTAGTCACTTGTGACTTACGGCAATCCTAAAGTGAACAGAGAAATTGCAGGCTTTCTTGGCAGGGACTGTTCCAAGAAGGTTTGCTATTGCTTTCCTCTAAGGCTGAGAGAGTGTGACTTGCCAAAGGTTACCCAGTTAAATTTCTGTGGCTGAGCAGGGATTCAAACCCTGGTTTTCCACAATCCTAGACCAACACTCAAACTACTACAAAACGCTGGCTTTCAGCAATCCTATCAATACAGACTATAACCAGAGAAAGTTCCTTTAAAAAAGTAACTTGGTGAGCTCTGGTTAAGCATACTTAGAAAGACATTGTGTGTGTATCTGCCTTCAACTCACTTGTCAAATTATAGCAACCTCATGAATTTTATAGGGCTTTCTTAGGCAAGGAATCCTCAGAGGTGGTTTTGCCAGTTTCTTCCTCTGAAATACAGCCTACAGAACCTGGTATTTGGTGGCAGTCTCCCATCCAAGTATTAACCAGGGCTGACCCTGCTTAGATTCCAAGATCAGATGGGATCTGATGCCTTTAGGGTATTTAGGCCTTACCTTGAAAGACATTGCATGATCACAATTCAGTGTATGGCAAATTAAATCAAACAGATATGGCTCTGCTTGTACAGTGAAACTCTTAAAACTCTCAAAATTGATTGACTGAGCTGCTATGATGGCAAGGAATGTTTATGCACATTCCAACTTCTCTGTGAGAAATGGAGGAGGAATGTTTACATCCCTCTTTCTTGGAAAAAAGAAGAAGCAACCTGTTTGGCAGAGACTGAAAATTCACACAGGGAGATTGGGGCACTAGCTTTGAGCCCCAGCAGGCAAGCTCTTGGGGTAGCTAAGAAATAGGAAACCCAAAGGCTAGGTTGTTGGAAGAAGCAGGCAGTGGGCTTAAAATAGCAACTAAAAGGATAGATAGAAGGACAGAGGAAAAAAGTGAGAGGGCTTAAAGAGGATACAGCTGGATACAGCTTTCACACAGCACAGTTATAAAACTGATTGCAAGTGAAGTGCAATGGTTGTATCCTCTGGAATCATGGGATTTGTAGTTTGGTGAGACCCTAGAGTGCTCCAGCTGAGAATTCTACATAAGCCTCACTAAACTGCAAATCCCTGGGTTCCACAGAACAAGAACCATGGCAATTAAAGTGGAATCATAATGCTATAATTCTGGATCATGATGGTATAATTCTCCTGATTAGATTGGGGAAGGGGCAGGTTAATAATCAGGCTGAATTTTACACCTTTATTTAAAAAAAAATTCCTGCTCTTTCTCTGTATACATCTACTTTTGATTGCAACACCCACAGTATTAAAATAAAAGGACATCTTAAGATCAGAGCGTAGTGCAGTGGTTTTGTTGGGATCACAGCTCCCAGAATCCTCCACCAGCATGGCTGTGCTGGCTGGGGAATTTATGAGGTTATAGTCCAAAAAAAGAAAAATCACTTCATCCAGCTTGACTTAAAATGAACTAAGATTGTCATTTCTAGTCCCCTCGCCCCCGCCACAGCTGTGTTATTTCTGATTTCCTGGGTTTTCCTACCCTTATAACAGAAAACCCTATGAGTGAGGTTTTCCAAGTCCTTTCCTCTGGTTCCTCAAGCACTTTTGATAGCTATGGCCAGCTCTCTGTTCATTCTTGAGCACATAAGTAATTCTGAATTTTGCAAGCAGCATGAGGGATTTTGCCACTGCTGATGGCTCAGCCTCATTATTTAATTACTCAGGTGGCAGTGAAAATGATGCCTCTTGTAGAATAAAGGGGATAACAAAAAGAAGAAACCCAGTGTTCAGAAGGATGGGGGCGGGCAGGCGGGTAGGCAGGGAGACAGCCGATGTAATCTGTTCTGATTTCAGCAAAATGGCACACGGAAAAGGCAACTTGGAAAATTAATTTAAGCCTCTGGGCTTAAACACAGTCTGTTGCATGGGCAAAAAATTGGCTGGCAGACCATAAACAAATGGGCTGAACTTATGAAATAGGAGATAGTGGTGGAATAATGGGGGGTGGAGAGTAAAGGGAATAGGCATGACCGTCCAGTCTTATTGAACATCTGTTTCCAAATGATGCAGAAAAGGGGGCAGATGTCAGGTTGTTTCAATCCACTGATCGTAGTGAACTGGGAGGCATCCAGAAGACAAAGCAAAGAACATGAAAGGACTTGAAGAGACAAGAGTGTGGGTGTGTTATACACACATCATGTTGTGATAATGGGATCCTCCCATTACCTGGCCAGCACAGTCCATCAGGCAAACAAAGGGTTAACTAGGTGTTGAGAGTAAAGTTACATTTTATTGGGGGTCTGAGTAATGGAGAAGGCACAGGTCAGGAGACACAGCTGACCAATGAAGATGTCCAGAGAAGCAATCTTCCAGATGCTTTGGAGAAGAGGTGATGAATACTGCCTCAGGCCAGAAGGCATAGAAAGAACAAAGAGACATCAGTTGAGACTAAGCCAAAAGGCATAACCTCCCAGCTTCCCTGAAACCCAGCACAACTGGACTGCGTGTTGTAAGTAGACTAGGGACTGTTTAGCTAGTCAGGGAACTAAATTCCTTCACACATGTATATACAGTCAGACCACCATATCCATGGAACCAATATCCGTGGTTTCAGTTATCTGTGGCTGAAAAAAAGGGATGCATACCATAGAGTCCCATGGCCCATATGCTTGCAACCCTTACTTTGATTTCTCAGGCTTTTTTGTTTTCATGGAGAGTTGACCAAATCTAAGGAGATTTTCAGATGGGGTATTTATTCTGTGGGAGACATGGAACAGGGTCGAGAAAAAGTCTTCTTTTCAGAAGACGTTGACCCTTTTCTGTGTCCCCCCCTGTCCTCATTCTGCATTTCCCCGTGATATTTTCATCACGGGGAAACATCGTTTTTGGACCAACCGTTCCATTGTAGTAAAGGAATCACAGGTGGTCCGAAAGGTGTCCCATACTTCTCCTGTGATGACAGCTGCCGGGGGAGGGGAGGAGGTCTGTTCTGGACATTTTGGGAAGGAACAGGACACCCAGGTAAGTGGCACCCTTTCCCTCCTCCCCGGGTTACTTGGTTTTTTTGTATGTGTTTTTGTGCTTGGTGTAGTATTTTGACAGTTGGGGGGGGGGTTATTCTCATGAGAACAAGTGGGATTTCAGTTCCCGGCCATAAAGGCAGCCTTACAATGGCTGCATTTACGTCCAGCCAGCTTGGGGAGAGGGAGGACGTTCCTGATGTGGAATAAAGGTAAGTGTTTGAACATTTCCCCTTTATTCTGGGGCAGGAATGGGATTGGAACTTGCGGGGCAGGAATGGGGCATTTGGCCCCGTTTGAAAAAGTCCTAATTCCAGTTACTGCAGTTTTATTTGACTGGCTATGATCACTGTGGCTTAAGGGTTTGTCGAGATGGGCTATTTATCCCATCTTGCTCCCGTCCCTGCAGTCCAAACAATGTTTTGCCCTTGGGCAGGCCTCCTTCCTGGCTTCAGAGAATGCAATGTGGGTAGCAGTGACAGAGGCTGCAGAGGTGGGTTGGTGTGTCTGTGTGGACTCCATCCCGCTTCATGCAGGTAACAGAGAGGCAACAAACCTGATCTGGGGCCAGAATATGCCAGCGGAAAGCCAACATATTCTGGCCAGTGTAGATGAGCCCTAAATCTTGGCCAAAACCCTCATTCTTAATTCCTACTACTGCATTTTGAATTCCTACTAGAGGAGTCCCATTGAATCAATTGTTGAATGGCAAGTTTTAATGGTGAGTGACCTGTATTTATTTATTTAACTTTATGCTTAAAGCAAGGGTGGGCAACTGTGAAAATCTGGGGGGCTGCAACATCCTCATCACCATCATTATAATTTTTTTATGTCTTACCTGCCTCTCCCTAAGGGTTGAGGTGGGGTACAACATAAATTATAATACAGTATATGGCATAAAATCATTCAGAAACACTGATGACAACACAGGATTAAAAGAATCATTAAAATCATTCATAGACGTAAAATACCAGTTTAAAATTCATAGCTTAAAATCAACTGGGTAGATTTGCCAGAAGAGATAGGTCTTTAGTGCTGTTTTAAATTCCAACAGGATGTTTAGCTGTTGAGTCTCTTCTGGCAGGTCGTTCCACAGTCGTGGGGTGGCTGATGAAAAGGTCCTCTGGGTGACAGTTGTCAGCCTAGCCCTGGCTAGTTGAAGTCAATGTCCCCCAGAAGACCTGAGTGTACGGGGTGGATTGTACAGGAGGAGGCAATTCTGAAGGTAACCTGGACCCCAACCATGTAGGCTTTACAGGTAATTACCAACACTTTGTACTTTGCCTGGAAACTAACTGGCAGAACTTGGAGGTTCACTCCCCCATTAAAAATAAATTGGAAACATTTCCCACCCCAAGAGGTACTAGGGGCAAATTCACTGTATTTTTATGCCTTCCTGGACCATTTAAGGAAATATAGAAAAACAGGAAGTGAGCAGATGACACTTCCTGTTCACTTCCGATTTTCAGTTAATTTTTTAAGGCCTCCTTTGGGCCTAAATTGGCCTAGGGATGGGGACAAAATGGCCCTCGCACTCCCTAGAGGGAATTTTGGGGCATTTTTTAAGGGGGGGCATTTTTATTCCCCCCCCCCCGGGTGGCCAAGGGAAGCAAAACCTGGTAGAAATGTCTTTGACATCCCCTAAAGGGCATTTTTTGAGCAACCTCTTTGTGGCCATTTTTGCCCTCTGGGGAGACCTAGGAACAATAAAAATGGCCCTGGCTGGCCGTATGTGGCTCACAGGCTGCCCTTTGCCCACCCTTGGCTCAAAGTGACTCATGCCACCAATCCCCCCACATCCTTCAACAATCTGAAATTGACCAGAAATGGGAACTCACTGTTGCTTGCGAGTCAGCTCCTGTTCTTTCTGCACAAGATCTTGCTTGAGGGACGCCAACATCTCCACGCTGACATCCACCTGGCGGGAGAGCTCTACAGCCCGATCCTCCAGCTCTTGTTTTTCCCGGCTTAACCGGAGACTCTCCTGCTTGGCTTTCTCCAGCTCCGAAGTCTTCCGGTCCAATTCCACCTGGAGGCGTCCCACTTGAGAGGCGATCTTCTGTTCTACTTCTTCAGTCAGTTTCTCCAGGCGCTTGTCCACTTCCAGTTTCTCAAAGGCCCGGATCTTGAGGCGGGTCAGACCTTCCTCGTAAGCTGCATCTACAGCAGCTACAGCTGCTGCTGCGGCAGCAGGTGGGGTAGTGGCTGACGTCATGGCCTTGCGGGTGAAGATTTCGGTGAGTGGGATTTCGATCTCGTGGACGTAGCGGGAGGCCACTGGCGAGGACGACGTTTCTAGCTCGTCGGCAGCAATGAGGTCACAGGTGAAACGCTGCTCCTTGCCCTGGAAGGAAGTGCTCTCAAAGATGTCCCGTCGAGCGGCGGGTGTCAGGAGGGTGGCATCCGATGCCAGCGGGAAGACGGTAGCATCGCAGATGCTGTTGGTCTTGGAGAGGACATAGAGGGTCTCGTAGGTGTGGTTGTACTCCAAGTGGGCTCGTAGGGAGGACAGGCTCCGGAAGCGCTTGTGTTCCCCGCAGCGCGGACAGCGGTATGGCAGGTCCAGGGAGGCCATCCCTCAGCCGCTCCGCCCTCGGCGCAGCAGCCCTCCTTCTCCTCCTCCACAGGTAACCAGCTGCCGGGCCCCTGTCATGGTGCAGCAGGCACGTGGTGGGAGGCACTGGGAGCAGCAGTGGAGACAGAGGGAAAGGGGCACAGCAGGAGGGCAAGTCGGCTCCACAAGGTCATCGCTGGGGTTAGGGGCAGGCAGGTGAAGTCATGGAGGTGGGGGATCGCACACACTGACCCAAAGGGACCGCCGTGGGAGGCCTGGTCAGCATCGAGCACAGCTGGTGGCACTGGAAGAAAGAAGCAGGATCAGCAGTGCCTTGACATCCAGTCCACAGAATAATAAAATCATAGAGTTGGAAAAGACCACGAGGACCATCCAGTCCAACCCCTTGCCATGCATGTCTCCCGAGAACCACAATTTCCCACTTTTGGCCAGAACCTGGAGAAGGGACTTGTGTGAACCACAATTCCCAGGGTTGCCCAGCCAGCATGGGAGCTGTAGTCTGAACAAATCACTTCCCAAGTTCCACTTGGCCCTGTAAATGCTCTACCCAAAGCAAGTACAGTTGTCCCTTCACATTCGCTGGGGTTTGGTTCCAGGACCCTCCGTGAATACCCAAATCCGTGAATACTCAAGTCCCATTATATCCAATGGCAGAGCAAAATGGTGTCCCTTATATAAGATGGCAAAATCAAGGTTTGCTATTAGGATTGTTAATTTTTAAGAATATTTTTCAAGCCGTGAATACTCAAATCCGTGAATGTCAAATCCGTGAATGTGGAGGGACAACTGTACTGTAAACTAATAGAGACTGATGGACTTGTCTATGCTGAAGCCACTCCATGTTTGTGTGGAACCTTTAAAGCAGAGCTCCACAGCTCCTCTCCAAGGTGCTGAATCATTGGAGCTCTCCAAGGTGCTAAACACTGCAGCATAGAAAACACACACCACCCAAACATTTCTTTGCTGGAGTTCCTGCATAAAAATTCATATATGTGAACAATGCACATACATTTTAGTCAATGAAGAAATGCACCCGGAAGCTGGTTCTCCAAGATTATGTGGGGCAGTGAATTCACTCTGGATTTTAGTGTGAACTTTCAAAGAGCTACCCAAGATGCCACAGTCAAGTTCCAACAAAACCAGAATGGATTAGACGCCCCAATGACATGGGGCTCATCTACACAGGCCAGGATATGCTAGTTCCCCACCTTCTGCCCATGGATCAGGCCCATTCCTCCCCTGTTGTCTGCACGGAATGGGAGGAACTCCAGACAGGCATGGCAGCCTGTTGCTGCAGCTGCCGCCACCACTGTCTTCCTTGCTCTCTCTGAAACCAGGTAGCTGGACAACAGCATGTGACCAAGGCCCCCTGCATGTGACCAGCCTTGGTCACATACTGCGGGCCTGCTTCCTGCTACAGAAGAGTGATGGCAGAAGGCACCTGAAGTGATGGGCCAGTGGGCCGGAATGGGCTCCTATGACCACACAGGGGCCTCATCTGTTTTTTGTCAGTGGCAGTGGTTTTTCCTGGGTATTATTTTAAAACTAGGTGTACCCAGCATAACATATGCCCAATCGCTCTTCTCTTTCTGTAAGGTTCTCTGTTTGCCTTTTTTGTCGTAATGTTTCATTTTGATGTCTTAGTCTATTTGATCTGTCCTCTAATGTTTCATTATGATTTCTTCTACAGTTTCTCAGAGTTCTTTCACACAGTTCACCCATTTTTACATGTTTTTAAAAATTAATAAATTGTTGTATGTGTTTTTTTTCTCAGAATCCTTTCACACGGTACAGCTACACGCTATTATTTTAGGAAAAAATATTGCATTGTTTGTCATGTAGGTGGTGAGTGGCTGAGGGAGTGCAAGGAGGGAGAGGTCCTTGTGAAGCTGATTGTGAAGTAGATGCAGATTGAGTGGCAGGAGTGGATTTTGAGGTAGAGAGTGGGTGGTGATTGGCTGAGGAAGTGCGAGGAGGGAGGGGATTGGTTGGGTATGTTTTCCTAAGCAACCAATCAGCACACTGGGCAAGGAAACATACCCAAGATAGACACACACACATACCACACACACATACATTTTATCAGGCCCTATCACATCTTCCCCCTGTCTTAGCCCCATCTTTGCCCTGGCCATTGTGAGGACTCCTGGGAGCAAAATGAGAAAAAAGCCCTGCATTGTCAGGACTTCAGGGCTCCAAGATGGGGTAAATGGCCCATGTAGAGAAGCCCATGGAAGCCACTAGTCATCACTGAACCAACTCAGGAAGGTCTCCTTTAAATCTTGCTATAATTACAGGAGACCAAAGAAGTAAACAGAAATCCCATCAGGATAGTGCATGGTCCATATCTTCTTCCCATGCATGTCAAGCTTGATGCAGATTATCCAAGCTGATGGAAGAGAAGAGGAGTCTGATTGGAATAGTAAAGAGATCCCTGGAGGAACTGGGGAAAGCGGCAGTTGGGAAGCCTTTCCTTTCAAGGCTCCTGAGAGCTGAGAAGGCATTCATCTCAGTGTCAACCTGTCAAGCCCATGACTCCTGCCTCTGATCCATCAATCACTCTTCCAGCTTGTTTGTTTTTTAAGCAGGCTGCCAAAGAGTGGACTGGCTGGAAGGAGATGGGCAACTTGGAGCTCAGAAATGTTGGGACTGGAATCTTATGCACACGCCTCAGTTCCCCTACTGAAGCAGTGGGACATTTTTGTTCCATGCGCAACATCCACATTTGGCTACAGAAGTGGAGTTATGCATGCAGTGCCCCTTGCATGGATGCGCATTGCTCATGAATGTGCCTATCCACCACACATGGCTCTACATGAGTGTACATTCACATTGTCATGTGGATCTGCATTGTGCATCGACGTGTATACATGCTGGGTTGCACATTTGGCATCTCGGTCCAGTTGCACAATGTTGCCACTTAACACAAGGTCAGTATAGCACCACTAATGTGTAAGTCTGCATGTGGAGATTTATGCTACACCACTCTGATGTAGGTTCTTGGCCTGGGGTGATGGGCTGGAACCTTATGGATGACTTGTGGTAGCATCAATGCCATCACACAAGTGCTTGTGCTTTGTTGGAAGTTGCAGCAGCATGGTCTCCTAATTTGAGCTGCACAGGTTGTTTATTGCTGGCGGAAGCATTATGCAAGTAAATGCATTTTCTAAAAGGTCGGCAGGTTCTTCCATTTTGCTTGGTGGCAGAGGAGTGATTATACCATTGTACAGCCGGTGAGAGCAAGACACTGTCACCTGTTGTACAATCAGGTTGTGCAATGGTACGATCCAGTCCAGTTCTGGCACAGAAGATCTCCAGCATAGCTGGAGCAAGTCTACACTTAGTTCTTGTGTGCATTCAAGTCCTTTCTGACTTATGGCGACCCTATCACAGGATTTTGTTAGCAAGATTTGTTCAGAGGGAGCTTGTCTTTATCTCAATCTCTGCAATGTTAGAAATTAGAAGACTTTAGGAAAATTTTATGTAGGAGGGACAGAATGCTTATTATTGAGAGGTACAATGCCCTCATTTTGCCTTCCCCCGATAATGACACCCCTACCTGGAACTCAGGATGGCTTTAAAAAGTTTAAACATATACAGATTTAAGTTCACATCATTAAAACATACAAAAGGTTAAATATAATTCAACTATCTATAGCAGTGGCTTTTTACCTTTTCTTTAGCAGGGACCCCCTTTAAATATCTTTTGTTGCCACAGACCCCCAAGACTTAATTCAAGGTTTAAAACCCTAACAACAATAACAACAACAAACAATGACACAATTACACCATCCATTAAACCTTCCCTCAGAGGCACTGAAGGGGGAGGGAAGACTTTTCTCTTGCTTCTTCCTGAAAATTTGTGGCTGGAGAGGATTGAATGGCAATGTGCAGGTCAAGTCAGCCAGCTAGCCTTTGCCTTGGCTTCTGTCATGTGGGCTGAGCAGCCTTCAGTCCTTCGTGGACCCGCTGTGAGGACACTGCAATCCCCTGGGGGTCCACAGACCACAGGTTAAGAACCACTGATCTAAGGAATTAGAGCCAGCACATTGTAATGGTTGAACTCCAGACTACGACTGGAGAATAGGGTTCGAATCCCACTCAGCCATGGAAATACACTGGGTGACCTTGGGCAAGTCACAATCTCTCAGCCTCAGAGGAAGGCAATGACCCCTCTGAGCAAATCTTGCCAAGAAAACCCATGGTAGGGTTGCCATAAGTGATAAACAACTTGAAGGCATACAACAACAAACAACATCTATAGAATTAAAAGCCATTTTTTTCCTTATTAAATGCCTTAAAGTTAGCTCTTACTTAAGGTGACTCTATCATGGAGTTTTCTTGGCCAGATTTCTTCAGAGGAGGTTTGCCATTGCTTTCATTTGAGGCTGAGAGCGTGTGACTTGCCTTAGGTCACCCAGTGGGTTTTCATGGCTGAGTGGAGATTTGAACTCTGTTCTCCAGAGTCATAATCCAACACTGAAATACTGAAACCACAACACCCTACACAGCTGCTAAACTGCTAAGCAGAGGTTTTAAAAGTGACTGTTGGATTACAACTCTCAGAATCCTCTCATCTGGGGGATTCTGGGAGGTGTAGACCCACTTTCCCAGAAAGGTCTTTCCCATCAATTGTTATCTGATCCTTTTCTACTGGAAATGACAAGAACCTGGAACCTGGGACAGACTGCATGGTTTGCATGTTTTTGTGTCACAGCTCTCAGAATCCCCTCAATGGTGGGGGGGGGGTGGTTTCTGGTTACTGTAGTCTAAAAAGGTCACTTCTTCACTCTCTGCTCATAAGGTTGCTCAGATGAAAGTCTTGCCACATAGATTATTTTGGAGAGATACCATATTGTAATGGATCATCTGGTCTCAGGGTAGAAGGTACCAGGTTTGAAGGTTCTTGGCATCTCCAGCATGTAAGAAGCAAGACAGCAAGTACAGGAAGGGCTGTTCATAGAATCATAGAGTTGGAAGAGACCACAAGAGCCATCTAGTCCAACACCTCGCTATGCACAGTCTTGGAGACCCACCAACAATTAGGGCAGAACGGTCAGTAGCCCTCCAGTGGTGGGTGGACCACATTTCTCATCTGTCATAGCCTGTATCACCAACAGCAAAGGACAATGGGAGATGCAGTTGAACAACATGTGGAGGGCTACATGTTCTACAGAGAATACTGACCCCAAAGGATCAATAGTCCTGAATTATGGGACGGAATCCTGCAGCCTGTTAGATATTGCTGGTCTACAACTCCCAGCATTTCTCACCATTGGCTATGCTGGCTAGGGTTGATGGAGCTTGCAGTCCAACAATACCTGGAGGGCCATATGATTCCCACACCTGGTTTAAATTTAGGCCAACCCCACTTTCATCCTACTCTACATCCTGGAGAGAAGGGACTAGTGGGGTGTGAAAGGCTTTTGTCTTGGGCCCGGTGTTGTTTGACATCTTTATAAATTACTTAGATTGCGGAATAGAAGGCATGCTTATCAAATTTGCATCTGACACCAAATTAGAGAGGGGGGGTAGCAAATTCCTCAGAGGACAGGAATAGAATTCAAAATGACCTTGACAGATTGAAGAGCTGGACCAAAACTAACAAAATGAATTTGAACAGGGAGAAATGTATGGTACTACATCTATGCAGGAAAAATAACATGCACAAATATAGGATGGGTGACACCTGGGTTGAAAGCAATACACATGAAAAGAATCAAGGGGTTTTAGTAGACCACAAACGGAACATGAATCAATAGTATGATGCAGCAGCCAAAAAAGCCAATGCACTTCTGGGCTGCATCCACAGGGGTCCAGATCAAGGGCTACTCTATTCTGCTTTGGTCAGACCTCACCTGGAATTATTATAAGGTCCAAATGCACACTATACAAGTAATCCAGCTTCACACTAGGTTATTTGCCATAGCTCCTTCCTACTGAATCCTGGGATTTGTAATTTTACAAGGTCTTTCTCTGACAAAGAGTGCTGGTGCCTCACCAAACTACAAATTCCAGAATTCCATAGGAGAAAGCCATTGCAAATAATCCAGTTGCAAACTGGATTATTTGTGTAGTGTCGATTTGGCCTTTGTTTGTGAATGTGCCTTCAAATTGCCTGTTGACTTATGCAACCCATGAATTTCCTAGGGTTTTCTTAGGCAAGGTATCCTCAGAGGTGGTTTTGTCAGTTTTCTCCTCTGAAATATATCCCCCAGCACCTGATATTCCTTGGTGGCCTCCCATCCAGGTTCCAGCCTGGCCTGACCCTGCTTAGCTGCCAAGATTAGACAAAATATGGTGCCTTTAGGGAATTTAGGCCACCTCTGCTTTATTGTCAACATGGCCCAATCAATCAAAACTCTTTGCATTTCATTCCTGTCACGAATACACAGTGTGGTTTTAAATTTCACCCGCCTTTGTTGGAAAGGCTAGCTCAGTTTTACTTTCTCCACCAGCAGAAGAGACGCTTTGAAGTCACTTTTTAATATACCCTCCATGGGTTTTTAAAATATGCAACGGTGTCATCCCTTAACTCAATATGGGATAACAGTTTTACTCATGGAGGGATCAAGCAGCAGCATCTTTCCACCCACTTAAAAATGAGATGATGACACCCTGGAGAAGTGGAAAGAGATGAGCCATTGAGCCTTTGAAATCTGAAGAGCGAGAAAAAGACAATAATAAATTAAGCATCTTATTGCTTGGGATCTTTTAACCAGCTGGAGCAAGCTTGTTTTCTGCTGCTCCAGAGACTATGGAGTTTATCAGACGGGAACAAAAAAAAGCATTCCTATCCCACAATTTCTTCTCCTGCCCCGTCCTGGCAGAGTAATGAAAAGTTTCAGATCTACCTTATTTGTGCATACAGTTCTGCCCAGGAGTGAATGGAGCTCTAACGGAGCTCCATTCACTTCCTGGAATGAAATCCCAGCTGTTCTTGCGAGAAGATAAGAGCATGGGAAATTCAATAATAAAAAGCAAAATACAAGCCAAAAAGTTGCACCAAGCACCTAAACACACTTAAAACTTTACAAGTAACCCGGGGAGGGTACAACAAAGTGTGTCACTTACCTGGATGTCCCCATCTCACCAGGAAGTGTTCTGGCATGGACCCCCTATTGATGCTGGGATCACACCAGCGGAACATGCACCTTTTCACTTGCAGGACAAGTGAAAAACAGAGGCTGGGTGGCCATCTCTCAAGAATGATTTGATTGTGTAATCCTGCATTGCAAGGAGTTGGATGGGATGGCCCTTGTGGTCTCTTCCAACTCTATGATTCTAGGACATTCTGTGACAGAAACAGAACAGGGGATCCATTGATGGCTTAGCCTATCAATAAAAAGCAGCACCAGCGTAGCAAGAGCTGAACGGGAGCATTAGACTCATAGAATTGTAGAGTTGGAAGAGACCACAAGGGCCATCCAGTCCAACCTCCTGCCATGCAGGAATGACGACATGTGAAAGGGAAGCCCTTTAGCAATCTTCTGGCATCGTGATAACACCATATTGAGAGCATCTGATAATCTCCTAGGACATGGAGCAATGGATTCAAACTACAGGAAGAGAGTCCACCTAAACATTAGGATGAACTTCCTGACAGTAAGAGCTGTTTGGAAGTGGAATACAGTACATTGTTGCCTGGGAGTGTTGTGGAGTCTCCTTTGGAGGTTTTTAAGCAGAGGCTGGATGGTCTTCTGTCAGGAGTGCTTTGATCGGGTATTCCTGCATGGTAGGGGGTTGGACTGGATGGCCCTTGTGGTCTCTTCCAACTCTATGATTCTATGATCCAACTCTGGACTGAAAACAACACCCAAGATAAATCCAAGGAAGACCAACAGAGGAACCATTGTGTTATACTTGTTTGATTGTTGGGCTAGGACTCTGGGAGACCAGGGTTCAAATCCCTGCTCAGCTATGGAAACCCACTGGTGACTATGAGCACTTCTGAGATCTTGTGAAAGTGATTTGCATTGGCCACACTGGCTGGGGGATTCTGGGAGCTCAAGTCCAAAAAACTGCATCTTAGCCCAGCACATCCTCTTCTCCAGACTCAAGGCATTCCACAAACAGGGGCTGAAGATAACACCAACTTTCCTATTGTTTCCTGCATTAGTACATGTGAGAGGGATCTAGGAGTCTTAGTGGACCACAAGCTGAACATGAGCCAGCATTGTGATGTTGCAGCTAAATAAGCCAATGCGATTCTAGGCTGCATCATTAGGAGTATAGTATCTAGATCGAAGGAAGTAATAGTGCCACTCTGTTCTGCTTTGGTGAGACCTCACCTGGAATACTGTGTCCAGTTCTGGGCACCACAATTCAAGAAGGAGATGGACAACCTGGAATGTGTCCAGAGGAGGGTGACCAAAATGGTGGGAGGTCTGGATGCCATTATGCCCTATGTGGAGTGGCTTAGGGAGCTGGGTATGTTTAGTCTGGAGAAGAGAAGGTTGAGAGGTGACATGATAACCATCTTTAAATATTTGAAGGGATGTCATATTGAGGATGGAGCAAGCTTGTTTTTTGCTACTCCAGAGACTAGGACACAAAGCAACAGATTCAACCATGACCCAAATCCATCCATTGCACCATTGCCAACAATACACCCATTGACAACAACAACACAAAAGTACAGCTATATGCATAAGGGCACTTATATTTGTGCAGGATACCAGTAGGATTCCAGGTGTCCCTGAGGTCTACTTCAAGTGTGGAAAGCCTCTTTCAATCTAAGGGCCAGATATGGTTTGAGAGGAGTTCTTCGGGGGCCTCAATCCAATGGTGGGTAGTGCCAAATGGAAAAACAGAGGGACTTTCTCAGCAAGATTTAGTCAGAGGAGGCGTGCCATTGCACTTCTCTGAGCCCAAGAGAGTGTGACTTACCAAATGTCATCTGGTGGTTTTGCAGTAGTTGAGCAGGGATTTGAGTCCCCTGGAGTCCTAGGCTGCTGCCATACTGCAGAAATAATGCAGTTTGACACTGCTTTAACTCTCATGGCTTCATTCTATGGAATCCTGGATTTGTAGTTTGTTGTGGCACTAGAGCTCTCTGACCAAGAAGGCTAAATATCCCACAAAACTACAAATCCCAGAATTCCACAAAATTGATCTATGGCAGTTAAAGCTGTGTCAGACTGGATTATTAAGCCCTAGTTTAACGCTCATGCCAGTATACCAGGCATATCAAATTTTGGGAACAACAATTTAAAAAACCTTACAAAAGCTGGGAAACCATTAAAGGCTGATGTTATGGATAAGGATATATGGCCATCAAGGGAAACCCAGAGGCCTTATTGGGCTCAAGAGTCTAAGTTCTCCACCCCAGTGTTGTATTATGCAAATGAGGGGACAATAAACATCCCCTCCATTCATTATCTCCATGCAGTACGCTAACTAGAGTTAGAGTTGGAAGAGACCACAAGGGCCATCTAGTCCAACCCTCTGGCCTGCAGGAATACACAAGAATTTTATTGGTGTCTTATGTATGTGTTAGGGGCCCTGGTGGATGCAAGTGGATATTTTTGTCCAAAAAAATAAACAAAAATGAAATGTCACCTTTCTGTTCAATTTTGCTGAAATGGAGTGGTGCATGGATGCACATGAGCTTTTGATTGTACATTCAGTTACACATTTGGTATCTCAGTTGTGCAACACTGCCATTTTGCAGAAGGGTTGTCTAGCACAATTAACGGGTAATTCCATAAGCAGAGATGTGTGTGGAATTACACATCTCTGTGTATCGTATCTTTATTCCGTTTACAGTTGCGTAAGTGGAGCTCTGCAAGTGCAACCATTGCACATACAGTTGTCCATTTGTGGGTGGTGCTTAACTACTCATCAGTACCTTCATTGGAGTCTTGTCTAAATGGTGAAAATACCCGTCATAGAATTCGCTGGGAATACGACCTGTCTAAATGGGATCCCTCATCAATCCACTGTATTAGGAAGGAGAGGAGCCCAAAACGGCAAAAACAATGCAAGAAAAGCCTTTGCGGCTTTTCTTGTAGTTTTTTTTTTTTTTAAACAGCGAGAGGGTGTGCATTCCTGCTTGTTGGGACAAGCAATTCACTTTGAATCACTTTCCCATAGGAGAGGGAATGCAAAGCTGATTGGCTGGAAGACTGCACGGGACAGGGTTTGCTAACAAGGCAATCACCTGCTACTGCCATGTTGAATTTTCGCCTCAGCAAGTGATCGCTAAGGTCATAAAATGGGGTGGGTTTTTTTGCTGTCCTGTTTAAAAATTGCTTTATCGCTCTAGCGTACCTTGGACATTTTTTTTTTTAAAGTTTAGCGGTGGCAAAGTACAAACGCAAGTAAATCACTTGCGGCTGCCATTTAGCATGCAAAGCTTAGGGGGGCAAAAACACCTTTAAGACAAGTCACTGCTGCTGCTTCCAAATGCCCTTCCTGTGAGGCACTCCATTTTTTTTCGGGCTTGTATAGACAAGCCCTGGGATTGCAGCAACAGATATGCAGATATGCAGTTGGTTGCACCGTGTGAATATTCAGCAGTGGTATAGCACAGCCTCCACAACTATGTGAGCGCTGATTTACACTACGCAAGCACGATGGAGGAGCTTGGCGTTAGTATTCCAAATGGAACAGCACTATTAATTTTTTTGAAAGGCACTGCCGATAAACATCCTCTGGTTTTCAGCACTTTTCCTAGAAAGCGGTAATGTAAGATTTGCCCTTTTGTGGCTACTGGGCTGACATTTTCACTGGGACAAATGAGGCCTGATGTTAAAGCTAAACACATCAGAGCCAATTCTCTCTCTCTCTCTTTCTCTCCACTCTAAATAATCACTCAATATGGAAGCAACCAGGATGATGGAGATTGCTGAATTCTGTGTCAGTGGGACAGGTTGAAGGTTGTAGCCTGAACAGTGATGGCACTGGGGAGGTGCCGAGAAGCAACACTGTCAGGAGGAGAGTTGACACCAGCCTTAGTGACGCCACACAGCCTGAACTTTAAAGAGGCTTTCCAAGGCAATGAACCTATCTGGGGGTAGAGTTCAGGATCCTGGATAGCTCCATTAAAGTTCAGATTAAAACCCCAAGCGGATTTACTACCTACCAGCTGCCCCTGCAGTAGGATATAAAGTGGGGAGGATAGCTTCCTCCCATCTCAAAGAGCCCTTCAATATAATTTGCTTTGTCCCAAAGTAGGCAATTAGAGCACCTTGCCAAGGAAGAGGTTTTTTTTGGGGGGGGGGATTTTTATTGGGACCATGGTGCGGGAAGAAATTATGAAACTTTCTCCCATGTACAGTTGAGCTCTATTCTGGATTTCCTTGGGCTCTGTGTTTATTTGGAGGTGTTTTTTTAAAGGAAAACAAATCAAAGTGATACCTGGCTTGAGGGTAGTACCTGCGAAAGGGATCTAGGAGTCTTAGTGGACCACAAGCTGAACATGAGTCAGCAGTGTGATGCGGCAGCTAAAAAAGCCAATGTGATCTAGGCTGCATCAATAGGAGTACAGTGTCTAGAATGAGGGAAGTAATAGTGGCACTCTATTCTGCTTTGATCAAACCTCAACTGGAATACTGTGTCCAGTTCTGGGCGCCACAATTCAAGAAGGATGTGGACAAACTGGGACCTGTCCAGAGGAGGGTGACCGAAATGATGGGAGGTCTGGAAGCCATGGCCTATGACGAGCGGCTTAGGGAGCTGGACATGTCCAGCCTGGAGAAGAGAAGGTTAAGAGGGGACATGATAGCCATGTTTAAATATTTGAAGGGATGTCATACTGAGGATGGAGCAAGCTTGTCTTCTGCTACTCCAGAGACTAGGACCTGGAGCAATGGACTCAAACTCCAGGAAAAGAGATTCCACCTAAACATTAGGAAGACGTTCCTGACAGTAAGAGTTGTTCGGAAGTGGAATTCACTGCCTCCGAGTGTGGTGGAGTCTCCTTCTTTGGAGATTTTTCTATAGAGGCTGGATGGCCATCTGTTGGGAGTGCTTTGATTGGGTATTCCTGCAGGGCAGGGATTTGGACTGGATGGCCCTTGTGGTCTCTTCCAACTCTATGATTCTATTATTCTAGTAACAAAATGCTTGGTTTGGCCAACCATTAAGACTTCATTACTGATTAGTCAGACCCAATCAGTATATATGGGAAGATTTGAGAATTGTTTTGGCCTTGGTGTGCTTTGTTTTACCCTTAATTATATTGGAACCATATCTATTCACCTACTTCTGAGAAATCCTTTCAGAGCTCTTTCCTTGGGTTTTAAAAATGCATGAAAGCTTGTCATTCCTAGACTTGACCTCTTTGTCCTGACTATCTCCAGGGCTGTAGCAAGACATTTTTCCTGGGGCAGGGGTTAGAGAAAGGGGGAGGGAAGAGAAGGTTTTGAACACTGGAAATCCAATGATATCTGCAGAACCAATATCCACAGTTTCCGTTATCTGCGGAACACAAAATAGGGGACACATACCATAGAGTCATGCTGGAGAATGCTTAGAGAAACATCCTCTCTAGGCATATTTTAGGGCCTCCAATGCAACTCTATGGTATGTTTTTACTGGAAGCCCTTTATTTTAATAGGGTTCACTGTTATCTGAGGTTTCCAATATCCATGGTAAGTCTGGGAACCAAACCTGGATGGATAAGGGGGTCTAACTGTACAGTACTTTCCACATGCTAAAGAGCCGTGTAAAATAAATATGAGTGGCTGCTGCCACACTGCAGAAAAAATGCAGTTTGACATCACTTTAATTGCCATGGCTCAATGCTATGGAATTCTGGGATTTGTAGTTTTGTATTTAGCCTCAGAGAATTCTGGTGCCACAACAAAGTACAAATCCCAGGCTTCCATAGGATGGAGCTATGATAGTTAAAGCAGTGCCAAAGTGCATTATTTCTGCAGTGTAAGTAAGGATAATGTGGACTGCCACAAAGAGAAATAAATGGCTCCCAGAGCAAATCAAACTGGAACGAGAAGCCAAAATCACTGAGCTGAGACACTGTGCTTTGGACATAACGTGAGAAGACAGACTGTTATCACATGCCTTCAAGTCATTTCTGACTTATGGCCACCCTAAGGCAAACCTACTATGTGGTTTTATTGGCAAAATTTGTTGAGAGGGGGTGTGCCATCACCACCTTCCAGGCTGAGAGGGTGTGACTTGCTCAAGGTCACCCAGTGGGTTTCCATGGCTGAGCGGGGATCTGAACCCTAGTCTCCCAGCACTGGCTCTCAAGCGTACAGTTAAGGACATGCAAAACTCTTTCAAGGTTTTTTTCACTCATTCACTTCTTGATCTATAGAGAAACTCCAATGCCAGTTCAGATTTCAGTGGGTTCTATCTGCTTATTAATGAATTCAGAGTTCTCACTGGGGTATTTGGGCATGCTGTGAGTATATTTGAGCATTTCATTTTCCCTTCCTAAATGGAGTATCTTAAATCAATTTCAGTTCCTTAAGGATGGTCAGACATTCCTTTTTGTGCTTTATAAAGTTAACATTTTGAACTGAACTCTCAAAGCTTAAGGCAAGTAACTAATATGTAGCACAGCTTCTAGACCAATCTAAGAGTGAGAGGCCAAATCACTTTTCTACAGTTTTTTTTTTTTACTTATTCCTTGCCAGCGGCATACTAATAGACAGTGATGTGTGAACTTAGATCCTTTTATTCCTGTTGAAATGTGACCTTGATTCTCCCGGGCTCCTCCGTAAAAGAGACAGGTTCAACATTGGAGAAGGTTCCACTTTCCCATATCATTATTAATCAGCATCTATAGCAAGGGTGAGGAACATCTTTCAGCCAAGGGGCCAAATTCACATTCTTGGAGGGCCATATTCCATTGGGATTGGGCCAAAAGAAACTGAGGTGGGGCCAAAAATTACAGCCTATGTTACTTGAAAGCTCTTATTTCCAGTAATGAAGGCATAGGAGAATGGACGGACATACAAAGGCTGAGAAAACAGCAACCAGTCACATCATAGGGAAGGCAACATGGTCAGCTGGGGAAGTTCCAACAAGGTTGGGTTAATGCAGTTGGGGTAGGTACAGCTGGAACCCTGTATCCACAGAACCAATACCTGCAGTTTCAGCGATCCGTGGGACACAAAATAGAGACACAAACCAGAATCTGAATCCCTACTCAGATGTGGAACCCCACAGGTTGACACTGGCCAAACCACCCTCATTGCCTTAGAAGAAGGCAATGGCAAACCTCCTTTGAATAAGTCTTGCTAAGAAAATGCTAGGATAGGGTTGCCATATATTGGAGCTGACTTGAAGGCACATAACAACAACATGGAAAGCATGCTATCTGTCTTGAGATGGAAGGAAGAACCCTTCTTCACACTCTGCTTCTGCCAGCAGGAAAGAAGAGGGACACACGAATGGCTATGCTTGAAACTGGAAGGAGATCTCAAGTGGAGTGCCTCCAGGTTCTGTCCTAGTGCATTACCCTTCAACTTTTTTTAAATCAATGACTTAGATGACAGGGTAGAGGGAATCTTTACCAAGTTTGCAGATGATGCAAAACTGGAAGGGGGGGTAGCACATTGGAAGATAGGGACAGAATTCAAAAGGACCTTGATAAACTAGAAATTGGGCAGAAATTAATAAAGTTAAATTCAATGGAGACAAATACAGAATTCTACATTTAGGCCATGAAAACCAAATGCACAGGTATAGGATGGGGAAATACATGGCTCAGCAGTACTAAATGCAAAAAGGAGTTTAGGATTATTATTGTGACATGGTAGTGCATTGGTACCTCTGAGCATATCAAGAGGTCCAGGCAGCAAAAGTTGTAGTAGCAGAGTTTATCCATCAGGCAAAGAAATAAGCACACAGACACAGACATGTGTCTAAACTACTTCTTTTTTGTAAATATCACCATATTATGCTGTAGTAAAGAATCTGAGGCTCCCCTCATAAAGACTACATATTGCAGCATAAAGAATAGTACAGTCCTGTCACCGTAATGCCCAGACAGAACTACACAGTTATGAGGCATAGTCCAATCAAATACATAACAAAGACAGTGGTTCCCACACAGTTTCATTCACTCTCTCACAGAGATAAAGAATTCTTCCCAGGCTAGCTTCCCAGGCTTAATCAGATACTTCAGTCAGCTGCATTTACCCTCTCACCACTGGTCTCTGCAGGCTATAACTTGTCATGCTTGCTCTTTACAGTATAAATTTACCAGGTTGCATATCTCATTATCCTGACATGTTGATCATAAGTTGAACATGAGCCAGCAGTGTGATGCTGCAGCAAAAAAGTCAAATGCTATTTTAGCCTGCATTAATAATAGTACAGTTTCCAAGAACAGGGAAGTAATAGTCCCCCTATATTCTGCACTGGTCAGGCTCCATCTGGAGTAGTGTTCTGGGTGCCTCATTTTAAGAAGGATATAGATAGGTTGGAGCATGTTCAGAGAAAGGCAATGAGAATGATAAGAGCTATGGAGAACAAAACATATGAGGAATGGTTGAAGGAGCTGGGCATGTTCAGCTTGGGGAAGGAAAGACTGAGGGGTGACATGATTGCACTCTTTAAATATCTCAAGGCCTGCCACAAAGAGGAGGGGGTAGGCTTGTTCTCAGCTGCCCAAGAGGGTAGAACTAGGTCTAATGGTTACAGGATGTTAGATTTCATAGAATCATAGAATCGTAGAATTGTAGAGTTGGAAGAGACCACAAGGGCCATCCAGTCCAACTCCATTCTGCCATGCAGGAAATCACGATCAAAGCATCCCTGACAGATGGCCATCCAGCCTCTGTTTAAAGACCTCCAAGGAAGGAGACCCAATTGAACATTAGAAGGAGCTTCTTGACACTAAGAGCAGTTTAGTAATGGAAACGATTCCCTAGAGAGGGGTAGGGATGTCTTTTGTGATGAACTGCAATCCTACATCGTGCTTGCATAGCATGAATCTATAGCCATGTAGTTAAGTGGCGGTTGTGCTCCACAACCCTTCTGTGAATAGCAACATTGTACAACCAATTGTGTAGCTGTGAGTGTGCTGCGAACCAGCAGTAGCAAAGGAAGGATGGGGAGCTATCCATGGTGCTGAACATCACTTCAGCACCCTGGATAGCTCCCCATTCTCCCCTTGCTGGTTCCGCTTTTTGGGGTGTAGGGAGGATTTGTAGCAATCTGTAGAACCCTCGGAGCATTCCAGGGGCAAAAAATTGGCTCCGAAACCTTCAGCCATTGCCTACCTCTGTGCTATGGTAACACTGGCTCATTGGTATGAGCTAGATTTCTTTTTCCTTTCTGACTAGCAGAAAGCAACAGGTAAAAAGGGTTGTCATGGAAATTGTTGTGAAGAGCAGCCAGAGATAGAAAGTGGAAGGTGAGTAATATCGAGCCAGGGTGTGCAGATGGTGGATTCAGACTGCCTGGTTGATCTCTTGAGGATCTTCTGGAATGTGGCAGGAATCTCAGAGGTCCAACATTTCAACAGCCATGGCCACCAAATGACACACAACTATCCAATTCTGCTGCTGATAGGAAGACCATTTTGGGGTGAGGTGGTATGGATTTTTGTGCAAATCAGGGATGTCATTCTTGGTTAATGGCATTCTCAAAGGAAGCAATGAGTACTTTTAGCAATTTCCTTCAGGCTGCCAGAAACTCTTCAAAAACTGTGCAGTTTTTGAAGCCTATTCACAATTCAGCACTGATTCTGCACAACCATCACATGTGGTCTTTTTGTACAGAACACCACATTTTCTTTCCAGGAAACAAGTTTTCCTGTTCAAAAAATAATACTATTTTCTGTGCTGATAATGTTCTGCAGAAAACATTACCCTTAGGGGCCCCAGGAATCCCCCTTAAACCCCCTGACTGACCATTATTAAAAATGTTTGGGATGGTTTTGGGGTGATTTTTAATCCCAAAACTGGCCAGAAGCCCCCGCAACAATCACCTGGCAAGCAATAGTTTTCTTTCCCCACTTTCCAGAGACCCCCTCAAAAAACAAAACAAAACAAAAAGAAAAAAGAAAAAAGAAAGAAAAAAAAAAGAATCATATAACCATAGAGTTGGAAGAGACCACAAGGGCCAGCCAGTCCAACCTCATTCTGCCCTACAGAAATACACAATCAAAACAGCCCCAACAGATGGCCATCCAGCCAATGCTTAAAAACCTCCAAAGAAGGAGACTCCACCACACTCCCAGGCCGTGTATTCCATTGCCAAACAGCTCTTACTCTCAGGAAGTTCTTCCTAATGTTCAGGTGGAATCTCTTTTCCTGTAGTTTGAACCCATTGCTCCTAGTCTCTGGAGTAAACAAGCTGGCTCCATCCTCAGTATGCCATCCCTTCAAATATTTAAGCATGGCTGTCATGTCCCCTCTTAACCTTCTCTTCTCCAGGATAAACATACCCAGCTCCCTAATCCGCTCCTCTTAAGAAATAATGGCTTCCAGACCTCCCACTATTTTGGTCACCCTCCTCTGGACATGTTCCAGCTTCTCAAGATCCTTCCTGAAGTATGGTACCCAGAACTGGACACAGTATTCCAGGTGAGCTGAAATGAGCTGAAAGCCAGGCAAAATGATGGCTGGAATTGACATGACATCACTTCCAGTGGACCAGGGCAAACTAGCAGAGCCCCTTGAGTGGGTGCAGGGGGAGAGAAAATGGCACCCACCTGCTCTGCAGTTGCCCACCATGATCCAGTAGTTCACACTATCCATCATCAAAAGCTTAGTGCAGTCGCTCTTCACCCTTTCTTTACCAGGGACCCCCTTTAAATACCTTTTGTTGCCATGGACCCCCAAGACTTAACTTAAGATTTAAAACCACACTAACAATAATTACAATAATACCATCCATTAAACTTTCCCTCAGAAGCACTGGAGGGGGAGGGAAGACTTTTTTCCTGCTTATTCCTGCATGTTTGTGGCTGAAGAGGATTGAATGGCAATGTGCAGGCCAAGCCAGCCAGCCTTTGCCTTAGCTCCTGTCACATGGCCACTCTACTGCAGGGAGGAGGTGGGATGAGCAGCCTTCAAGCCTTCATGGACCCCTATGAGGATCTTGCAGACCCAGGGGTGTGTGTGTCCCGGGATCATAACTTAAGACCAACTGGCTTAGTGAATTAAAAAAGACAGCACGATTCCCCAGCACTCCCAAAAGAATGGAAATGGATTTCTTTAGATCAGGAGGTATTCTCAAGTACTGGGAAAACAAGGCAAGAAGAATTAGGGACTGACAAGAACCATCTCAATTCAGGACTTTTTCTATGCATAATCCACATCTTATTGTGTGCAAAACACAGCAGTTTCAGTTTTCTGCACAAAAATGCAGTTTGTTCAGAACAAGTACCCATCTGCAGAGGAAACAATATTTTCTAGGCAGAAAGTAATGTTCTCTGCTGAATGTGATCTGCACAGAAAATAATATTCTTTTTGGCACAGAAAATCTTGTTTCCTGGACAGAAAACGCTGTGTTCTATACAAAAAGATCACATGCGAATGTTGTGCAGAATCAGTGCTCAGCTGTGAACAGTGTTCAAAGATGGCAAAGGTTTTTTTTGTGTGTGTGTGTGTGTGTGAGTTTCTGGCAGCCAGAAGGGAATTGCTAAAAGTTTATAAACAGAGGTTGAGCATCCCTAATCCAGAATTCCAAAATCCAGAATACTCCAAAATGCATAATTGTCCACATGGGTGGCTGAGCTAGTGACACCTTTGCTTTCTGATGATTTAATGTACACAGACTTTGTTTCATGCACAAAATTATTAAAAATACTGTGTATAAAATGATCTTCAGGCTATGCGTATAAGATATATATGAAATCTAAATGAAAAAAATCCAAAATATGGAACACTTCTGATCCCAAGCATTTTGGATGAGGGATACTCAACCTGTACAGGCAGTACATCTTCACAGGCCATCCTGGCTGAATATTCTGGATGAGGGCAAACAAACTGAAATTTAATCCAGACAAGACAGAGGTGTTTCTAGTCAGTCAAAAGATAGATCAGAGAATTTAGCCTGTCCTGGATGGGGTTACACTACCCTGAAATCTCAGGTTTGAAGCTTGGGTGTTCTTACAGCTGACTGGAGCCGGCTAAAAGGAACACACGTAACTCCCATATTGCAAGAATTTCACTGGCTATTGGTCCATTTCCAGGCACAATTCAAAGCACTGGTTGTGACCTTTAAAGCCCTATATGGATTGGGTCCAGACAATCTGGAAGACCACTATCTCCTTCTATGAACCTGCCCAACTTGTAAGATCTTCTGGGGAAGGCTTTCTTTCAGTCCCATCAACATCACAGGCTTGCTTGGTGAGGATGCAGGAGAGCCTTTGTGGTGACTGTTTCCAGGCTGTGGAATTTCTCTTCCCCAGGAAGCTAGGCTAGACCCCTTCTCTGCTCTCCTTTCAATGGCAGGCAAAGACCTTCTTGCTCTTGAGTAAATGTGTCATGTACTGGCACTCCTAGACTCAGTGACCAGCAGTTTCAGAGTTTAAAAACAGTAAACTTTATTGGCACAGTAATCCAGGAAGTGAACCCTTCAGGGTTGTTGCTCAGAATGAAACTTAACTGACAGTGTATAAAAACATATTCCAATCTACAAAATCTGGTGGGCTACACAACGATTGGCTACCCATCATCCCTTTTCCCTCTTCTCACAGTACCAGTGTCCAGCCCCCTCTTCCCAGAGCTGAGACACAGCTGCAGTGCTTATCAAACCATTCCTGACATTGAGCACTTACTCCCTTCTCCAGTTAGGCTCTTGTTAACAAGCACAGAGAAATGCAAACACAATTACCCACAAGATTAAACAGTAAAACTGAACTTGGCAGGAAAAGGTCACATCTGGGACCAATCCTGACAAATTTCTTACAGGCAGTCTTCTTATGGTGTGTGTATGTGTGTGTGTGCTTTATTGTTGACTTTTGATATCCTTCTGAATGATTTTACACTGTTTATAAGCTATGATTTTAATGTGATGGTTTTAAATTGTGCTTCAAATTTTATTGTCAGGTTTTGGCTGATTCTTTTTTGTGAGCTGCCTTGGGTCCCACTTTAGGAGAAAGGGGTGATGTGATAGCAATGTTTAAATATTTGAAGGAATGTCATATTGAAGAGTGAGCAAGCTTGTTTTCTGCTGCTCCAGAGAATAGGACACAGAGCAATGGACTCAAACTACAGAAGAAGAGATTCTATCTAAACATTAAGAAGACATTCCTGGCAGTAAGAGCTGTTCGAGATTGGAATATGCGTTGCCTCGTAGTGTGGCGGAGTCTCCTGCTTTGGAGGTTTTTAAACAGAGGCTGGATGGCCATTTGTTGGGAATGATTTGATTGTTTATTCTTGCAGGGCAGGGGGTTGGACTAGATGGCCCTTGTGGTCTCTTCCAACTCTAGGATTCTGTGATTCCATATAAATGGAATGAATGAATCAATGAATTGTAGCCCCCACAAAATAAACTTTCCCAACCTCCAATCTTGGGCTGATTGGACCAGCCACTCCAAGTCAATGGAAGTCAGTCTCCAGACTATTTACATGTGCTTCACATTGGCAAACACCCACCCTACATTCCCAATTTCATAGATGCAGGATTTGACAGCTCACTTCCAAGTATCATGGCATTTGATGCTTATACACAAATGCCGCTGGTCTGATACGCCAAAAGATAGGCTTTATTTCTCCTCCTTCTCCTTCACAATATGTGGAGCGAATTTGCTCTTATGAATGCCTGATTGACATTCACCTTATGTTTGCTTTCCTCCAACAATGGAGCTGGTCGTTTGTGGTTGCAAAACAATCTTTTCCAACTGACAGCTGGCTAGTTTTACTCCGTATGACAAAGCTGATCGTGAATTTGGAAAAGAAATGACAAGACCAAGTGGGAAGATAAGACACAAAGGCAATGGGGTGGAGTGGGGGGATCATATGGCCTCCCAGATGTTGGTGGACTGCAAGTCCCAACAGTCCTAATCAGTATAGCCAATGGCAAAGAATGCTGGGAACTCCAGCCCAACATCTGAAGGGCAATGCAGTTCCCACCTCTAATTCCCAGCCCTCTGCACTAATGGATGAAGGGAAAAAAGCTATCTTCATATTTAAAAGTAGCTGCAGTTACATCCTCAGTTAGATCATAGGTCCACGGATTATTTTGGTCTACTCTGCACAAATCTCACTCCAAATCGCCAAGCAAAGGCCTGTTTATTCCGGTAGGCTTTTAATACAAAAATAAAGTTTTTAAAGAATGGGCTGATGATTGTGCTGTATTGTTTTAGACTGAATTGCTTTAATTGCTTTTGATCTTTTCATGGCATTTTATCTTTTTAAATGCAGTTTTAAATCATTTTAATATTGTCAACAGTTTAATCTCATTTTAATGTTTACTTTCTTGTGAATTTAAAGCTGTATTGTGTTTTCAAACTGTAAGCTGCCTTGAGTCCCAATTTTGGGAGGAAGGTGGAAAAAAATAAATACAGTCAGCCCTCTGTATCTACAGATTCTGCATCCATGGAGTCCACCATCCGCTATTTGCAATTTTTTCAAAAATAAAAATTCCAAACAGCAAATTTTGATTTTGTTATTTTATATAAGGGACACCATTTTACTACATTATTGTATATAATGGAACTTATCCAAGGATTCTGGGTATCCATTGGGGTTCCTGGAACCAAAACCCAGTGGATACCAAGGGCTCACTGTATGATGATGATGATGATGGTGATGGTGATGGTGATGGTGATGATAATACCACCAGAAAAAACTGAAATGCATCACGTCAGAATGGTCTCCTGAGCTAAGTCAGTAAGAGCTGTGAAATGCGCTGCCTGGGAGTGTGGTGGAGTCTCCTTCTTTGGAGCTTTTTAAACAGAGGCAGGATGGCCATCTGTTGGGAATGTTGTGATTGTGTATTCCTGCAGGGCAGAATGGGGTTGGACTAGATGGCCCTTGTGGTCTCTTCCAACTCTTCTATGATTCTGTGATTACTAGCATGCCTGATAATAGTTATATGTGCAAGTCTAGTACAAGCTCTCTCTATCAGCTCCTATCACAGCAACCTCAACACTGTTCTCAGCAGAAGCTACAGTTTCACCAGGGAGGGGATTTGGGGACAAGAAGCATGTTGCCAGTGTGACAGAGATGGCAAGACACCTTCAGAGATGAGGTGAGACATGCAGAGAATGTGCAAGAAAGTCGCTTCTGAAATGACCGAGGACTATATATAGCTTGCCGTAAATGTGACGAGAGAAAAGGTGGCAAAAGAAGAAAATGGGCTACGCCCGACCTGTCTCTTCACTAAAGACAAAGTAGAACAGCACTGCAAATGGTCGTGGAGGGGAGACTCGTAGTTCAAAACCCATGTGGAGAATGCCAGGGTGAGGACTTTTGCAAAGCATCCCTCCCCAGAGGCCCACAGTCTTGTCAACAGACCAACCCTGCACAAATTTGCTCAGAAGTAAGCCTTTTAAAAGGTGTTTTTATTCCCAGGTAAGAAACCTAAAGGCACTGGATACGGTCTGATCTTGGAAGCTAAGCAAGATGGGAGGCTATATTTCAGAGGAAGGAACTGTCAAAACCATCTCTGACGATTCCTTGTCTAAGAATCAAAGAATCATAGAGTTGGAAGAGACCACAAGGGCCAACTAGTCCATCCCCCTGTCCTGCAGGAATACACAATCAAAGCATTCCCCAAAGAGGACCATCCAGCCTCTGTTTAAAAATCTCCAAAGAAGGAGACTCCACCACAATCTGAGGCAGTGTATTCCACTGCTGAACAGCTCTTACTCTCAGGAAGTTCTTCCTAATGTTTAGGTGGAATCTCTTTTCCTGTAGTTTGAATCCATTGTTCCATGTCAGTCTCTGGAGCAGCAGAAAACAAGCTTGCTCCATGCTCAGTATGACATCCCTTCAAATATTTAAACATGACTATCATGTCACCTCTTCATATTCTCTTCTCCAGGCTAAACATACCCAGAAACATAGATTTTCCTTGGGGTTTTTTTCGGGCTGTGAGGCCGTGTTCTTGAATAGAACACAGCCTCACAGCCCGGAAAAAACCCAAGGAAAATCTATGGATGCCGGCTGTGAAAGCCTTCGACTTCACATACCCAGAAACCCCTATGAAACTCATGGGGACAGCATATGAGTAAGTTGACGGGAGACTTCAAGACACACAGACACAGACGCAATCTGACTTTGGTCCCCTTTTCCCAAATGCTGCAAGCTAGAATTTCCGGATCACGGCGAAAGGTGCCTTTTTGGACTGCCACTCCCACAATCCCCCCAGCCAGCTGTCTGGAAGATTGTGGGAGTAGCAGTCGAAAAAGAAGAACCTTTCCCAAGCCCAGGACTGCCAAGGAATACGAGGGGCTATAGGTTCTATTTCAGGGGAGGGAACTGGCAAAATCACCTCTGAGTATTCCTTGCCTAAGAAAACCCTATGAAATTCATGGGGTCGCCATAAGTCGACAGGCAGCCTGAAGGTGTGCGCGTGTGCATGCACACACACACACACACACAGACAGACGTGGTTACAGGATTCCAGCATTAGATGGACAGAACAGGGTAAAGGTGGTGAAGTTTAGGAGCAAGCAATCCCATAAACCATGGGTAGCCATATTGTAAAGCAAGAAAATACTCCAAGACCTGCATTGAAGTGTCAGTCTCTGATACAAGTGCAGATCATGTTATGAAGTCAATTTCTGCCTATCAAAATCAAAGCTTTTAACACATTTCAGAATATTCCAAATTTCTCTTTTGCCTCCATTTACTACTATTACAGGGATCTCTCTCTCTCTTTTTTTTTAAAGGATTGTTTTCCTTATTGCATAGTTTGCATTGAGCTGGATGTAAATACTGGTATAATTAGAAGACAGACTCATTGAAAGCAATGGGAGGGCTATGTCACCCCTAACATCAGCTCCATTGCTTTCAGTGGGCTGGCTTTCAGTATGACTACATCTGTATCCAACATTTTTAGACGCACAATTCGATGCAAAAAAGAATTCTGAGACACTTACAAGAACTTGGGTTCAGCCCCTGACTTTAATGGGAGGGCTTAGCTCTTCCAGATAGCATTTCCCTATCTGTAAGATGGACACAGTAACCATCAGTCTTGGAAAACAGAGCAATAATAGATTGAAAAAAGAATAACAGTAGCCATGAAAAAGAATAACAGTAACCATGAAAACCATCTTTTTCAGACATGTGTTTTCATATATGAACACAACTTGACAATGTTGTTCTTCCAGGCACAAAAACTCCATTCTTACAACGCTTCCTAGGTTTTTTTGCACCAGAAAACCATTTTCTTTCAAGTTAAGAAAAGGAACTGCCTGTATTGACACACCAAAAAGACATTCTCACTCAGTACTGAAAACACACAGGGGGGACAATGATAAATCACACACCTGTAAAACTGCAAAACCCACAATGCAGTGTTGCAGCAATGGGAACAAACACACCCAAACACACCTGGATTCATTAATAAGCAAATGGAATCCACTGGAATTTGAACTGGCGTTGGAGTTGCCTCCACAGATCAAGAGGTGAATGAGTAAAAAAACCCTGAATGGGTTTTGCACATCCATAACTGTTTGCTTGAGAGGCCGTGTAGTTAGTGTATTGCTTTGTGCATTGGACTACAACTCTGGAGACTAGGTTTCGAATCCCTGCTCAACCGTGGAAACCCACTGGGTGATCTTAGGCAAGTCACACTCTCTCAGCCTCAGAGACAAATACCTTCTGAACAAATCCTGCTGAGAACACCCTGTGATAAGTTCGCCTTGGGGTCACTATAAGTCGAAAATGACTTGAAGGCACACAACAACAACAACTGTATGCTTCTAGGATCATGTTCCCTTTATATATTTAACAACGCCAAACATCACATAAACATCACAGGACATTGTAAAAACTAGTAGTTTCAGGGAAAATATGAGCATGGTTTCTTCAATCAAAATCGTGAGCTCTATGAGATCCTTTAAAAAGAAATCCAGGGCAAATCCCTTTTGCTATATTGTTTTTTTTTCTTACAGATGCAAACTGGAATATAAATATGCTGGATATCAGGGACTTTTTTTTTAAAAGAATGAAATCAAATAACCTGCTGAGAAAGAAGATGCATGCAAAGGTTTGGAAACAATATTTTTACAATTCATCCTCCATACAGACTGCACACCTCAGGCTTCTTTCAATCCACGTGTAATCTTGTAAACCATCTTGGTTGCCAAAATGAATCTAGCAGGTCTGAGCTGGAGCACTGCACCCAGGATCCTCGGTTTACAACTTTAGGAGAATCTTGTCTCATCCATTCAAAAAGTAAGAGATTTAAAACCAGAGATCACTGAGCCATGCAATCCAAATCAAAGCCTCCCACTGAATCAATGCAACCCCATCTATGGTGGATTGATATCTCTGCAAGCAACCACAGGCAATGTTTCTAAGACCTGGGGAAGGATGGGAATGCAAGAAGGAGTTGGGGGTGAGGAGAGAATTTTATTGTTGGGGTACAATGGCAAGGGGAGAGGAGCAATTTCTAGAAATTTCCCCCTCCAAAGCCTGTCTTCTTTTTAAAAATAAAGCCAACTCGCCCTCTCTGCCTTGCTTGCTTACCAAGAGCAAATCTGCCTTTCATGTGACGGTTTACTACAAGACACTGTGATTGCAATAGCAACACAAAAATTAAAAATCCACACAAGCAGAGCTCTGAAGGTGATACGGCGGGGGGGAGGATGGTGACACCTTACTTGCCACCCTCCCTATTTTATCCATCAGCCTGGGGGGAAAATAAGGAAATTGCCCCTGGTAATAATAGACCCCCCTCAACCTCATTCCCTGCCTTGAATTTTCTCTCCACCCATCAGCACCAGATCAGCTCATCTGAAGCATGGAAAAGGGGGGTAGAAGAGTCAAGAATCCATGGATTGAGCCTTTATCTTGGCTATTCTGCTTGGAAAGATATGAAAGAGGGGGTGGGGAGGAAAGGGGGGGAATCCAGGGGCTGCTACATCTTGTATGCATTCCTGACACCCCAGTTCTGATCAGGGCCACAAAATGAGCATTTTTGTATTTCTCTCCCTGGCATAGAGAGATGCCTCTCTCTTCTTAACCCTCTGCACAGCCATGCTGAAGAGAGGAAAGGAGGTGTGTGTGTGTGTGTGTGTGTGTGTAGCACTGAAAAATGCTGGTGATTTATGGAGTCTTTTTTTTAAGCCATCCCTCCCAAAGCAGAGCCTCCCCACAAGCAAAAAAACCACCCCTCAAAACCAGTAGCCCACCCCAAGCAGCGACCCTTACCTCCAAAAGCAGCCACTCACCCCCCAAAGAAGCACTCCATCCAAGTCAGCTACCCAAGCTCTCCCCAATGGGTAGCTCCCCCAAATCAGCACACCCCCTAGAGGTAATCCAAGATCTCCCCAAAGAGCACCCCCAGACCCTCAATGATCTGCCCCCCAATAGCACCCTCTCTAAGCAGTCCCCCACAAAGGCATCCCCCCAAAAGGGACCCACCTAAGCAGCCCCCCATAGTAGCACCCCTACAAGCAGTACCCCCCAAAGGGGATCCCCTAAGCAGCCCCCAAAGTAGCAGCCCCTCCAGGCAGTCCCCCAAAGTAGCAGTACTCCCAAAGGCATCCCCCCAAAAGGGAACCCCCTAAGCAGTCCCCCCAAAGTAGCAGCCCCTCCAAGCAGTACCCCAAAGCACCCCCAAAAGGGACCCCCTAAGCAGCACCCCCATAGTAGCACCCCTCCAAGCAGTATACCCCAAAAGGGGACCCCCCTAAGCAGCACTCCCATAGTAGCAGCCCCTCCAAGCAGTACCCCAAAGCATCCCCCCAAAAAGGGACCCCCTAAGCAGCACCCCCATAGTAGCACCCCCTCCAAGCAGTATCCTCCAAAAGGGGACCCCTCTAAGCAGGACCCCATAGTAGCACCCCCTCCAAGCAGGATCCCCCAAAAGCATTCCCCCAAAGGGGACCCCTCTAAGCAGCACCCGCATAGTAGCACCCCCTCCAAGCATTCCCCCCCAAAGCATCCCCCTTCCCAAAGCTCACCAGAGGGGGATCTGAATGCTTCTCCCAGACCTGGAGAGCCCCCTGCCTCCCCCCTGCTCCAGGGCTCTGCAGCCCCTTCCCCAGAGAGCGCCCCCTCGTTCCTCCTCCACCCCCCCCGACCCTTACCTGGCCAGCCGGCTGCTTCCTCTTGTCGGGGCTGGGGGGCCGGGGGATGCTCGGAGGCTCCTGGCTTGCCAAGGCTGCCTGCCTCCGCCGCCCTCCCGGCGGACTGGCAACCGGGCCTGGGGTGGGGTGAGAACAGGGTGGATGGAGAACCGGGGAAAGGGACCAGCGGGGGGTGGGGGGTGGGGGGAAGAAAGGCGAGAGGAAAGGACCCCCTCCTTTGCCGCCAGGGGGCGCCGGCTTGGCAAGGCAGGAGAAAGGCGCGTCCGACCGCGTTGCCAGATCGCCGGCCGGCCAGACGGAGGGCCGAGAAGCCGCTCTTGCAGGGAGGCGGGCCGGCCTTTGCTGGCCCACGGCCCGTCTCCTTCCCGGCTGGGAGGGTGGCTGGCTGGGTGGGAGAGAAATCCGAGGCTGTCTCCTCCTCCTCGGTGCTCCGCTGGCTGCAATCTGGGAGCCTCTTTTTCCAAGGGGAGGGGAGAATGGGAAGGAGGGGAGGAGGAGGAGGAGAGATGGAGAAGCTTTTCAAGGGGGGGGGGGAGAAGGAGTCTGCACGAAGCGAAGAGCAACACTGGGGGAGGGGAGAGAACTTGGCAGGGCTTGCCAGCCCCCCCCTTCTATGCCACCCTCCCACCAGCTGGCTCTGCCTTGTGTAAAAAAAAATCTCTTTCCTTTTTTTGGGGGGTGGATGGGGTGGATTGGGGTGTCTCTCCCAGCTGCAGCTGCCCTTCTCTGTCAGTTCTGGTGCCAACAAGAGTCCCCCCCCCGTCCCCAGGTGGCAAGATTTGGGGGTGGGGAGACAGGGTCCAGAAAGGGGTCCCCCCCCCCGCACACGCGCTTTCAGAGCACCTTGTGGTGATGGTTGGCCAGACCTCCTTCCTTGGCTTTCTCCACGCGTGGAGAGAAAAAGAGGGTGTGTACCAAAGCCCCCCTCCTTTTTAACTCCACAAGGTCACTTCGCACTGGGGGGAGAAGCAGCATTGCAGAGGTGAAAAGCACCCCCCCTTTTCTGCAGCGAGGGAGTGTTTTAGAATCAGGTGTGGGATAGTAACAAATATCAGTGTCCCCACCACCAACACTCCAGATCTGGTCCAGTTTTGGAAGCTATGCAGGGCTGACCCTGGTTTGGACTCGGATGGGAGACCCCCAAGAAACTCCAGGGTAGGGCTAGAATGTGGCCTGGAAAGCTTGAGAGCTGCTGGTGGTGGTCAGAGCCGGCAATGCTGAGCCAGATGGAGCAAAGATTTGGCTCAGGATGAATCCGCTTCTAAGAAGTGCTATCAAACATTTAGAAGACCCCGGGTTCAGTCCCAGGTCTCTGCACCTAGGGCTGGGAAAGAGTCCTGTGTGAAACCCTGAAGACCAATGGCTGCCGGTCAAAGCGGGCTATATGGAGCTAGGTGAATCAAGGGTTTGTCTCAGGATCAGGCAGCTTCTCTTACGTTCCTAAGAAGGTGGTCTCAGTATTCAGACATTCCCAGGTTGAGGCTAGGGAAGACATCTGCCTGGAAGCCCAGCCAGCCATGGCTGCCGGTCAGAGCTGGAAGTACTAGGCTAGGTGGGCCAAGGAGTTGACTCAAGATAAGGTAGCTTGTTATGTTCCAAAGAGGGAAGTTGCAGTGTGCAGAAGGTCCCACGTTGAGCCGGGGGGCTCTGTGGGGCTGAGAAAGAATGCTGCCTGGAACCACAGAAAACTGCCAGCCAGAGTTGGCAATACTGGCTGGACTGATTCAGGATAAGGCAGTTTTCCATGTTCCCAACATGCAGAAGATCCCATGTTGATTCATGGGGATTACCAGCTAGGAAACCAGAGCTGTCTGGCAGAGCTGGCCAGGGTATGCCATATGCATGGGCCAAATGCACTCTTTTTAGGAAAAGCAGAGACATTTTCAGCGCTGAACATGTCCGTGGTTTTCTGGTCAAGGCTAAGCCAATTCTGTTGAGCCTGAGGAATCAGAAAGGCATGCATCTTACACGGCTGTGGAAGGGAAGTGTGTAATCCAGAGCCCAAATTGTCCCAGTTCAGTGTGACAAAGCAAGTGAGTTGTAGTCCATCAACATCTGGAGGACTGTATGATTCTCACCTGTGATTTCAGTCCATTAAGAAGGGGGGGGGAAACCATACTAGGTAACACTGAAAGGATATTTAAGGATATTTTTTCTGGGTGTTTTCTTCTGTGATTTTTTTAAAAATCACCCTTCCTTCAATCCATCCATCCTTTTTTTTACTTCCTTCCTTGTACAGTGTTGGGTTAGGGATTGGTCTCCCTTTCCAACCTTCCTTTGCTTGAGGTTTTGCTTGTCTTTCTGATGATCTGGTTTCCTACATTTCTGCTTTCATATTTTCCATTGCTATTTTTGGCATGTGTGTGTGTGTGTGTAGATAGAGTTTGAACAATCTGTGCTCCCTGAATTGTTTTTTTTTTTTTTAAAAAAACACCCAACAGCAACAATTTGTGCTTTTGCTTGCTCCAGAAGGAGTTGACCAGATGGGACTTCCAACTTGCACTGGTGTCTGTCAGGGCTGTGCTAGAGGCAGCCGTGCATGCAGAGAGTGGTATGTGGGGCCCCAGAAGAATTCAGATCGGAGCTGAGCTGGGACTCTGCAAGGAGACTCAGCTGAGAATCAGAAGTAGGACAAGGGATCTGAGCAGAGATGTTGAGCCAAAGGAATATGAAGAGAGATGAAAGGTAAGTAAGCAGACAAAATCCTCAAGTGTCAGGACAGATCACTGAATCAGGATCTCATCCATGCTGTAGTGTTTCACATTTCTTGTATGGTTGTGAAGTCTGGGTGTTGAAGAAAGTGGACAGGAAGTAGATCAGCACATCTGAGATGTTCTGGAAGAAATTTCTACTGATACCATGGACTGCCAGAAAGACAAATAGATGGGTCTAGGAGCACGTCAAGCCTAAAGTCTTTCCCACTGAAGCTAAAATGACTCAACTGAGGCTATTGTTCTTTGGACACAGATGATATGAGATGATGTGACTCATTGGAAAAGACAATAATGAACCGGGTGAATCGGAAGGCATTAGGAGAAGACCACTTTATGGATGGATTGATAGAATCCAAGAATCCATGGCCCAGAGTTTATGAGACTTGAGTTTATGAGGGTCTTGATGACTGGGGCTCCTGATTCATAGTCTCTCCTTCTTAGGGTTGCCATAAGCCAAAGTCGACTTGATGGCAAATAACAACAATAATATGCAGGCAAATAGATGAGGAGGGAGAGAAGGACCAGGCAGCCACACCTTGAACTAGAACTAGAGGGAGTGGACAATTTGGCATGAGGAGTTACAGAAGGTGTCTTCTCCCCCAGCATGTGCTTTATTGGTTTTAAAATAATTGCTCTGGAAACGGGTGAAAATGTGCACCTGTTCAGAGTGAAGGCAATGTTCATGCAGGAGAAATTTTCCTCACTCCACATTAGCTTAGTGAGATTGTCACACAACCACATCTCATGGGTTAGCAGCTGTTGTGTGACTTGAAGAATTGCTCTGAAATGAGTGTGAAAATGTGCACCCATTCAGAGTGAAGGTTACCAGCTGTTGTGTGACTTGATCATCCTAATGTTGCATGATCTCTAGATGGCTTTGAAATCCATTCTCAGGAGAAGGGAGAATAAGAGGTGTGTGTCTGGTGAGTGATGAATCTCATGAACCTCACACTGGGGGGCTCACTAACATCTTCCTTCTTGCTTCTCCAGTTCTCTGTCTTACCACAAACCTGGGTTCAAGGGTGTCATCTAGACTGCAGTACGAAGCAGTGTGGAACATTCTGTCAGCTGATCTTTGAGGCCTAGTCATAGTGCAACATGTCTTGTAGATGTCCTCTTCTCCCAAGCAAATGTCTTAGGGGTTGTCTATATGGTGAAAATGCTCCTCATAGAATTCGAGGAGCATATATGATCTGTCTTAATGAGATCCTACATCAATCTGCCATAGTCAGAAGGAGGGGGCCAAAAATGCTAAAAACTATGCAGGAAAAACCTTTGTGGATTTCCCCATATTTTTAAAAAAGCTCGATGGAGAATGTGCATTCTCACTCATTGGGACAACTGATTCGCTTTGATGCACATTTCCGATAAGAGCAGAAGTGGACAGCTGATTGCTTAGACGTGTGCAGGGGGCAGAGCTTGCTAACAAGATAAGGGCCTGAACCCACCATGTTGGATTCTCACCATAGTGATTATGTGCTGAGGTGATGAAATGGCCTTTTCTTCCCTGCCCCATTTATTTAAGCAGAATATTATGCTTCTGCACCTTGGATATGCTTTTTTTTTTTTTTAAACTGTTCGGCATTGGCAACTGGCAACAATAAAAACATGAGTAATTCACTCACGCCTGCCATCTTGATTCGCATGCATGCCCGTTTGAACAAAGAACATGGATAGCTTTGCATGCCTGCAGTCTTGCAAAAAAAATTTATTATGACAAATGAAAGCTGCTGTGAATTATCATCAGTGTGCATCTACCCACATTTTATTGCCTTTTGTAGACAAGCCCTACGTCTGTGAGGAATCTGTATTAGCTTCTGCCTTAGAACAGGGCCAGTGCCTTTTGGCTCTGTACCTTCTTCTAGACTTCCAGGTCCTCCACGTCTGCTTGGACATTGACTTCTCCTTGATGGGATAGTCACTCTCCCCACCCCATAACTGCCCTAACATCTGTAGGAACAGCAAAATGGTTAGCCAGTATGAAATGGGAGCATAAATGTGAAAAATACCTGACATTTCCCCTTCCAATGGAATTACATAAAGCTTTTACATGCTTACGTTTTGAACAAATGGATACGATGATGAAATGGGGAAGATTCTATGGTATCCCAGTACAAGATAGGTTGTGTATCTGTGGTGAGCCAGTTCTGGAAGATCTGGCTCATTATATATTCAAGTGACAGATATATATTGACATTAGAAAAAAGTTATTTAGAGCCTTTCCTAAAGAAAATGAAATACTGGGGAGGGGGGTAAAAGAGAAACTTAGTTTTCTGTTACAACCAACAAATCAACATGTGATTTGGAGGGTTGCTGCATTTGCAGCAAAGGCTGCCAGATGTAGAGAAAAAATTCTGGAGTCCATTTCGGCTAATTGTCATAGGAACCAGAAGATATGATAGTATAAAATGCCTTTTTATGACACAAAAGGTTAAATTTTATTCTTCCTTTGTGTCTATAATGTGATTTGTTTTCTAATATATACTACTTACTTCAAGTTTAGGTATATATTTTATTTTAGTTAATTTTAATTATGATGTTGTAATTGTATGAAAGCTTGGATGTTTTGTACTATTTTATGTTTTTTTTAATTCTTTGCAATGGTCTTTGGACTAAGCAATAAACATTTTCCACACTCTTCCCACCCCAAAGAGCAGCAGCCAGGTTGTTAACTGGGGCTTGTTACCCAAACTGCTAGTGGTGTGGAAATTCCATGCAGGATCAAGTTATCAATCATTTGGGGGAATTAGCAGCAACTTGACTTAGCAATGTGATAGGGGGCAACAAGGGGATCTTGAACCTATGTATACCAGTACTAATCTGGATGGAACACACACAAATGTAAGATTAATGATTATTTTTATTAAGAGTTCGAAAATAACACCAATCTCACACACACAGTCATGGAAGAAGCATTCACACAAGACTAATGAAAGAAAGTGGGATATATTTGGATAGGGGGAATAGAAGGAGGATGTTGTGGGTGATGTGACCTGTCCTATTATCTGAAGTCTCAGAGCAGACAGGCAGTGTGGATGGAGGAGGTAGGAAAGGCAACTACACAGAGTGTCTCCAGGAGAGAGATCTGTGCACGCTGAGGTGTGTTTTTGGGTTACCTTTTATACCCCAAAATGTGCCTTGAGGGGATTGGATTTTGAGTGGGGGAACAATGTGTTTCAGGTGTGTTTCCTGATTGAACAATGGATCTCCAGATCTGTTAATGTGTTGCATATTTGTTTTGAATAGCAGTTGCTACCTCCTTGATGGACAGGTCTGGGGATCAGGAAAGATGTTGCTTACAGACAAAGGATGCTCCAGCTACACATGATGAGCTTATTGTCTGTTGCCAGATGTGCTCAGGAAACATTTCCTTAAGTCTGGCATGACTGTTGTGTGGCCTTGAGATTTGGAATTTTCCATGGCCTCTCCTTAAAGTGATGCATCACTTGGCTTTTTCCAGCCAGAGTGTCTTTTTAGGATCTTTCAGGGATCCCTGATCTAATGCAGCTTTCATGAAAGGCCACATTAAGGCCAAATTATTAAATATCACCAATTATTAGGGTGCATGGTGGCTGGAAATATCAGGTTTGGTTTCAGGCTGGCTACAGGGATCACACAACTTGATCTCCCTTCATGTCAGTACCAAGTTTCCCAGCAGAATGATCTTTGGGAGCTAACCGTTCCTCGTTCCTTTCCAGAAACATCTGCTCAATATTCTAACAAGGTTTTCCCCCTCAAAGTTTTTCCAGCATTGTCAAAAGTACAGCATTACCCATTATCCTGCATTACATTCTATGTTCTAGTACAGCATTAAGCATATAAACATGAAGCATGGCAGGATCTTGTCCGAGCAGGATCCTGACAACCAGCTGCAATCAGATTGAATGCCATTTTTCTTTCTTGAGCTAGAGCTGGAGGAAGGCTGGCCTCCATGATCAGAACTTGATCATAGAATCATAGAGTTGGAAGAGACCACAAGGGCCATCCAGTCCAATCCCTTATCTTACAGGAAGACACAATCAAATCGTTCCTGACAGATGGCCATCCAGCCTCTGTTTAAAAACCTCCAAAGAAGGAGACTCCACCACACTCCCAGGCAGTGCATAGAATCATAGAACTATAGTTAACAGAGACCCCCAAAGGCCATCTAGTCTAACCCCCTGCCATGCAGGAATACCCAATCAAAGCTTCCTTCTTATGTTGTGGGGCATTTGAATCTTTGGAGCAAGGCAGCAAAATCCCATTGCCCAACAGCTCTTACCATCAGGAAATTCCTCCTAATCATAGAATCCTAGAGTTGGAAGGTACTCCCAAAGGCCATCTAGTCCAACCGCAATTTGCCCTGCAGGAATACACAATCAAAGCACACCCAACAGATGGCCATCCATCCTCTCTTTAAAAACCTCCAAAGAAGGAGACTCCACCACACTCCCAGGCAGTGCATTCCACTTCCAAACAGCTCTTACTGTCAGGAAGTTCTTCTTAATGTTTACGTGCAATCTCTTCTCCTGTAGTTTGAGTCCATTCCTCTGTGTCCCAGTCTCTGGAGGAGCAGAAAACAAGCTTGCTCCAATGGTGACTTCCAGGGTAGTAGGCCAGCAAATTCATTCAGGGTTTCAGGGTTTGAAGGATCCAAAGGGCTAGAGTGAGGATGCAGAAATGCCAGGATACACATCATTTTAAAGGAACTGTCCAGGGTACTAGGGAGAGGGAGAGAGAGAGAGAGAGAGAGAGAGAGAGAGAGAGTGTTCAGCACCTTGGATAGCTCCTGGAAAATGAATAGTACAGTATTCTGTGATTTCTCTGTCCTTCAGTCCTGACCTTTCAGATGGGTTACAGAATGTTTGATCTGGCAACAGGTCAGAGAGCCACTCCAGATTTGTACAGGAGAGAAGAATAATAAAAAATATTTGAACAACAGTAGAAAAAAAAATGTTTTTCTCAAGCAGTGAGAAACCATGTGAAGACAAATCCTGGACAGAATTGTCACAGTTTGGGACACTTTGTGCAGAAAACAGCATTTTCTGCTTAGGAAACAGCATGCTGCAAAATAATAATAATAATAATAAATTTTTATTTTTAACCCGCCCCTCTGCTTGGGAACTGGGGCGGCGTACAACAGGATTAAAACAACAGCAAGTTAAAACAATCCTCCCCAATCCTAACCCTCCCACCCCTTAAAACTAAATTAAACTAGCAGAGAATTAAAACAAAGATAAAATACAATATAAAAAAAATGGCAATAGCGGCAGGGGGGTGGGTAAGCAATCAGCTCCACTTGAGCCAGGAAGTTATCCCAGGAAGGCCTGCCAGAAGAGATCCGTCTTTAGCGCCTTCTTGAAGCTATCAAGAGTAGTGATAAGACGGATCTCATCCGGCAGGCCCTTCCAAAGTCTGGGAGCCGCAGAAGAGAAGGCCCTCTGGGAGGTCTGTGACAACCTAGTTTTCATAGGCTGCAGCAGGTTCCTCCCAGAGGACTGAAGTGTGTGGGGGGGATCATATGGGATGAGGCGGTCCCAGAGATAAGATGGACCCAAGCCATGTAGGGCTTTAAAGGTTAAAACTAACACCTTGTACCGTGCCCGGAAACTGATCGGCAGCCAGTGGAGAGATTTAAGCACAGGTGTTATATGCTGTCTCCTAGATGTACCCGTAATTAACCTGGCTGCCATATTTTGTACCAGTTGAAGTTTCCGGGTTAGGCACAAGGGTAGCCCCATGTAGAGTGTGTTACAGTAATCCAAACATGAGGTTACCAAAGCATGTACTACAGTTTCCAGATCCCTTGTATCCAGGTAAGGGCACAGCTGATGTATCAGCCGAAGCTGGTAACAGGCACTCCTGACCGTCGCACTCACCTGACTAGTCATGTGAAGTGATTAATCCAGGAGTATCCCCAGACTGCGAACACAGTCCTTAGAGGAGAGTGTGACTCCATCCAGGACCGGAAGTTGTATTTCCAGACCTGGTTTCGGGCATGTGACTGTCAGTACCTCCGTTTTGTCTGGATTTAGTCGCAATCTGTTTTTCCTCATCCAATCCATTACCACTCTAAGACAGATATCTTAGATGAGGGACTCACCGAATGAGTACTTATCAGACATGGGGAAATGTGGCACAAAATTGTGTCCCAGATTGCATCAGAAGAATGGGATGAGAACAGAAAGGGGGACATTATCAGATACCCATGTCCTCAGCCATTCCCGGGGCATAACACTGGCACAGACAAGGTGTCACTTTTTTATTGACAGGCTAAGCTGTCAATAAAAAGGGATGCCTTATTTATCCCCGCACTATGCCCCTAGAATGGCTGAAGGATGACGTTGTATGATAATGCCACCCCTTTCAATTCTTGTCCCATCCTTATGACATGGTTTTTGCTGCATCTGATAGTGATAAGTCTCAAACTGTGAATAGTCTTTGAAATAGTCATTTTCCAAAGATTTCCACACAGTGAGAAGAAAATAGCTAAAATTACTCGTTGCTTCCTTCAAGAAGAAAATTAGCAAAGAATTACAACCTTACTGTAGAATAACAGATTGAATTGAATTCACCAATGGTGGGATGATATTTTTTTTAAATGCCAAGGTGATGTTATTTGCCACCTAGTGGGAGGTGTGGGTAATATCTTCTCTCCCTTCCCTCCCCTGTTTGCCTCATTGGCAACAACCTGTCTTCACCTGAACAATATTTTTAGAGGCTTTCAGGGGGGCAGGTTGGGGACATCTGCCTTCAATTCCAACAGTTCTGCTTCCTTGCCCAAGGCCAGATTAAGGTACCCAAAGCTCTGTAGTAGTCTTAGGAACGGAATCCTTTTTCTGCATGTCTGTAACCTAATCTAGGAGTGGTGCCATAGAGATTAATGAAATGGGTAACTCATTGACTTTACGAAAGAAATACAATTCAAAGTACACCAGACAGCAGCAGCAAAATGCTGTATGTGTGGGCTCATTTCTTAACCCTGTTACTTTATTGAGAGTAACAGCCAGATGGCATGCATTTTTATACAGTTGCTCAAGCCACACACAAAAGACAGAATCCTGTTGCATGGGCAAATCCCTCTACAGATGTGGTTGGATTTTTTTCCTTTTTGTCTGCCGTGGAACATCCACAGGAGAAACTATCCATGCCTCAAGATGCTCAACAGATGGTTCTTTTATTGATGAAAAAGCCCAACGTGTTTCGGCCTGTTTAATAATAATAATAATAATAATAATAATAATATTTATTTCTATCCCGCCCCTCTGCAATGCAATCGTTTATACTTCAGCCTGCATTAATAGAACCATGGTTTCCAAGGCAAGGGAAATAATAGTCCCACTCTGTTCTGTGCTGGTCAGGCCTAATCTGGAGTGTTGTGTTCAGTTCAGGGTGCCTCATTTTAAGAAGGATAAGGACACGTTGGAGCAAGTTCACCCTCATATTGTTGGATGGGAAAAGGTGTCAGAAAAGGGGTTTTGTGGATAATGGGGGTTCTGGTCCTTGTTTGTTTGTGATGTATGACTCATAGCTTGAGGTAAGACGATCAGATTAGTGCATTCCTTTTTAATGGGTTTGTTTACTGAAAGAAGTCCCATGTTGGGCTGTTTTGCAAGATTTCAATACCAGACCCTCTCCTAGGCCTGGCAGCCTTCAACTGAACTCTGCCCTGATCTATGAGACCCTTTGAATGTGTCCTGTTTAATGTCCAGTTATGAGATATGATGATATATTATAGGGTGGGGGTGCAAAGCATGGTAACAGAACCACTTGCCTAGAGAGGTGGTGGGGTCTCTTTCTCTGGACATCTTCAAAAAGAGGCTGGACAGTTACCTGCTGGGGATGTTCTTGTTTGAGATCCTACACTGAGTTGGGGGGGCTGTTGGACACAATGGCCCATGAGGCTCCTTCGAACTCTATGGTTTCATGATGCTATATATAAAATCATAAGACACCACATAAATGCATATTATGTCAATACATAATATAATGTTACATAAATTGTTATAGTGTTAGTACATTGCCTGTTGCCTGTACCTACCTTTATACAAACTAACTTCCAAATTTCTCTGGACCAGAAAACCTCAAACCTATTAGTGGACAAATGTGAACAAAGGCTAAAGCATTTTGATGTTTGCTAAGAAGATTATGGTAAAAAATGTAGATAAAATTGAAGGACATGTGAATATATCTGGGCTGAAGGGCAAAGAAACTCTTAAGTTTCAGCAAACTCTCAAAGATTGTATACAATTTCCTTCTAAAACATGTTTATGTATTTTTATGTTGTCTTTATGATTTTATATCATCTTTGAAGAGCCTTAAAAGTACACACAGGCCTTCTTCTTCTTCTTCTTCTTCTTCTTCTTCTTCACCAATATTCTGCCTCTTTTCCATTTTGGGACTCAAAGCAGCTTACAAGAGTCAAAACAAACATAGTTAAAAATTCACACTACACAAAAATTAAAAAGCAATTAAACTATTGGAAAATTAAAATTTAAACCAATTAAAAACATAGACAATTGAAAAACAATAAATAGAAGTCCAACACATAATGCAAAGCCTTTCACCCCTAAAAAAAACCAATTGTCAAAGGCTTTCCGGAATGAAAAGGCAGCAAAGATGGTGCCATTCTAACCTCTCTAGAAAGGGAGTTCCAGAGCTTGGGGGCAGCCGCTGAGAAGGCCCTCACCCATGTTCTCATCAGATGTACCTCTGAGGGTGGTGGGATAGAGAGGAGGGCCTCCCCAGCAGATCTCAAAACATGGGCATGTTTATATTTACCAATAAAAGAACTGACTCTTGGATGCATTGACATACGTATCTTGTTTCTCTAATTGCTGCTCCCCAGTTTTTGCTTCCTTCGATTTTGAATGCCCATGGTCAGTTCACATTTGTGGAAGCAGAGTTGTGCAGGTGGTGACATGGTGCATGGATGCACATGAACGTTTCATAGAATCATAGAGTTGGAGAGACCTCAAGGGCCATCCAGTCCAACCCCATTCTGCCATGCAGGAATACACAATCAAAGCACTCCTGACAGATGGCCATACAGCCTCTGTTTAAAAACCTCCAAAGAAGGAGACTCCACCACACTCTGAAGCAGCACATTCCACTGTCAAACTGCTCTTACTGTCAAGAAGTCCTTCCTAATGTTTAGGTGGAATCTCTTTTCCTGTAGTTTGAGCCCATTGCTCCGTGTCCTAGTCTCTGGAGCAGCAGAAAACAAGCTTGCTCCATCCTCAGTATTACATCCCTTCAAATATTTAAACATGGCTATCATGTCCCCTCTCAACCTTCTCTTCTACAGACTAAACATAACCAGCTCCCTAGGCTGGTCTTCATAGGGCATGGCTTCCAGACCTTTCAGCATTTTGGTCGCCCTCCTCTGGACACATTCCAGCTTGTCAATATCTTTCTTGAATTGTGGTGCTCAGAACTAGATGTAGTATTCCAGGTGGGATATGACCACATTTAGTTTTCCAGTTCATTTGCACAGAGCTATCCTTTAATACAAGAGTTGCATTGCAGAACAGGAACAGAGAAATGTAAAACTCCACATACAGAGATTTAGGCTTTCTAACTCCAATGTAGGATTGCAGGCAATGATATACATACACACCATGCTAATGATAACAGAAACACCAGGAGATTCAGGAAGCCATTGTAAAAGGAGATGAAGCAAATGGTACCTTTTCCCTTCAGCATTGGGCCCCTACCCAGCGAGGAAACTGGGGCAATTGAATGTATTGATCATCGGGCCCTGATTCTGTCCATTGTTACAAAGAGATATTGGGCATGGAGAATGGCAATGAAAATCTTAGATTTCAGTGGTGGAGTCACCATAGCCTTTCAGGCTTTGAAGCTGTAGGATGGAAGGAAGATGGGGCAGGACCCTGTTAAGGTGATAATGACAACAGAAAGATCCTTCGCTCAGCAGGAGAGTGTGTGGTTTGCATATAGATTATACCATGTTAAGTCCCAATTGAAAGCTCTTGGGTTAGAAGGCTGGGAAGAGGTCTCTGCTCCTGTCAATCAGCGTCAATGATATCGGGATAGACCGGTGGTTTAGCTGAGTATGAGGCCGACTCCGCTGAAATTGGAATAATCTGTTTATTGGGCCAGCTTTGCTCTGATGAAATCCTAATCCCATTGTCAGGAAGAAAAGAGCCACATAATCACTCAAGCTTTCGCTGCTTTTTTGGAGACTAGTGGTACTGCTCTGATCTACCCTGCGGAGAAATGTTGAGGTTTATTTATCTTCCATTTATTAAGAGTATTTTTAACTTGCCCTTCATCTTCAGATATCAGGGCGGTATATATGAGGTACTGAAAATATCAATATATACTAAAATAGAAGGCAGCAAGAATGGAAGGTCTGACCCTTTTATGAAAGGTATAAAAATCAAAATTTTCTTTAAAATAATAATAATGCAACAGCAAGAGGCCTGTGTCTTTTTCCAGGACTTGGGAAAAATAACTTTTTAGATGACAAGTACCAGAATACCCCAGCCAATATGGCCATGTCAATGAACAAGCCACTCCTGGTTTTATTCCAAATGCGAAAGGAGCTATCCAAGGCCATGCTGGCTGGGGGATCATGGAACTTGTCCAAAAATAACTCCCCAGATGTTAGGATTGGTCATGGGCATGATCTTTTCCTGCCAAGTTCAGTTTTGTTGTAACACTTTGTGGCTAATTGTGTATACATTCTTTTGTACTTGCCTAACGAGTATGTAGTCTAACTGGGAAATGGGAGTATGTGCTCTACATTTGTAATGGTTTGATAAAGCCAACACCTGGCCTCAGCTATGGGAAAAGTGGGCTGAGTCCAGCTGTGGTGGGAACCAAGTGTGGGGATGATGTACAGCCAATGATTGTACAGCTGCCAGATTTTATAGATTGTACAATGCTTTTAGTATACTGCTTGTTAGTTAGGTTTCGTTCTGAGCAACACATTTGTAGGGTTAGTTAGCTCTTTGGATTACTGTGCCAATAAAGTTTTTCTGTTTTTAATACTGAAACTGCTGGTCACTGAGTCTGAAGAAGCTAGTACATGACACCAGCTCTGGTAAAACCACAAAATACCACTGCCATAAATCCATTTAAAAAGCACACACACAACCGAGCAGGGCAAGCTAAATAAACCAGCCCATTACTTAAACATGCCTGGACAAATATGTACATTTTTGCCTGGTATCCAAATGAAAGTAGTGAGGCAGCTCAGGATAGGGGCCACCACAGTTTCTAAGAATGAAATTCTCCCAGCCAAAGGAACCCCAAGGAGAACTTCCTCTGAAGAGCCTAAGAGATGGGCAGTCAAATGGTTTTCTTTGACTAGGCTGTTGACAGTACACCATGTACTGGACACAGAAGTCTCACAGCTGTTTCACTAGCTAGACTCCAAAGACCAAGGCTGACTCTGTCTGCAGCTCTCCAGCACCAGGCTGCAGGTGAGAGACCTTCCTTCTGCCAGGTCAAGGAGTTGTGTCTTGGGGTGCTGGTCTTTTGTAGCCAGCTGATGTACTGGAGGTGGTGAGGCAGAGAATGGGGTCATAAGAGATGAAGTCAACTACATCAGGTTTGTTATCCAACCTCTCCCTCTCAAGGTCTAAATAACACCTTGTACCCCACTATTGGTTGGGGAGGTTTTAAGGCTCAGGTGGGCACCCACCTTTGTGGCTCTGGACACCTCTGTGATACATGGAGTTAATGACATGGAAGGACCCCTGCTTGGTGATAGAGCATGTTCTTTGCATGCAGAAGGTATTGGACTGAATCCCTGGCATCTGGCATGTAGGACTGGGAAAGGTTACTGCTGTTACCTGAATTGTTGAAGTCTGTGGAATTTTCATGCATGCCCAAATCATGATTTAAGGAATTTAATTAGCTGAAATTTGCATGCGAGAGGTCGGGTAACTGCAGGATCTTTCACCTGTGTATACCAGTACTCACTGAATGGACTCAAACCTAAAATATAACTAAAGATAGCTTTATTGGAAAATGGTCTTAGCAGCATTCGCAGCAACACTCAAGCTTCAAGCATTCACACAAGACTATCAAAGAAAGTAGGAAGTGTTTGGATAGAGGAATAGATTGAGGGGATGATAGGTTATACTCTATGAATCCGAAGAGCAGAGAAGTCTCAAAAATTGCATTTAGAGGGTCAGGCAGCAAACGAACACAAAGGAAGGGGGTAGGAAGGAGGCTTCATGTCACAGAATAGCATGGAGATGGAGGAAAGGGATCTGTGCACACCGAGGTAGAGTTTTGGGGTGATATTTATAGTTGATATTTCCCCTGAAAGGGTGATTTTGAGAGGAAGACAATGTTTTCCAGAGATTCCCAGAGTTACGGTAAACAATGGATCCCTGGATGTGTTAGTGATAGTTGAAGGAAGGAATATTTTAGGACTGATGAGTGACAGGCAGCCTTCTATTGTTTTGGAGATCTGGAAGAGGAAGACCCACATCTCGCAAGGCAATGGAAATCCAACTACCCTCGATGTGATCTGTGAATGTCTCACTTCTAGAGGTGCCCAGGGAGAATTAGCCATTATCACTGAAACTTTAACAGTCTTCCGGGGCTTCTGCATAATCCTTAGCTTGGGGTGTGCCCTTTTAAGGAATTTAGAAGGTCTTCCTTAGGTTGTACGTGCTCTTAGCCATGACTCCAGCCTTGGTATTTGGGGAGTCCCGTTTTACTGCCAACCTCATGGAAGGCCACGGCAAGTCAGATTATAGAATGTAGCCAATTATGAGTTTATTAAAAAGGCAGGGGCTACTATGGCACATTACATTGGTTGATACTGTAGACAGTCTCTGCTGGACAGCGTTGCCCTAGATGGACCAATTGTCTGTAAAGGAGCTATCCATGGTGCTTGAACCTAGCTTGCAGATGGAATCCAGCACCCTGGATAGCTCATTTGAAATGAACATCTGGAGCAGATTCACATACTCACTGACATGGAAGCCACCAGCTTGCACTGTTCTGATGATCACATTGATGTACAGGAGGCCATGGGCCTCTGAATACTCATCTCACCTCATTTGGATGGATCTCCAGCTCCGGTCAATCTTCTTTCCTTACTCCATCTAAGACTGCAAACTACCCAATTCCCTTGGAAGTAACCAGACCCTTAAATATTACACTGTGTCCTTGCAAGTCCCCCTCCCCCCATTTTGCCTTCAAAGACATTGTTCTGATTCCTGGGATTTTGTGTTGTATGCATGGGCCAATTTTGCACAGAACTGCATATTTTTCTGTTCATTTGGGCCGGGAGGGAGAACTTCCTGCACACACTAGGCTATACGTCTTCTTATTTAAGTGGTGTGTGCCATCTGGAAATCTTGGCAGGAAATCTTTAAATGTGACGTATGCTGTGCGCCATTGCTATCTGAGACTACAAAACCAATAGAGAAATTCAATGGAGATTTAGCTTTGCTAGGGGCAGTGGGTATTCATTTAATTTTCCGTTAAAAAAAAATCCAAGTATTCTCTAAGGATCTGAGCATATGTGGAGTTTCCATGTTTTCTGCTCCCAAGTATTAGTTTAGGCTGAGAGCTGGTGACTTGGTGAAAGGCAACGATCAGCAAAACAGGAATGTAGGAACCTGCCTTTTCAAGGGTTTATTTTAAAATTGTTTTGGGATTCTCAAATGGAGAGCCCAGTTTTATTGAACAGAATCCTGTTAGTGTTCTTGTTCTTGTCATGTGCCTTGAAGTTGACTCTGACTTCTGGCAACCCTATCACCATGTTTTCTTGGCAAGATTTAGTCAGAGGAAGTTTGCATGACCTTCCTTGAAGGCTGAAAAGTGATGACTTGGCCAAGGTCACCCAGTGAGTTTCTGGGCCTGAGCGGGAATTTGAACCTTGGTCTCCAGAGTTCTACAAGTAGTCCAACACTCAAATCACTACACCACATTGGTCCATTAGTGTTAGAATTATAAAATCATAGAGTTGGAAGAGACCACAAGGGCCATCCAATGCAACCCCATTCTGCCCTGTAGGAATAAACAAAGCACTCCCAAGAGATGGCCATTCGGCCTCTGTTGAAAAAATCCTCCAAAGATGGAGACTCCACTACATTCCCAGGCAGCAGTGGATTCCACTGCTGAACAGCTCTTATCTTCAGGAAGTTCTTCCTAAGTTTAGGTGGAATATCTTTAGTTTGAGACCATTGCTCTGCATCCTAGTCTCTGGAGCAGCAGAAAACAAGTTTGCTCCCTCTTCAGTATGACATCCTTTCAAGTATATAAACATGGCCACCATGGCACTTCTTAACCTTCTCTTCTCCAGGCTAAACATACCCAGCTCCCTAAGCAGCTCCTTATAGGGCATAATGGCTTCCAGAACTTTTACCATTTTGGTTGCCCTCCTCCTTCTTGAATTGTGGTGCCCAGAACTGGACACAGTATTCCAGGTGAGGTCTGGCCAAAGCAAAATAGTGTTATACATTAACACTAGTGTTTCTGCTAGTGTTAATGTTATTGTTGTTCATTGTCATCAAGTCGGCTTATGAATGAGACTCTATGAATGAGAGACCTCCAAGTCACTCTGTTATCAACAGCCCTGCTCAGGTCTTGCAGACTCAGGGCAACAGCCGTGGCTTCCTTGCTGGAGTCTATCCACCTGTAATGGGATCTTCCTCTGTTCCTACTGCATTCCACTTTACCAAGCATTATTGTCTTTTGTAATGAGTCATGTCTTCTCATGATATGTCCAAAGTATGACAGTTTAGTCATCTTGACTTCTAAGGAGAGTTCAGGCTTGATTTGCTCCAGGACCCATTTATTGGTCTTTTTAGCAGTCCACGGGATCTGTAGAACTCTTTTCCAGCACCACATTTCAAATGAGTTGATTCTCTTCCTATCAGCTTTCTTCACTGTCCAGTTTTTACAACCATACATAGAAATTGGAAACTCAATGGCATGGACAATATCTTTACACTTGAAGATCTTGCTACCTAAGGGTTATTGGACTGCTTGAGTTCAGACACATAGTGTCTGTGGTGGAAGCAGTTATTCAAGGGTGGTGGTGTCCATTGGTAGGATCAGAGGAATAAAGTTTCACATAGGAACTAAAAGGGCATCTAGAAGATCCCAAAATTTGATGCCATAGCAGTGGAACTGGAAGTGGTCCTCACATGTGGGTTTTTTTGGCAGTCCACAGTATTCATAGAGCTGTTCTCCAGCTCCACATTTCAGATGGGTTGATTTTCTTCCTGTCAGCTTTCTTCACTGTCCAGCTTTCACAACCATACATAGAAATCAGAAGTATAATGGCATGGACACTCTTGACTTTAGTCTTCAATGATGTATATTTACACTTCAGAATCTTGTCCAGTTCTTTCCAAGTCCTAGGTGCAGCTACACTATAGAAATAATGCAGTTTAGCACCACTTTAAGTGCTGTAGCTCCATCCTATGGAATATTTGGGACTAGTAGTTTTACAAGGTCTTTAGCCTTCTCTGCCAAATAGTGCTGGTACTTCACAAAACTACATATCCCAGGATTCTGTAAGTCCATGGCAGTTAAAGTGCACTATTTTTACAGTGTAGATGAACCCATGGAAAAATGAACATATACATAAATACACAAAATCCCTTATACATACACTCTTGTATAACCAAAGTCCTTCAGTGAAGGACAAATGGGTCAATGGGAAGGATTTTAGTGCAGTGGCTGAGTCAGAGGTTGGAAAAATTACTTGTAAGGGACCAGCTTAAAGACCAGCTAAAATTCACAAAGCAATGGACAAGGTTTCGAATTCAACAGGAGGCTTTTTCAGTCTGGCGGATAAGCAAATGAGACAAGCCAGTGAGGGGGGGGGGGACGAGGAAAATTCATTGACAAAGAAAGGTCTTAGAGTGCATGTACAGCACATGGTTCTAGCAGTGTGACCCCATGTTAACTGTGATGGCTCCATTCTATGGAAACCTGGGATCTGTAGTTTAGGGAGGTATTTAGAATTCTCTGCTACAGAGCTATAGTTCAGAGGAGTGTACACATCCCATAGGATGGAGCCATGACAGCTGAAGTGCTCTCAAACTGCAGTACATGTGTAGTGTCGAATTGCAGAACCCTGGGATTTATCATTTGAGGCGGTACTAGGAATTCTTTGCTACAGAGCTCCGGTGCTGTATTTCAGAGAAGTCTGCACATTCCTTAGAATGGAGCCATGACAGTTTGACTTTTTATCAAACTGCTATCAAACTGCTGACTATGCAGTGTAGATATGTTCTGTGTCTCTTATCACCTTACAGATAACTTAAGGTGGAAGGAAGGAGACATATTTAGAAACTTGGGTAGTACCATGCAAGAAGATATCAGGTTGCAGCAAGGCATGCTGGGACAAGGAAAATGGTGGCTTCTGCTCTCCCTGTGAAAACAGAGAAGCTGGTTGTTGTTTCATTTTACTCCAGGATACATAAGCAGCTATTTGTGTGTTGCTATGGTCTGGTATAAATACCCAAAAGGCGCCAGCTCCTGTCTGACCTTGAAAGCTAAGCAGGGTCAGCCCTGGTTAGTACTTGGATGGGAGACCGTTGACAAATTGCAGGTGCTGTAGGTTATATTTCAGAGGAAGAAACTGTCACAATCACCTCTGAGGATTCCTGGCCTAAGAAAACCCTAAGAAATTTATGGGATGCCATAGGTCAACAGGGGACTTGAAGGCACATCCATACACATGGTCTGGGCGAAGGAGGACACTTGCATTTCTTATAGGTCCCACTAGGTGGCAGCACATATTGTCTGAGGGAGTCTTTCCCTCAAGGCTTAGAAGACCAAACCAACCAGTTCATTTTTAAATACTTATATCACTTCCCAATCATTTTTATAACCAAGTGAGCATCCAAAGAGATGTATGTTGTGATGATCTGGTCTTGGCTAGCAAAAGGAAACCTGCATAGAGTGATCAGATATATCCTACACCTGTGTAAATTCCCTTGTTGCTGCTGCTGTTGTTATGTGCCTTTGTTTCCGATTTAAGTCAACCCTAAGATGACCCTACTGTGGGGTTTTCATGGCAAGGTTTGTTCACAGGGCATGTGACATAGAGTCATAGAGTTGGTAAAGACCACTAAAGGCTATCCAGTCCAACCCTCTGCCATGCAGGAATAAACAATCAAAGCACTCATGACAGATGGCCATCCAGCCTCTGTTTAAAAATCTCCAAAGAAGGAGACTCTACCACACTCCGAAGCAGCACATTCCACTGCTGAATAGCTCTTACTGTCAGAAAGTTCTTCCTAATGTTGAGGTGGAATCTCTTTTCCTGTAGTTTGAACCCATTGCTCCTTGTCTTAGTCTCTGGAGCCACAGAAAACAAGTTTGCTCCATCCTCACTATGACATCCCTTCAAATATTTAAACATGGCTATGTGTTCCCTCTTAACTTCCCCTTAACTCATGGCCTTCCTCTGAGGCTGAGAGAGTATGACTTGCCCCAAATCCCCCAGGGGGTTTCCAGGGTTAGCAGAGGGGATTCGAACCCTAGTTTCCAGGAGTCCTAGTCCAACACTCAAACCACTACATCACGCTGTCCTTCTTGTTATGTGCATTCAAGTTGACTCTGAAGACCCATCTCCAACATTTATGGAGTGAGGAAGAGACAATGAGGAATTGCAGCATTCCCATGGTTATTAGGTAGGAGAAGCTGGCCTGCTTAGGCACCTGGTGTTTTGGAGATAACTGCCTATATATAAGTTGGTGACCCTCTCCAAGGGTTTTCTTGACCAAGATTTGTTCAGAGGGGGTTTGTCTTTGCCCTGCTCTGAGGCTGAGAGTGTGTGACTTGCCCGAGGTCACCCATTGGGTTTCCATGGCTGAGCAGGGATGTAAACCCTGGTTTTTAGAGTTGTAGTACAATGCTCCAACAACTGCAACATGCTGGCTGTCAGGCTACGGGGTGTTTAGTATTTAATTGTTGTTTTTACTGCTTTTACTATAATGATTTTTAAAGCTGTGATTCGTTTTAATCTGTGCTATAAACTGCCTTGCCCTCCTCCCTCACTTTTGGGAGAAACATAGAGTAGAAATAAAAGAAAAAATGAATAAATAAATATCCAAGTTGATCACCAAGCTAGCAAAATCATTGCAGCTCTTAATGGATAGAGTCCCAGATTTTCCTCTTGTATGTTGGGGTGATCACAGAATGTGCACATCTGAAGCTGCCGCCAAGCTCACTTCCCTGAAGTTGGGAAATCAAGAAGTGCACTGAATGTTGCAAATATTTATACACGCCATAGTTGATTGTGCAACAGGGACCTCACAGCTCTTGCTGATGCCCTGGGACTTGCTGGGAGCAATAAGATCTATAAGAGATGTATTTTTTCAAAGGGTATTAATAAAGCTTCATGTATCATTCATTAAAAAGACAGTACAGGAAAAGAGATTGGTTTGTGTTTATGCCCCAGGGAGGAGACTGGCATCTTTCCAGAGCTTGGAAAAAAAATTAATTTCCAACGGGCTAAGATCTTGTTCAACACTGGTGGAGTGAGCACTATGTGGCCATTCCAGGCTGTTCTGCTGATGTTTCTGGGTTCTTTGGAGAAAAGAAACTGTGCTCACATACCAGGCCAAATCTTAAACTGCTTCACCATGGATAGTGAGGACCTGGTTGCATAAAGAAGTACTGAATACCTCTTTACATTAGGATGGGGAAAGTATAAGCAACCCAAGTTGCACCAGCATAAAGCTTCAACAGGATTCTAGCCAATTTTATCTATTTAATTTATAACCTGCTTTTCTCCTGGTATGAGACGCAAGGCAGTGTACACACCTTAAAAAAACCCCCACAATACAATTAAAAACTTTCAATACAAAAATTAAAATTCATTTAAACTAACTTTGATTTAAAAACACAAGTCAAAAACACAAGCTGAACAACATTAAAAGGTATTTAAAATAAACTAACATAAACACTCTTTACACCCCCTCCCCATTAACCCCCCCCTCTTATCTGCCATCACCAAAATGGCATCTCCTTAAAGAAAATGGAAGAAAGAGAGCAGGGAGGGGGCCAACCGGACCTCCTGTGGAAGGGAGTTCCACAGCCTGGGAGCAGCCACAGAGAACGCTCTCTCCTAAGTCCTCACCATCTGCACCTCACCATCTGCACCTGCAGGGAGAAAGTCTTCCTCTGCAGATCTTGAAGCACACATTTAATTCAAAGGGTCTGCTCTAGCTCAACAGGATTCCAGCCATTTATTGTTGTCAATAAATATGGTACTCTGAACTTTAGGAATAAATGGAATGATGGGCCAGATTACTCAATTTTACCTAACTAATGTACTGCAGCTCTGGTCTCCATACCCATCATATATATGGATGTTAAACTCTGACTTCCACAGTGAGAACTCTTGTTTTGTGCCTGTTGGACTCCACAAGGTCTGAGTATGTTTTCTAACTGCTGATGCTATAATTCTCCAGATGAATCTCTTAAACACCTGGTTATGCTGCCTGGTAATTTATTTTTGAGGAAAGATCAACAGCTGAATTAGACTTTGTTCCTATTGGACAGTGATAACTGACGGCTTCCATGTTAGAGGGGCAATTAATCTAGGCTGGGATTGGGAGGGTTTGAGCTATCCAAGATCCTGACCTTATTTTGTGGCTTTTAGAGCCTTGGAGAACTCCTTGAAAGCCTGGGCAAACAACTGGAGCAAATCTGCTGCCCCACTGCCATGGAAGCCATCAGCTGTCACTGCTATTGGGTTGTCCCAGATACCCATTGAATCAGCTCTTGAATGGTGAGTCAACATGTGGGCAAACCCAAAGATTCACTCACTGTGACATTTCAGTGGCCAGAAGGCTACTATCACAGCATTGGAAAGAAGACAAGGCACCCAATGGGCAGAGGACTGTGAAGGTCATCCACCTGTCTCACCACTGCCACCAAATGTGAGGACCACTTCTGGTTCCACTTCTATGGCATCAAATTTTGGGATCCTCTACATGCCCTTTTAGTTCCTATGTGAAACTTTATTCCTCTGATCCTACCAATGGACACCACCACCCTTGAATAACTGCTTCCACCACAGACACTATGTGTCTGAACTCAAGCAGTCCAATAACCTTTATGGAGCAAGATCTTCACGTGTAAAGATATTGTCCATGCCATTGTGTTTCCAATTTCTATGCATGGTTGTAAAGCTGGAAAGTGAAGAAAACTGATAGGGAGGGCATCAACTCATTGGAAATGTGGTGCCGGAGAAGAATTCTTTGTGGACTGCTAAAAAGACCAATAAATGGGTCCTGGAGCAAATCAAGCCTGAACTCTCCCTAAAAGCCAAGATGACTAGACTGTCTTACTTTCGCCATATCCTGAGAAGACCTGGCTCACTAGAAAAGATAATCATGCTTGGAAAGGTAGAAAGCAGGAGAAAAATGAGGAAGACCACACTCCAGATGAATAGAGACAATCAAGGAAGCCACAGCCCTAATTCTGCAAGACCTGAGCAGGGCTGTTGATAACAGGGTGACTTGGAGGTCTCTCATTTATAGGGACACCATCAGTCAAAGCCAACATGACGCCAGTTAACAACAAAACATTCTGAGAGGCACAGGTTTATGATACAAACAACAATTTATTAAACAGAAGTTCAGTATACAGGTTACTTATTTGACATATCTAAATCCTGACTGACCCAAATGAACAAACTCACACCTCTCATTCATATTGCTAACTCCTATCTCTGACTCCTGTCACTGAGTTCAACTAATGCCTATCTCTGACCCTGACCAACTCTCCTAACTTCTTTAACTCTAACTTTGACAGACTCATGTCTCTCACTCGGATCAATTGTCGTACACTGCAGCCTTTTAATAACTCCATCAAACTATCAGCCAATCAGCATTCACCCCCAACATACCATATTCTCACACCCTCCCAATTACGGTATTACATATGCTATGCATGACATCCATAACTATATTTTATCTTCATTTCTCTAGTAATCACACAACAGCATATTTTTTTTACAAAAGTCCATTACATCACAAGGAGCTCATAATCCTTTCCAAGATTTGCACAAATAACACATAGATGTCCACTTTGCTTGAACACATTGTTGTGTGCCTTCAAGTCATTTCCGACTTATGGTGACCCTAAGGTGACCTTATTACAAGGTTTTCTTGGCAAGATTTGTTCAGAGAGGGTTTGCCTTTGCCTCCCTCTGAGGTTGAGAGAGTGTAACTTGCCCAAGATCACCCAGTGGGTTTCCATGGCTGAACAGAGATGCGAACCCTAGTCTCCAGAGTCATAGTCCAACGTTCATACCACTACACTACCCTGTCTATGGATCTGGATCTTTTCTAGAACAGGATTCAGAAGTGGTTTTTCATTCATGTATTCTTAGCTTATTTTTGGTTGGCTTATTCTTTCATTAATTTGGTTTTCACTTCTTTTTCCTCCCCCACCCATTTGTGTCTTTCTTCTCCCTTCTCTTAGTATGATTTCTGCATAATAAAAAAAGGAGAAAAATTTAAAAACACCTATGAGTCAACAGCCCACTAGTCGGCTGAGGTTCTTAAGTACACTTAACATAAATCATCTGGCATTTGCTTTTAACTGTGGAGTCATTGAGAGACAGTTGAGGTTGCTGGGTTGCTAAGTGATATCCCAAATCAATTAGTCACTTTGTTGGCTAGGAGGGAGAAACACGGAATCTCAGGAAACAAGAGAGCCAGCAAGGAGAGATTTAGTTCCAGTTAGTAGCAGCCAGTGGTAGCCATGCTAGTGGGTTGGTGAACCCACTCTGGGTTTTAGTTTGAACTTTAAAGTGCTTTCCAAACTACTGAACCTGTTTTAGGTCTCGGATTCAACACCTCAAATAATTTCTTTAAGGTTCAGACTAAAATTCAGAGTGGACTCACCAACCCACTGTCAGGGGAGCCAATTGGTGCTTCCAGTTGTGAAGCCAGAACCATGTCAAACAAAGGGGGAAAGTGTCTTAAAAAATCATCTAGAAAGGCCTTGTGTTTCATTAATGGCTCCCTTTGGGACTGCCAGTCACTGCCCACAGCAGGACGTAGGTATCATTTGGAGGGCTGAGCAGTACAAACTTGTAACATGCTTCCTTCCTCCAAATATAAAGGCATACCTCCATTAACAAAGCCTCTGACAAAGAAGCTCCTTTTAACAAAGTCTTCTTATGATGCCCTTCCCCCTTCCTTGTCCTCTGTCTAGCAGCATTTTTTAAGCAGCATTGGCCCGGGGAAGATGGTGAAGGAGAGCTGGAGAAGGACAGACTTTCAGTGTTGGGTTGCAGTAGCATATCTGCAGTCTCTCTGGCTTTTCTTCGCAAACGAAGATTCAGGAAGGACTCATCCCGCGCTTTCTGCAAGCGCGCTGATGACTAAAAAGGCCAATCCGAGATAAACAAGTCCGGTTGCAAAAAGCGCAGCAGAAGGTCTCCTTGGGTGATGTTTTTGGGTTGTGATTCTTTCTGCGTTGTCGTTTCTCTTCAAGACTTGTTCGTCGTGAGTTCTCAAATAAGGCTGCAGCATTGTGGATAGTGCGCCTCCATGCCTCCCGATGTGAGGCCAGGGCGGACCACTGTTGGTGATCAATTTGGCCAAGCCTGAGATGTTGTTTCAGGGAGTCTTTGTATCGCTTTTTTGGAGCGCCCCTCTTACGCTGACCCGTGGTGAGTTCACCGTAGAGTACTATTTTTGGGAGGCGATGGTCCTCTATCCTAGAAACGTGCCCTGCCCAGCGCAGCTGTGTTCTCAATATCATGGCCTCAATGCTGGTGATCCCTGCTTGCTCAAGGACAGCAACATTCGTCACAAAGTCAGTCCAGTGTATATTTAGGATTGTGCGTAGACAGCGCTGATGAAAGCGCTCGAGGAGTCGTAGGTGGTGGCGATAGGTGACCCATGTTTCAGATCCATAAAGGAGGATAGACAGTACGATGGCTCTATACACACTGATTTTTGTGCTTTGCCTCAGGTGTTTATTGCTCCAGACTCTTTTGTGAAGTCTTCCAAATGCACTATATGCCTTTGCTAATCTGTGATCGATCTCTTTGTCAATCTTGGCATCTGAGGAGATGATGCTTCCCAGGTAGGTGAACTGCTGAACGGACTTGAGCACTGATTTGCTGACGGCAATGTGGGGATGGTGGTGTTCGTCCTGTGGTGCAGGCTGGTAAAGAACTTCTGTTTTCTTCAGGTTGACTTCTAGCCCAAACAGCTCTGCAGCTGTTGCAAAGCAGGACGTTAGGCGCTGCAGAGCTGCTTCTGTGTGGGCAACAAGGGCAGCATCATCGGCGAAGAGCAGCTCACGGACTAGATAGTTTAGAGTCTTAGTGTGAGCCCTCAGACGGCTTAAGTTAAACAAGCTACCATCAGTACGGTAGCGTATATAGATGCCGTCGTCTTCTTCAAGCTCTGCCATAGCCCTTTGGAGCATCGTGCTAAAGAAGATTGTAAATAAAGTTGGTGCAAGAACACAACCTTGCTTCACTCCATTAGTTATTAGAAAGGGCTCTGAAAGAGCATCGCCATATCTGACTTGACCACGCTGGCCCTCGTGTAGCAAGATAATCATTTTAAGGAATTTGGGGGGACATCCTAGTCTTTCCAGGATCTGCCACAGACCTTTTCTACTTACAGTGTCAAAGGCTTTGGTGAGGTCGACAAATGTTACATAGAGACCCTTGTTCTGCTCCCTACATTTTTCTTGCAGTTGCCTAAGGGCAAATACCATGTCTGTAGTGCTCCTATTGGCTCTGAAGCCACATTGGCTTTCAGGGAGAAGTTCTTCTGCAATAGCAGGAACTAACCTGTTCAGGAGTATCCTTGCAAGGATTTTTCCAGCAGTAGAGAGCAGTGTTATGCCTCGATAGTTTGAGCAATCGGATTTTGCTCCTTTTTTCTTGTACAGGGTGATGATGACTGCATCCCGGAGGTCTGATGGCAGTTCCCCTTTTTCCCAGCAATTCACAAGGAATTCGTGGAATTTTTCGTGGAGTGCATGACCTCCGTGTTTCCAAACTTCAGGTGGGATTCCATCAATCCCAGCTGCCTTGCCGTTTTTCATCTGCTGTATGGCCTTAAGGGTCTCTTCCAAAGTGGGAGCTATGTCCAATTCATTTTTCATTGGTTTATGTATCATATATTGGATAGCTGAGGCTTGGACTACTCGGTTGGCGCTAAAGAGACTTTGAAAATGTTCAGCCCAACGATTTAGGATGGAGGCTTTATCAGTAATTAATGTTTGACCATCTGTACTGTATAAGGAGCTTTGGACCTGATAAGTAGGTCCAAACACTGCTTTAAGAGCTTCATAAAATCCTCTATGATCACCCAGATCTGCACAGCATTGTGTCTTTTCTGCTATATTGATCCACCACTTGTTCTGCATGTCTCGGAGTTTTTGTTGTAGTTTGCTACATGTGAGGCGGAAAGCTGCTTTTCTTACATGACAGGTTGGCTGGGCGAGGTATGCCTGGTGAGCAGCTCTCTTCCTTGCCAACAGCTCCTGGATCTCTTGGTTGTTTTCATCAAACCAGTCTTGATTTTTCTTGTGGGAGAAGCCAAGGGATTCTTCTGCAGACTGGAGGATACTGTTTTTGATATGTTGCCAAAGCACTGTAGGAGAAGGATCTGTAGGGTGGTCTTCAAGTTTCGTTTGTAGATTTGCCTGGAAGTTGTCTCTCATGGTAGCTTGTTGAAGATTGTTGACTTGGAGTCTCTTCTTTAAGATGCCACCCCTCTTAGGTTTGAGCTTAAGATGAAGATTTAGTTTACATCTGACAAGGCGATGATCTGTTTGGCATTCTGCACTGGGCATCACTCGGGTATGACGGACATCACGAATGTCTCTCTGACGGACTAGAACGTAGTCAAGGAGGTGCCAATGTTTGGATCGGGGATGCATCCAGGTTGTCTTCAAGCTATCTTTCTGCTGAAAGATTGTGTTTGTAATAGTCAGCTGTTGTTCTGCACAGAACTCTAGCAGGAGGCGTCCGTTATCATTGCAATTTCCAACACCATGCTTGCCTAAGACACCTTTCCAGGCTTCGGAGTTCTTTCCTACTCTGGCATTGAAGTCACCAAGGATAATAATTTTATCTTCTACAGGGACTTTTTGTATGAGTTGGCGTAGGTCTGTGTAGAATTTGTCTTTCTGTACAGGGTCGGCTTGCATAGTTGGGGCATATATACTAAAGAGAACAACATGTGGGAGGCGTAAGGAAATAATACGATCAGAGTGTCCTGTTGGCAAGGTTTCGAGTTTGGAGGCAATGGAGTTTTTAGTCATAAAGCCTACTCCTGACAGATGTTTTTCGGTTTTGGGTTTGCCAGACCAGTAAAGTGTGTAGCCGGCGCCATGTTCTTTAAGGCTGCCTTCCTCATGGAAGCGAACTTCACTAAGAGCAGCGATGTCAATATTAAGCCGTGATAGTTCAAGGGCTATTAGGGCAGAACGACGCTCAGGCCGTCCACTATCTTCAGAGTCTTGCATGGTTCTGATGTTCCAGCATGCAAGTGTCAGTTTATTTACACCTTTGGAGGCCGGTGTGTGCCTTTGTTTCTTTGCCTTGGTTTGACCGCATCAGAAGATTCCCGTTGGCCGCGGCTAGCCAACCAGGTAGTTGGGGATGAGCTTTCTTTAGGCCACCTTTTCTAGGCCCCTCTCCATGTGGAGCAAGCAGTGCTCTCCTTAAAAAAGGCTGCTTGGTCGTTCAGGATGCTGCCGAACAAGACTGTCATCTCCCGGGTCAGGCTTGAGCGACCAATGTCCTGAACCGCCTGCATGCAGGGTTGGGGCTGCGGCTTCCAGTGCATCTTTACACCTGCCGGTTTCGTCCCTCGCCAGTTGCTACAGGGCTTTTTTGGAAATGGATTTGTCCTTCGAGCCTGTGCAATGGATTTTTCTGGTGGAGCGCAGCGTGCACAGAACTGGCCTCACCCTTTAAACCAGAGATTCATCTGCCGTGGCCTTGCAAGCATGGACGTGGCAGTGAGGTCCTCGGGCTGTAGGTTTGATTAGAGTTTCCTTCTCTTAGATGGTTGACCTTACAGGGTTGGACGAGCACCATCTGCCCGGGTTTGGGATTGGAGTTTTCCTTCTCCTAGGACGGTTGCCACAAGGCTAGAGAGCCCATCCTGCCCTTTGATGCTCTTTGTCAGTCCCTTCGGTTTTGACCTGTCTGGCATGGGAGACCCTACCAGTGGCTATTATGCCACCGCCAGCATAGCTCAAAACATCATTAGGGTACGCAAGCCTCTCTCCCACGACAAGGGGGCGTCAATGGAGAGGTATCTGCAGTAAACAGTGCAATAAAGCTTGAGCTGGAAAAGAATGGGATTCTACTCTAGGTGATCCTGCTGTAGCCATGTGGGCCTGCCTACAACAGGCAAGGTAAACAGCAGCTTCCTCCAGAATCTTTTACTGGGGATGTGTGATTAGCAAAACAGAGGAAAAAAGAGGAGAGCCAGTAAGCCTACCTCACCTTTAGCATGTTAAAAGGATATTGATAAGCTGGAACGTGTTCAGAGAAGGGTGACCAAAATGGTGGGAGGTCTAGAAGCCATGCCCTATGAGGAGTGGCTTAGGGAGCTGAGTATGTTTAACCTTGAGAAGAGAGGTTAAGAGGTGACATGATAGCCATGTTTAAATATTTGAAGGGATAGAATTGGAAGAGACCACAAGGGTCATCTAGTCCAACCTCTTGCCATGCAGGAAGACAGAATCAAAGCACTCCTGACAGATGACTATCCAGCCTCTGTTTTAGAATCTCCAAAGAAGGAGACTCCACAACACTACGAGGCAGCACGTTCCACTGCTGAACAGCTCTTACTGTCAGGAAGATTTTTTTCCTAATATTTAGTTTTTAATGTTTTTAGTTCCAAAAGTGTAACTGTTTCACATGGGCTTAAATTGCATTCTTAGTACTGATGAGGGTAGAGTTAAATGGGATTTAGCTATGTGTTGACTCACCATTCGACAATTGATTCAATAGGTCTACTCTACAGGGAGCCAGCATGGTGTAGTGGTTTGAGCATTGGGCTGTGACTCTGGAGACTAGGGTTCGAATCTCTGCTCGGCCATGAAAACCCACTGGATGATATTGGGCAAGTCACACTCTCTCAGCCTCAGAGGAGGGCAATGGAAAAACCCCTCTGAACAAAGCTTGCTGAGAAAACCCCTTTTATAGGGTCACCTTAGGTAGGGTTGCCAAATGTTGTGAATGATTTGAAAGTACAACCACAACAACTCTACTGGGAACTATCCAACAAGATTCCAGCCATACAGGTATAATGATACCCATCATTCCCAACTGAAAAACCCATTACCCCCCCCCACCTTGATTCATTTATAATTTTCTATGGTTTAAACAGTTCAATAAAGTTTCTTCAGATTATTTTTGGTCTCTTGCTCCATGTTTCTCCTAAGCCCCACTGGTATACATAGGTTAAAAGATCTCGCACGTTATGCAACCTCTTGCATTGCTAACAAGTCGCTATAATTCCCCATTGTAAGACTGGTCCATGCATGTACACAGGTGCACCTTCTTGGATGGTGCAGAACTACTCGCCAGAGCCTTCAATGGTCCACCTGATTCACTGGAATTGCAGAAGCAGCCACTCTGCATTCTTCCCCATCATACAAAGGGACAACCGGCAGGCATATGAGCAGATATACCATCAACGGCACTAGGGTAGGTAACTGCAATGGCTAGGGGGCTGGATTAACCCCCCCAGGAGACCTCAGAGAGACTCACCCTCAACTGCACTCACTTCCATATAGAGAAAATTCAGTCACCTCCCATGCACCCCAACACCCTCTAGAGGACACGAAGGGCGTTCTCACTATGTTTTTGTGCCTTCCCAGGCAGCGTGGTGTAGTGGTTGGAGTGTTGGATTATGACTCTGGAGAACAGGGTTTGAATCCCTGTTTAGCCATCAAACCCCACTGGATTACTTTGGGCAAGTCACAAAATCTCAGCCTCAGAAAACCCCATGATAGGTTCCCCTTAGTGTCGCCATAAGTTGGAAACAACTTGAACAACAAAAACACAAAAACAACAACAACAACAGGAGACCATCTACAAGACATTTTGGGGGGATTTTTTAAAAAAAATACAAATTTGCAACCACTACTGAACTGTGTGTCAGTTTCTGCACACAGGCCCACGTAGATTCTCAGCTGCTATCACTCCTCATCCTGCCTATCTAGAGTAGCATTTCTCAAACTGGTGGCCTCTAGATCCTCTAGATGATGGAGGTTGTTAGATTACAACCTCCATCATCCCCTGGCCACCCAGTTAAGGAAGGGTGCTCTATAGGATAATAGCCAAATGCCAGTGCTTGGGAATTTACCTTCTGGGAGTACAGCTCCTAGAATGTCCCAGCCTACAGGCCATGCTGGCTGAGGGGTTTTGGAAACTGCAATCCCAAACATTAATGTTTCCAAGCTCTGTTAAATGGTGCTGTCTCACCTGGGTAGTCAGGCTGTTTTGTGGTTATTCAGTGAGGTGGAACAGCCACCCACAGCTGCTGAAAGGCCATCATGTTATGTTGTTTGGCTGGATCATAGTACCCAGGAATGGTGCTGAGGCTCTGTCTAGAGAGGCAAAGAGATCCCCAAGTTGAGAATCTGTGCAGGCTTGTGATGTAACTCCAGGAAGGAAGCCGCGTGGCAGGAGAGACCTGTGAATGGTGTTTGGTTGTTATGGGAACAACTGTTCTAAAAGCAAAAAGAGAAAACAAGCTAAAACCAAAAAGAGAAAACAAGCTGATGAATTTGGAAAGAGCCAGTTTCTTTCCTGAACAGATAGGATGGAATTTCTTTTTTGGACCACAGCTCCCAGAATCCATGAGCCAGCAAACTGGGAACTTTGAGAGCAGTAGTCCAAAAAAGATGATCTCCCACTTTAAGCAGATGAGCCCTGGTGGCGCAGTGGTTAAATGCCAGTACTGCAAGTCACCACGTTGCAAGTTCGATTCCAGTGGGCTCCAAGGTTCACTCAGCCTTCCATCCTTTCATAGGTCAGTAAAATGAGTACCCAGCTTGTGGGGGCAATTAGCTAACACCCATTGGAAACTGTTTAATGCAGTGTAGATGTGTAAATAGCTATTGCTTAAAACAATTTGTAAGCCGCTCTGATAGCCTTGTGGCTGAAGAGCGGGGTATAAATAAATAAATAAATAAATAAAATTATGTCCCTGGGAAATTCTGTTTCTCAGACTTTATTCAATAAACAGAAAACTTATCTGCTAATTTTTTAAAAAAAACTCCTCTTGGCTCATTTTGGCTTGTTTCCTCTATCTATAGCTTCTATGTATGGTTGTGAAAGCTGGACAGTAAAGAAAGCTGACAGGAAGAAGATCAACTTGTTTGAAATGTGGTGCTGGTGGAAAGTTCTCCAGACACCGTGGACTGCTAAAAAGACAAATAAATGGGTCTTAAAGCAAATCAAGCCTGAATTCCCAATAGAAGCCAAGATGACCAAACTGAGGCTCTCATACTTGGGATCATAGAATTATAGAATTGCAGAGTTGGAAGAGACCACGAGGGCCATCCAGTCGTTTCTGACTTATGGTGACCCTAAGGTGACCTTATCATAGGGTTTTCCTGGTAAGATTTGTTTAGAGGGAGTTTGCCTTTGCCTTCTTCCTTTGAGGCTGAGAGAGTGTGACTTGCCCAGAGTCCCCCAGTTGGTTTCCATGGCCAAGTGAGGATTTGAATCTTGGTTTTGGAGAGTCCTAGTCCAACACTCAAACCACTACATCATGCTAGCTCCCACTCTGACTTCTGGCTATCTGCTTTTGAGGTTTTCTTGGCAAGATTTATTCAGAGAAGGTTTGCCGTTGCCTTCCTCTGAAGCCAAGAGTGTACGACTTGCCCAAGGCCAAGACAGTGGATTTCCATGGCTAAGCAGGGATTCAAATCCTGGTCTCTAAACACCTCCTGCTAAACACCTCCAAGTGCTACACTACACTGGCTTCACTTAGAACTACAGCTCTACCATCATCTGGAGAGTCCCTTCCCTCTGTCCCACCACCGTCTCAGCTCGCTTGGTGGGAACAAGAGAGAGGGCCTTCTTGGTGGCTCCCCCACCGACTTTGGAACTCCCTCCCTAGAAAGGCCAGGATGGCCCCCTCTTTGCTCTCTTCCTGTAAACAGCTAAAAACATTTCTGTGTCAGTAGGCATTTGCACTCTGATGTGGGCTAGACTTTTAAATGCTGTATGATTTGTAGTTTAAAGTTTTTATATAATTTAATATTTTAATGTTTGTGGTTTTAACTGTGCAAATTGTTTAATTTGTTTTTAAATCTGATATTTATACTTTTAATCAATTCTATTGTTTTTAAACTTGGACGGTTTTAAACTCATTGTTAGCTGCCTTGAGTCCCTATATTGGGAGAATGGCAGGATACAAATAAAATAAATAATGACAACAACAATGACAACTTTGTTATTGAGGAAATAATTAATTACAAGTGCCTCATTATATGTAACTAGAGAGTATGGAGGAGTCTCCTTCTTTGGAGGTTTTTAAACAGAAGCTGGATGGCCATCTGTCAGGAATGATTTGATTGTGTATTCCTGCATGGCTTGGGGTTGGACTAGATGGCCCTTGTGGTCTCTTTCAACTCTATGATTCTACATCCTAGCTCTGTTTGAGACAACAGACTGGAATTATTCTGCAAGGCACTCAGCTGTCACTTCAAATAAGGAAGCAATCTAATTAATTCCAGTTTTCCTACATCTGTCCCAGGTGTGTGAAAAGAGGTTGCAGGAAAGGGTCAAAGGCATTTTTTGTGAATGTGAGCTTTAGCATTAAAAAAACCCCAATCCAATTCCTGGCACGTAGTCCTTGTTAAAATCTATATCCTGTATGAAGTTCTGTCAGTGATCCACCCCTACCCCCTATGTGTCAGCTGAGACTGCCACTTCAAGCTGAAGTGAAAATCCTGGAGACCAGACCCTCTTTATTTACCTCACCATTGCTGTTGAGAGAGAATGAATCTTCCTCCTCCTCTGTGTTTTCTAACAGCTGCCTATCCAGCAACTTAACTGCCTGTTGACCAGATTGCCAGTGGAGGTTGGTAGCTTACATGAATCAACAGTGTGATGCAGCAGCTAAAAAAGCGAATGCGATTCTAGGCTGCATCAATAGGAATCTAGTGTCTAGATCAAGGGAAGTAATAGTGCCACTCTATTCTGCTTTAGTCAGACCTCACCTGGAATTCTGTGTCCAGTTCTGGGCACCACAATTCAGGAAGGATATGGACAAGCTGGAATGTGTCCAGGGGAGGGTGACTAAAATGGTAGGAGGTTTGGAAGCCATGTCCTATGAGGAGTGGCTTAGGGAGTTGGGTATGTTTAGCCTGGAGAAGAGAAGGTGAAGAGGGGACATGATAGCCATGTTGAAACATTTGTAAGGATCATAGAATCATAGAATCATAGAATTGCAGAGTTGGAAGAGACCACGAGGGCCATCCAGTCCAACCCCCCTGCCACGCAGGAAATCTTGATCAAAGCATCCCCGACAGATGGCCATCCAGCCTCTGTTTAAAGACCTCCAAGGAAGGAGACCCCACCACGCTCCGAGGGAGTGTGTTCCACTGCCGAACAGCTCTTACTGTCAAAAATTTCCTCCTCATGTTGAGGTGGAATCTCTGTTCCTGGAGCTTGCACCCATTGCTCCGTGTTCCAGTCTCTGGAGGAGCAGAAAACAAGCCTGCTCCATCCTCAGCGTGACATCCCTTCAAATACTTAAACAGGGCTATCATATCACCTCTAAACCGTCTTTTTTCCAGGCTAAACATACCCAGCTCCCTAAGTCTCTCCTCATAGAATCATAGAATCATAGAATTGCAGAGTTGGAAGAGACCACGAGGGCCATCCAGTCCAACCCCCCTGCCACGCAGGAAATCTTGATCAAAGCATCCCCGACAGATGGCCATCCAGCCTCTGTTTAAAGACCTCCAAGGAAGGAGACCCCACCACGCTCCGAGAGAGTGTGTTCCACTGCCGAACAGCTCTTACTGTCAAAAAGTTCCTCCTCATGTTGAGGTGGAATCTCTGTTCCTGGAGCTTGCACCCATTGCTCCGTGTTCCAGTCTCTGGAGCAGCAGAAAACAAGCTTGCTCCATCCTCAATGTGACACCCCTTCAAATACTTAAACAGGGCTATCATATCGCTTCTTAACTGTCTTTTTTCCAGGCTATACATACCCAGCTCCCCAAGTCTCTCCTTATAAGGCATCATGAGATGACAGGACTCATTGGAAAAGACCATAATGCTTGGGAAGGCTGTAGGAAAAGAGAGAGATTTGATTATAGGTGGGTTGATTCAATCAAGGAAGCCACAGCCCTGAGTCTGCAAGACCTGAGCAGGGCTGTTGATACCAGGTTGACTTCAAGTTGTCTCATTCATCAGGTCTCCATAAGTCAAAGTTTATGATGGCAGTTAAGAACAAACCAAAGTCAGAATCATCCAGGCCATTGTATTTCCAATTTCTATGTTGGCTGTGAAAGCTGAACAGTGAAGGAAGCTGATAGGAAGAGAATTCATTTGAAATGAGGTGCTAGAGGAGAATTCTGTGGATACCATAATGGTAAAAAGATGAATGAATAGATCTTAGAGCAAATCAGACCTGGACTCTTGCTAGAAGCCAAGATGACTAAACTGAGGCTGTCTTACTTCCAATGTGACCCATTGGAAAAGATGATAAAGTGGGAGGCAGTAGGAGAAGCGTGAGACCGCGCTCCAGGAGGATTGATCCAATCAAAGAAGCCACAATCCAGAGTCCTCAAGATCTTAACAAGGCTGTTAATAACAGGGTGTCTTGGAAGTCTTTCATTCATAGGATCACCATAGGGTGCCTTGGCAACAACTAACGGCTGATTACCTTAATGACTGAGGTCTGTGGAAATTCCATACATGTCTACAAAAAACCAATATTTCTATGAGGACTTTTAATTAGCTCAAATAGTGGCTACAAGAGGTTGGGTAACTGGGGGGGCTTTTGACCTATGTATACCAGTAGTAACCGATGAGACTCCAAGTAACTGATGAGACTTGTGGCCCACTAAAACTCCTAGATCCCTGTTGCATATACTGCTTAAAGCATCCAGGGCTGGGAGAACGGATTAACACATACCCCTTAATGACTAGATTGTCAGCATAAACCCATTCCTTTCTGGGGCTGTCTGCATTATCCTAACAGGGTTTTCCCACCATTAGACTTCTAGACACGTCTCAGGTCATTGTGACCTTTGACTGCCCTGCCTAGCCTTACAGCCAATGTGACCCCAAAAAGTGTCCAATATGTGGTCCAATTATGAAAGGAGGGGTGGTAGAGTGTGCTAACAAAGGGCCCACACCCCCAATTGTTGCAATTTTTTGACATCTTGTCCAGTGTATATGAAAAGAAAAGCTTTACAGCACTCAAATAGGGGGCATCCCTACTAAAAAGGGACATTTGCCAGTCCTAGAAGGGACATGATTTCCAAATCTAAAAAAAGTGGACATCCCTTATACTAAGGAACACTCGGCAATCCTAGTTGTCCATCATGCTCTGTGCAAAAGTAGACCAGTTACCATCATTCATTCACTGGCAGCTGTTGGCTTCCATGCCAGTGGGGTGGAGAATCCACTCCAGCTTTTAGCTGGAACTTTAAAGATGCTGAACTTTAAAGGTGCTGTGGTAGCTAGTCAAGTGGTGAATTTTGCTGGGTTTTACTCTGAACTTTAAAGTTGCTATACAAGCTGCTGAATCTTACCCCCCTTTCCCCTAGGTTCAGCCCTTTAGAAATCTCCTTTAAAATTCAGAGTAAAACCAGGAGTGAGCCTTCCCTCTCTGTCATAGAAGCTACAATGTGCCAATAATCCTAACCTGCAGGGTTGTTGTGAAGATGGGGTGGAGAGGAAAACAATCACTTAGGTGATGTAAGGTTCCGTAACCTGAGTGAGTTTTATCAATGCTTTTTCTCACAATAGCTGGAATCCTCTTGGTTAGCCCCAGCTACAATAAGCCCATTAAAACAACTGATGAATGGTGAGTAAACACATTTGTAAATTCAATTGATTCAATGGTTCTACTCTGACAATAGGATTTTGCTCCATATTTCTTTTTGTTTGGGCAGAGAGCTCTCTGTTTCATATCTAGTGCCAGTTTCAATCTATTAAATTTGCTGCTGATCAATTTGGGAGATGACTCATAATAGGGGCAGGGTTGGGGGAACTTGCTGTTTATTAGACTGGCTTATCTGATGAATTTCCGCCTGCTGGTTAAAAAGAGGCAACATTTCTGGCCACTTGAGAACTCCATCCTTTCATTCTGATGTGAATAGCTCTTACAGTAGCAGCCCTGCAGAGCTCAGGAAAGAAGAGAATGTGGGTAGATGTGGGCTGATGAGACAATAGAAGCTGGAAGAAGAGGAGATCTTTGGTTCAATGGGACCACCCGGTCTTAAAGAAGGTGATGCAATTACCCAGGGGTGTAGCTAATTGGGTGGTCAAATTGAGGGCATCCCCCCCCCACATACACAAATAGGGCATTACATCAACATGAGTATGCATAGTGTCCAGGTCAAGGGAGGTAGCATAGCTGACCTACTCTGCTTTGGTCAGACTTCACCTGGAATCCTGTGTCTATTTTTGGGCACTGGTTCCGGAAGGATGTTGACACATTGGAATGTGTCCAGAGAAGAGTGAATAAGATGGTCAAAGGTCTGGAAACCAAGCCTGATGAGGACCAATTCAGGGAGATGGGTATGTTTAGCTTGGAGAAGAGAAGATTGCAAGGTGACAGGATAGCCATCTTTAAATGTTAGATTGGAGAGCTGGGACAAAACTAACAAAATGAATTTCAACAGGGAGAAATTTAAGGTTCTATATTTTGGCAGAAAGAATGAAATACACAGATACAGGATGTGTGACACCTGGCTTGACAGCAGGACTTATGAAAGGGATCTAAGAATCTTAGTAGACCATAAGCTGAATGTGAGCGAACAGTGTGATTCTAGGCTGCGTCAAAAGGAATATAGTGTCTAGATCAAGGGAAGTAATAGTGCCACTCTATTCTGCTTTGGTCAGACCTCACCTGGAATACTGTGTCCAGTTCTGGGCACCACAATTCAGGAAGGATAGTGAGAAGCTGGAACGTGTCCAGAGGAGGACGACCAAAATGGTAAAAGGTCTGGAAGCGGCTTAGGGAGCAGCTTAGAGAGCTGGGTATGTTTAGCCTGGAGAAGAGACTGTAAAGAGGTGCCATGATAGCCATGTTTAAATATTTGAAGGGGATGGAGCAAGCTTGTTTTCTGCTGCTCCAGAGACTAGGACATGGAGCAATGGGTTCAAACAACAGGAAAGAGAGTCCACCTCAAGGTTAGGAAGAACTTCCTGACAGTTAGAGCTGTTTGGCAGTGGAATACTCTGCTGCCTGGGAGTGTGGTGGAGTCTTCTTCTTTGGAGGTTTTTAAACAGAGGCTGGATAGCCATCTGTTGAGCATGCTTTGATTGTGTATTCCTGAATGGCAGAATAGGGTTACACTGCAGCTGAAATGAATTGTCGACATTTTCATCAGAAAAAAAATGTCTAACTGCTTCTGTAGGAAAACTTACACCTGTGTAAGTGACCAACAGGATTCCAGCCTCAGCAGAACATTCAGCTGGCCTAAAGAAACCGGGATTCAGTACCCCCCCCAAAAAAACCCCACCCTAGTATAGAAAGCAAAGAATCACATTTTCCCAGGTTTAAAAATCATAGCACTTTTTTCCCCTGTTGAGTTATAATGGTCTGCACCATCAGAGACTGGGTTATACCTCTTGTCTTGGATGTCATGTCCACACATCTTTTTTTACATTGCACAGTTATAGTGCTATGATTCCACTTTAACTTCCATGGCTCTATTCTATGGAATCTTAAGACTGGCAGTTTCAGGAGGGGGATTTTAAATTCTCGGGTAGGCAGCATGGTGTAGTGGTTTGAACATTGGATGATGACTCTGGAGACCAGGGTTTGAATCCATCTTTGATCATGGAAACACACTGGGTGACCTCAGGCAAGTCACACACTCTCAGTCCACAGAAAACCTGCAATAGTCCACCTCAGCTACAGTCTCTCAGCCACGGAGGAAGGCAATGGCTAACCCGCTCTGAACAAATCTTGCCAAGAAAACTCAGTGATAGGGTCATCTTAGGGTCACTACGAGTAGGAAATGGCTCAAAGGGACACCACCACCACCATTTTAAAATTCCCAGCCTGAGTGTTCTAGTGTCTGGTGAGGACCCAAGAGAGAGCCTTCTCAGTGGCTGCCCCCATGCTCTGGAACTCCCTTTCATGGGAGGCTAGGCTGGTCCCCTCTCTGCTTTCTTTTCACTAGCAGGCAAAGACATTTTTATGCAAGCAGACTTTTAATACATAGCTGGGCTCATGCAGAGTTTTATTGGGGTGTGTTTTTATGTGTTTTATTTTGCTTATTTTTATCTTCTAACTTTTATATGTTTTATATAATTGTATATGTTTCTATTGTGAGGTTTATAATGGTTTTAAACTGTATTTTATGTGATTTTGTGAGCCACCTTGAGTCACTACTGGGAGAAAGGCGGCATATATATAAATTAATTAAATAATAATAATAATAATAGTGTCTTAGAAAACTATGAACTCCAGGATTCCATAGGATACAGTCATGGCAGTTAAAATGGAATCATGTTGCCATAATTGTGTTGTGTGGAAGGGACTTTGGGGTGGGCATTCAGGTTGGAGCAGAGGCTAGCATCCTACCTTGCAGTTATGGATTTAGAACCTAGAGCTATGGATTTATAACTGCTGTGTATTCAGCCATGCTCCATATTCATAGAATCATAGAGTTGGAAGAGACCACAAGGGCCATCTGATCCAACCCCCTGCCATGCACGAACACAAGAAGGATGCCTAACAGATGGCCATCCAGCCTCTGTTTAAAAACCTCCCTAGAAGGAGACTCTGCCACACTCCAAGGCAGCAGTGTATTCCACTGCCAAACAGTTCTTACTGTCAGGAAGTTTTTCCTAATGTTAGGTGGAATCTCTTTTCCTGTACTTTGAATCCATTGCTCTGTGTCCTGGGGCTCAGCTAGATGGGAGAATTATAGTGAAAAATACTGCCTTACCTCCCTATCACTGCAGTGTCCTTTTGTGCCCACGGCTCCTTTGCAAACTTGCTGGAAGAGAATACTGTGCAGTTTACGTCTTTGAAAAAAATGGTGCCCTCAAGGTCTGACCAATCAGCTTTTAGCTCTGCTGTGTTCCCTTTTCGAATTGGTTGTACAGATGAACTATTATGTGCATTTCACACAATTTTTAAAAAGGATTGTGAGAAACAGCGAAAGTTTGTTACCGTGGTCTATGTGGAATTTTCAGCCCTCCTCCTTCTGAATATGGCAAATCCCAGCAGGAGCTCATCTAAACTAAAGATATTCTGCCCGCATTCTTCCTGTTTTTTTTTTTTGTCATGTAGATGAGCCTCTAGTCTCTGGAGCAACAGAAAACAAACTTGCTCCATTCTCAGCATGACATCCATTCAAATATTTAAACACAGCTATCATGTCCCCTCTTAACCTTCTCTTCCCAAGACTAAACATACCTAGCTCCCTAAGCTGCTCCTCATAGGACATGGCTTATAGACCTTTCGCCATTTTGGTCACCCATTTTGGTCATTATTTTGGTTCTATTGCCATGATTGCAAATGCCTCCTCCGGCTTACCATAACAGCCAACAGCCACATCAAGGGGTGGAGGTCTGATCTGCTGGTGATCAGAGTGCAGAAGACGGATGCTTCCAACTTCCCTCCTGCCAGTGATCAGTGGAGCATCAATCAGAAATAGGACCCCTGTTGCAACTCCTTGTTACACTGTAGTTTGCTGGTGGGAGGGGGCTGGACATGTCATCCTGTTGCACCCAGGTCACCAGCAGAACAGACTTTCATTGCTCAGTGAGGCTCTGGTTAAGGTAGATTTGGGGAGCTGGGTCCAGAGACATGACTGTGCCTCTGTACTATAGAAATAATCCAGTTTGACACTGCTCCATGCTCCATGCTATGTGATACTGGGATTTGTAGCTTTCAGTTGCACCAGAGCTCTCTGACAGAAAAGGCAAAATAGATGACAAACTACAAATTCCAGCATTCCATAGCATAGAGCCATGGCATTTAAAGCCATGTCAGACTGGATTATTTCTGTAGTGCAGATGCAGTCATAGGTACACATTTGAAAATATGTCTCTGATGTAGGATCTGGGTGATTGTCTGTGAAGGTGCCCATATTTAGAATTTCCTTTAGTGCAGTGGTTCCCAAACTTTGGTCCTCCAGATGTTTTGGACTTCATCTCCCAGAATTCTGACTGTTGGACAAAGTGGCTAGGCCTTCTGGAAGATGAAGTCCAAAACACCTGGAGGACCAAAGTCTGGGAATCACTGCCTTGGTGTGTGTCATATGAAATCCAAATTTCCCATCAGAAAATGCAGCAGCTTCGGAACCTGTTCTTGCTATTCTCTTGTCCACCAGGGATATGATGGCTTAGACAGAGAAAGATTAGGAACATTAGGAACAAGCTGGAACATGTCCAGAGGAGGGTGGCCAAAATATTGAAAGGTCTGGAAACTATGCCCAATGAGGAGTGGCTTAGGGAGCTGAGTATGTTTAGCTTGGAGAAGAGAAGGTTGAGATTTGACATGATAGACATGTTTAAATATTTGAAGGCATGTCATACGGAGGATGGAGCCAGCTTGTTTTCTGCTGCTCAAGAGACTAGGACACAGAGCAATGGGTTCAAACTACAAGAAAAGAGATTCCACCTAACAGTTAGAAGAACTTCTGGACCACAAGAGCTGTTCCACAGATGTGCTGCTTTGGAGTGTGTTGGAGTCTCCTTCTTTGGAGGTTTTTAAACAGGCTGGATGGCCATCTGTCAGGAGTGCTTTGATTGTGTGTTCCTGCAGGGCAGGAGGATGGACTAGATGGCCCTTGTGATCTCTTCCAACTCTACAATTCTATGATTCTATGACCTTTCTCTGCCTGCTTACTCCCTCTGTCTGCCATCTATCCAAAAGCATTATGGGCAGATTACCTTATCCGGTTCAACCAGGGTTGCTCAAATCACTGAACTAACCTGGTGCTGACCACTCCCCTTTTTATTTTTTGGTCTCTCGCCTCTGCTGTGGGTATGTGCTCCCTCTTCATGGAGGAGGATATGCTAAAGCATGTCTGCCTACTGTATTTAATCCTCTAGAATGGTTCAGGGAGGATCAGGCTATTCCATCTAAAGAATAGATTTCTTTAATATGTATTCATCCTTTTGAGGATCCTAGAACCTATTTTCTGCCTCCAGTTGGTTCTTGCAAGCTCATCCTCTGAAAGGAGGCATTTCAGCTGTTGCTGGAGAAAAGCCCTTTCCTTCCAAGAAAAACATGTGCGCATCCAAGCTCATTGAATATTTCCTTGTTTGTGTGCATGTGTGTGCAGACACATGACCTTAACTCTGACTTTAAACCACAGGTTTGTTCTCTTTAGGGATAAAAGACTAGAGCAGCAGTTCTTTACCTGTGGTTTGGGGACCCCCAGGGGTCCACAATGTCCTCCATGTGGGTCTGCAAAGGCTTGAAGGTTGCTTGGCCCACCTCCTCCCTAAAGTGGAGCAGCCACATGACAGGAGCCAAGGCAAAGGCTGGCTGGCTGGCTTGGCCTGTGCATTGCCATTCAATCTGCTCCAGCCAGAAACTTGCAGGAAGAAGCAGGAGAAAAGTCTCCCCCCCTCCAGTGCCTCTGAGGGAAGGTTTAATGGAGTGTGTAATCATATTATTGTTATTATCAGGTATTCTTATTCTTCGTCTTATTATCATTATGTTTTTTAATCTTGAGTTAAGTCTTGGGGGTCCACAGCAATAAAATATATTTAAAGGGTAAAGAAAAGGTTAAAAGCCACTGGGCTAGAGTGCTCCTCTTACATTTACATGGTATGGAAGTTAAGTCTCCATCAATGGTCCCATATTTTGGGTCAGCAGGAGCAAGAGTTAATCTGTGATCTGAATTTTCCTTCCTTATGAGTCCATAGCCCTAATAGTCATTTTGAGCTTTAAACCCAAATGTTGCTTCACTACCCCCTTTGGGGAACTGAATACATGCCTGCAGTGCCGGAACTGGATGAAAGTTCAAAACGAGCTTCCCCCTTCATGATAACCAGTTTCGTTTATTTGCAAAAATAAACACAATAATAATTATTTGTAACAACCTTGCCACATTCTGTTTTTACAAAGGAAGAGAGAGAGATATTTATATATATTCTTTAAAAACCACGAAATCCCCCAATCACCACTATGTACAAAAAAATGTTCATTAAGCAAAGTCTGTCCATTCCAGAACAACCATTGGTATCATTAGCAAAGCATTGACTTGTGCTGATTTTATATACATCAAAAGTCCTCCCCTCATGGGTTTTACATGAGAAATTTTATCCTTAGCATTAACAACAACAACAGTAGTAATAAAAATGACACCCCTCCCCAGCCTGGAAGGTCCATTAAAGTGCTTATGAAAGGGAACACGGGTTCAGTTCATTTAAAAACTGTAGCATTTGCAAAATGGTCTTATTCTTGTATAAAATGTAGGCAGTTATTTAGATACATATGTATATGTAAAAATAGATATTCATATCTATCCAAATAACATATAGCATATCTGTATACAAACACACACATACACATTTGTACATATATACATACATTTCTCTTTAACGGAAAGCTAAAGTACAAAAGCAGTTTTGGAAAAGATCAGACCATCCCTTGTTGCCTTCAGCTCCGTTGGGATCTGTCCACGGCTCTCATGGTGCTGAAAGTTAGAGGCATGCCTCCTGGAGCTGACCATAGGCCATGGTGCTGAAATAAGGTGCAAATCTCACCCTGGCTTATTCTGCTGCCCAAGGCCCACCAGATATGCATACAGAATGACTTTAAATGGAAGCCAGACTCCATCAAGCCCTTTCCTCTGTTTCCTTCCATCAATCCATCTATTTAGATGCCCTCTGCTCTTTCCGGCTTCATGGAGTAACTCCACAGGACAGACAATGATTGTGCCCAGCCTAACTACTCATCTGCTTCCAGAAGAAGGAACCATTTGGGAGATGGCTTCTCTAACCTGAGTAATCAAGTGCTCCCCGCTCAAGCCCTTTATGCCCCCAGAAACCAAAGTCTTCACTGGATCCCCTGGGTTGCGTTTAAAGTGTCCCAAAGGAAAGTCCCACTGCGTAGAAGCCAAGGCCTTTCAGCTTCTCCTCTGCTCTAGCTTTCTGCTTCTGGTGGACTTTGCTGTGCCTCTTTTTCTCATCGCTCCTGGCAAAGCGGCGTCCGCAGTCATCGCAGGAGAAGGGCTTCTCCCCTGTGTGGGTCCGGATGTGCGTGGTCAGGTGGTCGCTGCGGCTGAAGTTACGCAGGCAGATGCGGCACTGGAAGGGCTTGTGCCCGGTGTGGATCCGGAGGTGCCGGTTGAGCTCGTCTGACCGGGCAAAGCTTCGGATGCAGTTTTCTACCGGGCAGGCAAAAGTCTTTGTGTGAGGTTTGGGGCAGAAGCATTTGGAGGAACATTTTCCCCGACGAGACTTCTTCTTTGGCTCTGCAAGGGTGCCAGGAGCGGTCTTGCTGGGTCCTAAAGCACTGACCGAGGAGCTGGAGGCATGAGCAAGAAAGTCTGTCATGGAGACGGCGGAGGCTGGGGAGTGGCTGATGTGCAACCTTTGGTTGCTGGGGTTCATCAAGCTCGGCAGGATTTCCGCTTGGGGTAAGGCTGACTCAAATTCTTGGATGAGCTGTGGAGGTAGACTAGGGACCTTTGTTTCCACAAAGTCACTAGGGATTTGGTTGTGGGTTGGGAATGATTCTGGGTGGCAGCCATAATCAAGGTTGGGTCCAAAGGCCCCTGACTGTTCTGAAAGGCTGTTGAGTTCTGACTGGCAGCTGACCGCCAGCGCGTTCTCTGTTTTAGAGGCCAGCTGGGGGAACATGGCGGGGCTTGGTTCTATGGGGTGGAAAGTCTCTGATGTAGGGTATTCTGATGGTAGGTAATTCTGTGGTGGGCCAAGAGGTTCCCAGTGGGAGCAGGGGGCTTTGAACTTCTCCAGAGATGGTGAGATAGAAGACAGTTTAATGCCCTGCTTACTGTCCAACAGCTTTTCATTAAACAGGCATTGGGAGGAGTCCTGGACTTCAGGAGATGTTTGGACTTGCTGATGGATGCTGTTGGAACTAGAGAATGTGGAATATCCTTGTTCTGCTAAAGATGGCTGTACAGAGATGTTCAGTTCAGGTTGACAGGTAGAATAGAGGTCCAAGTGACTTTGTATGGCATCCGGGACACTGTAGACAGTATCCAGTTGCCTCCGGGGAGCTTCTGAAGCAGAGAATGGAGACAGACCAAGGATGCCTGACATCAGATTGAAGAGGGACTCTTGATCTTGGCATTGCTCTGTCTTGATGAAGAAGCTCCCCGTGTAGCTGACAGGTGGAGAAGACTGTCCAGAGAGGAAGTAGTAATCTGCCATTTCAGGGTTCATTGTGGCTCCCATAAAGTCACCTAGAAAATGTAAAAGACAGGATGTTTCATTTTTAGAAAGATTTCATGGATCAAATACTGGCACCCCCCCCCAAGGAATGGCAACACAGGGCTTGCAGTACAAACTGGCATAGAACATTGCTCCATGATAGCAAGGGTGGCTAAAGGAGCTCTCCACGGCGCTGAAGCTATTTTGTAGCTAGGCTCCAGCACCTTGGAGAGATGTTCTAAAGTTCAGTCTAAAACCATAGCGTATTCACCACCCTCTCAGCAACATGGAAGCCTATAGCTGCTATTGCATGATAGTCTACAAATGTTACACCAGTTTCCACCCCTGGAACCTACAGTCAAAGGTCATGGCAAAGGTCCTCTCTGCCCTGGGCCCGGTGCTATTCAACATCTTTATCAATGACTTAGATGAGGGAATTAGGGGCATACTTATCAAATTTGCAGATGACACCAAATTGGGAGGAGTAGCTAATACCCTAGAGGACAGGATCAAAATTCAGAATGACCTGGATAGACTGGAGAGCTGGGCCAAAGCTAACAAAATGAAATTCAATACGGAGAAATGTAAAGTACTGCATTTAGGGCGGAAAAATGAAATGCATAAATATAGGATGGGAGAGACCTGGCTGAATGAGACTACGTGCGAAAGGGATCTAGGAGTCCTAGTAGACCACAAGTTGAACATGAGCCAACAGTGTGATGCGGCAGCTAAAAAGGCCAATGCAATTTTGGGCTGTATCAATAGAAGTATAGTGTCTAGATCAAGGGAAGTAATAGTGCCACTCTATTCTGCCTTGGTCAGACCTCACTTAGAATACTGTGTCCAGTTCTGGGCACCACAATTCAGAAAGGATATTGACAAATTGGAGCGTGTCCAGAGAAGGGCAACTAAAATGGTGAAAGGTCTGGAAACAATGCCTTATGAGGAGAGACTTAGGGAGCTGGGTATGTTTAGCCTGGAAAAAAGACGGTTTAGAGGCGATATGATAGCCCTGTTTAAGTATTTGAAGGGATGTCACGCTGAGGATGGAGCAGGCTTGTTTTCTGCTGCTCCAGAGACTGGAACACGGAGCAATGGGTGCAAGCTCCAGGAACAGAGATTCCACCTCAACATGAGGAGGAACTTTTTGACAGTAAGAGCTGTTCGGCAGTGGAACACACTCCCTCGGAGCGTGGTGGGGTCTCCTTCCTTGGAGGTCTTTAAACAGAGGCTGGATGGCCATCTGTCGGGGATGCTTTGATTGTGATTTCCTGCGTGGCAGGGGGGTTGGACTGGATGGCCCTCGTGGTCTCTTCCAACTCTGCAATTCTATGATTCTATGATTCTATGATTCAACACACCAGAGAGCTGCTGCCAGCCAGAGTACACAATACTGGGCTTAACCTGGTATAAGTCTGTTTCCTATGTTCTTCCCAGCTGGAAGATGGATCAGCCAAGTCCATATCGCAGGGCTATGTAACTCTGTAGTTCTTGATCTAGGCTTGCTTCTTACCCTATTCCAAGAGTTCAGGTGGGTTGTGATATTTTATATAACCTCTCTCTCACACACACACACACTCACACCCCTCTGACTCAGTGTATCCTCACAACAACTTGGTAGGTTAGATTCAAGGCTTCAGTTGAGCCAAGACTAGATCCCAGACCCAGTCTCAATGGTCTGGAGTTTAATGTCTCCTTATACCAGTGTTTCTTAACCAGTGATCCTTTGGATGTGGTGAACGTCAGCTTCCAGAAGACCTAGTCAGTATAAATTAAGGTTGGGAATTATGGGTAGTGAAGCCTAAATCATCTGACCAAAAGCTGAGAACCATTTCTTTAGACCATAGTAAATGAAAAAAGGAATCAGTATACCCAAACATGTGCAGAGTGCCACTCCTGTAAGCAGCTCACAAATAGGAGATGCATGATTAAGGACATCCATATCAGAAGCTACAGGTTGTCTAGCCAGCTTTGAACTCTACATTTCTGTATTTTTAGCAATTTACCACTGGTTAGGGCTGTAGATAGGGAGTGAATTGTCCAAGAGAAGATCTTCTAGCTCATCAGTGTCTTGGACCTAAAAGTAACTCTTGATTGAATGAATCACATTCAACTGGAAGGGGTTTTAAATGGGGGCAAATTCAACCTGAACTTGGAACACCAGGCTTGAAATCTCATACATCTAGTCCAAACCTCTGTGAATGCAGAAGCCCATAGCTCAAAAAATCATGGAGTGATACACTGGGATTCATGTAGTCCAACCCTTCTGCCAATGCAGGAATTCAGAATCCTTAGAATCATAGAATTGAAGCCAGCATGGTGTTGTGGTTAGAGTGTTGGAATAAGACTCTGGAAGACCAGGGTCCGAATCGCCGCTCAGCCATGGAAACCCTTGGGCAAATCACTCTCTCTCAGCTTCAGAGGAAGGCAATGGCAAACCCCCTGGTGAACAAATCTTGCCAAGAAACCCCCATGATAGCATCACCTGAGGATCACATTCAGTCAGAAATCATAGAATCTTAGGGCTGGAAGGGGCCATGAGGGCCATCAAGTCCAACCCCCTGCCTCGCAGGAAGACACAATCAAAGCACTCCTGACAGATGGCCATCCTGCCTCTGTATAGATTGATAGGGTTGGGAAGTATTCCAAGGATCATTTAGGTCAACCCCTCACACAGGTGCACAAATCAACAGCTCAGCAGAATCTGTTGGATGGGACCTCAGGCCTCATCTCCACACCCACCCACCAGTGCAGGAATCCAAGGCTAAACAGAACGAGAAGAGTTGGAAGAGACCTCCAAGATCATTCTGTGAAATGGGAACAGCCATGAAAGCCCTGCTCCCCAGGGAAGAGAAGAATAAGGCCCTTGCTTTTGTGTGTGTGTTGGGGGGGGGGATCGGGTTCCCATACCCTGAGGGAAACATCTCCAAATTCTGAAAGCAATTCAGCAACTGAATGGGCCACTTTTCTCAGTAATCTTTTGGGGATTGCTCGAGAATGCCCTGGGGTATATAAAAGATGTGGTGGATCCACAGTGGGGGTTACACTACATGCCCTTAGGGGGAAATGGGTTGCCTTTCTTTAGCATGTTTTGAACAGAAAAGCATCAGTGTAGATCACCCTTGGTAGACCAGAGACCTTGCAGTTCTGGGCTGGACTACATGCTCTCGGGGGTACCATTTCCATTTCGAGGGCATTGTTTTTGGCTCCCCCAGCCCAACCAGTTCTAAGACCACCCATTGTCCCCCCCCCAATGAGCCAGCCTGTTTTGAAACCTTGTCATCCGGAGAACACTAAAATAAATCAATCCACAGAAATTAAAATAGCCGAACCCTTGAAACACACACAGGTACATATATGTCAAGGACTCCTATGGCACATGTGGCTCCTATGACGTTTCAGGGAATAAAAATGGCTCTGTGCCAATGCTTGGCCCTTTCAAATTGGATGCCAAGCGGCTGCCCTCTTCGGGGAGGCACCCTGGGGCCCTCTCCCCCCTCTCTTACCTGGCAGATAATCTGGGATGCTCTCCCTGGGCGTCTGGCTCAAAAATTGCTCTTGCTGGGGCCCGGGGATGGGGGTCTCTCCCGTGGGGGTCAGCCGGGGCTTGGCATTCAGCGAGTCCTGCTGGTGGGAGAAATCCATGAGGTTCAACATGTCCCAAGCCAAGGAGGGAGGGAGGGGAGGAGGGTGGGATGGAGGAGAAGCCAGATCCCTTCGGAGCTCCTCCAGAGCCAAGGGGGGCCGGATCCTGCGCCCTGGGATAGAGGAATCCTCGGCCCAGGTGGGCTGCTGCTGCTGCTGCTGCTGCTGCAGGGATGGTGCTAGTCCTCAAGGACCACCCCGGCCCTGTTGGGGATGGAGGATGCCCTGGGGGGCTGGGGGTCCAGGGCTGCTTGGCTCAGGCCCTCCCTCACCTGGGGCGGCGGCTCTCCTGCGGGCAGGGGGCTCTCCTTCTCCCTCTTTCTCTCCCTCCCTCCCTTCCTGCCCTCCTTGTGCTTGCAAGCCAAGAGCTCCGCAGCTGCAGCCGGGCTTTATATATCAGGCTCCCCTCTTCCGCTGCGCCCGGGCGCTTCCATTTCTGGAGTTCCCAAAGCCAGGCGGGGCGGTGACGTAAATGCCCATAAATGGACTCAGGATGCGGGCCGGGGAGACCCAATAAGGAAATTCTCTCCCCGTGACGTGGTGGAGGCTGCTTTTTGGGCACCTAGCTGTTGCCATCTCTCTCTGTCTCACACACGCACACACAACCTTACCTCTCCTTGATCACTGCCCACCATAATTCAGATCTCATTAATTATATAACTCAGACAGATCTGAAATCTCTCTCCTCACTACCACACCACTTTACTCATTCCCTGACAATGCCCAGCAATAATAAACCAGATCTAAATATATATATTTAGGCAACATTCATCTCAAATCTCTTTCTTGCCCAGTTTCTCTCTCACACCCACTACTACCACCACTCCTTGAAAATTTCCCACAATAATTCAGATCGAATTAATTATATAACTCAGATTGATCTAATTAATTATATAATTCATACTTCTCTAAAATCTCCCCCCCCATAACCAGCTTACCCATTCCCTGACAATGCCCAGCAATAATAAATCAGATCTAAATATATATATTTAGGCAACATCCATCTCAAATCTCTTTCTTGCCCTGTTTCTCTCTCACACCCACCACTACCACCACTCCTTGAAAATTTCCCACAATAATTCACATCGAATTAATTATATAACTCAGACTGAGCTAATTAATTATATAATTCATACTTCTCTAAAATCTCCCCCCCCCAAACACCACCTTACCCATTCCCTGACAATGCCCAGCAATAATAAATCAGATCTAAATAAATATATTTAGGCAACAGCCATCTAAAATCTCTTTCTTGCCTAGTCTGTCTCTCACACACTCACCACTACCACCACTCTCTGATAATTTCCCACAATAATTCAGATCTAATTAATTATATAACTCATACTTATCTAAAATCTCTCCCCACCACCACTTTACCCATTCCCTGACAATGTCCAGCAATAATAAATCAGATCTAAGTACATATATTTAGGCAACATTGATCCAAAATCTCTTTCTCTCTCAATCTCTCTTTCACACACCTCTCCTTGATAATTTTCAACAATAATTTAGACCTACCTAATACTATTTATAATTCTCCTTTATAATACTCTGCTGCCTCCCAGTGTGGTGGAGTCTCCCCCTTTAGAGGTTTTTAAACACAGGCTGGATGGCCATCTGTCAGGTGTGCTTTGATTGTGTCTTCCTGTCTGGCAGAATGGGGTTGGACTGGATGGCCCCTGGTGATCTCCTCCAACTCTATGATTCTAAGGCTGAATTCATGCTACACAAATAATCCAGGTTGAAACTGGATTATTTGCCATGGCTTCTTCCTATGGAATCCTGGGATTTGCAATTTGGTAAAGCACCAGCACTCTTTGACAGAGATGGCTCAAGACCTTGTAAAACTACTAGTTCCAGGGATTCCATAGGAAGGAGCCATGGCAAATAATCCAGTTTCAAACTGGATTATTTGTGTTGTGTGGATTCATCCTATGATTCTATCTAGTTATCTACAATCTCTTTCTTCCCCTCTCACTTTCATAGCCTCGCTAGTAGAAACAGACACATACCACCCTAACCCTTCCTGATATTTCCAGATCTACCTAATTATATTTATAATTCACATCTATGTAATCATCTAAACTCTCTCTAAATCTCCTCTACACACACACACACACACACACACCACTCTATCCTATCTGACAATTTTCAACAGCAATAATTCAGCTCTAGCTATCCCTATTTTTAAACCACATCTAATTATCTATAACCCCCACCTCTCTCTCTCTCACACACACAGATACACACAGACAGCTTCCCCTGCCTTCTCTGATAATTCTCAACGATTATTTCTATCTATCCAGTCATCATTATCCATTTATAATTCCTCTCTCCCCTCCCTCCCTTTCATAGCTCTTGCTTTGTTTTCTTGTCTCTACAGAGCTAGAGAAAGTTCCTTTTGGGGGCTACAATTCCCAGAATCCCCCAGCCAGCAGGGGAGCTATGTAACAGCAGAGGATGGCTCTTGCATTAATGAGGTGGGGAAGCCACTCCGGGTCTTGCTCTGAGTTTTCAAGAGAGGAAGTGTAGGGGAATCTATTGGAGAGTTCAGGTTCAGCACATTGGAGAGCTCCAAAAGGAACACCCTGAAGTTCTGTTGAGTTAGTTGGCTTTCAGCAGAGAAAGGAAAAGAAGGTAAGGAAGAAAACCAGTAGCACCCTTAAGACTAATTTTAGCCTAAGCTTTCGTGGATTTTAATGCCTTGAAGAGCATCTGAAGCTCGTGCTAAAATAAACCAGCTAGTTTTAAAGGTGCCACCGGATTCCTTCCTTCTTTTCCTTTTTGGCTGAAATCCTACATCCAGGAGATGGAATGTAGCTTCACACTCATGGAGTTACTTGACGATTGCGCACTATCTCTGTGTGTATGTGCCTTCAATTTTTCTGTTAATTTATGGCGACCCCATGCTTTTTGCAGAGTTTTCTTTGACAAGGAATACTCCGAGGTGGTTTGCTGTTCCCTTCTTCTGAAATATAGCCCACAGCCCCTGGTATTGCTTGGTGGTCCCCCATCCAGGTCCCAGCCAGGCCTGACCCTGCTTAGCTTCCAGGATCAGACAGGGGCCTGGTGCTTTCAGGGTATTTAGGTCCACTAGTGAAATGCAACACTGCACAACTGAGTGTGCAGACAAATGTGGAATGCATTATTGCAATGTGCAAGTGTACATCTATTGTGTGCCACTTTATTCTGCCTTGGTCAGGCCTCACCTAGAATACTGTGTCCAGTTCTGGGCACCACAACTCAAAAAGGATATTGACAAATTGGAGTGTGTCCAGAGGAGGGCGACTAAAATGGTGAAAAGTCTGGAAACCATGCCTTATGAGGAGAGACTTAGGGAGTTGGGTATGTTTAGCCTGGAAAAAAGATGGTTAAGGGGCAATATGATAGTCCTGTTTAAGTATTTGAAGGAGTGTCACATTGAGGATGGAGCAAGCTTGTTTTCTGCTGCTCCAGAGACTAGTATACAGAACAATGGATGCAAGCTCCAGGAACAGAGATTCCACCTCAACATTAGGAGGAACTTTTGGACAGTAAGGGCTGTTCGGCAGTGGAACGCACTCCCTCAGAGTGTGGTAGGGTCTCCTTCCTTGGAGGTCTTTAAACAGAGGCTGGATAGCCATCTGTCAGGGATGGTTTGATCATATTTCCTGCATGGCAGGGGGTTGGACTGGATGGCCCTTGTGGTCTCTTCCAACTCTACAATGCTATGATTCTATGATCTGCAAGTACCCTGTTCAATGGCACCACACATGTAATGTGCAGCCATGCTCCTGTAATGTGCAGCGGAAAAAGGACTTCCATATCAGACAAAAATGTCCCACCTTTTCTGCAGGAGGAACTTAACATATGTGTTAAGTCACTAACTGGATGCCAGCCTTCATGTTCCCAAGCTATCTAGAGATATTTGTCTATATCTATATTTATCTATATCTACACCTACACCTATATCTATATTTCTGTCTTCATTTCTATTTTCACATTCTGACTATCTATACATGTCTATATCCCTATCTTGTAACATTTAAAATCTGGGAAATACTGAGAACCAAGAAATAGGCAAACCGGGCACCACAATTCAAGAAGGATATTGAGAAGCTGGAACATGTCCAGAGGAGGGTGACCAAAATGGTGGGAGGTCTGGAAGCCATGCCCTATGAGGAGCAGCTTAGGGAGCTGGGTATGTTTAGTCTGTAGAAGAGAAGGTTGAGAGGTGACATGATAACCATGTTTAATGAAGGGATGTCATATTGAGGATGGTGCAAGCTTGTTTTCTGCTGCTCCAGAGACTAGGACATGGAGCAGTGGGTTCAAAGAACAGGAAAAGATATTCCACCTAAACATTAGGAAGAACCTCCTGACAGTAAGAGCTCTTTGGCAATGGAAAACACTCTGCTGCCTCAGAGTGTGGTGGGGTCTCCTTCTTTGGAGGTTTTAAAACAGAGGCTGGATGTCTATATGCAGGGGATGCTTTGATTGGGTATTCCTGCATGGCAGGGGGTTGGACTAGACAGCCTCTCTGATCTCTTCCTGCTCTATGATTCTATGAACAAGAATATGCAAGCTGAAAGATACCCCCCACAATTGCACCCCGACTGCCCGTCAGACCCTTTCTCTCCAGCTGCAAGAGGAGGGCATGGACACTAGGGGGAGATTTGACCCAGTGGGACCAGATGGGTCTTCTCTTCCCCCATCCAACCCTTTCCTGCTTGGCTGAGGCAGCAGCTGCTAGGCTGCTGAGAGTGTGCTCTAGGGATGTGTGTTGTGCAGGGGGGCGGAGAGGAAAATATCTAGGTCATTGGGACAGGAACATCACAGTTAAAGGAGGCCAAGGAAGAAAGGGTGGAGGGGTGAGGGAAGGAGGGAGGGAGGGGGGAATGAGATGACACAGCTCCACAAACAAACAGGTGAGTCATCTTCAGAGGGGTGCTGACTGGCATCTAGAGATTGGGGTGGGTGAGAATGTCATTTCCTCCATGGATTTGTCTGGAAACCAAGCCGTATGAGGAACTACTGAGGGCGTTTAGCTTGGGGAGGAGAAGGCTGGGAGATGACATGATGTGTGTGTATGTCTTCAAGTTGCCTGTCAATTCATGGTGACCCCCTGGATTTCATAGGGTTTCTTTGGCAAGGAATGATTTTGCCAGTTCCTTCCTCTGAAATAGAGCCTACAGCACCTGGGATTCCTTGGGAGTCCTTCTAGATTTGAGGAAGGCTCTTCTTTTTGGATTGTCATTCCCAGAATCCCCCAACCAGCATAAGTGGCTGGGGGATTCTGGGAGTGACAGTCCAAAAAGGCACCTTTTCTCATGCTCTGGGAGTTATAGCTCACAACATTTGGGGGAAAGGGACCAAGGTCAGATCTTGTGTGCCTATGTGCCTTCAAGTTACTTGTTGACTTATGGTGACACCCTGAAAGCAGCAAGCTATTACGCACATATAAATATACAACAAAACCACAGTAATAATCTACTCATGAACAAATATCTCTGGCTTTTCTTCGCAAACGAAGATTCAGGAAGGACTCATCCTGCACTTTCTGCAAGCGCGCTGATGACTAAAAAGGCCAATCCGAGATAAACAAGCCCGGTTGCAAAAAGCACAGCAGAAGGTCTCCTTGGGTGATGTTTTTGGGTTGTGATTCTTTCTGCGTTGTCATTTCTCTTCAAGACTTGTTTGTCGTGAGTTCTCAAATAAGGCTACAGCATTGTGGATAGTGTGTCTCCATGCCTCCCGATGTGAGGCCAGGGCGGACCACTGTTGGTGATCAATTTGGCCGAGCCTGAGATGTTGTTTCAGGGAGTCTTTGTATCGCTTTTTTGGAGCGCCCCTCTTACGCTGACCCGTGGCGAGTTCACCGTAGAGTAGTATTTTTGGGAGGCGATGGTCCTCCATCCTAGAAACGTGCCCTGCCCAGCGCAGCTGTGTTCTCAATATCATGGCCTCAATGCTGGTGATCCCTGCTTGCTCAAGGACAGCAACATTCATCACATAGTGAGTCCAGTGTATATTTAGGATTGTGCGTAGACAGCGCTGATGAAAGCGCTCGAGGAGTCGTAGGTGGTGGCGATAGGTGACCCATGTTTCAGATCCATAAAGGAGGATAGACAGTACGATGGCTCTATACACACTGATTTTTGTGCTTTGCCTCAGGTGTTTATTGCTCCAGACTCTTTTGTGAAGTCTTCCAAATGCACTATATGCCTTTGCTAATCTGTGATAGATCAGTAATAATCTACTCATGAACAAATATACGCATAAATAATCAACCTGTAAATCAAATTGGACAATGAAAATGCCAACAATGATTACAGACTTCAAAAATGCACTGTATAAATCTTGTTCATAGATACTTTGGCTGGAATATATTCAATCGTAGAGATGAAACTCCAGCAGAAAGCTTTGCGGAAGTAATACCCCGGTCGTAAGCACTATCCAGAAATGAATCCATGGGTAATCCCAGCAAAAGGGACTGGACTTCAGTAGTCATCAGGTACAGAAGAACCCAGGAATTATTTTTTCCATTTCACCAGAAATGGAATTACTAAATTGCACGGTAACTCTGAAGGTGTAATACAAATTCCTAACAGCCTATGACTTCATCTTGTGGAGAAACCTTGTATTTGTGGGGGATATGTTCCTGGACTTATCATTTATAAGTGAAACTGTGGATAATAGAAAACCCTGTTAAAATAAAAGGACTTCCTGGAGAAACATACCATAGAGTTTTGTCGGAGGACCTAGCAATTCCTAGAGAGGGTGCCTCTCTAGGCATTTCCATCAAAACTTGATGGTATGTGTCCCTGTTTTTTCAGTCATTGGATAACTGAAACTATGGAGATTGGTTCCGCGGATACATGGGCGTGTGTGACCTGTAAATGGGTATGAGGGGAAATCAAACCTGAGTTCTCCCTAGAAGCCAAGACGACTGAATTGAAGCTGTCATACTTCGGACATTTTATGAGAAGGGATGACTGACTGGAAAAGATGATAATACTGGGGAAAGTGGAAGGCAGAAGGAAAAGAGGAAGACCGCATTGCAGATGGAGAGACTCAGTCAAGGGACCCATGGCCTGGACATGGTTGTTGATGTTAGGGTGTTTTGTAGGTCTCTCATTCGTAGGGTTGCCATAAGTTGAAGGTGACTTGATGGCAGAGAACAACAATAATGGGGAACCCTGGTTTTGAGAGAGATGCAGCTTCTCAGCACCTCCCAGAATCTGGCCTTTGTGATGTCTGTTATACAACAGAGCAGCCCTTAATTACTTTGGCAAAAAAACAGCTTTCCTGTTATGGGAAGCTGTCAATGCAGGTTTACATCTCCCCAGGCTGTCGTTCACCTTATGCTATTTTTGCCCTGAGTGTAGCTTTCATGGCTCTGGAGTCTTGCAAGAAGGCAGAAGGTGTTGAGTTGTTGTTGTTGTTTAATTTAAAAAATGGCTTCCTGTTCCCCCTCCTTGCCTCCCTCTGGTTCTTCCCTGTTGCTTTTTGCATGAAACCTGGCCTCTCTGCCTTGGAAAGCTGTGTTGGCATTCTGTGCTGGCTGCAGACCTGTCAGAGTCCCTCTTTCACTGTTTCGCTGCTTTGACCCAATTGATCACAAAGCCAGATCTTAACAGTCTTTTGGGAAGGTTTCCTCCTGTTTTTGCTCACTGGCACAGTGAAGATCCTCCCCCCTTCACTTTGAAGGCACACAAAGAGCAACAGGTGAGATGGAGGGAAAGGACTAATCCCGGTAGGCAGGGGCAGTTGCCAGTTGTTTTGGAGGAGAGAGTTCAGTGCCTTGCATAGTTCTTTCAAAGGTCAGACTGAACTCCAGAGCAGTTCCAATGCTGACAGAAAGAGTCTGAGTCTATCTGAACCTGTTTTAGGGATGGAGTTCAGCACTTTGGATAGCTCCATTAATGTTCAGACTAAACACCAGAGTGGATCCACCGTTTCACTGTTATAGAAGCCATCAGGAAGTTCTTCGAAAACAGGAGACAGAAAGACTTTTTAATGCCATTCTTTCTGAACCTATTTGGGGGATACAGATCAACACCTTGGATAGTTCCTTTAAAGTTCAGACTAAACTCCAGAGTGGCTCCACTGCTCCACTGATATGGAAACCACCAGGCAGCTGTGTGAAAACTAGAGACAGACTGGCAGACAGATCCAGGTCAGGTTCTCAGGTTAAGTTGCTCTTAAACCCTGGTTCTAGGGAGGTTGAAGCTGAGTTTGGGCAAGTCATGGTGGAGATGGGGAAGCATTCTGCGCATACTTAAAGGCACTCGCGGCTTTCTATGAACTCAAAGTCTGGCACTTGTAGACAACAGGCTTGCCTAATGTTGGCTGTGCTAGTGGAGAACAATGGATATTGTAGTCCCAATCCAGCTAGAGGAGCTTCCAAGGTGCAGTTGTTGCTGTGGGCTGGAAACTTCTCTGAGATTAACCACCTGTCAGATTATCTCCTTGTTTGTTCCCTGCTTAACCAGGATTGCTCCATACAGACCCAGAGCATCTCTGCCCTTCTTCCTTGCCAATAAGAGAGTAAACAGGTAGTAGAGAAGAGGACAGGGGCAGGCAAGAGAAGCACTCTCCTGCTTTATCAAGGAGTTATAGGGAACATGGACATTTTCCAGGTTACAACCAGGCAACACCAGGCAAAATTATATTGTAGCTCATTGTTCTTTCCTTCAAAGCAACTTCATCTGGAAAACTTCCCTTATAATGGTAATAATGGACCACACAGTAGACTCCCTCTATTCCCACTGGTAGTGACTGGTATCTACCATGCCAGTGGGGCAGTGAATCCCATCTGGGTTTTACTTTGAACTTTACATAGAATCATAGAGTTGGAAGATACCTCAAGGGTCATCCAGTCCAACCCAGTACCATGCAGGAATACACAGTCAAAGCATTCCTGACAGATGGCTATCCAGCCTATGTTTAAAAACCTCCAAAGAAGGAGACTCTGTGACACTCCCAGGCAGCAGCACATTCCACTGCTAAACAATTCTTCTTAGGTGGAATCTCTTTCCCTGTCGTTTGAACCCATTGCTCTGTGTCCTAGTCTCTGGAGCAGCAGAAAACAAGCTTGCTCCACCCTCAGTATGATATCACTTCAAATATTTAAACATGGCTATCATGTCACCTCTTAACCTTCTCTTCTTCAGGTTAAACATGAGCTACCCAAGCTACCAATCTCTATCCTGCAATTAAGTTCAGCACCTCAGATAGCCCTTGAAAGTTCAGGTTAAAATCCAGAACAGATTCCCCATCCCACTGACATAGCACTAATGCCCACTGAAATCCAATTAATATAAAAGCAAGCAAGCATGCTCCAAAACACCCAGTGTTTCCTCAAGCTTAGCAGGATGCGGTGATGGTGGTACCCAAGCCCAGCTGCTTCCTTGGAAATCCCCATGCAAAAGACATCCAAGATCTCAGTAGGCAGGAATCTCTGAAAGCATCCTCATTGCTTCTTGAAGGCTGTAGCTGCTCTAGTACACATTCCCCCCCTTTGGCTACCTGCAGATGGGGCCACCTGTCTGCTTCTTATGTCCAAGATGCTGGCAAGGAAGGAATTCCCTTTCAGCTCAGGGAGCTTATGTAGCCTTTGTCTGTGTAGGCCCAGAAGCTGATGACAGGCCCTCCCTCCATCCCAATTGCCACTGCCCTGGCCATGGAGAGAGAGAAGAAGAGGCAGGCATGGCTCCATCATGCCTAGGGCCAAAAACAGATAAAACACCCTCCCTCCATCCCAGCTGCCCTGACCTCAGAGGGAGAGAAGAAGAGGCAGGCATGCTCCATCATGCCTAGGCCCAGAAGCAGATGAAAGGCCTTCTCTCCATCCCAACTGCCCCTGCCCTGGCCTCAGAGGGAGAGAAGAAGAGGCAGGCAGAGCTCCATCGTGCCTGGGGCCAGAAGCAGATGAAAGGCCCTCCATCCATCCCAACTGCCCCTGCCCTGGCCATTTCACCATTTTAGTTGCCCTTCTCTGGACATGCTCCAATTTGTCAATATCCTTTTTGAATTGTGGTGCCCAGAACTGGACACAGTATTCTAAGTGAGGTCTGACCAAGGCAAAATAGAGTGGCACTATTACTTCCCTTGAGCTAGACACTATACTTCTATTGATACAGCCCAAAATCACATTGGCCTTTTTAGCTGCCGCATCACACTGTTAACTCATGTTCAACTTGTGGTCTACTAACTAAGTAAGTAAATCTCCAGATCTTTAGATTTTCCTTGGTTTTTTTTCTGGGCTGTGAGGCCATGTTCTGGAAGAGTTTACTTCTGACATTTCAGCTGCATCTGTGGCTGGCATCTTCAGTGAATGGTTGGGTAGGAGGGTGTGTGGGGTTTATATAATGTGAACCCCTGTTAGGGAGGATATGTAAATTTGTGTGTTGAATGGCTACTTTCTGGGTGTAGATATGCAAGGAGGATTAGTGTCTGTTTGGCTAATGGCTGGTTGATGGGCCATTATCTGCTGGGAATCCCCCTGTCCCTGGGTGGAATTCCTTTGTAAGTGTTGAGTTTTGATTCTATTGTTCTTCAAAACTGGGAGCCAGATTTCATTTACTTTTAGGGTGTCCTCTTTCCTGTTGAAGTTGTCCAGGTGTTTGTGGATTTCAATAGCTTCTCTGTGCATTCTGACATGGTAGTTGTTGGCCTGATAGTCCTACCCAACCTTTCTCTGAAGATGCCAGCCACAGATGCAGGCAAAATGTCAGAAATAAACTCTTCCAGAACATGGCGTCACAGTCCGGAAGAAAACCAAGGAAAATCTATTGATGCCAGCCGTGAAAGCCTTCGACTTCACATCTCCAGATCTGATACACACACATCTGTCCACCTTAGCAGCTAGCAGTTTCATCAGGCCAAGGAGGTCTGTTCAGCTGGTAATCAAGGAGAATGACATTTCTATCCCTGTTCTGCCAGCAACAGGATCCCTGTTATAAGTCCTCATCTCAGCCTCACTCACTCATGGGATGGGACTAAAAAGGCCATCCTCCTTGCGTGCTGATTGGAAGTTAGACAGGCTTCCTTTGCCCAATCATGTTGTTGGCTCTTAAGGTAGACTAGGGTGGAGCATCTACATAGTAGTTTAACAGTAAGACTTTGTATTATTACTGACTACAAAGCAGTTATGGGTCTGTAACACTAGGTTGTTGTTCTTAACTGCCATCAAGTCGGCTTTGATTTATGGCGACCCTATGAATGAGAGACCTCCAAGTCACCCTGTCATCAACCACCCTGCTCAGGTCTTGCAGACTCAGGTGTCCTTGATTGAGTCTGTCCATCTGTAATGTGGTCTACCTCTTTTCCTATTGCCTCCTCTCTTACTAAGCATGATTGTCTTTTCTAGTGAGTCATGTCTTCTCATGATGTGTTCAAAGTATGACAGCCTCAGTTTAGTCATCATGGCTTTTAGGGAGAGTTCAGGCTTGATTTGCTCTAGGTCCCATTTATTTGTCCTTTTAGCAGTCCACAGTATCTGTAGAATTCTTTTCCAGCACCACATTAAAAAAAACCAAACCCATAGAATCACTGAGTTAGAAGAGACCATAAGGGCCATCTAGTCCAACCCCCTGCCATGCAGGAATTCACAATTAAAGCACTCCCAACAGATGGCCAGGAGTTGATTCTCTTCATATCAGCTTTCTTCACTGGCCACCTTTCACAACCACACATAGAAATGAGAAATATGATGGCATGGACAATCCTAACTTTAGTATTCAATGATATACCTTTGCAATTGAGGATCTTGTTTAGTTCCTTCATAGATGCCCTTCCAAGTCCTAGCCATCTTCTGATTTCTTGACTGCAGACTCCATTCTGATTAATGACTGATCCAAGGCATCTCTACTTTTGGTTTAAATTTCCCTTTGATTTCTCAGATCTTGTGGAAGAGGTCTCTCATTCTTTCCTATTCTATTTCTCTGCCCTGATGGTACTTCTCCTTGTCCATGCAGACAAGTAATTGGACAGTTGCATTCAGGATTCTGACTCTACTTTTGTCACCTTTCACTTTTGCTTCTCAGCTGTCCTTAATTGCTTGAAGAGTTTAATCTATCTTCCATTGAGGCTTCTCTTTCTTTTAAGCTGCAGATAGTATCTTTTTGCATTCCTCCCTTACACTGTCCCTTGCCTCAGTCCAGAGTTCTTCTGGCTCCCGGTCAATTAGGCTTAATAGTGCAAATCTATTTTTTTACATTATCTTTAAATTCTATATACTTTGACTGCTTTTGCATTATATCATATCGCATCATATCATATCTTTTGACATCACTAGATGGCCTTTGGCTCAGCTTTCCCATCTACAAAATGGAGCTAAAACATAATAGTACTGGCCTAAAATTTGGGGGAAGGTTAGGAAAGGTTGGTGTTGAGCAGAGACTGCTTTGCTACAGCTCTCCTCACTATTAATGCCACCTCATTTATTTTTAGATTTTCATTTCCTGAGTAAAACATTGTATAGATCTCAGATACAAAATGTCCCATTCCTGTCCACTTTCGCTCGCTTACCCCAAGTATTGCAATGTTTACATCTTCTATTTCTTGTTTTACTATGTCTAGCTTCCCCTGATTCATGTTTCTCACATTCCGTGTTCCTATAATACGTGTTGTGACTTTCCTTTCACCTCTGAGCATGTCAATAGATGAACATCCTTTCAGCTTGAGTCCAGTTGCATCATTAGCCACAGTGCTACTCATAGTTGTCCTCTATGTCCAGCAGCTTGTTGAGTGCCATCCAATTTGGATGTTTCATCTACTGGCACTATCTCTTGTTTCATTTTAGATTGTCTCATCATAGGATCTTTGTGGTAAAAGACAGTCAAGGGGGGGGGGTACCATGCCTTCTTCTTCACAATACTAGCAAGTGTTAGCTAAGGTGCCATTGCTGTTGTCTCTGAGAGATCCTCCGCCAGTGTCACCCCCACTACTGCTGCTGCCCAGTAGCTCTTTGTTTTTATTTTTTTATTTATTAGTTATTTATACCCCGCTCTTTTGCCACAAGGCTATCAGAGCAGATTACAAACTGTTTTAAGCAATAGCAGTTTACACATCTGCACTGCATTAAGCAGTTTCCAATGTGTGTTAGCTAATTGCCCCCACAAGCTGGGTACTCATTTTACTAAAGGATGGAAGGCTGAGGAACCTTCGAGCCCTCTGGGATCGAACTTGCAATGTGGTGACTTGCAGTACTGGCATTTAACCTCTACACTAGCCTAGTTTTTTTGGACAAAGGGTCACAGAATTCCCCAGCCATCATGGTCCCATGAGAAGCTACCATCACCAACCTCTGAATAGGGGAAGAACGTGGATAGATAGTTTGTTGCTGCAAAGCCTGACTGGTAATAGGGAGAAGCAAAAGGTGTGTGTGTGTGTGTGGGGGGGGGAAATAACTCAGAATCAGGACCTTGGACAGCACACTACAATTGCAACCCAACTTTCCCTCCAGGTATCATAAATATATCATACAGCGATCACCAACAATGGTCTGCCATGGCCTCACATCGGGAGGCTTAGAGACGCATTATCCACAATGCTGCAGCCTTATTTGAGAACTCACACCGAACAAGTCTTGAAGAGAAACGACAACGCAGAAAGAATCACAACCCGGAAACATCACCCAAGGAAACCTTCTGCTGTGCTTTCTGCAACCAGACATGTTTATCTCGGATTGGCCTTTTCAGTCATCAGCACGCTTGCAGTAAGCGCGGGATGAGTCCTTCCTGAATCTTCGTTTGCGAAGAAAAGCCAGAGAGAGAGAGAGAGAGAGAGAGAGAGAGAAAGAGAGAGAGAGACTATGCAACCATCCCCCTGTGCCAAATAGCAACATTGCATGACACATGTCTATGACTGGGTGCCATTGTGCAATCTGCAACAGCAATGCACAGTACACAACTATAATGTGAGGCCACAATTCATTTCTCTGCTGCTTTCCGCAGAATACATCTGTTGTGCCATGGTGAATAATTCACCCTACGTGTGTTGTGTGTGAGTTAGGCTTCTCTATGTCACTAACAGAGAAAAGCAGAATGGTGTAGTGGTGTGAGTGCTGGTCTACAACTCTGGAGACCAGGGTTCGAATCTGCTCAGCCATATAATCCCACTGGGTGACCTTCAGCAAGTCACACACATCAAGCCTCAGAAAACCCTATGATAGGTTCACCTTAGGGTCACCACAAGTCAGAAACAACTTGAAGGCACACAACAGCAACAAATGTCACCAACAGGATGCCAGCCAATGGGAGCCTCATGGGTAAAGATGCAGCTAAGCAAACAATCCTGATAGGCCTGATAGCAGGGAAGCCAACGGTTGCAACACCTCTCATCCAAGATTGCAATACCTCTCATCCATGGGGACTGTACATAATCCATGGGATGTACTTTGCCCCCACCTTGTATAGCTGGAGTGAGGAGGGTGTTCTAGACCCTGCCTTCATATGGACATTAGCTGTCTTTTAAAGGATTCAAACACGCTATTCCCAAGGTCTATTGAGGCTAGCAGGTCTCCTCTTAGTAAATGTATTGCAAAGTCTAGATCTGGGGCAGAGGGAGCATTTGCGTGAAGGTGCCATCAATATCGAAGTATGTTACAAAATGATCCATTTACAGAAATTGGGGAAAAGAAGAGTCCATGCCCTCAAGTTTGGTTCCTGAAATAGTCCTGTGAGAGGTTCACACCCTTTCTAAGCATTCCTGATGTGTCAAGATGTTGGACGTTGAACAACTGGATTCTGGGTTCTGGATGGGGTGACAGACCAAGAATTGGAGGTACTTTGGGGGTGTGCTGAAAAGTGATTATCTCTAACTCTAAAACCCCAAACCACCATCATCTCAAGTTTATCGCCCCCAGGTTTATCACAGATTTGAAGAAATTTACTTCTTGGGACTAGAACTGTGTGAAATATCCTAGCCAGCAGGGCTGAGGGATTATGGGAGTTAGTGGCTCAGACCCTACATTGCACTTGAATAGGATACATCTAGACCCACATAGTTCAGTGGTGGCTGCACTGCACCACCCATCCGCTGAATTCTGACAACGTGCAACCAATTGCAGAACTGTGAACGGGCTTGTGGTTTCCCTGTGACCCAAGCGGTACATTGAAGGCACTGATGAATAGCTCCACACCATCCAAGTGCATGTATGATAGTTACACTTGCAGAACTCTGTTTACACAACAGTGTACTGGATATGGATGTAGTACCATGGCCAAAGAAGTACAACTGTGTGCATAAAGGAATTTACGTGCACATAAAACTCCAGCGGAGAGCCAGCTGTAGTCTTTGGTTTAATAACTGTTTGGTATAATCTCTATAGACAAACTACCTCCCTTTTAAAGAAATGTAGGCTCAGACTTTTGGAGTTCCATGCTAGTGGCTTGCATTGCAAAGCTGACATTGCAACATCTGTGACGTAAGGGATACTAGGTGCTGACTCCCACATACCCCTTGACCACCAAGCGTTGATTTCCATTGTTCCATCCAAGGACATTCATCTCCAGAGATCAGGTCTGACTCAGAAATGGAACCTGGTTGATCCCTCTACTTCCCCGACTCAACATGTAGGGCCTGATGTCCAGCAACCAACACCTATAAACCCCTGCCTGAGACAGTGCTCTGGCATTTTGGAAACTCACCAGGAAAGTCCCAGGTTTTGGTTCAGATCTGAGAAGGGTGTGGTTGGTTCTCCCATCTGGCAACTGCCCAACCGACTCCTCCTTGCCTTTCAGGAAACCTTCTAGAATGTGCATCCTGTGAGTTCCTATAGCGACTGGCACATGCTTGGCACATTCCAAGACTATTCCTTTCTCAGCTATCAACATCCACAATGCAGTTGGTGACTTGGAGGCAAAAAACAAAAGAGGAAGCAGAAATTGACAAAGACAGTGTTCTGCTATAGCTGGACTGCTCAATACAGGCCCCATAAATGGAAAGTTCTGGAAATGGCTTCCTCGGGTCACTTCTCCCTTAAGAGTGGATGTGTAACATCTCACAAGGCATTTTCTTCCTGTGGGCACTAACTAATCTAGACCAATTAGAAAAAGCATAAAACAATTTTTTTGTGCAGACTTTTGGTAGTGCCCATCTCTACAAAGTTGGCAGTCTTGCATGCAGAATTAGGAGTTATGATAATTAGAGCAGAAGCTCTCTGATTAGCCCTGCTTTTTTGGTTAAAATTCATTTTTCGGCAACAGGACCTGTCAATGAAAAGTGATGCCTTACTTGCAGCTGCAGTACAGGAGGAGCATGTGAGGGTGACGATGTTGTCTGAAACCCGGACCCATTTGCATGACAGTAACATTGTCCTTGCATGCTCCTGGGGTGGTTTTTGCAGTATCTGATAATCATCTAATTTTTGTCAAACCAATCCCTTTTATACTTTTTTTACCCCACTGTACTTATCTTTACCAAGATGCATTGTGGACATAACAAATACTAAATTGATTACAGCCTTTCCACACGCAAGATTAAACATTTTTCCATTAGCAGCCCAGATAGGATGATATAGGAGTCTACGTATCAAAGATAGAGTATGTGGATGTTTCAGTTGAAGACTTAACCCATGTTCTGCTTGAGTGCATTATGTATAATGAACTTAGAAATACTCATATTTTTCCCTTGTTAAAATTGTTTAAGGGCTTCACAACTCATGCCAAGGTTTGCCTCTTGTTATCTGATGCTAAAAAACTGGTATCCTTTAGAACTTCTAAATTCTGAGCTAAGGCTATGTAAATTTACTTTATACAGTTTAAGATGGGTTTGGGAAATTTCCCTACCCATGAAGCATAACTATTTCTATTGCAAATTGTTCCTACTTGTTTGTATATATATTTGTGTAAACTGGCTGCTTACTTGAAACACAATAAACTGGCTGACTGACACAAGGCACTTTACCACATAGAGAACCTTCGAATCACCTGTACCAAACACCCCTGTTGGCCTCTCTCCTGGGTTGCAGCTGTATCTTTTTTATGTCAAGATTAGGGTCAAGAAAGTCAGTGAAGTCTGGAAATTAAGGAGTGGAGTTTAAGAGTCTGCATCAGCTAGGAGTGGAGAGTTAGAGAGAGTGTGAGCTGTTAATTAATTAAGCTGTTTTGTTATGCCCAAATTCTGTTTATAAAGTATTGTTTTTGTCTTTATAGGCTTTTGGCCTCTGGGAACACTATGTATTAGAAAGCCTGGATTCAGACACAATGTTTGTGGTGGCAGCAGTGAATAAAGAGCAGTGATGTCTGGTGACGATACAAGATACGCAACATCTCACACAGTTATCCTGAAGTCATCTAGGAGGTCCCTACAGTTGGTGGCCACAGTAGTAGGAGAGCAGGAGGTCATTACTTTGGTGACAGAGGTGGGGACAAGTGAAAAAACCCTCCCTCTTGGTGGTAAACATGAGATTTGTGAAAGTCTTCACATTTGGTGACAGCAGAAGTTTGGGCAGAGCCTCACACCAGGTGGAAAAGCAGTGGGTTATGGGGTAGACCTTCCCAATCAGCACAAATGGCCACCATCCATGCAGACTATACAAATTATTTGCAGGCCTAAAATGGACTTAAACATCTGTATGTCAGTAACAGGATGTCAGCCTATTTTTTAAAGAGGGTTTGGATGTTGGACTACGACTCTGAAGACCAGGGTTCGGATCCCTGCTTGTCCATGAAACCCACTGGGTGACCTCGGGCACACTCTCTCAGTCCTCAGAAAACCTCATGATGGAATTATAGAATCATAGAGTTGAAAGAGACCACAAGGGCCATCTAGTCCAACCCCCTGCTATGCAGGAATACTCAGCCAAAGCATTCTGGACAGGTGGCCATCCAGACCCTGTTTAAAAACCTCCAAACAAGGAGACTCCACCACACTACGAGGCAGTGCATTCCATTGCTGAAGAGCTCTTACTGTCAGGAAGTTCTTCCTAATGTTTAGGTAGAATCTCTTCTTCTGCAGTTTGAGTCCATTGCTCCATGTCCTAGTCTCTGGAGCATGAGAAAACCCACTTGCTCCATCCTCAGTATGATATCCCTTCAAATATTTAAACATGGCTATCATGTCCCCTCTTCACCTTCTCTTCTCCAGGCTCAACATACCCAGCTCCCTAAGCCTCTCCTCATAGGACATGGCTTCCAGACCTTTCACCATTTTGGTTGTCTTCCTCTGGACATGTTCCAGCTTCTCAATATCCTTCTTGAATTGTGGTGCCCAGAACTGGATACAGTAGTCCAGGTGAGGTCTGACCAAAGCAGAAAACAGTGGTACTATTGCTTTCCTCTCTCTAGACACTATACTCCTATTGATGCACATACTCTCAGCCCTCAGAAAACCTATCCACCTTAGGATCATCAGAAGTCAGAAACAACTTGAAGGCACACAGCAACAATGACTTTTCCTCATTATAAATTCCTCATTGACTCCACTTTCGATCCACATTTAGAAAGTTCACTAAAATCATTCTGTTTTCAGAAGGACCAGGGTTGGGTGGACAACTGCTGTTAATCTCTTAGCTGAGTGGCAGCTGCATTGTATTTTATTCTCTCACTGTACAAAGCCAAGCAGTGTTATGTTCTTCATAAATAATAACTTTTAGATATGACTAAAATCTGAAAGTCACTTCTCTGCATGACCTGCCCAACCTTGGCTGAGTCATTGTGGTGTCACAGGATGTCCTCAAACAGTCTAATTACTCAGGGTGAAGGTGACAGTTGCAGAATGTTGACCAATAGTCTAATTGCAATGGGAGGGGAGAGAAAGATCCATATGGGATGGGGGAAACTGTGGCCAGGGCCTGTTTGAAGTTTTTCTTGGCTCCATATGTGCTGTTGGAAAGAATAGATAGAGAAGGAAACTTGGGAGCGTTGTGCCTATGTGTTTGTGGTTTAGGGATGAAGCAGATCAAATGGTTGGCAGATTGTTGAATCCCACAAATAAATCTGAACGAAGCACACATTTTTTTTAGTGATTTTTTTGCAGGTCTCTAATTATATAGATATTTTACTGGTCAGTTGTGCCAACTACAGGCATCACTGGGGTGGCATATTGTCATCACAGTAACATTGATAATAGAAGAAAACAAGAGGGACCTGCAGCAAAATGTTGTGGTGTATCCTCATCTCCTAAAACAGTGGTTCTTAACCTGTGGTCCAGGGTCTTGAAGGCTGATTGGCCCACCTCCTCCCTGCAGTGGAGTGGCCATGTCAAGGCAAAGGGTGGTCGGCTAGCTTGGCCTGCACATTGCCATTCAATCCGCTCCGGCCACAAATTTGCAGGGAGAAGCAGGAGAAAAAGTCTTCCCTCCCCCTCCAGTGCCTCTGAGGGAAGGTTTAATGGACTGTGTAATTGTATTGTTGTTGTTGTTGTTAGGGTTTTAAATGTTGAGTTAAGTCTTGGGGGTCCACGGCAACAAAAGATATTTAAAAGGGGTCCCTGGTAAAGGAAAGGTTAAGAGACACTGGTCTGTAACAAGGATAGGCAACAAATGACCTGCAGACCTCCATTTTGTGGCTCCCACTTGTTGTGATGTTGCCTCCCCACTCCTCATTTTGGTATAGGAGCAGTGGTACCAAAACAAGGTGAGCAGGGAGGATATACCTGGTTTTCAAGCTTAGTCACAGTCCCAGAATCCTCCTGAAAGCATGATCTAACTTAAAACAAGGAGTGAGCTCTTGGTGTACCTTGTTTTAAAAGGAAATGGTTCACTAGTGTGTTTTTGGCTGCTGTGGGGCGGGTTCAGTGGTGCAGCAGCACTGATGATGGGTATGAAGTGTGATACCAGGAAGGTTAAGAGGGGCAACATCCTCCTAATGTTTAGGGTTTCATCCAGTCAGGTAGAATCATAGAATCATAGAGTTGGAAGAGATGACAAGGGCCATCCAGTCCTACCCTCTGCCATGCAAGAATACACAATCAAATCATTCCCAATGACAGATGGCCATCCAGCCACTGTTTAAAAACCTCCAAAGAAGGAGACTCCTCCATACTCCCAGACAGTGCATTCCACTGCCAAACAGCTCTTACTGTCAGCAGGTTCTTCCTAATGTTTAGGTGGAATCTCTTTTCCTGTAGTTTGAGTTCTGTGCTCTGGAACAGCAGAAAACCAACTTGCTCCATCCTCAGTATGGCATCCCTTCAAATATTGAAACATGGCTATCATGTCCCCTCTTAACCTTCTCTTCCCCATGCTAAACATACCCAGCTCTCTAAGCCACTCCTCATAGGGCATGGCTTCCAGGCCTCCCACCATTTTGGTTGCCCTCCTCTGGACACATTCCAGCTTGTCAACATCCTTCTTGAATTATGCTGCCCAGAACTAGACACAGTATTCCAGGTGTGGTCTGACCAAAGCAGAATAGGGTGGCACTATGACTTCCTTCAACCTAGATACTAGACTCCTATTGATGCAGCCTAGAATCACATTGACTTTTTCAGTTGCTGCATCACACTGCTAACTTAGCTTGTGGTCCAGTAAGACTCCAAGATCCTGTTTGCATGCACGGCTACCAAGCCAGGTCTTCCTCATCCTATATCTGTGCATTTCATTTTATTTATTTTTTTGCCTAAGTGTAGTACTCTACATTTCTCCCTGTTGAAATTCAATTTTTAGTTTTGGCCAAGCTTTCTAATCTGTTAAGGTCATTTTGAATTCCATATCTGTCCTCTGGGGTATTAGCTCCTTGGGGCTACTACTATTAGTGGCTAAAGCAGTCGTATCACCATCATAGGCAATTTGGTCTGAAGGCAAACAGAGCCTTCTCAGTGTCTGTTCTCATGCTGTGAAGTTCCTTCCCATGGGAGGCCTGGTGGGCTCCTTCTCTGGTCTTTTTCTGTAAGCAGCTGAAGACCTGCACCAGAGGAAAGCTCCTGGTTTCCCCGTTACCAACCTCTGCCAGCTCTCTTCCTCTCCAAAACTCCTTTTGAATAGCCCTCCCTCCTAAACATTGGTCCCTTTTCACCCAACTTGTCTGTCAAATGGGGGTGGCATGTAGTATTATGAGCTGTTCCTCCTCCATTGTTCTGATGTGGGGATTAATGTGGAGAAGGGTACAAATCCCTGGGCATTATGTGGTATGGAGTTCCTTCAAGAGATGCTGGTAGAAGTATCTCTATCATGGTGTCCTGAACTTTCCACTCTGGCATAACATTACTGAGGTCATTAGGGCTTTGGCAAGGAAGGGATGAAAGAGGTTAGAAAATTTCCTTTTTGGAATGACAACTCTCAGAATCCCATGCCTAGCATGGAGGTCTTTGAGAGTTGCAGTTCTCCAAAATGAACTTTCTCAAAGCCCTGGGAAAGAAATAAGCCACTTTCTTTTCACCATTGTTGCTCTCACTGCTACAAGCTGATAGGAAAGCGAAGAGAACTGGTATGTGTTTTGGATGTGTGGCTAGTGTGAACAGATAAGGACATTTTCTGAGGTCTTGGCTTGACTGAGAAAATGATCTGAGTTTTCTCTGCTTTGGGAATGGGTAGTTAAGGAATGGTTGCGTGACCATGTGATGACACACCATTTACTTCTTTCAGAGGAAGAGGTCCCATGGTGGCTCGAGGCTTCCATGTCAGTGGGACAGAGAATCCATTCTGAGTTTTAGTCTAAATTTTAAAGGCACTATCTGAGGAAGTGAACCCTACCCCCCCCCAGTAGATTTAACACCTTGAATAGCTCCTTTAAAGTTCAGACTTAATCCCTGAATGGATATATCTGTCCCATTTAAAGCTGGCAAGTGCCCAGGTGAGTACCTCTATAGTCCACAAGAATTGACAGGGAAAAATCAGTCTAGTCCCAAGGCTCAAACAGGGTTACAAACAGAAGTGTAGTCCAGGCAGGCCAAGGTCCAAAGGGAGAAAGCAGTGCAGAATACAGTCCAAAGCCAAGAGGGGAGCTCCAGGAAAGATTAGTCCAAAAGTACCTACTGAATGTCAGGGAGCCAGAAAGCCAGAGAAGTCACACCAGGTTGCACAGAGGCTTGGGAACTGTTGTTCTGCAGCAACAGAATGGCCTGAGCTGATCTAATTTATAGCCAAGCGCTAATCAGCCCCGCTGGCCTCATTAGCTTGGCATCCTGTGTTTAAAGTGGAACAGGGCATAGTCTGAACTTTTGCTCTTGGTGCTTTAATTCACCACACTCAGGAGGGTGAAGTGCCTCTGCCACCTCCTCCTCCTCCTGATCTGTACCTCTGCTTTGGATGGTCCAGGCTCTACCTCTGCTGTTGCCATGGCAGGGCTGCCAGCCTGCTCCAGCTTCCAATGGGGCCTATCGTCCTAGCTCTCCCCTTCCCTTTCTTCATCCAAGGAGGCCTCCTCCAGGTAGGACATGACAACACCACACTACTGACATGGGCACCACCAGCCACTACTGGATAGGGCTTCTAAAGGGAAGTGGGAATAGAGTACATTCAAAATAGACTTCATTGGTCATTTTGGTTCCCCCACCCACCCCTCTCTATGCAAGTTTGAGCACAAATGTTTTCAAGAGGCTCCAGACTCAAGTAGGAACATGGCAAGCCCTCTTATTTCCTGACATCATACCGGGCTATTTTCTTTCCCCCCTTTCAATAGCATATTTCTTTTCTTTTCTTTTTTTATAAAAGTGTTCCAGCAATGCTTAAAGCACACAACAGTATTTCCCTGGAAACATGAATGTAGAGCACAATGGAACAAACAAAGGTGATGGAGGAAGGGAAGGATTGAGAAAACACACATGCAAAGAGAGGACACATTATTGTGCCGCTTCCAGGTGATGATGGGGCAGGATCTGGAACACAGATTGCATCAGCAAGCATTCTGATCTCCCCCACTCTGAATGATCTTCCATGCCTATCATTCCTCATCACTTCTGAAGCATTCACGCTACACAATGATTAATGTGTTTTTTAAAATGAAACAAAACAAAACCAGCAAAGACCTGTCAATGCTCAAAGTTGTTTTCTTTATTTAAAAAAACAACACACATTGTCGTGCGAAAATCATTACTTGCCTGCAGCAGCAGCTATCAACTCCCATCTGTTGGGATGGCCATTTGTTGGGAGTACTTTGATTTTGTTTTCCTGCAAGGCAGAGAGTTGGACTAGATGGCCCTTGTGGTCTCTCCCAACTCTATGATGCTATGATTCTATGTTATAGAAATGGTGAGAGCTCTCCAAGGTGCTGAGCTGTTTTGGGGAACCGCATTCAGCACCTTGAATAACTCCTTTAAAACTGAGGCTAAAATGTGGTGTGGTTTCACTGTCTCCCTGATCCTGAAGCCACCAGCCAGCATTTTGCATGTGTACAGACATTTCAACATGACACTAGTTTGCATCTGTGTTTTCCCAACTTGCTGCTGAATGCAAACCAAACAATTTGAGACTAACAAGAGGAAATTCACCAGAGAGAAGCACACAGTAAATTATTGCATATAGGTATAAAGGGGGGGGGGGGAGTAAAATCGCAAGTATAGGAAAGCAGGGGGCAGCAACCTGATGCACGTCCAACTGAGACCCAGGCATCAAGTGACCAAACTCCCCAGCCTTCCCTTGGGCGAAACACCAAACCCCAGGAGCAATCCAAAAACATTGGTTGCTGCATGGGCAGTCATTTACTGGAAAGCAAACCCAAGTCCCAAGACTTTATAAGAGAGAGTAAACTCCCACATTGACCCCTAGGACAGACTCCTTCTCCATTCCTCCAGGTTGCATGACCCATAGAGGTGTTTCCAGAGCTCAGCCCTTCACCAAATGGATGCCAAGGTATACCCTGATCTAATAAATTAAACCTTCCAAGTGACAACCTATTTTAGACACCACCCAAGTCCCATCATATACAGTATGAGGTAGGGGAAAAAAAAGGTAAAGGGAAAAAATCCTACTCAGCCCAGAAGCAACCAGCTTAGCTCACACTGCACTGAGGGTGAGTTGGTGGGTTGCAGTAGGAAGAGCAAAGAGGACACACAAAGGGGAGGGAGGGCATTAAATAACCTCTGTCTCCTCCCCTGTCATGTGGCCATCACATGCCAAGTGCAGGGGATTCTGGCCTCTATTCATGGAGGCAGGGCCGGTTTAATGGCCCTGCAGCACCTGCAGCCAAAGGGGGCCCCATTACAGGGGGCCCCCGTCGTAACCCTTCTCCTGCAAAAACATTATTAGTAATAATCTGAATATCCTGTACTGTGAATAGGTTAGGTTAGATTAGGTTATAATTGACCTGAGATAAACATATGGGCCCCCCAAAATAAAGTGTTGCAGGGTCCCTCCAAATTCCTTTAACCAGCCCTGCATGGAGGCCATCAAACCACCCCCTCCCTTGCAGCATTGTTCATTGCGCAGTCAGGGAAGTTCAAAAGAGCATTAATAATAATGTGTGTTGGTATAGAAAAATATAGTAAGAGGATTGACAGGAAAGCAGTTTCTTTCAACATTACAATTTGAGGAGCGGGGGGGGGAATTTAGAATGAAGAATTGATTTGAAATGTATTAATATTGATTAAACGTAAGAAAGAAAACCACATCTTTAGTCAGAACTACAGCTGTACAGAACAGTATAGAAATTGCACAGAGAAGGCCAAAGACACAAGCTTGAATAATTATCCCGGCCCAAAGATTTGGCTGTCTTTTCCCTTTTGAGCTGCCATTGAATCTTCTTCTTCTTCTTCTTCTTCTTCTTCTTCTTCTTCTTCTTCTTCTTCTTCTTCTTCTTCCTCTTCTTCTTCTTCTTCTTCTTCTTCTTCTTCTTCTTCTTCTGTTTTAATTATTGTATGTTTTAAAATCTTTTCTAATTCAATATTATTTTAAGGGGTGGGTGGGTTAGGGTATTGATGTAATTATGGAGTTTTATACTGTAAGCTGCCCTGATTGCATTGCAGAGGGGTGGGATAGAAATAAATTTTATTATTATTTATTATTATTAATCTATTTAACATAGTACACTCCTAGCCTGGTTCTTTCCAAATGTGTCAGGCTACAGATCCATTATCCACAGACCATACTAGTTGTGGATGATTGGTGCTGTAGCTGGTCTGGAGGGTGCTAGAATGAGAAAGGCTGATTTCAATGCACAATAAAGATTCAAGCAAAGGTCCCTCTTAAGCCAGTGACAATTACAAAATTCTTCCCAATAAAACTTTGTCGTTAGCTAGTCCAGACATTCCTTTGGATCCCAAAATGCTGCACACTTCAGGTGCACCTCGTCTGCAGAGTTCCTCTTGCACAGGGCCTCCTCTGCTGTGGCACCCCAGTTGTGGAATGCCTCCTGTAGCGAGCTTGTGATGGAATGCATCTGAGCGAATGAGAAGAGAGAGTGAAGGAGCCAATCCCAGAGCAAAAAACTGTAATGGGAGGGGTTTGAGAGAATATGAATGGAGTGAATGTCAGTTGAAGGAGTAGCCGAGTCTGTGGACTTTATCATATGGCATCAGAACGATGCCTAATGAATGCGAAAGGGCGCACATATCAGATGACATTGTCCTTTCATGATTTTGTCTTGTCAAAAAGCCATTCTGTTTTATTGATGGGCTAAGCCTTTTTGGCTATTGTTCCCAGATTATGGAACGGCCTGCTGGATGAGATCCATCATATTACCACCTTAAATAGCTTTTAAAAAGCTCTTAAGACAGATCTCTTCTAGCAGGCCTTCCCTGAATAGATACCTGGCCATCAGAAAGAAAAATCTAATTTGTCTCAATCCCGATACAGCCACTGTTTATTGTTATTTTTAGTATTTATTAAGTATATTTTAATTTTTTGGATTATTTAATTGTATTTTAAGGGGTGGCTGGGATGGAGGGTCTTAAATGTACTTTTAAATGTTGTAAGCCGCCCCGATTGTGTTTTGTAGAGGGGTGGGATATAAATAAATTTTATGATTGTTCATTATTTTTTATTAAATCTCCTGTGGCACTTTGTTGCTGGTATTGCTGGCGTTTGAAACCTCACACCATTGTGCTCATGTGAATACAGCATCAATGGGCAGAACATTTCCGGGTGGGATTGCAAAAACCAGGTAAGGGATGTGCTTTTTATGAACCTCCCTGGTTCACGTTGAACTTTTAAAGTGTGTTTCTATGCATGTTTGTGTGTATGTTTTTGGTCTTTCTTTTGGTGTATTTTTTAAAGTTTACCGCACTCGCGTCTTCTCATGAGAATCTGTGAGATCACAAGCATGGAAGTGAATGGAGCTCCATTTGTACTCCGTCAATGTTGGGGCTGCCTTTTCACGCTACTTTAAGATAGGTCTGATAGGAAGGGTTCTTTTGCTGGGAAAAAAACACATACAAATATGTTAGGAAAGAAACATTAATGGCAGTGGTCTGATAAAGTCCTGTGAGTTAAGTGGAGAGAGTTAAGTTAAGTTGAGAGAGGCAGTGAAGAATGTAGTTTGAGAGTGATGATCTGAATGGCTAAGTGAATAAGTGGAACTTGAAAGCCATGTGACAAAGAATGGATGAGTCTGTTGTCTATTTGGTTATGCTATTAAGATACCAGTGTGTTTATATATGTACTTATACATATACAGTAGTTTGTCATCACAGAGTGATAATAAGTTACACTGAGGGAAGTACAAAGTTATACACATAGTATTGAACCCTGGATATTATGACCTCAAAATTAATAAACCAAATAGTTTGTTTTATTTCTAAATTCAGACTCATTGTGCTTTATTTCTCTTACTGGAAGGTTTTAGGCATGCTTGCCAACAGAAACCACATTGACATATAATTTATCCACAAAGATTCAGACTCCAGTCTAGATAAGGGACAAAAGGGGGAATCTGACGGAAAGATGGCAGTGGCAGGTGGCCAGGCTGAGTAATTGGGTAAATTCAGCTGGCGCAGTTTGGGTGGTCCTCCCATCACACCTTGCATTAGAGACCCAATTGTGCTGATGGCTGGCTTCATTCCAGCACCAAATTAAAACATGCAGTAGATTTTCCTTGGTTTTTTTCCGGGCTGTGAGGCCGTGTTCTGGAAGAGTTTACTTCTGATGTTTTGCCTGCATCTGTGGCAGGCGGAACGTCAGAAGTAAATTCTTCTAGAACGCGGCCTCACAGCCTGAAAAACCCCCAAGGAAAATGTATGGATGCCAGCTGTGAAAGCCTTCGACTTCACATAAAACATGCAGTATCGAGATCTTTCCCAATTTCATATAGGTGTATGGTTTTTAAACTGTTTTAAAATGAGTCTGAGTAGTTTAAATTATTTTATCCCTTTTCTGACTGTTTATATTCCTTGAGCAAGTAGGGAACACCAGTACTGAGGCCATGATATTGAGAACAGCAACTGCGCTGGGCAGGACACGTTTCTAGGATGGAGGACCATCGCCTCCCAAAAATACTATTCTACGGTGAACTCACCACAGGTCAGTGTAAGAGGGGCGCTCCAAAAAAGCGATACAAAGAAACAACATCTCAGGCTCGGCCAAATTGATCACCAACAGTGGTTTGCCCTGGCCTCACATCGGGAGGCATGGAGACACACTATCCACAATGCTGCAGCCTTATTTGAGAACTCTCGCCAAACAAGTCTTGAAGAGAAACGACAACGCAGAAAGAATCACCACCCAGAAACATCACCCAAGGAGACCTTCTGCTGTGTTTTCTGCAACCGGACTTGTTTATCTCAGATTGGCCTTTTTAGTCATCAGTGCGCTTGCAGAAAGTGCAGGATGAGTCCTTCCTGAATCTTCGTTTGCGAAGAAACGCCAGAGAGAGAGAGAGAGAGACAGAGAGAGAGAGAGAGAGATTGCTAAATTCCTCCTTAGTCTAGAATTCTGTTAGTGTCTTACACATGCATAAGTTCCCCTATTGGAAGTGGCTGGACAATTTTGTCTGATAGAGAATGACCGCATTCAATTCAAGGTTGTGGAAGGAGAGTTGCACAGGTGAGAAAACTTCACAAACAAATTCTGACTTCAGTTGCACAACGCTACTATTCAATACAAGGGATGCGTAGCACAATGAATGGGTTAACTCCTCCTGCAGAGATTTACACTACACAACTCCAGTGTGGGATTTTGACTTACTCTTTAAAATTCCTTTAAATTGATGTTAAATTTGATCATGGAAATCCAGTTTATAGGGTTTGTAATATATAGCAGAACGTCACCAGCAAATAGGCTGGTCGCATGTTGCAATGGGTTGGGCCTCTGCCACCAAGCAGATGGATTTCAGAGTCCTTGTTAGCATCATGTCCAAATGTTTAATAGCTGTCCAGTGTTTTGAAAGGGTTTGTTTGTGTTAGTGATCTTGTTGAATCCTATTTTGCTTTTGCTTTGCAGTTTGAGACTAGGAAAAAGTATGAAGGCTGAGAATGGACTGGTGTGTGTGTGTGTGTGCGTGATTTTTTTCCCTATTGCTAAGCAGCCTGTACAGTTCTCATTGCTATTGAGAGAGATGTGGGTCATACTTGTGCAATTTGATTTTCTTTTTTGGCTTCTGTGAATCCATTTTCCATGGGCCTCACCTACTGGTACATGCAGCCCAGCCCAGGGGTCCTGCCTAGTCGGCCACAGGAAACTGGATTGCCAGCTGTGGGATCATCTGGTTAGAATTAGTTGTTTAGGGACCCAATTCTACTACTCACAGCGAGGCAATACTGGCCCCTATTAGCAAAAGGGCTGGAATGCTTCTCTGCTATCTAGCATCTGCTTCATACCAACAATAAATCTTCTGCTATAGCAGTAATGTGTGTCAGTGTTCATCACCAAGAGCCTTATCGCACTCTACGGTTATAACACTTTATTCCACTTTGACTGCTCTGGCTGCCTCCTGTGGAATCTTGGGATTTGCAGTTTAGGGAGGGGCCATTTAGCCTTCTCAGCCAGAGAGGTCTTAGGTCTCACTAAACTACAAACCCCAGGATTCCACAGGAGGCAGCCAGAGCAGTTAAAGTAGAATAATAGTGCTGTAACAGTGTAGTATGATAAGGCTCCAAAAGAACCCTGGGAGAAACCTGGAACTAGCCCAGTTCCAGAACAGGACATATGCTTTTCATCTTCTATGGATATTCCTTGCATATATGCATTAGTCCAAATATGCTTTTTCAAGGGCCAAAGAGCTGAAGCCAGATTGCTAACTGGGGCTGTCTACAGGGAACACACAACACTGCTCCCTTGTTGCAACAGCTCTCTATTGGGTGCTGGTCTACTTCCAGGCACAACTCAAACTGCTGTTTTTAACCTATAATGCCCTATCCAGCTCAGGTGCAAGTTATTTGAAGGATCGTATCCTCTCTTTCGAAGCAGTTTTGAGACCATGCTTTGAGATCACCTGGAGTGCTCTTTCTCTCTGTCCCACCAGCCTCACAGGTATAGCTGTCCTGTCTTAGCAGCCAGCCAGGGAAGAGAGTTCAGCAGAGTTGTAATAGCTTCCTGAACCTTCGTTTGTGAAGAAAAGCCAGAGAGAATAGCTGCCTTTAACCAGAGCTTCCAGCCAAGCATTTAAGAGTTCTCAATAACAAAGCCAGTCTGAGTCCACAGGAGAAAGCAATTAGTTACGGCTTCAAATCCAGAGGGATGTTGGTAGCAAGTCAGTTCGTGAAGCAGGGTTTCAAAGTTGTGGAATCACACAAGCCAAGAGTCCAGAGCAAAGCAGGTTGCACTTCCAGGAAAGGCTGGTTGTAAGCAACAACCTGCCAAGAGTGGGGTTGGGATATTTATGGTCTGGAATCCTCCCTCAGCTGTTGCCTGATTAATGTGTATTTTCTATAGATACACTCTGAATGACACAGACTCTCCCTTTCTTGCCTGTGTTTAATGAGGTAGGCATTATCTGTATCTTGGGGCTGCTGGGGAGAATCCCTGTTTGTCTCCTGCATGGGTGCATCCCTCTGCCCTTCCAATTCCCTGTCAGGATCTGCTCCTGGGTCCTGAGAGCTAAGCCCGATACCCTCTTGTCATGATGGAGTTCCATCATGTTGCCACAAGGTGCAACTCCCATCATTCTGCTAGAGAATTAGAACTCTCTTTGTTTGTAAACAGATTGTCTTGCCAGCATAGTATCAGGTACGAAAAGGGTTAATGGGAAGGGGCCCAAGCACCACCTTCACAGAGCTAATGAGAGGACATCATTAACATAACACCATGTGACTGGACTGACCAATTACAGCTTTAAGCCCGGGAAATCTGGAGAGGTTTTAATTGCTTTTGTTTGAGACCAGAGTGAGTGAGATGAGTGGGATTTGGAGAAAGAGGTTCTGGAAAATGTGAAAAACAAAGACTGCTATGCTGGTAGAGCACAGCCATTCCATCTCTGGCTTTTGCTCCCAGCTGCCTGGACAAGATCTCAAGGCAACAAACTGCAAGTATTTAGTAGAGATTAGGACATGTTTAGTTGCGTTAGGGAATTCTTTTTAATTTCTTTACTTTCGTTGAATGTAGCTAAATCAGTAACTGAATGTAACCTGAGTAATGTAATGCTTTGATCTTGATACTCTGTATTGCTATCACTTTAAGCCTGCCTGCCTGAGGTAGGGGAGAATCCTGCCTCATGTGAGATTGCATGACTACAGTTGTCCCTCCACATTCGCGAACTCAGCATTCGCGGTTTTAATTATTCGCGGTTTTGGGAGGGCCCCCCCGCCCCCCCCAAAACTGCGAAAAGGGGCCTCTGGAGGCCCCTTGAAAGCCCTGGGAAGGAGCGGGGAGGGCCGGGGAGGCGTTCACGGGGCCTTTGGAGACCCTCCAGAGGCCCCGTGAAGGCCTGGGGCGGGTGGGGGGAGGCCGCGGAAGCCTTCACGGAGCCTTCGAAGGCTCCGTGAAGGCCCCGGGGAGGGAGGGGGGAGGATGGGGGGAGGATGGGGGAGGATGGGGGGAGGATGGGGGGAGGATGGGGGGAGGATGGGGGGAGGATGGGGGGAGGCCTTCACGGAGCCTTGGAAGGCTCCGTGAAGGCCCTGGGGAGGGAGAGCGAAGGGTGGGGGGAGGCCTTCACGGAGCCTTGGAAGGCTCCCTGAAGGCCTGGGGAGGGTGGGGGGAGTCCGCGGGGGCCTTCACGGAGCCTTGGAAGGCTCCGTGAAGGCCCCGGGGAGGGAGGGTGAAGGGTGGGGGGAGGCCTTCACTGAGCCTTGGAAGGCTCCCTGAAGGCCTGGGGAGGGTGGGGGGAGTCCGCGGGGGCCTTCACACAGCCTTGGAAGGCTCCGTGAAGGCCCCGGGGAGGGAGGATGAAGGGTGGGGGGAGGCCTTCACGGAGCCTTGGAAGGCTCCCTGAAGGCCTGGGGAGGGTGGGGGGAGTCCGCGGGGGCCTTCACGGAGCCTTGGAAGGCTCCGTGAAGGCCCCGGGGAGGGAGGGTGAAGGGTGGGGGGAGGCCTTCATGGAGCCTTGGAAGGCTCCGTGAGGGCCCCGGGGAGGGAGGGGGGAGGATGGGGGGAGGCCGCGGAGGCCTTCACGGAGCCTTGGAAGGCTCCGTGAAGGCCCCGGGGAGGGAGGGGGAGGGTGGGGGGAGGCCGCGGAGGCCTTCACGGAGCCTTGGAAGGCTCCGTGAAGGCCCCGGGGAGGGAGGGTGGAGGGTGGGGGGAAGCCTTCATGGAGCCTTCCAAGGCTCCGTGAAGGCCAGGGGAGGGTGGGGGGAGGCCGCGGAGGCCTTCACGGAGCCTTCCAAGGCTCCGTGAAGGCCCCGGGGAGGGTGGGGGGAGGGCAATCAATATTCGCGGTTTTTTGACATTCGCGGGGGTCCGTGGAACCTAACCCCCGTGAATGTCAAGGGACAACTGTACTTCTCTTGAATAAAGTAACTTCTAATCTTCCTATACTGAAGCTTACCACATGCCTTACTCTTGACTATGCTACTGTGAACCTCCTCTGGGTTAGGAGGAAGGAGTTAGTTGATTCTATAGTGGCAAGGAGTGCCACTGATTAACATAGACTATGCACAACTTCCCACTGCGTTGTGCGTGAAAAAAAGGGGGGTCCCAAGGGGGAATTAAGCCCCCCCAGCGGAACCCAGTGGGTGGTGGCAGATCGGATGGGTTTTGGGGTTTGTAGGAGGATCCTGGGGTGAGGACCCTCAGGACTAACCCTACAGAGAGAGGGCTAACCTGGATCTCCTGAGAAGGGAACTCAGGTTTGAGCCCCTGACACCTCTTCATCTGTCTCACTGTCTGTGTTGTAATCAAGATGGAGGGCCTGGAAGGAGGCATAACAAAACCTGGTGAGAACACGGCAAAAGGACATTCTCAATGGCTGGCCACCCAGCCCTGGTACTCCCTTCCCTGAGAAGTTAGATTGACACCTTCCTTGCTTTCTTTACACAGACAGACATTTGAGGTCTGTAAGGCTCATCTCACCTAAACACTGTGCTGGATCTTGCTAATTATTGTACTCTGTGTGTGTGTGAGAGAGAGAGAGCGAGAGAAAGAGCGAGAGCGAGAGCGAGAGCGAGAGAGAGAGAGAGAGAGAGAGCATTAATAGGAGTACAGTGTCTATTTTACTTTCGTCAGGCCTCACTTGGAATACTGCGTCCACTTCTGGGCACCACAATTCAAGAACGATGTTGAGAAGCTGGAAGGTGTCCAGAGGAGGGCGACCAGGATGGTGCGAGGTCTGGAAGCCATTATGCACTATGAGGAGCAGCTTAGGGAGCTGGGCATGTTTAGCCTGGAGAAAAGAAGGTTAAGAGGTGACATAATAGCCATGTTTCAATATTTGAAGGGATGTCATACTGAGGATGGAGCAAGCTTGTTTTCTCCTGCTCCAGAGACTAGGACACGGAGCAATGGGTTCAAACTACAGGAAAAGAGATTCCACCTAAACATTAGGAAGAACTTCCTGACGGTAACAGTTGTTCGGCAGTGGAATGCACTCCCTGGGAGTGTGGTGGAGTCTCCTTCTTTGGAGGTTTTTAAACAGAGGCTGGATGGCCATCTGTCAGGAGTGCTTTGATTGGGTATTCCTGCATGGCAGGGAGTTGGACTGGATGGCCCTTGTCATCTCTTCCAACTCTATGATTCTATGTCTGTGTGTTTAATTTTTTTTTTTTGCTTTTTTAAAATTTATTTTATTTCTAAGTTTTGATATCAAGAATAATACATAAAGTAACAAAAACAATAAACAAACACACAAGACAGAAAAAGGCAACAACAAAAATAAAACCTTATTTCTAATCCTACCACCCCGTTAAATGTTTAGTGATGTATCTTTCAACCTGGTTTTAATTTTTTCACTGTTTAATTTTGTTTTAAATTTTGTATCTTGTGAATTTTTAACAATGTTTTTTCTTATTTGTTGTACACCGTTTTGAGTCCCAAACTGGGAAAAGGCATAGAAATAATAATAATAATAATAATAATGATAATAATATTGCAGAGCAGAGGTGAGATGCATTCCCCTGCTCAGCACAGACGCAGCTGAATCTGTTCCATTTATTCAGATAACAGCTTTACTGCCTTATTACAACATTGGTTCCACTTTTAGGTTTTCTAAAGACAGGTTTTCTTATGTTACATTATGTTCATTCTGTACTTTTGCTTTTGCATTTGACCATTAACAGCATTGTACAGTACAGTGTTAAAGTATCATTGTACTGTAACCTTATTCAATAAACGTTTTTTAAAAATTGGTTTTATTTGTAGGCCACTGTGAGATCTTGTGGTATAAGGTAAAGAGTCTTTCAATAAGCAAAGAGACGTTAATCCCAAAGCAGCAGAACACCAGCAGAAATGGCAACTTTGTAAAGTATAGCTTGCATGACATAATCCTGCAATTACAAGCAAGTGTAACAAGTAATACTGTACATCTCTCTGCTAATGAACCATGCATTTCACAGACAGACAGAAACACACTCCCCTCAATTCAATTTACTTTATGTAGCAGGAAGGAAGAATGTGTGGCCTTCTAGAGGTGGCTGGACTATGAAGATTTTCAGACTACAGTGTTATAGTGTTACTATTCCACTTTAATTGCTCTGGCTTCCTGCTGTGGAATTCTGGGGTTTGTAGTTTAGGGAGGCCTAAGATCTCTCTGGCTGAGAGTTGTAAATGCCCCTCCCTAAACTGCAAATCCCAGGATTCAACAGGAGGCAGCCATAGCAAATAAAGTGGAATAGTAACACTATAACAGTGTTGTCTGAAAATCTAGTATGACTCTCATCAATTCCAGCTCTCTCTGGGGGGCGTCAATGGAGAGGCAATTCCAGCTAGCACATGCAAAAGCCACCGGTCACAAAAACATCTGGAGGACCTCATGACTCCTTTCTGCATTATCATTAAGGAGCCCTGGTGGTGCAGTGGTTAAATGCAAGTCCTGCAAGCCACAACATTATGAGTTTGGCCTCAGAGGGCTCCAAGGTTGACTCAGCCTTCCATCCTTCTGTAGATTGGTAAAACGAGTACCCAGCTTGTTGGGGGAAATTAGCTGACACATTGTAAAAACCGCTTAAGGAGTGCCTCAGAACTGATAAGTGGTATATAAATATCAATGCTATTACTATATTATACAAAGTGAAAATATTTTTTGATAACCAACCATGGAATAACGAGACCAGACACAGAAAGTTGGGTTCAATAAGGACCACTTTATTTGACCTAGAACTTATTTAAGTTAATTGAACCTGAAAGGAGCAAAAGTTGGGAACAACCTGATGCAGGCCCAGCTGAGGCCAGGTGTCTACCTTAGATCACCTCCTCAGCCTTCTCTTGGGCAAAACACCTGAGCCCCAAGGGCAGTCCAATAGTTGGGTTGCTCCCCAATGGGCAACTTACTGGGCACTCCCACCCAAATTGCAAGACCTTGTAAGTGAGAGCTAAACCCCAGGTCAGCCTCAAGGGTAGACTCCTTCCCCACCCACCCCCAGTCACAGGACCTGTAAAGGCCATCCAAAGCTCTACCTTGCACCCAAAGCATGCCAAGTTATACAGTGAAGTCTTAACTACCTGTCCAAAGATAGTTTTATTAAGACCAATTGCAATTGATCAGCCAAAGTTAGGATAAACAACATGTGTGTGTGTGTGTCCCATTTTATAAACTGACAAAATTATTAGACATTCTAAAATAATACAAACATACTTTACAAACATACTTTACTCTTCCCAACTGTGAGGAGTGAAGGAGAATGTAGGAGTGAGGTGATCACAGATTTATTGTATTCAGGTGAATTCTGTTTATGCTGTCCGGAGAATTGGAGGATAAATTTGCCACTGAAGACGACCACGGTTGAAATGTGTCTGGCTTGGCTGTAAAACAGATGAAGGACTGTAACAAATAGAAGTCAGATGTTTTTCTCCTTACAAGGACTTGAGCCCAATTCATTCCTTGAGTAGTGTTCGTGTACTTTTGCCAATAGTCTTATTCATATATGTAAAGTATTTTTGTATTATTTTAGAAAGTCTAATAATTTTTATCAATTTATAAACTGACACACACATACATTGTTTATCCTAACTTTGGTTGATCAATTGTTCTTGATATTGGTTAGCCTGTTTAAGACAATGGACTCAATTACAGGAAAAGAGATTCCACCTAAACATTAGGAAGAACTTCCTAACAGTAAGAGCTGTTCAACAGTGGAATTCATTGCCTTGGAGTGTGGCGGAGTCTCCTTCTTTGGAGGTTTTTACACAGAGGCTGGATGGCACTCTATCTGGGCTGCTTTGATTGTGTATTCTTGCATGTCAGGGGGTTGGACTAGATGGCCTTTGTGGTCTCTTCCAACTCTGTGTTTCTATGATTCTAAGACACCACCTAGAACCCATCATTAAAGTCCCTCAGATACAATATGTGGTAAGCAAAAAATTAAAAAAAAAAAACAGGTAAAGGGGAGAAAATTCCTACTCAGCACCGAAGTGATAATTAAACTCACACTGCACTGAGGGCAGGAAGGTGGGTTGTGCTGCGATATCCAAAGAGGCGCATGATGGGGCAGCTAGGCCTTAAATAGACTATCCCCCTGTTCCCATCATGTGGCGTGTTCTGGCACCTTGAACCCCACACAAACCCTCCTGACCACGTGGTCTCTGACCATGGGAGCCATCAAACGAGTACCTTCCCTGCAGAGTCTTTGCCATACTGATCCAGGTACTTATAATGGTTATTAAAAACCAAACATTAGGGGAAAATGCATATTTCATAACAGGAACAAAATAGAACATAAGAGAGGCAGAAATTAATTACATGACTAATGTGGTTGAGAACCAGTTTCCACTGGTTAACAGCCAAGAAAACAAATCTGTACCCCAGTGAACTATGAATGGTAATGGCTCATGTAATAAATATAACTAATGACATTGGATGAGTAATTTTGACAGATTATTACTAAGATTAGACTCTTGAATTCTTCCTATTAGGGGGGATTTTTTTTTTTTAAAAAAATAAGCTACCTTAGAAGCACTGGTTGAAAGGAGATCCAAAATCTTTTTGGGGAAAAAATAAAGTGATTGAATCTTTCCCCAATTCCCCTTGGGGACAAGCTTGAAAAAGTTACTTTTCAAGGGACACTTCTAGAATTTCTCAGTGAACATTGCCAGTGACTAAATCAACATATTTGCTGAAAACCATGACCTGCCTGTTATAGAATCATAGAATCATAGAGTTGGAAGAGGCCACAAGGACTATCCACTCCAACCCCATTCTGCGCTGCAGGGACATACAAACAAAGCACTCCTGACAGATGCCCATCCAGCCTCTGTTTAAAACCTTGCAAAGAAGGAGACTCCACCACACTCCGAGGCAATGTATTCCACTTCCGAACAGCTCTTACTGTCAGGAAGTTCTTCCTAATGTTTAGGTGGAATCTCTTGTCCTGTAGTTTGAACCCATTGCTCCATGTCCTAGTCTCTGGAGCAGCAGAAAACAAGTTTGCTCCCTCTTCAATATGACATTCTTTCAAATATTTCAATGTGGCTATCATGTCATCTCTTAACCCTTCTCTTCTCTATGTCTTTGGGAAATCCAAGACAATGGAAAACATTAGATTTTCCTTGGGTTTTTTTTCCCGGGTTGTTCGGGAATATTTCCTTTCTGATGTTTCACCTGCATCTCTCATTTCTCTGAAAATGCCAGCCACAGATACAGACAAAACATCAGAAACTCTTCCAGAACACGACCTCACACCCTGGAAAAAAAACGAAGGAAAATCCATGGATGCCGGCTGTGAAAGCCTTTGACTTCACAGAAAACATTAGATGTTAGCATGTTTTCTTTGGCTTAAGGTTTTGTGGGTTCTATCATACTTCATCAGATGCATGGAGCATCATGCTGCCTGAAGCCCACGTAAGCTTTGTTGTTATAGTGGGCCTTTGGTATCCACTCACTGGACAACCAATTCACTTTGCTGTGCAGTCTCGATAAGAGCAGAAGTGCGAAGGCGATTGGTCGGACATGTAAAAGAGTGCAGATTGCTAACAAGGGAAGCGCCCAAAACTGCCATGTTGGATTTTCGCTTTAGCGATCGTGCACTGAGTTGACAAAACAGTCTCTCCCCCATTTTTTCCTATTTATTTAAGCAGAATATAGCACTTCTGCACCTTGGATTTGCTTTTAAAAATACGTTTACTGTTTGGCGGCAGCAACTGGTGGGATTAAAAACGTAATTCACTGGTGCTTGCCATCTTGATTTGCAGTCATGCCTCTTTGAACAACAAACACAGATAGCTTCACATGCCTGTGATCTTGCAAAAAAAAATATCACTGAGACAAATGAAAGTTGCTGTGAATTGACATTAGTGCACATCAATCCACATTTTATAGCCTCGTATAGACAAGTCCCTAGTTAGATATATGGGCATAAATCTCCCTGAGGATTATAATTTACTGTCTTGCTATCCCAATATCATCCTCCCATGAGTGAGGAGTAGTGGCTTCCATGACAGTAGAATAGTAAATCCATGCTGGGATTTAGTCTGAACTGTAAAGAAGCTGTCCCAGGTGCTGAAACTGTCTGGGGAATAGCTTTCAGTGCCTTGGGTAGTTCCTTTAAAGTCTATGCTAAAACCTGGAATGGATTTACTACCACACTGGCACAGAAACAACTAGCCCCCCACTGTAGTACTTTCCATATTGTTCTCAATCCATTTGACATGCTTGTATCTCTTTCAATTAAACACAAGCATTTATTAGTAATTAATCCTTTTGTGTTATTCATACATTCTGATAGAATATATTTGGGTTTCACCATATTTCTGGTCATAGTTTGCCTTGCTACATACAGGACTGATAGAAAGAATCCAATTTGCTTACACTACCTGATTTTTCCCCCTTTTAATTTTACTACAGTAATAGGGGTTGTATTTCATTTTTTAAAATAAAACCTCATTCCACGTAATCCCCTTTCTTGCTATTGAACAGGCTGTTCTCATTGATCATGATACGAAACACACACACAGATAAAATTCTTGCAACAGGAGAAGAAAGACTGACTCCTATCCCTTGGCAAGCTAAGAATTCACAGAAAAACCTTTAGCTGATTGTTCCACCATGCAGAAAGGTTGCAGTTCATTGGAGTTCAATCTTCTCGTTTCACAATGCTAAGGCAAGCTGAGATCTGGGTATGCCAAAGTAATCAGGCAAGCACACATGCAAGAATAATGAGAAGGAAAGTGCAGTAATGAGAAGGGGGTGGAAAATGGATGGCTTCAAGGTCCTTTCTGATTCAGTTATCCCAGCATGAGCTGGTGACTCCCATATCTGCGGGGAGAAGAATCCACTCCAGGGTTTGGATCGCATTCGATGAGCTATCCATGGTGCTGAAACTATTTGGGCCAGGGCTCAGCACCTTGGATTTTCACCATACCTTGTGAGCTATTTAGCTTTGTCTACCAGAGAGCTCTGGTGCCACAACAAACTACAAATCCCAGGATTCCATAGGATGGAGCCATGATGGTTAAAGCGGTGTCAAACTGCATTATTTCTGCAGTGTGTCAGTAGCCTAAGGGCTTGTCTATACGAGGCTATAAAATGTGGGTTGATGCGCACTAATGGCAATTCGTAGCTCCTTTCATTTGTCTTGACTATTTTTGGGGACGATCTCAGGCATGTGAAGTTATCAGCATTCATTGTTCAAATGGGCATACCTGCAAATTAAGATGGCGGGAGCAAGTGGGATATCCGCAGTTTTATTGTCACCAGTTGCTGCTGCTGAACAGTATTTTTTAAAAAGCCTATCCAAGGTGCAGAAGTGCAATATTCTGCCTAAATAAATAGGAAAAAAGGCAGGGAAAGGCTGTTTAGTTGCCTCAGTGCATGATTGTGAAAATCCAACATGGTGGTTTTGGCCGCTTGCCTTGTTAGCAAACTCTGCCCCTGCGCATGTCTGACCACTTCCACTCTTATCGGGAATGGGCTTCAGAGCAAAAAGGTTGTCCCGATGAGAGGGAATGCACATTCCCACAGAGCTTTTAAAAAACTTTGGGAAAAGCCACAAAGGTTTTTCCTGCGTAGTTTTTGTCGTGGCCCCCCTGCCCTTCTGAATATGACAGATTGATGCAGGATCTCATTAAGACAAATTGTATTCTCCTCAAATCCTATGAGGAATATTTTCACCATTTAGACAATCCCCAAGGAATGTTGAGTCAATGCATAGATAAATCCAATTGGTTCACACTGGCTCTTGGGACGAAAAACAGGATTTAGGTCTATGTGTGCCTATGACACCAACAGGATTCCACCCATAGTTTCTCCCTACCTTCTGAGTTCCAGTTTCTTGTCGTCTCCCTCTTATGTCAGAGCAACCTTCTCTCCTTCTTCATTAAACACGTTTCGCTTTATTTATACACTTAGCACATACCATGAAGCACAACCTGTTCCAGTCAAAGTGGCCAGCTATTAATTTATATAATAACAGAGTGGTAGCCACTAGGGACACAGAAAAAGAGAAATTTTCCAAAAAATGCTCTTATTATTATTTTTTTTAAAGAAAGAGAGAGACCAATTTACAATCAGAGAATAGCAGGGCATGATTGGGTAGGAGGAGAAACATTCTCAGCAGGAAAATCCTTAAGTGGCTGTACGTGTTTTTTCTCAAAGAACCTCCATCAAGCCCATTTGATTCAAATCCAGAAACCCTTTGTTGAGCGCATCATCGGATGCTGAATTCTGAAGCATGCATGCTTTTTTTTATTTCCCCTTTCTCGAGCATTAGAGACGTTGTCATGTGGGAAGATTTAAAATAGGCTGTTGCCAACACCCTGCCGGGAGCAACCAAAAGCTTGCATAACAGGCAAGCGGAGGTATTATATCAGCATTGCTGTGCTGGCTCAGTGGAATGTCTTTCCAAAAGGTGCACTACAGCACAGCCAGGCTGACTTCAAGTTTGTGTTGTTACTATCTTTGACACCACCCCCAATTCCTCAGGGTCAACCTCTAAACCAGCCTTTCTCATCCTGGCTTCTCCAGGAGGGAGTGGGGAAAAAATGCCTCTTTTGGATTACCACTCCCAGAATCCTCATGCTATCTGGGGATTCTGAGAGTGGTAGTCCAATACATAACTTTTCCTAGATTTGCTTGCTCTCAATCACTGTAGCACCACTACCCTCTTTTCCTGCTCCAAAGGGGAAGGATGGTTGAGGTCTCTTTTGCATTACACAATTACAGCACATTGATACCACTTTAACTGCCCTGGTTTTATTGTATGAATTATTGGGCCCTGTAGTTTGGTGAGGTGTGAGAGCTCTTTGCCAAAGATTTTGAAGTCCCTCACAAAACTACAAATCCCAGGATTTCATAAGATGGCAACCATTGCAGTTGGCCAAGATCCAGCCCTGCAAGGCCAAGATCCAGCCTACGTTCTGTTCTGTGGAGACTGGAAGGGATCCCCACATCCACGATGCGTCACCTGCCACGTATTATCCACACGGTTTCAGCTGTGCCTCTGTGGTTGTCTATATGAGGTCTGTCTATTAAATAACAAGACTGATAAATAACCCATCTTTATTTATATGTATTACAATTCTAATGCTTGTCCCCTTCAAAATACTCCCCATTCACACTCACATACCAATGCACTCTTGTTTTCCACTGGCCAAAGGCGTGGAGCAGATCAGTTTCGGTCAGCTGTTTCAACACATCTGCCATTTTCTTCTTTATTGCATCAGTTTACTCAAAACATGTTCCTTTAAGCACTAGTTTCACTTTAGGGAAAAGAAAAAAGTCTCATGCTGCCAAATCTGGAGACTATGGAGGATGTTCAAGTGTAGTAATGCATTTATCAGCCAAAAACTGCTTCCCAGAAAGTGCTGTGTGAGTAGTCACATTGTCTTGAAGAAGAATGAGCAAATTACTTGCATTTTTATTCTCACCAGTTGCCATCGCCAAACAGTATATTAAAAAAAAAAGCATATCTATGGTGTGGAAGTTTGATATTTTGTCTTAATAGAAAAGCAAAAAAACCCCCAAACCCACACCTGTTTCATTGCATTAGCACTCGCTAAGGTGGAAAAAAACACATGGTGGTTCCAGGCGCTTGCCTTATTAGCAAGCCCCGACCCCCGTGCTCATCCAGCCAATCTGCCTTCAGCTTCAGCTCCTTTGGGATAGCAAATCAATTTTGTCCCAAAGAGCAGAATTGCGCATCCCCCCTGCTGTTTTTTAAAAAATCTGGGGAAAGCCATCAAGGATTTTCCTGCAGAGTATATGGTGTATTTACCCCCCTCCTTCTAAATACAGCGATACAATGCAGGATGCCATTAAGACAGGCTGTATTCTCCTCATATTCCATGAGGAGTATTTTTGCCATTTAGGCAACATGTCCATATTCTATCACCACCACCTACGACTCCTCGAATGCTTTCATCAGTGTTGTTTATGCAGAATCCTAAATATACACTGGACTGACTATGTGACGAATGTTGCTGTCCTTGAGCAAGCAGGGATCACCAGCATTGAGGCCATGATATTGAGAACACAGCTGCGCTGGGCAGGGCACGTTTCTAGGATGGAGGACCATCGCCTCCCAAAAATACTACTCTACGGTGAACTCACCACAGGTCAGCGTAAGGGGGTGCTCCAAAAAAAAGCGATACAAGGACTCCAAACAAAGCGATACAAGGACTCGGCCAAATTGATCACCAACAATGGTCTGCCCTGGCCTCACATCGGGAGGCATGGAGACACACTATCCACAATGCTGCAGCCTTATTTGAGTACTCACGCTGAACAAGTCTTGAAGAGAAACGACAATGCAGAAAGAATCACAACCCGGAAACATCACCCAAGGAAACCTTCTGCTGTGCTTTCTGCAACCGGACTTGTTTATCTTGGATTGGCCTTTTTAGTCATCAGCGCGCTTGCAGAAAGCGTGGGATGAGTCCTTCCTGAATCTTCGTTTGCGAAGAAAAGCCAGAGATACCATATTCTTACTATGGAACACTACAGTTGTCAACACAGCCAACTGCTTGAAGGCACAGACAGAAGCCCAGATGAGATAACTACTTGGTCTCCATGTTTTGTTTCAGTCCATCCTTCAGGTGGATCTTGAATAATTGTCCAATGCCATGTTCTCTGGACAGGTCTCCTGCCCAAAGAGCTATGTGGGCACCAAGTGGGTGGCAGCTGGCTCTCATGCCTGTTGGGTTTTGAATCCTCACAAATGTTTTATTCCAGACTTTAAGGGTGCTGAACCATGTTGCTCAGTAGGTCCAGGACCTTGGATAACTCCTTTAAAACCACCCAAACACCAAAGTGGATTCACTGCCCCACCAACATGGGAGCTACCAGCTGCTGCTGGTGGACTCTGTATGTTACATAGCCTCACTGATGCATCCCTTCGTGCTCTGAAACAGTGCTTGTCAGTAGCATGAAGGAAATGTGAACCTTGCCCTGGCAGTCTGCCTGGAGGTGGAGGCTGATGAAGTGGATGTGTTTTGGCATTGTTTCATGTGCTGTGATGAAACTCAGAAGACATCCCTGACCTTGTAAAATCATTGACTTGATCTGTACACGGGTGACAGGTGAACGTTATCACGGATACAACCGAAGCAGTTTCTGCATGATGGACTGTGCTGATGCTTCCTTCCCCACGGTGGATATCTTTATAATAGTTGTACTGTTTCCGTGTTTTCTTATTGTGTGTTTTCCCATGCCTTCAGGCCTTGGATGAATCAATCATTCTGCTGGTGTAGCAGCAGCACATCTTCAGTTCTGGGGTCCTTTCACACTACACAGAAATGGCACCACGATTGTTCCACTTTAACTGCCATGCCTGTAGCCTATGGAACCCTGGGATTTGCAATCTGACAAGGCACTAGAGCTCTCTGACTAAGAATTCTAGACTGCAGTTCCCAGTATTCCATAGGAAGTTGCCATGGTAGTTATAGTGGAATTGTAATGCTATAGCTGCGTAGTGTGAAAGGGCTCCCAGTGTGAGTTCAGGATTGAATGCTGCTTTTGTGGGAGGCTGTGGCTGAAAATCAAGATGTAATCAGGGTCCACATACATTGTATGATTATTATTTTAATTTTTACTTTTTAAAAATCATTTAATTGTTTAATTTGTTTTTAGAAATTTCAAATGATTTTTGATTACTGGATTTTTCTATCATGATCTATGTTAGCCAACACACATTGGAAATCACTTAATGCTGTATAGATGTGTAAAGCACTATTGCTTAACAATTTGTAAGCTGCTCTGATCAACTTTGTGGCTGAAGAGCGGGGTATAAATACTTAAAATGAATGAATGAATGAATTTGTGACATAATGTAATGCACACTTAGCTATGTAGCAGAGGTGCTTGCAAAGATGCATGTCAGGGTACAGGTTATACCAATATGCATCAGCACTCCCTAGCCAGTATCCCGATGTGCAACGATCCTGTACATTGGTCCCCTTGTGCATCAGTTCAGTCACTTCACTGGCTTCCATATGTAGTTATGAAACAGCAGCCCCCTTGCTGAGTACAGTCACAGAAATGCCCAATTCTATTTCCTGCAGATGTGAATTCACTTATGAAGACCCCCAAATCCACACGCAGCAAGACTTTTATTGGGCCAAATCCAAAGCACAAAATACATTGTACAGTTGTCCCTTCATATTCACTGGGGTTTGGTTCCAGGTCCCCCTGTGGATACCAAAATCTGTGAATACTCAAGTCCCATTATATGCAATGGCATAGCAAAATGGTGTCCCTGATATAAGATGGCGAAATCAAGGTTGGCTTTTTGGATTATTATTTTTTAAAGAATATTTTCAAGCCATGAATACTTAAATCCATGGATACCAAATCCATGGATATGGAGGGACAACTGTACAAGCTTTCAAAGTTTCACTAGCTTCTTCATCAGGCATAGATGCTAAAAATCATACAGAAGAAAAATGGTGAGTATGTTATAGAGTCACAGGCCTACATTCTGTCCGAGATACTGTCAGTTAAGATGGTATTGAGGGATTTCAATGCAGGCTTTATTGGCCATGTTGGGACTAGGGACAAAGAGCAATGAAACACAGGTAATGAAATAAATTTTCAATTCCATTAGCAGCAGAAAAATAGAATCATAGAACCATAGAGCTGGAAGAGACCACAAGGGCCATCTAGTCCAACCCCTTGGTCCTGCAGGAATATGATTGTTTTAACAGAGGGGCGGGGTATAAATAAAATTTATTATTATTATTATTATTATTATTATTATTATTATTATTATACATAATCTAATCATTCTCGACAGATGGCCATCCAGCCTCTGCTTAAAAACCTCCAAAGAAGGAGACTCCACCACACTCCCAGACAGTGCATATTCCACTCTTGAACAGCTCTTACGTCAGGAAGTTCTTCCTAATGTTTAGGTTGAATCTCTTTTCCTGTAGTTTGAACCCATTGCTCCATGTCCTAGTCTCTGGAGCAGCAGAAAACAAGCTTGCTCCATCCTCAGTATGGCATCCTTTCAAATATATAAACATGGCTATCATGTCATCTCTTCACGTTCTCTTCTCTAGGCTAAACACACACAGCTCCCTAAGCTGCTCCTCATAGGGCATGGCTTCCAGACCTTTCACCATTTTGGTTGCCCTCCTCTGGACATGTATCAGTTTGTCAATATCCTTCTTGAATTGTGGTGCCCAAGGGATTTTGGAGGCATCTGCTGTTTACCTTGCCTATTGTAGGCATGCATACATGCCTACAGTAGGATTGCTATGGGTAGAATCCTGCTCTTTTCCAGCTCAAGAATTGTTTACTGCAGACATGCTGCTGGAACCCAACAGCAAAAGTCTGTGTCTTCTTCACCATTCTTCCATGCCAATGCCAATGCTGCTAAACAAAACCCTTCTAGCTAGACAGACAATGAGGAAGAAAGGGGGCTTAGCTGGACAGAAAGACTATGGGATTGTTTGTACGAGGGGGAAAAATGTGGACAGATGTGCACTAATGCCAATTTGAAGCAGCTTTGATTTGTTTTAATCTTTTTTGGCAAAATTGCAGACATGTGAAGCTATCGCTTTTGCTGTCCCAACGGGCATGACTGTGAATCAAAATGGTGGGCACAGGTTAATTACTCATGTTTTTATTTTCACCAGTTGCCGTTGCTGCCGAACAGTATTTTTTTTTAAAAAAAGTGTATCTTTTTTTTAAAAAAGTGTGATATTCCATCAAAATAAATTTTAAGAAAGAAAAGATAAAGGCTGTTTCATCGCTTCAGCACATGAACGTTAAGGTGAAAAATCCAAGATTGTTAGCAAGCTTCGTCCCCTGCCCACATCTGACCAATCAGCTTTCTACTTCTGCTCTTGTGGGGAATGCGAATGAATGCAAATTGCTGTGGAGCTTTTAAAAAAAAACTATGGGAAAAGCTGCAAAAGCTTTTCCTTCTGAGTTTTTGGTGGATTTGCCCCCCTTCCTACTGAATACAGGAGATTGATGCAGGGTGCCATTTAGACAAACCGTATTCTCCTCGAATTTTGTGAGGAGTATTTTCATCTTTTAGACAACCCCTATGTAAAGAGGAGCTTCTTGGTCAGAGGCTTTTTTAATAGGTATGCCTGAGGTAGCATGTAACTTTGTCAGTTTTATAGCTCAAATTCATTAAAACAGTCAAATTTTGCAGGTGAGATGTCAGAACAGATACAAGTGAAATGTCAGAAAGAAACTCTTCCAGAACATGGCCTCACAGCCCGGAAAAAAACCAAGCAAAATCTATGGATGCCGGCCGTGAAAGCCTTCAACAACAATTGAATTATTTTATCAGGGTTTGAAATTGGATTGTTTGCCTTGGCTCCTTCCTACGGAATCCTGGGATTTGTAGTTTTACAAAGTCTTTAGCCTTCTCTGCCAAAAGAGTGCTGGTGCCTCACCAAACTATGAATCCCAGGATTTCATGTGAAGAAGCCATGGCAAATAATCCAGTTTCAAACTGGATTATTCGTGTAATGTGGATTTGGCCTCTGTAATTGTTCTCTTTGTATTCTTGTTTCTACGCCTCAGATGGAAACATATGAGCACAATATATTATTTATAATTACAATAAATACATAATACAGTAGGAGTCCTGTATCTGCTGATTCATTATCCACTCATTCAGTTATCCACGGGACACAAAACAGCACATCTACCATAGAGTCTTTCTAGAATATGCCTAGAGAGGCACCCTTTTCTAGGTCCTCTAGGGCAGTTGTATGGTATTTTAAACCGGAAGTCCCATTATTTTCAATGCCGTTTGCTGTTATCCATGGTTTTCGGTATTCATGTCGCCCACTCCCGGAATCAATTCCCTTTGGATACTGGGGTCCTAGCATTTATTTATCTATGTCAGCCTTTCTGAACCTGGCACCCTCCAGGGGCTTGTCTACATGAAGGAAAAATCACAAACTCCTCCACAGTAATAGCAAGTCCCAGCAGCTGGTACCTGTCTTAATGGTTTTACAGCCCCCATAAACTTTGCATGTGTGTAGCTGAGACTGTGGCCACGAGTGGATTACTTGCGTTTTAAAATCTTCCACCGCCAAACTCCCCCCCCAGTAATGGGCTGGATGAGGAAAAACAGATTGAGATTAAATCCAGATAAAACGGAGGTGCTCACGGTAGCGGCCCCCAAACCAGGAGTTGGGTTGCAACCTCCAGTCCTGGACGGGGTCACGCTCTCCGTTAAGGACTGTGTTCGCAGTCTGGGGGTGCTCCTTGATTCATCGCTTCAGATGACGAGTCAGGTGAATGCGACAGTCAGGAGCACCTGTTATCAGCTTCGGCTGATACGCCAGCTGCGCCATTTCCTGGAAGTAAGGGACCTTGAGACTGTGGTGCACGCGCTGGTAACCTCCCGTCTAGATTTCTGCAATGCGCTCTACATGGGGCTGCCCTCATGCTTGGTCCGGAAACTTCAGTTGGTACAAAATATGGCAGCCAGAGTGGTCTCGGGAACATCTCGGAGAGACCATATAACTCCAGTATTAAAATCTCTCCACTGGCTGCCAATCAGTTTCCGGGCCCAGTATAAGGTGTTGGTTATTACCTTTAAAGCCCTAAATGGCTTGGGTCCAACTTATCTCCGGAACCGCCTCCTCCCATACAATCCTCCCCGCGCACTCCGGTCCTCTGGGAGGAATTTGCTTCAGCCACAAAAATCTAGGCTGTCTGCAACCTCCCAGAGGGCCTTTTCGGTAATCGCCCCCAAGTTGTGGAATGACCTGCCGAATGAGATCCGTCAGATAACAAGCCTGAGTGGCTTTAAAAAAGCACTAAAGACGGATCTCTTTCGGCAGGCCTTTCCTAATTAGATCCCGGCCTCAGGGGATCCTGGCCTCTTCTAGGCTGCTGGCCATTTATTATATTTATTGTATTTATAGTTTTAAAAGTGTTTTTAGATTAGTTGTTTTAATTTATATTTGTTTAATGTTTTTTTATGGGGGAGGGTGGGAGTGGGGGTGTTTAGGGATTTTATTTGTATTGTATTTTAAATTTTGTAAGCCGCCCCGATTGTTTTAACAGAGGGGCGGGGTATAAATAAATTTTATTATTATTATTATTATTATTTCTATGGTGTGCACAAGCAATATTCCACTTTCCAAACAAACAAACAAACAAACAAAAAGGAAAAAAACCATAGCACAAACCCCTGTTTTAACACCTTAGCGATCACTTGGTAAGGTGAAAATTCAACATGGCGGCATGTGTTGTATGGGGAAGCGATTCATGTCAAATCACTTGTATTAATAAGTGAAAATGCGCATACCACTGGAACTTTTTTAAAAATTTGGGGAAAACCGCAAATGCTTTTTTCGCACAGTTTTCCCTCTTTTTGGCCCTTTCCCTCCTTCACAATACGATGAGACAATGCGGGATTCCATTAAGACAGCTCACTTTCTGAGCAAATTCTGTGAGGGTTATTTTCACCATATAGACAATCCCCAGATGTATTGGACTATGAACCCCATCGTTTCCACGAGCAGCATGCCTAGTGGATAATGGGAGCTGTGATCCTATGCCCCAGCCTGAACTATGGAATTCACTGCCACAGTACTTTTATATATTCCGTTCGTTGTGTTGACAGTCTCTTGAATTAATTGCTCTGCTATTAAATGTTATTGCTTGTTTGTGATTAGGATGCTTTTTGTAATTGTTTAGATGCAATAGGATAAGGTTTTAAAAATTCCATGTTATGTTTTATTTTTTTCTTTCTCTGTGTTTATTGTTTGTTATGTATAGTGTATTGTGATTGCTTTGCTTTATTTGAATTATGTTTGATTTTTGTTTTTTATTTTAAATAAAATACAAAATAAAATAAAATACTGTAATATAAATAAATAAATAAATAAATAAAAAGATATATAAAAAATAATTAGTTGCTCTAAAAGGAGGTTAGAGAATGAGGACACTAGGTCTATCTCAGGGGGCATCCACACTAGAGAAATCTCTCTCTCTCTCTCTGGCATTTCTTCGCAAACGAAGATTCAGGAAGGACTCATCCCGCGCTTTCTGCAAGCGCGCTGATGACTAAACAGCCAAATTTAGGCCAAATCCACAGTACACAAATAACCCAGTTTGAAACTGGATTATTTGCCATGGCTCCTAACTATGGAATCCTGGGATTTGTAGTCTGGTGAGGCACCAACACTCTGTCAGAGAAGGCTAAAGACCTTCTAAAACTACAAATCCCAGGATTCCATAGGAAGGAGCCATGACAAACAATCCTGTTTCAAACTGGATTATTTGTGTTGTGTGGATTCCCCCAGTGTCAGTCACTAAAAAGCCAAATTTAGGCCAAATCCACAGTACACAAATAACCCAGTTTGAAACTAGATTATTTGCCACGGCTCCTAACTATGGAATCCTGGGATTTGTAGTTTGGCGAGGCACCAGCACCTTTGGAAAAGAAGGCTAAAAACCTTGTAAGACTACAAATCCCAGGATGCCATAGGATGGAGCGGCAGCACTTAAACGGGCCACTTTCATCCGGGTCTTTCAAAGTTCCCGCCCCCCTGAAAGTCTTTTTCTCGCTTTGCCCCACCAATGACCGCGCGGGCTGAAAGAAGCCGTTTGAGCTCATTGGTTCGTTATCTTTCCCGCCTCTATGTCACCCTTCCTCCCCCCTGTATTTTTGCGACTCCTCCCCTTTCCATTCACTCTAGCCCAGCCTAGGGAAGTCTCCCCAACGGTTGGTTGGTTGATTGGGCTCGCTCGCTCGCGCCTGCGTTCCTGTGTCTGTGCGCATGCGTACCCCCGTCGAAGCCCCGCCCATTTCTCCCTTCTCCTTTAGAGCGAGTCCTTAACAACCAAGGGAATCGGGGGATGGGTGGGGCGCATGCGCACTTCGTTCCGCCTTTCCTGGCTGGCCGGCCAGAAAGGGGGTGCTTGCTGGACAGCAGGGGCTTCAGGACCCCCAATTATTGTCGTCGCCCCTCCACCCCTTGAACTCGCCAGAGCCATGGAACGGCCTCACAAAGAGAGCAGTCAAGTCCCTGTAAGTATAAGAGAGAAAGGGGCAAAGCAAAGAAAATGGGGGGCTAGTGGGGTGGTTTTTTGGGGGGTCCTGACACATTTGGGGGGGCTCCCTCAGAGTCTCCCCTCCCCAGTTCCTCACATTCATATTTACTTATTGGTGTGGGTCGAGGAGGTGAAGTTTCTGCAAGGACTCCTCTCCCCCTCTAGAAATAAATATAAATATAATAAATATAAATATTTTCCGAAGAGGGGAAGCTTGTTCAAGGAAATAAGTATAGATATAAATATAAATGTAAATAGAATAGAAATAAAAATAAAATCGAAATAGATACAGAAATGAAGTAGAAATAGATATAAGTATTTCCCCCTCCTGGCTGGGTAATGCATATTAGCTACCTCCTCTCCTGTCTCCAGGAAATAAATACAGTATAAATATAAATATAAATATAATAAAGAAATATAAATATTTGTTGAGGAGGTGAAGTTTGTACAAGGATCCCCCCTCCCTGTAGAAATAAATATAAATAGTTTTCCCTCCGTATCCACGGATTTCAGTATTCACGGCTTGAAAATATTCTTTAAAAAATAATAATCCAAAAAGCAAACCTTAATTTTGCCATCTTATATAAGGGACACTATTTTGCTATGCCATTGCATATAATGGGACTTGAGTATTCACGGATTTTGGTATCCATGGGGGATCCTGGAACCAAATCCCAGCAAATATGAAGGGACAACTGTATATAAATATAATAAATAAATATAAATATTTTTTGAGAAGGTGGAGTCCGTGCAAGGACTCCCCCCTCCCTGAAGAAATAAATATACAGTAGTTGTCCCTCCGTATCCATGGATTTGGTATCCACGGATTTAAGTATTCATGGCTTGAAAATATTCTTTAAAAAAATAATAATCCAAAAAGCAACCTTGATTTTGCCATCTTATATAAGGGACACTTCAGTATTTTGCTATGCTATTGCATATAATGGGACTTGAGTATTCACGGATTTTGGTATCCACGAGGGGTCCTGGAACCAAACCCCAGCGAATATGAAGGAACAAACGTATAAATATAAATATACAGTATTTTCCCCTTCTGGCTGGGGATTTCATTTTAGGTACCAGGAAGGTCTCCAAGGAAGGATACCAAACAAATTACCTCCCCTCCATTTTTCCTCGGCCCCCCCTTGACAACCCCTTCTAGGTGAAGCAAATTACCCCCCTCTTCCCCAGTTGCATATATAGCAGCTCCCATTGTCTACTAACCACACTTCTTGTGGAGAGGATGGGATTCATAGTCCCAACACATCTGCAGGGTGCCAGGTTGAGGAAGGCTGCCATTGTTACTGTGGGAAGACCACTTTTCAGTGTCCCTTTCATAAAATGGAACCCTCCCTCAAAAAAAAAAAATTGGAGTAGGAGAGCATCATCCTTTGGATTTGAAAGGCTGATTAGAAGCAACTTTACTCATGTTTTGAGTAGGGAATTGGGGGCTTGGGTGTGTGTGTGTGTAGATATTGTCCTGTTTTATTTTTGTTTCTGTTGGGCTTTTAAAATTATAAACTGTCCTGGAAAAAGTTTTACAGTATTTTAAACAGCTGGCAGTATGTTATTGTAGTATTGTATTGTATGTAAAGTGAACATTTTGGTATGTGTTAAAACGTCATACTCCATAACCCATAGTATTTCACAATTGTTTTAAAAACATGTTTTATCATCCCCTAACATATGTGTATCTCTGAAATTTCTGCAGTTGTTGTTGTGTGCCTTCAAGTTGTTTCTTGCTTGTGTTACCCTTTTGTATGCATCTGTACTTCTTTATGCCTTGTGGAGAAACTTTGAGAACTTCGTCATTATGAACACTCACCTGCTTTGCATATTATTAGCATAAGAGCGTGCTTTTCCTTCTTGGAAAGAAAGCAGCTTCAGAAATCTAGGTTCAGTGAGAGTGAGATTTCCACCACCCCTGACAAATGTCTAAGCACAGTCCCACTCTGTTTGTACACACCGGCCATGGTATTTCAGATTAATAGCTTTTTCTGTGAAGCTGTCTGATTATACCTGTGGCAAGTTGGCTGCTGTTTCTATCTCCTTCTGCTATGACACATGGCATTCACTTAAGACTCATCATAGGAATTATTCATAAAACAGTGGATTAAGTGGCTTTTTGCTCACCCCTTGTTAGAACTATAGCAATATTAATTTTTTTGCTTTAGTCACCATCTTTGAGGACATGAGGAATACTGCATTACAAGTGGATTGACTCAATCCAAGAAGTCACAGCCTTGAGTTTGTACGATTTGTTGATGGTCAGGGCTCTTGAAGGTCTCTCATTCATGTAGTTGCCATAAATTGCACCTCTTGGTGGCAATTAACAATAATATTTTTTTTTTGTATGACTTATGTTATGATTTGATATTTAAAATTGTACATTATCAGTGAGTTTATATGCTGCCTTTTTCCCAAAGTAGGATCCGAGGTGGCTTCCAAAAAAAATGAAAACAATTACAATAAAACAATTAAAATTTAAAACAATTAAAATCTCTGATAAAACATTTTAAAATTACTTTAACAACGTTTAAAATGATAAATAAAATACCGTATCCATTAAAAAGTCTCCCTGCTTATAGATTATACATTAAAAGCTTGCTTAAATAAAACCATCTTTGCTTGCGAAAGGAAAGCAGAGAGGGGGCCAGCCTAGCCTCCCATGGAAGGGAGTTCCGGAGGGTGGGAGCAACCACAGAGAAGGCTATCTCCTGTATCTTCACCAAGCAAACCTGTGACGCTGGCGGGACTGAGAGAAAGCCTTACCCTGAAGATCTTAAGATTTCATATAGGAAGATAGAGTCTTGAGTCAATTTACTGGAATTCTGGGATCCATCTTCAGTTACCTGTATTAATAAGTGTGTTGATCAATTTACAATTTTGCTTTCTCCAGGACTGTTCATGAGCTCTAGATGTAACTGCATCATAAGCATATAAATTCTAAATGAGCCTATAAATTCTAGAATGGTGGTAGTGATAGTGTCAGTTTTAATAACTTTTTGGCAATATGGTAGAGGCCTGTGACTTTGGAGCAAGAGTAGGCTAAGAAGGTCCATCGAACCATGGAGAGTGATAGTGGACTCATGTTAGGGATGTGTGAGCACTCTTCTCCTTTAAACATAACAAAAGGCATATTTATTGAAATGAAATAATGCTGTATACATAGCCTCCCAGGACCTGGCCTTCTGCTTATGTGCAGTTAAGTTGTTGCCTATTACGTTTCTGATGCTGGAAGATGCTTGTTGAAAGTTAGGACATCATTTTTCCCTCTAGAGATTTCTTGTGCTCAGCTTGTACTAATTCCCTGGTTTAAATGTATTTGAATCAAAGGCCACTAGAGCCAATGGGATTTTAGTTAGACATGTTTAGGTTTGGGGTGTAAATTAGTGTCTTCAGCTCTTTTATGTTCACAGCTGTTCTTGATTTGTATTATGCATAACATGCAATTATTGGGAACTAGGAGAGCTTGATATCTACTGCCAGTTATCAGGCAAGGAAGATCAATTTAGACCCTAATCAGCCTAAGGGCTTGTAATACATTTTGCAAATTGAAAATAATGTAAATTCAGACTTCTTATGCCTGAATGAGTTGCTTCTGCCTGTGAGCTAGACCAAGACTTTTTCAATGCAGTCTCTTGCAAGTGTCTCATGATTTATATCATTGAGATCCTAGTCTGGTTGTGATGTATCCCCACTCCATCTCTAGAGAGACTGTCATTAGTTTTGCACAGTAAATTTGACTGGAAGGAGCTGGTTTACTGGGGTTGGGGTATAGAACTAAACTGTATGGCAGAAGAGGGGGCTGTGTCCTCTTTACTTTTGTTCTTCAGTAATTTTATACTGCTGAGCATGATGAAGAAAATGTAAAGTGAAACATATGTGAGATAGTATTTGGCTTCACATGCCATGATAAGCCAGTGTTCTCAGTGAATCACGGCCTGTTGTTTACAAGAAGCACAGCGATAAGGAACTTTGGGTCTGTGGTTTGCATATCGTGACATCTAAACCTGGTACAGTACTCTTTTTTTTGGGGGGGGGGGAAGGCAGAGTGATGGATGTTGTAATATGCAAGGCACAAAGGAAGGATCAATAGTTTGTTTACCTGCTCCTGCTGGGAGTGATTGGACAATGTGAGACAACACACTGCCTTGTTCACGATGAGCCAGAATTCTGGTTTATCATAGCCTTGGTGCATGCCCACTGTGCATGAGCTATCGCTTATGTGAAGACACAAACCAAGTGCATGTGTATATAGTGTTGTTGTTCCTGACTTATGGTGACCCAAAAGGAAACCTATCTCATTGCGGTTTTTTTTGGCACGGTTTGTTCAGAGAGGGTTTGCGATTGGTTTCCCTTAAGGCTGAGAGGCTGTGACTTGTCCAAGGTCACCCAATGAATTTCCATGGTTGAGCAGGGATTTGAACCCTGGTCTCCAGAGTCCTAGTCTAACACCCAAACCACTATACCACACTGCCTCTCATATATAATCTACCTCTGATATTTGTAAACTACCCTGGGGAAAATCTCTTTAAAGGCTGGAGCATAGTTTTTATTAAAAATAATGTTTTTGTATGCTATGACTATGTGACGAATGTTGCTGTCCTTGAGCAAGCAGGGATCACCAGCATTGAGGCCATGATATTGAGAACACAGCTACGCTGGGCAGGACATGTTTCTAGGATGGAGGACCATCGCCTCCCCAAAATAGTATTCTACGGTGAACTCGCCACGGGTCAGTGTAAGAGGGGCGCTCCAAAAAAGCGATACAAAGACTCCCTGAAACAACATCTCAGGCTTGGTCAAATTGATCACCAACAATGGTCCGCCCTGGCCTCACATCGGGACGCATGGAGACACACTATCCATGCTGCAGTCTTATTTGAGAACTCACGCCGAACAAGTCTTGAAGAGAAACGACAACGCAGAAAAAAATCACAACCCGGAAACATCACCCAAGGAGACCTTCTGCTGTGCTTTCTGCAACCGGACTTGTCTATCTCGGATTGGCCTTTTTAGTCATCAGCACGCTTGTAGAAAGCGTGGGATGAGTCCTTCCTGAATCTTCGTTTGCGAAGAGAAGCCAGAGAGAGAGAAACTTATAATGGATAATATGCTGGCAAGATAGTCTCCCTCAGTTTTGTTGACGTACTGACAGGCAGTGACCCTCTAGTTTCAGATAGGAGTTTTTCCAGCCATACCTGGAAATACCGAGGATTGAAGTTTGGATCATTTGCAGTCAGAACAGATGCTCTGCCATGGACCTCCAGTTTTGTTCAACTATATGTGCAGTTATAAAGAAGAAGATTAGTATTTTAATGAATGTAGTGTTGAATAAGTTCTTCACTTTATGATTTGTAGCTTAGCTGGTTGCATGAGTAGAACCAAGTGATTTGCTGTTTTGGCACCTCTGTGGAGCAAGAGCAGACCTTCTGGATCAAACTAAAAGGCCTGTCTTGGCCAGCCCTCAGTTCTTATAGAGGCCAATCAGATGCCTCTGGGAAATCCACAAGCAGGACATGAGCATCCTCCTGTTTATATCCCAACAGCAAGTGGTAGTAAAGAGATATAATTCCTCTGATACTGGAGGTAGTACATAGTCATCATGGGTTATCGGCTATTGATAGTTTTACCTTACCCAAACTTGTTTAATTTACTTTTAAATTCATCAAAGTGTTTGCCACTGCTCCATCTCAGTTGGCTGCTAGTCATGATGGCTGTATATATCTTGTGGAAAGGAACGTCATAGTTTAACTGGGTGTTGTGTGAAGATGTGCTTCGTTTTGTCTGTCTCGAGCCTCCAACCATATTGATTCCTTGGGTGATCTAGGGTTGTGATTTTATGAGAGAGGGAAGAAAACATCTCCCTGTTCACTATTGCTACATATGCTATACTTAATTTTATACACTAATGTTGTATAATCTTTCTCATCTTTTTGAAAGCCCTGGTGGTGCAGTGGTTAAATGCCTATACTGTAGCCACAAAGTGGTGAATTAGATCTCACAGGGCTCCAAGGTTGACTCAGCCTTCCATCTTTCTGTAGGTTGATAAAATGAGTACCCAGCTTGTTGGGGGCAATTAGCTAACACATTGTAAACTGCTTAGGGAGTGCTTGCACTAATAAGCGGAATAGAAATATAAATGCTGTTGCTATTGCCAAAGCCAAAAGAGCTCCAAACATTGTAGCATTTCCTCACAGGAGAGTTGATTTATCTCCTTGATCATTTCAGTTGCTTAAAAAAAAAAACACCTTTTTATCTGTGTTAAAATATCTTTTCCCTGAAGAAATAGAAAAAAAAACTGAACAAAACTAGAGTGGGCCTCCATATCCCAAAATAGGAGTGCAACAGACTTGCCCACCTGTGCTCTCCAGCCACACACTGAGGCTGCTGCCACAATGCAGAAGTAATGCAGTTTCACACCACTTTAACTGCCATGGCTCAATGCTATGGAATTCTGGGATTTGTAGTTTTATGAGACATTTATCCATCTCTGACAGAGAGCTCTGGTGCCACAACAAACTACAAATCACAGGATTCTATAGTGATAGTTAAAGCATTGTTAGTTTGCATTATTTCTGTAGCGTGGCAGCAGCCTGAGCGAAGCAGAATAATCTGTTCTTTTGCAGAGCTTTCCTTTGGCCCCACCAAATTCACACATGCAGTACAATTCTGTGGTGATCTAATGGTTTTACCTCAGTGTCTGTGATTGAAGGATCTTCCCTTCATGACACTAATCAGTGCACCATTATGCAGCTACACTTTCCCAGTTCACCATTGATCAGTGCACTAACTCACAAGGAGCATCTTAATGGTACAGGAAGAATTTTACACAGACCTTTCCTTATGTTGGTAATACCAGATTGGATTTCTACAAAGAGTGGTATTACCACTGTAACCAGACTAAGAAACAACCATAGTTTTCTGTGCTGTCACAGCCATGTGGAACGGGGTGAGCGAAGTGCAGCCTATGGACTGCATGGGGCCTCCAGTGCAGTTTTTGTGGCCCCCAGCAGTCAAAAATCTTTTTCAAAAAAAAGTAGCCCCAAAAGGCCCTCTATGGGGTATGGAGGGCATTTGCACCACATTTGAATGCTCCTTGGGCCCCTGAGGGTCCAAAACAATTTTTGGCATTTTTAAAGGGTTTTTTTTTGGGGGGGGGTCCTCAAAATGCTCTGTAGGGGCCCAGAAAGGTCCCAAAACATGGCAAGAATGCCCCATGTCCACTAGAGGGCATTTGGGGGCTGGTCACCATCAGCTGGAAACAACTTGAAGGTACACAAGAAAGCTTTCCACAGTTGCTCACCCCAGATGTAGAATGTGCTGCTTTCTACAGTCTCACAAACAATATTGGCATCATAATTAAAGAGGCTGACAAAGGAGGAGTGGCTTTAAACAAGTTAAATATACATGGAGGGTGAGAGAAAGCTGTCCAACCCCAAATTTTAAAGGGCTGTGTCCTGAGGAATATCAGAAGGAACTGTACAACCTGATGAAACAAGGTTCTATAGGCAGTGGTAATACCTCTACTGTGGTGTCTGACTGTGTCAGAGGTGGGAGTCATGTGAACTTCCAGATGTTGGACTACATCTCCTAATAGTTGTAGCCTCCATATCCATTGGTGAGGAATGTCACAATTTGGAGTCCAGCAATATCTGGAGAATAGCATGATTCCCCTCCATGAACTATATGGACTCCATTTTTAGACCCTACTACTTACAGGATACAGTTGCCTTTCTTAGGAAATTACAATCCATTGACTGTCCTATTATTTTATATATCTTTATTTTTGTTTTATATTTATTTATTTATACCCTGCTCTTCAGCCACAAGGCTATCAGAGTGGCTTACAAATTGTTTTAAGCAATAGCAATTTACACATCTACACTGCATTAAGCAGTTTCCAATGTGTGTTAGCTAATTGCCCCCACAAGCCAGGTACTCATTTTACCAACCTACGAAAGGATGGAAGGCTGAGTGAACCTTGGAGCCCTCTGGAATAAAAATAAAACAAATAAATAAATAAATACTGTAATGACCATACTACTTACAGGATACAGTTGCCTTTCTAATGAAATTACAGTCCATTGACTGTCCTAGAGAACACCATTCTAACTGCCATCGACTGCGGGGCCTTTGTGCCAGTATCTCTCATAACATTGGTCTACAAGCTGTCTGGAGTATCATCATTCCACATAGAAATCCAACACATTTAGCCAAATAATTCTGCCACTTTGTACTTGATCATTCCCTCTAAAGGCACCATATCCTATCTGATCTTGGAAATTAAGCAGGACTAGCTCTGGCTAGTACTTGGATGGGAGACTGACAATGAATACCAGGTGCTGTAGGTTGTATTTCAGAGGAAGGAACTGGCAAAAACACCTCTGAAGATTCTTTGCCTAAGAAAACCCTATGAAAGGAGGAAGGCTATAACCCATGCCAGTTATACAGTGCTTCAAGGACTGTTTCAAATCATCTGAGATCTGCTAAGTAAACATAACATGACAGCCTTGCCTAGACCTTTATTGTTAAGTAGGTTACAGAATGAGAAGCCATGCCCTAGGAAGACAGGAGGTGATGAGGACACTTGGATTGTAAATATGTAGGCCGTGTCTTTTATGTGAAAAAGGCCTGTGCCAAAAAGAATTCTAGTTATGATTAGGTATCAATTATTCCTATGACCTGTCCCAAAATTAGAACTACCATTGTGTCAGACTGTTTATAGGTACATTTTAAAAGTATAAAAGACCCACAAGTAGGGATTAAAGCAAGTTTTCTGACTAGAAAACCTGTCATTTCCACTGGCTAATTGGTAAGAAGGAAAAGAGCTTGAAGGAAAGTCAGTTTGCTTTGTTATGTCCTGTCCCTCTACTTTTATTTACTTAAACTTATATTTTCACTGAGTTACGCTTTGCATTAGCAGTTATATATCAGTAAATATTAGTGTTATATTAGTTATATATAATAAGTATTCATGTTAATGTTTTGTATGCTGCCTTTGGTCCCAGTATTGGGGGGGGGAAGGTGGATATAAATGAATAAAATAACAGTAACATTAAATAAATTAAACTGTATCAGGTCTCATGTATTCCCTACTTCAGTAATTACTGTACATATGTACTGTGATAGAGGACCCCCCTCCCTCCAATCAAGTGTGAGTTTGAACTTGAAGAGAAATTTGAATTTGCTAAGTTACTTTCTAGCTTAGAACTGGCAAAAGACAAAACACACATGTTGAGAGGATGTACAAAGGCACAATATAGTCTTCTATCACCATTACAGGACCTTATGGCATCATCCACAACATTAGGAACTCTTTTACTGGTACATCTTTCAATATAGCATGTGTTGTTTTTGGACAGCAATGTGTTTCTGTATTCTACATGGGGCTAACAGGCCCATCTTTATGCAAAGGTTCAGTGGATGCAATTCTGACATCAGAAAAGGCAGTACAATCAGACCCCTGTATCCGCGGAACCAATAGCTGTGATTTCAGTTATCTACGGGACACAAAATAGGGACACATACCATAGAGTCACATGGGTAAATGCCTAGAGATGTGTCCTCTCTAGGAATCACTAGGTCCTCCAATGCAGCTCTATGGTATGTTTGTACCAGAAGTCCTTTATTTTAATAGGTTTTGGTATTATCTGTCCTCTCCATTGATGCCCCCTTGTCGTGGGAGAGAGGCTTGCATACCCTAATGATGTTTTGAGATATGCTGGCGGTGGCATAATAGCCACCAGTAGGGTCTCTCATGCCAGACAGGTCAAAACTGAAGGATCTGACAAAGAGTGTCAAAGAGCAGGATGGGCTCTAGCTACATGGCAACCATCCTAGGAGAAGGAAAACTCTAATCCCAAACCCAGGCAGATGGTGCTCGTCCAACCCTGTAAGGTCAACCATCTAAGAGAAGGAAACTCTAACCAAACCTACGACCCGAGGACCTCGCTGCTGCCGTCCATGCTTGCAAGGCCACAGCAGATGAACTTTTGGTTTAAAGGGTGAGGCCAGTTCTGTGCACGCTGCGCTCCACCAGAAAAATCCATTGCACAGGCTCGAAGGACAAATCCCCCCCCCCCCAAAAAAGTCAGAGAGGTAGTATCTGTGGTTTCACCTATGAACAGTAAGTCCAGGAATGTATCCCCAGCTGATATGTGTGTGTGTGACCTGTATATTTATTTCTCTACTGCAAGGCTCTATTACCTTTATTCAGGGCATGGGTTTTCTGAAAGTCTGAGGTTTTAAAACGTCTTTAATAATTTCTGATATTCTGGTTGGGAATTTCTTTTCAACTGTTGATTTTTGGTTGTGCAGTAATGATTTGTAACTGATTTCCCCATCTGTCTGTTGCTTGAAAGACTCCTTTCTTCAGGGACTGGATTATACTTATGGCTTAATTGTTCTTTCAGTTTTGGTTTCATATTTTGGAACATCTTCTCTTCAGTAGATTCTGATTGGTCTTAATCTTGTAACTTGTCCAACCTGACATTGCTGCCTTTCTTTTCTTTAAATGTGACAGGTACTTGAGAATTCAGGATTTCTCCCTCCACCTATGTCTTTCTACACAGAGCATTATTCCTGTGGTGAGGTCAACTTAATTTCACAGCTATCAATCTCACAACTTCTAATATATGTTTTTAATGAAGTTAAATTCCCTTGCTTAATTTATTATTTTAAAATCTGACAAAGTTTTCTTCCCTTTAGGTTAGTTACACACACTCCCTGGAGATAAGTTATTCCAGTTGTATTAATTTGAGGTTATAGTCTGCTAGTAATTGTTTCTGAAAGCTGCCTAGATAAATATTATTCCATACAGTATCTGCACCAAGTGGCATAGCTTCTTGGACATTTGTATTCCTTCTGCATTGCTCTCTCATTTTCTTATTTTCCCTCTTTTCCCTTTTGGCAACTAGTCATATAAAATGTGTTGTTTCTGTCAACTTCCTCCAATTGCTAATGTGCAGCCTCTGAGGTTAGTTAATTGGCTGTCTCTTGAAGTATGAGGCATTCTGTTTGGCTCTTGTTGCTGGCATCTATTTCCTAGGTTTTCTCAAAAGAATGGTTGTTAATACTTAATTTGTATGCTTGAATGGAAAGACTGTCTGGAGGAATTCATTCTATGTGTAATCCTACAGATTTGAGTTGAGTCTGGCTTCTCAAAGATATGCCCTCCCTGGTGATGGAGAACTCTTCCATCTATTGCTCTTCCTTGCCTAATCTTCTTCTCAGAAAAAGGAACAAAAAAAGCTAAAATGGGTGACATGCTTTCCAGGAACTGCTAGCAGTGCGTTGTGTGTGTTCGGCATGGAAGTTTCCCATCAGTGTGTATCAGGATATAACATGCCTTGACATCTCATGAAAGTTGTCAAGATGAGGCAAATGCATTTCAGAAATGCCTCAGCCTTTATGACAGAAATATACTAGAGGTATACAAAGGGTGTAATTCTGCTGCCAGTGTTGGTGGGTGGGTGTTGGCTAGAAAAGAACCTGTCATGTTGGTCCTTCCTGCTTTCCATCCATGGGTTTGGGGATATTTGGAATATCTTCCTACTAGTTCCACTTCCCAGCCCCACTCATCCTTCTGACAAGGGAAGGTTCCAGCTTTGGTAAGTTCTGAGGTTGGTGTCCATGTGTCACTTAATTCTGAAATGATACTGTTCTTTCTCCCTCAGTCCCCCATTAATTCTGTAGAGTATGTGACTTCAGTGAACCCAACTGTAGGTACTTAGTTATGTGGATGCTCATTGTGTGATCCACTATGCAGGAACGTCTGGTCCAGAAGCACTGGAAACCTTTATAGAGGTGCCAGTTTGTAGCAATATGTTTGGAACAAAGTCTTAGCAAATATAGTGACTTATTATGGGAAGATGTGGGCAGCAAAGTAGGCTACTTAAGAAGGAGGGTTGTAAAAGGTCAGTGAGAGGAACTTATATACATTAATGTCCCATTTATGCATAAAAGCTGCCCTTGTCCACTCTGTTTCTCATATTCGCTGTCTTTCACATTTCCACCTTGTCCGTGTGCTTTCCTCTTCTTAGACTCTTTTTGCTGTACTGCCACCACACTGGAAATGCTCTTGGTTTGATTTTTTTGAGGTGGTGGTGGTGCTAAAATGTGTTTCCTTAGCTTTTAGTGTTCACTTTGTCATTGTCAAGGTGCAAAGATGTGGAAGATACTGTGGTAGCATATCTTAAGCAGGGTCACGAGTTGCCATTGTGAGGAATGTAAGTAGGATACAACTCAGTTTTCTGCTTTTACCTGGTGGAAACTGGCAGAGAGTTATGACTTTTTGAGAAGGAATTACGTTTATTTCTTAGTCTCTTCTTCAGAATAACTTGCATTTGATAGCATATTCTGAAGGTTAAAATGTATTGGTGCCAGAGACCAATGGTGGAATTGATTTACTGTAGTTACATTGCTATCTGTTGTAGTAAATGATACTCTTAAAAAAAAAAGTTCATTGAGCCTTATTTGTTCTGTTTTATTAAAAAAGCATTTCTACAGATGTGCAGAGTTCTGTTTAATAAAGGCGTGGGGCACACATTTGTCATTTTTTGAGGAATCTGTGAGGATGCCTGCAAATTTGCCAAATTTTGAGGACTTGGGCTAAATCCAGTGTTATCCAGTAGAAACTTTAGCATCAATCCATTGTAATGAATTGAAGGGAAGACCATATCTCTCTATACAAACCTTCCAGAAGAACTTTAAGATCCCCAGGGGAAGACTTTTTCTTGGTTCCACCACCATCACAGGCTTGCTTGGTGAGGACGCGTGAGAGAGCCTTCTCAGTGGCTGCTCCTACCTTCTGGAATGCCCTTCCATGGGAGGCTAGGTTGGCCCCCTCTTTGCTTTCCTTTTGCCAGCAGGCAAAGATCTTTTTGTGCACGCAGGCTTTTAATATGTAATCATTCTCAGGAAGGCTTTTTACTGGGATGTGTGCTATGTTTGTTTATGTTTTTAACTTTTGTCTCCTTTAAATATAATGTTATACTGTAGTGTGATTTTAATTGTTTTAAAAATTGTATTGACAGGTTTTAGCTAATTGTATTTTTCAGCTGCCTTTGGTCCCACTCCGGGAGAAAGGCGGCATATTAAATCAATCAATCAGTCACAACTAACATTGATTACATTGATTTCAATAGATCTCCTTTAAGTAGGAATATCATGGGATTTAATCTGGCGCATTATATTTCTTAAAGAGAAGGGTATGTCTGTAGTTGGTTGTGTTATAAGCAAATGGCTTTTTGGAAATTTTAAATTTATTGAAATTTTAATATATGAAATTTTGTTGTTTAACATTCTCATGTATTTACTTGTGTTTTTAGAAGGAAATGTGTTGCTGAGACACACTGAGTGAAGTAAATAATTCAGGCTTTTTGAGAGCTTTCTCTCTCTCTTTCTCTTTGTGCTTTATTTGTGCTTGTATATGGAGAGTTATTTTTTCTCCCTTTTTGTTGGTTTCATGCTGAAATGCCCATCAGGCTGAAATACCCATCAGGCTCTTGCTGGCTCCTTCTTCCCCTACCTTTCTAATGCAAAAATAATGGAACAGTTATACCACTGCATCTAGAACAGTCAGTCTTCTACAAACAAATGGCAGGTAATGGGGAAGCATCCTGAAGGCATCAACATCCAGTGGGTGTGGGGCTTCCCTCTACCTTGTTTTGGTCAATGCACCCCTTCCCAACATCATCCTGTCTGCTTCTGTGTGGAGTATTCTTACAAATTGCTACCTCTGTGTGCGCTCTCACTTTGTTCTCTCTCTCTGCATTTTCTCTGTTTTCTTTTTGAGAAAGTATACATGCAGTATGCTCCATTTTTCTTGGTCCCAACCCCATGGCAGCCATTTTGTGACTAGTTATGGTCCCCACAGTTGATATGTCAAGATCGTGCCTATAGTAGGCTGTTTTTTTTTTTTTTTTTTAACAAATGCCAGATGGGCCCACATGGTTCAGCTGGTCCCAAGCCATAATAACAAACAGAAAGCAGCACTTTGAACTGAGCTTGGAGGCATGATGGTATCCTAATGCCCAATGAATAATCTATATGTGAACCATCTAGAAAGGCAGCTTTTTTCATACTTTCTAATACAGTGTAGGGCTGGGGTTGACATAGTTCTGCCCACAAGCTGCATTTGGCCCTTGGACTCCACTTTTGTGGTCTATGAAGCCCTCTGCCAGCCCCGCAAGCCCTCCCCACCCCACAAGTACCCCAGAATCTGGTCTTGCTTCCAAATGCCTCCATTTACCCATGCACTCCCTCTCAAAATGATGTCAGAAAGTGACATCACGCCACTTCCTGTCACCATTATGAGAAGAACTGCAGAGGAAAACCATGTTGTAACCAAGACTGAGGGCCAAACACCGCTCTTAAATAGCAGTTCCCCCGGCTGCTTCAGCAGCCAGCTGCGTCTGATAGCTTGGCCCTGGTTCTTCCAAGACTCCCACAGTCAGGGCCTGAGTCTACAAAGAGGCTGTGCTGGCTGCTGCAGCCAGGGACCTAGTCCTGCGAGGAGAATGACAGATGAGGGGATAGGGATTCAACCTGTGGTGGATGTGGTTACACTCTTGTACACTCTGGTAGATTTTAGAGAAATCTCAGGTTTGCAGTTTGGGTGTGCTCCTCGACTCATATCTCAGCCTGGATGCTCAGGTTTCGGCTGTGGCCAAGAGTGTATTTGCATAGTTAAAACTAGTGCACCAGATGCACCCGTTCCTTGATAAGCTGGATCTGGCTATGGTGACACATGCCTTGATTGCATCCCATTTGGACTACTGTAATGCACTTTATGTGGGACTGCCTTTGGAAATTGCTAGGAAACTTCAGCGCGTCCAAAATGCTGTGGCCAGGCAGTTAACTGGGGCAGGCTACAGGAATAAGCCCCCCTCCCCGTTGAAATGGCTGTATTGGCTACCAGTCCGTTTCCAGGCAGAATCTAAAGTGCTGGTTTTGACTTTTAAAGCCATAAATGTCTTGGGTCCAGAGTGTCTGAAAGATGGTATCTCCCTATACAAGTCAGCCCAAGTGTTAAGATCGGCAGGTGAGGGCTTTCTCTCTGTCCCACCACCTTCGCAGGTGTGGTTGGTGAGGACTCAGGAGAGAGCCTTCTCCATGGCTGCTCCCAGATTGTGAAACTTCCATGGGAGGTCCAGTTGGCCCTCTCCCTGCTCTCTTTTCATCAGAAGTTGAGGATGTTTTATTTAGGCAGTGTTTGACATTTTAGTTTTACTTGGTGTACTGTTTTTTAATGTTCTATTTTTTAATATTGTATTTATATCAATTTTATTTTTTCAATTATGCATTTTTAACTATATTTTAATAATGGCAGTTTAATTTAATTCTTTTTTAACTTTTGTAATTTGTAAGGTTTTAGTGTATTTTTAAACTATTATAACCCGCCTTGAATTCCCATCTTGGGAGAAAGATGGGATATAAATCCAACAAATAAACAAAATAAAATAAATACTCCTTTGGCTTTACAGAGGCTGCCTCGAAGGTTAAATTGTAGCATTGTCTTTTGCTTCCATTGGCTCACCCTGGACCCTTTCAAATACATTTTGGCCTTACTCATCCACTTAATTGTCATTGAGAACCCTCACACGAGTACTCTTGCTTGGCATATCCAATATCAATATCTATTGCATTTCATGCTGTGCTAATTGTCTGTATTGCTTATGCATCATCACGCACCACTTTCAATTTGCCTGAGGGTCAGAGGTGCATCCTGTTCAGTTTTGTGCCTTTTAATAAGCCCAATTAATGGCGGAGGATGTTAAAGTGTGCCGGGGGCCTGTCTAGTGCTAAAGATGTGCATTTTAAAATTATTTTAAAATCTGACTTTCAAAATAAAGGGTTGTGGATTTTTATTTACCACCCCAGCATGTTGTGATCAGCTGCTTATTGTCAGTTGGTCATCACACAGTTTAAAAAGGAGGGTTTCATGTACGTTGAAGGGGGGGGGCTTCCCCCCACCTGAGGGTTGGATTGGGGAGGGGAGTTACATGCATCCTTGGGGTAAAAACCGGACAGGGCCACTATTTTCCCTCACATTGGGAGGCATGGAGATGCACTATCCACAATGCTGTAGCCTTATTTGAGAACTCACGCTGAACAAGTCTTGAAGAGAAACGACAACGCAGACAGAATCACAACCCGGAAACATCACCCAAGGAGACCTTCTGCTGTGCTTTCTGCAACTGGACTTGTTTATCTCAGATTGGCCTTTTTAGTCATCAGCGCGCTTGCAGAAAGCGTGGGATGAGTCCTTCTTGAATCTTCGTTTGCGAAGACAAGCCAGAGAGAGAGACATTAGCACTCCATTTTACATGCCTTTTCTCTTTCTTTCCTTCCCCTGTCCTGATTTAAATAAGGCGTGGAGTAGAGGACACAGTGCTTATGCTTTTCCTATACAGTTGTGATATTTCTCATTTGCGCCCAGTGTGGCAACTTGGTGTAGGTCTCTCCCCTGTCCCCATGTATGGGACCAGTATCTGTGGTTTCAGTTATCTGTCATCTGAAAAATATGGTATCTAGGTATTTCCTAGGTCCCCTAGCACGACTTTGTGGTAACTTCTGCCAGACATCACCATAGAGTCATGCTGGAGATGCCTAGAGTGACAGGCTCTTTCAGCATTTCCTAGGTCCTCCAGTGTGATTCTATGGGATTTTCTGTTACCCACAGTTTCAAGTGTTCACAATAAGTTAGGGAATGCATCCTCCATGTGTATGGGGGTTGGGCGACGTGTATTAGAAAGGTTGCTTTAGCACTAGTGAATATTTAAGAAAGCTTGTTTGCTGGTTGGGTAGAAATGAGGATGGGAAGTCATGGGCCAGATGGAGAAATAATTAGATCAAGAAGAGTATGTTAGAATTTCCTCCTGATAAAACATGCATTGTTGCATTAATCAGCTTTTCTCAACCTTTGTACCCTGGGGGAACTCTTGAAAAATTTTCAGGTCTCAGGGAATCCCTGCCTAAAAATTATTCTATCTACAGCTCAGAAAACCAATTCTGCCCCCCCATTGCAATATCTCGTGGAACCCTAGCAACTTCTTAGGGAGGCCTGGTTGAGAAACCCTGCATTAGATGGTACTAATATTGCTGTAGTAGGAGAAAGACAAAAAGAAATTGCAGTTATTTGCTTGAGCTTGTAGAATAGGTAGCCAATGGTTACGGATAGGCTGTATTTTGGATATTTAGTGGTTTCTTACTGTATTTTGATTTTACTTGTAAGCTGCCCTATATAGATTTGTATTTGAAGAAACAGCTGATAAATAATTGTAATAAATGAATACGAACAGTGTGTCGGGTGCTCTAAAGACCATGGAACTAATGCTTGATAAGGTTGAAATCGAGGCACAGTGGTGAAGCGTTTGAGAACAGGTTAGCAGGTGTGGGTGATGAGTCAAAGCAGTGTGTTCTGAGAAATGGTTTGGTGGGAGTAGATCTGTAGATGGGCAGAAGGAGTGAGTTTACAGGATGTTAGGCACCATATGGGAGGAGAAATAAGGAGATGGGTGGCAGATGGATTTGAAAGGCAGAAGTAAGAACTCCTACCCAGTAAAAGTTGCTGAAGTTTTCCTGACATGAAATTCCAGTCAGTCAGTTCCCTGTTCATGAATACCAAGTTGAAGTATGGAGACTGAGAAAAAGAGTGAGAAAAGTGGACACTTGGGGTAGGATGGGGTAGTATTATAATCTGGGGGGGGGAAGGGTTATTGTGCTCCTGTTGGTTAGTTTCCTACTTGCACAAGCCCATTGAATCAAATTGTTGAACAGTGAGCCAATATATACTGTGTATACTCATGTATAAGTCTAGATATTTTAGTCAAAAAATTGACCCCACCCCCCTGGGTCAGATTATTCTTGCATCAGTGTAAGTACTGTACCTTTCTCTCTGGCTTTTCTTCGCAAATGAAGATTCAGGAAGGACTCATCCCGCACTTTCTGCAAGCGCGCTAATGACTAAAAAGGCCAATCCAAGATGTAAACAACTCCGGTTGCAGAAAGCACAACAGAAGGTCTCCTTGGGTGATGTTTCCAGGTTGTGATTCTTTCTGCGTTGTCGTTTCTCTTCAAGACTCGTTCGGCCTGAGTTCTCTAATAAGGCTGCAGCATTGTGGATAGTGCGTCTCCATGCCTCCCGATGTGAGGCCAGGGTGGACCGTTGTTGGTGATCAATTTGGCTGAGCCTGTGATGTTGTTTCAGGGAGTCCTTGTATCGCTTTTTTGGAGCGCCCCTCTTACGTTGACCTGTGGCAAGTTCACCGTAGAGTACTATTTTTGGGAGGCGATGGTCCTCTATCCTAGAAGTGTGCCCTGCCCAGCGCAGCTGTGTTCTCAATATCATGGCCTCAGTGCTGGTGATCCCTGCTTGTTCAAGGACAGCCTTAACTCATTTGAAAAAGACATGATTCACTAGAAAAGACAATAATGCTTGGCAAGATGGAAAGCAGTAGGAAAAGAAGGAGACCACATTGCATATGGATAGAATCAATCAAGGAAGCCAAAGCCCTGAGTTTGCAAGACCTCAGCGGGGCTGTTGATGAAAGTCCTGGAGGCATCTTATTCATAGGGTCACCATAAGACGAAGTTGACTTGACAACAGTTAACAAAGAGTAGATCCATTCAATCAGCGAGATTATCGTGCATAAGTCAACCTCATATATAAGTCAAGGGCAGGTTTAGGGGCCAAAATTATGGATTTTGATATGACCTGTGGTTAAATTAGGGGTCATTCTGTGGACAGGGGAAAGCACCAAGGGCGCCTGAGGGGGCTAGTAATCTTTTACATAATTTTATACTGTTTAATGTGAGAATTTTCAGTTGTTTTTAAAATGTTATTTTAAAGGTTTTTTTAATCAACTTTCTGTGGGAGCCACCTTTGATCCCACTCTGGGAGAAAGACAGCATACAAATGAAATAAATAAATAAATAGACTTAATAGTGCAAATCTGTTTTTTACATTACATACCTTTAAATTCTGCAGGGATGTTCTTCAGATTATATTTTGACACAGTAATTGATTTGGTGTTCTTCTTTAGCTTTACTCTGATTTTTTATATTAGCAGTTCACAGTCTGTGCTGCAGTGTGTTCCTAGGTCTTGTTTTTGCAGAGAGAATGGAGCTTCTCCATCTTCTGCTTCCAGTTGTGTAACTGATCTGATTTTTTAAATTGGGCATCACGTGATGTCCATGTATGCAGTTGCCTCTCTGGTTGCCTGAAGAATGTGCTACTCTCCTTTGCACCAATAATAGGATTTAGTCCACGTATCCCCCACAATTTAATTCCCCGCTCAGATACCAACTGTAATTTGGCAGGTTTTGATGAGCCCCTCTCTCCATACTATCTGTTTTTCTTTAGCATCAACCTAATATTCTGTGTCTCAGCTGCTCTTAAACATAGTCTTTACTTGCAGACACGCACAGCTGGCCTGTCGTCTTATTTTGCTTTCACACCCTCTTCTGACCCCAGATCCACCTGCCACTCAGCATTCTGTAGGTCCAGAAGCTCAGAGATACCTGTCAGACTGTTCTTGTTTTTGTGTGTATTTTTAACTTAACGAGCTCTTGTGCTTCTGTATATCTAGCATGTAGAAACCACACTTAATTTTAGATGGCCTTTTTTTGCTTCCAAGCTGATAGGCACTCAACCATCTGGCTTTGAAAGGAAAGGGGAACAGGTGGGTATGGCAACAAAATTCTGCAGTGTGTTCTCTTGTTTATGGTGTCAGGCAGCCATTCCTTTTTCCAGGATTCCCCATTCCATCCCCTTCCTCCTGTTCTTCTGTTCCAACTCAAGAGACAGTCAGCATTCCATGCCCACTGGGTAAAGTCACTCTTCAGCTGAGGCTTTTTGTTGTTGTTGGGGTCCTCTCTTCAGGGTTTTTATCCTACACATTTTGTATACCTTATTCTGCTGAGCCTGCTGTCAATGTCTTTTGCATGGATGATGCCATAAATAGATGCAATTACATTATTACTGAACAGATAAGATGCATGTCACTAAAGCAGAATTTTTACAGGTGTTCACCTTCTGTGTGACAAAACGACTGTCTAATTTATCAAGTAATTCTCTCTGCAAGGAATATCTGACTGGTTAAATTCCTACTGCCTTCAAAGGCCTCTTCATCTATTCTAGCAGCAAAAGTGGTTTTTTGGATTGCAAATGCTCAACAGTTATAGCAATAACAATAGCACCTGCATTTCTAAACTGCTTTATAATGCTAAACACTTTCTAAGCGGTTTACAATGTAATTGCCCCCAACAAGCTGGGTACTCATTTTACTGACCTACAAAAGGATGGAAGGCTGAGTCAACCTTGGAGCCCTGCAGGATTGAACTCACAATGTTGTGGCTACAGTACCGGCATTTAACCACTGCACCACCAGAGCTCCTTATGAGTCAATTATTAATCTTGTTGCTAATAACAAGTTTTCAATAAACATCTTGGTCAAGATCCCGCATTGGGAGACGTATGTGTATCATAGCTATGTCTCCCAAGCTATGCTCCAGAGGCTGCCTCCCAAAACCTCATCTTGTAAGCAGTGCAACACCCTCAACACAGCTGTTCTTGTCTTGGAGAGCAAGGGGATGAGGTGGAAGACATCCCGCTATTTACTTGTAGCTGGACATGCAGCTACAGGCAGCTGCAGAAACCCTTGGAGGTTCTTACATTCTCTTTGCAGACGACATCCTTGCAGTGCATCCAGCTTCAAGAAGATAGCTGGATGTGTCATCCCTTATCCTCCTGCACTCCGGCAAAAGAGAAATGGCTGCATTAGTGGGGCTGTGCTACTTACAAGGTGGATTTTTGGAGGTGGGGTGGCAATTTTGATCTAGGTAATGACTGTCAGAATGAGTTTTGGTGGCATAAGTTTGACTTGCACCATCCTATTTCACTAACAGGATGCCAGCCCTTGTGTTTTACTAAAATGGATTCATGTAAATTGTGTAATAGAATTGCAGATTAATCAAATTTCAGCTCAGATCTAGTTAATCGATAAATGGCATCTAGCATCTTTTTCCAAAGCTCTTGTGCTGAGGGACATTTCTAAACACACATGTGTAAGACTGGCACCTGATGCTTGACAGCTAGTATGGTTAGTACCATCATAACAATTCAAGAACAGCAATGTACATTTCAGCAAAATTTTCCAACATGGACCTTCTTATTGGAAGCTGTGTTACATATACACAGACAGAAAAGTTGTTGGAAGTGAACCTTTCTTATTGTTTTGTTAGAATTCCTAACAGTATTTTTTCCTAAATGCTTTGTTAAATATGTCCCCCTTCCCCACTGCTAGTGATGTCTTCCTTTTGTGATCCTGTGTCTTCGGTATCCTTTGCTTGAGTGTTAGTTGTGGAGGTTTTGGTTGCTCCATGACTACTCAAATTGGATTAAGCAGTGTAACTCTTTATTTTAGGGGAGCATTCGTATCCTACCTTGCTGCTTTAAGATCAGTTCAGTTTTAAAACCTTCATAGCACTGTGGGCTGAAACATCATGAAAAACAAGTTGCCTAATCCCAGTGACTATTATTTTTAAAAAGACCTTTTTTGTTCCAGCCTATTGCGACAACACCACCACGTACTGGACAGAAGGAAGAACTATTAAGCCAAAGCAGCAGTGGGACCCAGATCTCTAATGCCAGCGGCCTCTCTTTGGGAGAAGTGATCAGACGTAGATCTGCAGCTAATCGGGTAACCATGAAATGTTGCTGGTATACTTATGTGGTGACCCATAGAAACACAAATGTTTAGAAAAGTACAATACTTTGAGTGGAACAGATGTTTTGGGACTCAGAACCAAGACCTATGGTATCGCACTGTTCATTTTTCTAGGGACAAGCCCTTGTACACTGTGGTTATGATTGTGTAGAGGAAACTTGATCGTTCATCTTGGGAGAAAGGCACTGAAATGCTGCTGATGTTAGAGATATAGGCAATCCGTCCTGTGATTTTTAAAAGCTATGCTTAACTATACGGTGCTGGATCCTGATTATTTCTTGCAAACAAAAGGGCTTCTTCCATTTGGAGAATGCACCAAGATCCAGTAAGGACACTAGCTGGAGGAATGAGGAAATTATTTTTGCCAATTCCCGCTCCCTGCCATGCCTAAGGCTTCTCTAGAGGGTCTGCCAGCCTTCAATACAGCTTTGCAGGGGAAAGAACAACTCGATGAAAATTGTCCTTACCTCCCCCCACACTCCCAATCAGGAACATCCCATGAGTAGAGTTGCACCCATGGAAACTTTGGATCTAGTCCATCATCTAGTAGCCAGTTATGAATACTATGTGTAGTTACAGGTTCTCAGTCTTCTAGTTCATACAAAAGTCCTGCGGATCTTTTTATTTTTCCGTGTTTCATATAGGTTTCTATGCTTGAAGTCACACTAGGGCAATATGCTCATGCTTAGATCATCTCATCTGTCCTGCCCTCTTTCGTTTGCTTGCTTGGCTAAGCCAAATAGTAGCCCTGTGGGCTGTGGGATTCTTGGCGTTGTAGTCACTGGCAAGGTTTGTTCAGAGGTCTTTGCCCTTGCCTTCCTCTTAGGCTACAAGAGTGACTTGCCCAATTGTTTTGAATGGACAAGAATGAATTTGAACCCTGTTCTGTAGTTAGAGTCCAACATTCAAATCACTACACCACATTGCCTGCACTGGAAGTTGCAGTCCAACAATAACTAGAGGTCTACATTTTATCCACTCCTGGTTTATGAGGCCTTCTGCCTTGTGTTTTGCTTCTGTCTGCTGTAGCAGTGGGCAATAAGTATTAAAGCCATTCTCCAAAAAAGGAGACTGAGAGGTTTTAGAAAAGGTAATCACAATAGAATAGTGCATCTTACCTTGTAGACCCATGAAGTGGTGTGTAGTTGTCTTCCTTTGATCAGGTTATGGTGATGCAGAGTCAAAACTACCTGCCTACTATGTAATTTGCCGAATTCTCTTTTTGTACATGCCAAGCTAACAGATAACAAACTGGTCATCTTCTCCTGCCATACCCCAACTTTCTTCCATGTTGGACTGGGCTGAGAATGGTTTCATAATAGATGGAAAAACACATAATTTGATAACTGAAAACAGAAAGAGAAACGTTGGAAAATAAATTCAGCTTTTGGCCAATGAAAAAGTTGGCTGGCATTCAGTATTTCACTTACAGATGTGTAACTGCTTCATATTCACTGACGCTACACTGTCACAATCATGGCACTGGTGCCATGGTCATAAATTCACCCACCAAACCTACCTTGAGAGCCAGCAGCTTTACTGAGTGATGGAGATCTCTTTCTCTGATAGCGATCAGGGCACAGCCAGATTCCCAGCCTCTTCCTGCCAGTGAACGAGTGATTTCTCATCACAGCTTCCTTTGTTCATCCTGCTGCACTGATCACCAGCAGAACAGACTTTTCTCTCTTTGAATGGGTGCTGGCTGTTAAGGTAGATTTGGGGAATTGTGCCTGGAGATGTTACACATTTGTAACTAATAGGGCAGTGTAAGATCTTGGCTACTGATCCTTTTAATGTGTTATTTATTTATTTATACCCCGCTCTTCAGCCACAAGGCTATCAGAGCGGCTTACAAATTGTTTTAAGCAATAGCTATTTACACATCTACACTGCATTAAACAGTTTCCAACGTGTGTTAGCTAATTGCCCCCACAAGCTGGGTACTCAATTTACTGACCTACGAAAGGATGGAAGGCTGAGTGACTTATTAGCTATGTTGCCCTGCCCTCTATATTGTGCGTGTGTGTTTTAAAATGTGATAATGTTGAGGAAATCAAAGTTTAGGCAAAGTGGAAGACAATAAGAGTTCATTAGTAGCTGTAAGGACAGGCAGTGCAGTCCTGTACATGTCTAGTTCAAAGGAAGCCTTCCTGTGTATACTAGGTTCTTCTTTGGGGTCTCTGTGACTCACACATATGGGTCATTGTTTGCCCATGTAGAATGCTGTCAGGAGACTCCTATAACTGATCGTATTGGAAATCAGGAAGCAACTGAAGACACTGAAAGAAATTAAAGACAACTGTCCAAAGGACAATACCCTGATAAAAACTCAGTTAAATGCAAAAACAAGAGAAGTCCTAACACACTGCTGTTGCTGCAGAGGATGCAAAGGAACCGAGAGAAAGAACAGGAGTGCTGATGCATGCGCAGTTGGCATGTATGGGGCTACTTCCCCAAATTGCTGTGATCAGTTATAGGAATTTCTCAACACCTCTCTGTGCAGGTACAAAAATGACACGTGTGAGTTCACAGATGACCACTCAAAGATGCACAGTTACAGTCAAGCAACTGTTCTTTTGTTCCCAAGTAAGCATTCATAGCATTTCAGCCTAAGAAACAGAATGCAGGCAGAGAGCTTTTAGAGCACTGATTTGTGCTCCTGAACATCTGGAACTGACAGCTGTATATTTTCTGGCAACAACTGCTGTATAAAATAGAAATCTGCAGAACTGGTGGGAGACAGAGTTAATGAAATTCTGTCAACTCATGGATCAGCTGTCTTGTTTGTGCAGCAGAAATCTGGGGAAATAGCTTCTGAATGTGTTAGTAGTATTTCAGAAGTAAAAATGGAGATTAAATTGGATCTTGAAACTAGATTACTTCCTCTCAAGTGTGTTTTGTGCATGTTAGCTGTGCAGTGAAACATTTATATATTTAATTTTTTACAACTTTGATAATTGCCTAGTGCCCCCTGGTATACCACAAATAATCGAAATATTCTTTATCCTTCCACTGGAAGGTTCTTCTGTCTCCATAATTACCATTTATCCATTTAAGGTTTTTTTGTAGCTGCACTGCAGTGCAATGCAAATGCTTTTGGGGACTGGAATTCTAGAATTCATTAAAATTAAAAGCGCAGTGTCACGTTCACAGATAAGCCAAAACTTTGATCTTAAGCAGTGCTGCTTAGATGCAGAGAACTGTGAGGCTGCAGTTGTGTTCTGCGCAAGATCTTGTAGTTGGGATATCCCATAGGTGCTGGAGTATAGAAGCTTCTTTCTGTCTCTGCTTAGTGTCCAGATAGAGCCAAAGTTGACTAAAGGAGACTTCCGTCCTCAGTCGATTTCTGAAGAGACTACAGTTTGATGGAGTTCTGAAAGAAGTTTTTTTGTAAGGCTAGGAAGGCAGGATGAAAGAGAAGGATGGCTCCGAGAAAGCTTTTTCCCTTCCGTTTCTCCTTCCATTCATAACATTTGATCTACCCTTGGAGAAAGTGAATTCAGAAATTCCTCACCATGACCGTTTATGGTGATGTGTATCTGCTGAGGCAGTCTAGTGTGCTATAATGTTTTGAGTTATTGGATTAGGATTCCTAGAGACCAGAGTTCAAATTCCTCACTCAGCCATGGAAACCATTTGGGTGACTTTGGGCAAGTATCTCTCTTTCTCAGCCTTCCAGGAAGGGAATGGCAAACCTCTTCTGAAGAACTCTTGCCAAGAAAACCCTAGGATAGGTTTGCTGTTAAGTTGGAGGCACGTAACCACAATGTGTGCTGCGACTGTGATCTGTTGTGACCAGCTGGACTAAATTTGTAATTGCTGACTGCAGGATTTCTATATTGCATGCTACCCTATTGTATCCATCCTGGGGAAGCAGATCCAGCCACAGAAAAATACTGAACAAATATTGCATGTTCCTCATATTTTAGATGCTTACTAAAGGAATTTTCATTGTGAGCAAAGCATGTCTGTTTCAATAAACGTTAGTGGCTGACATCCTAGCTGTAAGCATCTTGATCTCAATAAACACCAACAGAATGATCTTGCAGATAAATGTACTTGAGATTGCAGCAGCCTTGGAAATAACAAAAGTGGTTGGACTGCCTGCATTTAGATACTTGTGTAAATCATTTGTGGTCCATTTTGACCAACATGCACCACATTGGCCTTTCCAAACATACCCAAAGAGCTGACAAAAAAGAAAATTCATAACAGAAGCCCAGAAATCTAATGGGGTAAAGCGATTAGGCTTTTTGAAATAAGGAGTGCTTGAGGCTTGTGTTTTAGGTGTGTATGTGTGAGACAGAGAGCGCATACCCAGTTCTAATAATGTAGAGTCTATATAACTTGCTGTGAATCTTATCCTTTCTATATTTCTTCAGGAGACAGAAGAATGGTACCAACCTTGTACAGAAGCGGATGCCAGCAATCTGATAGTGGCCATAGGATGGAGGTTGGGCCAGCCCCCTGGAGCTTGTGACTTGACTGAGTTCCCAACTATAGAGGAAGGCTTAGTTTCTCCCACAGACACTTTTGGGAAACAACATGCACCTCATTTGACACACACGCCAGTCCTAGGTATATTTTGTGTACTGTTTTTTAAAATAACATTTAGAATTTTAAATACTTTAATTGAAGTCGAAGGCTTTCACAGTGGGCATCCATAGGTTTTTTGTGGGTTTTTTTCCAGGCTGTGAGGCCATGTTCTAGAAGATTTTATTCCTGATGTTTCGCCTGCATCTGTGGCTGGCATCTTTAGAGAATGGTGGCAGTGTGGGGGTGTGGGGTTTATATACTGTGAGTCCCTGTTGAAGAGGATTAGTATGTAAATTTGTGTATTCAGTTGTTGGATGTTCAGTTCTTAGGGTGGGAGGATATCCAACAACTGACTACACAAATTTACATGCTAATCCTCTTCAACAGGGACTCACAGTATATAACCCCCCCCCCACACGCCACCATTCTCTGATGCCAGCCACAGATGCAGGCGAAACATCAGGAATAAACTCTTCTAGAACACAGCCTCACAGCCTGGAAAAAACCCACCAAAAAAACCCCTATTTTAATTGAATAGCTTCATAAATTGGTTTTTTACCTAGGGTTTTGGGTCACAGTTACCATAGTTTGCAGTGATTGGAAGCATTCTGAATTTATACTGTAGTTCATGGTTTTATGTTGAACTTATTTTAAATTGTTTTAAACTGTTTATATTTTTTATTTTTTTGTATTTTTATTTTTATTTTGATTAGTTTTTTAACTTGAACAGTACAAGAATACAAAACATACTAAATATTCAAAAAAGAAAGAAAGAAAAAATGGGAAAAGAGAAGATGGAAGAGACAAAAAAGAACATACAAAAACATACACGATAATGTTATTGTTGTGTTCCTTCAAGTTGTTTCCAACTTATGGCGACCTACCTATCATGGGGTTCTCTGAGGCTGAGAGTGTGTGACTTGCCCAAGGTCACCCAGTGGGTTTTCATGGCCAAGGGTATTTGAACCCTGGTCTCCAGAGTTGTAGTCCAGCACTCAAATCATTAAGCCACACTAGTTTCTACATAATTATATGTGTATATGTGCATGTGTGTGTATAAATAAACTACAGGTCTCAACTTTCGTGGGCATTAGGGGCACATGGTCCTCTGCAAAAATCGGGGGGGGGGGACACATAGGCCAGCATATTACATGGGGAATCTGTTCTGGAACCCTTTGCATATAGCAGGTTTCACATATAATTGTAAATACTTTTTATCCCTGAGAGAACACTTCTTTAGATATTTGTAGGTTCTCCAGTCCATAGAAGTTGACCATAGAATCACGCTGGATGACCTAGAAATGCCTACGGTGAACATATTTGTTTGCTCATGTGTAGGGGAACAGCAGAAGCGGTGGTAAATATGCTAATCCATGAATAATCAAATCCATGAATGCAAATGTGGAGGGACAACTTTACAATTAAAACTCATCTATGTGTCCAGTTCTGGGCACCACAATTCAAAAAGGATATTGAGAAATTGGAGCGTGTGCAGAGAAGGGCAACTAAAATGGTGAAAAGTCTAGAAACCATGCTTTATGAGGAAAGAGGGAGCTGGGTATATTTAACCTGGGAAAAAGACGGTTAAGGGGCGATATGATAGCCCTGTTTAAGTATTTGAAGGGATGTCACATTGAGGATGGAGCAAGCTTGTTTTCTGCTGCTCCAGAGACTAGAAGACGGAACAATGGATGCAAGCTCCAGGAACAGAGATTCCACCTCAACATTAGGAGGAACTTTCTGACAGTAAGATTTGTTCGGCAGTGGAACACACTCCCTCAGAGTGTGGTAGGGTCTCCTTCCTTAGATGTCTTTAAACAGAGACTGGATGGTCATCTGTCAGGCATGCTTTGATCGTGATTTCCTGCATGGCAGGGTGTTGGACTGGATGGCCCTTGTGGTCTCTTCCCACTCTGCAATTCTATGATTCTATGAAGACTAATTCACTTCCATTGATGGTAATCTAGGCTCTTACTAGCAAGAAGTCAACATTAATTTTTAACCTCTCTTGTTACAATAAAGGGAGAATCCACACTACACAAATAATCCTCTTTGAAAATGGATTATTTGCTATGGCTCCTTCGTATTGAATCCTGGGATTTGTAGTTTTACAAGGTCTTTAACCTGCTCTGCCCAAGAGTGCTGGTGCCTCACCAAACTGCAAATTCCAGGATGCACCCATAGGCACAGGTTTATATTGGGAATGCCTCAGGTTTGCCTACATCTACTCTCTCGAGATTAGTTCTGATGATTGAATCAGCAGGATTTACTTAAGTGTTAACTCCCCGTTCAGCAGTTGATTTAATGGGTATACTTAAGTTAGAATTACCAATAGGACTCAGGGCATCTTTTTAGATTCAGTTTCTCTGAAAATGACCAGGGTCAGGGAGACAGAGAGAGGATGGGAAAGCAAAAATGGTCTTTTCTTGTGAGTAACTATTTTAGGCCCTTTGTTTTTTGCATCAACAGACTAACATGACTGCCTCTCTGAAAGTTTAACAGTTATTACAATTGAAAACTTTGTTTAGGTTTTAGCTTAAAAAGCTCTTCTCTCCCCATTTCTATACATTTACAGTAGCACCCCCATATCCACGGGGGATTGGTTCTCCCCCCCCCCCGTGGTTACTAAAATTCGTGGATAACAGCAAACACCCATCACCACCACCCCACTGCCCGCCACCAGAGCCCTCCCAGGGGAAGGGAGAAGGGAGGTGAGATCTCCTCCTCCTCCTCTCCCTTCCCTGCCCTCTCTGCCCTCCACCTTGGCTCAGTCTCTCGCTTGCTCACCTTGCCACCGCTGCCCCCCTGTGTGAGGATCACTTGCTCTCCCTTGCAGAGGCTGCCGCCGCCGGTGCTACTGGGGAGGGGGGTGGCAAAGCGGAGGAAGCAGGAGAGCCAGAGGGCTTTTGCCCAGGCTGAGGCATGCTGCCACCGCCGCTGCTGCCAGGCAGTGGGTAAGGGAGAGGAGCCACACCGCCTCCGCCACTGCAGCTCTCATGGGGGAGCGGAGAAGGGAGGTGAGATATCTTCTCCCCCTCTGCCTTTGCCCTTGCCATCACCAACCTTGGATAACTGAATCAGCGGATATTGGGGTGCTACTGTACTTTATTAAATTTATATCTTTCTCTCTCTCTCTCTCTCTTTCTTTTTGTGTGCATGTAATGGTACACAGCTAAGTAGCATAAGTGTAAGTTACAGATTTTCCTCATCAACACTCTCTCTCTCTCTCTGTGTGTGTGTGTGTGTGTGTGTACATTTACACGTGTGTGGACAGACTTTGAAAAATTCTGATCTTTTTTATTTTCTGATGAGATGTGCAAGATGTTGGTGTTTTCCCCTGACTTCTACTTTTTTTTTTTTTTTTTTTTTTTTAGCTATTTGGGACTGTATGTTTCAGCCACCTTACCCCTGAAATGCACAGCACAAGAGCCAGCCTACAGAATCCTGACTGGGACCTTGGCTTTGCTATGTTTCCCCTTTATTTTTCCATGCAGGGGAAGTCTGAGAATATTCTACATTTGGGATGGGCTCTGAGGGCACCTAGTGGAGCCACTGATCTGAGTTTCCTCCCAGCTTCAAAATGTGCTCATCTAGAGAGCATTTCCATTGCCAGAAGAGGGGAAAGCCATTCGTGTGTGTCAGAAAGAGAAAATACATGTGAGAGGGAAACTTTGCATACTACTTCAGATCCTGGGGCTAATTGTATTTAATAGTATGCACCATCCCAGTGGTCAGGATGGTTAATAGCACAATTAAAATAGCTATAGCAGTCCTGTAAAATTGAAACTGCTGAAAACCTATGGAAAAAATGATTATAATATGACTAATGGAGTTATATTTGGATTCTGTACTACACTTACATTTTTGTGGCAGTCAGATGTTTTAGAAAGTGAAGGGAAGCCATTGAAAACGATGTACCACCTACACTCTGATCTCTCCCTGCCGCTTCATGTTCTGACTTCGGGTGGCAGCTATTGCTTCCAGCCGAAGCTTCAGCATTTAGTCATTGGCAGGCTTGCATTTCCAATTGTGACTGCGGAGGTGCTGGATGGTTCAATGCATATTGCTCACAGAGTTGGAATTTGATAATGGGCAGTTAAGGTTTTCACTCGATTTGAGCTGGAGCAAGGGGCACCATGTCCTTGCTGTGCTTGCAAGGAACTGTAAGGGTTAGTTCTTCACCCTAGGAACAAACCTGGTATTCCTCTGTTTGCTCTGGCAACTATCACTGCTGGAAGTGGAACATGACCAGTTAAATGACTGGTGCGAGCAAGAGTAAATTTGTTTCATTAATATCCTATCCTTCCTCTGCATAGCTTGAGGCAGTGTTTGTGGGCTCCTTCCATTTAATGTGGGTACAGTTGAACCCCCGTATCCACGGAACCAATATCCACGGTTTCAGTTATCCATGGGACCCCAAACAGGGACACATACCATGGAGGCATCCTAGAAAATGCCTAGAGAGGTGTCTTCTCTAGACACCTTCTAGGTTTTCCAAGGCAACTTGATGGTATTTTTTTTTAGCAGCAGTCCATTACTTTTAATAGGGCTCTCTGTTAACTGCAGTTTCCGGCATCCATGGTAAGTCTGGGAACCGAACCCTGATATGGGGGTCCAACTGTAGTATATGTTGGTGTGGAGTGAAAGTGTGCAAGTGAGGTTCATGACGGAGGCATGTAGGATGGTGTGGGATATATAGTGAAAGCTGGGCTTTGCATGTTGTTGCATTAACTAGCATTATCAGACTTCTGGGGCCAAAAGGTGGAACCATGCTCCACCACACCTACTTTACCCTGCTTGTCAAACAGCATACTTTGTTCAATACAGCTGCCTCTAAGGTGTAGTATTTGCAGTTGAAAGTGGCATTAGTTTCCACATCTCTATAGCATTCCCTTTAATGTCCCTCCGCATACTCCCAGGAGAAGTACATGCGAAAGGAATCTAGGAGTCTTAGTGGACCACAAGCTGAATATGAGTCAGCAGTGTGATGCAGCAGCTAAAAAAGTCAATGCGATTCTAGGCTGCATTAATAGGAGTATAGTGTCTAGATCAAGGGAAGTAATAGTGCCACTCTATTCTGCTTTGGTCAGACCTCACCTGGAATACTGTGTCTAGTTCTGGGCACCACAGTTCAAGAAGGATATTGAGAAGCTGGAAGGTGTCCAGAGGAGGGCGACCAGGATGGTGGGAGGTCTGGAAGTCATGCCCTATGAGGAGCAGTTTAGGGAGCTGGGTATGTTTAGTCTGGAGAAGAGAAGGTTGAGAGGTGACATGATAGCCATGCTTAAATACTTGAGGGGATGTCATACTGAGGATGGAGCAAGCTTGTTTTCTGTTGCTCCAGAGACTAGGACATGGAGCATTGGGTTCTAACTACAGGAAAAGAAATTCCACCTAAACAATTGGAAGAAGTTTCTGACAGTAAGAGCGGTTTTGCAGTGGAATACACTGCCTGGGAGTGTGGTGGAGCCTCCTTCTTTGGAGGTTTTTAAACAGAGGCTGGATGGCTATCTGTCAGGAATAATTTGATTGTGTATTCCTGCATGGCAGGGGGTTGGACTGGATAGCCCTTGTGGTTTCTTCCAACTCTATGATTCTATGGTTCTATGTATTTGTAGTTTGTTCTCTCTCAGCCTGTGAATGTTATCTGCAGTGGAATGGGAGGAGGAAGTGAGCGGTTTGGTAAAGGTGATGCTGTTCTCTGGCTGCTTGGCCATAGTGTCCTTAGCCCTGCTATTTTGGTAAGTGTGAATCTGCTCAGTAGTCTTTTTCTTGTTGCAGCAGCTGCGTATCTATTCTTTTCTCTCCATCTTCAAAATACAGTTGTCCCTTCACATTCATGGCTTTGATAGTCGCGGTTTTGATTATTCACAGTTTGAGCGGTTTCCTTCATTCCCCAGCTTCCCTGGGTCTTCCCTTCCCTTGCAAAGGGAGCGAAAACCCAGGCAAGGCCAAGGGGTGAGGCAAAACTTCTTAAATCGGACCTCTGCTGGGCTTTTGCTCCCTTTGTGGGGAGAGCGAAATCCCAGCAGACAGGTGGTTTGAGAGGTTTTCCCTCACCACCACCCCCAGCTTCCCTGGGTCTTCCCTTCCCTTGCAAAGGGAGCGAAAACCCAGGCAAGAGTAAGGGGTGAGAGAGGGCTGATTGTTATTCATTTGTGGGGGTCTGGCAGCCCTAACCCCCCTCCAATGTGAAGGGACGACTGTACTAGTCATTTGAAGCTTTGGGTAAGACAGAGGAAGGGTATAAGTGCTCAGTGCTGAAGGATGCAGTCAGGGACCTGTGCTTGCTAAGCTGGAGGGAAGGAGGTGTGTATGGAAGAGGCAGGAGTGGGTGGGTGAAGGAAACTATAGAGAAAGGCCAGTGGCTTCAGTGGAGTTGATGGAATGGAAGTTAAGCTTGTTAGGCCAATGCCAAATGGTATGGTTGAGATCATGACAATTCTGGATATTATTGTTGTTGTTATATTTATTTATATCTCAATGTCTTCTAAATGCAGGTGTACCTGAATTAATAAAGTAGATGTGTTCCTGGGCATTGCTACTTTAACAGAAAATTTGGTACCAGAGGCAGGAGTAGTGTGGAAAGAACAGAGACAGGTTTTTTATAGAAAAGAAGAGTAGTTCAGCATGTTTGAGCAAACGTTGTACCTAGATCAAACAACATGCACATGTAAAATGATGCAAAACAGGTCAGGTAAGCCTTGTATAAGTAAACAAAAATGTGTTGAACCTTCTAGAGACCACTTGAAAACTCCAAAATGCATCTAGGGATAAATTTCCTTTCCTTCACTTTTTTTATGATTTTCCTTTTGGTGGCCAAACTTACAGATTTGTTTTTAACATGCTGGGTGGGGGGGGAGGGGTTCTCCCCTTTGTGCTCTCCCCTTTTCTCTCTGTTTTACTGCTCAGGCATGCTCAGATTTTGGAGACAGCTGTTGTTTACCTTACCTGTTGTAGGCAGGTGCTCACAGCTGCAGTAGGATTGGCTAGAGAAGAATCCCATTCTTTCCCAGCTCAAGCCTTGGTTTTTTGTTTTTTTTTTAATTGTTTACTACAGACAGGTAGTGTGTTTCTCCAACTCTCCTTCTCTATCTTCCCAATGGTGATGCTGCTAAAAATCTTCTAGCTGGGCAGAGGGTGACGAGGAAAATCGGGGGGATGGACTACTGTTAAAAGACTTGTAAAAACAGGAGCTTCACTGCCAGAGGCTTTGTTAACTGAGGTATGTTTGTATGGGACTCAAGGTGACTTACATTATTCTGCAAGCCAGAGGGAAGATCACTACTGATAAAATTTTGTAGATAAAATGAGACTTTTGCCCAAAGGTTTAGTGGCACTTTGTGCCCTTTCGGAATTATTTTTTGGAAATATTGGAATGTTTGGAGTGACTATTTTTGCTCTTTTCTCTTTCCTAAAAGTCTTCAATGTGAAGGAGTGCTCAGCACCCTCTGCAGTTCCCCCCCCTTTTTTTTTTTTTTGGAAAAGGTATTTCAGTAATGAAATGAATTGGCAGAAACAGGCCTGGCTTATGCCTCCTTGTCAGAATATTCAGTGAAGAGCAGCAGCCTCATCCTGTCATCCAGGCTTGTCAGCAACAGATAGTAAGATGATGCTTGATCAAGTTTGCTTGTTCAGTAAATTTAGTGGGGGAAGCAGAAGTTCAGAACCAACTGTGGGAAGAACTGCTTTTTTGTCATTGTGGGATTGAACACCAGGCACATTCAATGACTCCCCACAAAATGCTGCTGGTGAAGTGTCCCTAAATCATCACAACCGGCAAGGACTGGAAAGGATTGTAATCTTGATCTTTCCAAGAGGAAAGCAACACACCATTGATTTCCAGCCAATATAAATTGTAATAAGTCTTCAGTGTAAGTTTTGAATCATTGCACTAGTTTTTGTGTTGACATTTTACAATTTCTTAGTGTGAGATCATCTGTTGATCCTACATCAGTGGTTGGAAGTGATATGCAGGTTCCCTTAGTAATGAAGGTTTGAGGCCCACTGGTCTAGCCCAAATGGTGGGCTAGATGTCTGGTTACTGGATCTGGAGATGTGAAGATGGTCTTTGAAGTTTACCTATTTCCAAGGTTGATATAGAATGAAATGAGAGAAAAAGGGGGATGTGTTCAAATGTTGTGACTTTTCAAATGATCCAATGTCCCCTGTGGTTTTTAACATCTGCATGAAGCTGCTGGCAGATTTCATCTGGAGTTTTAGGGTTGGGTGTCATCAGTATGCTGATAATTAATACCCAACTCTATCTCCCTTTTACAGCTGATGCCAAGGAGGCTGTGGTAGTATTGAGTCATTGTCTGGATGCAGTAAAGGACTGGATGTGGGTGAATCAACTGAGTCTTAATCTAGACAAGATGGAATAATGCTGGTCAGTAGGAAAACCAGCCTGGAATTGGGATCACAGTTCTGGAAGAGGTTGCTCTCCTGAGAGATCAGGTTCATAGCTTGGGAATGCTCTTAGGCCCAGTGCTGCTCCTGGAAAGCCAGGTTGCTGCAGTGGCCTTGGGAGTGCCTTTGCCTAGCTTTGGTTTGTGCACCAGCTGCTTCTTTTCTTGGGGAAGGCAGATCTGGCCACAGTGGTTCATGCCTTAGTTACCTCTCAATTGGACTTCTGTAATGCGCTCTATGTGTGTCTGCCCTAGAAAAGTGTTCAGAAGCTGCAGCAGACTGGTGTTCAGTTGTACATTTTAGAGATCATATAACACAGGTTCTTCAAGAACTGTACTGGGTTATAATATGCTTCTGAGCTCAATAGGTGCTGGGGTTGACCTTCAAAGCCCTAGACGGCTTGGGGCCAAGATATCAGAAATACTACCTTCTTCCATATGAGCCTGCTAGAAATTTGAAATCTTCAGAGAAGGCTCTGTTGCATGTCCCAGCACCTTGTGAAGTTAGGTTGGTGGGTACACGTAACAGGGCTTTTCTACCTTGACTGTGGAACTCCCTACCCAAGAAATTAGGCTGGCCCCATCTCTTTTAAGCTTCAGGCGGGCAGCCAAAACAGTGCTGTTCCACATGGCATTCAGTGTTTGAAATGGCTGTTTTAACAGTTTCAAAACTGGATTCTAGGCTTGTTTTCAGACTGTTTTTGGGAGTTTTTAAAGAGTATTTTAATATGTTTAATTAAAAGAACCTGTTGTTTTAATTGGTTTTTATTCATTCATCACCTCAGGAGCCCTTATGGGCTGGGAAGTGATACAGAAATACTTTAAATAACAACAACTGTTATTATTATAATTCTGTAGTCCTGTGCCTTACAGTCTCTCCTATGGAGATGTTCATGTAAGAGCCATTGTAAAACTTTTGTTGAATGGTCAACAAAATTTCATTATTGTTCAGTATGGCCTCCGAATCCACAGGACTGGTATCTGCAGTATCACTTACACATGTCAGAAAAAAAAATGTCCTCTCTAGGCATTTTCTAGGTCCTCCAGTGGAATTCTGTGGTATGTTTCCTTTGGAAGTTGGGCTGGAAGTAATTGATTTCAATAGGATTCGCTATTATCCACAGTTTCACATTTCTGGGAACGTATCCCTTGCAGATATGGTTTTTTTTACTGTATTTCACTTCAGAACAACCCATTTGTTTAGTCCAGGCTTAATACAAGTAGCCGCTCTAATAGCGGACACAATTTGGAAACAGCATTGAGTGAGTCTGTTTACTTATGCTTTCTCGTTCCAACATTATTATGATGGTTTCTTACTGTACAGGTATACATATCTCTGTTGACAAAGCCTCTGACAAACAAGCTCCCTTTTACAAAGAGTTTTTACACCTGCCCAGCCCCTTTCCTCCTCATCCTCTGTATAGCAGGAAGATTTTTAGCATTGGCACTAGGAGTATGGTGAAGTAGGTTTTCAGCATCAGGTTTCAGCAGCCTGTCTGCAGTAAACAGTGCAATAAAGCTTGAGGTGGGAAAGAATGGGATTCTGTTCTGGCTGGTCCTACTATAGCTGTGTCCTACTGTAGCTGTGTGTACTTTACCTACAATAGGCAAAGTAAACAGCAGGTGCTTTCAGAATCCCTTATGGAGCCTGTGTGAACAGCAAAATGGAAAGAAGGAGAGCAGATAAGCCGACCTCACCAGTTACACCCAGCATGTTTAAAAAAGCCTAGATCTATAAGTTTGGTCTCTAACATGGAAATCATAAGGAAACTGGAAACTGGTGAAAGAAGAAAGAATTGTCCCTAGGTGCATTTTGGAATAAACTTTCAAGTAGTATCTGGAAGGTTCAGTTTGTTTTAGTTTACTTATGCGAGGCTTACCTGATCTTTCACATATGCGTGTTGGTTTTGAATAAAACTTGCTGAAACATGTTGAACTGCTCTTCTTTTCTGTGGTGCAGGAGCCTATCCGTATTCTTTCCATGTTATCTCTGCCTCTGATACCAAAGTTTCTGTTAAAGAAGTAATGGCCAGAAACACATCTCTTCATTAACTGAGGTATACCTGCACCTTGTAAAAAACTTTGGCTTGAAGGAGACATTTATCTGGAGTACTGTAAGAAGCTGGTCTTGTGGCCTTAGGATAAGTAGTACTTGATGCTTTCAGTCATATCCTAGCATCTGCCTTGCTTGCATGACTTCAGTACAAACGTTATACGGTGTACGAAATTACTTGTTAGAATCCTGCCCATAAGACTTCCAGTACTGCCTGAAGTGCTGAAGAAGCCTGACAGGCTAAGTTCAGTGATACAAAGTTTCTGGTGCTTTATTAATTTGATTTATTTAATGTATGCTCATGGTGGGAATGATATGGCCCTGAGAATGTTATTAGACTGCAACTCCCAGCATTCATCATATGCTAGCTAGGATGGCTGGAAGTTGCAGTCTGGTATCATCTAGAGGGCAACATGATTCCTACCCCTGATACAAAAACAAAACGCTCAAGATGGCTTTAATTTTTATACAGTAGGTCTGTGTATTACGTGAGGGATCTGTCCCGGGACCCTTCACATAACATGATTTTCACATATAATCTGGGATCCTATTTTCTTACCTGAAGTGAATGATGAAGCGTCCTCTCTAGGAATCTCTAGGCCCTCCAGCATGATTCTATGGTATGCTTCTGCCAGGGGTTGACCACAGAGTGGTGCTCAGAGGATCTAGAAGGGACAGCTCTCTAGGCATTTTTAGGTCCTCCAGCATGACTCTGTGGTCAGCTTCCAGCAGAAGCATAGAGTTCCAGATTGCTTTTTAAAATCATGTATAAATGAAACCATAGAATATGAGCTCACGTAATATGCAGGCCTACTGTATTAAAAAAAAATCTTTCAGTTACAGAGTTACAGTTCTGTGTCTGTTTTTTCTTGTTGGTTAACCTGAGCACTCTTTCTGCTGCCTGTTCTGAATCTCCTGCTAAACTGTTTCTTTTGATCATCCTGAATTCTGCTGATTTTAGAGAGTGGAAAGAACGTACTTCACACCTTGGCTATTTGTATGAGCCTGTCTTGTCTTGGTCTCTCTAAAAACAAACAAAACTGGAAGATATTCTAGTTGCCTGATAATTTTTGTTGTTCTTTTTGCCTCTTTTCTATAATGTACTCCTTTACATTACCCAACTCTATCTCCCTTTTACAGCTGATGCCAAGGAGGGGGGGTTGGCTAGGGTACTGGGACTATGGAGTTTTTATATTGTAAGCCGCCCCGATTGCGTTGCAGAGGGGCGGGATAGAAATAAAATTTTATTATATAATTATTATTTAGAGATTGTTATGATCTGAATGTTGCAAACACTTTATTCCAAACGTGCTTGCATCCTAAGGTTTCTATAAGTACGTGACAATATTAGATCTTCATCCCTTCCCTAATAATGCGTAGCACAGAATTTGCCTTTATGCAGCAGGAGCTAATGCATACCGGGTTGCTGTGCTCATTGAATTATCCAGCCTGATCCTAGGATCTCTTTCCTGAATAGCCATTGCCTGAAAAATTTATACCCACAATCAGTCTGTTTGGCACTAAGATATTGGAAGAGCCTCTGTTTGTAGCAACGGGTAAATACAGAAGTTGAAAGGCATTGGTAACTTTGAACCACAACAAAGTGAAACTTACATTTAGTAATAGCCTCCATACCTCTTACTGTTTAATTGCTAATTTTATAGATTGCACAAACAGCAGGGGAAGCGTTCTGAGGCTACGAGGTGCATTTTGCTTCACAAAACAATGAGAGAATACTGATTTACAGAAGGCACATTTCCCCCATTAAACAGTGTAGTACACAAGGAGAGAAAAGAAGAATAGGAAAGACAGAAAATGGACCTTTTGTTTCTGAAGCTTTCCTTTACTGGCAGCCTGGTTGCTGGGTAACTACGAGAGACACAATACATGCTTATGTTAGCCTATTCCAAGCCTTGGAAACAGTGGTGTGTTCATGACATTGCCGTTTTTGGCTTCTTGTTTACAGTCTGTATCCTTTGGGTCGAAAAGCTCACATTCTTCTCCAGGGACAGAATCCCACATCGGGAGAGCAGGTATATTATGAAAATGAAGCAAGTCTGCACTATACAGCTTCTCTGTGTTACAGATTTTCAATACTCTTTTTTTAAAAAAACTATTTGGGAGGAAGGCAGTGGGTAGGAGTGGAAACAGAGATAGGTTCTGAGACCACAATCACCTCTGGAATTCTTGCTCCACCTATTCCTCCCCCCTTGCCCAGTACCAAGACTAATGGATAGCCCCATGTGACTTTCTAATTCTTGTATTTTCAAGATTTCTTAATGTTTATATTTATTTATTTTAGGTATTTATACCCCACGAAGGCTCTCAGAGTGGCTTATAAATTGTTAAGCAATAGCACCTACGCATCTACACTGCTTTTATAGCGTGCTAGACACTTTCCAAGCAGTTTCCAATGTGTGTTAGCTAACTTTCCTTGATGTATATAGTCTTTTATTCCTATATTTCCTTGATGTAGTCTTTTATTTTTCAATGATACCTAAGAATTTGAGAGAAGTGCATTCTGTGCTTAATTAAAACAATAACAGATCAAACTTTACTAGGCAATTTCATTTTGCCTTTGCTAAGTCTTCCAAATTTGTAAAAAGGTATGATTCATATATAAAGAGATATCTGCTTCCAGCGGCTATGAGATTCTACACATGCATTGGATTTCTTTGTTTTGTTAAGTAGCGCCTCAGTTTTTCTCATGAGTTCACATCCTCCATAATAAACACCTAATTTCCTAGCTGGTGCCAAGCTCATGTAAAGAGCCAGCATGGTATATAGGGGTTTGAGTGTTGGACTTGGACTCTGGAGACAAGGATTTGAATCCCCACTCAGCCATGGAAACCCACTGGGTGATCTTGGGTAACTCGCGTTCTCTCAGCCTAAGAGGAAGGCAATAGCAAACCTCCTCTTGCCAAGAAAACCATATGATAGGGTTGCCATGAGTCAAAGTTGATTTGAAGAGACATAGCAACAAGCCAGCCTCATCACTGAACCTCCGAGGAAGGGGTCAGTTTCAACTGCAGTGAAAGTGCTAAAAGAATGGGCGGCATTCACATTGAATTAATGTTATTAAAGCCTTCAAATTTGCCTTGAATTGCAGATCATAACAATTTGAAAGCATGTTGGATGTCTTTTGAAAAAAAGTGTCTTTTAAAAGGTACATATTGTAGTATGTTCTCATGTGTGCCAAAATGTTCTGGTGCCACAACAAACTACAAATCCCAGGATTCCAAAGGATGGAGCCACGGCACTTGAAGTGGTGTCAAATTGGATTATTTCTGCAGTGCAGATGCAGCTTCAGTCTACTTCATCATATGCATGGAGTGGAGAAATAGATGAAGCATCTGATGAAGTAGACTGAATCTATGCAAACATATGCTACAGACATCTTTCTCCTAGTTAGTATCAAAACTGCTACAAGATTCCTTTGTATGCTGATACAGACTAACATGGCTATGTCTTCACAGAAGTAGTGATGTTTTGGGTAGGGAAGAAAGGATGAATGTTGCATTGAGCTGGATCCATGCAAATGTTTCCTACCAGGCATTTGAGGCTGTTTGTTCCCCTAATCTGGTATCATGACATTTATTTTTATTTTCAGTGATAATGTGATATTTATTAAGATGACTATATACCATTTTTGCAATCTGTGTATTTCAGTTTGATTCCTTTTTTGTCACTTAATGTTGCTGTGTTACACAGCTTTTAACCATATGTGGTTTTTAAAGCCCATGCCAATTGGCAGGGCAGTTGCATTAGTAAGGCTTTGATTAGCAAGCCATGACTTTTCAGTCTTGCTGCATCACCATGGTATTTGTAAATCTTGACAGAAACTCAGGACAGTTGCCTCTCTCCCAAACTCCCACTGCTGACGACATATTCAACTCAAGGCCAGACCTTCTTCAGCGAGACGGTCTTCAAACCAACGGAAATGGATTTTGCTGCTTTGAGGTGGGGAAACCTGCTACTTGCTTGAGCTCTTGTGAGCTGCTTTGTCTAAGGCAATGAATTTCCTTAGATTTACATGGGTCAGAATTACAAATATTTATGTCACCTAATTGTTGGAGGGGTTGTGACTGTAAAGGGGTTTATTTATATTTGTGACTAGAATGGGCTAAAATAGCCCAATTTTGGCTCGGAATTATTAGTTTCATTAATAAAGTTCTCTCTCTCTCTCTCTCTCTCTCTCTCTGGCTTTTCTTCGCAAACGAAGATTAATAAAGTTACAAAACAAAAAATAAGGCCACTGCCCACTTTCCTTTTTCATCCCATCTTTGTGTCTGGGAATAAAGCACTGAAATATAAAATATAATATGAAATATAAAAGTTGATAGCTTCCCTTCTTGCTATCACTAGACTGGAAATTGCTAAAAATTGGAAAACCGGAAATCTCTCAATGGAGACCTCGTGGAGACGAGTATGGGACACTTGGTTGATGGAAAAACTTGAGGTCAATGTGAAAAAAATAGCCGACTGTAATAAGGTTCCGTTTACTGAAAGATGATCCCTCCTTATTGAATATGTTAATACCCACCTTCAAAAACTTTCACCCCCTTCACAGCATCAGCATTTTGTCAGGGATGATGGGAGTTGTAGCTCTTCACCTCTGGCTCAAACTCACCACCTTGTTATGCAGCAGAGCCAACCAGCTTAGATCAGTGGTTAATGCTTTTCTCCAAAGCAGCAGAGTTTCAGAGAATAGGCTGAAGATCCTGACAAACTCTCCAAGCCTTCTCACTCTTCTCCAGGTGTCTCCAAACGTCTCCAGGATTCACTCAGGCAACTCAGTAGTTTTATATAAAACCTACTTTATTCTTCTATATAAATATACTATATGGTCAACAAATCACAATCTCTACACACTACTCCACAATATCTCCAAACTACTGCACCTCTACTCAACACCACAAAAATACATTGGCAAACATTGCAATTTTATAGCCATTGTTTATCACCACCCACTAGCTAGTTTCCACCCAGTGGGTGTGTACTTCCATTCTGATTGGTCCACATAGTTCCACCCATGCTTAAGACCAACCCATGTATTTCAACATTTCACCTTGTACACTTAATGATTCTCAGGTGTTTCCAATCTGCATTCAGTAACTCTGTCCTTGGCTCTCAGGCCTTCTAGATTACATTAGCAGTTTCACCTGTGCAGCTTCATAGTTGCTCTTGCTTAGTCATTGTGACTTTCACATACATGTTTTATTTCTTTCACTGTATGTCCCATGTTGCATTTTCCTTAACAATCCCCTCCGAAATAAAATATTGTATGTGTCTTACAATGTCATTCCAACCATTTGTGTCAGCCTTTCATGTTTTTCTGCTGTCAATGCTTTTGTGAACAAATCTGCTATGTTGTGTTGTGTTTCTATATATCTCAATTCTATTTCACCCTTCTGAACCATGTCTCGCACATTTTGATATCTTACACCAATATATTTTGTTCTGTTCTTCAAACTTTCAGTCTCAGCCATCGCTATGCATGACTGTGAATCTTCCAGAATTTCCACTGGTATCTTGTAACTTTCATTTAAATCATTTAGCAATTGCTTAATCCACTGTACCTCATTTACTATCTCATTCAAAGCAGCGAATTCTGCTTCTGTTGTGCTTAACGCTACATTAGTTTGTTTTCTACTTCTCCAAACTATTGGACTTTCACTATATTTAATTATCATTCCTGTAACTGACTTCTTGTCTCCTAATTCTGATGCAAATGAACTGTCTACATAACAATCTAGATCTGAACTATTGTTTCTTATTATCAATTTCCTATCTACGGTTCCTTTCAAATATCTCAACAAATGTTTTACCGCTGTCCAGTCTTCAATTTTTGGATCATTAACCCTTCTAGACAATACATTTACAGCATAAGAAATGTCTGGTCTGGTGTGGCAAGATATGAATTGTAAAGATCCTATTATACTTCTGAAGAAAGTCTTGTCCTCAAACGCTCTAGTTGTTTCCTCAGACACAAAACCAGTTGTCATTGGAGCTCTTACTATTTTTGCATTCTGTAATCCACACTTTTCAATCAGTCTTTCAATTTTATTTCTCTGACTTAATAAACAATGTCCTTCTTCTGTCCATTCAACGCAAATACCTAAATAAGACTTCAATACACCTAAGTCCTTCAAAACAAACTTCTTAGACAATTCTCTTTTTACTGACTCAATTTCCTGTTTTGACTTTGCTGCTACACACAAATCATCTACATAAATCACTAATACTATGTCTCCTTTTGTATAAACACAAGCATCTGCAATGCTCCTCTTGTAACCTAGCTTAACTAGCTCATCATTGATGCACAGATTCCACGCTCTGGCACTTTGTTTTAAACCATACAATGCTTTCTTTAATTTATATACTCTCTGACTACCATTTTCTTCAAAACCTTGTGGCTGTTCCATAAATATTTCTTCATCCAGAACCGCATTCAAGTAAGCTGTCTCAAAATCAAAATGTTCTACAACTAAATTCCTTTTTACTGCTACAGCTAGAACCATTCTCAGACTTTCTGGCTTTGCAGTTGGAGAATATGTCTTATCATAGTTCTCATACTGCTGTTGTGCAAAACCCTTAGCCACTAACCTAGCTTTATATTTGATACTTCCATCTGGCATTTCTTTCCTTTTGTATACCCATTTACAACCAATTACTTTCTTGTCTTTGGGTCTGTCAACAATTTCAAAAACATCTTTATTTACCAGGCAACCAAACTCATTATCCATTGCATCAAACCATCTTTCCTGTTCTTCACTAGAATAACTTTCCAATTCTTCAAAACTTTCAGGCTCTTCTACTGCTAAACAAGCTCTTGCCTGTGTCACAACAAACCTATCTGGAGGCTTTCTAACTCTATGACTACGCCTGGGAATAAAATCTGCTGTTCTGTCTCTTTCATCCTCACTTTCTCTACTGGGAGTTGTAGTTCTATGACTAAATCTCTTGTCTTCAGTCATTCGAGTAGTAGTAGGCCTAGATGCTATCTCATCATCAGAAGAACTACCACTGCTGCTAGGTGATGCTTCCTGCTTAACTGAAACCCCTCCGTTTCCTGAGATTGGTTCAGTTTGTGCTTCTGGCTCATTTGAACTCCCTAATCTCAAAAACACTTCTTTATTGGCATGCAGTTTGTCCCAACCAGCATGTCTCTCAAAATTTGCAGACCTAGAATACTGCACTTGTTTTCCTCCCAAATGAAACTTGTAGCTATTTCCAGAATACCCCAAAAACCTAAGCCTTTTGCTTTTGGGTTCTCCTTTCCTCCTGAAACAAGCAGGTGTGTAAACATGAGCAAATTGTCCAAAAACCCTTAAGTACTTGTAATTTGGCATTCTCCCATACAATACCCTGTAGGGAATGTCTTCAATTTCTGAATGATACAATCTGTTACTGATATGTATTGCAGTCAAAGTTGCTTCTGCCCAAAAACTATCTTTCACCCCTGCATCTGCCATCATACAAGCAGTAATTCTTTTTATATCTTGTATTTTCTTTTCTGCTAACCCATCCTCACTAGGACAAGCAGGGTTTGTAGTTTCATGCCTTATTCCCACCTTTTGAAACCAGTTAAACAATTGATTATTTAAAAATTCTCCTCCTCTATCAGTAATGATGGTGCCTACTCTGCTATCAAATTGTCTTTCCACCATTCTTACCCATGCTTTTAAACTTTGCCCAGCGTCAGATTTGTTTTTCATTATTCTCACAAATGCAAACCTTGTATACCTATCAACAATTACTAGGAAATACTTGCTTCCCCCTAAGGACAAGCAATTAGCTTGGGCGACATCTGCATGTACATACTGAAATGGTCTTTGAGCAATTCTTTTTGTTTTCTTAGCTACTGGAAAAGCTCTGACCTTTACCTGTTGACATACCGTACAATCTAAGTGGTTTTTGCATTCAGCAACTTTTAAATCTGGACACATACTGATTAAATTCTTTAAACATTTGAAGCTTGCATGGCCGAATTTTCTGTGAAGCTCGTGTATGCAGTCTTTGTGGATTGGAATATTTTCTATGTTATTAGCTTCTTCAGCCCTGTAGCTATCAATATTGTCCTCCAAATAATAAAGTTTGTCCTTTTTCAAACCTATGCCACGCAATTCCCCATTCAGTTTTATCTTACACATGTTCTTTTCAAAGATGACTGTGTAGTCTCTTTCTGTTAATCTGCTTACTGATAACAAATTATTTTCTAACTCCTTTACATGTAAGACATCATTAAAATTCTCTTTTAGCCCTGGAATGTACACAGTACCCATTTGTTTTACAGTACTTAGCTCTTTCCCGTCAGCCAAAACTACAGCATTTACATTAGCTGATTTTCTATTACTTATTAAATTTATATCATTACACATCGAAGATGAGGCTCCTGAATCAACTAGCCATTTAGAATTTGCATTTTGCTTTTCCTTAATCATGGTTGCAAACCCCTTTTTATTACCACTGTCCCTCAAAAATGGAGGTCTGGACTGTTTTTGATACTGCCGCGGCTGCCATCTGCTCTCTGCTTGCTTGCGTCTCTCAGCTGCAAAATGTTTACAATGTCTCTGCAGATGACCAATCTTCTTACAATAAAAGCACCTCCGTTGCTCCCTTGTAGAGGCTGCCTCCTCCTGCGTTCGCCAGTCAGGAGTTGTTTGTTGTTTTGGCACAGTCTTTAAGCTTGCTGAGTCACCCTGCTCAGACATTCTTCTCTGGTTCTCTTCCAGTATTCTGGCCACAATTAAGTCTCTATTAAGCTCAGCTTCTGGCAAGTTCTGCAAGCTGTTCGTTATGTTGTCCCACGAAGAGTCTAGCGATTCTACTAAAATGTAGCATTGCTGCTCTTTGCTAATTTGCACTCCCCTCAGTTCAGCTTGCACAAACAAATCTTGCATTATTTTTAAATGTTCTATCACACACTGCCCTTTAGCCATCTTTTGCCTGTATATTCTTTTAGACCATAGCATTTTTGCAAAAGCAGTTGAAGGAGTGTGTAATCTCTGCAAGGTATCCCACACATCCTTGGCAGACGTTTTATCTCTGACGTCATTAATTAAGTCTTCTTCAAGCATGAGATAAAGACAGGCTTTTGCTTTACTATCTCTCTCTTTAGTGGCTTCATCAGCATCAGCTGCCAGCCCTGTTTCAACTGTTGACCACAGACCTTCCTTTACTAGTAGAGATTGGGCATAAATCTTCCAGGTAGAGTAGTTGTTTCTATTTAATTTACTAAACTTTAGAATTTCCATCTTGATTTGTGCAGTGACTCAATTTGACACAGTCCTTCTGAGTATGCACAGCCGACCCGTCTGGGCTTAAGCAAAACACAAAATGATTTACTCACGAGGCTTATCAGTGCAGCACAAACAGCTTGCTCTGATCTGTCGTCCACAAAGCTTTCTCCCACTCTCTGGAACTTTCAGCTTCTGTGGATGCTGGGTGCTGTAGTAACTGGGCCCATAACCCTTGTCAGGGATGATGGGAGTTGTAGCTCTTCACCTCTGGCTCAAACTCACCACCTTGTTATGCAGCAGAGCCAACCAGCTTAGATCAGTGGTTAATGCTTTTCTCCAAAGCAGCAGAGTTTCAGAGAATAGGCTGAAGATCCTGACAAACTCTCCAAGCCTTCTCACTCTTCTCCAGGTGTCTCCAAACGTCTCCAGGATTCACTCAGGCAACTCAGTAGTTTTATATAAAACCTACTTTATTCTTCTATATAAATATACTATATGGTCAACAAATCACAATCTCTACACACTACTCCACAATATCTCCAAACTACTGCACCTCTACTCAACACCACAAAAATACATTGGCAAACATTGCAATTTTATAGCCATTGTTTATCACCACCCACTAGCTAGTTTCCACCCAGTGGGTGTGTACTTCCATTCTGATTGGTCCACATAGTTCCACCCATGCTTAAGACCAACCCATGTATTTCAACATTTCACCTTGTACACTTAATGATTCTCAGGTGTTTCCAATCTGCATTCAGTAACTCTGTCCTTGGCTCTCAGGCCTTCTAGATTACATTAGCAGTTTCACCTGTGTAGCTTCATAGTTGCTCTTGCTTAGTCATTGTGACTTTCACATACATGTTTTATTTCTTTCACTGTATGTCCCATGTTGCATTTTCCTTAACACATTTATGGAATGATGTCTTGCATAATGTTTAGATATTATAGCTAATGGTAAGGCTTGTTGTAAAATTATTCTTTTAAAAAAAGATTTACACAGGTCTTGTTCAAGTGTTGAAAAAATTTGACTTCCCTTCTAACTCAGTTATTACCTTTGGTTGGCTCCAGTCACCTCTCTTGGCCAGATCCTGTGGCATGTGGAAACAACACCAAGAAATGTATATCCACACTCCTGGGCTTTTGCAGAAGACGTGGAAGTGTCTTATTATTACGTCTTACAAAAGCCAAGCACTCTGGCTTTTAAGGAGGATTGGCTTCTTTCCCTGTTGAGCTGTGGGAGTCTACTGGGTTGCATTAGCCCCCCAGGACAACTTGGAGGGCTGCAGTGTCCCACTGCACTCCCATCACCATAAAAAAAAAAAAACCAAACCAAACCCAAACTTGTTTCCCAGTAGCTAGGGCTCAGAACATCCTGACCAGATTGGGTTGAGCTCCTCCCACTTGCTCTTCATAGGCAGGAAAAGAAAGTGGCCTTCTGGCTAGTCACATGGGAGGAGGAGACCCCAAGAAACCCAGTTTTGTTCCTTCCTACGCTCTTATAGGACAAACACAGTTTAGCTCCAGCTTGATTACATGTGGAAGCTCCGGAGCTGCTTCCCTTCTGTTCTTCCTTACTTAGTTCCAGCATGGGCCTATGCCATATAGATTCTTAGAGCTCTTTTCCTTCCCAAAGTCCTCCTTGGAGGAGAAGTAGTTCTCTTCCATGAGCCAGGATTTCACTAGAGGTGAGAGATGCTTGCCAACCAGAGTGTGGGCATTTCAGTGCTGAGGAACAGGCAAATGAACATGTGGAATTCTTACTCAGTATATAAAGAACTGAAGCTTTTTCTGGACTATCCTATCAGTATCCCCATTACTATTCTCCCTAGTTTATTTCCTAGTGCAAAAGGTCAGATTTGCATGTAAACTTGGCCAGGTGGGATATTGCTTTATCTGATGGTTTCCCTGCCTGGCTAATCTCATGACTTTCCATGTTGAAAGGAGACAAATGGAAGGAAGGGCAGTACAAGTAAGTGTATCTCAAGAACATTTCTAGGAGGAAAGAAATGAAATTATTTTTTTGGAAGAAAAAACATAATAATGAATAATTGCAGATTTATTGAGTACAGAAAGGCAGTCCCAAGAGCATATAGCAAGAGGCACAGGGAATTGGTAAGGAAATTAAATGAGATTGGGAGGGAATTTAAAGCTGGATAGAAAAGGATGGGATTAAGATAAATGTCGACAGATAATAAAAACAGCAAGAGGATAGACACACATACAGAAAAGAGGTTGGGGAGAAAGATAAGAGAAGCAACATAAGAGAACACTTGGCTCTTTGTGTCCCTGACCCCAAAGCTTTAGCTCACCAGTTCTCCAGAGAAGGGAGGAATCCCAGTTATATTACCACTTGGCCACCAGGTAGATCAAGGCTTGTCACTGCACTTGTGAAATGGCTGCTGGATGCAGTCGTAGCCAAGAAAAATTGGGAAATACATCTGTGTGCTACTGGAATACCAAAGCTGATCGCTGACCTAGATGGAGCACCTAGACAGGAATTTTCTGCGTTGTCCTGAGAGACTGATGAAAAGTATCACTTCCATACAGCTATCCTCACTTTATATTCTTGAATGGACTTCCCAACTTTAAAGGCTGCTTTTGTTAATGGATCTTGTAGGAAGAAGCTGTAGCATGAGCTTTTGTAGACTTAGAGTGCATCTACGCTATAGAAATAAAGCAGTTTGACACTGCTTTAACTGCATACCCACTCCCACCCACTCCCCAAATCAATCAAGGCAGTACTAAGTGTAGTACTGTTAACAGCGTGAATAGATAACAATCACAAAAAATAAGGGTGCACCTACACTGTAGAAATAGCCCAGTCCACCACTTTTACTGCGGTTGGCTCCATCCTACAGAATCCTGGGGTTTCTAGTTTATTGAGGCACCAGCACTCTGGCAGAGAAGGTTAAATACTTTGTAAAACTACAAATCCCAGGATTCCATAGGATAGAGCATCAGCACTTAAAGTTGTGTCAAATTGCATTATTTCCACAGTGTAGATGCACCCTTAGTCTACTTCTTCAGATGCATGGAGTCTCCTTGCATGGAGTAACATAACTATATCTTTGAACTCTGCTTTAGTTAAGATAATCAGACTTCTGGAAGTAAGAATCCTGGGATTTCCCTATATTAAAAGATAAGTCTTGAGGATCATTATGCCCACAATGAGAGAGGAGGCAACCCAGTCCTCCTTTCTTGCCTATGCCAGAGCCCCAATGCTTCCTACTTTATGGCCCATCCGCTTTGTGCAGCATGCCATTTGTGTTGGAACTGGTTTCCACAGTAACAGCAGCTTCCTCAGTCTGAATTGCACAGTGAGGATAGAGATCCCTATCAGATTTACCCCAGACCAGTGGATGGAACAAATTTGGATTTGGGAGCTCTTAGGTCTGATCTGTAGCTTGGATCAGCCTTAGACAAGGGGTTTGTCTATACAAGCCCATAAAAAATTGAGTTCCTTGTAGTAATGGCATTTCGCAGCAGCTGCAACCTGTCCTAATGGTTTTTCTGCCCCCTTAACCTCCGCGTGCCCACAAGGAAACATGGCAGCAGCAAGTGATTTACTCACGTTTCCACTTATCTGAATTTGCTGCTGACCACTTTTTAAAAAACGCTGTCCAAGGTGCAATTGAGCAGTTTTTCACTTTAACACAAAATCAGAAAAAGGAAAAAAAAAACACAACCAACACCCCATTTTCTCACCTTAGCACTTGCCTGCTAAGGCAAAAATCTAATATGGCGGCAACAGGCACTTACCTTGCTATCAAGTCCCGTCTCCTGCACTTGTCTGGTCAATCAGATTTGCATTTCCTCTTGTCTGGGCAAGCAAATCAGATCGACCTGCTTGTCTTAATGAGCAGAAATGCGCACCCTCACATTGTTTTTTTTTTAAAAAACATGGGAAAAACCGAGAAGGCTTTTCTGTCAAGGTTTTTGCCGGTTTTGGCCTCCCTCCTTCACAATATGGTGAAATCAGGTAGAATGCCATTAAGACAGGTAGGATTCTCCCTGCATTCTGTGAGGAGTTTTTTCACCGTTTGGACAAGCCCGAGGATTTCCTGCAGTGGCAGGAGACTGGAGTCCCTCCCAGTCCTACGTTTTTCTTTCTCTGCCTAACCTACTTCATAGTTGAACAGATAACATAAGAATTTGCAAACAATTTTGTAAGCTGAAAAGTGGAATTGAAAGGTTTAAATATCAGGGTTTTCTCAAAATTCAGAAAAGTAGTTTCAGGGCACAGGATTGTTGAAATTGAAATTAAAAGGATCCAGCCTTGTTTTTGTAAAGCAAACTCCAAAATTGAAAACAGCAGCAGGAGTAGCAGCAGCAGCAGCAGCAGCAGCAAGGAATTAATAATGGAATGTGCTGCATTATCCATTGATACTTCACTGATTCTTAGCTTATTGGATAGAATCCAATAACACCTAGTAGTCTGTGAAAGTGATGATGAATAGTAATAGTAAAATAATATTATCTTCATTATTGGTGGTGGCAGCGGCTTTATGTTACTCTCTTTACAGAAGCATCTCAGTCAAGGAAAAATTGAACTTTTGTTGCTTAGACCTGGAAAATGTCTGTCTGTCCTCTGCTAGGTTGTAATGAGGGACTGCATTTCTGCCCCCGACCTCTTCTGTTTCAGAGGGACTCCAGATGTTTCTGATGCTGCTCCTGAGAAGGCTCCCAGACGTTTGCAGATGAGAGAAGCCGTGCGGCTGTCAGCCATGGAAATTGGCTCAGACTCTTCCAGTGATTGCATCTCTCTGTCTCAGCACCCACTGGCTATTGGCACTATGGCACCTAACAGTACCAGTCTTGGTGACTCTCTGTCCCAGCATCCTCTTTCTTTTTCCGGGCACATACTTACAGAACAGAGGAATTGTAGTGAAGAAGAAACACCTCAGCTCAGAACGTGTGGCAAAACCTTTGGCTCTAAGGATGAGATTTCTGGAGACCTGTGTTCAAAAAAGTTGCCAGTCCAGCAGCCGGCAACTCCTCTACCTCTAGCAGAATCTTGGGGAGCTTTCTCTGGCCAGGATCTGTTCCTTTTGGACAGCGGTGTGCCAGCACCTTTCCTGCTTGAAATCCTGGAAAAGGAAGTAGGGTTATCCAGGCAGCAATTCTTATCTTCTGAGAGTTCTTCCAGTAAAAGTGTTTTGGGAAAGGATCCAGAAGAAAATGATGCGAGTCAGCAAATGGAGGATGCCGTTTTGATAGAGAGGGAGCCAGGAACATTTGTAAAACCAGCTCAGCACGAAGGAGGAACCATTTCTGAGCTTGACTCATTGAAAGTCCTTTCTGATTCAGAAGGAAAGCGTTCTAGAAATGCCAGTGGTGCAGAAAAATTGTCAGGAAAAACTTCACAGCCATTGGTTGCCTTTGGGGAGCAAAGGGTGGGTGTGGGTGACTCTTGCAGTAATACTGGAGTACCTTCTAGACCTTTGCCAAATAAGCTCCAGATGCAGCAGGTCTCTGACATTGCATTTGAAGAACAAAAAAGAAAGCTTGTTTCAGCTCTAGCTGACTGTAGACTTAATGATCCTGTGCCTCTGCAGCCACTCACTGTGGCTGCAGAACATGGCAATACAGGTGGCAAGGAGGTAAACTCTATGGTGGAAACTCAGGTGGGAGCAAGCAAGAATGAATTAACACTCTCTGATTTCAGCATACAGAGAGAGCATAAGGATACTGGAATTTCACCTTCCTTTAATGAGGGATCATTTTTTGGACATCTGGCTCATCCAGTTCATCATTCTACCCCAGGGCTTTTCACAACTCGAAACTTGAGGCAGAAGGCTTCTGGCATGGCCATGCCAGTCAAGTCTGTTCTCCAGTCCCCTCTTTCTTGCTTACGGGAGGAGATTTCTAAGAATTCTTCCGGCGATGCATGTATTCCTTCTGTGGAGGAGCTGCGTGTACTTTCTGTGGATGATACTTGTGTACCTTCTGCTGAAGAGCTTCTTACACTCCAAAGCGAGCAAGAAGCAAAAAATGAAGGTAGTGGAGGTCTCCAAGTTCTTCATCCTCTGAAAGGCAGGATTCAGTCTCTGCCTTCTCTTAATTTCATGGAGAAGGTAGGGGCATGGAACATGAGCCAGTCGGCTGAGAGGATGTCTGATGCTTTGGCTTTACATGACTCCAGTGGCATCTCACCTAGGCAGAAGGCCTACAGTGCCATTGCAGGTTCCATGAACAGCATCTTGTTGAAGCATCAGAGCCAGTTTGATCTCAAGCCAGGGTCGGTGACACTGCTTTGTGGACCAAAGTCCATGGCCAGTCTGCATTCTCATGATAAAAAGTCACCCCATGCTTTACCATTTACTAGGTCTCAGTCTGAAAACTCTGTGATTGCGATCAGCAGAGAAATGTCAAAGACTGAAGCAGGTCGTGAAAAAATCCAAGATGATCATCACCAGCCAACAGAAGACAAGGGCCATGTATCAGGAGCTTCTGAGGTTAAGCAAAGAGAGGCTAATAGAGATGATGCAGAAGATCTGCTTATCCAACGTCATACAGCAGTTTTAGTTTCCACTGTATCCAGTGATGAAGAAACAGTTGAACGAGTTGGAAGTGGCTCTAATCCAGATCATTTTATTACTAGCGAAAGGGTCGCTGAACTCCTTAGAGAAGAAGCTGGTTCTCTTAGTGGTTGCCAAGAAAAGTCTGGTGGCTCTCCAGATAATCCACAGGAGTTGCCAGTCTTTCATCTTCATACCAACCAGATCAGTATGGACCATTTTAGAGATGTTTCACCAGATAGCTTAAATCAGCTAACTGGTTCTGGAACAGGTAGCTTTATTGACTTGAGACTTTCTTCAGGGCAGTCTTCAAGACGATCTTCAGCTGTTTCTGGGAAGTTGCAAAGCAGTTTGGATGATATATTACAAACTCCAGACAACAGAGAGATGAATATAGAAGAGAGAATACCGGTAAGGTCATATTTCTTTTCCAGTCATCGGTTAACTTTCTCTTTGGCAGGCATCACTGCTATGTTTAATTCACTACCATCTTATGTTGTGATTTCTCTGATGGGTATACATAAATTTTTATTCTCACTATTCTACATTAACTATCAGATTGCAGTGAATTGTGGTTCTTTTTGTTGCTTATCAAACTTCAAATACTACTTCTCTAAAAGCTCATTAAAAAAAGATGTTTAATACAGTTGGTCCATGGCACCCATGGATTCAACCATTCACAGCTTGAAAATATTAAAAAAAATCCAAAAAGGAAACCTTGATTTTGCCATTTTATGTAAGGGACACCATTTTACTATGCCATTGTATGTAATGGGACTTGAGCATCCACAGATTTTGGTATCCACGTGTGGATGGGTGTCCTGGAATCAAACTCCAGTGGATAACAAGGGCCTACTGTACTGTACATACATATGCAGGCCTATCTCTGGCAAAGAATCTGCTTTTTACAAAATCTTTTTATGCCTTCCCAGTTCTCCCTTTTCTTCTTTGTCCTCTGCTTAGCTGTAATTTTTTTAGCAGCATTGCAAGGAGGGCTTGAAAAACAAGAGTTTCAGTATTGGGTTATAGCAGCATGTCTGCAGTAAACAGTGCAATAAAAGTTTGAGCTGGGAAAGAGAGGGGTTCTGTTCTAGCCGATCCTATTGTAGCTACATGTGCCTGCCTACAACAGGCAAAGTAAACAGCAGCTGCTTCCAGAATCCCTTACTGAGAATGCATGAATAGCAAAATAGACAGGAAAGGGGAAATCAGATAAGCTTGAGTCACTAGCTTCAAACCGCCCCCCCCCCCCATGTTAAAAAGTACAGTGGGCCCTTGGCATCCGCTGGGGTTTGGTTCCAGGACCCCCCCCCCCCCCGTGGATACCAAAGTCTGTGGATGCTCAGGTCCCATTATACACCATGGCATAGTAAAATGGTATCCCTTATAGTGGTTTGCTTTTTGGAATATATATTTTTTGAGAATATTTTCAAGCTGTGGATGGTGGAATCCACGGATACAGAATCCATGGATATGGAGGGATGACTGTATAAATCTTTAAACTGGGCACCAAAATGGAAATCGTAAGAAAAGTGGAGGCTGCTGAAAGGAAAAAAAAAATATCCCTGGATACATTTTGGGAAGAAAGTTTCAAGTGGTCTTTTGAAGGTTCAGAATGTTTTTGCTCCATGAATGAAGAAGCTGAAAACACAGTCAGTAGTCTCATATGACAATGTCTTGCTGACTGTAAAATGGAGGCTGGGGGATTCAGAGTTTGAATTTTCCTCTCAGCAGAGCATCCTGTGCATACAAAACTAACATTTCAAAGATAGCAATGTGCCCTGGTCATTTTAGAGATGGTACTACATGTCACTGTACCTTAGGATACCTAAAGAATATATCTTATGTGACTTGGCCAATTAGAAAAAAATATATTTTTTAAAAAATAGAAGCCATAGTCATTGTGGCAATTAAAGAACAGGAGACATACAAAAACAGGTCATACAAAAACAGAAGAAACTGCACACTTTTAGGAGGAAAAAAATCTGGAAATGAACACCCATGCAATGTAACATAATTCTAATTAATTCTTTTTCAAAGCAAATAGTGCATTCTTCCAGTTATTCCGTAGCTGCCTCTGGAAAAGACCTCCTCTTTTGCTGATTCCACCTTTATTTTATTTTATTGTTTACCTCCCAAGATGGGACCTAAAGTGGCTTACAACGATGTTAAACAAAACACAGTTAAAGCCCTGATGATACAAAAGTTAAAAATAAATAAATTAACTATCATGTTAAAATACCAATAATTTAAAACACTATTGAATACTTAAAAAAAAACCCCATAACTATAATGATATAAAATGCAGCACACAACCCCCCATTAGAAAACCCTTCTGCCCAGCCATTTAGTTGCCAAATACCTGTTTAAATAAATAGGTCTCTTGCTTCCCCAATTTGTTCTCATGCTTCATTTTTCTCAGTGCTCCAGGTAAAATGCCTTAAATGGCCTTCCTCCCTGGCATGGCAAATTGCACAATTTTCATGTGGGGAGGCAGTTCCAGACAAATGCTCCTATACATAAAAGTGGGAGACTAACAGCCCATGGGAAGGATCGTTCCATTCTAAGAATAAACACACACACACACATATGTACATAAAGTGTTAGCTTTTCTGAAGGAAGGCAGGGTGCAAACATTGAGGCTGTTGGCATGACTGAAAAAGTCCATCAACTGGGACTGCAGATGTGAAGAAACAAGGTTGACAAGAGACATGGGGACTGAGTGATGAGGGACTTAACATTCTGTGACGGTTGCATTAAAGGACTACACTTGACCTCCCCCCCCCTCTCTTCTAGGCAGGTGAGACTCTGTGCCAGGAATCAACTCTGTGATAGACTTCATTAAAAGCTTTCTCACACCAAATACATTCCTGCTTTCTCCATGAAGCTTAAAACAAGTCATTTTTTAAAATAAGAAACACAGTTTTCCTACCTCCTAGTGACTTGTAGGAGCCCTGTCCTATCTTGCCATTTTGCTCATTTTCTCATCCAGCATGTCTGTACCCAGGATACCCCCTTTGCTGATACGTGTAATGATTATCAGTGTTAAAAGGGGACCTCATTGCATCTAGTCAGACTCAACAGGAGTGAGGCAGGATCATCAATCCACCATGGCCACATAACAGCCTTAAAGAACTTGTATCAGGGGGCAATGAGGAGATCAGTGTAGAAGTAAACAAACACAGGGCGAGAAGCAAGGCAGGTCACAAGGTGCAGGGGGATGCAGTGTGTATTAGTCTGGTTGGCTTTATTGGGGTGCGAGAACCCAGTTGTAAGGGGCACTGTGACCTTTGTAAACCTACACACCACCTTTTCCTCACTGAGGCCATTCCAGGGATGCTGAGGAAATGGGAGACAGCGAATGAGCATCCGTGTTGCGTCAGAGAGTAGAGCACAAACCCGTGGGTTCAAATGACAAGAAAAGAGATCCCACCTAAACAGTAGGAAGAACTTAGAGCTGTTTGACAGTGGAATAGACTGCCTCACAGTGTGGTGGACTCTCCATCTTTGGGGTTCCTTCAACAGAGGTTGGATGGGCATCTTTCAGGAGTGCTTTAGTTGTGTATTTCTGGATGGCATGGGGTTGGACTAGACGGCCCTTGTGGTCCCTTCCAACTTTTAAGAGTCTATGATTTCAGGAATAAGAAAATGTTTGCAACCTCCAGCCCCCATCCTACACAGGCTTGCATGCTTTTGTTGGATGCTCACAGCAGTTTCTTGCACTTACAGGCAAGAGGAGAGAACAGGCCCTCTTTGCTGATGCAGCTGGGCCAGTACACCTTCACACGAGGATGCTCATCCCCTTGAAACTAATGCTGTACAGAAAAAGGAGCTCTGCATGTCAGTGCCATGGAGCATCATCCTATAGGTCTAGGGGCTTGTCTACACAGGCAAAAATACTCTGCTTCAAATTGCATTTTCCTGGCCCACAGTGACCCCGCACACATCTTGTTAACACCACACACATATTGTTAAAGGGAAGTAAGAGTGGCATTGCCAGTCACATATTTCCCTTAGGCAAGTTCACTTTGGTGTAAAAGGCCAGTCCTATTATGATCACGTGTCCTGTACTTTGCATTATTTTCAGCCACATGGCTATGGCCGATCCACTGTTTTTTCTTCCCGTCATGCATGCGAATATGCAAATAGGCAGAGGTGCACTAACAATGATATACAAGTATCTGCAGAAACTCATCTTCAAAAAAATAATAGTGACTGCATGCTGGCAAAACATAAATATGAACAGAGGAAGTAGCTGTTCCTGGCAGGAATGACCATAGGTGACCCAAAGCCCCCTCCCTCCCGCTCCACACCGACGCCAAATTGGAGGTGGCCGCACGTACAATAAACTGTTTTCCCCCAGGTAGTTTTTAAAAAATCAGATCTAAACCCTCTGGCACCAATAATAATAATGATGATGAGGAGGAGGAGGAGGAGGAGGAGGATGTTTATTTCTATCCCGCCCCTCTGCAGTGCAATCGGGGTGGCTTACAGTATAAAAACTCCATAATTACCTCAATACCCTAATCCACCCACCCCTTAAAATTATATTAAACTAGAAAAGATTAAAAACATACAATAATTAAAAAAAATACAACAACTAATCACAGCAGCATAGAATAATTCAATGGGAGCTCAAAGGGGGGAAAAACAGTCGAATCTTCGGGCCAGGATAATTCACCCTCAAGAACATTGTGTGTTCTACCAGCCCCCAGTACAATGTGAGTACTTTTTTTGTTGCCTGTGTAGACAAGCCCTAGGAGAGAGAGAATGAGAAAGAGAGAGAGAGAGAGAGAGAGAGAGAAGGATAGCACAAATCTACATTTTATTGCCTTTGCGAACACTCGCTATGGCAAAAATCCAACATGGCGGCAGCGGGCGCTTGCTCTGTAACCCAGCCCCACCCCCTCCACCTGTCCGATCAGTCAGGCTTGCACTTTGTCTTGTATGGGGAAGTGATTCATGTTGAATTGTTTGTCTTTATGAGCGAAAATACGCATGTCACTGGAGCTTTTTAAAAGTCAGGAAAAGCTGTGAATAGTTTTCTCATGCAGTTTTTCCTCTTTTTGGCCCCCCTCCTTTACCATATGATGAGAGAATGTGGGATCCCATTAAAACAGCTCGTTTTCTGAGTGAACTCTGTGAGGAATATTTTCACCATAGAGGCAACCCCTTAGTCACTTTGCCTGAAAATTAGTTTACCTCACAAATCAGTATCAGGACTTCTCAGAATAAGCCATGCTTTTTGTTATGCATTTATGCAATAGATTTCCCCCCTATTCTCTGATATCTCCTTCCTTTTCTAAATATAATTTAATTTTCACCTAATAAATAATATATTTCTGGTAAGAAAGCTGTTGTATGGTGTGTCTTTCATATGGGGAGGAAGCAAGGTATGTGAAATATTGGCTTATTTTTAGTCTCAAAGGCACATGAAGGATTGGAAGCTTTTAAGTGAGTATTTGGATATGTCTTGTGTGTAGTATCTTATTATATATGATAGTTAGAGAAAGTGCTGTGCAAATGAAAGTAGATTTCTTAGCATTTTTCAGTCTCCCCCTTGCCCTTCCTGCAAATTCCTGTCCTATATGCTGTAGAGACTCACCTATGTAGTTATTTCCATCTGTAAATTTTGTTGCGAAGTCTTGTAAAGTATTGGTGGTTGGTGGAATTTCAAATTGCACATTGCATCAGGCCAGGCTGTCTTGATTGCTTTTCTAGATTAATTTTCTTCACTCCTTGCATCAGGTATACCTTCATAACCTTGGCATCGATCAGTCACCTTCATCCATATTGACTCCATTCATGCCTCGAGGACCAATCAGAGAAATTGAATTGTCTCCAACTGAGCTCAGAACACTGAAGGCATCTACTGATTTGTTAACACAGCGCATGCAGTTATCAGAAGGTATGGCGGGAAATAAATGGGGCTTTGTTCATGGTGATTAGGTAGCTGTATCAGAAGCTGTGAATCCTAATAACTAAATGGAACATCCAGTTTCAGAGGCAGCCTGCCTCTGAATACCAGTGGTTGTGGCAGATGTTGGTTTCCTTCATGACCTGCTTCTGGGCTTCCCAGCAACATTGACAAGCCAGGATGCTAGGTCAGGTGAACTCACCTTTGCCTGGTCCAGTGAGGTTCTTTTAGTATTCTGTCACTTTCCCATGCTTAATGCAGAAATTCGTGGTACCAGCGAAGAGCCAGCTGCTCCAGAGACTAGGACATGGGACACTGGGCTCAAACTACAGGAAAAGAGAGCCTGCCTAAACATTAGGAAGAACTTCCTGACAGTAAGAGCTGTTTGGCAGTGGAATGTACTGTCTGGGAGTGTGGTGGAGTCTCCTTCTTTGGAGGTTTTTAAACAGAGGCTGGATGGCCGTCTGTCAGGAATGCTTTGATTGGGTATTCCTGCAGGCCCCAGGGGTTAGACTAGATGGCTCTTGTGGTTTCTTCCAGTTTTTTGATTCTATGATCCTGGTGTCTGTGTCTCTCCCTCCCCCTTTCATATGTTCATGTTTTTACCTTTCAAGTGGTCATTGTCTTCCTGGCTTCCCAAAGACAATACAAGAAGTCCCTATTTATTAGAATTTCCTAGGTTTGACAATGTCTTCAATGTCTTCAAAACTTCCAGTAACTCCTTGCTTTTCTCTGAAGTTTTCTTGTTCAGGGTGAAACAATGTAGGAGCTCATGGGGAATACCTCCTCAATCTTATCTTACTGAATCAGATCTCTATGCAACTTGGAAGCTTATAGGCAGGGTGTGTTGGGGACATTCACGCCTGTTGGTTCTTCAAATATGCTTGCCACTATCACTGTTCCATAATCCTTGTTTGTATCTGCTCTGTGCCTGACATTGTATTTGTAGCATTTTCATTAGTAAGATGTACTGCTCATTCTAACCATTTTTGTTTGTTTGTTTTCTTCCAGGAGACCCTTTCCCTGCACTTGATGCTATGCAGTCGAGCCTTAACTCTTCCAATTTTAGCGGGCCAGTTCCAGCAGGGTCACATACTGGCCCTGGTAGTCCATTGCTCAGAGAGCTTCCCTCACAGCTCTGTCTGCCATCAGTTGCAGAACAGGGCAGTACTGTCTGCCATCAGTTGCAGCTTCGTGATCCCCCAGCACTGCTGTCAGAGGGCAGCCCTGAATCCCCAGCTGCTCTGCAGTCAGCAGAACGGAGCCAAGTAATCCCAGAAGTCCCTTCTGGTTCTCATTCTGAGGAGGAGCAAGCCTTAGATTGTGTACAGGCACAGACAGATAGAATTGATTCAAAGGAGCTTGGAGTAAGTAAAGAGAAACCATTTTCTGGCTCTGAGGCTCAGGAAAATACTGAGAAGGGTATGAGTAGAGAAACCACTTCTTTGCGTTTAATTTCTGAAGAAGAAAGAGATGGTTCCTTTATAGGATCCGGAACACTGACGGAAATTGAGACACCTCTGGCAGAGACAGAAAATAGAACTTCGGGTAGAAACATGAACTGTGGCTCCTCCATTTCCTCCTCCAAAGAACTGGACAACTTATCGAAACAAGTGAAAAACATAAATGGTTCTGGACTAGCCAAGGGAAGCCACACAGGGTTTCAGAGGATGTGGTCATGGGATGAGACACTTAGCAGGCAAAATATTCAAGAAGGCAATATGCGCACCAAAGCCCTTAGCCTCTCTGGTAGCTTAAAATGGGAAGGTTTGCTTGCTGTCAATGTTTGCAGCAACAGGCAAGTTGTACCAGAAAAGGTAAGGCCGACGTGCGAAGCAGCTACTGAAGAGTACAGGACAGCCCAGCCCATAACACGGTCTGAGCCAGAAGGTTGCAACAGTGTAGTGGTAAATAAAAGTCTACTTGCTTCTGGAAATAGTGCTGAAAAGAGCAACTTAGGAAGCCCCAGAGATCTCAAAGAATTCCAGGCTACTTCAGGCATAAAGCCCTGCAACACTCTGGAAAGTGTTCAGCAAGTTTTAGAGAGAACCAAAGAAGGTAGCAACAAAGAGATGGGTAGTGGTCATGAAAGTGAAAATAGCAGCAGCGTGGACTCACTGGGTGTCAAAGTGAAAAATCTTCTGCGACATGAGCGCCCTGTCTTGCGCACAACGTGCTGGTTAGATAACCAGGAACACGGGGGAGGTGATTCGAAACAAGGCTTGGTTGGGGCCACTTTAGCTGGCTGTAAAGGGGCCCCTGGTGCCAGTCAGAGTGACAATAGCAGCAGCGTGGACTCTCTGGCTGCCCGTGTCAAAACTCTTCTGGAAGAGGAGCGCCCTGTGATGCATGCAATTCAGATACTACAGAGTGCTGAAGAAGAAGAAGCTAAAGTCCATGGTAGGTAACTGACCCTCAAGAGCTCTCTAAAGCATAACTCCTGGGTGTATAAGCATCGGAATGCAACACCCATCTCCTCATTGAATGGATAGGAAAATTTAGCTGGAGCCCTTGAAACTGTATCTTCCTCTTCTGTGGTGGTTAGAATGTTGCTGTGGCAGTATCTTAGACCCACCAGAAGCCAAGAACCCTGGATCTATAGGACACCTGAATCCACAGTACAGATTTAGGCTTCCTGGGGAACTGCTGTGGTGGAATACAAGATGTGAGGGAGTGGGGCTTTGCATAGACACTACCAGCGAACCCTCCCTGCCTCCCTTGCAGCTGTTACCACTACATAGGTTTAGGAGGGAAAATGGGATGGGCTAAGAGACCCAGGAAAGGCTATAGGGAATTTCAGAAGCTGTGAAAACAAGTTAAAAAGAAGTTCAAAACCATTTTCTTAATTCCATACTTCAAGCTTTTTGTATTGGAGGGTAACAATAGCGGGGGGAGAAACATTGTAGAAAAACAGTCCTGTCCATTTGCCTGGAAGGTGGCCTTTCCTATCCAGTGACTTCAGTGCATGTTATCTCTGGCTTGTATTTACAAATAGCCATCTAGTTTCCAGTCCACAGTGAAATGAATAGTTGTTTGTGTTCAGTTGCTTGCGGGATAAGAACCAATTTGGTTCCATAGTGGAATAATCATATAATTATTTGATATCTTGGGCTACTGAAGTCCTCACTGGAAAGACGCACACACAGGACTGGCTTTTTTAAATTAGCAGTTTGGGCAATTTGTCTGGCAGCAGGAGTTTGCCATTGGCTAGGTTCACAACATGACAAGCAGTGCAGTAAATGTAAGCATATCTTTTGGAAGTGGCCCCAGGCTGCCTACAGTTAGGAGTTGAAGGACAGAAGGGAAAAATCAGTGAAAATATTGATAGATAGTGTGGCTGTTGTATCCATGGGCTCACGGTCCACAGATTCAACCTACCATGGACTCAAATATACACAATACATTTGATTCCATGATGGGCAGCACACTAGCTTGCCACCCACTTCTGGCTTTGAGGTGGCGGGTTCCTTCTCAAAGCAGAAGTGGGTAGCTGGTAGGGCTTGCTGCTGCCTCCGCTGCTACCCTCTGCCATTTTAAATAGGGACTTAAAAGCCTCGTATCATATTTGCAGTCTCTGCGAGGCTTGCAGAGAGACTGCAAACACAACGCAGGGCTTGCAGAGAGACTGCAAATGTGATATGAGGCTTTTAAGTCCCTATTTAAAATGGTGTTGGGGCAGTAGTGGAGGCAGCATTTTGTCCCCCCCTCCCGACCTCTGGGGAGCACACCAGCTGCCTGGTTCTGCTTTGTGAAGGAACCCCACTGCCTCAAAGGCAGAAGCGGGTGGTTGGTGTCCCCAGAATGTACCTGGAGTTTGCTGCTGCCTCCACTACTGCCCAACACCATTTTTAATAGAGACTTGAGCATGTACATACTTTGGTATCCACAGGGGGTCCTGGAACTAATCCCCCATGAATACCAAGAGCCCACTGTATTTGATGCACTGGAAAGTTAATGGGAAGTTAATATACTGGAAGGTAAATGACATTTTTGTCACGTTCTGCATTTGAATCTATTCAGAAATTAAAATAGTGCCGAAATTTAAGTAACTTTCCCTAAGCAATCATGCACAAGCAATTCCAGGCTAACATGAGGTACGCTAATATTGTAGTTCTGTTACATATTTCACTATACTTTGTGTTCGTTCTCTAGTCCATCAAACAAAATATCAGGAAACAGACTGATTTTCTGCGATCTGACTAATAAGGATGAGACAAAAAGGTTATTCAACTTGTATTATAATAGAAAAATTGCCAAAATTGCATTTTCTGAATCAGTGTGCAAGCAAGCATGCTATCCTTCAATATATGCATGTAACACAATTTTGTGGTGCATTTTCCAAACAAAGAAGTGTGTATTAGTGAAAAAATGTGTAAAAGAAAGAAAGATTATTAAGTTTTATGTCTTGACGATTGTCTCACTTAGGTGAAAAATGCTTGTAGAAAACTGCCTATATTAGGTAAAAACATCTACATTAGGAAAAAAGTGCACAAAATGCATGTACGTTTTTTTGTTCAGACTATTTTATAAGAAAATACTCTTTAATGCAGAACTGGGATGGAATGAATTGTGGACTGTAAAACAGAGAAACCGAGAAACCCCAAAATTGACAGATTCACCCATCCCTATTCTCCAACAGCTTGTGTGAAACTGAAGCGGGCTCCTCAACCTCCAGACTCTGTGCCTGATCTAAGTGAAGAAGACCGACGGATGGTAGAACAAATCAAGAGAGAGCAACGTCTGAGTGTCAGGACAGCTGGAATTCTTAAGGTAAGCCCAGGGACACTGGCAGACAAGATGGAGGAAGCATTGAAACAACAGACTTAAAAAAGGAGTCTTGTTTAAAGCAGTAATTTCTTGCTACCAGTGTGCACTGTAATGACATCTTAGTGAAAGTTTCACATCGGTTGGAACATAAGTGAAATGTTATGAACTAGCTGGACCCGGCGTACCATGTGCTGTTAAAAAAAACTCCCCCCAAAATGGCCAGTAGACCTCACACCCGGTTGCCTGGTTCCTGTCACAGCGGCAGCAGCGGCTTCCTGCTGCCGCCACTGCCAATTGGCTGCTTAGGTCCTATCACAGAGAGAATAGAAAGAATAGAGAGCTATTACAGTGTAGAGTTAAATCATAAGTGGGAATTGTGCAGCCCTGAGACATTGGTGAACTGGAAAGGCGTGTAGCCTTAGTAACTCTAGCCAATGTAGCACATTGTTTGGTTGCTCCCAGTATGCAGAATGGCCATGGGTGGCAGGAGTGGATTGTGAGGTAGAGAGAGAATTTGCATGTGGGTGGTGATTGGCTGAGGGAGTGACAGGAGAGGCCAATCAGCACACTGAAAGAGGCAACATACCTAAACCCATTGTGCATACCCAGGACGCAACATACCTAAGGCCACTGTGCATACCCAAGAGTTTTATATATACAGACTAGCTGGACCCAGTGTACCATACGCCATTAAACAATGACCAGTAGATCTCACGCCTGGTTGCCTGGTCCTGTCACAGTGACGTCCCGCCGCCAGTTGACTGCCTGGGTCCCGTCACAGTGGGAATAGAAATAATATTACTGTGTAGACATAAATCATAAGTGGAAAATGTGCAGCCCTGAGACACTGGTGAACTGGAAAGTCCCTTAGCCTTAGTAACTATAGCCAACACTGCAGCACATTGTTTGGTCGCTCCCAGTATGCAGATTGGTCATGAGTGGCAGGAGTGGATTGTGAGGTGGAGAGGGAATTTGCCTGTAGGTGGTGATTTGCATGTGGGTGGGTGGTGATTGGCTGAGGGAGTGACAGGGAGCAGCCAATCAGCACACTGAAAGAGGCAACATACCTAAACCCATTATACATACCCAAGAGCATTATATATATAGATTGGGTAATTGTTTATCAGAATACTTGGAAGGTCACCTTCCCTGTATTATTCCTGCTGCTGTTCTCATTCTGAAGGCTACAGCTCACTTCTGTGCGTCTGCTGCAAAACTATGGGTGCCTTAAGAAAAAAAAAAGGATCTTTATTGCAATTGTCCCAGGAATCTAGAACAGGAGTGGGGAAAGTGTGAGCTGTGAGCCCCAGCTTTGCAACCCCTGAAGCCTCCCATCCATCCTCCAGGCCCCCACCCTGCAATTATATGAGGAGCAGCTTAGGGAGCTGGGCATGTTTAGACTGGGTTAAGGGGCATGATAGCCATTTTTAAATATTTGAAAGGATGTCATATTGAGGATGGAGCAAACTTGTTTTCTGCTGCTCCAGAGACTAGGACACGGAGCAATGGGTTCAAACTATAGGAAAAGAGACTCCACCTCAACATTAGGAGGAAGGAACTTCCTGACAGTATGAGTTGTTCAACAGTGGAACGTGCTGCCTGGGAGTGTGGTGGAATCTTTTTCTTTGGAGGTTTTTAAACAGAGGCTGGATGGCCATCTGTTAGGAACGCTTTGCTTGTGTATTCCTACAGGGCAGGGGGTTGGACTAGATGGCCGTTGTGGTCTCTTCCAACTCTATGATTCTATGAATTTTTAGGCAGTTCCCCTCCCCCACCCCACTGAAAACAGATACATAGAGAAAGCCTCCCAAACACACAAAAATATGCAGAATCTTGCCCTCAGAACATCCCAACTAAATACCTCTGTTTTCATTGGAGTCCTTCTCAAATTGATGACAGAAAGTGCAGCATCACCTCTGGTTGCCATTTTGAGAGGGACTGAAGAAAAAAACAGACCTAATGGTGCAGTGTGTGGGGAGTGTGAACTCGGATATCTGGGGGCGGGGGGTTGATCTCTCATCCCATACAGAAATGGTGTCACATCATTCGTGTTTTCGTTTTTGTACTACTTTTGTCTTTTTTGAGGAAGGGAGGATTCTGGAGTGTTCCGGTGTGGGGAGAATGGAGCTAGCAACCTCACCATGTTTCAGATGATTTTTTTTTGTTTCCTTTTAAAAAAAAGATGGGTTTGGGAGCTTTGGGTGTGACCTGGGAAGCTGAAAGGAGTTTGGGCTATGCTTTGCCCCACCTGTGGTGTATATGTGTGGCTTCTGTCTGAGTCCTAGGGCGTAGTCTGGGGTGGTTGGGTGGGAGAGTGCAAGTAGCCAATCCAAGGCAGGGTGGATCTATACCTCAGAGGTGCTATAATTCCCAGGAACCAAGAAAGGGGATTGGAGGAAATTTTGTTTGTCCCTCCCACACTTCTGCATGCAAAGGTGAGGGTGAGAAATCAGCCTTGTTAACATGGAAAAGTATATGAGAAGTAATCCAGTCTCTTGGGCGATAGTGGGAAAGACGTAGTGCGTCAAATTCCTCTTTCATGCATTCAGTATTGCTGCTTCATGCTCTTGAATAACACACAGATAGAAATGCTTATTGATTTTCTATGTGTTTGTCTTGTTTGTTCTCAGCCTATGATAACGGGGACTCTTCTGCTGGTGCTAACATGGGGGTGAGGCGACTGGGGTCTGGCTATCCAGCATGGTTTGATTCTTTGACTAATCCATCTCGATACTGTTTCACTTTTTCTCTTAATTGCAAGCAGTTTCCACTGCGGGAAGCCGACGCTGCTGATGCTAAATTTCCTGCATCCATCTGAAGGAGAGTTGTTTACTTACTTGACTGTTTGCTGTGTGATCTTTGCTGTGTGAAGATGGATTTTATCTTAGCCTCTCTTTATGAAACGGGCTGAGTTTCCCCTCCCTACCTGTTAGGTTGCGTTTATTTATTCAACCAGAGGGTATCTCTTCTCAGTTATCCTCAAAGCAGCATTACAGTTTGAGTATCCCTTATCCAGAAATCGGAAATACTCCAAAATCCAAAATAGTCCATATGGGTGGCTGAGATAGTGGCACCTTTGCTTTCTGATGGTTCAGTATACACAAACTTTGTTTCATGCACAAAATTAATAAAAATACTGTGTATAAAATTACTTTCAGGCTATGTGTATAAAGTGTGTATGACACATGAGTGAATTTCATGCCAAGACTTGGGTTCCTTCTCCAAGATTCCTCATTATGTATACACAGATATTTCAAAATCCGAAAACAAACGAAATCCAAAACATTTCTGGTCCCAAGTATTTTGGATAAGGGATACTGAACCTGTAGCAGCTTCTCTGTTATCTTTCTGGGGTTCATATATGGTTTGTTGTGAACTACAGAAAGTGAAGACTTTTTAAAAAATTGACAGTCCACATCCTTATTGTGCCAAGAAGTATACAGTACTTGCTTCTCTTTAGCTCTGAATTTTCTATTTATTATTAACAAGAAAGGCCTGTGGATGTAGAAGCTTACTGTGCTATGTTTACCTATACATTATTTAGATGAACATTCAGTCAAGCTGGGTGATACTGGAGATATTTGAAATATCTTTCAGATCTAGATTAGAAGTTACCCATTTCCTTGAAGCTATCCAGAGGTGCTTCTGCAGATAAATGAACATCTCTGCTTTTGTTGTGGACTTTTTCCACTTTTGTAAACACATGCAGAATTCAGAGCAGGCTGTATGAATTTTTTTCCCTTGGCTACATGAGAGTGCTAGTACAGTAGGCTCTCCGTGTCCATGGGTTTGGTATCCACGGATCATCTTGTTGGATATCTAAAATGTCGCCACCGCATACCAAACATGGCAGCTCCCATACCTAAAATGATGACACCCATAACAAAAATGGCAGCACCCATTAATTTATATAGGAATCAACCATCCACATTTTTTTGGTATCTGTGGGGGGTGGTGGTTCAGAACTGAACCACCATGGATACATAAGACCTACTGTATATTCAGCTCTAGCGACTTCGATTACCTCTGACCTTACCATTCTGTACTCTCAGTCTTTCTTAATTTTTCATATATTTCTGCCAGCTCTTGCTTATGGGTATGTCCCTGAAAAGCATTGGGGAGTGACTAGTTCTGAAAGCATTTTCATTTGTGTACTTCCACAAGAGTACTTTCAAAATATTCTTGTTATTTTGGAAGGAAAAATATCTCTGGAAGTGATCCCAAATATTTTTGTGGAAATATTTTCGGGAAAGGTGAAGTTGAAGGCTTTCACAGCCGGCATCCATAGATTTTCCTTGGTTTTTTTCCGGGCTGTGAGGCTGTGTTCTGGAATAGTTTCTTTCTGATGTTTCGCCTGCATCTGTGGCTGGTATCTTCAGAAAATGGTTGGGTAGGAGTGTGTGTGAGGTTTATATGCTGTCAACCCCTGTTGGGGAGAATATGTAAATTTGTGTAATTGAATGTTTAGTTTCTGGGTATAGAAATGCAAGGCTTGTTAGTGTCTGTTTGGCTAATGGTTGGTTGATGGGCCATTATCAGGGGGAGTTCCAGCAGATAATGGCCCATCAACCAACCATTAGCCAAATAGACACTAACAAGCCTTGCATTTCTATACCCAGAATCTAACCATTCAGTTACACAAATTTACTTATACTCCCCTGCAGGAGTTCATAGCATATAAACTCCACATATACTCCTACCCAACCATTCTCTGAAGATGCCAGCAACAGATGCAGACAAAACGTCAGAAAGAAACTATTCCAGAACACGGCCTCACAGCCTGGAAAAAAACCAAGGAAACTATTTCTGGAAAGGATTTTTCAGCAACATTAGGTGTGGCATGTGGTGTCCTCTTCCCGGATCAATTAATGAGAAAAGGAAAGATTTTTGTGATAGAGGGGGAAGGAAACTTACAGATTAGTTGTCATGGCAGTAGTAGGTGTTCATGTAGATCTCACTTCCTACTAAGGAAGCCTAACACTAGAGATCACTTTTCAGTGACATTTAATAAAACAGTTAAATAAAACCTCATCCAGTCTTTCTCATGAGGCGGATTTCACCTTTCAGTGAATGCCATTCTACTGGGAATTGTAAAGCACAAAGGACAGTTATACTTATTTGAAGGATATGAACAGTCTTGTGAAATTCCTTCCCTGGGTAAATCTACCAACCCCTCTTTTCCATTTTTAGGTGGTCTCTGAAACTCTTCTATTCCTTAAGGTGCTTTGCTGTTTTTCTGCTGACTCTTTAGATTGGTTTGGTGGTGTGTGTGTGTTTTTAATGTTTGTTTGATTTTAACATTCTGTTGTTACTATGAACTTTCTAAGTAGTTTTTGAAAAACTTTGTTTTACTGTAATTTTATGTCAGTCATTTGTATCCTTCCATTAAGAAGAAATACTTAGTCTAACTTATTACAAGTAGTGGGAGGAAATGCTGGAGAGTACTGATGTCTTCATAACTTGTACACAAATCATTTTCTTTAATATGGGTTGTCAAGCTTCATTCCTAGTATCTAACAACTTGTCTATACCACTACAACTTCTTGACACAATATACTTTTCTGGAATCTGAAGGCTAAATCTATCTGTTGCTCCCAACTAGGATTGGATCCATTGAAACAATGGGATTTATATACATGTTGACTTTACATTCAGCAGTTAATTTCCTGGGTGTACTCTAGTCAAGGTAGGCCTAAATATCCTAAAGGCACCAGGTTCCATCTGATCTTGGAAGCAAAGCAGGATCAGCCCTGGCGAGTATTTGGTTGGGAGGCTGCCAATCAATACAAGGTGTTGTAGGCTGTATTTCTGAGGAAGGAACTGGCAAAACCACCTCTGAGGATACCTTGCTTAAGAAAACCCTATGAAATTAATGGGGTCGCCATAAGTCAACAGGCAAATTGAAGGTGCATACAGATACCCTCTACGTGGGACTAGCAACTAGTTTAGCCCAAAGTTTGCTGTGAAATTGGCTTAGAAGTCTGATTCCCATGAGACTGTGGGATGGAATCCTATATCTTGCTGGCTACATGCAACCCCTAGGTCCCTTCAGAACCCGCCCCTCCCCAAACCAATAATTTTCCAGGCTAAAAGAATAGCTTGCAGGGATGTGGCTGGTGGTGGTGGGGTTCTGCATTAAAACAAGGAGCAGAGGGCTGAAAGTAAAAAAGAATTTTTACAAATATGGAAGTAGACTTTTGGCCACCTCCAGATGTTGTTTGGGAGCTGATGTGGTCTTTGGTGGCTCTTGGACTTGGGAGCTTACCCATATTTTATCTACTTGCTTCTCTTCCTCCTTCCCTGCCCCCCACCAAAAAATTAGATACTGACATTTTAATTGGAGATGATTTAGATTAGGAAACTTTCTACAGCATAAAGGTCTCTGGTGTAGCCATTATGGCATGGCAGTTTTTGTCACTCTTTTATCATTTATCATTTAACATTTATCTCAACACCACATGCCACAAATTCAGCATGACAACAGTGAATTAAAATTACTTATTTTATTGCTTATTTTATTGCTTACTTTAATGAGCAGAGCTCTAGATCTGCTACAGGAGAGCTGTTTTAATGAATTATGCATGTTGTAAATTTCTGTCTCTCTTGGATTCCTAACAGGGTCAGCTGTGGAGAAATGGAAGTGTTTCTAGCCCTGAATCTATTTCAAAGCTCAGCCCAGAGTTCTCAAAACTTTCAAGTGGCAATGAGCTACAAAAGCCCATTCATACACAGAATTTCCGACTAACTGAATTTCCAAAGGTAAATACAATTCAGGCTAGGCCAAAGTGTGGCACCGACTGTGCCTTTCAACGTGAGCCAGAGACAAAGTCCTTAAGCAGAATACAAAGCCATGCCTACAACCCACTTCAGACAAACTCAGATACTTTCTTGGTCTCTGGACACAATGTTCATGTTCCCCTTGGTAATGCCATAGACACAAATCTGATGGAGCTGACCAGCGCCTCCAAAGCACTCGTAGGAGATGAGGTGAAAGCATCAGCCCAGGCAAAGTTGACTGTCAGCAACTTTTCCACAGAACCTGCCAAGCAAATTACTTCTATCACATTCACATCCCGCAAGAGGTCATATTCTCCTCCTGCTTCCTTCTCTGGCCTTCATAAAGCCACTCCTTGTGATTTGGTACCTTTGGAAAGCCAACCTGTTAACAATGAGCAGCTGAAACCTAGTCAGCCACAGCAAGAAACTTTAAAACCCTGCGTGTTGGCAAGCACAGCAGCTATTCATCTTCCAGATAGTAGCGTTGGGTTTTCCTCAGGCAGAGACTGCCATCAAGACATACCCATAGTTGGTGTCAAAGACAAATCTCATCAAGAAAAGTGCACTACATCAGTAGAAAAATCCCAAGCCAGTTGTATTGAGCAAAAGATCCACCTTCCAGAGGACCATAAGGAAGCTCAGCCTTCTCCTCAAGTACTTAACCACCTGAGGAGATCTGACACACCTTTAGGTGATGTTTGTGATAAAAAATTAAACACAAAAGGAATGATGGTTGATTTGTCCTTTTCCATCAGTGTCCCTCAACAGAAGACAGATGATGTTTGCAACCAAGATAGGTCTGCAGATGGCAAAGGAAGCTTTTCCCTCACCCCTGAACCTAAAGGCAAAGAGAGCCTATTGATAAAAGAAAGGAAATGTACTTTTGATTCACATTTGGGTAGGGCTGGAGACCTGGATGTAGGAAGCAGCAGTCCATTACCACCACCTTCTCCAGACCCCAAAGCAACAATCATGCCAGGGTCTCCTTCATCACCAACCAGGAAAGCCCTATCTGGTGTTCACATTACTTTATCTCCGAAGCGTAATGATTTGGAGCTTCCATGTCGATTGGACGCTAGAGCTAAAACAAGACAGGTTGATGGAGTTAAGAGTAATCTTCAGCCAGCCACTTCAAATGCTCCAGCTATGTCATTAGAAGCTGCCTCTAAGTCAAAATCCATTGAACTTTCTCCAGAGGTTCAGGAGTCTTCATATTTCCCAGCACCACTAGCACCAGATTCTCAGTTCAAGCAACCCCCTGTTCCAGTTGTAGCAGAACTAGCCCCAGGCCAAAGTCAGGACCTGTTCGAAAGCAGGCAGAATTTTCCAGGTGCAAATCAAAGCAGTGCTAGAAATCTGAGATTTGGTGGGCAGCGTCTGGAAGAAAACTCAAAGACCACTGCTGCTTCTCAAACAGAAAGGATGTCATCAGACGCCATCACTCAGATAACAACAGAAAGCCCTGAAAAGACAACCTATTCAGCAGAGATATTTGTAAGCAATGATAACAGCGAGACGGCTGTTCCAAGACCTCTTCAGAAGAGACATGAAATCACCACAGCTGCTGATGTCAGCCAGAGATCCATTTTGAACAGACAGGCTGGTGAGAAATCTAATTTGTTCTTTGGTCTGAAGACTCATAGTAATGGGTAGAGGAGGACATTTGTGATGGCAGGCTGAAAAATTCATGTTTGGCTTAGATAAAGTTATAGTGGGTGATGGCTGACTACCCAGCCTTGTGTAGAGGGAGTTTCCTATTTGAGTGAGAGAAGAACACAACATGGTCGTATTTCAATGTTTTATATGGATAAGAAGTAATAGCTTCTGTTGTAGGTGTTTTTTTAAAAGAAATATAGGAGTAAATATCCTTCCCAATTTACTACCACTGATCTGTTTATCATTCTACTTGCGTGTGCAGAACCTTTCATGAGCATTCAGGCTACCAAGTCCCTTGCTGCTTTTATATTTGTTCATAGTGGAAGCTGAAAAAGAACAGCTATGTAAGTCCATAATTGTGCAGTGATTCAAATGCACATTTCTTGAGTCCAAACAAATAGCTGAGCTGACTGGCTGTTGCATTTATGGATGTTACATTATGACATATCTTTCCGAAGCAGAGTGTCATCACTTTGGGTGTTGTTGCTGTTGCTATATTTATTTATAATCCACTTTTTTCCCAAGGCTGGGACCCAAAGTGGCTCACACTTTTAAAAAAACACAGAATTAAAACATACAAAAAGTATACATTAAAACAGAATTAAAGTAATTATATTATTAAAACAATATCAAAATATTTAAGAGAAGGAAATATACTTAAAAGTATTAAACACTTTTTTTTAAAAAAGATAAAAAGCTTTTAAAAACAATTCAATAAAACCATACAGCACCCCCTAGCCTGTTCTTTAAAAAACTGTTTTGAAAGCCTGCCTGAATAAAAAGGTTTTGGCCTGATGCTGGAAGGACAACAGGGAGGGAGCCAATCTAGCTTCCCTGGGGAGGGAGTTCCAGAGTCTAAGGGGCAGCCACTGAAAAGGCCCTCTCTTGCGTCCCCACCAACTGTACTTGAGATGGTGGTGGGACTGAGAGAAGGGCCTCTCCTGATGATCTCAGGGCCTGGGCTGGTTCATAGAGGGAGATACAGTGTGCCAGATAGCCTGGACCTGAGCCATATAGAGCTTTATAGGGACATAGAGTGAAATAATACTGTGATAGCATGTCCCCTCCCCAGATTCTTTTTCAAAGCCCCCCCCCCCAATTCCTTACACTTCAAGTCACTTTTGAGTCCATACCTCTTGATTGGTGCTGGCTTTTTGTTATAGACACCAAAGTCAGTAGCAGTGGAAAAGTATGGTTACACATTTGTATTAAATATAACGGCTATATTACACAGAGTGTTGTGAGGTGCTTTGTAAAATAAGCAAAATAGAGGAAACTCAGAACTGTTGGCCAGATGCCTCTTTACTGCAGAAGCCTACCTTTGTTGAAGTCATGCCAGACTAATCTCATCTCTTTTTTTGATAAAGTTACAAACTTGATAGATGAAGGGAACACAGTGGATGTAGTATATCTTGATTTTAGTAAGGCTTTTGACAAGGCCCCCCATGATATTCTTGCAAAAAAGTTAGTAACCTGTGGGCTAGACAATGCAACTGTTAGGTGGATTTGTAATTGGTTGACTGACCAAACCCAAAGGGTAGTGACCAATGGCTCCTCTTCATCCTGGAGAGAAGTGACCATTGGGGTGCCACAGGATTTTGTCCCCAGCCCAGTGCTATTCAACATCTTTATCAGTGACTTGGATGAGGGAACAGAGGGTATGCTTATCAAGTTTGCAGATGACACCAAATTAGGAGGGGTAGCTAATACCCCATAGGATAGGATCAGAATCCAAAATGACCTGAACAGATGAGAAAGCTGGGCCAATATTAACAAAATAAATTTTAACAGGGAGAAATGTAGGATACTACACTTGGGTAGTAAAAATTAAATGCACAGATACAGGATGGATGACACATGGCTTGAAGGCAGTACATGAAAAAAGGATCTAGGAGTCTTAGGGGACCACAAGCTGAACATGAGTCAGCAGTGTGATGCGGCAGCTAAAAAAGCCAATGCAATTCTAGGCTGCATGAATAGGCTAAAAAGACCAATGCGATTTTGGCCTGCATCAATAGAAGTATAGTGTCTAGATCGAGGGAAGTAATAGTGCCACTCTATTCTGCCTTGGTCAGGCCTCACCTAGAATACTGTGTCCAGTTCTGGGCACCACAATTCAAAAAGGATAATGACAAATTGGAGCATGTCCAGAGGAGGGCGACTAAAATGGTGAAAGGTCTGGAAACCATGCCCTATGAGGAAAGACTTAGGGAGCTGGGTATGTTTAGCCTGGAAAAAAGATGGTTAAGGGGTGATATGATTGCCCTGTGTCACATTGCGGATGGAGCAAGCTTGTTTTCTGCTGCTCCAGAGACTAGAACATGGAGCAATGGATGCAAGCTCCAGGAACAGAGATTCCACCTCAACATTACTTTTTGACAGTAAGAACCGTTCAGCAATGGAACACACTCCCTCGGAGCGTGGTGGGGTCTCCTTCCTTGGAAGTATTTAAATAGAGGCTGGATGGCCATCTGTCAGGGATGCTTTGATCGTAATTTCCTGCATGGCAGGGGGTTGGACTGGATGGCCCTTGTGGTCTCTTCCAACTCTACAATTCTATGATTCTGTGATCAAGGGAAATAATAGTCCCACTGTATTCTGTTTTGGTCAGACCTTACCTGGAATACTGTGTCCAGTTCTGGGCACCACAATTCAGGAAGGATATTGAGAAGCTGGATCCTGTCCAGAGGAGGGCGACCAGGATGGTGGGTGGTCTGGAAGCCATGCCTTATGAGGAGCAGTTTAGGGAGCTGAGCATGTTTAGTCTGGAGAAGAGAAGGTTGAGAGGGGACTTGATAGCTATGTTTAAATATTTGAAGAGATGTCATACTGAGGATGGAGCAAGCTTGTTTTCTGTGGCTCTAGAGATTAGGACACGAAGCAGTGGGTTCAAACTACACGAAAAGAGTTTCCACCTAAACATTAGGAAGATCTTCCTGACAGTAAGAGCTGTTCGGCAGTGGGATACGCTGCTTGGGAGTGTGGTGGAGTCTCCTTCTTTGGAGGTTTTTAAACAGAGGCTGGATGGCCATCTGTCGGGAATGATTTGCTTGTGTATTCTTGCATGGCAGGGGGATGGACTGGATGACCCTCGAGGTCTCTTCCAACTCTATGATTCTGTGAAGGGTTGCTTCAGCAGTTTTTAGTTTTCCTTCCACTAAGCTCTGGAAGTTTGTTCATTTTTGCAGTCTCACTGTATTATTTATTACTTGTGTGTATAAAATCTTGTTCCTAGTTAACACAAACCTCAACAAATTAGAAGGCTGGGCCAAAACTAACAAATTGAATTTTAACAGGGAGAAATATAGAGTACTACACTTAGTCAGTAAACATGAAATACACTGATAGAGGATGTGCGACACCTGGTTTGATAGCAGTGCATGTGAAAGGGATCTAGGAGTCTTTGCAGACCACAAGCTGAACATGAGTCAGCAGTGTGATGTGGCAGCCAGAAAAGCCAATGTGATTCTAGGCTTCATCAGTAGGTGTATGGTCTAGATCAAGGGAAGCAATAGTGCCACTCTATTCTGCTTTGGTCAGACCTCACATGGAATACTGTTCTGGGCACTGCAGTTCTGGAAGGATATTGACAAGCTGGAACATGTCCAGAGGAAGGTGACCAAAATGGTGAAAGGTCTAGAAACCATGCCCTATGAGAAGTGCCTTAGGGAGCTGGGTATGTTTAGTCTGGAGAAGAGAAGATTAAGAGATGGCATGATAGCCATGTTTATATATTTGAAAGGATGTCATATTGAAGACAGAGCCAGCTTGTTTTCTGCTGCTCTAGAGATGAGGATACGGAGCTACAGGAAAAGAGATTCCATCTAAACATTATTTTTATTTATTTATTTATTTATTTATACCCCGCTCTTCAGCCACAAGGCTATCAGAGCGGCTTACAAATTGTTTTAAGCAATAGCTATTTACACATCTACACTGCATTAAACAGTTTCCAGTGTGTGTTAGCTAATTGCCCCCCACAAGCTGGGTACTCAATTTACCGACCTACGAAAGGATGGAAGGCTGAGTGAACCTTGGAACCGGCTGGAATCGAACTTGCGACGTGGTGGCTTGCAGTACTGGCATTTAACCACTGCGCCACCAGGGCAGAACTTCCTGACGGTAAGAGTTGTTTGGCAGCGGAATGTGCTGCCTTGGACTGGGGTGGAGTCTCCTTCTTTGGAGATTTTTAAAGAGAGGCTGGATGGCCATCTGTCGGGAATGCTTTGATTGATTTGCATGGAAGGGGTTGGACTAGATGGCCCTTGTGGTCTCTTCCAACTCTATGATTCTAGTTTCTTTTGATGTCTACATATTTCACCATTGACACTGAATACTACACCTTTCCTGCCAGACACATTTAGCATGCAGCAGGGGATGGGACACCTATGGCTGTCTAGAAATCAGCAAACTACTATTTCCATCATATTTCATCCTTGGCCAGACTGTCTAGGATTGATGGAACTGAAATTCAACAACATCTGGAGGGTAACAGATTCCCATCCCCCAGCGTACCGCAACCTTGTTCATTGTCTGCAATTTAACTTCCAAATATTAAAGCCAGCGTTCTTGAGGAGTTACTCAGGAAAGCTTCAGAGAACCCGGTCTTCCTTCAAGGTGCAATAATGTTTGTAGTGAAGCGGTAGTGATGTAGATTTGCTTGAATCAAATTTAATAATCAGCTGTGGGAACTGTTGACTTAAAGATTCTCAGTACAATGATGTTAGGTGGCTGCTACCTTGAGAGTAAGTGCCTGATAGGTTGGATCTTATGGATGGTTCAGACAGCTGTATGGGACTGTTTTCCTTCCTGCATGCTGAAAGTGCAGTTTTTGACGGGAGAACAGTTAAATACATTGCAAAGATATCTGTTATTGTGCTAACACCAAGAAGAGTGTTACAGTTATAAATATCAATGTAAAAGCAATGTGATTATGCTCTGGCTCCTCATATCACATCTTATGTTTTCTTCTGTCGTCATGTTCTTGTCCAGTGTAGATCTATTATGGGGCTGTCCCCACTTCCTCCTCACAATGGGCTGGAGGATGGGTCATTTCTAATCCCACTGCCCAGACCCTTCTCTGAGGAAGTAGGAGATAATGCCCAGCCTGGTCTCTCTCTCTCTCTCAAAAATAAATAAATATTTTTTTTTTAAAAAAAATCCTGAAATCATAGAAATCATAGAATCTTAAGAGTTGGAAGGGACCACAAGGGCCATCTAGTCCAACCCCATGCCATCCAGAAATACACAACTAAAGCCTGTTTCCTACTGAGCAAAACAGAGAGCACCTCAGTATCTTGGCCACTGAAGAGGCAGAAAAATTTATAGGTAAGGAAGTTTTCTGTTTTGTGTGTCAGGGAAGAACTGGTTGCCTAAATCTACTCTAGAAACAGTATAAATTAGTGCTCTAGGTACAAGTATAGTATGTGCCTGTGGCAGGACTGAGGCTATCAGACTGCTGTATTGTATGAAACTCATCCAAAGTGTGTGAATGAGCATGGTATCCTAACTGAAAGTCTGTTTCTATTTCTGTAAAGAAGCAATGGGGGTCTTACTAGCTGTGGGAATAAGATGCCTTCTATGTGATCAGCATTACAAAGGCGTGTTTATAAATCCTTACAATTATACCACATCTGTTGCTGAAACGGCTGCTTTTTTCTCACCCACTTTGCTTTACCTGCTTGCAGATTCACCACTTTTGCTGCCTTATAAACCACCAGGGAGCTCAGAAATGTACTATGTCCCCTGTTCGAAGGAAGCACTGAGACTGTCTCGGATCAGGTCAGAAACCACCATGGAGAGCTCCCATTCAGGTATTTTACATTACTCTGACCTTTGTCAAAAGTGTGTCTGGGCTGTGGGCTGCGTAAGTACCCTGGGTTTTATACACGCAGCACTTGCCAAAGCTAAAGGGCTGATTTTGCATAAAATAAGGAGGCATCAGCAATTTGTTGTGTGGCACTTAAATTGGTTGAACAGAGCTGAGATGATTTAGGTTTTACACTAGGTATAGAGCAGCAATAAACCTCTTTTTTGCCTCTGTAACTTACTCATATAGGATTGTACCTTTGCAGATCATATGTTGTCTGGGGGATTCTGGGAGTTGCTGTCCAATACATCTGGTGGATGCCAGGTTTGGGAGGGCTGTGACAGGGAACATATACCTGTAAATAGAAAAATGAATTAAATTATACTAGATAGTTGGGATATGTAGTTCGTTACTGGAAAAGAAATGTTAGTTGAAAAGTATTTTTGTACGTAAGCAGGTGATGTTAATACATAGTATAAACTCAGCTCCATTGTGTGCTTTTGAATTGTCATGTGTGCAAGAGCAGCCTTGAAACAGCCGTCATGTACTTCTTGTAGTCATATTCTTCTGCTTTTCCTCCAAGTATTTCAAGGCTATATGTATTGTTCTCTTCCAGCATTGTATCTTCACAACAGTCTTTTGAGGCAGGTTAAGCAGAGGGTGGGCAGTGCTGAAGGTCACTCGCTGCACTTTATAATTGAGTTTGAATCCAGATCTCTCTGGTCCTCATCCAGTGTTCTAACCACTAATGCAACGGTGTCTGATTGTTACTTTGAACTTTCATGGAGATGATTTACTGTTGCTCTGTGCTTTTTTGGAATACCTTATTGCATAGAGAAACCAATACTAGGCCTCTTGTTCGTCCTTTCTGCTAAAAACCTAGCCCAGCTGTATTCAGAGCATCAGAAGATGGCTGGGTTTGTGTTTTGTCTAACTTGAGGGTGGACAACCTGATGTCTTTCACCTAAACTCGCACAGGTTTTGGCCTGGTTTCAAAGCCTGCCTACAAGTGATTCCAGGCACGAGACTGGAGCGTAAAGTAAAGCTCCACTCACTGGTGGCTTCAGCCCCACTATCTGTTAGCATGTACCTCTCCCCTAAAATTATCCCCCCCCCCACGTGGCACTTGACATGTTCTTTAGCCTTGGCTTGAACTCATGAAAATGTCTGGCAGCCAGAACTGCTTAAAAGAACCCCTATAAGATTTCAGTGCGGCTTAATTGCATATTTTAGAATTGCAGCATGGTAGTTTAATGTAAGGCCCAAAAGGAAGAACTTCCATTTAGCTCTTGTGTGAATTTAATATATCATGTTTGTCTGATAACCAGGAACGGCAGAAATTTACCTTTAGGGGGTGGTTTGGGATCCTGAAAAATGAAGAATGCTAGCAAATGCACACTGATGAAATGCTACTATATCTCATTTGTTTGTTTAGCAGGCACTGCCAGTATTCTTGACACTTTACACAATGCGAGAGGGCAGTCCGAACCCCAGGGAGCTTTCAGTTTAAATTTCATTGTGGGGAAACAAGAAGAAAGGGAGAATGCGGATAAATAAGAAAAAAAGAAAAATCTTGCAGTTGTTTCAGTTACCAAACTCGGGCTTGGTTCTAGCACAAGATGGAAAGTATGGTATTAAGCCAGAAGCCAAAAGATGGGAAAGGAGGTATTATAGGGAGGTGTGGCATTATGTGGTTTGAAAAAGAGTTCCTGGTATACAGAACAGCAGGGGAGAAAGGATGAAATCGAGGAAGCAGGAGACTTTGGGATTGCTTGAATGTGTGGGAAGCTAGATGTGTAAAGGTCATAGGCAGAAATGTACAGTGGGCCCTTGGTATCTGTTAGGGTTTGGTTCCAAGACCACTCCCACCCCATGGATACCAAAATCCATGGATGCTCAAGTGCCATTATATACAATAGTATAGTAAAATGATGTCCCCTGTATAAAATGGCAAAATCAGGCTTTGCGTAATAGGTTGTTGTTGTTTTTCCTTTTGGAATATTTTCAACCCGTGGATGGTGGAATCTGTGGGTGCAGAACCTATGGATGCGGAGGGCTGGCTGTATTGAGATGTACGAATAGTGGTGCAAGGCTATAGGGAGCTTTAAAGCTAAGGGTGCTGGCAGTGTGGTGTAGTGGTTCGAGTGCTGGACTCCTCTGGAGACCAGGGTTAGAATCCCCTCTTGGCTATGGAGACCCACTGGGTGGCAAAGGCAAACCTGTTCTGAATAAATCTTGCCAAGAAAATCCTGTGATAGGGTCACCCTAAGCTGGAAACGAAGGCACGCGACAACAGCACAACTGGCAGTGGTGTCATTCACAGTAGTTAACAACTGGTTCTGGCGATCTTTGCAGCTTCCTTGCTGGGATCTCCAGAGCTGGTGACATTGCTTCCCCAGCTCCACCTCTGGCCATGTTTCCTCTAGTCCCCCAGCAATGGCTGTGCTGGGTGGTGGGATGCTTGGCACAACTGCATACTGTTTTTTTTCCCTGCAGCTTGGGAGGATCTAGTCCTTTCCTTGCCTCTAACCCTCTCAACTCTCTGCTCCAGTCTCTTCCTCCTCCTCCCCTTCACTACTCCTGGCTCCCTTTTATTTTATTTATTTATTTATTTATACCCCGCTCTTCAGCCTCAAGGCTATCAGAGCGGCTTAAAATTGTTTTTTAAGCAATAGCTATTTACACATCTATACTGCGTTAAGCAGTTTCCAATGTGTGCTAGCTAATTGCCCCCACAAGCTGGGTACTCAATTTACCGACCTACGAAAGGTTGGAAGGCTGAGTGAACCTTGGAGCCCGCTGGAATCGAACTTGCAACGTGGTGACTTGCAGGACTGGCATTTAACCACTGCGCCACCAGGGTTCCACATCTTTTAGCCTCTACATCTTTCAACAATTTTAACAACTGGTTCCAGTGAACCACTGAGAACTGACTGAATGACACCACTGGGAACTGATGTTGTGCTGGATCCAGAGGACAGAAACCAGAATGCTGGAAGGAGTGGAAACCAAGCCCAATGAGGAATGACTTAGGGATCTGGGTATGTTTAGCTTGAAGAAGAGAAGACTGAGTGGGGAAATGATAGCCATACATAAATAAATGAAGAGAGGACATGGAAAAGATGGAGCAGGCTTGTTTTCTGATGCTTCAGAAACTAGAACATGAACCAACAGATTCAAATTACAAGCAGAAAGATTCCACTTAGGAATTAGGAGAAACTTCCTGACAGTAAGAGCTGTTTGACAGTGGAATACACTGCTTCGAAGTGTGGTGGAGTCTCCTTCTTTGGAGGTTTTTAAACAGAGACTGGATGGCCATCTATCGGGAGTGCTTTGATTGTGTATTCCTGCATGTCAAGAGGTTAGACTAACTGGCCCCTGTGGTCCCTTCTCTATGATTCTGTCTGGGGGTAGACAAGAAGCCAGCATAAGGATGATATGAGGGTCATCACTTGGGCAAAGCAATGAGAGAAGTGAAGGATTTTGGTGGCAGAGTGCTGGATAAGACCTTGGGTAGAACAAGTGGAGAGTGTGAGAGACTGCAGAGCAGAAGATTGCAGGAGTGTCAAAACTGCAATAGTTTAAAGAGAAAATCAGGGGTAAAGATCAGTGTGCACCAATCTTCCCCCTAAGGCTTTGTTGTTTACAGGTAGTTTTCTACAGCTTGCTCCAAGGTAGGGTTTTTTCCTCTGTGTCTAATCAATGTTTTGCTACTGTGCTTTTAGTTTCCTGCTTGTCTCTCTTCTACAGTTCTTTCTGTTGGTTTGTTTTAAAATAGGATCAAATGATGCCATCCCTCCCAAATTCCCAGCACAGGTGCTTGGCTCAAGGGATGAGAATCCTCCAGATGCCGTAGCTATCAAGCACAGAGAAGGTATCTATAGTAAAAGGATTGTCACCAAGAATGCTTGGACAGAAGAAAAAACTTCAACACGGGAAGATGTCAAAGGTAGCTCTCCTTCTGAATCTCTGAGAAGACTAAGAGGTGATATGATAGCTGTCTTATAAATGCGAAGTTGAAGGCTTTCACGGCAGCATCCATAGATTTTCCTTGTGTGTGTGTTTTTTTGGGGTGGGGGGGCTGTGAGACCGTGTTCTGGAAGAGTTTATTTCTGACGTTTTGCCTGCATCTGTGGTTGGCATCTTCAGAGAATGGTTGGGGAGGAGTGTGTGTGAGGTTTATGTACTGTGAACCCCTGTTGGGGAGGATATATTTCATGATAATATGAAAAGGACATGCTCATAGAGGGGGGGAAATGTCTGAAAGGAAGAAGCAGAATATTAGTTCCTTCAATGTCGGAGGTGCTGAAACTGAATTAAGGTCACTGCTTCTGGTTGTTGCTCAAAGGCCTGCATGTTATGTGACAGTTTACAGCTATACTTTTTTTTTTAATTTATACCCCGCTCTTCAGCCACAAGGCTATCAGCGACTTACACATTGTTTTAAGCAACAGCAATTTACACATCTACACTGCATTAAGCAGTTTCCAATGTGTGTTAGCTAATTGCCCCCACAAGCTGGGTACTCATTTTACCAACCTACGAAAGGATGGAAGGCTGAGTGAACCTTGGTATACAAGTAGTTGTACAGTTTTAACCAAGTAGATGTGTTCTTGGGTGTTATTCCTGTAACAGGAACTTTGGTACCAGAGGCAGAAAATGCATATAAAGAACAGGAGCCATTTCCTACCCCACAAAAAATGAAGAGCAGTTCAATATGTTTCAGCAAATTTTTCATTCGAAACTAAGAATATGCATGTCTGAAATGAAACAACCAGTTCAGAAAACACTTGCATAAGTAAAGAAGCATTTTGAATCTTCTTGAGACTCCATGAAGGCATCTTTCAAAATACGTCCAGGGATGCTGTTTGCTTTCCTCGGCCCTCCACTTTTTTATTATTTCTGTTTCGGTGGCCAAACATACAGGTCTCTGTTTTTTAAATGTGCCGGGGAGTACCTGGAGGGGCAGGCTTGTCTCTCCTTTTCTCTCTGTTTTGCTGTTTACAACTGCTCAGTAAGGGGGTTCTGGATGCAGCTGCTGTATACCTTGCCTGTTGTAGACAGGGACACACAGCCCAACATAGGATCAGCCAGAGTAGAATCCATTCTTTCCCAGCTCAAGCTTTATTACACTGTTAGCTAAAGACATACTGCTGCAACCTGATACTGAAAGTCTGTTTGCCCAGCTGTCTCATTGTCATCTCAATGCTGGTTCTGCCAAAACAAACAAACAAAAAACCCAATTCAACCTTCCAACTAGATACAGGACCAGGAGGAAAGAGGGGTTGGGCATGTATAGAAAGACTTTGTAAAAAGGAGCTTTTTTTTTTTTTCAGAGGCTTTGTTAACAGAGGTATGCCTGTTGTTGCATAATGGAGGGAAGGATTATACAAGTTTCTGAGCCACAGCTTAGGATGCATCTACACTGTAGAGATAATACAGTTTGACACCACTTTTAAGTGCTGTAGCCCCATCCTGTGGAACCCTGGGATTTGTAGTTTTACAAGGTCTTTAGCTGTCTCTACCAAAGAATGCTGGTGCCTCACCAAACTACAAATCCCAGGATTCCATAGGAATGAGCTGTAGCACTTAAAGTGATGTGGTGTCAAACGACATTATTTCTATAGTGCAGATGTACCCTTAGTTTTTGTGATTGTATTATCTATTCAGATTGTTAACAGTACCACACTTAGTACTACCTTGACTGATTTGGGGAGTGGGTAGGAGCGGGTATGTTGTATTTTATGTGTAATATATGTAACAGACTCAGAATACTTTTTTAAAAAAATGATGGGCAACTGATTTTTGTTCTGACACTGTGCTCAGCAACTAGTTTTTCTGGAAGGCCACATTAAGGAGTGGATGGTGATAGAAAGCCCTTTGAGTCCAGCCCTTGAATGGAGTTGCTGGTCTATTCCATGTGTCACAAGTACTGCTCCCCATGCATAAGTATTTCTGCCTCTGGATCATTCATATGACAGCAGATATCTTTGGGTCTGCTAGCTGCTACCCTTCTGTTTTAATAATAGAACCAGGGAAAATTCAGCTAGCCCTTTGCTTTCCAGTTATCATTGTGACGGACTTCATCTTAGATAATAGAAAATTAGCTTGGGGACCTCCTTAAAGCTGATCTGAGGATAACTTTACAGCACATAAGATGGAACACATCCCTTGAGTGAATGAGTGTTTTCACTTCCTAAAGGAAGAATTACTGGATGTTTGCTTTTTCTGCTGCAGGCAGATCTTCCTGCCACTGGAGAGGAAAATAATTGTATTATGCAGCATTCTGAATATGCAGGTCACAGCACAGTAACATAATTATGGCAGTTAATAAGTAAAAGGTGGCCACAAGCAGCCCCATCCCAGTTAAATACCACCCCCAGCAGATCACTGCAGAAACCAGAACAGCAACTTAATCGGGAATGAATCTTATCCTCCAATACTCTCAACTGGGCATAACAAGCAGCACACAGCTGTGTGGATTATATTGGTTGGGAAAGGATGAACTAACTGGTGCTCTAATCTCTGGCCCAACTGAAGATTCAAAAGAACCCAGAATGGCTTGAGAGGTCTATCATAACTGTTCCTGTAACTAATGCCCCCCTCCCAGGCTTTTGACTATATTTACGTTTTCTGCTTTGGACCCACCTTTTAGTTCTATTACCAAAATCTAGAAACTAGTCTTCTCTAATATCTTTGTGCTGTACAAAGTAATCTTGTATCCCCTTGAGACTAACTGGGAGAAAGAAGTTGAAGAATATGCTTTTGTAGACTCAATCTTCTTGATCAGGTGCATGGAATGGAGCCACCTCTATGGACAGAATAGCTCATGGTAATAATAACCAAAATGTGAAACGTGGGTATGGTGGTGAGGTGACAAGTTCAGTTTCCACAATGCTTGTAAAGAGTAGTTACAAGACAAATATGGGAGACAAGATCTACATCAAGACAAGATGAGTAGTGGATGACATTTAAAGTGTGGTGTATAGATGACGACGACAATGATTTCTTACCCGCCTCTCCCTGTGGATCAAGGCGGGGAACAACAAATTAACATATAAACATAATGTTGGTTAAAATCACATGTCAGTTAAAAACACATATCAGTTTAAAAGAACAAATAAGACCAAGACATTTTAAAACAATCAATACACAATTTAAAATTATCTGGATAGGCCTGCCAGAAGAGACTGGCCTTTAATGCTCAGGATAAGGGCTCAGGACACAGAAGTGATGTAATAAATTAAGCATGAGAACCTACTTGTGGCAGGAATCTCAACTAAGCTTATATAATATGTGTAGTGTGCAGGAAACCACTGTCTATGTTCAGATCACTGTCAGTGGACTGGAGTTGAAGGTATACACTAATTCAGGTATTGCTCTTTCAAATATTCCTTCGAACAACTGCTGTTCAGAGGTCCGAGATTGTATGTCCAAGAAGGCTGAAGTGTTCTGCACTTGGTTTTTGCATATTCCCATTTTTTAATGTCTGATTTATGTCCTTTTATTACCTGGGGTAGAGACTGCCCTGTTTGTCCAATGTGGAATACCGAAGGGTATTGTTGACAAAGGATGGCATCTATCACATTAGACGATGAGGAAATGAAAGTCCTAATGTTGTGGGTGATGTTGTTAGGCCCTGTAATGGTACCGCCTGAGTAGAGGTGAGGGCAGATCTGGCATCTGGGTTTGTGGCAAGGTCTTGTTCCTGTCTTCCCATCCATGTTATGTGTCCTTTGTGTTGTGTTCCCCTCAGTCTCCTTTGGCAGTGGAGAATGGGCCATTCAAAGCTTTTCCTCACTGTTGAAGGTGGGGAACGTGTGGGAGACAATCTCAAATGGCAAAAGAATTAGAGCAGAACATTTTAGAGGGAGAGGAAGCGTGGACAGAATGTATGAGCCCGCTGCACAAGTGTAGAGAATCATAACCAGCTATACTTTTTTCACATAAAAGTCTCAGTGCAATAAGATACAGAGAAGCCGAGGAAGAATTCTCGCCTGTGTGGCTTTGATCTGCTGTTGTGCAGTCAGTGACATACACAGCTCTTGAAATGTTGGTATTAGAAGGAGGGACACAAAAATGCTGGGAAAACAAGGATAGTAAGAAGTGTGTGTCTGTCATGATGAAAGAGAGCTGTCTTTTCTGCCACAGGAAAATTCCCAGCCAATTCACAGATAATCCAAATTCTGCATCTCTAATCAAAATATGCAAATTTGTGGTTTGTACAAGCTTGTTTGCAGCCAGATGGGAGACCTCTTGCTGACTCCCCCACCCCCCAGACATTTCTAGAGGCCCAGGCCTGCTTCAGAATATTTCTTTTCCAACATGGTAATGTTACAAGAATTTCACTTCAGCATAGAAACAGACAACTGATTACATAGCAGAACTGCTGTTCTCCAAGCTAACTTCCGCAACTTGTTTTCTTACCAGTAGGAGTCTGCATCTTTAATTGCCTTGCTAGATTTGACCAAAAAGTCTCTGGCAAGCAGGGCCCAGTTCTTTGTTTCCATTCAAAGGTATTGTGTTTCAGTGCTCATGATAGCCATGGTTAGACTTACTATGATGAATCTATTTTTAATTCTTTTTAGAAGCTGTCTAAGTTGGAGATCCTCAGCACAGTATGGGCAGTTAATTCAACAAGTAGTGGGAAAATGTGTGTAGTATAACACTTGCTTGAATGTCTCTTTGGCCTACTGCAAATCTTTTCATGAGATAATCCCAGATTCTCATGGGTGTAGGATTCAAAGACATAGCTGTGTTATTCTGGTATATCGGTAAGCAAGGGGATCTTGTAGCACCTTTGAGACTTTAACTGTGGGAAAGAAGTTGCACAGTTAAAGGGACTTGGTCTACTTCCTCAGATGCATAGAATGAACTGGTGCCTATGAACAGACCTTATAGGCAGGCAGATGCAAAAGAAATGCAAAAATAGTGGATGTGGTGACGAGGTGACAAGATCAATTTAACAGTGGTCATTGAGGGACGAAGGCAGGAAGTAAGATGTTGCTTACGGCCATGGTGGGTGGATGATCATATAAAGGTGGAGGGAATTTTGGAATGTAGTGTGATGCTGTTGGGAACTGGAACGGAGATATGATAACTTGTCCAAGAGGGGATAAATGTACAGTTTCTTGTTTGGTTATTAGCAGAATGGGCATCAGTACTCATCCCACAATGCACAGGGATATTTTTAACTACTGTTGAAATCAGAGGATGTTTTCTAAGTGCAGTTTGTAATGTATTGTTGACGTAGTTATTGGGTGTGGGCATGTATAATGTATGTTCCTTGCGTTAGTGAGGCAAGATCATGCTGAATTTAGAATGGAAACAATTATGTACTGCAAGTAGTTATTTCGTTCTAGCTGAACATGATGACTGAAATATCTCATTTTGTCTGTCTTTTCTTTGCTGTACAGAAAGTGCCAAAACCAGGTCAGGTGAGTTTTACCTGCACCATCCAGTGCCTCTGCAGCATGAAATTGACTTCCTTCCTGGAAGTGAGGCCTTGAGGCAATACTCGGTACAGGAGCGTCCAGCCGCTTCTACTAAAGACTTCTTCCAGCACAAGGGAATACCAGAGAAAAACCAGGTCCCTTTCTCTCTACATCACCAGAAAGGAGAGGAGAGGTTTTCCCCACTGACTGCTGAACTGGACTACAGTTTTGTTGAATTAAGATTCAACAAGGCTTTGGAGACAGACTCACCACGGAGAGAGACAGGCCAACCTGATAGGAGGAAAATGGGTTATGAAGTGGTGAAAGAGCCACTTCTTCCAGGCAGCCAAAGGACTGGCTTAAAAGAGAAGCTGGTGGCTGATCACCCAGTGATGCAGAGCGCTCATTTCACTGGCAGTTTAGATGAACTCTGGACTAAATACTTGGAGCGCCAGAAGCAGCAGCAGCCATTGCAACGCAATCCTGATAGCAGCAGTGGCAGAAATGAGCTGTCTCTGGTAGAGCGCCTTGATCGATTAGCCAGACTCTTGCAAAACCCTGTTAGACACACACTATTAGCACCTGCGGAGGATGAGCAGAGCCACATCCAAGAGAAGACAAAAGGAAAAGAGCCAAAGAAAATGAGCTCCCAAGGAAGAGTGGCATACAGAGGTAACTTGGCATCCCATAGCAAGGTAGAGGAGAGCTCAGATACTGCCAGCACTGCACGGTTATCAAAACCCAAGCCTCGTAAAATTGGAGCTACTACAGCTGTTTACCTCAGGGATGCAAACACAGAGAAGCACCAGGACTCGGAGACTCTGAGTGACGCCTCTTCAGAGATGAGGCCTGTCAAAGACTCCAGTGTACTGAGTGACAACACCTCTGAATCAGGGGTGACGCAGCTGGAGACAGAAAGTGCCACTCGGACAGAAGCGAGTGGTTCTGTTTCCACCATTGACACAGCCCGGCTGATCAGGGCCTTTGGACAGGACCGAGTGCACATCTCTCCCAAACTGTCTCAGCTGTACAGCACCATTAGCCTTCAGAGGACTCGTTCTGAGAAGTGGGCCAAGGGAAGTTGGAAAGCTAGTGCCACAGATCGCCCAAAAATGGCTCGCATAGAGCCAACTGGAAAGAACACTCAGGTATGTGATTGGTTTGCCTGAGAGGCAAACCAGCATGTAACAGTTTGTTTGTTTGCTTGCTTGATTTATATTCCGCTTTCCTCCCAGAAGGGACTCAAAGCAGCTTAAATAATAAATAAAAAATAAAGCAGAACATCTAAAACTATATGAAATATAAATGCTAAACAAACATTAAGTGATATACATTTGGCCCTCCACTTTCACTGAGATTAGGGGTGCAAGACTCTTGCAAAAGTGGAAAAGCCATGACTATCTCTAGCTCCCCCCCCAAACCATATTTAACACACACAAAAAGTACAATCTGTGTATTTGACCCATAGCAGTTGCCTTTGAGGTGGTGGGGTTCCTTTGCAAGGCAGAAGTGGGTAGCTGGCGGGGCTTGCTACCACTTCCACTATTGCCCTACACCATTTTTATTAGGGACTTCCTAGCCTCGCCACATTTTCACAGTTTTAGTCTCACAAGGCTTTCAGTCCCCATTAAAAACGGCATAGGGCAATAATAGAGGATGCAGCAAATATTCCGCAAATAATCAAATCTGCAAAAGTTAAATACGCAGATGTGGAGGGCTGACTGTATTCAATTAAATACAATTAAAACCTTACTTCTAAACCATTAACAATTAAAACACTTAAAACACTTAAAATTCACATTGCATACAAATTACTTTTAATAATAATAATAGTAGTAGTAGTAATAGTAATTTATATCCTGGCTTTTTTCACACTCTCGGACTCAAGGTGGCTTACAGAAGGTAAAACAGATATAACTAAAAATGTACATTATACAAAAGTTAAACATATAAGTATCAATAAATATCAATAAAATTAAAAGGAGTTTAAAACATAACATTAAAAAGAAACTGACAAATCTAAACTGTGTAGCACATTATGAAAAGCTTTTTCCCTCTGAGCAGTCATCCCTCAGAGGCCTGCAGAAAGAGAAAGGTCCTCACCAGCCTGTGAAATGATAGCAAGGAGGGCACCAGTGTAACCTGTTAAGGAAGGGAGTTGCAGAGCCTGGTGGCAGTCACTCAGGAGGCTCTTACCTATGTTCCCACCAGATGTACCTGTGAGGGTGAGGGGAGAAAGAGAAGGGCTTCCTCAGAAGATCTCAAGACACAGGCAGGCTCATATAGGGAGAAACGGTCCTTCAGATAAAAATGCACATCCACTGACCCTGGAGTGTTGTTGTCAGAGGACCTCTCCTGCACGAGCTCCATAGGAGTGGTATGGGGCGAGAGGAGGTAGCAGAGGCCAAGATTTCAGTGGCTTCCCTGAGGGGTACCACGTCGTGAGTCTAGATGAGATTTGAACTGGTGACTTCCTAGTTTATGCACTTGACCACACCACTCCACCTACCAGCAAACAGTACAAGGACAGTGCTATTATGTACCTTCAAGTTGATTCTGACTTCTGGTAGCATTTTCTTGGAAAAAGCTTATGCAGAGGAGGTTTGCCATTGCCTTCCCCTTGAACTGAGAAAGTGTGACTTGCCCAAGGTCACCCAGTGGTTGAATGGGGTTTTGAACCATGATCTCCTGGAGTCTTAATCCAGCACTTAAACCACTACACCACACTGGTTCACAAGGACAGTATACTCAGTAGTGAGCAGTAAGTGACATCATAAACTGAAGTGTATATTTTTTTGAACTGTTTGAATTATCCAGTTTGGTCAGGCAGACTCCAGTGGGTTTGTGAGTTTTCCAAACTGTGTGTAAGTTTTGGGGTTTCACAAACAGGGATGAATCCTTCTGTTCACCACTTACGTTTTCTCATGCTTGTTGGCCAGCTTCTCCCTGTGTGTGTATCTATTTACCTGCTAGTGTAGCCTTTCTTGACATTTTTATCCCTGTGGAATCCTTGAAACACTTTTCAGGTCTCAGGGAACCCCTGCCTAAGATTTATTATATCTACAGCTCCAAAAATTTTATATAAATTTAAATTTTTGGAGCAATCTCTTGTGGAACCCTAGGGTTCCGGGGAACCCTGGGTCAGAAACGCTGCACTAGTGAGTCTCTGAACATAGAATTCTCCTTGATTGCCAGTGCTGTGCAGGGGTATAATGTGCAGCCCCATTTCTCCGTGAGACACCCCCAGGCTGTATCCAGCCTCTGAAACCTTTCCAAAAGGTGCACCAAGATTTGGCTTCTCTCCTGCAGTTACTGATCACATCGCTGCCTCTGCTTCTTTTGTATGCAAATACAATTCACTTTTAGAGACTGCACGGCAGGGGGTTGGACTGGATGGCTCTTGTAATCCCTTCCAGTTCTATGAGGCTATGAGTCATAATTCAGTGTAGGCAGGGCATGTGTTTTGCATGCAGAAGACTTCAGACTTGATCCTTGACATGCTCCAGATAGTCTGGGCTGACATCCCAGAGTGCCACTGCTACCAGTCAGTGTGATGTCAGTATATCCATGGATTCGGTATCTATGGTTTCACTTACCCACATCCCAAAAATATGTTCTCTCTAAGCATTTCTAGGTCCTCCAGTGCAATTCTATGACCATTTCTAGGTCCTCCAATCCAATTCTGTGACCAATTTCTGGTGTTGGTCTCATTGAAAACAATAGGGTTCCCTATTATCCACAGTTTCCAGTATCTCTCTCTCTCTCTCTCTCTCTCTGTGTGTGTGTGTTGAAACTTATCCCCTGTGGATACAGAGGTTGACCTGTACTGACATTGGTGAACCACGGGTCTCACTTGGTGTAGAGCAGTAGTTCTCAAACTTTAATCCTCCAAATGTTTTAGACTACAACTTTCAGAATTCCTGAGCATTGGCCATACTGGCTGGGACTTCTGGGAGATGAAGTCCAAAACCTCTGGCGCACCAAAAGATGAGAACCAGTGGGTGTAGGCCAGTTTATTCTCCAGCACCCCACCACATCCCTTCATTTCTTTCAAGGAGGCAGCATGGATCCAAACTATGGGATTCACCAAGGTGGCAAGCGATGGGGAGGCTGGCTTTCCTCTTTCCTGGCCTTCCATTTTAACACTGGCATCCACTGTTTTTCTGAGCTATAAAATGAGATTACGTTCCTTTGTCTCCATGTAACTATATTATATTATGCTGTGAATATCTTACAGAACCTTTGAGAGCAATAATGGATCCCCCTCCCCCTCCCCACGTAAAGCTATGTGTGGCTGTCTACTGGTTTGCCTCCAAATTGAATTAAAGTGCTTGAAATGTGGAAATGGAAGCTTCAGTGTCTGATTGATTTACTGAGACTAATGAATGTGCATCAGTCCTCCTCTTTTATCACACAACTTTGGTTTACCATTAGAAGTTATTAATAGATGCTAATTACTGCAATAGGAGTCAGAATCTACTGTGCTTTCCTAATTTAAAAAATTAAATGTGACAAAGTTTGTTGTAATAGCTGATTGCTACATTATGGAAAAAATAAAGAAATGTTGTCATTAATTGCCATGGCATTTAAGCAACAGTCATCCATATTTATATAACGATTAAGATTTGCGTAGTTCAGTGCACTTTTTTCCCAGCACAAAAAAATTTATCCCTCTGAGTATGGTCTTTATTTAAAAAGCAGCAGTGGCAGCAACAACAACCGTTTCAGTTCACATCATCTACTTGCCAATAAATTATTTTACAAAGTAAGGATGAGCCATGGCTGCCTGTCAAGAGCAATGCATACTGTGGCACCTTAAATACTAACATATTTAGTAGAGCCAAAGGGGTTTGGGCTCTGCTTGGCAGCCTGTGAGAAACACATCCTGCAAGGCTGTAGAGCAGACTTTGCCTGCTGCCTAGGAAAGATTTCTTCCACCTCAAGCCTGTTGCTGAACTCATTTGCTGTGTTCCCCTCAAAGAAATGCTTCCCAAGCTCTTGGTGTGAGTGTTGCCTTCTGCTAGAAAATGCTTTAGAAGACTCCTCCCCCAAGGCTAGCAAGTCAGTAGCTAAAAATATACAAGTCTCAAGTAGAGTTGAGTCAGTGCTTGATATATGGCAGAGTCAAGTCCAAGTCAAGTCATTGAAGCAACTTGAGTCTGACTTGAGTCCGAGTCAGTTGACTCGAGTTTACGTACATCACTGGTTCCAGTCTGTCAATATCCTTCTGGAATTGTGGTGCTCAGAACTGGACACTGTATTCCGGGTGAGGTCTGACCAAAGCAGAACAGAATAGAATGCTATTGATGCAGTGTAGAATTGCATTGGCTTTTTAAGCTGCCGCATCACACTGCTGACTTACCGTATGTTCAGTTTGTGCTCTAAGACTCCTAGATCCCTTTCACAAGTACTGTTGTCAAGCCAGGTATCACCCATCCCTATATCTCTGCATTTCTACCTAAATGTAGTACCTTACATTTCTCCCTGTTGAAAATTATTTTGTTAGTTTTGACCCAGCTCTTTCGTCTGTTATGGTCATTTTGAATTCTGATCCTGTCCTCTGGGCTATTACCTACGCCTCCCAATTTGTATTTGTTGTTGCTAACTGCCCTCAAGTCGACCTTGACTCATGGTGGTCCTGTCAATGAGAGCCCTCCAAGACACCCTATCCAAAAGAGCTCTGCTCAGGTCCTGCAGACTCAGGGCCGTGGCCTCCTTGGTTGAGTCTACCCATCTGATATGTGGTCTTCCTCTCTTCCTTTTGCCTCCTACCTTTTCAAGCATTATTGTCTTTTCTAGTGAGTCGTGCCTTGTCATGATGTGGCTGAAGTATGACAATCTCAATTTAGTAATCTTGACTTCTAGGGAGAGTTCAGGCTTCATTTGTTCTAGGATCCATTTGTTTGTCTTTTTAGCAGTCCACGGTATCTCTTCTCCAGCACCACATTTCAGAAGAGTTGATTTTCTTTCTATCAGCTTTCTTCGCCATCCAGCTCTTGCACCCATACATAGTAATGGGAAATACGATGGCATGGACAATCCTAACTTTAGTGTTCAGTTCTTTCTCTTTGCACTTCAGGATCTTGTCTAGTCCTTTCATAGCTGCCCGTCCCAGTCTTAGTCTTCTTCTGATTTCTTGATTGCAGTCTCCATTCTGATCAATGGTTGATCCAAGCTATGGGATCTATATCTGTGAATTTCATTTTTTCTGCCTAAGTGTAGTACTCTACATTTCTCCCTGTTGAAATTCATTTTGTTAGTTTCAGCCTAGCTTTATAATCTGTTAAGGTCATTTTGAATTCTGATCCTGTCCTCTGGGGTATTCGCTACCCCTCCTAATTTGGTGTCATCTGCAAATTTGATAACCATGCCCTCTATTCCATCATCCAAGTTGTCAAACTCATGCATTTTAATGCCTGTCCCTTGATTCCCTTCCAAAAATGTTGTCTGATTTGGGAGGCAAAATAAATGAATAGCCACAAAATGGATTAGTGGGACTGGCTGACCCATTTGCAGTTTACAGCTCCAGGGTTGCCATAAGCCAGTGTCAGCAGTCTAGGGCCTTGCTGCTCAGTCAGTGTTCCCAGGCTCATTCTCCTTCTTTTCACATGGACGTTATCCCCTGCTCTGTCGCACAGACAGTTTCTGCAGGTTGCCATTACCTGCTTCCCATTACCTTCTAAATTAGGAGGGGTAGCAAATAACCCAGAGGACAGGATCAGCATTCAAAATGACCTTAACGGATTAGAAAGCTGGGCCAAAACTAACAAAATGAATTTCAACAGGGAGAAACGTAGGATACTACACTTGGGCAGTAAAAACGAAAAGCACAGATATGGGGATACATGACACCCGACTTGATGGCAGTGCATGCTAAAGGGATTTAGGAGTCTTAGTGCACCACAAGCTGAACATGAGTTAGCAGTGTGATGCAGCAGCTAAAAAGCCAATGCAAGATTGAGGGAAGTAATAGTGCCACTCTATTCTGCTTTAGTCAGACCTCACCTGAAATAATGTGTCCAGTTCTGAGCACCACAATTCAAGAAGGATATTGACAAACTGGAATATGTCCAGAGGAGGAGGACCACGATGATGGGAGGTCTGGAAGCCATGTCCTATGAGGAGCGGCTTAGGGAGCTGGGTATGTTTAGTTTGGAGAAGAGAGTTTGGTGGAGAGGGGACATGACAGCCATGTTTAAATATTTGAAACATGACAGCCATGTTTAAATATTTGAAGGCATGTCATACTGAGGATGGAGCCAGCTTGTTTTCTGTGGCTCCAGAGACTAGGACACGGAGCAGTGGGTTCAAACTACAGGAAAAGAGATTCCATCTAAACATTAAGGAGAACTTCCTGACAGTAAGAGCTGTTCAGCAGCGGAATGCACTGTCTGGGAGTATGGAGGAGTCTCCTTCTTTGGAGGTCTTTAAACAGGGGCTGGATGGCCATCTGTTGGGGATGTTTTGCTTGTTTATTCTTGCATGGCAGAGAGTTGGACTGGATGGCCCTTGTGGTCTTTCCCAACTCTATGATTCTATGATTATCGCACAGTGGCTAGGTTTGGGCTAGAACACCTTTGGGAACCTAGTAGATAGCTGACCTACCATGATCAGCATGTAGCTTGGATAGAGAGGGGTGTAGATCAAAAGCCCACAGCCTGCATGCTTATCCCATCCTCTTGAGTGGCCTGCTGGGATGTCTGTTACTATAGCTACTGCTTTTTTTTTTTTTTCATTCTGGACCTTTGTTTGTTGATTATCAACTAAGTGAGACCTGTATCTGGAAAATTGGATTTCAGCCAGAGTTACAGCAGGGGCCCAGGAGTCATGAACAATACTGGAAGCATAGGATGGGCAGGGGGCATGGCAAGACAGAGGATAGCCGAGGGCAGTACTATTCAATGTGGTGACCCACAGACCAGTGCCTGTCTATGGCTGCAGCTCCCTAGTGAGTGTCCAGGAAGTAAAGAAACATTGGTAGGCAGTGGGCATAAATATGGTACTGGTCCTTGGCACATAGCAAGAAAGTAATTGCTGCTTCTCCAGTTTGGACAGCTTGGAAAGCACTTTGGACTTAAACTCCCAGAATACCTGAGCATTAGCCATGCTGGGTGGGGCTGCTGGGAACTGAAGTTGAAACATCTGTGGAGTAGTCAAGGTTGTCAGCCACTGGCCCAAGCCAACATATACATTGAAGAGCATTGACTTAGGAGTCAGAAGTAGACTGTGTTCTCGATATGTATCAGCATGACAAGATTTATAATTAGAAATCTCTGTAAGGCATTTTAGGTAATTATACACTTGGCTGATTAGGTGTCAGATAGATTACAATATCTAGACTAGCATGTGAATTCCTGAGTCAACAGTTCAAAAGAAGAACTAAAAATGTTGACAAGATGCAGAGAAGAGACAACAGGAAAGAGTTTAGAGTTTGTTGAAAAGCTGGAAGAATATTGGTATATTTACCCCATGGGAAAAAATTGGGTATGCTGTGTCTTTTCTTAGAATAAAACTGTTGTCACAAAAGAGGGAAAATTTTGAAAAGGTCAACTAAGGAAAGGGTAAGAATGGCATTAAATTAGACAGACACAGAATGTTGGGTAAGGAGTGCTTTAATTTCCCCATTGTTAACGATATAATAATAATAATAATAATAATAATAATAATAAAATTTTATTTATATCCCGCCCCTCTGCAACGCAATTTTACAATATAAAAACCCCATACTCACAATACCCTAGCCCACCCACCCCTTAAAATAATATTAAATTACAAAGGATTAAAAACATGCATTAATTAAAATATATATAAATTAGAAGGAAAAAAAAATTAAAACATACTATCATAGCCTAGAAAGGGCAGCTGAGTCTTGGGCTGGGATAATTATTCAGGAAAGGCCTGCCGGAAAAGATCCGTCTTGACAGCTTTTTTAAAGCTGTCTAAGGTGGTAATAAGACGGATCTCGTCCGACAGGCCATTCCATAATCTGGGAGCAGCAGCAGATAGACATGGAGACCTGCTAAATTCACACTTCCTGAAACAATATAAACTGCAATGTAATCTCCTCTCTCTCTCTCTCTCTCTCTCTCTCTCTCTCTGGCTTTTCTTCGCAAACGAAGATTCAGGAAGGACTCATCCTGCTCTTTCTGCAAACGCGCTGATGACTAAAAAGGCCAATCCGAGATAAACAAGTCCGGTTGCAAACAGCACAGCAGGTGGTCTCCTTGGGTGATGTTTTTGGGTTGTGATTCTTTCTGCGTTGTCGTTTCTCTTCAAGACTTGTTCGTCGTGAGTTCTCAAATAAGGCTGCAGCATTGTGGATAGTGCGTCTCCATGCCTCCCGATGTGAGGCCAGGGCGGACCACTGTTGGTGATCAATTTGGCCAAGCCTGAGATGTTGTTTCAGGGAGTCTTTGTATCGCTTTTTTGGAGCGCCCCTCTTACGCTGACCCGTGGCGAGTTCACCGTAGAGTAGTATTTTTGGGAGGCGATGGTCCTCCATCCTAGAAACGTGCCCTGCCCAGCGCAGCTGTGTTCTCAATATCATGGCCTCAATGCTGGTGATCCCTGCTTGCTCAAGGACAGCAACATTCGTCACATAGTCAGTCCAGTGTAATGATCTTTGAATATTCATACTTCTGAATTTTTTTATGCATTATGTTAGGGAGAATTGTTTGCAATATTGCATTTATTAAGCAAAATAGAAATGCACATGAGAATGCATATGCATTTTCATGCAGATTTTAAAAAATGGATTCAGAAACTTGTTACCAAATAATTCCTTCTGAGTGCTTTTTGTCTTAACACTTACGAATTTACAAATCTTTAAGAAGGGTAGAGATCTTCCTAATCCAAGACAGCGGGCCTCAGCTTTATTCTATTTAGTAGCACATTGGAGCTGATCTATTCAGCATCACTGTTGCCTTGCCTGTTTTTTGCAAGCTGCAAATTCTTGCCCAAGGTGTTTTATGCCTTTGAAGACTGTAATACTGGGCTGATGTTTAGGGGGCATTCAGCTGCCTTAAGAGAGATTTTTTTAAAATGCCCCGTCTTATCTCTATACACCTGTCCTATGTGAGTACAGTAATCTGTACCCCCAAATCTGTGGGGAGTGTGTTCCTGGACTTATTGTGGAAATGCGGATAATAGCAAATCCTGTTATGAATGATGCCTGGCCCAAGCATATCATAGAGTTGTGCTGGAGGACCTGGAGAGAGCACCTCTTTAGGCATTTTCTAGGTCCTTCAGTGCAACTCTATGGTCAATGTCTGGCAGAAGGATACCATAGAATTGTGCTAGAGAACCTAAAAAATGCCTAGAGAGAACATGTATTTTCACATGTGGGTAAGTGAAACCATGGGTAGTGGTACCACGAATATGGGGGGCGTACTGTACATCAAAAGTGATTCTGATAAGAGTGAGGCAGGAGGAGAGAATTTCTTCCTTTTAATTCCTTCCCCTTATCCACACTTTCTTTACTGCATGAGCTGTGTAAGCAAAAGTGAGAAGGAATCAGAAAATCTCAAAAGTTTAACATGCAGAATTTAGCGTATGGTCCACTGACTTGGGATGTTTTGCTGAGTAAAGCAGCTTGCTGTCTCAGTTCTTCTCACAACAACCCAGGAAGGGAAGTCATTTAGGTCCCATTCCCAAAAAGAAACAAGAAGCAAGGGGATAATTTAAAGGTAGTGGTGGCATTTAGGACTGTTTTTCAAGACTATTTTCCAAGAGGCGTTTGTACTATTTTTAATTGGGTTTTAGTTATTTGTTTCATGGTTTAAAAAGATTTTTTCTCAATTGTGCATTGCGGGAGGGGGGAGTGGTGTGAAGGGCTGTTTGTTTGTTTATTTATTTGTCTGTGTGCTGCAGGGGAAAGGGGGTGCTCTCCATGGCAGGCAATTGGTGTGTGATGGCTTGTCATGCGATTCTACCACTTTTCCTTACTTCTACGACTAGACTCTCAAAGAATGTCAATGTGGCATCTCCCAAGTGGCCTGGGGCTTTTTCATGGGAACTTTGGCCTAAGGAACATTTCCATGTGGCCCCCATGTCCCTTCTTGTCCAGACGTCCAGGACTGAATGATCTCTCTCAAACATAATTCACCCAGTTAAAATTAATTTTTGGCAGCTGGGAATAGTGTTTAATTGCTGCACATTTGGAAGCTGCTGGGTTTGGGGGGGTGTTGGTTTTTTTGGTGCTTTTTCTTTTAAAGTGCCATGTACAGTGATAGTGATATATAAATTGATGATGATGATGAAGAAGAAGAAGATGAAGAATTGCCTAAGATTCCCATAGCTGGTATTGAATTTGAACTTTTATTTATTTCATATACAGTCGTCCCTTCACATTCGCGGGGTTAGGTTCCCCAGACCCCCGCAAATGTGAAAAATCTGCGAATAATGATTGCCCTCCCGCTCCCCTGCCAAAGTAACCATGGGGCCTCCGGAGGCCCCATAGTTGCTTTCTCCGGACTCCCCAGTCCCTTCCTAGGCCTTCACGGGGCCTCAGGAGACCCCCCCCCCAAGGCTCCGTGGAGGCCTCTCCGGCCCTCCCCCCCCCCCAGGGCCTTCACGGAGCCTTCGGAGTCTCCGTGGAGGCCTCCCCGGCCCTCCCCCTCCCTCCCAGGGCCTTCATGGGGCCTCCGGAGGGTCTCTGAAGGCCCCATGGAGGCCTCCCCGCTCCCTCCCAGGGCCTTCACGGGGCCTCCGGAAGCCCCGTGTTGCGGTTTTGGGAGGGGGGGGGCTCCTAAAACCGCGAATATCCAAAACCGCGAATGCTGAGTTCCCGAATGTGGAGGGTCAACTGTACTGCTTTTCTCCCAGCATGGTATTCAAGGCAGCATGCAATCTCTTAAAAACACAATTCACTAAAAAAAAAAGAAAAGAAACCCACTTAAGTACAAAAGTCAAAACACAATTTAACCAGCTTCTATTTTAAAAAACCACAACTTAAAAACATTAAAAGCAACTTTTAAAACACGTTTAAAACATAATAAAATAGAAACAACAGCTCCCTTGAAAGCTGCACCTCAACGTCATAAAAACCAAAGGCCTTCCTTTGCCAGCAGAATGACAGCAGGGAGAGGACCAGCCAGACTTCCTGGAGAAGGAAGTTCAGCAACTTGGGAGCAGCCACCAAAAAGGCTCTCTATCTCCTTTCCTCACCAAACATGCCTATTGTGGTGGGACCAAAAGAAGCCCCTGTCTTGCACATCTTAAAGCTCAGGCAGGTTCATATATAGGGATTTGCAAGTCCAAAAGTAGACTTCCTCAACCTGAAGCTTAGGTTTAAGAACATCTGGAGGGAGATTGAGAATGAGCAGACTTATCTCTAACCCTCTTTGTCTCTATTCTCTTGCTCTTCTTGTGTATCAGAATGAATTTCTGAAGCGGGGGGGGGGTCTCTTCAGTCCACAGAGAGGCTCTGCTTGATGCAAAACTCTGAATTTTTGGATGGAAGGGGCAGAACTAGAGTGTTCACTGTTGGTACCCTTCCTCTTGCGTTGTGACAAAAACTATGGCATGCCTGAAGAAGGCTGCTGCTTTCCAGTGAATCAGGCAGAAACTGAAGTGTGTAGTGCAGGTGTATATATATATTTAGTATGGCTGGCGGACAGATACAGAAATAACTAGGCAGAATGGTTGGTGGGCATAATGTTCTAAAAGGGTAGCTGGTTGGTTTTTCAGAGCTGATGTGCTGGGGTGTGTGTGTGCGTAAGAAGAAAGAGGGAGAGACTGGCTAGATTCTCCAAGAGTGCCAAATTAACTTTCAGGCCTTTGAGACCCGTATGCATTTGTCTGCTTTTCCCCCCCTTTTCTTTTCTTTTAGGCAGCTGATTCTTTCGTTTCATCAGATTCCGTTTCCACAGCCAGTGGCCCCCGAGGGCCCAGCTCTGCTCTCAGTAGCAAGCGGAGCACACGGATGTTGAACAAGGCCATTCAGGCAGGTGAGTAGCTTAGATCTGAATCCTCCTCCAATATCAGGTGCCGGGTACTCTTATCTTTTTTGTGAGCTCTTTGAGTCAGCCAGGCTTGTTCCCAGAGCAGTCTTTTTTTTTTTTTTTTTGCACATCTTTACAGTTCAGATCCTTTCACAAAAGAATAGCAAGCAGACTGAACTCAAAGAGAACGTCACTTCTCTTGTCTGTACTGCCTTCTTTGGTATCAGCAGGCAGTTCCTTTGTTCTTACTGTGGGCTTTCTTAACTCTTGCCTCTTAATAAATCTTGGTCAGAGGACTGATTTGTTCCATGGAGTTCTAACTTGCAAGGGCAGCCAAAAAACTTTGACATTGCTTCAGGTAAGTGTCGGTTCTTCTGCTTAGATGGTTCAAGGGCTGAGTCTCCCTGGAGTTTTGCTCTATGTTTGAAGTGAATTTTCTTTTGTTTGTTTCTGTGATGTCTGATGCAGGGCAAGACCTGTTCCAAAATGGAGGCAAGCTACACAGTTACAGAACAGCCTCCCCACCTCTTCAAGCTGGGGCTGGCTATAATTGCCAGTAGGTTTCAGGGCAATACCGTACTAGCAAGAAGAACCAAAGTGATTTGGTCAGACCTCACCCAGAAACTGTGGTTCTGGGCACCACGATTTGAAAAGGTTACTAACAAGTTGGGATGTGTTCGGAGAAGGGATCCCAAGATGGGAAAAGGTCCGGAGACCCAGCCCTCTGAACACATCCCAGCTTGTTAAGGCTCAGGGAGCTGGGTATGCTTTGCTTGGAGAAGAGAAGATGGAGAGGTGACATGATAGCTATCTTTAAGTATCTGAAGGGATGTCACAGAGAAGATGGAGCTAACTTGTTTTCTGCTGCTCCAGAGACTAGAACATGAACCAGTGGATTCAAACAACAAGAAAACAGATTCTGCCTAAACATTATGAAGATTTATTAGATAGTGGACTCTTTTTTGTTTAGAAGCCTTTAAACAGAGATTGGATGGCCATCTTTGGGAATGTGTTAGTTGTATATTCCTGCATGACAGCGGGTTGGACTAGATGGCCCTTCTTGTCCCTTCCAACCCAAACCCCCACAGATCCAAAGGGCCCACTGTAATATTCTGGCTTCAAATTAATTTAAATTAGCTTCAGACTTCCATCTCCCCTGCCCCAGGAAAGAATGTGTACACACTTCAGTTTTACATATGTGCATTCAGTTCTTTCCTGCCCTTGCTGCCCCATTTAATTGTTTATTCATTGTTAAAATGCTTGGGGTACAGCCTACCAAAGGAGATGCTGGAATGACTTGGAGGCTTCTGCTGTTATGAATCAGCTTTGGCGCATTTCCTTCTGCAGGGCTAGGATGTCTAAACCCATTTCCTTACCAGGGCTTCCTCCTGGTAAGAGGCTCTTTCCAACCCCAAGATTCTTGATTCTAGGATTCTGAAATCCCTGGTTCTACCCAAATCTCTTGTGGTACAAAGAGAGTTATTCTGAGACCTATCTTCTTTCTTGCCTTATTTCTTTTTTAAACCAACTGACTTTGTCTGTTTTTTCCCTTTGTTTCAATTAAAATCTTTTCTAAAGCATGTTCTCCAAACAGGCAGCATCCCTTAGAGGATGCCTTTGCCAAAACTGCTCAAGTTTTATTTGTTCTATGCTATCCAGCCCTCTCATATGCTGGGAGGATCCTCCAGAGAAACCTTAAAATTCATGTCTGCTGCCTCACTAGAAGAACTAAGAAAAAGTATTCTCTCTCTCTCTCTCTCTCTCTCTTTTTTTTTTTTTTTTTTACGAAAGCTCCCAGAATTCCCAGTCACCACGGCCTTTGGCTGTGCTGGCTGGGGATTTTGGGAGTTGCCCTCCAAAAAAAGTATTTCTTCCTCCCAAGTTTTGACCAGATTCTTTTTTTGTCTGAACTTCAGGAGACTTTGAGATTGTGAACAGCGCAACGAAGAAGCACACGCGAGACGTTGGCCTGACTTTCCCTACCCCAACATCCAGCCATGTGAGGCTACGGGGAGACCATGGGAGCGGAACAGAAGATGCATTCTCCCAGACGGATTCACGCAGTTCAGAGAGCAAGGGCAAACAGAGGAGACAGCCAAGCAGCTTCCTTGCAGAAAAACGGCCAAGGAAGAGCAAGTCTCAGTGGTCACAAGGTCTCTGACAAATCTGGCATCTTTTTATAGGTGGTGAAGGACTTGCGTGCCACTCTGCTGAGTACTTGGTCTGTGGCTGCTATCCAGCACTCCCTCAGCATAATGGAAATACCTGCATGCGGAGATATGCTACTCAAGCACTGTGAAACCTCCAGGCAGAATAGCAGCATTGTGCAACACACGTCGGTGGCTATTTGCCATTGCACAATACATTGTGCACCATATAGGATGCACAACCACAATGCAAACTATAGGATGCATAACCACCATGCACAATGTGCAACAGTAGTGCAAAGCATAGGATGCACAGCTGCAGTGCAGAATGCGCAACCACATCACACTACGCACAGTACACAACTTGCAAAGTACAAATCATGGACGGACGTGCTATCTGCGCAACTCTGCTTCCTCCCCTGTCAGCAGAATATGTCCATTGCACGATGCTGACTCTTTGGCCCCACATGTGTAGCATTACTTACACATGACTATAGGAACTGACAGTAAGGAGCACCATGTGAGGAGACCATGCACACCACATGAAATCCAGAGTTGGTATAAGAGCGTCATTCCCCTCTCTCTTCTTTGCATTGCATTGATGTAAAGTTAGAGGGTACCTATGCAGGAAAGCTGTGTATTACAGCTTCAACTGTAGCAGGTTTCCCTGCTTCTTCACTGATCTTGGTTCTCTTGAATTAGTTTCAGATCTCACTAAAGACAAGAAGCAAATTATGCTTGCTTAAAAGTGCAGAGCAAAACATAAGGACACTTTAAAGCTTTATCTGATTTATCTCTAGCAGTCAGGGATGGGCAGAACACATGTGGAAAGTCCCAAGTTTTTTGGGGGGGTAGAATGTGTTTTGGGGGGCAGTGGCTCCTATTCATAGTTGCTTCTTAATGTCTCTCCTCTTAACACCCTCACTTTTGTCCAGCTGATTTGAGACGTTTTGCTGCCCCCAGCTGGGCAGTGCCACTTAAAGCAACAGTTGCAGTTCTTTGTCCACTGATAATCAGCAAGAGATCTTGAGATTGACAAGAGATCTTGAGGTTCAGGTCTCCCATGGCTGGTTTGATTAGATCCTTTCCATGCTTGGTGTGCTGGTATAGTCAGACAGTCTCTGTATGTATTACTGCCCTTATTGCTTCCATTAGTGTCTTTAGTGTGCTAGTTACTGGTCCAGAGAGACAGAGGCTTACACAGACTGCTTAATATGTTTTTAAGTATTTTTGCATATATATATATATATATATATATATGCAAAAAAGATCCTTAGAGCAGCGGTAGAACATATAAAAATACCAATAGTAAGCAAAAGAAAATTAACAGTGTCATAGCAAGTGTCTTAGCCAGCAAAAAGAGATAGAAAGCGCAGTTAAATAAGGCTATTTCAAGCTACCGCTTAAACACAGGAGAATGAGTCTAGAAAACCCCAAACCTAAGCAAAGGCCATAAAATACTTGACTGATTAAAACTGTGTAGTGAAATTGATGCAGAAATCATGGAACAGCAGACCCACGGATTGGAAAGTGAGTTTTATTACACCGGTGGGCCTGACTGGAATATCTTCCAAAGAGTCAGAACCCCGAGTCATGACTACAGAAAACCTTTATACAGTTTAATTCCCTCCTCCTTCTCTTTGTTGTCAGCAATTTCTCTGCAACAATTGTTGATAGTTCAGAAAGTACAAGGCAAAATAGCTTAGGAACATTTAGGTACAGTTTGACCGTTATTATAGAAAGAATTTGTTTACCTCAGCTTATCATGTTTCTGGAACATAGGGTTGATTAGTAAGGAACATTGAAAAGACTGCAGACTTCTAGAGTCTCATGGGCTATCTAGTCTGACCCCAAATAGTAATTGTAAGTAACAGCATTCAGCAAATAGACATTAGAATGCAAATGGCTACCACAAAATTGGTGTTAAATAAAGTTAATGCTTAGGAGTAGGAGGAGAAACTGTTTGCTCCTTGACTTTGGCTGTGCTTTGTTAGTGAATCTAATACTCTGTGAATGTAGTTTTCTATAATGTGTTGGGTTTGATGCCTGGGGATGATGGGGGTTGTGGTTGAGACCATCTGGAGAGATCAGCTTAGGGGGCTGCATTCAACTGTAAATCCCAACAGAATTAATGAAACTTCCTGTATTACTTTTCTTCAGAAGTACCATTGATTCAGTGGATCTATTCTGATTGGGACTAACAGTTGGATTTAACCCAGTAAAACACATCAGTGTTTTGGGCCGTTAGTCCAAAAAAGAAGGTTGGAGGTTCTTAATAAGGAGAAACTCTCAGTCTATTTTAATTAAAATACAAGAGCCACATATTTCAAAAGCATTAATCTTATTCAGTGATTCTTTGAACAAAGAAAGCTGGTATGGAAACCTAAAGCAAATAATATCAATGCATATCTATATTGTTTGTTGTTAACTGCCACCCTCAGGTCAATTTTGACTTATGGCAACCTATGAATGAAAGACCTCCAAGTCACCCTATTATAAACAGCCCCACTCAGGCCTTATATATAGTCAGGGCTATGGCTTCCTTGACTGACTGTCCATCTGCTTTGCATCTTCCTTTTTTCCTACTGCTTCCCACCTTGCCAAAGCATTATTTACTTTTCTGAATCTTCGTTTGCGAAGAAAAGCCAGAGAGAGAGATTTACTTTTCTAGTGAGTCATGTCTTCTCATGATATGTCCAAAGTATGACAGTTTAATCATTTTTGGCTTCCAGGAGAGCTCAGGCCAGGTTTGCTGTAGGGCCCATTTATTTATCTTTTTGTCAATCCAGGGTATTCACAGAACACTCATCCAGCACCTAATCGCAAATGAGTTGATTCTCTTCCTACCAGCTTCATTTACTGTCCAGCTTTCACAACCGTAAATAGAAATTAGAAGTACAATGGAATTGACAATGCTGACTTTGATATTCAATGATATATCTTTACACTTGAGGTTTTCATCTGGTTTCTTCTTAGGTGCCCTTCCAAGTCTAGTCTTCTTCTGATTTCTTGACTGTAGTCCTTGTTTTGATTAATGACTGGGCCAAGTTATAGGAAATCCTTGACTAGCTCAGTGTCTTTGTTGTTTACTTTAAAGTTATGTAAATCATCCCTGGTCATTATTTTTGTTCTCTTAATGATCAACTGTAAACCTGCCTTTGCACTTTCTTCCTTGACTTTCTTCAGCTATATTCTGCTAGTAGAATCATAGAGTTAGAAGAGACCACAAGGGCCATCCAGTCCAACCCCCTGCCATGCAGGAATACACAATCAAAGCATTCCCAACAGATGGCCATCCAGCCTCTATTTAAAAACCTCCAAAAAAGGAGACTCCACCACACTCCCAGGCAGTGTGTTCCACTGCCAAACAGCTCTTACTGTCAGGAAGTTCTTCCTAATGTTTAGGCGGAATCTCTTTTCCTGTAGTTTGAACCCATTGTACCGTGTCCTAGTCTCTGGAGCAGCAGAAAACAAGCTTGCTCTGTCCTCAGTATGGGAGGAAGTCTCTTCTTCTGAGCACTCATGTGCTTACCAGAAAGCCATTATCTCCAGAAACAGTGGACAATTTAGACTTAGAGAGAGCCTTCTCAGTGCCTGCTCCCACCCTCTGGAATGCCTTTCCATGGGAGGCTAGGCTGGCCCCCACCTGATTTCTTTTCGCTGGCAGGCAAAGCTTTTTCTTTTCAAGCAGGCTTTTAATATATAAGCAGCAGGGCTTGTTTTATTTGGTGTACTTTAGATTTTATATGTTTTAATCTGATTTTTAAAAATATTTTAATTGTATATATTATATTTTTAATCTATGGTTTTATGGAAGTCGCCTTGGGTCATATTTTGGGAGAATTAAATAAATGAATAAATTCCTTTTAAAATAACATTTCCCCCTAACCCATAGGAGTTTCCTGGTTCGTTCCTGCAGAGGATTTAAAGGCTGACCCCAAGAGAGGAAATGGATCCAGTGGTGTTCCTGAACCGGGGCCTTCTTGGTTTGAACCATTGCTGAGTGGGAAGCCCTGGCGAGAGCCCCTCCGGGAGAAGAACTGGCAGGAGGATCACAGAGGCCTCCAGGTGCGTCTGGCGGCTCCAACGAGAGACACTGAGAATAATCCACCCTCACCTTTTGTGAAAATTACACTGCAGGTAAAACCCAGGCTCTGCTTGTGGACTGCTTCTCTCTGCCTTTTGCTCTCTGTTGGTGGATGGTTTGGCTGGCGGATATATTTAACCCCCTGTTAGTTTAATAGAAGCAACATCCACTCTTTTCTCCTTTCTCTCTCTCTCCATGTGTGTATGTATGTTCCTTCTAGATCAGAGGTGGGCAAAGTGCAGCCCATGGGCCGCATGCAGTCCCCAGGGCTGCTTTTGTGGTTTCTAGAGCCTTCCAGGTATTTATTTTTTTTTTTGCTCCTGAATGCCCCAGATGACCTCTAGGGGGTGTGAAGGGCATTTCCACCATGTTTGGAGCCCCCTGGTCTCCCTCAGCAGTCAAAACACATTTTTGCAAAAAAATAATAATATGATTTTTATTTGTTGGAGTGGGTATGATGGGGGTGTTGCCCTCCAAGGTTTCCAGTGTATGTCTGTTAATGCAGCACCCTAGCTTTCCACAGTTGCCCACCTCTGTTCTACATCAAGGGTCAGCAACTGTGAGGAAGGGCAGGAGCCAGGGGGTTTTTTTGTTTTGTTTTGTTTTGTTTTTGCCCCACCAGCCATGCATTCCCATCTCCCAGGAATATTGGAAGTGATGCAGCACCACTTCCAGCCATCCACACCCCCCAATTTTCTTTTATTTTCAGCTGATTTTAACCAGGGGTTTACTTTTGCCATTTTGAGGAATGTTGGGGCTTTGGAATGTAATCATTGCTTTTGTGTGTGGTGCCAGCTGATTTGATCATGTTTTGAGGTTTAAAAAAAAACCCAAACAGCCAGAAATCTGGATTTTTTTTAACTTTGGGGGATTTGAGGGCCCCATGTGACCCATAGACTTCCCCATCCCTACTGTAGACTGTGAGACCTGTAATCCCAGATATCCAGAAGGCCACAAGTAGGAAAAAGCTGCTTTCACTTGTCTTCTGGCCTTATTGTACAGCAGAGGAACAGAGCTGTAAACCATCACAAGCCCCCTCTTTTATGCTGGGTACAAGGGAGGCTCTTCTCCAAGCTAAACATACCCAGCTTGCCTAAGCCGTCCCTCACAGGGCTTGGTTTCCAGACCTTTGACCATCTTGTTCACCCTTCTCTTAACACATTCCTTTAGCATCCAGCATATACACAAAGAGTGAACCAGGAAGAAAAGGGTAGTCTTAACACTGTCCCTATGCTGCCGGTGTGTTGTCTTTATGCCCGGCACTGAGCAGGGTAGGCTCCTTTTCTTGGCACCCATCATAAGCATAGAGTGTGCCTGTAGAAAAAGAGGAGCCCCTTAGCTGCTGCTGGGCATTGCACTAGTGAGGTGAGAAGGACGGTGTCAGAAGTAGCCTGAGGCCCAGTGCTAGTGGTGCTGAAGGCCTGCCATTAGATGCCAGTCCAGAGCTTCTCTTGGGCAAAATTAGACTGTGCTGAAATCAAGTTGTAAACATGGAGATGTGTGTTCATCCCGACTCTCTCTTGAACTTGGGCAGATTTTACAACCATGGGAAACCCTCCCTCCTATACTTTTCTGAGCCTAATTTTGAACAGTTTTAATTTCTCCCCTCACCCCATATCCATTTGATTTACAATTTCTAAGAGGCCTCCCTGATTGCTTAGTGGCTGTTTCTGTCCCATGTGTGCCTTGCTCGGTTTCCATCCTGCTTGTTTTAGCTTAAGTACTTATCCCTTTTACAAATATGTAGCTGTGCTTATTCCCAGTCTGGTATCTTTCCGGTTGGTTGTCCAACATCAAAGCATTTGTTAACAAGACCCGCAGAGAGATCTCTTCAGCTTTATAGATGCAATATTCTGTACATTGCAAGAATAATTCTCTTCTTCTAAGGCATGTCTTCAGTGCTTTGTTAATGGGGTTAGCTATTTTTGTCATCTCCCCCTCCCCACCCTTGAGCTGAGGTTCTGAAGCAACTCTTCTTTTTTTTCTTCTTTTTTAAATTTCCAAACTTAGGAGGCTTTGGCATTACGTCGTCCTGATTTCATTTCTAGCTCTGGGGAGCGTGTGAAACGCCTCAAGCTAATCATAGAAGAGAGAAAATTACAGAGTATGCTTCAGGGCGAGAGAGAAGAATTATTTAATCCTCCCGAACAGAGAAGTTATAGGAATTCAGCTTTTCTTCCAAACAGAGGTACCTCCTCATTGTTATCGTCTTGAGCTATAGAAATATTGTGTGCGTGCATGTGTGCAGGGAAATTTGGACTTCTGCTGAAGAGAGGCAAGCTTTCAAATGTGTTGCTCTCTCCTGCACGTTTATAGAGTTCTGAACCAAATCCTGTTGATATTTCCTGACTAGGGTAGAGCCATTGAATCATCTGGATTGACCTAGGTGTTACCTTGCCTTTGAACAGTTGATTGATAGAGCCTACCTGAGTTGGGACTAGTCAACTGAGTTCTTTTGTACTGGGACCACAATGCAATTCCTTGTTACTGTATAATGGCCATATCTTGATACCACCTACAGGACATAATATGGGTTAAATAGAATTTTTAAAAAAAAAGGTTTTCTGGATATAAATATGGATGAAAACATCTGGGAAATATGCGATAATTGTGATAGTCTTGGAGAGCTGTAATGGTCATGTATAGTATTATAACTTTCAAATCTTTAGGAATTGCATTGTCTATCAAACTTAGTAAAAATAGTTCTGGTTTTTAGTTTAAAGTTTTAAAAATCCATTTTAAGCATGTGGCGGCGCCATTTTAAGTATGTGGCGATGATCCACAGATGCTGGGATCCACGGGTACTGAACCTGCAGATATGGAGGACCCGGTATATTTGACGATGGACGGAGACAGATCTCAAACTGAGTAACACCTCCTGTTCTTCTTTCTTCCCTGTTTTCTGAGCAAGGAAACTTTTTGAAAGCACCTTGACCTGTGCTGTCCCAGTTTTCTGCTCTTCCTTTGTGGAAAGAGAGGGACACGGAGGGACACGAACCATAAGATTTGGCCACAGCTTCTTGCCCCTCTAGCTGCAGATACTCTCTGACCGTTTAAGCCACTGCTTTAAACAGAGGCTGGCAGCTATGTAGATGTAAAAGCAGGAATGATGTAATTAAAGTATAAGATTTGCACAAGCTCAGAGCATACCAATGCCCAGGGTTTCTCTGCCACCCTCTAGTCTTATGCACTGTCACTTGACATTTTTTGTCCTATCTGCTTTATGATGTCTGCAGGCACTGTGGGAAGAGGAACAGATGATGCTGGGCAGTGGCGTGACAAAAGGCATGAGCTGTGAGCCTGGAAGTCCTCTGTTCTGCTCTTAGCTCTCCTCATTTGGGTGGCCTTGAGCAAGTCATTGTCCCGTAGCCTAAGGCACTATAAAGACAATAGTATAGGTCATGGTGTGGTGGTGACAATCCTCTAAGCCTTCTTTTCATTAAAAAGCATACAGTCAATCCAGTGTCATTCACATGCTGCAGTTCTTTTGCACCAAGCTGCTCTAGCTGAAGTCTGCCCCATTGCTCAGGAGGCTAATTGACCTTGTACTCTTGCTTTTAGTTGGGGCCTGCTAAGCTTTGTGTTGGCTGCTGCAACTCCTGAGATCCAAAAATGAACAGGAGGAGCACCTGCTTCTGTTCCTCCCTGTCAGAGTGGCCTTTGTATCAGAAAAAGAGCAGGAATCAAAAGGCATTAGTGCTGAGGGCTACTCCATCATGCCCCAGTATCCTAGCACCAGCAAATTCTCTCGCAGTATTGCAGGATGTTATATGAGTGGTTGGTTAACATCTGGTGTAATTAGTATTATGAGTGCTGCCATACTCATAGTTTTTCCTCCTTTGTTTAGACTACCGGACTATACGAAGAAAAAGAGCAATTTCCAAGAACGAAATGGTGCAGAGATCCAAACGGTAAAATTGGCTTCAACTGTTTTCCTCAAAGAATTATTCTGCTGCATTTATGCAAGCAGGAAAAAAAATACAAGTAAATAGTACTGCTGTTGGAGTTCTTCCATACTCCCACAAATTTGCCGCGGTTAAGAGAATTAAGACCGAAAGGACTGTAGTGCCTGAAAATCCCAATGGGGTTCTCTTCCAACCTCTAGTTAATATGAGGGAGTGAAGATGTTTTCTTGTTCAAACTCCATTGAAGTCAACAGGTGATGCACAGAAAGATTTATGTTAAATTGTAGCCTGGGAGTAAGATCTAGTCTTCTAATTGCATCCAAAATAATTTCTCCAAGTTGTTATCTTGTCTGTCTCACGGCATGGCCACCTCTGTGCAGGGTATGGCCAGCCAGTGGGAGACATTATCTGGATGGATTAGGAGGAGAAATTCACTAAACCAATTGGCCATTCCCCTCATGACAGCTGGATAGGCAGGAATTAAAAAACTAAGGGGAATGACCCATTGGTTTAGCGGATTGCTTCTCCTACCATCCAAGAATGATCATTCATGGTAAGTACCAACTCTTCATTTTTAGCATACAGTTGGAAAACTCAGATTCCCTACCCACCCCTCATTTTGAGAGAATGCAATTTCTGTCCATTGCAGTTTGGTGATCAGTCTTGACTGCTAGGACAAGAGTTGCAAAAGCACACCAGTCTTTTGCTTGGGATGTACCATGCATGGTTTTTATCCACAGGATTTAAAATGCTAGAAGCATAATGGTTTGTTTATGGCGTGTTGTAAAAGCTAGTAGGCAATTCAACAATAAACTGACTTTCTGGCAATTCTCCAAAGTAAGGATTATGCATAGGAGAAGAGAACAGATGGATAAACTGGGTCCTGGACAGGAAGGACCTGCAGCAGATGACAGGGTGGGAATATAAGCACTGAGGAATGCATCCTGTCTGTATTCTAAATAAGCTGTTTGTTTTACTCTTCTGCATAGTACTTAAAAGATCCTCGAGGGAACCTACAAGTAGATCATCTTCTTAGAAGAAGAAAAAAGAAGACGCATTTATCTCTTTAACTGCTAGAGTTGTAAAAGAGATGTGATAGATATTTCTATTCCGGATCCGGCAATCTGGGGTGTATTTTAAAGAAGGCATTGGGAATGATTCACAGCCAGTTTTCTACATAAGAATAATTACATTTTATTCTACTCCTCCTGCATTTCAGCAATCATTTCTTTTCTTGCTGCCAGAACTAGAAGCAGGCCTGTGTGTAGAGCTGCTCTGTGTGGTGAGCCATCAGGACTACATGTACCTGGGCAAAGAGGGGATCCTAGCCCAAGAAGTGACTCCAGCCACCTAGGCTGGCCATTGGCACTCCTCATCAGAAAGAACAATCAACAGTTCATGTCTAGGCTGGAAATTTACTTGACCCAGGATTGTCTTACCTAGCTCTCCTTCTTCCTAGTTCCTACTTGCCAGTTCCCTATGACTTCCCTCCAGCAGCTAGAATCCTTGGTCCTGCTGGAGTGCCTTTAGTGTAGCTGTGTTTGTTGGCTTTCTTCAGGAGGCTCTTGGGCTTTCTTATTTATTTGATTTATATCCCGCCTTTCTCCCAGTATGGGACCCAAAGTGGTTTACAATATAAGTTAAAACAAAACAACTAAAACAGTATGTAACCCAAAAGTCTTAAACAAGCCAGTTAAAAACAATGAAGCACATGTTCAGTACTCACTACATATCAGAAAAATACAGCACAGCTGTTGAACATCCCTTTGCTCTCAACAGTTAAAGGCTGAAGGCCTATTTAAATAGGAAGGTCTTTGCCTGCTGGTGAAAAAGGAATATAGTGATTGGCCAACCGATCTCCCTTGGGAGGCAATTCCAAAGCTTAGGAGTAGCCACCAAAAAAGCTATCATTCATGTCCTTACCAGAAGAGTCTGTTAGGGTGGTGGAATGTAGAGAAAACACCTCCTCCTAAGATTGTAAGACTTGGGCAGGTTCATATAGGAAAATGCAGGCTTTCATAGAATCCTAGAGTTGGTAGAGACCACGAGGGCCATCCAGTCCAGGCCCAATCTACCATGCAGGAATACACAATCAAAGCACTTGCGACAGAGGGCCATCCAGCCTCTGTTTAAAAACCTCCAAAGAATGAGATTCCATCACACTCCAAGGCAGTGCATTCCACTGCCAAATAGCTCTTACCGTCAGGAAGGTCTTCCTAATGTTTAGGTGGAATCTCTTTTCCTGTAGTTTGAATCCATTGCTCCATGTTCTAGGCTCTGGAGCTGCAGAAAACATGCTTGCTCCACCCTCAGTATAACATCCCTTCAAATCTTTAAACATGGCTATCATTTCCTCTCTTAACCTTCTCTTCTCCAGACTAAACATACCCAGCTCCCTAAGCCACTCCTCATAGGGCATGGCTTCCAGAACTTTCTGGTAGCCTTTGGGTCTAATTTGTAGAGAAAAAGTGGGATATAAATCAAATAAATAAATGTCTGGACCTACTCTGCATAGGACTTAGAGAGCAAGGAACCAATACCCTATAAAATACCCTTATGGGGAAGCCATGCTGTGGCTGCAAGAGCAGTTCTATTCCAGCTTCAAGTTTGTGTTCTTTGGCAATCTTGGTTTGAATCCTGGTGCTATACTGTTTTTTGGAGCTTATCTTAAAGCAGCCAACCATGTGACTTTTTATAGAAGGGTCTTAGGGCCAGTGATCAGAGAATACAGTGGGCCCTTGGTATCCAATGGTGCTTGGTTCCAGGACTCTCCATGGATACCAAAATCTGTGGATGCTCAAGTCCCATTATATACAATGGGCTAGTAAAATGGTATCCCTTATCTAAAACAGCAAAATCAAGGTTTGCTTTTTGGATTTTTTTTTTTTTTTTTTTTTTTAGTATTTTAGAACTGTGGTTGGTTGAATACATGGATGCAAAATCCGTGGATATGGGGGGTTGACTGTATGTGCATTTCCATTCCATTTGTTTCTTTGTTTGATGTTTTGTTTCCATGAAGCAAATAGTCGTGGTTAGCTGGAACACAACAGGAGAGTTTACTTCTTGGGAAAGGGAGCAGCTGTAAGAGTTTGAACCCTTAGCAGATCCTGATTGGTCAGGCAGAGTTTCATCCTGACATTAGTCAATGGGAGCAATTGTAGGGAAGCTAGCTAGACTGGGAAAAGCCCCCCTTATGAACACCAAAAATAAGGAAGGAAAGGATTAAAAAGGAGTCTTGTGACACTTATAAGAGTAATAGGAGTTTTTTTGAGCATGAGCTTTATATGGACTCCACAGATGATGATGATGATGATGATACTTATTCATTTCTTACTTGCTTCTTCCTATGAATTGAGGTGGGGAAGAACAAATTAACATATAAACATAATGTTAGTTAAAAAACACATATGAGTTAAAAACATGTATCAGTTTAAAAGAACAGGTAAGACCAAAACATTTTAAAGCAATCAATACACAGTTTAAAATTAAAAACAATCAGTACACAGTTCAAACTTCACAATTTAAAATAATCTGGATAGGCCTGCCGGAAGAGACTGGTCTTTAATGCTGCTTTAAATTCCGACAGTGTATTCAGCTGTCGCATCCCTTCTGGCAGGCCGTTCTACAGTTTAGGGGCGACTGAAGAAAAAGTCCTCTGGTCAACAGTTGCCAACCTAGTCTTAGCTGGATGGAGCAAGTGTCTCCCAGAGGACCCAAGTGTACAGGACGGATTATACAGGAGAAGGCGATCCCGTAGGTAACCTGAACCCAAATCACGTAGGGCTTTAAAGTTAACAACCAACACTTGGTACTTTGCCTGGAAATTAATTGGCAGCTAGTGGAGTGATTTCAATATTGGTGTAATATGATCACTCCTGGATGTACCAGTGACTAATGGAGTACAGTATTCATACCTGAGGTATATAAAAGCACAAGTTATATAGATGTGTGGGATGGGGTTAGAATTAAAATGGGATATGAAAAAGGACAATTGTCACACTGGTCAGAAGCCTCAAAAGAGCTTGGCATAAACAATCTGGCATCTCAAGGGCTAATGCACAGGCTTGCTTCCTGTGAGGGCCTTAATTGTTTCTGAAGTGTGATCAGTGCTTGGTTGTGCTGGATCACACCTCTCCCTGCACAAGAGCCTCCAGGTTAGGTTTACCCTTTGGAGCCCATGTTCCAAAGAGATTAGCTTGTGTCTCCCAGCCTCCTTTTCCATCCCAGGTAACCCCCTTCTTGACTCCATCACACAGGGACTAACTCCAGGGATGCAAAACACAGTTACATTTGGGAGCTTTTTCTTCAGTGTTATTGTCTCATTTTTTTCATAGCATCTATGAACAGCTGCCTGAGGTGCGTAAAAGAAGAGAAGAGGAGAAGAGAAGATCAGAGTATTCTACAAATCGTCTGAAAGCCCAGCTTTATAAAATGGTGAGTGCTTTCTTTTTCTGCTGCAAGAAAACCAATGTTCTGTAGGCCACCTCTGTAAAGAGAGGTTTAAGCCAATTTCATCATTAAGGACTGACAGAATTTCTCCTGCAAGTAGATGGCTGGTGGTGATGAAATATCTCCTGCAAGTTCCAGCTAAAGAACTTGAGTGGCTGCCTGGTTTAGCCGCAAACACCAAGCTTTCCTCTCCCCACTCCACCACAATCCCTAAATTATCAACTCTGCAAGTAGAGATGCCCAGTGTTGCTACAGCACTTTTGTTGGTAATGGATTGGCAACATTCACTTGTGGTCAGTTTTTCAGTGGCAGAAAAAATTGCCCTGATCTTTGTCTTTGGCAGTCAAGCCAAAAAGTATTAAGTGACATTATTACAACATCTGTTTTGAGCAGTCAGCCAAGGGCACCAAAATAACATAAGTCCTGAAGCAACTAAACTAAGTGGTCCCTAGCTACTCACAAGGAAATGCCGCTCTCAGTCTCTGGATATTCATGGTGGTTGAGAGCCTGGGCTCTTTGGTCCAATCTCTACCAAGCACCCCCATAGTTGGGATGAGAGTCCCCCCCCCGGGGGGGGCTGTTGTCGCTCCTCCTCCTCCTCCTGTTCTTTTCTCCCAATCTCATGATGCTGAGGCTCTTTATAACTTTCTCCTGGAAGCATCTTGAACTGCTGCCCAACTGACCATTCCATTGGGCAGTTGTTTCTCATGACCTGTGATTAACGCTCCATTTACTTGGAAAAGAGATTCCACCCCTCAGCTATGTTATCCAGATAACATAGCTGAGGCCATTACCACACATCCTGAGGTCCTTTTAACTGGGGAGGTGAGGTTTTGACATGACAGGGGCCTTGGATCATATTCTTCCTCAAAGTGTGGTTCTTCCACTTTTTCAAAGTGAGCTTGGCAAAGAGGGCTGAGGCCCCAAATGTGTTTGGATTTATTGCATTTTATATGCAAGTGACACGTTTGTCTTGGAGATGCTGAATTCCTGGAGGAAGTTGCTCCATGAACTGAGATGGAGCAAGCTTCCTGCAGCCAGGTGACTGTCATCACTGTGACTCAGATTTCTTAATGAAATTAAATTTGCAGCATGAAAAGGGCCCATCAGTGGTAGTTATCTCAGGAACTGGCAATATCCTATGTTTGTGAAGCGAGGATTATAGGCTCCCATAAACTGTAAATGTGTGTTTTGCGTTGTATTATGATAAGCAACATAAAAATAGCATTGCTGACCTTCTCACCTGCCCTGTAAGCTCAGAAATGATTGCGTGTGTGTGTGTGTGAATGTATGTGTAAACTTGTGGTTATTCTCTAAGAATGTAGTGAACAAACACTTCAAAATGTCCAGTAAAAGACTGTTCTGGTCTTTTTAGTGCCTTGTCACATCCTGTGTTAGGACTTGGACAGTTAAAACATGAGGCCTACACAGATAGTAGAAGAAGGACCCAAAGAAGCAGACTTTGTAGAAGGTTGTTTTTTCATAGGTGGAAAAGCCCCGGAGATACAGCTTCCTGCCAGGCTAGCCCATGAGACTTGGGTCCTCTGGTTGAAAAATCTCCCCGGTCTACCCGCCTGGAGGCATAGTCCACTGGTCTTGTACAAGCGCCACCTAATTGTATGAAAGCCACATGGCAACATTTTGCACAGAGGTGTTCAAAATACCAGGGAAATTCTGAAAGCTGCTGGCTGCAACTGTGGCAGTGTGTGAAACACTACTGGTGCTGATGGCTGAAATGAAGGACTTTGATGGTGTTAATGAAATCTACTAGCAGTTTTTCAAGTGCAACTTTCCAGCTAGAGCAGTTTACCAAGTTGTTGCTCTTCCAAAAGGTGCACATGTTAAGATTGAAGCTATTGCCATCCACAGACCACTCTCCAGATGCCTCTGTATGCCTATAAAGTGTAGTGCCTCTGTATACCCCCCTCCCACAGTTTAGTCTCACTTCTTTTAAGGGTGAAGTCTTCCCTCTGGCCTCTTCCTAAAAGTAATCAGCTTCAGGACTTGGAGCCTTCCTGAGGTATTCTGGCAGATTTTAGCACTTGCACAAATATTCTTTTTTTAATTAAGGCTGTAAGGTTATGCAGGGCTTAGTATTTTTTTGAAAAAGTCAGTGAGTGCAACTCAGAGTTAATAAAGAAACAATGAACAATGAGATTATATGCTTGCCAAAATACATTCTGAGTGTACATTACACTAACTGGAACTGTACCATTAAAATATTAGAAAAGCAGTAGCCTGTTGGTTTGTTCACCATAGTTCTAGGTTGCCTCCCATCCCACCATCCTTAAATGGTGTCCAGAAAATGCCACTCCCACGTTTCTGGTGTCAGGGTGGCCTCTAATTTCTGGTGAAAGGAGTCATGAGGAAAGCAATCTGGAGATCTGTGACAGGGAGTTGGAGCAGTTTCCAGAGGGCCAGCCATGTTGTAACAAAACCACCAAAGAAATGAATAGATTTATAATGGGATAAACATCTGTGGATTGTGGTCTGGTGTTGGTGGATAACATATGTGCACAGCTGGGAGGGAAATGAAAAGCTAGAGCAGGGGTGGGCAAAGTGTCGCATGCAGCTCCCAGGTCCTCTACGTGTGGCCCTTGGGACCCTCCAGAAGACTTCTCCAGGCCCCCAGCTGCACCAAAAGATTTTTTTTTAAAAAAAAATGGGGGGAGTAATTTTTGTCCATTTTTTTGTCCCCAGATGGGCTAAAATTGCCTTAAAATGCAGAGTTTTTCTTCCCCTAACCCTACAAAGCCTGCCAAACCTCTCGAAAACACAAAAAAAGAGGGCAAAGGGGCCAAAATGGCAGCCAGAAGTGACTTCACATCACTTTGGGTGCACTGCAGTGGCCCACTGGACAGGCTCAGGGAGGAGGACTGGCCCCCACCAACTGTTCAGCTGCCCACCTCTGTGCTAAAGGAATACTACTGTGATATAAGTGACAACTTGGGAGTACAGATTTCCCACTGTTGTTGTTACGCCTTGAACTGAGACCAGCAAACGTTTTTATTTGGGACATCTCTGACAGTTAGATCTTGGGGAGGGTGTCTGTGGTGTCAAAAAGCTAGGCATCCCCTGAGTGAAGTCTTCAGTTACTCTTTTTGGAGTCCACCCCCACCCGCTGAGCATTCCAAATCTATGCTTTCCTATGGCTGAATCACCAAAAGATCAGCACTTATGGTCTGAGGGAAGCTTCCTGTGACACATGTTTCCTGAACATGAGTCAGCAAGTGCCCAAGGAAGCAGGTGGTTGGTGTATAGGACCTGTTGGGTAGTCAGTCCAGTCCAGGTCAATCACAGGTTATTTGAGTGAGATGAAGAAGAAAGTATGAGGATAGTTGATAGCCAGTCCAGAAGTTGTATCAGCAGGTCAGAAGTCCAGATACACAAACCAGCAAGGAGTAAACAGAGTAGTCCAAAATCTCTCCAGTCCAAGGTCGTGAAAAACAGGAATGCGAGAAAGCACTGCCTGTCAACTAGATAAGACAATTCTCAGCACTAAGGCTGCTAAAAGAATTTCCGGGATATTTATGGGCAGCTTCTTCAGGGCCACAGGTGCCTAATTAGGTCGGCATCTCTTACTTAACCTGTGCTGGGCTTGGCGTTTCTCTCTCCACCACTCAACGAAGGATGGGAGTATGTCGTCTTCAGTGTCTGCAGCCTCTGCCAACTCCTGCTGGAGAGCAGCCAAGTTGGCGGCTGCAAGTGAATTATTTGCATTTTTAAATCTGCTGCTGCCAATTTTTTTTTAAAAAAAACTTTTTCCATGGTGCACATAAGCAATATTTCATGTTTTTAAAAAAGAGAGGGAAAGATAATACAAATCACCGCTTTATCACCTTAGTGATTGCTCGCTAAGGCAAAAATCCAACGTGGTGGCAGCGGGCGCTTATCCTGTTAGCAAGCCCCGCCCTCCACGCTCATCCGGCCAATCAGGCTTGCACTTCCTGTTGTATGGGAAAGTGATTCAAATTGAATCACTTGTCCCAATGAGTAGGAATGTGCATTCCCTACAGAGCTTTTTAATAACTCTGAGAAAAACTGTGAAGGCTCTCTGGGAATCGTTTTGGGAGTTTTTTGCTGCCCCCCCTTCCAAATACAGCGCATCGATGTGGGCTCCCATTAAGACAGATTGTATTCCCAGTGAATTCCATCAGGATTATTTTGACTGTTTAGACAAGCCCTAAGACTGGGTGAAGGACGGGTGATGCTTCCAATATGACTGCAGCATTGAGAGGCCTATCTAAACAGGTTATCAGTGGTGTCATTCTCCTCTCCATTGACGCCCCCTTGTCGTGGGAGAGAGGCTTGCGTACCCTAATGATGTTTTGAGCTATGCTGGCGGTGGCATAATAGCCACTGGTAGGGTCTCCCATGCCAGACAGGTCAAAACCGAACGGTCTGACAAAGAGCGTAAAAGGGCAGGATGGGCTCTCTAGCCTTGTGGCAACCGTCCTAGGAGAAGGAAAACTCTAATCCCAAACCCGGGCAGATGGTGCTCGTCCAACCCTGTAAGGTCAACCATCTAAGAGAAGGAAACTCTAATCAAACCTACGGCCCGAGGACCTCGCTGCCACGTCCATGCTTGCAAGGCCACGGCAGATGAATCTCTGGTTTAAAGGGTGAGGCCAGTTCTGTGCACGCTGCGCTCCACCAGAAAAATCCATTGCACAGGCTCGAAGGGTGTCATGCTACAGGGAATACTTTTCCATTGCCACAGGCCTAATGACTCTCAGGGACCAATGCATTTCAGGGGAATCTGTTCATGCATCTAAGTGTTGGTCATTAAAGGTGCAAGAATCAGCTATAGGCAAATTGTATCCCGCACAGTGCAGATCAGTTTAACCACCTCTGGACACTGGGTTAAGGCAGCATACTAACTGCAAGAGAAAGTGGGTTTCTCCAAAAGAGGAAGTTTTTGTTCTGCCTGTTTCCTATTAATCACCACTTCTCTTTGTTTTCTTCTGAGTGTTGACTAGCTTCATGCTACACAAAGTGCCAAGAGGTTATTAATAATGTTGCTGATAGGAACAGAATGTTAAGGGACCTTCTTCTTTAATAAGGAAGTATATTTACTAGATAAAAATAGTTCTGAATTGCAAAGAATGGCTCTGGGTGCTGCTGTTTCTCCCAGTCTGTATTTTAAGTCTCCAAAGGTGGATTAAAAATGGGGAATGTGTGCATAGTGCATCACTGGCTTCTAAGTTAGGCATCCCAGCTGATCACTCTTGCTGTCTTTGAATTCCTGCTTTCCTAGTTAGAGCAGAGCTGAAAGCTCTGAGTGAAGTAGTCATGTGCTTGCATTCCCAGACGCAGTGACCAGCAGTTTCAGAGTGATCAGAAAATGTTATTGGCACAGAAATCCAAGAAGCACATCATACCAAGTTGTTGCTCAGAATTGAGACTTAGAGGGCAGACAGTATGCTAAAAGCATATTGCAGTCTGTGAAATCTGGCGGGCTACAGTGCTATTGGTTATCCATCATCCCTTGACCCCCTCTTTCCATTTTGTCTATCCCATTTTCTTCAAGCCGATTCTGTAGCTGCAGGCTTATCTCACCATTCTCATAGTGACTGTTATACTCCCCTTTCCACAGTTGCTACAGAACACTTGTTACCAAGTACAAAGAAATGAAAAAAACGATTAAAAGCAAGGTTACAGAACAGTACAAGAAATGGCAGGAACAGGCAACATCAGGGACCAATCCTGACAAAAATTGAATGTCCACAGTTCTATATTCTCTGTACTATGTTTAATACACATTCCATGCCAATTAATGTGATTTTTTAAAAATGTAATTTCTTTCTGCCTTTCTTCTTGTTGATACCCAGGGGATCTTTTCTTTGCAATAGATATATGTCAGGATGTAATAAGCATTAGGACATTCATAGCTACCTAAAGCAGGTGGAACAGGTTCGCTACATTAAAATCTCAGCCTGGACATTGTGCTGGAGCATTGCAGGTGACCAAAATCAGCAGACAGGCTTCATCCTGTAAGCAGAGATTGTGTGCCTTCTAAGACAGGAAACTCAGATTATTCAGTCAAGAGTAAGGGAAATGTTTCCAGAGTAGGGTGACCAAAATGGAGGAGCGGCTTAGGAAGCTGGGTATGTTTAGCTGTGGAAGAGAAGTTAAAGAGGGGACATGATAGCCATATTTAAATATTTGAAGGGATCTCATATTGAGGATGGAGCAAGCTTGTTTTCTGCTGCTTTAGAGTCTAGGACACAGAGCAGTGGACTCAAACTACAGGAAAAGAAATTCCACCTAAACATTAGGAAGAACTTGCTGACAGTAAGAGCTGTTCAACAGTGGAACATGCTGCCTGGGAGTGTGGTGGAGTCTCCTTCTTTGGAGGTTTTTAAACAGAGGCTGGATGGCCATCTGTCAGGCATATTTTGATTGTGTGTTCCTGCATGGCAGGGGGTTGGACTGATTGTCCTTGTGGTCTCTTCTAATTATGATTCTGTGAAACACAACAACATTGTATATGAGAGATTAGTTAATAATTGTGTATAGCTTTGAGATAGGTAGTGTATAATCAGATGGAATATAAGGTAATATATTGTATTAATAAATTCAGATAATAAAAAAAAAATTAAAAGACTGGAATACAGTAGGACCCCCGTATCCGCTGGGAATTGGTTCAGGGTGGCGTGGATACCGAAAACCATGGATAATAGCGAATGCCATTGAAAATAATGGGACTTGTGGTTTAAAATACCATAGAGTTGCCTTGGAGGACCTAGAAAATCTCTAGAGAGGACACATTTTCTAGGAAGACTCCATGGTACGTGTGCTGTTTTGTGTCCCATGGATAATTGAATCAGTGGATAATGACTCAGTGGATGCGAGGATCCTACTGTAGTAATACACACACACACATTTATGTTTCTCCTAATGGCTGGCAACTTTTGACTGCTGCTGCAGAGAGGCTGGCAATTGATGTAGCATCACTTGGGAAGGATAACCTGAGCAAATCCAATTGACTATTAGAATTGGGTGAGGCCATTGACCGCTTATGTAGTCTTATATCACTTTTTTTAATTGAAAAGGGGGCAGAAAGGCTTTTGTCTCATAACAAGCCTCCCCCCACACCCAGCAAAAAACTCATCTTGCGAATGTCGAAGGAGGTGTTGAGCAATATAAGCTTTACAGGGAAACGCTGACGTTGCGCAGTGCATGTAATGGGAATATGGGTGGCGAGATCTCTTGCAGCTCTCTCGTTCTCGGAGACACCCGGAGTCAAAGCCCATTTCACAGTGCAAAACAGGAACAAGGACACTACACACTTTTATGCCAGAATTCAGGGTGACGTTGCCCCACAAAAGAGATTCCACCTAAACATTAGGAAGAACTTCCTGACGGTAAGAGCTGTTACCGTCAAGTGGAATACACTGTCTGGAAGTGTGGTGGAGTCTCCTTCCTTGGAGGTTTTTAAGCAAAGGCTGGATGGCCATCTGTCAGGAGTGCTTTGATTGTGTATTCCTGCATGGCATTGAGTTGGACTGGATGGCCCTTGTGGTCTCTTCCAGCTCTGTGATTCTATCTCTCATTGCTACTGCGTGGTCATAGTAAAGTTGGAATTAAGTGAAATATGGTTGTGAGTTGAACTGTGGTCACAAGGTGGCACTGCAATAAACAGGATGAAGCAGTTGACATAATGCAATGCTCCTTGGTGAAGTTGTTGTGAGGTGGGTGGGACAGAAAGAAGGTCTTCCCTAAAAAAAATCTCAAAACATGGACAAGCTCATATGGAAGCATACAGTCTTCAGATAACCTGGACCTGTCTTATTATAGCTCAGATCCAGGTTATCTGGACCTGCAGTAGTTTTGCCATTGTGAGGATCGTGGTGCAGCAATGACAGTAGAACTCACAAATTTTATTGTTTTCTTTCCCTGCAGAAAATCACCAACCGCATTTTGGGAAGAAAAGTACCTTGGGAATGATGATGAAACCATTAAAAAAAAAGCAACCTTTTTCAATAAAACCTGTTGCACAGAGTGAGTTTTCAGCACCTTCCCTGTTTGAGCGGAAATCCATGTGGATAGACTATTCAGCAATTTTCTGATTATGCACAATGTTTCATGATTTTTTTAGCATTGATAGATGCCCTTCCCAACTAATGAAATTGTTTATATATTGGAAAACCAGAGATCCCCTGAAGATTTTTTTTTTAAAAAAATGAAAAAAAAAATGATTTGCAATAATGTGCCTGTAAATTCCCAGATCAAGGTAGCTTTAAAATAATTTATAACACCAGTTATATCAGTGGATTTGTGTGTGCGTGAGTTTGTAGGTCACTTGCTTATTTATTTTTTTGATACTTGATTTTTTTGTACTTTTTAACAGTTTAATATTTTGGCCTGTACTTTTGTTTTTCTATGGCTGAAAAAAATTAAAATATCTTTTAAGACTCTGTCCCCTAGTACTTTTTACTAATCATTTTACTTTGGTGTCATTCAGTGTGGGAGGGAGGGGCCCATATTTTTGCTTTCCAGTTCCTCTACAACCAGGGGTGTTGTTTGATTAAACAAATACGGTTTTATCATGCAAGGTCCAGTTGATCCCATGTTATCATGCGTGGCCCTATACGAGGTCTACCTATTAAATAACAAGACACTGTTTCTTCCTTTCATACAAATCAGGGAGAACTGATTGTGAACACTTGAGTAGTGACCTTGAACATGTCTGAACCTGCATGACAAACATCAACACTCTCAGCCATTCAGTTAATTGTCAGTTGTCGTTTAAAGCACCTGTGTTGTCAGTTGTGTGTTGGAAAAATGTATAGTTTAAAAGTCGAGCAATGTGTCAATTTGAATTTTTTAGTAAAATTGAACAAAACACCAACAGAATCTTTTCAAATGCTTACTGAGGCCTACAGGGAAGACTGTATGTCTTGTGCCTGTGTGTTTGAGTGGCATAAAAGATTCAAAGAAGGACATAAGAACATGGAAGATGATGAATGCCCTGGACGACCTTCCACTTCAAGAACCGAAGAAATTGTGGAAAAAATCAGCCAGATTGTTCAAGGAGACCGCCAACTCAGTGTCCAAATGATAGCTGAAGCTGTGAACATTGACAAAGACACTGCGTGGAAAATTCTGCATGAGAATCTCAACATGAGAAATGTTTGTGCTAAGATGGTCCCTTGGGTTCTCACAACAGTGCAAAAAGAGTGCCGCAAGGAAATGTGCACTGACATTCTGCAGCAACTTGAAGCGGACCCAAACCTTTTTCAAAAAACCATCACCTGTGATGAAACCTGGATCTTCCAGTATGATCCTGAGACAAAATGACAGTTAATGCACTGGAAAACACCATCATCACCAGGAATGAAAAAAGCACATCAAAGCAAGTCCACATTCAAAGCCATGCTCATTGTTGTTGTTTTTTGACATCAAGGGCAACATTTTGTCAGAATGGGTTCCAGAAGGCAGAACAGTGAACCGGGATTATTATAAGAAAGTTTAGACAAAGCTGAGAGAAAGAGTCAGGGGGGGAAACACCAGAACTGTGGAAAAGTGGTTTCATTCTTCATCAAGACAATGTGCCTGCTCACACAGCACTTTCTGTGAAGCAGGTTTTGGCTGATAAATTCATTACTACACTTGAACATTCTCCATATTCACCAGATTTGGCACAATGCAACTTTTTTCTTTTTCCTAAAGTGAAATCGGTGGTTAAAGGAACACGTTTTGAGTCAATTGATGCAGTAAGAAGAAAACGGCAGATGTGCTGAAATAGCTGAGAGAAACTGATCTGCTCCATGCCTTTGGCCAGTGGAAAACAAGACTGCATTGGTATGTGAGTGTGAATGGAAAGTATATTGAAGGGGACAAGCATTAAAATTGTAATACATATGAATACAGATGGGTTATTGTATCAGTCGCATTATTTAATAGACAGACCCCTTGCTGATGGGGGTTGCCCACCCCTGCCTTATATTGATCTATGTCACAGCTGCTTCCTGCTATATTGAAGACACATTTCTTATCAGCTGGCATTTCTCTTTCCTGTCTCCTTTTTCCTTGGTTGTCCATTGCCTATGGAGAGTCTTTCTTTCTCTCCTTTATGCTTCTTTCTCTTAGGAATGTGGCCAATTGAGCCAAATGCTTCTTCCTTTCCTCTTGCTGAGAAATGCTGAATTATGGCCAAAGATAGTTGTGCAACACCTTGTAAGTGTACACATCCAGAACACTGCTAAAAACATGGGATAAAATTCAGATTCATGGGGAATAGGAGTCACTGGAGATGTGGAGTTTGTGGATAAAAATGACCTCCAAAATGAGGGTGTTGGTTTGAATGAGGGAATAAAACTTGCCATGACAGAGGGACATGGTTCAGGTGGCCTGAATTTAAAAACATAAGGTATGCAGGAGCCAACATGGCGTGGTGGTTTGAATGTTGGACCATGACTTTGGAGACCAGGGTTCAAATCCCCATTCAGCCATGGAAACCCACTGGGTGATGTTGGGCTAGTCACACTCAGCCTCAGAAGGGGAAAGGCAAACAACAACAAGAACCCTGACCAGATCTTTCCAAGAAAACCCTATGATAGGTTTGCCTTAGGGCACCATAAGTCTGAAACAACTTGAAGGCACACAACAACAACAGAATGCATGTTATGCACACAGAGTGCAGCATGCATTTGGTAAACAGGAAATGTAGCTAACAGTGTGACTTACATTCATGTGTCCAACCCTGAGCTCTTTAACCTGTGAAGTATTTTAGCTCTTGAGTTACTGAGTTACAGTGAGGTGTTAACCTTTACAGAGTATTTTGGGCTCCCAAGCTGAAATCCCTGAGCTCTGGCTCCAAATATAAAATTATGTGGTCCAAAAATGAAAATGCATCCAAGGTCACCAAGAGTTCACAATTCTGAAGACAGATCCTTTAAATCTGAAGCTGTTATTAAGCTGAGAGGTGGTGGCAGAAGTTGTTGCTAGAGAGCAACAAGTTGTTAGAGACCCCTCCCTGTAGGTTCATGTCAGCTGGAGTATATTCCAGAACAGGTTGTCTCCTTCACCTCTTGGCAGGTTGGGTACTTACCATGAAAATCCATTCTTGTATGCAGAGGCAGACATCCAACTCACCCTACTGCTGTTTTTCCTTTTCCTGTCTCTGCCTTGGCTTACAACTTTCTCCTTTGCTGCGCTCTCTGTCCGAATTCAGCTCAGCTACTGTCTGGAACAGGGGGTTGAGCCAGGAGCATGGCCGTTGTTTTCCTTACTTCCTACCATATGACCCTGGCCTAGCCTGGGCGGCGACAGGAGATACAGCCCAATACAGAAGTTCTCTTTCTTCCACATGCAAGAATGGACTTTCACTGGAAGTACCCAGTGTGCCATTTTCATACAGCAAATTCCAGCATTCTTAGCCAGCTGTGCTGGCTAGGATTTCTGGGAGCTGTAGTCTGAAAGTTCACTTTTTTGAAGTTCTTAGCCAAACTTCACAGGGTTGCACAGAGAAGAGGAGGGAAAGAAAGAGATGGGGGCTATGCCAAGCTGCAAAGTGTGTCCACCATCCATCTAGCTGTGTTCCGTGATGGACCTCTGTACAAAAATCCTAGGATGGACCTCCTTAGGAGAAAGGTTTCCCACTGTCAGGGCCAGTTTAAGGCACCAGCAGTCTCAGCATCCGCAGGGGGCCCCATCATTGTGGGGGGGCCCTGTAGTAACCCTCCTGCTGCAAAAACATTATTAGTAATAATCTGAATATCCTGTAGTGTGAATAGTTTAGGTTGAGTTAGGTTACATCGACCTTAGATAAACATATGGGGCCCCCAAAATAAAGCATTGCAGGGGCCCCCAAAATTCCTTAAACCGGTTATGCCCACTGTTGGTCCTTGTGGTGCTTTCTTGACCACACTCTGTGATGACGGATGCTTTGTTCAGGCTGCTGGCACTATGCCTGCCACAGCTGCATGGCGGGGATGAAGCAATAAATGGCTCATGCTGCTATTTCGGAACGTGCTCTACAGTGAATCCTTTCCTGGGGGTAGCCAGCCACACCTTTTCCTGGTGATAGGACTCTGACTCACCAGCTCCCTGGAAATATGTCAGCAGTACTTCTCAGCTTTATCTATTTCATCCGTCTTCCTCTTTCTCTCTCTCTCTCTCTGCTGATTTCCATTGTATTTCATTCTCCTTTTCCACGGGTGGGAACGGAGAAATCCAAAAAGGTTTAATCGCAGATGTCTCTTAAAATGACAGGATGTTGGGTTTCCCATCCAGCATCTCTGTGACACTCTGAAGATCAGATACAGCCTTCCTGTCTGTTGCTGCACAGGTGTTTCAGAAAAGCATGCAAGGTGACAGTGCCTGGATATATTCTCAGAATGTGTAAACTCCTACGATCAGTGAGAGTCCGGCAGCCATGCTGGCTGGGGGCTTCTGGGAGTTGTATTCCCCCCAAAGTAACATTTTTAAGCTCTCCTTATCCCTTAGATTGGTGTCTGGTTTCAGTAGAATTTAAAATTTTCAGATTTGGATTTGCCTTTCCGGAAAAAAGGGGGAAAAAAGAAATCAAGTTTCTTGTGTGAAGCCTTAACTGTCTGACATTTCCACTGTTTCGTACAGGTGGCTATCTAATACTCTGCATGTTTCTATGTGAGTCTCATACTGGGAAAAAAGTTGGATATAAATTAAATAAATAACATTGGAAGCAACCAGTAACCTTTGAATTGTGTTGCCTTCTGAGAACTGTTTATTTGGGGATTGCTCAGAAGGGACTGATGCTTTCCAGTTGCTATTGGGTGTCATTTCTTTTTTGAGTACAATGGGTCTTCCAGATCTGCGGGGGTTTGGTTCCAGAACCCCTCGTGGATGCCAAAAAACATGGATGGTCACTTACCATTTTATTAAATGGTGGCAAAGTGTGCACAGACGTCACTACCGTTTTAGGTAGATTTTCTTCCTGTCATCTTGTTCGTTAATGCCTGTTAATGATTATTAATGCTTGTTAGTGGTGTGAACTGTCACCAGTTAACTCTTGAGTCAACTTTTAGCAATGTTTGAACACTTGAGAATGTCTGATTGACCTCTTCCTGAGAAAAACTAAGAACTAAGCATAGTAGAATCCTGGAACTGCAGAGTTGGAAGGAAACTTGGGGTTTCTTCTAGTTCAAGCTCCTACCAATGCAGGAAAAGAACATCGAATGCGTCTATGACAGGTACCAAAAAAATCTGTTTAAAAATCTCCCGTGAAGGAGAACCTGCAACTCTCCCAGGTAGACTGTTCCACTGTTGAACAGTGCTTATGGTCAGGACAGTGTCCTTAATTTTTTGGTTGGAACCCTCTTCTTGTAATTTGAACCCATTGGCTTGAGTTTAGCTCTTCAAATGTTCGAAGCCACCCTTTTTATTGTCACTCAGAAGACAATGAACTGAACGTAAGCTCAGTAAAGGAATCAAGTAGGTTGAAAATGTACAGGTGTGATTACACAGAGATGCAGGCACACAAAGTTTTGTATGGGTGTGGAATAAATTTCCCGCTCTAAGGAAATGTAGTAAATTTTCCACCTGTTGTGTTTCATATAGATTCTGAATTAGATATAAACATTGCTTTATTTCTCCCTGGAATAAAGTCTTTCTGTGGTTCAACCCAACAGCTGTGTTACCATTCAAAATATGAGTGGCATGCTGTGTGGGATTCCCCTATCTTGACACATGCAGCCAATCTCTCTATGAACTTAATAATGGCTCTAAACCAATGCAAAATGACTCTGATCTCTAAAGAGCCACAGCTGGCCTTATTGTAATTCTTCACAAAAGCTGTTTCTTTGCCCGAATCCTGCACCTGTGACTAGAACTGTGCTGCCTCTTTTTGTATAGCAATACGCTTCCTGTGTTTGATTTTTTTCAAAGGCAAGATTCTAGTTCTCATGGACAAAAAGAAAATAATCAAAATATCTTATACCAAACATTGAAATATCATAGACTCATAGGATCGTAGAGTGGGAAGGGGCCACACAGACCATCTAGTCCAACCCCGGCCACACAGCTGAAACACTCCCAAAAGATAGCTATCATGTCACCTCTCAAGTCTTCTCTTCTCCAAGCTAAACATATCCAGCTCGTTCCTCCTAAGATTTGGCTTCCAGACCTTTGATCAATTTGGTTGCCCATCTCTGAACCATATTCTTTGGGCCATATTCAGTTGGACGCCCATATCCGCAGAACCAATATCGGTGGTTTCAGTTATCTGCGGGATACAAAATACACATCTACCATAGATTCTTCCTAGAAAATGCCTAGAGGCATCCTCTAGATATTTTCTAGGTCCTCCAAGGCAACTCTATGGTATTTGTAACTAGAAGTCCCATTATTTCAATATCACTTGCTGTTATCCGTGGTTTCCAGGAACCGAACCCCCATGAATATGGGGGTCTGAATGTATTAAAATAACATATCTCAAAAAGTGCGCACGTTCAGGGAATTAGTGGGTTATGTATGACTTAAAAAAAAAATATCCTGGTGTCTTCTACTTTTCCCTCACTGTATCCACATTGTTCAAAGCAGGGGAACGAAAGTGGTCCAGACAAGAGAACATTTTTTATTTATTTTTTTTGTCAAAACAGATGTTACTGCTTTTGGTAAACTTGGCCAAGTGGAAACATTCCATATTAAACAGCCTGGCCAGCAGTAATTCAAAATCATGAGCAACACAGACTAAAGGAAACACCCTTGCCCCACCCCATGTAATACTAGAAGTTGGGGTCACACAAAGAACTCAAGGCAGAGAGCAGTTCTTTCTCCTGCAATGTGTAAGTTACAAAAGGTGGTGCCACAGATGGCTGGAAGGAAGCACATTATGTAAAGCTGTAGAGGAGGAGAAATTATAATGACAGTATCAAGGCATTTTTTAAAGTAACAGTCGTGAGTCCAAATGGACACCCAGTCTTAGCTTTTGGACATCCAGTGGAGATAAATGGACACACACAATTTAATCAGTGAACTGCATGATTCCTCTCTCTATTTTTGTGCCTTCTCCAAGTTAGTGCGAAGCAAAAATAAAAATAATTTGCCAGTATATATCTTTATATTTCCCCCTGCCCTCTCTGTATGTATATATACACATACACAAACAGTGAAGAAAACTGATAGAAAAAGAATCAACTCATTTGAGATGTGGTGCTGGAAAAGAGTTCTGCAGATACCCGTGGATACTTTTTTGGACAAACAAATATGTCCTAGAGCAAATGAAGCTCAAACTCCCTGGAAGCCAAGATGACTAAGCTGAGGCTGTCGTACTTTGGCCATATCATGAGAAGACAGGACTCACTAGAAAAGACAATGATGCTTGGAAAGGTAGAAAGCAGAAAGAAAAGAGGAAAACCACATTGCAGATGGATAGACTCCATCAAGGAAGCCACAGCCCTGAGTCTGCAAGATGTGAGCAGGGCTGTTGAGGACAGGATGATTTAGAGGTTTCTCACTTATAGGATCACCATGGGTTGAAGTCGGCTCAATGGCAGCTAACAACAACAATATATCTTTTGCAAATCCAGATCAATTCTTTTTGTTAACTATTTTCTTCTAAACTTTGATAAAAGAGTTATAGGGACTTCTTTTTTTAATTCAGCTATTTTCTGCTGGTGGGAAGGATACTAAACATTCCTAGGATATTGATGTCTATAAATACATTTGCAGCTCAGTTTGACTCCCCCCTGACTTTTTAAAATCACTTTCAATTCCAGTCTGAATGTCAGGATTATATGTAGCAGAGAAGCTTCCCCTCGTGAACACTTTGGATAGGAGAATGGACACCCAGTAACACTTCCTTTTCAAATGCTCTGGGCAATATGAAACCTCCAGGTTCAGAGGCAATCTATCTGGGACCTGCACAGGGCAGAAACCAGCCACAGGTAAAGTGTGTGTGGGTGTCTCAATTCTCTGATTTTGTTGCAGCCATCTGGCTGGCCATCGTTGAACATCATACTGGGCCGGATGAAGGGGAGAACCAGTATGGTGTAGTGGTGGGCTAGGACTCTGGAAGACCAGGGTTCGAATCTCCTCTCACCCATGGAAACCCATTGGGTGACCTTTAGCAAGTCACACTCTCTCAGGCTCAGAAGAAGGCAATGGCAAGCCCCCTCTGAACAATTCTTGCCAAGATAATCCCACGATAGGTTTGCTTTAGGGTTGCCATAATTTGGAAATGACTTGAAGGCACACCACAACAGGATGAGGGCTGGGAAAAGTTTGAGTCTGGAGCCAAATGTGGCCCCTAGGGCTGTTTTCACAGTTCCTAAGCACTCCCAGACTATGCCTTTTCTAGTTTTTTAAAAAAGGTGAATTACCTCTCCTGGGATCCTATGGGAGCAGGGATTTGTCTTTTGAATGCCTCACAGGGCATCAAAACATTGCTGTTTTGGAAGCCATGCCCTAGAAGGAGTGGCTTAGGGAGCTGGGCATGTTTAGTCTGGAGAAGAGAAGGTGAAGAAGGGACATGACAGCCTTGTTTAAATATTTGAAGGGATGTCATACTGAGGATGGAGCAATCTTGTTTTCTACTGCTCCAGAGACTAGGACACGGAGCAATGGACTCAAACTTCAGGAAAAGAGATTCCACCTAAACATTAGGAAGAACTTCCTGATGGTAAGAGCTGTTCGGCAGTGGAATCCGTTGCTGCCTGGGAGTGTGGTGGAGTCTCCTTTTCGGAGGTTTTTAAACAGAGGATGGATGGCCCTATGTTGCAAGTGCTTTGATTGGGTCTCCCTTAAGGGCAGGAGGTTAGACTAGATGGCCCTTGGGGGTCTCTTCTAATTCTATGATTCTGTGATTCTTTGAAATTAGAAGTAAACTTCCAGCAAGTGGGGCAGTGAATCCACTACAAGTTTCAACCCAGGCTTGAATGGAGTTATCCAAGGTGCTGAACACTTATTTCTGAATAGGTTCAGCATGCTGGTGAGAGCCTTTAAAACTAGCCAAAACCTGGTGTGGATTCATTACCCCACTGACCTGGAAGTCCCCAGCCATCACTGCTTCCAGCTACTTCCAGGTTATTTAGCTTTTATTTTGAGGTGTATTTTTGGCCCTCATTATGACCCCTTTCAGCAGGAGGAGAAAATGGACAACAGTAGCTCACCTCTGGGACTGAGAGAGACCATTGCTCTTATCCTCCAAAGAATGCTTTCAACTGTTCATATTGGAAGATGTCAGAAATGAATCATCAGCCCAACCAACTGAATCATCAGCCCAACCGTCAGTTGCTCAGTTCAGGAAGAGGGTGGAGGAAGGCAGGAAAAAGAGTTCAAAACTGCTCTCTCTCTCTTCCAACTCATAACAAAAAAGCCAACAGTCATAGAATCATAGAGTTGGAAGAGCCCATGAGGGCCATCTAGTCCAACCTCCTGCCATGCAGGAATACGCAATCAATGCACTCCCAACAAATGGCCATCCAGCCTCTGTTTAAAAGCCTCCAAAGAAGGAGACTCTGCCACACTCTGAGGCAGTGTATCCCACTGTCGAACAACCCTTACCATCAGGAAGTTCTTCCTAGTGTTTAGGTGGAATCTCTTTTCCTGTAGTTTGAACCCATTGCTCCGTGTTCTAGTCTCTGGTGCAGCAGAAATCAAGCTTGCTCCATCCTCAATATGGCATCCCTTCAAATATTGAAACACGGCTATTATGTGACCTCTCAACCTTCTCTTCTCCAAATTAAACATGCCCAGCTCCCTAAGCTGCTCCTCATCAGGCATAATGGCTTCCAAACCTCCCACCATTTTGGTTGCCCTCCTCTGGACACATTCCAGTCATGTGGGAGGCCAGCACTGCAGGGGTGGAATCGTTCTAACCCCACCCAACTGATCAGTTGGCTCGCGGCATTGAACGAGCCAGATGGAATTGTGTGTCTGTGTGTGTTGGCTGACACACTTGGAAAGGAAAATAGGGCAGGAGTTGAACTGCTTCCTGAAGAGATTCCACTCCACCCTGGTAGCAGCTGGGAGCTTGTTGGAGGCACAGAGCAGGGCTTGGAAACTGGGATGGGTGGATGTCCTGCAGTTTCAGGGTGTGGGTGTGAGGGGCTGTTCAAAAGCATTGTGTACCCAGCAAGGTGTGTGTGGTGTAGGGAGGTCAAAAAGTTGAAGGAATAGTGTGGAGCATCTGTTTGTTTGGGGGCTTGGAAAAGGTTATTCGAACATCTCTACTCAAGCCATCAGCTTTGTGGGCAGTAATACTTTCTTGAACTGATCATAGGAAACATAATCAGAGGTAGCCGTGTTGGCCATGCAGCAAAGTGCAACTAAATCCACAATCCACAAAACAGCACTACAGTTGTCCCTTCACGTTTGCTGGGATTTGGTTCCAGGACCCCTGTGAATACCCAAATCTGTGAATACTCAAGTCCCATTATATGCAATGGCATAGCAAAATGGTGTCCCTTATATAAGATGGCAAAATCAAGGTTTGCTTTTTGGCTTATTATTTTTTAAAGAATATTTTCAAGCCATGAATACTTAAATCCGTGAATGCCAAATCTGTGAATATGGAGGGACAACTGTACCTTCACTGGCCAGCCAAAATGCGCAAATTTACATGCAAGTTTTCAACGCTCCACTGGCTTCTTCATCTGGCAAAATATGTTTTAAAAAGTCATACAGGAGAAGAAAGGTGACAATGGTCTCCTACCACACTGCAGAAATAATGCAGTTTGACACCACTTTAACAATCATGGCTCCATCATATGGAGTCCTGGGATTTGTAGTTTGTTATGGCACCAGAGCTCTCTGACAGAGAAGGCTAAATATCTCACAAAACTACAGATCCCAGGATTCCATCACATTGAGCCATGGCAGTTAAAGTGGTGTCAAGCTGGATTATTTCTGCAGTGTGGCAGCAGCTAATGTTAGAATCATAGGCCTACATTTCATTTCAGATGATGATTCTGTTGTAGTTCAGTTACTCTGAAAGGATTTCAATGCAGGCAGAGGCCATTCCGCTTGGCCATGTGGGGACTGAGACAAAGGGCAGTAAAATTTAAACTCCATTAGCAGTAGTGAAGTAACTTTGCTTGGGATCCAGGTTGTCTCTGTCCTCTGTGAAACCATGGTCTCCTTACTTAAGCAGAGAATATTGAATTTCTCAAGAAGTCAGTGTACTGCTACATCTGGAAAGATGGTTAGGTGCTGTATGCATAGGCAAAACTTTTTTTTACCTTCATTGGGGGTAGAAATCACAAAGAAACCTCATATCAATTGATCATATTTACTTTGTAACACCCCCCCCACAATGATTAACAACTTCATTGAGTCTTATCCATTTACTGTTTCAAAGTATTATGGCTTGTTTGTTTGTTTGTTTATTTATTTATTTATTTATACCCCGCTCTTCAGTCACAAAGGCCATCAAAGGCTATTGAGCTGCTTTAAGATCAGGACTCATGAGTGTTTCAAAGATACCCTTCCCATAATGTGGCACTTGCTTATTGTTCTGGACTACAATTCCCCTCAGCAGCAGCCCCAATGGTGGGGCTGGTGGGAGTTGTAGTCAAGCTCATCTGGAGAGCACTAGGTCAAGGGAGGCTGCAGGCACATAAAGCACTTGGGAGAAGCTCACGGATGCAATGAAAAAACTGCTGGAGTCCCCAAAATGGAAACAACTTTTCCAAGCTCTGGCTGGTGTGTGTGTGTAAGACATGGCATTTACCAATATAACCCAGGTGAGGTAAACCTATGAAAAAAGCTGGAGAATGATCCAAACACCATTCTCCAACTAGCTGTTCCGTTGTGGAGATATCACACATTTGTGCAACAGTTCAGGGTGACTTTGCCCCACAAAAGAGACTCCACCTAAACATGAGGAAGAACTTCCTGATGGTAACAGCTGTTCGGAAGTGGAATACACTGCCTTGTAGTGTGGTGGAGTCTCCTTTTTTGGAAGTTTTTAAACAGAGGCTGGATGGCCATCTCACAGGAATGCTTTGATTGTGTATCCCTGCATGGCAGGGGGTTGGACTGGATGGCCATGGTGGTCTCTTCCAACTCTATGATTCTATTATTCTAAGTAATGTTTCCATTGTAATTGTGATGGGGTTTGGGCTAAGGAGAGGATAAGGAAGGCCCTGCTGGAAGATTTTTTAAAAATTCCATTTCCCTATATGGAACAGTATTTCTGTTGTTTTTTCAAGTTGTTAATTCCCCCCATAGGCACATGTAAAATAAAGACCCCCTAAGCGTTTTGTGTGTGTCTGAATCTACCTGAAGTGCAGTTGCATTGCAACATAGTTTGGATAGTCTTCAAAGCTGCATAAGGAGCCATTCTCAGCTTTACACACTTGGTTTGGGGTTGTAGCAGATTCAGTCATTCTTGAGTTTCAGGCTAACAGCAGAAAGCATGCTGTGACCCTGAACCGAATACCATATATAAACTTGGGAATGCTTGCTTGTCCAACTTTAAAGACTACACAACCTATGGTGCATTGTGATTCCACTACAACTGTATATGCACACACAGAAAACCTTCAGGGATCTTGACTGAAAGTGTGTTAATGAATTTTCACACCACAGATCATACACAAGTCACACTCCATAGACAATGAGGAAACGAGAGAAACCGAAGATACCGAGATTTGCAAAAGGTTTTGACATGAAAAGGTTTAAAGTTTGCAAGCATGCTGGTATCTGTAAGTAAACAGAGTTGTTCAAACTGTGACAGACTCCAACATCTGCAGCTCAAACTGAATTTGGAAGGCAAGGAACAATGATGGCTGAGATCCTACACTGAGGAAGTAGAACATAACTCTTTGCTCCCAGAGTTAGGTGGTAATTGTGCAATGCCCCCTCATTAGTGAAAGGCTTTGGTGTGCATGCACAATGCGCAGCCGTACACAACCCTGCACAATACACACTGATGTGCAACCCCGTGTGGTGTGCATCCATGTGCAAAACATGAACACTTCCACTGCACAATGGTGGAAAAGTTTGAAACACCGGCATAAGCAGTTGATGCCTCTGTGTGTCACCAACAGGATGCTAGCTGGTTCAGAGTAACTTCTATTTTGAGGGGGTTTGGTGTTAAGCTTATTCTGAGCTTTCCCCCATAATCAACTGCTCCCCCCACAAAACAAAACAATTTTTTAAAAAACAGAAAAGAGGAACTCCCCTGACACTGCAGGAGAGAGAACTGGGACAACATGTCTTAGATTTAAAAAATGATATTTTATCTCTAGTTTCTTCCTCTGGAGGATTCAAAACTTCAAGAGAGAAGAAGGTCAAGTGCAGACTTTGAAAACACGAAATATCTTTGGCTCAGTACGAAGTGCTCTTAAGCAGCGTTTGCAGGTAACTAGATACAGATACCAAGTTATTTGCAATTAAATCCTTTTTTGCAGCAATGAAGGTAGAACAACACTCAGCTACCACTGTAAGCTAATCAAAGGGCCCATCTACACAAGGATGTACCTCGCAGCGACATGTCTTAACCGTGTTTTTGGCCTCTGAAGCCCCCATAAGCCTTGCATTCCAGATGGTGGCTGTGAGTGATTTACTCACGTTTACTGTTTTTTTAAAAAGTCATCCAAGGTACCCTGGAATGATACGGTGATTTTTCTGATTTAATAGCAAAGCAAAACAAAAAATAACCACCCTGTTTTATCACCTTAGTGAGTGATTGCTAAGGTGAAAATCCAACATGGTGGCAGCAGGCGCTTGCCCTGTTAGCAAGCCCTGCCCCCGCTCTCGCCCGGCCAATCAGCTTTGCACTTCTCTTCAAATTGCTTGTCGTTGGATTGTCCTAATGAGCAGAAATGCACATGCCCCTTGCTGTTTTTTGTTTTTTTTTAACTATGGGCTTTTCCTGTGGTGTTTTTGCCGTCTTGGGCCCCCCTCCTTCCGAATACAGTGGATTGATGCAGGATCCCATTGAGACAGGTAGGATTCCCAGTGAATTCCATGAGGGCTTTTTTTTTTTTCATAATTATTGTTTATTGATTTCTTAGTAATCCATAAAGCGTTCACATCTTAATGTTCTCTACATTTCGTTTTTGTGAATAACAAAGAGCTTGTTCGTATACAATGAAAAACATAGAACATCAAGACAGATACTCGTACATCTCCTGTGCCTTCGTTATATAATTATATATAATTAAATAAATCATTCTATTGCTTTTTAATACTCTGTAGTTTGAACATTCACATGTAGCATCTTACCACCAATAAAAAAGAAACTTCCTTTATCGAGTCGTGAGTCATGTTATTCTCTATTTAATCACCATTTTCCCTTGTTCCCCATTACTTGCCTCTTCCAAATCTAAATTGTAATGTTTCCTTTTCACACATTTATGTTTATTTAGACATACATATACTTGTCTATTTGAAATTTTTATGTTATATAGATTCCCCATATGTTTCTTTATAAATTTTACCGTTTTACTAATAAGACCTTTCTTCATTAAACAAATCCTATTCTTTGACCAGTCCTTGGTACTTATAGGCCTTTGCCATCACTTAATAGCTCTGTATTTGCATTCAATCATTTCCCAAATCTTTAAAACCCTTGTATATGTCTTTTGTTTCTTCCCAGTGTTTTATTAGGTTCGCCCACTTTTCCCTTGACTTACCATATGTTTTATTTCTTATCCTGTATGTCAATTCGTCCATCATCATCATATCTAATAATTTATCTTTCCATTCATTTATAGTTGGTACCCATGAGGGCTTGTTTTCGACTGTTTAGACAACCCCAGAGATAATGTCACTCCCTTTGTGGCATAATTGCAATGCCTAAAGTTACTTTCTCTGGTTACAGGAGTGTGGCCTCATTAAATGCAGAAGGAAGAATACCAGAAGGACTGATATTCTTGACTAAAAGTGAGAAATAAGACATGTTGGAATTATTTAACAAAATGTCCTGTTTTTATGCCTAGGTGAGCATATCTGTGCATGGATACAGGTGTGTATCCAAGCACTAGCTCTTTCAGTGATCCCTGGGGTCAAGCTAGCACTTCAATAAACCTCACTGAGGACTAGCAGCTTGCGAAAGCTGCCTCCATCCTCACTCCTTGGCAAATTTCACTCTGAACTTTTGTCCTGCCAGAATGATCAAGGACTTGGCTTGGTACACTGACATTCAGAAGAATTCCAAGGTGTCATCCAAGCTGGCATGTGGCAGAACCATGGACTAAACAGAATACATATTTATGTAAAAACTACAAAGCTTATGATGCACTGTTGCTGGGACTGAAATGTGCTTGGGGGAAAAATAGCTGAACATGTGCAGTGGAATTTTCTTTTCCTCTACTGCAGTGGTTCTTAACCTGTGGTTTGGTGACCCCTAGGGATCCACAATGTCCTCATCAGGGGTCCTTGAAGACTGGAAGACTGCTTGGCCCACCTCCTCCCTGCAGTGTAGTTGCCCCATAACAGGAGCCAAGGCAAAGGCTGGCTGGCTTGGTCTGCACATTGCCATTCAATCTATTCCAGCCACAAACTTGCAGGAAGAAGCATGTGACAGATGGCCATCCAGTGTCTGTTTAAAAGCCTCCAAAGAAGGAGACTCCACCACACTCTGAGGCAGTGCATTCCACTGCTGAACAGCTCTTACCATTGGGAAGTTCTTCCTAACATTTAGGTGGAACCTTTTTTTTCCTGTAGTTTGAACCCATTGTTCCATCTCCTAGTCTCTGGAGCAGTGGAAAACAAGTTTGCTCCATCCTCAGTATGACATCCCTTCATTAAACATGGTTATCATGTCACCTCTCAACCTTCTCTTCTACAGACTAAACATACCCAGCTCCCTAAGCTGCTCCTCATAGGGCATGGCTTCCAGACCTCCCACCATGGCTATCATGTCCCCTCTCAACCTTCTCTTCTCCAGGCTAAACATACCCATCTCCCTAAGCTGCTCTTCATAGGTCATGGTTTCCAGACCTCTCACCATTTTGGTCGCTTTCATCTGCACATATGTTCCAGCTTGTCCGTATCCTTCCTGAACAGTGGTGCCCAGAACTGGACACAGTATTCCAAGTGAGGGCCGACCAAAACAGAATAGAGTGGCACTATGACTTCCCTCGATCTAGACACTATACTCTTTTTTTTTTTTTTTTTTTTTTTGCTGCTGCCCAGAACTGGACACAGTATTCCAGGTGAGATCTGACCAAAGCAGAATGCTATGATTTCCCTTGATCTAGGCCAGGGTTTCTCAGCTAGGGTTCCCTGGAGCCCAGGGTTCCACAAGAGGTTGCTAGGGGTGCCACAAGAGATTGCAATTGAAAAAAAATAAAATAAATGTTTTTTTTTAGAACTGTAGATACAATCATTTTTAGGTAGGGGTTCCCTGAGACCTAAAAAAGGTTTCAAGGGTCCCATCAGGGTCGAAAGGCTGAAAAAGGCTGACCTGGACACTATACTGCTATTGAGTGAAGTGGAGAGGAAAGTGGACTTTCTCTCCTTCTCTCTCTCTCTCAGCCTCTCCAGCCATATGGTTTCCATTAGGGAAAGCGGAGCCAAGAAAGCCAGAGGGGGGAGCGGGGTATGTGTGGAAGGAGGACGGGCCGAGGAGGAGGAGGAGGCACTGGGGCCGGCGCGCGTTAAAAGCGCCGGAGGCTCTGGGCAGGAGGCGCACTGGAGGGGACCGGGCTGGTATGGAGCGGGGCGCCCAGCTCCAGAGCTGCATCTCCGGGGGGCTTCGGGGAGGGCTCTGCTGGGTCCGTCCCCCCCACCCCGGCCCCCTTTGCCTGCTCTTTCTCCTTCTCCTCCTCCTCCTCTTCGGCCAGGGAGGCGCCTCCGGAGGGCGGCGAGGTAGGGAGCGCAGGGCGCACGGGGGAGCTCTCCAGGAAGGGAAGCTTGGAGAGGTTTGAGTTTTGGGGGAGATGGGGGGGGGGTAGAGGAGAGGTCTGCGCCCCCCACCATCCTGGCTGGGGATAGTGGGGTGGGGGTGGGGAGAGAGCCTCGGGTGTGGGGGAGTGAAGAGGGAGTCACTATTCGGGGAGGGGTTGATTGAAACTCAGGGCGCATTTTGGGCTTTGGAGAGGTGCGCGCCTTTCCTGACCCTGGGCAGAGAAGTCCCTTTCTTTGCACTGGGGTGGTGGTGGTTGGTCGGGGTGGGGGCTGGTTAGGGGTCACGCTCATGAAGGAACCCCACCATGCATACCCGGGTGGAGTGTGTTTGGGGGGAGAGATTTGTAAATCCGGCTGGAGAAGGTCTTGCGAGTGGGATATATGGAAAGGGGGGGTTGGATTTCCTCGGGTTGCCCCTCCCAAGGGAGGATCGGAAGAGCCGGGCGACTAAAGAGGGAGACGTGGTGAAGCTAACTGTTTTCCGGGGTGGGGGGAAGACTCAAATAAAAACCAGGGGGGAGTGGATGATTTGGGGCTGTGGAAGAGCGTCTGGGCGTGGGCGAAAGTGCCCTCTTCTTTGCTGCTGAATTAAAAACTTTGGGGGGGGGTGGAGCAGGGGAGTTAGGGGTTAGCCATGGAGAGGGATCATGTTGCGGGTGTGATGGATTTTGGTCTTTTTCACACACACACACACACACACACACACAATTAGAATCATAGTAATTGGAAGAAACCACAAGGGCCATCTAGTCCAACCCCCTGCCCTTGCAGAATGATAGACTCATAGAATCATAGAATTGGAATAGACCTGCCCTGCATAATAATTAATTATTATTATTATTAGATAGTAATCAATTTACTCTTGCATTTTACTGCTAGGTTTTTAGTGGCTGAGCAGCCACTGCTTTTGTTTTTGTTGTTATGATTATTGTTAGGGACTGAGCTGATCCACAACCAGTTATTGTCATAATTGTTATTACTGGCTGAGATTACCCTCAATTTATTATTATTATTATTATTATTATTGACTGAGTTGACCTACACCATTTTTTTCTTTTCTTCTTCTTAGTGGCTGAGGGTCAGAGCTTGGGAAACATTACTCTTTTTTGGACCACGGCTCCCAGAATTATTCATTATTTATTATAATAATACAGTATTTATTATCACCCCAGGGCGAGGGTGTGTGTGTGTGGGGGGGGGTAATGCGTCTGGATCCATCTGAGGAATAGATTCATCTTGCTGTCCCTCCCTTGGAAATGGGGCAGTGGGGAAACTGTAGCCTGGCTAAACTTAATTTGGGGAGTGAGAAGAGTTCGGGAGTTTGCAAAATAATCTGTGTGTGTGGGATTTGGGGTGAATGGTTGACCCTCGCTCCAGCTTTGGAGTCCAGGAGAAAGGCTTGGCAAATTGGCTTATTTGGCTTCATCCCCCATGTGGAGGGTCCCAGGGACCTGCATGTGCGTGTATGTGTGTCTGTATTTGGTTATGGGGCTCTCACTTTTGATGTCTTCCACTGGAGGAGAGAGAGGCACAAGGAGAAAGACACCGTCAAGGAGGTGACCCTCCACAGAGCTCAAGGAAAGTTACCTTTTTTGGGGGGGACTACAGTTCCCATAAACCTTCAGCTGGCTTGTCTGCTGAGAGAGAGAAAGAGACTGCTGAAGTATTGAGCCACAGCAGAGCTTGGGGATGCAGGGTTCTTTTTGGACTGTAACACCCAGAATCCCCCACCCAGCAGAAACCAAGAGAGGGAGGGAGACTGCTTGCAGAGGTGGCTTTTAGCAGACCTTGGGAACATGGAACTGTTTTTGGACTACAGCTCCCAGAATACCCCAACCAGCAGGGCTCCTGAGAAAAAGAGATGGGAGGGAGGGAGGGAGACCCTTGAAAGGGGGAGCTTTTTTTTTTTACTGCAATGCCCAGAATCCCCAAGCCACCTGTACAAGCATCTTCTACACATTGTTGCTGAGAGTCAGAGCTTGGGGAAATGGGGACCCTTGTTGGACTATAACGCCCAGAATCTCGCAACTGGTTTGGGGATAGTCCAACAAGTGTTCAGTTTCCCCAAGTTCTGGACCCCTGACATCCATTTAGATGCCTGTGGTACAGGTTACCCTGCCCGTAAACTGGGAAGGAGGGAAGGAGCCATTTCCTAGAACTTGGCAAAGGCCTTCCCTGAACTGGGCGTCTGGACTGCATGGCTGTCCAGTGGGAGAAAAAGAGCACAGTGAACGACCGATTGACTCATGCCAGAGCCCAACTTGTTCAATATTTTATGTCAAAAGTTCCCTTGCAAAGAGTTCAAGCAAACCTGCCCTGGCTCTCTTGGGCTGCTAAGCAAACAGCAACCCTTCTGCCCCTACTTGCCAACTAATTAGCAATTGCAGGACTGTTTGCTTTGGTCTCCATGGTGTTGACACAAGCTTAATTTTGGCTGCAGACCCCCCTATGTTTGGAATTGACCCAGGGAAGGCATCTTTTTGCATCTGGGCCCAGGAGAGGTGGCATTTTATTGGTGGGGATAAAACTCAGGAAGAGAAAGCATTTGTGTGTGTGTGTGTGTGTGTGTGGACTATGGTCTTACTCTTGGACAAAGCTGAGAGGAAGAAGCCAGGGTTATAGAATCATAGAGTTGGAAGAGACCACAAGTGTCATCTAGTCCAACCCTCTGTCCTGTAAGAATACACAACCAAAGCATTCCTGACAGATGGCCATCCAACCTCTGTTTAAAAAAACCCAAAGAAGGAGACTCCACCACACTCTGTCGAACAACTCTTACTGTTCCACTGTCGAACAACTCTTACTGTCAGGAAGTTCTTAATGTTTAGGTGGAATCTCATCCAGGCTGACTGGGGCAGATGGGAACTGGAGTCCTGTCCACTCAGTATAGGCTCACTGAGAGGTGACTGACACAGCCTGGGGACAAACTAAACCCAGGAGTAGCCAAACAGCAGATAAACTATGCAGTAGAATAGGGCTTGAAAAACAAAGGCTTCAGCTAGCAGGCTTTATCACTGCTCTGACCCACTTTCACCCACAATAAGAAGACTTACAAGCAGCAAGGTCCTTCCAATAATATCTGGAGGCTTTATCTTCAGTTCTAGTACAAAACAAACAGAAAGTATACAGCAAACCTCAATAATGAATCTGACAGCAATTCTCCAAACATCCAACACTCCTCAACACCAACCCACAACAGTAATTCACACATAATGTATCTGTATAGGAGTGTTTGGCTAGTCACCTTCTGCCTAGCCACAGCTGTGCACACACACATTTCAGCTGTGCCATCAGAGTGGTCTGTTGCGCCAACATTTTCTTTCTGTACTTAAAGGGACATTATCCTGACAAGTCAAACATTCAATGAGGACGACACATTCCGCTGCTTTGAAAAACGATTTGCCCATAGAGGGGAATGCTGGGTTGGGTGTTGTTATTGTTATATTTTAGTACAAAATAACAATACATTAAAAATGAAATAAAGTTTGGGTTCATTATTCTATGACAGGAAGTGAATTCCAGATTGTTAACTAGCACTAGTTATAAGGAGCACCCAACTTGCTTGGGGCAACAACTCTGCTGGCAGCCATTCAATTCAAAGTGTTGGTTTCAACCTATAAAGCCCTATAGACACCTTGGGCCTAGGTTATCCAAAGGGCCATATTCTCTCATATGTGTCTGCCTGGGTTTTGGGGTCTATAGGAGAGGCATTTCTCTTAATTTCACCACCTTCACAGGCACGTTTGGTGGGAATGCAGGAGAACGCCTTCTCTTTGATGGTTCCCAGACTCTGGAACTCCCCTCCTCTGGAGGATAGGGTGGCGTCTTCTTTGCTATCTTTTCAGTGGCATGTGAAGGATGTTTTATTCCAACAATGCACTGCCTGGGAATGTGATGAAGCCTCCTTTTTTGGAGGTTTTTAAACAGAGGCTGGATGAGCATCTGTCAGGAGTACTTTATTGGGTGTTCCTGCATGGCAGGGGGTCGGACTAGATGGCCCTTGTGGTTTCTTCCAACTTTATGATTCTGTGAAACTTTGGGGAACTGATTGTCTTTCAAGAAAAGGTGCTCTACTGCTTTTATAGATCAGCCTAAAAGCACCAGATCCTGTCTGATCATGGAAGCTAAGCAGAGTCAGCTTTGGTTAGTACTTGAATGGGAGACTGCCAACGAATACCAGGTGCTGTAGGCTGTGCTTCAGAGGGAGGAACTGGCAAAACCACCTCTGAGGATTTCTTACCTAAGGAAATTTTATGAAATTCATGCAGTTGCCCTAATTCGACAGGTGACTTGAAGGTACACACACACACACACACACACACACACACAGAGCCTAAATAGCTTAAAGGGACTAGATCCCATTGGAACTTCCAGAACATGGGAAAAGGTGCCATTTTGGACTGTCACTCCCAGAATCTATGCTGGCTGGGGAATTCTGGGAGTGGCAATCCAAAACAAAGAATCTTCCCCAAGCCCAGAAGGACTGCTAAGGAATCCCAGAGGCTGTAGGCTGTATTTCAAAGGAAGGAACTTGCAAAACCACCTCTGAGGATTCCTTGCCCAAGAAAACCCTGTGAAATTCATGGGGTTGCCATAAGTTGACAGGTAACTTGAAGGTGCGTGCATGCATGTGCGTGCACACACACACACAGCGCTTTTATTCTTTGAGGATACCTATCTCTTTGGAGAGAGAATAAAAGGAGAAATACTTTTGGGGTACTGGATTGCTCTAGGACTAAATGGGGCAGAACATGTGTTCCTCTAAATATGGATGAACCATGTTTCCCATCATCCAGACTGACTGGGACAGATGAGGACTGGGCTTCAACATTTAAAGAGGAGCATAATATACTCCACTGTTTTAGAAGAGGTTTTGTCCATAGAGAGGAAACACAGGGTCGGTTATTATATGACAGGCAGTGGGTGTTGGCCTTGGGAGATGAGCCCATGCGAGAGAATGTGTTTGGTCTTTGATCGCATGTGGTTGCTGATGTTTCAGCTTGTTTGTGTGCCTGCCTTCTTTCTCTCTTCACATCCTCTGTCTCCTCTGCTAAACACTGGCTGTGCTGTATTATGACTGTATATGGTCTAGTCTGGGATAGATGCCTCTCGGGAAACCTTCCGGGGTGGGATAAGGAAGTTCAGCCGATCTTTCCTCCCACATGGACTGGAAACAGAGCTACTTGCTTTACTGGAAGGGAAACTTTTCTCCCCAACTCTGCCCATAGAATGGAGCCAGTGGCTATGCAAGCTCCATAAATCCACTCAGAGCACCACCTCTCCCTGCATTGACTTGTAAATGGTTATCATTGAAGAAAAGGTTTAATTTGAGCTGGAGGCTTAGCACTGCACTGTTCTGAACTGAAACCAGCAAGAATTGCAGGCCTCTTCAAGACTCTGTCTGGCATCTTGTTGGTGTTTTATACCCTAGAGGGACCAGATCCCATCTGATCTTGGAAGCTAAGCAGGGTCAACCCTGGTTATTTAGCATTTGGATGGGAAACCGCTCAACAAACACCAGGAGATGTAGATTTTCTTTCGGAGGAAGGAATTGGCAAAACCACCTCTGAGGATTCCTTGCCTAAGGAAACTCTCTGAAATTCAGGGGGTCGCCATAAATTGATAGGTGGGTTGTAGGCACATATACACACAGGATCTGACCTTGTTCCTTTTCCTCCAAATGCTGCAGGCTAGAACTTACAGAGCATGGGAAAAGATGTCTTTTTGGACTGTCACTCCTATGCTATGCTGGATGGGGGATTCTGGGAGTGGCAGTCCAAAAAGAACCTTCCCCAAGCCTAGAAGGACCGCCAAGGAATACTAGGTGTTGCAGGCTCTGTTTCAGAGGAAGGAACTGGCAAAAATCACCCTTGAGGATTCTCTGCCTAAGAAAAGATTGGTTATTCCTGCAGGGCAGGGGGTTGAACTAGATGGCCCTTGTGGTCTCTTCCAACTCTATGAATCTATGCTTTTATGAATCTAAAACCCTATGAAATTCATAGGGTCACCATAATTTGGCAGGCAGCTTGAAGGCGCGTGCGCGCACATACACATTCTCATACATGCATGCCCTCCAATTGATTTAGTAGTGACAGTCCCATTTAATCCTCTATCATCCTACTTTTCAGCTGTTTTTAAAATGTCCCAGTTTCTCTCTCCTTTTCACACTTTCCTCCTTCATCCACAGCTTACTTCAGTTTCTGCCAAATGAGTTCAAAGTGCAAAAGTAGCTTGTACTCAACAAACTCAGCAAGAGGGGTGAGGGGAGGGGTGGAATCTTGTCCTTTGCATTAGACCCAGGCAACAGCAAACTGCAGCAACCTCTTCTAGCCTGTGTGTTCTTCATTCGTAACTTTGGGTATCTTAACCACACTTTTATGTTGCTTGTCTCCATGTCTCCTGGTTTTCATCTGTGAATTGTTAGAGGCCATGGAGTAACGTCTATATTCAGTTCACAGTGGCATAAACAAAGTTCTGCAAAAATGCAGCCGTTTCACCTGCGTGTGTGTATGTGTCAGGATTAGTCCCGGATGTGGCCTTTTCCTACCAAGATCAGTTTTGCTATATAACATTCTGTCTAATGGTGTTTGCATTTCTCTGTGCTTGTAAACAAGTATGGGTGACACCTGGCTTGATGGCAGTACTGTACATGTGAAAGGGATCTAGGAGATTTTTAGTGGATCACAAGCTGAACATGAGTCAACAGAGTGATGCGACAGCTAAAAAAACCAATGCAATTCTAGACTGCATCAATAGGAATCTAGTGTCTAGATCAAGGGAAGTGATAGTGCCACTCTCGTCTGCTTTGTTCAGGCCTCACCTGGAATACTGTGTCCAGTTCTCGTCACCACAATTCAAGAGGGATGTTGATAAGTTGGAGTGTGTCCAGAGGAGGGTGATCAGGATGGTGGGAGGTCTGGAAGCCATGCCCTATGAGAAACGGCTTAGGGAGCTGGGCATGTTTAGTCAGGAGAAGGGAAGGTTGAGAGGGGACATGATAGCTATGTTTAAATATTTGAAGAGATGTCATACTGAGGATGGAGCAAGCTTGTTTTCTGCTGCTCCAGAGATTAGGACACGAAGCAGTGGGTTCAAACTACACGAAAAGAGTTTCCACCTAAACATTAGGAAGATCTTCCTGACAGTAAGAGCTGTTCGGCAGTGGGATACGCTGCTTGGGAGTGTGGTGGAGTCTCCTTCTTTGGAGGTTTTTAAACAGAGGCTGGATGGCCATCTGTCGGGAATGATTTGCTTGTTTATTCTTGCATGGCAGGGGGATGGACTGGATGACCCTCGAGGTCTCTTCCAACTCTATGATTCTATGATTCTGTGAAGGGCTGCTTCAGCAGTTTTTAGTTTTCCCTCCACTAAGCTCTGGAAGTTTGTTCATTTTTGCAGTCTCACTGTATTATTTATTACTTGTGTGTATAAAATCTTGTTCCTAGTTAACACAAACCTTAACAAATTAGAAAGCTGGGCCAAAACTTGTTTTCTGCTGCTCCAGAGACAAGGGCATGGAGCAATGGACTCAAACTACAGGAAAAGAGATTAGACCTAAATGTTAGGAAGAAAGTCCTGACAGTAAGAGCTGTTTGGAAGTGGAATACGCTGCCTGGGAGTGTGGTGGAGTCTCCTTCTTTGGAGGTTTTTAAGCAGAGGCTGGATGGACATCTGTCGGGAATGCTTTGGTTATGTATTCCTGCAGGGCATGGGGTTGGACTAGATGGCCCTTGTGGCCTCTTCCAACTCTATGATTCTATGTAGCCTGACTGTAAAAGGGAGTATGTGCTCTGTGTCTGTAATGGTTTTGATAAGCACTGCACCTGGGTCTCAACTCTGGGAACAGGAAGCTGAGCCCTGGTACGGTGGAAAATGGGAGTGAAGATGATGTAAACTATTGAGTGTACAGCCAACCAGATTTTGTAGATTGGAATATACTTTTAGTACACTGTTTGTCAGTTAGGTTTCATTCTGAGCAATGAACTTTATTGTCACAATAATTGTGACAATAAAGTTTTCTGTTTTGAACTCTGAAACTTCTGGTCACTGGTCACTGAGTCTGGGGATGCCAGTACAGGACAGTATGTGTCTTCAAGTCGGGTTTTCTTAGGCAAGGAATCCTCTGAGGTGGTTTTGCCACTTCCTTCCTCTGAAATATAGCCTATAGTACCTGGTATTTGTTAATGGTGTCCCATCCAATTACTAACCAGAGCTGACCCTGTTTAATTTCCAAAATCAGATGGGATCTGCAGTTGTGCATTCTTGGATGGTATGTAATTACTCCTCATTGTCTTCAGTGTACTCCTTGAGTCTGTCAGATTTCAGGGCTCCTCTATACCAGGCAATAAAATGTGGATTGATGCACACTAATTCCAATTAGCTGCAGCTTTCATTTGTCTCCATGGTTTTTTTCAAGGTCGCAGGCATGGGAAGACATAAGCATTTGTTGTTCAAACGGGCATGCCTGCGAATCAAGATGGCGGGCGGAAGTGCGATCTTTGCTTAAATAAACAGGACCAAAAAAAGGGCTGTTTTGTTACCTCAGTGCACAATTGGTATAGCAAAAATCCAAGAAGGTGGTTTTGGGCATTGCCTTGCTAGTAAGCTCTACTCCCTGCGACGTCCAACCAATGAGCTTTCCACTTCCGCTCTTATCGGAAAAGCCCAGCCAAGAGAATTGGTTGTCCCAATGAGCAGAAATATGCATTTCCTTTTGATTTTTTAAAAAAACTTCCTGCAGAGTATTTGGAGTTTTTGTCCCACCTGCTTCCAAATATGGCGAAATGATGTAGGATCCCATTGGGACAAAAGGTTTTCTCTTTGAATTCTATGAGGAGTATTTTCATCGTCTAGACCAGTGGTTCTTAACCTGTGAGTTGTGGACCCCTAGGTGTTCGTGATGTCCCCACAGGGGGTCCACAAAGGCTTGATGGCTGCTTGGCACACCGTCCCCCTGCAATGGAGTGGCCACGCGACAGGAGCCAAGGCAAAAGCTGGCTGGCTTGGCTTGCATATTGCCATTCATAGAATCATAGAATTGTAGAGTTGGAAGAGACCATGAGGGCCATCAAGTCCAACCCCCTGCCATGCAGGAATACACAATCAAAGCATTCAATCTGCTCCAGCCACAAACTTGCAGGAAGAAGCAGAAGAAAAGTCTCCCCTCTCCCTCCAGTGCCTCCAAGGGAAGGTTTAATGATGGTATAATTGTATTATTGTTGTTGTTGTTTTAAATCTTGAGTTAGGTATTGGGGGTCTCCAGAAACAAAATATATTTAAAGGGGGTCCTTGGTAAAGAATAAGTTAAGAGCCACTGGTCTAGACAACTCCACAGACATTGCAAGTATATTCACAGATACATCTATGATTCTATGATCGTCAGTTGAACAATGTTGATACTCAGCAGATGGGTGGTATATTGGAACCACCGCTTGACTATGTCAGTGTAGATTTACACCACCCAAACATGATGTAGGATCTTGGCTTTCGTCTGGACCTGAAAACAGACCCACAGCAATATTTGGCTATGCTGCTGACAAGGATTCTAAAACCTACCTGCCTGTTGAGTGGGAGCCATGCTCACTACAAGCGATCACCTCATGGTTTGCCTGTTTGGATTGCATCCTGGGATGCACAAACCTTTGTAGAGAATCTTTTCTTGACCCTGCACAGCATGCAGAATTATCACCATGCTGAAGAACCAGGCAGGGCTTCACTCTTTCTGCTTAGAGGGTGTAGTTGTAGGCATCATGGAGGCCCACGGCTGTCTTCTTAAAATGCATTGTTGTGTGGAACTTGAGGAACTTGATACCGTAAGCTGTAGGAATGCATTAACATCTGTGATTCTGTTTTTAAAATGTTTCCTAGCAAAGTTCTTGATGGTTTGTCTTCATCAAGCGTACTGGGAGTAACGGACTCCCTTCCTGCTTTTTAAAACTGGGAGTAATGGAAGATCTTTCCACCATAAAAGGCATAATTTCTAATCTATATATTTTTAATTTACTGTATGTTTTTAATCTTTTATAATTTAATATTATTTTAAGGGGTGGGTGGGCTAGGGTACTGGGACTATGGAGTTTTTATATTGTAAGCCGCCCCGATTGCATTGCAGAGGGGCGGGATAGAAATAAAATTTTATTATTATTATTATTATAAAACATTAATATTATGATAAGAAAAGGGCCCCACACAAAGGCTCCCCCCTCTTTTATTTTAAAGAAATTTGGCACAGACGAAGATGCTGAGATCACAATGAGGCAGGTCAGCTAGATGGGAGAATTAATTGTGGAAAATAGCACGTTACCTCACTATCACAGCAGTGTTCATTTGTCCCCACGATCCATTCGCAAGATCGCTGGCATGGAAAGCTATCTGAGTTTGCAGTTCACATGTAGCGTGCCCGTGAGAAAAGATGGCAGCTGTAAGTGAATTACCTGCCTTATTATCTCCCGAAAAGCTCCCTCCATTTCCCCCTTTTTTGCTGTTAAATGAGAGATGCGGAAGAGCGATCTTCTGCTTAAAAACCTTTTTTTCTCTGCCACTTGAAAATAGCGCTCGATTGTGTCCCTGAAAAAAATAACAATGGTGGCTCCATCCGCTTTGTCGCTGGCAAGCCCACCCCCACACATGTCCAACCAATCATGCTTTTACTACCTGGATGTGCCCCAGTTTGAACTGGTTGTTCAGACAGGCTCTTATGTGCATTTTCGTGTACTTTTTAAAAAAGATCACGAGAAACTGCGAAAGCTGTAATTGTGAACCACTTGGAGTTTTCGGCCCCCCTCCTTCCCAATATGGCGAATCCTGGCAGGAGTGCATCTGAACAAAAGGTATTCTGCCTTCATTGTTTGAGGATTTTTTTTGTCGTCTAAACAACCCCATGAAGAAGTTGACCTAAACAAAACACATGGAACAAAAGACATCAAGGCCTAATCCACACTACACAAATAATCCAGTTTGAAACTGGATTATTTGCCATGGCTCCTTCCTATGGCATCCTGGGATTTGTAGTTTTCTAAGATCTTTATACTTTTCTACCAAAGGCTGCTGGTGCCTCAAAAACTACAGATCCCAGGATTACATAGGAAGGAGCCATGGCAAATAATCTAGTTTCAAACTGGATTATTTGTGTTGTGTGGATGCACCACAAGACTCATGAAAGGATTGTAGATGGCTCTGCATAACATAAATGGGCACCACAATCTGGGCACCACAATTCAAAAACGATATTGACAAATTGGAGCATGTCCAGAGGAGGGCTACTAAAATGGTGAAAGGGAGGTGGGTATGTTTAGCCAGGAAAAAAGACGGTTAAGAGGCGATATGATAGCCCTGTTTAAGTATTTGAAGGGGTGTCCCACTGAGGATGGAGCAAGCTTGTTTTCTGCTGCTCCAGAGATTGGAACACGGAGCAATGGATGCAAGCTCCAGGAACAGAGATTCCACCTCAACATTACTTTTTGACAGTAAGAACCATTCAGCAGTGGAATGCACTCCCTCGGAGCGTGGTGGGGTCTCCTTCCTTGGAAGTATTTAAATAGAGGCTGGATGGCCATCTGTCGGGGATGCTTTGATCGTGATTTCCTGCATGGCAGGGGGTTGGACTGGATGGCCCTCGTGGTCTCTTCCAACTCTGCAATTCTATGATTCTATGAAATGATCAGCAGACCTGGCCCATCCTCACTGAAGTGCAATCCTAGAAGGGGACCCCAGAGGATATCTAGTCTAACCTCCTATCCCAGGCCAGGCCCCCTTCACACATTATCTCAATTTAGTCATCTTGGCTTCCAGGGAGAGTTCAGGCTTGATATGTTCTAGGACCCATTTGTTTGTCTTTTTGGCCATCCACGGTATCCACAGCACTCTTCTCCAGCAGCACCAGTAGCAGGAGTTACTGACTGGAATTTTGAGCCATCAATGGATCAGATGCTGACGATGGTGATGTGGCTTTCAGGGCTTTGCCAAGTCCTTGGGCACTTGTGGGGGGGGGCTGCAAAGAGGGGCTGGGGGCCACATATGGACCATGGACCATACTTTCCCCAGACCGGAGGTAATACAGTAGGACCTCTGTATCCGCTGGGGATTGGTTCTGGGGACCCTCGTGGATATTGAAAATTCATGAATAATAGTGAACACCATTGAAAATAATGGGACTTGTTAAAGGTTTATGGAAGAAGAGTGATGAAATTGTAAATGGATGTAGAAAATATATGTGAAGACTGATAAAGAGATTGTCAGTAGGAGAACAAGGAACATACAGGGGAGGTTGGGCAGGAAGTCAATGGAAAGTGTGGAAATGTGTGAGAAGTTAAAATGAAGAGGGAAAATTGTAAGTGTAGAGGGTATGAGAAAGTGAAAGGAAGAATGAAAGGAAGAGTGAAGGGAAGCATGGATGGAGCAAGGAAAGGATGTAGATGAAAGGAAGAAGAAGAAAGGATGGCAAAGGAAATGACAGAGTTAGAATTAGGATGGGTGGTTAAATTATTTTATAAGACATGAAAATGGTATGAGACATTAAGGCGAATAATGATATATAAATGTATGATCATGTTTGATAAAGTTTCTATTGTCTAAATCTCTTAAATAAGATTTGAAAATAACAGGACTTCTGGTTTAAAATATGTACCATAGAGTTGCCTTGGAGGACCTAAAAATGGCTAGAGGGGATACCTATTCTAGGAAGACTCTATGGTAGGTGTGCTGTTTTGTGTCCCAAGAATAATTGAATCAGTGGGTAATGAATCAGTGGATATGGGGGCCCTACTGTATGTTAAATGAAAGCCCATTCTCATGCCCCCCATTGTAAGCACTGTTGACATTTTCAGTGCCAATGATGGGTGGCATAGATTTCCTGGGCTGTTCACATCTGCTTCCCCTGATAACATCTCAGCCAAAGAACAAGGCATCACGTTCTCTCTGTTCCAAGAACAGTTTCTCTTCTCCTCTACTGGCTTTTTCCTGGCCATCGGGCTCTTCTGTGGAAGTTTATCAAGGGGAAAAAAAACCCCTGCCCGCAAAAGGAGAAGAGAAGAAGGCTCTTTGGTTTGTTGACTGGTTTGTTTTGAACACAAAATCTCAGTTCATGTTTTTTCTTTCCCCACTACTCCTCTTTATAGGCTTTGGGGTTCATTTTCAGATCCTCTGTTTGACCATCTGCAAAATGGGGACAGTTTTCTCCTTTGAGGTGTGGCGGCTTAGAGAATTTTGGGAAAGGGACAGAGAAGGAGGAATGGTATTTATTCCTTTTAGTAACTGGATTTTTTGTTGTTGTTGTTTAAAAAGGAGGAAGAGAAGAAGAGAAAAATAGGAATGTGGCCGCACCTAACAGTTTTTTTATTATTTATTTTAGCATGATCCTTTGTGGCTATAAACCCACTTTTTCAGATGCAGTAAAGAGTGATATTTTTGTTGTTTGTTTCCAGGGCTGTCACCGCAGGGAGAGTTTGTTACTCCTCAGTGGATTTCAGGAGGGCGGAACAGGCGAGATGCCAGCATGACGGAAGAGGTAAGTATAGCTCTTAAGGTGCTTGCAGAACTCTTGCTTTTATCTTTTTCTACTTCCTAGGTGATTCCCATTTCTTTCTGGCTGGAATCCTGCTGCTGGCTCCCAACTAGAGTAGACCTATGGAATCAATGGTTGAATGGTGAGCCAACATGTAGGTAAATATAGTTGATTCAATGGCTCTACTCTAGTCAGGACTAACAATAGGATCTAGTTTTGTCTGTACAATTGTCCCTTCATATTCGCTGGGGTTTGGTTCCTGGACTCCCCGTGGATACCAAAATCTGTGAATACTCAAGTCCCATTATATGCTCTCTCTCTGGCTTTTCTTCGCAAGTGAAGATTCAGGAAGGACTCATCCCACGCTTTCTGCAAGCGCGCTGATGACTGAAAAGGCCAATCCAAGATAAACATGTCCGGTTGCAGAAAGCACACCAGAAGGTCTCCTTGGGTGATGTTTCCGCGTTGTGATTCTTTCTGCGTTGTCGTTTCTCTTCAAGACTTGTTCGGCGTGACTTCTCAAATAAGGCTGCAGCATTGTGGATAGTGCGTCTCCATGCCTCCCGATGTGAGGCCAGGGCGGACCATTGTTGGTGATCAATTTGGCCGAGCCTGAGATGTTGTTTCAGGGAGTCCTTGTATCGTTTTTTTGGAGCGCCCCTCTTACGCTGACCCGTGGCGAGTTCACCGTAGAGTAGTATTTTGGGGAGGCGATGGTCCTCCATCCTAGAAACATGCCCTGCCCAGCGCAGCTGTGTTCTCAATATCAGGGCCTCAGTGCTGGTGATCCCTGCTTGCTCAAGGACAGCAACATTCGTCACATAGTCAGTCCAGTGTATATTTAGGATTGTGCGTAAACAGCGCTGATGAAAGCGTTCGAGGAGTCGTAAGTGGTGGCGATAGGTGACCCATGTTTCAGACCTGTAAAGGAGAATAGACAGTACAATGGCTCTATACACACTGATTTTTGTGCTTCGCCTCAGGTGTTTATTACTCCAGACTCTTTTGTAAAGTCTTCCAAATGCGCTATATGCCTTTGCTAATCGAGCTCTTTGTCAATCGTGGCATCTGAGGAGATGATGCTTCCCAGATAGGTGAACTGCTGAACAGACTTAAGCACAGATTTGCTGACGGCAATGTGGGGATGGTGGTGTTTGTCCTGTAGTGCAGGCTGGTAAAGAACTTCCATTTTCTTCAGGTTGGCTTCCAGCCCAAAGAGCTCTGCAGCTGTTGCGAAGCAGGATGTTAGGCGCTGCAGAGCTGCTTCTGTGTGGGCAACAAGGGCAGCATCATCGGCGAAGAGCAGCTCACGGACTAGATAGTTTAGAGTCTTAGTGTGAGCCCTCAGACGGCTTAAGTTAAACAAGCTACCATCAGTACGGTAACGTATATAGATGCTGCCTTCTTTGAGCTCTGCCAAAGCCCTTTGGAGCATCGTGCTAAAGAAGATTGTAAATAAAGTTGGTGCAAGAACACAACCTTGCTTCACTCCATTAGTTATTAGAAAGGGCTCTGAAAGAGCATCGCCATATCTGACTTGACCGTGCTGGCCCTCGTGTAGCAAGATAATCATTTTAAGGAATTTGGGGGGACATCCTAGTCTTTCCAGGATCTGCCACAGACCTTTCCTACTCACGGTGTCGAAGGCTTTGGTGAAGTCAACAAATGTTACATAAAGTCCCTTGTTATCCAGCTAAAATATAAACAAAATACAGTATAATATAATGCAAAATGACAAATAGATGTAATCAAAATATACAAGTTTATAAAACAATGTTAAATTAAAAACACTTTGGTAGAGCAGGTCTGCACCATGAGTATACTGCATAGTGGTCAAATGTCATTTTAAAATCATATCTATTTGTAAAAATGTGAGACTAGATTTTCTATACCGTTCTTCTTTTTTTTAAAAAAAAAAAGAAGAAGACAAAGAAGTAGCTCCTGCCCCTCCTGAATCTTTAGTATGAGATGGGCTAGAAACTGAAACTGAAATAAAGTTTGCTTCCCTTGCTGCAAACTGAGTTCAAAGTGCAAAAGTAATTTGTACTCAACTCAGCAGAGAAAAGAGGAGAGGAGTGGTTGGAGCCCTGCCCTTCCCAGCAGGTGCAGGCAAAAGCAAACTGCTGCAGCCTCTCCTAGCTTGCGTGTTCTTCTCAGTTAATAATTCTACCATTTTGACCACACTCAGATGTTACTTGGCCACATGTGTCCTTGTTTTCATCTGCAAAATGTAGGAGGGAATGAGATTGGTCAGGTGGAGCTGCTGTGGCTGATTCCCCTGCTCCAAAAAAAGGGGAAAGGAGAACTGATTTTGTAAATGGGGAAAGCCTGGGCCCCTGAACCAGCTGCCCGCGTTTGCTTTTCATTGTTCTCACGACTGGAGAAAGGCAGGGGCAGAGAAACCTGCTATCTGTTCCTGGATTTTTTTTTGGCCTCCTGTTTGCATAGATCCCTTTGTTGGGCTGGGATTTCCCCCCCCCCCTTCTTTAGGCCAAGAAGCCCGGTCGCTCTGACGGCAGCTGTCTTTGCAACTTCTGGGAAGCAGTAAGAGAAAGATTTTGTACTGTTTTAGACATTAAGGACACTCACGATTAGCCCGGCGCCTGGATCATTAGATGTTTGTACAATACGCACAGCAAAGCAGGGCCCGCCCAGCAGATTCGCAGCCTCTTTGAGTCGAGGAGCAAAAATAAAAGAGGATTGATTGGTGCAGGAGGGGGAAAGGAGCTCCTAATCAATTAAGACATAAATGAGACTCAGTGCTTTTTTGTTTTTTAAAAAAGACAAGGGAAGTGGGTTAGTGAGAAGCATGTTAGGTGAAGAGCCAGAGCGGTGTTGTGGTTTTAGTGTTGAGTGTTGGTTGACCGACTGAACCTAAAGGGTAGTCACCAATGGCTCCTCTTTATCCTGGAGAGAAGTGACTAATGGGGTGCCACAGGGTTCTGTCCTGGGCCCAGTACTATTCACCATCTTTATCAATGACTTGGATGAGGGAATAGAGGGTATGCTTATCAAGTTTGCAGATGACACCAAATTAGGAGGGGTAGCTAATACCCCAGAGGACAGGATCAGAATTCAAAGTGACACCCTTAACAGATTAGAAAGTTGGGCCAAAACTAACAAAATGAATGTCAACAAGGAGAAATACACCTTGTTGTACTACACCTAGGCAAAATAAATAAATAAATAAATAAATAAATAAATAAATGAAATGCACAGATATAGGATGGGTGGCACCTGGCTTGACAGCAGTGCACACAAAAGGGATCTTGGGATCTTAGTGGACCACAAACTGAACATGGGTCAGAAGTGTGATGCAACAGCTAAAAAAGCTAACACGATTCTAGGCTGCATCAATAGGAGTATAGTGTCTAGATCGAGGGAAGTAATAGTGCCACTCTATTCTGCTTTGTTCAGACCTCACCTGGAATACTGTATCCAGTTCTGGATACCACAATTCTGGAAGGATATTGAGAAGCTGGAACGTGTCCAGAGAAGGGAGACCAGGATGGTGGGAGGAGCGGCTTAGGGAGCTGGGTATATTTAACCCGGGGAAAAGAAGGTTAAGAGGGGACATGATAGCCATGTTTAAATATTTGAAGGGATGTCATACTGAGGGTGTAACAAGCTTGTTTTCTGCTGTGCCAGACTGGGACACAGAGGAATGGATTCGTACTACAGGAAAAGAGATTCCACCTAAACGTTAGGAAGAACTTCCTGATAATAAGAGCTGTTTGGAAGTGGCATCTGCTGCTGCCTGGGAGTTTGGTGGAGTCTCCTTCTTTGAAAGTTTTTAAACAGAGGCTGGATGGCCATCTGTCAGGAGTGCTTTGATTGGGTATTCCTGCAGGGCAGGGAGTTGGACTTGATGGCCTTTGAGGTCTCTCCAACTCTATGATTCTATGAGTCAATTGGATTTACCATTCAACAATGACTTGAATATCTCTACTCTTTTGGGGATTAACCAACAGGTTTCCTGACTTGGTTAACAGATTTGTATGGCTGGCTTGCTCAATTCATCCTGCAATAAAGCAGAGAAGGAAGATGAGCTGCTCGTTTCTGATTCTATATTTAGGCCCCAAAGCGGTTGTGACCGGGGAATGTAGGGCAGCTCCAAGGTTTATTTTTACCTCCCCCTGGTGTCCTCAGTGCCTAGCATTCTTTTGGGAAGTCAATGGAGAGGGTGTAATTTGGGGCCAGGCAAGGAGGCTTCTCCTGCCCATGATTTTTTTCTTCTTCTCCCCACATCCCTCAACTTCCTCTCTGACATTTCCCAAAGGCGTGAGGCAAAAATCCTCCATTGCCTGGGGAAAATTACAGAGAAAAGAGACTGAAGGTCTGGTTCCTTTCCAGGCATCTCAGCTCCTTTAACTGGCCAATAAAAACAAACCCTCTGCTCTAGATTTAAGGAGGGCTGTAGAAGGGGTGTGTTTGTGTGTGTGGCTCTAATGTCAGTTGCAGTGACAGAGCTGCTCTGGGTTTTAGTATGAACTTTAAAGACACTGTCCAAGGTGCTGAACCTATTGGGAAGGGACAGATTAAGCACCTTGGAGAAGGGAACGGTCAACCCACTTGGGGCTTTTATTTGGAACTTTCCAAGCTGGTTGAACCTATAGGGTTCAGCAGCTTGGATAACACCTTTAGAGTTCAGACTAAAATCCAAAGCAGATTCTCTCCCCGTGCCCTTCCGGTTGTCATGGAAGCCACTGGCCATCTCTGGGAGTGGGGTCAGTGAATCCATACGAAGTCATACTGCCAGACACCTAGCTTGATTGTGTCGGTTCTGACCAGAAATGCCACCATCTTAAAGTTTGAGGTGCAAAGGTTTCTTCCTGAGGACTGCTCTCCAACCTTGTACTGGAGACACTGGAAGCTGGACCTGGGATCTTCTGCAGGGAAGTCAGGAGTTTTGTAACTGAGCTGGCGCTTGGAGGAATGTGGCCACACTGGCTGAGGGGAGGGGTTTCTGGGCATTGTAGTCCCAAAAAGGAAAGACTGATGTTGGTGTTTTATGCATTGAATGTTGGGACTTTATCACACAAGCATCTAAAAATGCTGTAATTCTGCCATTGAGGAAAATTGAAACATAGTGGTATTTTACAGTAATTATTGCACGTCACCATAATCATGTAACACTACCGCTAACGGAAGATTGCACGTCCACCTGCTAGCATTTTAAGAACGGGATTGAGGCTTGTGCTATAGTAACACTTGCTTTCACATTGCATCATTTTGACGGAGTATTAATGCTTTGAGATGGCCCATGCATGTGTCTTTACATTTTTCCCCTCCTACCTCTACAATTTTGCATGGGTGAGATTTCAGCTGTTCTTGTGAGAAGGTGTCACTTTGATTAAATACACCAAAAATAAAAAAATTTAACAAATTCACAACTTAACAATTAAAAAAACAAAAAAACATTCTGAGAAAAGGTAACAGTTCATTCAGAGAGCGTCCTGTTGGTGTTCTTCACGCTCTCCCCTGGAAGTTTAATTACGTATGTGTTCTTGTTGGGAATGGGGAGGGGGAAAAGAGGACCATCCATTCACATGGTAATATCGGAACTACAGCGGGATGGAATTATTGCATGCTCGTCAATACCACGAAAAGAGCACTATTGACAGCTATTCACGGCTTTTGCTCGTGAATGAAAAGTTACATACAATTAACTGTTGGAGCACACACAGACCATGGGAGGACAACGTCATGCAATAACGGGAAGCCATTTGGGCTACTATCCTACTGTAATTCTGCAATTTTGGCCTTGTGTGATAAAGTCCTTGGACTACGACTCTGGAGACCAAGGTTCAATCCCTGCTCAGCCATGAAAACCCACTGGGTGACCTTGGCCAGTCACACACTCTCAGCCCTTAGAAAACACTGTGATAGGCTCGTCTTAGGGTCACCATAAGTTGTAAACAACTTGAAGGCACACAACGACAACAACTAAAGTGCCTTATGCCTGTGGTTGTACTTTATTTTGGATGTTGCATAATCTTTGTATTATAGACTTGGAAGGAGCAGCAAGGGCCATCTAGTCCAAATGACTGCCATGCACGAAGACACAACTAAAGAACTTCCAAAAGATGCTCGTTCAACCTCTGTTTAATGATCTCTGAAGAAGGAGAGCTGACCACTTTCTGAGGCAGTCCGTTCCACTGTCAAACAGCTCTTACAATCAAGAATTTATTCCTATTTTAGGTAGAATCTCTTTTCTTGTCATTTGAACCTCCCGGTTCTCATTCTAGTCTCTGGAGCAGAGTCAGACCTTATGATTCCCACTATCCATGACCGGTCTCTCTCTCTCTCTCTCTGTCTCTGGCTTTTCTTCGCAAACGAAGATTCAGGAAGGACTCATCCCGCGCTTTCTGCAAGCGCGCTGATGACTAAAAAGGCCAATCCGAGATAAACAAGTCCGGTTGCAAAAGGCACAGCAGAAGGTCTCCTGGGGTGATGTTTCTGGGTTGTGATTCTTTCTGCGTTGTCGTTTCTCTTCAAGACTTGTTGGGCGTGAGTTCTCAAATAAGGCTGCAGCATTGTGGATAGTGCATGCCTCCATGCCTCCCGATGTGAGGCCAGGGCAGGCCACTGTTGGTGATCAATTTGGCCGAGCCTGAGATGTTGTTTCAGGGAGTCCTTGTATCGCTTTTACAATTTGGGGAATTTAAAGTCCTGGTTATGACCTTGAAAACCCAACACGGCTTGGGTTCCAGACTATCTCAAAGACCAGTCCTCCCCATATGAGCTGACCCAAGTTCTAAGATCTTGGGAGGAGAGCTTTCTCTTGCTCCCACCCACCTTCACAGGGACAGTTGATGAGGGTGTGAGAGAGAGCCTACCCAATGGCTACTCCTAGACTGTGCAACTCCCTGCCACAGGAGGTCCGCTTAGCTCTGTTCTTTTTCTCTCTGCTCTGCTCTGCTCTGTTCTCTCTGCTCTTTTTTCACAGGTGAAGACCCTTTTGTATAGGCAGGCATTTGATTGATTTTACTAATATGAGAAAATATTAAAATAGTATACTCTAGGATTTTTTGGGTATGTTTTTAATTATGTTTTAAATGTATTGAGCACATGCTGGTACTCTCAAGGCTGGACTTCTGCAATGCACTGTACATTGGACTACCTCTGTACCAAATTTGGAAACTTCTATTGGTTCAAAACACAGCAACCAGATTAGTCACTGGTACATCCAGGAGTGATCATATCACACCAATATTAAAATCACCCCACTGGCTGCCAATTCGTTTCCGGGCAAGTTAAAAAGTGTTGGGTATTACTTTAAAACCCTACATGGTTGGGATCCAGGTTACCTACGGGATCACCTTCTCCCGTATAATCCGTCCTGTACACTTGGGTCCTCTGGGAGACACTTGCTCCTTCCAGCTAGGACTAGGTTGGCAACTGTCACCCAGAGGACTTTTTCTTCAGTCGCCCCTAAACTGTGGAATTGCCTGCCAGAAGAGATGCGATAGCTGAATATACTGTCGGAATTTAAAGTAGAATTAAAAACAAGTCTCTGCTGGCAGGCTTATCCAAATAATTTTAAATTGTGAATTTTAAACTGTGGACTGATTGTTTTAAAATGTCTTAGGTCCCATCTATACGAGGGGAAAAAATGTGAATTGATGTGAACTCACGCAATTTCGAAGCAGGATTGACATGTCATAATTGTGTTTGGCACTATCGCAGGGATGCGAGGCTATCCGCTTTTGCTGTCCCAATGGGCATGCCTGCGATTCAAGATGGCAGCTGTAACTCGCATTTTTATTTTTGCCAGTTGCCGCTGCTGAACGGTATTTTCTTTTTAAAAAAGGCATATCTAAGGTATGAAAGTGTGATAGTGTGATATTCCGCCTAAATAAACATAAAAAAGGGGGGGAAAGGCTGTTTTACTGCCTCAGCACATGATTGCTAAGGCAAAAATCCAAGATGGCAGTTCTAGGGCACTTGCCTTCTTATCAAGCCCCGCCCCCTGCTCACGTCCGGCCATTCAGCTTTCTGCTTCTGCTTTTCTGGGGTATTTGAATAATTCGGTCAATTATCATAATGATCGCTCATGCGCATTCTTGGGTTTTATGGTAGATTTGACCCCTCTCCTTCTGAAAATGGTGGGATTATGCAGGATCCCATTAGGACAGGTAGGATTCTAAGTGAATTCTAAGAGGATTATTTTCACCATTTAGACAGGCTCCTAGTCTTACTTGTTTTTAAATTGATACATTTTAACTGATATGTATTTTTAACTAATATTATGTTTATATGTTAATGTGTTGTTCCCTGCCTCGATCCACAGGGAGAGGCGGGTAAGATATAACAACAACAACAACAACAACAGTTTTTAAACTGTTTTTAACCATGTGTTTTTAAAAGTAGTGATGTTTATTTTTTAAAAACTTTCTTGCCTAAAGTTTTATTCTCTTGCCTTGAGTCCCTGGGCAGGAGAAAGCTGGGCTATAAATTGAATGAATGAATGAATAATAGTTCAATACATTTTGAGGACACTAGGGCTAAGGAAAGCTGCTGTAAAAAATTAGCACCCAGAGGTGCTGCTTTCAACAACATGCCACTTCTCATTAATTACTGGAAGGCTGCAGATCACATCCCTGTGCCGTGGTGGGATGAGCAGGAGGAAAAGGAGTGAGGTCAGGTTTCAGCAGATCCCCAAATTCTCTGCCAGATGTTCAGGGAAAGAAGCATCACTCCTGCAGGCCCTGCCGGGTGCTTCTGTTTCCTGCCTTCCTCCTTGGTTCCTTCTCAGTGCTTACAATCCGAATGCCAAATGCCGGGCCTTTTTCTGGGAGGAAGCCAACATGGAGTGAGTCAGTGGCATGAGTTGGCCCAGAGAAATTCAGCATCCGGGAAGATCCAGGCCTGGCAAATTACAGCAACAGGTCAGATGCAGCTGTTGGTTTCCGTGGCAACAAGCATCCTGGCAGGGCGGTCCAGGACAACACAGGCTGCCTCAGAGCTGGGCTGCCCGTGGAAGCTGGTGGCTGGGGCATACATAGCAAGGCCTGGCTTAGCCACTTCTGTGCCGTGTTTCCCAAAATAGGATCCCTGCCTCTCTGGCACAAACATGTATAGACACTAAAGCGGGAGTGAGAAGTGGGGAGGCTGTGAAGGAAGCAGCTGCTCAGTGCAAACATGGGTGCAGAGGAAACCGAGTAGGCGTGTGGGTAGGAGATGGTAGACAGAAGGCTATATTAATGCCTCATTTGCATTTTCCCCCTTGCCTTTCAGCCCACTTTGTAGTTTCTCAGACAGCCTGGAAGAGAAGGGCTTTTGAATTGCTAGAGCAAGCATGGGTAAAGTCATCGAATCGTAGAGTAGGAAGAGACCACAAGGGCCATCTAGTCCAACCCCCTGCCCTGCAGGAATGCACAGTCAAAGCACTCCCAACTAGGTGGCCCTTGTGGTCTCTTCCAGCTCTGTGATTCTATGATCCTATTTGGAGATACAGATTATGATATAGCCAAAGTTGCAGATACTCACTTTCTTTGCCTCAGCAGGACTGTGTCTAGACTATGCATATCCCAGGCTGAGAGAGAAGCTTTGTTTGGACATTCAAAAGGATGTTGGGGTTCAGCAAATGGTGCAGAATGATAGGAGGGTGACCGATGGGGGGAGTGCTCTTGGAAAGAGTGCCAAGCATAACCAAGAGAGGAGGGGCAGTGTTGTACAATGGAGACTAGCTGCTTGACTAATGTTTGATGAGATGACGTACCTTGAGTCTATCACTTTACTCCATGTTAGCTGTGATGGCCCCACATTTCAAGTACGGCTACGGATTCGTCCTCCCTGATGAACAATGGCACACAGCCCTTTACAGCAGGGGTAGGCCAAAGCAGAGGGTCTGAGGGCCATTTTGGTGGCCTCCTAGCCCTATGTGGGCCACATCTGAACAGGAAGTAATATTCTGGTTATTTCCTCTCACTGTTGGAGTGTTTCCAGAGAAGGGTACGCGATACAGTAATAATTACTGCTTTTAATTTTATTGATAGCTTAATTATATTTTAAACTTTGGTATGAGGGGAATTTTTACCTGTATTGCAACAGCAATAGCATTGCTATTTCTATACCGCTTATCAGTGCCAAAGCACTCCCTAAACAGTTTACAGTGTGTTAGCTATTTGCCCCCAACTATCCGGGTACTCATTTTACCAACCTACAGAAGGATGAAAGGCTGAGTCAACCTTGCAGCCCTCTGGGATTGAACTCATAATGTTGTGGCTTGCAGTACTGGCATTTAACCACTGCACCACCAGGGCTTTGACATTTGTAAATTGCCTTGGGTTCCAAACTGGGGAAAAGGTGGGGCATCATCATCATCATCATCATCAACAACAACAACAGGAAGATTTTCCTTGGTTTTTTCCCAGGCTATGAGGCCGTGTTCTGGAATAGTTTCTTTCTGACGTTTCGCCTGCATCTGTGGCTGGCATCTTCAGAGAATGGTTGGGTAGGTGTGTGTGTGTAGTTTATATGCTGTGAACCCCTTTGGGGGAGTATATGTCCATTTGTGTATTTGAATGATGAGTTTCTGGGTATAGAAATGTAAGGCTCATTAGTGTCTGTTTGGCTAATGGTTGGTTGATGGGCCATTATCTGCTGGAACTCCCTCTGTCCCTGGGTGGAGTTCATTTGCAAGTGTTGAGTTTTGATTCTATTGTTTTTCAAAACTGGAAGCCAGATTTTGTTTACTTTTAGGGATTCTTCTTTCTTGTTGAAGTTGTCCAGGGGTTTGTGGATTTCAGTAGCTTCAACAGGAAGATTTGGCAACAAAGCTCCATGAGGATCTGCTTAGGGAGCTGATTAGAACTGAGAAGGCCAGGAGGTGATATGATAGCTATCTTTAAATATGTGAAGGGATGTCATGCAGAAGATGGAGCCGGCTTGTTTCTGCTGCTCCAGAGACTAGGACCCAAACCAATGGATTCAAATCACAAGAAAAGAGATTCCACCTAAACGTTAGGAGCAACTTCTTTACTGTAAGAACTGTTCAGCAGTGGAACAGACTGCCTTGGAGTGTGGTAGACTCTCCACCTTTTGAGGTCTTTAAACAGAGATTGAATGGACCTCTTCCAGGAATGCTATGGTTGTAGAATCCTTCATGGCAGGGGGTTGGACTAGAGGGCCCCGCTGGTCCCTCTGGTCCCTTGATTTTAGCTCTTTTGGTGGGTATTTAAATGCAAAATGGCCTCTTAGAAGTCTCTGGATGCATGGAATTATTATTATTATTATTATTATTATTATTATTTCTTGCTCAACTCTCCCCAAGGCTCGAGGTGGGGTGCAATATGAATTAAAATACAATGCATAATATAAAATCATTAAAACACACAAGATTAAAACAAGCATTACATTTTGCTTTCTTCACACTTTTCTCCAATCTATGCCTGCTTCGAGCACCACTAGGGGATTTTCTCTTTTTTTTCTCCTTTTATCTCCCTTTCCACACATCTTTGTATCTCAGCTACAGTCCACACCCTTCCCCTTGCTGAGATACTGGGCATGAGTCAGTTGGCCATTCTTTGGGAATGATTCAAAAGAGCCTTGGCAGGGTGAGGGTGCTGGGTGGGGACCTATGGAGGTTCTTTTGGAGACTTTCTGCCTGGATTACTAAAAGCTGAGAAAAATCAGGAGCCAATCCCATTTGGCTGGGGAAGGGAATGCATTTGCCCATTGTGAGCCGTGATGGATTTCCCTGGTCTTTGGGAAACATGATGGATAATTTGTCATAGATTTGGAAATGGAGTCTGACTTATCCCAAGAGCTCTCTGTGTATCTGGCTTCAAGATACAGTTGAATGACAAAGATGAGGATGATAATGAAATCACCATCACCATCACCACCATAACCATCACCTTTGTCCAGAGATAAAATTTACAGCCTTGTGATGAGCTATGCAGTGCACCCTAGGTAAATGCCCATCATCATCATCATCATTCTCCCAAAACTGGGACTCAAGGCTTCTTGCAGTTCCAAAAAGAACAATTCAGCTAGAAACATACAAAAAGTGAATGTGAAAATGGAATTAAATTATTCACAATATTAAAACAAATTAAGTCTACACTTAGGAGATTATTACATGTGCCAAGTATCCCACTACAGGACAGCAAAGAGGGAGTTCCAAAGTCAAGGAGCAGCCACCGAGAAGACCTTCTCTTGCATCCCCACCAGCCATGCTTGTGAAGGTGGTGGGACTGAGAGAAGGGGATCTCAGAGCCTGGACAGGCTCATGTGGGGAGCTTTGGTCGTCCAGATAGCCTGGAACTGAACTATATAGCCATATAATAATTAAGAAATGAATGCTAGAATGCATAGCACACAAGTAACTGTTTGTGTCTAAACCAGTGGTTCTTAACCTGTGGTCTGGGAAACCCCAGGGGTTCACAATGGCCTCACAGGGGTCTGCAAAGGCTTGAAGGCTGCTTGGTCCACTTCTTGCCTGCAGTGGAGTGGCCATGTGACAGGAGCCAAGGCAAAGGCAAGCTGGCTTGGCCTGTGCATTGCCATTCAATCCGCTCCAGCCACAAACTTGCAGGAAGAAGCAGGAGTCTTCCTTTCTCCTCCAGTGCGTCCGAGGGAAGGTTTCATGGATGGTGCAGTTGTGTTGTTGCTGTTGTTTAAAATCTTGAGTTAAGTCTTGGGGGTCTGCAGCAACAAAAGATATTTAAAGGGGGTCCCTGGTAAAGAAAAGGCTAAGAGCCACTGGTCTAAACAAAGATTTCTCTGCAGCTTTAAGGAAAAGGGTTGGCACTATGGGCAGGCCATTTAATCAGTCAATCAATCAATCAATCAATCAATCAATATTACACCTTTCTCCTGAATGGGACTCAAGACAACTCACAGCATGAATTAAAACAACACCCAGGAATTAAAACCTAATAATAAAAACATTTTTAAAAATTTAAATACACTGCCATGTTAAAGAGAGCCAGCATGGTGTAGTGGTTTGAATGTTGGACTAGGACTCTGGAAGACCTGGGTTCAAATCCCTGCTCAGTCATGGAAACCCACTGGGTGACTTTGGGCAAGTCACACTTTCTCAGCCTCCTAGGAAAGCAAAGGCAACCCCCCTCTGAACAAATCTTGCCAAGAAAACCCTGTGGCAGGTTTGCCTTAGAGTTGCCATATGTTGAGAAGACCTGAAGGCACACAACAACACGAAAATCATCATTATTGTATGTTAATGGATTCTTAAAAACTGTTTTAAATTAATATTTTAATATGATTGTTTCATTGCTTTTTAACTGTATGGATTATCTATACATTTAACTGTTGTTGTTGTTTTTTTTTACTCATTTTGGGAGCCACCTAGGGTCCCATACTGGGAGATAAAAATAAAATAAATAAATGTAAAGTAACCCATTCTTTCCCCGCTCCCTTCGCACTTTAGACCCCATCTCTGCTTCAGTTTGCCGTCACTGGGTTTCCAAACAAGCTTTGAAGGAGTAAATTTAGTTCCGTGAGCCAAACATATTGGCTCAGAGAAGGCTTCATTTTTCATTCCCATTTCCCTCAACTGTCTCTAGAGTTCGAGTCTTGAGCAAGAGCCAGGAGGATTCTGGGAAACTAGCGGTTGTATGTGTGCCTCTCTTTTTCATGCCATAAGAACTGTTCTAGTGGCGTTTGCCATTTGTAGTGCTGGCTTGGCAGCTCTTTTTTCATTTTTGTCGTGGCACAATTCCTCGCATTTAGGGGCAGAGATAAACCAGCGATTATTGTTTCACATTATTTCCCTTTGCCTCAGGCCCCACCACCACTCCGTGGCGATAACTGGAGGTGGCTGGGAAGAGATGGGAACTAAAACCTCAGATGCTGGGGGATGGATTTAGCCAAAAATCCTTGAAGAATTCCCAGTGGCTTTGGTGGTGGAGGGGGCACGTTGGGGTCGAGGAGAGAAAAATAATAACAGGGTCAGAGTCGGGAAGGGGGATCTGATTTCCTTCCTTGGGAATATAGGATTTGAGCTGTCATAATGGGAACTGCGCTGGGAACGAGACGGTACCAACTGGGCTGGTCGCCAAGGGTGAAGCGGAAGCCAACATTATGTCAGGAATGGGGTGACAAGAGCAATTCCACCCATGGCTGGAAGTGTCAATTTCTGGGAAGGCTTTCTGAGCCACATCTGGTTTCCATGAGCATTCCCTTATGGCTTTAGATTCCACCCCCCCCCCCTGTGTTTGTGCTCACGAAAGAGAGAGAGAAAATGAGAGAAATTCCAGCCTTAGGGGCATTCAGGTTTGATGACCCACAGGAATCATTCTGGACTTATCTATATGAGGGGGAAAATGTGGATTATGTGCACTAACACAAATTCGAAGCAGTTGCCGCTACTGAACAGTATTTTTTTTTTAAAAAAAGCATGTCTATGGTGCAAAACTGCAATATTTTGCCTAAACACATTTTAAAAAAAAGAAAAAGCCTGTTTCATCGCCTCAGCACATGATCGCTAAGGTGAAAATCCAACATGGTGGATCTTGGTGTTTGCCTTGTTAGCAAGCTCCGCCTCCTGCACACATCTGACCAATCAGCTTTCCACTTTTGCTTTCATCAGGAATGCAAATGAAGTGAGAATCAGATTGTCCTAATGAGCAGGAATGAGCATTCCCCGTGGAGCTTTTTAAAAACTTCGTGAAAAGCCACAAAAGCTTTTCCTGCAGAGTTTTTGGTGGATTTGCTCCCTCTTCTTCCGAATACAGTAAATTTATGCGCGATGGTATTTAGACAAACTGTATTCTCTTTGAATTCTATGAGGAGTATTTTCACTGTTTAGACAACCCCTTTGTTTGTAGGAACATGACCTCATTGACTGGGGCTGGTGGGAGTTGTAGTGCAAACAAAAACGCTGGCATCCTGGTTGACATCCATGTACATTCCCATAGGCTTGTGGATGTATTAAGATGGCCATGGGGTATCTCTAAAGGTCAGGGCTGTATAAGCAGAGTGCCAGAAGGGTAGTTGTTTCACCTGGAGTTGTGCATTCTTGGATAGTGTGTAACTCCTCAGGAAATGGGAAAGCAGCTATGATTTAGGATGTGATCCAGGATGACCATGTTGGCCTGACTGGGTGAACCCGTGTGTGTGTGTGTGTGTGTGTGTGTGAATGAATCTTTCTCAGCTCTGTCCACTTGGGTTTTCTGTACAGCAGCAGGCAAGACCTGGGGGCTGGGGAGGTGGAGTTTTTGTGGTCTATTGGGATTCAGTCTTCCTCACCAGGTGCCCTGTCCCACAGTCTCCTGGGTCTGGGCATGTGTATTTTTAACATCTTTTGCCTGATGAAGAAGCCAGTAGAGCTTTGAAAGCTTGCATCATGTGTTTTACATTTGGTTGGCTCATAAAGGTACCACTTTTTTGTCGATTGTGCATTTTGTTTTGCTGTTTGGCCAACACGACTACCCCGAATGTGTTTCCTAAAAAAGGGGACAGTAAATAAGCACATTAGCAGATGCACAGTTGGTTAAGCATTGTTGGTATTCAGCAGAAGGCTGGAGTAACACAACGGCCACTTAACTACATGCATGATGTTTCTGTTTCCCATCAATCATTTCCTATATCTCTATTCCTCAGATTTTGCATTTGAGAGGGAAAAATAACCTAATTTTTGTAGGTTTAGCTCTCATTCTGGAAGGCTTACAGGTCTTCCCTTTGTTGCTACAACTTCTCCACAACCATGCTGAGAACTTGCCAGACACTTCTGTGCCTTGGAAGTTGAGTCAGTGGTTTCTTCTTCCTTTCCATTTTCACAGTTATTTTTTCTTTCTTTTTAAGTTGAGCACCTGTTTGTCATCTGGGGCCTGGAAGCTGAGTTTTGTGTGTGTTCTTTAGTCTCTGATCCAATTATGCATTTTGCAGTCACCCAGAGCCAAAGGAGAGCTGATGAGTGACAAAATCCCCTCTACTTCCTTAGATATCTCACACTTTTTTGAGGGTGCCATGGAACGCTTGTTTGTTTCTTTCCAACCACTGACCTTGTTTGACCTTGGAGAGGTTGATGTCTGGGTCCTGCAGTCAAAAGCAGGGGGGGCATAACCTCCTTTCTGCCCCCTCCTTGCAGCAATGCAAAATGTGTCTACTGTGGACAGAGCTTGGAAACAGCTATTTCCTGAACAGCAGCTCCCAGAAACATCCCTGTCTTGAACTCACAGTGGCAAGTGTCTGAGGAGCAACAGGGGAGGAATGCAGGAACAACAGCGCAAGGGGTGCAGTTCTAGCCTGTTGCCAATTGTCCACAATAGAAACAAGAAAAGTTCAGGGCAAGTCCAGAAGTCAGTCAGCAATAATCCATACAAGATGCAAGAGTAGTCAAAAGTCAGTCCAGAGTTTAGTTACCAAGTGTCCATACCAGATGTCAGGAAAGTCAGTCGCCAGTCCAGAGTTCCTTAAAGTCAGGTATGAGGTCCAAGTCCGTGGTCAGCAAGGGGTAACTGTAACAGTCCAGAGGTCCATCTGAAGCCAAGGTGAGGAAGAATCCAGGAGGAGTGCAACAGCTCAAGATAAGCAGTTGTTAGCACTGGAATTTGAAGGGAAAGTGTTTCCAGATTTATAGCTAGAGTTCCAAGTTTAAGTGGAGCTAATTAGCGAGGAAGCAGGTCAGCGTTTGATATTTGAATGATGCTGGGCATGTCATTTCTCCCTCCTGCATTCAGAGAAGGAAGGTGGCCTGTTTTCATAATCATCTATCACTGGCTGACCAACTGTTTGTTCTGCAGAGGGAGGTTTGTTTTCTTTCTCTGGTTCAACTGCCGTCTCGGAGGGAGCTGGAGCAATCTCTGCTTCTTCAGACTCAGCTATATTTTCCCCTCTGCCTCGTCTGTGTTCTCTGCTTCCTCCTCCTTTTCCTCTGAGTCCTCAGCCACGGGGTTCATGACAATATCTTCCAACATCTCACAGGTGAAAATCAGGACACATGTGGTCAAGCAACATCGGAGTGTGATCAAAGCGACAAAAGTTGTTAATGGGGCGGAACACACAAGTGAGGAGAGACTGCAGTCTGCAGATGTTTGCTTTTGCCTGATATGATATTATGCATATGTAGGATATGATATCTTAATATTGTAAAATCAGTGTTTGTTTATAAACCCAATTATTGGATTATAAATAAATAAATCCAATTTATTTATTGGACTGATATCTTGCCTTTCTCCCAAGGTGGGAATCAAGGTGGGTTACAACAGTTAAAAACCACACAACTAAACCCTCACAAGTTACAAAAGTTAAAAAATAATTAAATTAAATTACCATTATTAAAATATAGTTAAAACTACATAATTAAAAAGATAAAATCAATAAAAATGCAACATTAAAAAAAAAGCAAACCTTAAAAGGTCTTCACCTGCTGGTGAAAGGAGAGCAGGGAGGGGGCCAACTGGACCTCCTGTGGCAGGGAGTTCCACCATCTGGGTGCAGCAACAGAGAAGGCTCTCTCCTGAGTCCTCACCAACCATGCCTGCAAAAGTGATGGGACTGGGAGAAAGCCCTCCCCTGCCGATCTTAACACTTGGACTGGCTTGTATAGGGAGATACGGTCTTTTAGACAGTCTGGACCCAAGCTGTTTTGGCTTTAAAGGTCAAAACTAGCACTTTGGATTCTGCCTGAAAATGGACTGGTAGCCAAATGTAGCTGTTTCAGTGGTGGGGAAGGTCATATGATCCCTTTAGCCAGCCCCAATTAACAGCCTGGCGACAGCATTTTGGACCCGCTGAAATTTCCAAACAGATTTCAAGGCAGCCCCACATAGAGTGTGTTACAGTCTCTCTGGATTCAGGAAGGACTCATCCCGCACTTTCTGCAAGCACGCTGATGACTAAAAAGGCCAATCCGAGATAAACAAGTCCGGTTGCAGAAAGCACAGCAGAAGGTCTCCTTGGGTGATGTTTCCGGGTTGTGATTCTTTCTGCCTTGTCGTTTCTCTTCCAGACTTGTTTGGCATGAGCTCTCAAATAAGGCTGCAGCATTGTGGATAGTGCGTCTCCATGCCTCCCGATGTGAGGCCAGGGCGGACCACTGTTGGTGATCAATTTGGCCGAGCCTGAGATGTTGTTTCAGGGAGTCCTTGTATCGCTTTTTTGGAGCGCCCCTCTTACGCTGACCCGTGGCAAGTTCACCGTAGAGTCCTATTTAGTGCAAACTAAAGCAAAGCGTTTTAATTGGATTGATGGTTTAATGCTTTGTCGACTTCTGTACTCCATATTGTTTTAGCTGTTTTGTTTTAACTATATCGTGAGCCCCTTTGAATTCCATTTGGCCCCCTCATGGCTCCATCCTATGGAATCCTGGGATCTGTAGTTTGTTGTGGCACCAGAATGCCGTCATGGAATTTGTATGGAGTGCTATGTGTCTAAACGGTAACCAGAATCAAGGTGCCTTACTTGGAAGTTGGGGGGGGGGGAGACAAAAAGACTAAAAACAACACTGGAAAAGTTTTCACAGCTTTTCCTGGAGTTTTTGCAAAACAGCGAGGGGGTGCGCATTCTCCCTTATTAGGACAGCGATTCGATAGGAATTGCTGTCCAATAGTACAGGAAGTGTGACCCTGATTGGCTGGACAACCGCAGGGGACGCGGCTTGCTTGCTAACAGGACAAATGCCCGCAGCTGCAATTTCTCCCCGCCTTAGCGAGCGATCGGCGAAGGAAGGAGGACAACTGTCAATCTCCCCCTCCCAATGTCGCCACTGCCACTGCCAGGATTGGAGAAGGAAGGAGGGCTCTCTCGTCCTCTTCTCCCTTCCCCGCCACCCCTGTGCCACTGTCGTTGCCACCGCTGGGACCGGGGAAGGGAGGAGGGCTCTCTCATCTTGGCTGTCATCTTGGATGCAAAGGTTACGGGGGCTGCTGGGGGAAAAAGGACATTGAGACAAGTCACAGCTGTGGCGACTTGCTGTTACTGCAGGGCACTACGTTTCCCCCTCCCCCTGTATAGACGAGCCCCATGAAGGCTAAATATCTCACAGAACTACAAATCCCAGATTTCCATGGCATTGAGCCATGGCAGTTACGGTGGTGTCATAGAATCATAGAATTGCAGAGTTGGAAGAGACCACAAGGGCCATCCAGACCAACCCTCTGCCATTCAGGAATACACAATCAAAGCATCCCCGACAGATGGCCATCCAGCCTCTGTTTAAAGACCTCCAAGGAAGGAGACCCCACCACGCTCCAAGGGAGTGCAAGCTTGTTCCACTGCTGAACAGCTCTTACTGTCAGAAAGTTCCTCCTAATGTTGAGGTGGAATCTCTGTTCCTGGAGCTTGCACCCATTGCTCCGTGTTCCAGTCTCTGGGGCAGCAGAAAACAAGCTTGCTCCATCCTCAATGTGACACCCCTTCAAATACTTAAACAGGACTATCATATCGCCCCTTAACAGTCTTTTTTCCAGGCTAAACATACCCAGCTCCCTAAGTCTCTCCTCAGAAGGCATGGTTTCCAGACCTTTCACCATTTTAGTTACCCTCTTCTGGACACGGATCCAGTGTTGAACTGGATTATTTCTGTTGTGTGTCAGCAGCCTTAATGGAGTGCAAACGACTTCTGGAGTCAGTTTGCAGCAAGGGAGGTAATCTGGGGACAAAGAGGGGAAGCAAAAGGAGGAGAGAAAACATTTTAAATTCAGCTGAGAAAGTGGGATGAGAGGGGATTAACCAGAACACTCCCTTGTAAAATTGGAAGATATAAAAAATCTGGGAGGATGCTGGGATATGTTGTCCCCCCCTACAGTGCTTTGTAATCTCCTACTCCAGCTCTTCCAAAACAGCAAAATTATAAAGCAACATATCACCAATGATTCCGAGCCAGATGTTGTAAGGATTTGGACCAGGACTGGAGGGGAAAAAAAAAAAACAGTTTAACAAAAACACGATCCCCCCTTTTTGGTTTAAAACAGGTGTTGTTTTTTTTTGGCATTAAAACCAGTATAGGACAAAATCAGAAAATTAAGTGGCAAAGTTTAGCTCAGATGTTATGGCCACTACTTTAGATAATAATTGTTCTTTTAAAGCAAGTTGTTTGGGTTGAACTTGCTTTAATTGAAAGATTTTTTTTTCTGAGTGGCATTTCTTGCGCATTAAAATAAAGTGCTTAAAAAGAAGCAACTGACACTGGATACTGGTCTAACCATGAACAACTGCCAATAAACTGTTAAAGTTAAAAATGTTTAAATTCAAACAGTCATTGTTGTTCCAATAAGAGGGTTGGAAAATAGTAATTATAGACAGTTTTTTTTTTAAAAAAAAAGAATAAAAAAACCCCAACAATTTTTTTTTTTTTTTTTTAAAAGAAGCCATTTGGTTTAAACCAACCCTGGTTTGGACTAAACCGGGGAGGGGAACTGCGCAAAAGGTGGGCACCCTTTTACCTTGCCGTGCCCGTCTGGCTGGACACACCAGTGAGTTTCAGCATGTCTGAAGTGACACAATGTCACTTCCGGCTACCATTTTGCCCACCCTCCCCTTTGTTTTTGGGGAGATTTGCAGGGCTTTGCAGGATGAGAGGGCGAAAAATGTTGCATTTTTAGGCAATTTAGGCCTGTTTGGAAACAAAAAAGTACCTGAAAATCGGCCCCCAAATTTTCAATTTTTTGGTGGGGTGGGTGGGGCTATGAGAGGTCTTCTGGGGGTGCCAAGGGCAGCGTGCAACCCATAGGCCAGACTTTGCCCACCTCTGGACTAAAAATATGCTCTTAATTTCTCTCTGTTTGCTTCTTGGAAGAGGAGGGTTACAAGCATAAGCCACCGTGACCTACTCTTGGGAGAGAGGGAATGTGTCACTCAGCCAGTACTCTGAGCAGCTTTTGTTTAGTGACCCACACATCGTTTGTTTGAGCCCGGAAAGCACATGGAAGAGGGAGGGTCCCATCTGCTCAGCTCCTTCTGGCCTCTGTCCCATGAATGCCATTTCCTGGATTGTGAAAGAAAACATTTTGTTTTCTGGGCAGGACAGAAATAGACCCCCATCACTTGACAGCTTGTGCTCTTCAGTTGTCGAACCGTAGTTCTCCACTGAGTTCCTGGGGCTGGATGTGTCCTTTTTATGGCCAAGTAAAGGATGAATGGCTTGTGAGAGCTTCTACTTTCCTCACAGCTGCCACCAATGGTGAGGGCTCCCCCTTATCCCAACTTCTTCCACCCAATGTGAGGACCTTCTCCTGTCCTATCACTATGGCATCAAATTTGGGGGCCTTCTAGATGTCCTTGTGATTCCTCTGCGAGAATTTATTCATCTGGTCTCCTCACTGGACAACACCCCCCTGGAATGACTGCTGCTGCCACAGGCACCATGGGCTTGTCTATACGAGGCTATAAAATGTAGATTGGTGCGCACCAACGCCCATTTGCAAGAGGTTTCATTTGTCTTAAGAATTTATTGGCAAGATCGCAGGCCAATCAAGATGGTGGGTACGAATGAATTACTCACATTTTTATTGTCACCAGTTGCTGCTGCTGCTGAACAGGTATTTTTTAAAAAAGTATATCCAAGGTACGATAGTGTGATATTCCACAGAAAAAAGAAAAGAAAGGCTATTTTGTCGCCTCAGCTCATGACTGCTATGGTGAAAATCCAACGTAGCAGTTCTGGGCACTGCATTATTAACAAGCTCCCCCCCCCCCCCGTGCATGTCCAACCAATTGGCAATCCGTTTCAGGAATTTGCAGCAATGCAATCAGTTGTCCTAATAAGCAAGAGTGCGCATTTCACCTGCAGTTTTTTAAAAACCCAGGAAAAGCCACAATGTTTTTTCCTGCATAGTTTTTGGCATACTTTGTTGTTGTTGTTGCTCCCCTCCCTCTGAATACCATGATTCAACATGGGATCTCATTAGGACAGAAGGTATTCCCAGCAAATTCCATGAGGAGTATTTTTGCCATTTAGACAATGCCCATGTGTCTGAATGCAAGCTTTCCAATAGCCCTTCTGTAGCATTCTCAGAGGCGCAAGTGCATAATACAGAAATTATTTATTAAACGGAAGTTGAACATAATGTCAAAGATAACACTTAGTATACAGTAGACCCCCGTATTCATGGTACCATTACCCACAGTTTCACTTAACTGCACCTGGAAAAACATATTCTCTCTAGAGATTTTCTAGGTCCTCCAGCATGGTTCTATGGTATGCATCCACTGGAAGCTGACCATAAGAGTCACCCTGGAGGAATCTCTAGTTGTCACCCAGACTCTTCAGTTTCCATGGGTCATCCCCAGGTGGGAGATGAGGGTGCAAATTCTCTGGTTTTGATGGGCTCACCTCCAGGCCAGAGGAAAGTGCTGTGTGCAAATCCCTGGCTCATCTAGTAGATCAGCAGCTTGGTACAACATCTAATGATTAATTGATTTATTGCTGCAACCTGCAAAGAGGCTCTGGGAGTCTATGTATTTACTTATCCAGGGGCAATACAGCAAAATGCAACCACATGCCAAATCCACAAAATAGCGATACCATTATTGGGTCAACCCAAAATGCATAACACACATCATGCAAGCTTTCGAAGCTCCACTGGCTTCTGCATCAGTTGAAATTTTATTGTCTTAATTTTATGACTCTTTGTCTCCCAGTGCCCACATGGCCAAAGAGGGCAGTGACGTCTACCTGCATTGATATCCCTCCAAACTATTTTAATTGTCAGCAAAAAACACCCCCACACAAACATCTTGGTAAAATGTAGGCCTGTGACTCTTAACATTATAGTGCTTTTTCCTTCTCCTGTATGGTTTTTAACACCTTTACCCAGCTTGTGGGGGCAATTAGCTAACACACATTGGAAACTGCTTAATGCAGTGTAGATGTGTAAATTGCTATTGCTTAAAAACAATTTGTAAGCCGCTCTGATAGCCTTGTGGCTGAAAAGCTGGGTATATATATATATATATATATTTACTTAATGGAGATTTTCAGGTGCTCTAAAAAAAGGTCGGAGGTGGGGGGGGGCGAGGATTGTGCTGTCCTGCTTCCAGTGATCAGGATTTTGCATGACACTGTCCTCCTCCCGTCCTTTGTTCCTGTTTCCTCCATGCTGGAGGGATGAGAAAGGGGCCACTTTTCATTGATGGAAGTCCTCCTGGCTTCCGCAGGCTTTTTTTTTTAAAGAGCATCTGAAAAAATCCAATGAAGAAGCCAGTGAAGCTTCAAAAGTAATGTGTTTTGTGCATTTTTAGTTGGCCCAATAAGGTATTGCTGTTTTGTGGATTTGAATGTTGTTGTTGTGTTGTGTTGGCTTCACTCTTCCCTCCCAGTTGTTGTGGTGCTAGGGTTCACCCTCTGCTCTGCATTCGCTTTCTGGCTAGAAGCAAAGTAGGCTAGTGTGAAGAACCACCTTGCAACATTGGGCTTGTCTACACTGGCCAGAATACTCCACGTTCTGGCCCGAGTATTCCAGCCTCAGGCCTGTAGCGTTTCCCCTTCCCCCATTACCTACCCTTCTGTTGCGGTAATGGAGGGGTGTCCGCATACTTACGGCCTGTGCACAAACTGGTTCTTCTCTTACCCATGCCGGTCACATCTTCTGAGGCCAGGAATGAGGCACCTGGCCATTGTCACATGGCTGGGCACCTTGCAGTGACCTCAGCAGATGCAACACACATGACCTGGCCAGGAAAAGGCTGCACCGGGCACTACACGGGCCACATGTATGGACACATGCACACCATTGCTGCAAGGGAACTCACCATTTTCTTTGGAAAAAGCTCACCAAACTGTGAGATTTTTTTACCATGTGTCACTCCATTTTAAGAGGTGCTTGCCCCGGATTCTTGTCAGAACTGCCTTGATGTTCATAGAATCATAGAAACATAGAATTGCAGAGTTGGAAGAGACCACGAGGGCCATCCAGTCCAACCCCCTGCCATGCAGGAAATCACGATCAAAGCATCCCTGACAGATGGCCATCCAGCCTCTGTTTAAAGACCTCCAAGGAAGGAGACCCCACTGTGCTCCGAGGGAGTGTGTTCCACTGCCGAACAGCTCTTACTGTCAGAAAGTTCCTCCTAATGTTGAGGTGGAATCTCTGTTCCTGGAGCTTGCATCCATTGCTCCGTGTTCCATGTTGTGTAGACAGTTTGGACTAGAAACAGGGCAAAAAATCCTGCATCATCTGGACTGCTGGGCACAGGAACGGGGGTGGGGCAGGGAGACTCATGCAGACAAAGCCTATGTTGCTGAGTTGTGCTTGGATAAATGGCTGTGAAGCAATGCTTAGAATAACAGGAGGCAGCCCATCCCAGCATAAAGAAGGGTGTGATGGGAGGGAAGGGACTCTGAGACTAAGAGGGGGATTTTTAATAAAGAGAAGTTTGAAAGTTGTCAGTTGAGAGTTGGCTGTTGAGAGAGACAGCCGGATGAGTCAGTTGTGAGAGTCTGTGGGGAGCAAACGTTTGCTGGGTGTCTAGTTGTGTGACTAAGTTTTGGCCATGAATTTATGGGAGATTTAGTTGCAACAAATTTTGCACATTTTTAGCAGCAGGGCGTCACTCCAGCAAATGTTTATTGGTTTAGGATGACATCTTTAAAGGCCAGGCCATATTGTTTAATATTTTGATAGGTTTTGTCTGTTTGTGTCTGTATATACTATCCAGGGAACTTAAACAGCAACAAGGAGAACAGCAACAAAAACTATTCTAAAAAGATCCCAAGTGCCACTACTAACTTTAAAGAAAATGGAAAGAACCTACAGATATCTTATCAAAATAGACACAGAAAGAGACAACCTCATCCACACACAAATCAAAAACTTTATTTCATATACAGAGATGCAAAAGCACACACATACCCCATTCCCCCCTCTTACAGGGACATGCAAACATACACTTCCCTTTCTCACATGCACACAGATGCAACAACATACACACACCTCTCCCACCCTCTCTCTCTCACACACACACATTCCTCCCTTGCTGACATAAATGCAAACACACATCTCAAGCTGGCAGGAATTTCCTGGCTTGCTTTTTGATGACCCATGGGTGTGGGTGCACACATGCACATCCAGCCTTCCTGGGTTCCCTCTGTGCACCAACTTGTGTGACCTTGACATCCGAATGTCAGACCTTCATAAGGGAGAAACAGAAGGTCAATAAGGAAGCTGGGAGGATAAAAAATATTAGTGTGAATAAGGGAGATCCCAGGAAATAAGGGAGAGTTGGTCAGTCTAGACACAATTTAAGTGGAATATTATTGTATACAGTTGTCCCTCCGTATCCACAGATTTGTTATCCACGGATTTAAGTATTCACAGCTTGAAAATATTCTTTAAAAAATAATCCCAAAAGCAAACCTTGATTTTGCCATTTTATATAAGAGACACCATTTTGCTATGCCATTGCATATAATGGGACCTGAGTATTCACAGATTTTGGTATCCATGGGGGGTCCTGTAACCAAACCCCAGCGAATATGAAGGGACAACTGTAGTTGGAAACAAGGAGTGAAATTTGTTAAAGCTTTTATGTTTCTACTGGATATAATAAATAAATGTTAACTTGTTTGTTAATTTGTTACCTCTGACTCAAAACTGGATGTATTCAACTTGGAACAAGGGGCAGTCACGCTTACCAATAAAGAAACCAGTTTTAAACAGACTGGTTCACACTAAGGTCACGTAGGACTTGTCTACATGGGCAATTTACCCTGTTTTGCCCCAGTCTTGGAGCCCTGCTGTCCTAACAACACAGGGCTTTTGCCCCATTCTGTCCCTGGGTAGTCCTCACGACCCCCGGAGCAGGGGATAGACAGAGTAGGGCTCATTACAGCATTTTAAAAAAATGCCAGGTACAATCTGTTCCAGGAGGCAAAAAATGTATAGGGCGCCATGTGATTGCAGGAGCCCATTCCGGAACTGCCCTCTGCCTTGCTCTTCCGTAGCTGGTGCGCTCCTCTAGACTCCAGCTTGCTTTGTCCAGGGAACGGGGAAGAACAGACCAGGTCCTCAGGTGGAATACGCCAGTGGGGAGCTAGCATATTCTGACCTGTGTAGATGAATCCCTAGAGGCCCAGGACCCAAATCCAAAAAGGGATTGAAGAGTGGGGGCATAGGGCAGGGGGAGAGTGATAGCCAGCCACCAGGGCAAGAACGGCAGGGCAACCTGGTTTAGGCCAACATCTCAGCTAGATTAAATGTTCCTCATCCAGTCTACCTAAATAGGTGAGAAGAAACAATCCCATCATCTCATCTTGGTTTGGGAACAGCCCTATTGCCAAGATTACTGCCTTAATTCCCCAAACAGGAAAATTTGTCCTTTGTGTGTACACATTGGAACAACAAGCTGTAGACAGCCATGGTTGCTACTTAACGCATAACACTTAGGGCTTCTCTGTATGAGCCCCCAAAACCCCAGAGTGTCCTGCAGTAATGGCGTTTCACATCAGCAGCGACTTTTCTTAATGGTGTTTTACCCCCATAAGCTTTGCATACTAGATGGCAGCCGCGAGTGATTTACTTGTGTTTGAATTTGCTGCCACTGAACTTTTTTTTTAAAAAAAAATGATGTCCAAGGTGCGCTAGAGTGATAGAGCAATTTTTCGATTAAACAGGACAACAAATAACTCCAAACAAACAAGCAACTAAACACTCTATTTTATTGCCTTAGCAATCGCTTGCTAAGGTGAAAATCCAGGGTGGAAGCCATGGTTGCTTGCCCTGTTATCAGGCCCCACGCACGCACTCACCCAGCCAATCAGCTTTGTACTGCCTCTTGCTGTTTTTTTTTTTTTTAAACTATGGGAAAAGCCATGAAGGCTTTTCTTGCATTGTTTTTGCCATTTTGGGCCCCCCTCCTTCCGAATAGTGTGGATTGATGCAGGATCCCATTTAGACAGCTTGAATGTTGCTGTCCTTGAGCAAGCAGGGATCACCAGCATTGAGGCCATGATATTGAGAACACAGCTGCGCTGGGCAGGGCACGTTTCTAGGATGGAGGACCATCGCCTCCCAAAAATACTACTCTACGGTGAACTCGCCACGGGTCAGCGTAAGAAGGGTGCTCCAAAAAAGCGATACAAGGACTCCCTGAAACAACATCTCAGGCTCGGCCAAATTGATCACCAACAATGGTCCGCCCTGGTCTCACATCAGGAGACATGGAGACACACTATCCACAATGTTGCAGCCTTATTTGAGAACTCATGCCGAACAAGTCTTGGAGAGAAACGACAACGCAGAAAGAATCACAACCCGGAAACATCACCCAAGGAGACCTTCTGCTGTGCTTTCTGCAACTGGACTTATTTATCTCAGATTGCCTTTTTAGTTATCAGAGCGCTTGCAGAAAGCGTGGGATGAGTCCTTCCTGAATCTTTGTTTGCGAAGAAAAGCCAGAGAGATTCCCACTGAATTCCATGGGGGTATTTTCACCATTTAGACAAGCCCTTAATGACATCCCCTTGGGGCATCTCTAGGTCTCAGGTTTTGGCCAGGGTGCCTCAGGGCCTGGGACCATCCTAAACTGGCAACCCTATTTCCAAGACTCCCTAGTAGGTTAATGGGACCCTGCTCCATTTCTCTGATTCTTCTCATCCAAGTGTGCCTGTTAGATAGAGGAGAACCTTAGAGGCCCCCTAGAAAACCTGTTACAATCCTGAGCTAATGTTTTCCTCTCTCCGTCTCTTTTCCTCAGGTGCCATCCCCTGCCCGTGGAGAGGTGGCGGTGACAGTCGAGGGCAAAGAACTTGTTTTGGTGCTGGAAAAGAACCAGTAAGTATGTGTGACATCAGGACCAGGCAAATATTTTGTTCAAGAAGGGGCAATATAGGTTCCCCACCCCCATGTGTATTTTTAAAACTGTGAGCTACTTTGGGTCCAAGCCTTGGGGGGAAAAGTGGGCTATAGATGATGATAACGATGAAGATGAAGAATAAATACAGAAATAAATAATATCATCTGCAGAACCAATATCTGCAGTTTCAGTTATCCACGGCTGAAAAAACAGGAACACATACCATAGAGTTGTGCTAGAAAATGCCTAGAGAGCGGTCCTCTCTTTGCTAGATCCTCCAATGCAACTCTATGGTATGTTTGTACCGGATGTCCTTTATTTTAATAGCGTTTGCTATTATCCACAGTTTCACTTATAAATGGTAAGTACAGGAACGTGTCCACCATGGATCTTGTGGGGTGGGAGGGCAACCTGTACTCTAAACCCAGAATGAACAATTTAACTACAGTAGGACCCTTGTATCCGCTGGGTATGGGTTGTGGTGGACCCTGTGGATACCGAAAACCATGGATAATAACGAATGCCATTGAAAATAATTGGACTTCTGGTTTAAAATACCATAGAGTTGTCTTGGAGGACCTAGAAAATTTCTAGAGAAGACACATTTTCTAGGAGGACTCTATGGTAGGTGTGCTGTTTTGTGTCCCGTGGATAATTGAATCAGTGGATAATGAATCAGTGGATATGGGGGTCCTACTGTGAATCATGCTGACGAAGAATACTTGCTGTAGAATGCATCTGTGGAATACACACAAAGCCTCACCTTTGGGAGGGTGCGATGTGATGCCTTTGGACCAGTGCATACTCCAAATGTTTGCTCTTTGAGTAGAATGGAATCCATAGCTACTATAAGCTTTTTGGGATAAGCCTTTTGGCAACACAACACCAAGTTCAGGGGATAGGATGGGTGGATTCAGAGCTTGGGTGCGTGTGAAGAAATGTTTTTGGACTACATGTTCCAGAATCCCCATCCACCAGTTCTGGGACATGTAGTCCAAAATATAGGTATACAGGCAGATGTAGTCTAAAACACAGGTATATTTTATACAGGTATAAACTATTGACAAAGTAGATGTGTTGCTGGGCATGACTTCTTTAACAGAAAATTTGGTACTGGAGGCAAAAAAAACATGGAAAGAATAGGGATAGGTTCCTGCACCACAGAAAAGAAGAGCAGTTCAACATTTTTTAGCAAACTTTTTATCCAAAATGAATGATTTTGCACACAGGAAATGAAACAACCCGGTCAGGAAAGCCTTGCATAAGTAAAACAAAACAATTTGATCCTTCTAGAGACAATTTGACAACTTTTTCAAGAGATGATTTATTTTTTCCCCATTTGCCAGCCTTCATTTTCTTATGGTTTTGATTTTGTTGTCCAGACTTATAGATCTGTGCTTTTTAACACAGTGGGGGTGGCTGGTGAGTCAGGTGTATCTGCTTCCCCCTTTTCTCTCTTGTTCTTCTGTTGATGCATGCTCAGAAGGGATTCTGATGGCAGCAGCTGTTTACATTGCCTGTTGTAGCCAGGCACACACAACCCTACAGTAGGATCAGCCAGTATAGAATTCCATTCTTTCCCACACTGCTGCTGCACTGCAGAAACAATCCAGTTTGACACCGCTTTAACTGCCAAGGCTCAATGCTGTGAAATTCTGGGATTTGTAGTTTGGTGAGATATTTAGCCTTCTCTGTCAGAGTGCTCTGGTGCCACAACAAACTACAACTCCCAGGATTTCATAGGATGGAGCCATGATAGTTAAAGCGGTATCAAACTGCATTATTTCTGCAGTCTGGCAGAAGCCATGGTTCAAGCTTTATTGCATTGTTTATTGCAGACGTCCTGTTGCAATCTGCTACCGAAAACCTGCATTTCTTCTTTCACCATTCTCCCAATGCTGATTCTGCTAAATAAACTTCCAGCTAGACATAGGACAAGAAGGAAAAGTAAGGGCTGGGCAGGTAACACATTTTCAATAGCAACTGGCTTTTGAAAATGTCCATAACCTGTTTTATGAACAGTTAGTGGGCCAAATTCTTCTTTCAGATCTCATTATGTTCTGTTCTTTGAAGTGGGAATAATTAACGTGTAAGGCTGTGGCAGGAACAGAAACACGTTAAAAAAAAAGAGAGAGAAGTGACTACTAACATTACAGTGATAACAGTATTATTCACCTTTTCTCCTCCGCTTTTTTGCCCTTAAAGGGAAATGACACTGATCAAGATGATGGAAAGTCCACCTACATGCGCAGCTCAGAATGTCCATGGTTGTTTTCATATCTTTGTCTACATATGCATCTCTGTGTGAACATATCTGTCCTTCCCTGCCCTTCAGCCACCATAAGGACTACGCAAGCATTCTTGTAAATGTTGTTTCTAGGAAAACCTGTGCAAAAATATGTTGGTGCCAAAAACTCCTGCTTTGGAGGTTTTGAAACAGAGGTTAGATGCCCACCTCTTGGGAGGTGATTTAGGGGGTTGGACTCAGAGACTCTTGTGATCTTTTGCCACTCTGGGGCTGTTGGTGTTTTACACACACATAGACTCATAGACTTGGAAGGGGTCTCATGGTCCACCAAGTCCAACTCGCTGCTTAGCCCAGGATCTCCAGCTAAAGCATCCACAGCAGGTAGCTGTCCAACCTCTTTTTGAAGAAATCCAAAGAAGGAGACTTTACCACCTCTCTAGGTATAGTTGGCCCTTCACATTCATTGGAGTTAGGGGTGCAGGACCCTTGCAAAAGGGGAAAAAACACAAATATCTCTAGGCCCTTTCAAACCATATTGAACACATACAAAAAGTATGATCCATGGATTCAACCTGCCATGGATACCTTTGAGGCAGTGGAGTTCCTTTGCAAGGTAGAAGTGGGCGGCTGGCGGAGCTTGCTGCTGCCTCCGCTGGTGCCATATACCATTTTTAACAGGGATTTACAAGCCTTGCCGTGTGTTCGCAGTCTCTCTCGGTCTCGAGAGGCTTGCAATCCCTATTAAAAATGGCACAGGTCAGCAGCGAAGGCGACAGCAAATGGATTATTTTCTGCCGCCTTCACTGCTGCCCTATGGCTGACTGAAGTAAATGTCCCGCAGAGGACCTGAATGTACGGGGCAGATTATATGGGAACAGAACCTTAGAACAGAGCTGTTGCACTTCTAAGCAAAGCTGAGCAGCATATGAGTATTTTACTTTGACATCAGCCTTTCCCAGCTTAGAACCAGAGTTATTGGTGGCATTATGGGAGCTGTAGTCCAACAGATCTGGAGGACACCAGGATGAGGAAGGCTGCTGAAACCACTAGCTAGGCTGAGGTTGCTAGATGAGTTTCCATCAGCAGAAATGCTTAGGAAACACTATGAGGAAGGTGAAATGTGTTGGAAAAAAGGCAAAAATGAAGGCATCTGTTTTCAAACCAGGAGCACAGAAAGGCAGCTGGGAAATCTTGACTTCTCCTGCCGTGAGCGATAATGTTGCATTGCTTTCAAGTTTGTGGTCACTTCTGTCTTTTTTGACTGATTTCTGGAGCTGATTTGGATTTAGCCCTGCTGCTAATGAGGCTGTTTTCTCCTTGCTCTGCACTTCCTTTGGATTCAAAAAACCCACTTGACTTACTGGGGATTCTGGAATGTTATTCCTCTTCTTTCATATATACACATGGATTTGGTGGCGGCTCAGGGGGAGGAGTGGACGAGCAGGGAAGACGAAAAAAGCAAACAGAGACCAGACTCAGCTCATGTTCATTACGGTTGCCAGCACCCCTGCTGAAAGCCGCACTTAGCTTGGAGGCTGGCCAAGGCAGGAAGTGTTGGAGAGATAGACTTGATCTTGGAAAGCAACACAAAGGTTGAGAGGTTTGTTGTTGCGAATTTCTTTCCCTCCCTCTCTCCCTCTCTCCAAAATAACCAAGAAGAGACAGAGGAGGAGGAGGAGGAAAGAGATGTTTAGCTTGGGACAGCAATGCCTGAGAGTAGCTGAGTTTTTAAAATCCCTTTACCTTAAAGATCCCTCCTTGGCTTGCATAGATCTTGCTAACCATCAGGTATATTTTGCCTGAACACCCAATATTTTGCCCTGAAGTTTGGCATGAGTGTGTGTGTGTGTGTGTGTGTGTGTGAAACACATCTATGATGTAGGATGTTTCCAGACAAGGCATGGTCAGTTGTGGCCTGGGTCCAGGTTATTTGAAGGACCGTATCTCCATTTATAAGCCAACTAGAGCTCTAAGATCACCTGGAGAAGCTCTTCTCTCTGTCCCACCACGATTTCAGTCTCATTTGGTGGGAACAAGGGAGAGGGCCTTCGCGGTGGCTGCTCCTAGATTGTGAAACTCCCTCCCCAGAGAGGCCAGGATGGCCCCGTCTCTGCTTTCCTTTCCGCAACAAGTAAAAACATTATTGTGCCATCAGGCGTTTTCAATCTGATGGGGACTGGACTTGTATGAGCTGTGTGGTTGGGTTTTTAAGGTGTTTATAGTTTTATTGTATTTTCATATTTTTAATGTTTTTAGATGTTTTAAGACTGGAAATTGTTTAATCTGTTTTTAAAACTTCATATTTATATTCTTAATGTTTGCTTATTGTTTTAAACTCACTGTTAGCCGCCTTGAGTCCCTGTATTGGGAGAAAGGTGGGATATAAATAAATGCAACAACAACGACACCAACAATGATGATGATGTTTTAGGCTGAGCTTCCAAGGTTCTGAACCTAATCCCCATGTTGTTTCCATTATTTTTATTATTATTTAGTTATTTATACCCCGCTCTTCAGCCACAAGGCTATCAGAGCGGCTTACAAATTGTTTTAAGCAATAGCTATTTACACATCTAACTGCATTAAACAGCTTCCAATGTGTGGACATCTCTGTTTAACATTTGGAGTAAAACCCAGAACGGATTGACAATGATAAAAGGTCTGAAAGCCATGCCCCATGAGGAGCGGCTTAGGGAGCTGGGTATGTTTAGTCTGGAGGAGAGAAGGTTGAGAGGGGACATGAGAGCCATGTTTAAATATTTGAAGGGATGTCATATTGAGGATGGAGCAAGCTTGTTTCCTGCCGCTCCAGAGACTAGGACACGGAGCAATGGACTCAAACTACAGGAAAAGGGATTCCACCTCAACATTAGGAAGATCTTCCTGACAGTAAGAGCTGTTCAACAGTGGAATGGGACCCTGGGAGTGTGGTGGAGTCTCCTTCTTTGGAGGTTTTTAAACAGAGGCTGGATGGCCATTTGTTGGGAATGCTTTGATTGTGTATTCTTGCAGGGCACTGGTTTGGACTAGATGGCTCTTGTGGTCTCTTCCAGCTTTATGATTCTATGATTTAAACTGACTTATTTTAATTTTTATCCTGTAGAGCATCTTGCTGATCCTAATCTTAGTAGTAGGTAGGGGGCCTGCCGAAGATCCTGGCCTGGGGGTCCGGCTGGGGTTTAATTAATTCCCTCTCCACATCTCTCCCTCCTCCCCATAATTCTCAAGCATTGGCAAAGTCTCTCTCAGCCTGCCTCACTGCTCCGCTAAACAGATATAGACACGACAACAGCTTTTATCTTCAAGTTTCTTAGAACAATGGAAGGAGTGGGTCAATTATCACACTTACCTTCTGCTTTTTAAAAAAACTTCTGCGGAAAAAGAAACTCAGAACTGCCATCTCATCTCCCGTGTTATCAGCTATCATGTGCTGATGATAGCGACAAAGCTGTAGCCAGGGGGTGAGGGGAGATGAAGGCATTGTTCCCCTCACCCCCCAAAAGATAAGAACTGTGGCTCCCCAATTAAATTTTCCTTCAGCCCCCAAATTTCTAGCATTACAGTAGCTTAAAACTTTGGCTGAGCATTGAGAAATGTAGTTTAAGACACCCAAAGAAAAGGGCGGCCAAGGGAATGTGAACACAGCAAATACAGTTGGCCCTCCACATTTGCTGGGGTTAGGGGTACAGGAGCCCTGCGAAAGTGGAAGAACTTGAATATCTCTAGCCCCCCCCCCCAAACCATATTTGACACACACATACAAAAGTACAATGCGTGGAGTCAAGCCACTGCGCATGCTTTGGAGGCAGTGGAGTTCCTTTACAAGGCAGAAGTGGGTGGGTTCAAGGGCTTGCCGCCTCTTCCCTACACCATTTTTATTAGGGACTCACAAGCCTCACCGCACATTCACAGTCTCTCTCAGTCTTGCAAGGTTTGCAGTCCCTATTAAAAATGGCACAGTGCGGCAGCGAAGGTGGCAGCAAATAATCTAGGAATCATCCAACCTGCAAAAATTAAACCTGCAAATGTGGAGGGATGACTGTATATGGAGTTCTAGGTGTGAACCATCTTCAGCGTCTCGCTTTCTGCAAAATGCTCAAAATAGAGGGATTAAAGGGAAATTGCATTGGGAGGTAGAATTCTTATGGGAGGGCGATGCCATCATTTTGCCCCCCCCCAGCCACACCCTTGGCAATAAAGACTACGTATGCTCTAAGCACTGTTGAGATTGTGTGTTTTTGGAAAAGAGTTTTGGGGATCATGGGTCATGTCTTGAGGGTCCCAAACCAGATTAAGAGCTGTAGCCTTCCCTCCATCTCTTCCTCCCTCCATGAGTATACTCTCCTTTATTGGAGGATTTTAAACATAAGCCACCAGTCGGAGATTCTTTCACTGTGGGTTTCCTGCATCCGTGGGGGGTGGGGTGGACTAGATGAGCCTTGGGGATCCCTTCTAACTCACTAGCTCTGTGATTTCATGATTTATTTAATGGAATACTATCCTACCCTCTCTCCACAAATGTGACTCAAGACAATGTACAATAGCATGGTATAAATAAAACTAAAATATAAGGCTTCTTCTAAAACTGTATGGATAAAACTAAAACATAAAAAGAACTGGAGCATAAAATGTTGAAAATCCAAAAAAGTGCTAGTAGAAGGGGGGAAATGCAGCCCCCATCCAGTTAAAACTCCTTCCACAGCAAACAACAGGCTGTTTGAACAAAAAGGCCGTTGCCTGAGAGGAGGAACAGCTCAGGGAGGGGGACAGGCGAGTCTGTTGTAAAAGGGAGTTCCAGAGCCAAGGGGCAGCCACCAAGAAGGCCCCGTTTTGTTTCCTCAAGAGAGGCAGCCCAGAAGGTTGTGGAACAGAAGGAAAAGCCTGAAGCAGCTGCTTCACTCGGCCCAATAGGAGGATAAGCCCTGGCTGGATAGGAAGAGTGATGGGAATCATAGGGTGAGCTGTCATCAATATTAATCCTCCATATTAGCTGCTCAGAGCAATAGTGGCCAGTGGGTGCCATTTCAGTGGGAAATGCTCTGGCTTTTGGTCTGAACTTTACAGGACTTCTCCAGGGCGCTGAAAACACAGCCCCAAAATAGGTTCCATACCTTCAACAGTTCCTTTAAAGTCTGAGCTAAAACCAGGAGTCGATTCACCACTGCACTGAAATGGAAAGCACCAGCTGCTCCTGAGTCAGAGGTATACAGCACCTGAATATGGAAGTTCCATTTAAGTGTGGTTGAGAAACCTGTCCTCTGGAGACATTTGATTGTGTCTTCCTGCAGGGCAGGGGGTTGGACTAGATGGCCTTTGTGGTCTCTTCCAGGTGTATGATTCTATGATTCTATGACATTGACCAGCTCACAACTCAGATCCTGTTTAGAAAGAAGGTAGCCTTCTGTGAGCCAAGCACATGCTGTCTTTATTCACCTATTTTTGTTTTAAAAAAACCACCCTCGATCCATTACGCTGACAAAGCAATTCACCTAATTGTAAAAAAATTGGAATTAATTACACTGATGTTCTTTTCTCTCCCTTTCACCAGAGTGAGGGCAGGGAGGAGGCTGATGTTATCTGCTTTCTGAGAAATCTGTAGTTTTTGAGGGGCAACAGGAGGCCAACCAAGGCTGGGAGGCTTTTGGGCAAGATGAAAAGCTGCAAAGATACATTTTGCTTGGTTGTTAAAACAAAGCAAAACAAAGGGTGGAGGTTTCCTGTGATGTTATCTGCTGCAACCTGCATGGCTTTCTCTGTGTAAGGTCTTCTGTGTAACCTTTTTACTCATCCTCTTATTTGTGAAACTGTTTACTCTGAGTCAACAGAGCAACCTTGCCCAACCTGGGGCCCTTCCACACCACACAGTGATAGGACTCATGGTTCTGTCCTATGGAAAACTGGGATTCACAGCATAGGGAAAGGCATTTAGAATTGTCAGCCAGAGAGTTCTAGTGCCTCCCCAAACTACAAGGCCCAGGATTGCACAGGCCATAGCCGTGGTGGTTAAAAAGTGGAGTCCTAGCACTACAGTTACATAGTTTGAATTGGCCCTCAATGCATGGCACGGGAGGTTGGCACTGCCTTTGGAAGAAAGCAAATGCCCCTCATGCAGTTGACGGAGTAGCCATCGCAGGAATGGGTAACACTCCAAATTTGCCATCGAAGAGACCTAGGGCTTGTCTATACGAGGCTATAAAATATGGATTGATGCACACGAATGCCAGTTCATAGCAGCTTCCATTTGTCTCCATGATTTTTTGGCTTGCAAAACTATCTGTGTTCATTGTTCTAATGGGTATGCCTGCGAATCAAGGTGGTGGCCGCGAGTGAATTGCTCACTTTTTTATTCCCACCAGTTGCTGCTGCCGAACGGTATTTTTTAAAAGTAAATCCAAGGTGCGGAAGTGTGATATTCCACTTAAATAAACAGGGGGGGAAAAAGAGAAAAAAGGCTTTTTCATTGCCTTAGCGCACAATCGCTACAGCGAAAATCCAACATTGCGGTTTGGGCACTTGCTTTGCCAGCAAGCTCTGCCCTCTGTGCACACCCAACCAATCAGCTTTTCACTTCCGCCCTCATCGGGAATGTACATCAAAGCTAATTGGTTGTCCCAACGAGTGGGAATGTGCATTTCCTTTGCAGTTTTTTAAAAAAATATGGGAAAAGCTGCGAATGGTTTTCCCACAGAGTATTTGGCATTTTTGGCAACCTCTCCTTCTGAATACAGTGGATTGATGCAGGATCTCATTTAGACAAATCGTTTTCTTGAATTCTATGAGGAGTATTTTCACCATATAGACAATGCCCTACGGGGCCGTGACACACTACACAATTTATAGCACTTTTATTCCCCTTGAACTGCCATGCCTGCATCCTCTTAATCCTGGGATCTGTAGGTTGAAGGGCTATTTAGAATTATCAGTACAAGAGCTCCAATAACCTCACCAAACTATAACTCCCAGGAATCCATAGTATGCAGCCTTGGCAGTTAAAGTGGAATCATAGGAGGTTTTCAGACGAGGAAATGATTCCCTGGGGAGATCGGGACAGAATTGTTTCGGTCCCGGAAGCAGTGCCGCGTTTCGCACGCCCACTTCCCTCTTCCGCTCTTCCGTCGTCCTGAAACTGTCCTTTTTCTAGTTCCCTGCCGGTCCCTTCCATGATATTTTATTAACGTGAGTTTGTCGTTAATAAAAAGAACTAGAAAAAGGACAGCTTCAGGATGACTGAAGATTGGGAGAGGGAAGTGGGCATGTGAAACACGGCGCTGCTTCCAGGACAGAAACAATTCTGTTCCGATCTCCCCGGGGAATAATTTCCCCATCTGAAAATCTCCATACACCCATATTTGTACAGTGTGGAAGGGTTGCCCCCAGACTGGCCCTGCAGTTACTGGTACTATTGTGATCCTAGCTACAGTGATTTCATAGAGATGTTTTATTTATTAATTGAATTTATATCCCGCCTTTCTTCCCCCCCACACAAAAGGGTTTCAAGGGATATTATAATATTTTTAAAAAGATGCTGCTAAAACATTAGTTTACAAAAGTTAAAAAGAAATTAAATATCAGTATTATTCAAAACAGGGTTGGCTGGTTTAAACCAGGTTGGTTTAAACCATGGTTTATATAAACCTTGGTTTAAACCAAATGACTCGACCCCCCCACTCCTGTTTGTTTTTTAAAATTGATTATGCATATATATATATATATATATATGCGTGCATGCGTGTGTGTGTGTATATATACAGTTGTCCCTCCGTATCCACAGATTTGGTATCCATGGATTTAAGTATTCACGGCTTGAAAATATTCTTAAAATAAATAATAATCCAAAAAGCAAACCTTGATTTTGCATCTTGTATAAGGGACACCATTTTGCTGTGTCATTGCATATAATGGGACTTGAGTATTCATGGATTTTGGTATCTGTGGGGGGTCCTGGAACCAAACCCCAGCAAATATATATATATGTGTGTGTGTGTGGGGTATATTTATATATGTCTGGCTGTTATTACTATTTTCCAGCCCTCTTACTGGAACAACAACTGCTTGAATTTAAACATTTTAACTTTAACTGTTCATTAGCAGTTGTTCATTGTTAATACTAGTATCCAGTGTCAGTTGCTCCTTTGTGCAAGAAATGCTATTCAGAAAGAAATTCTTCCATTAATGTAAGTTCAAGCCAAGTTTGCTTTAAAAGAAGCATTTCTCTCTGCCTCCCAGAACAATTATTATTTAAGCTAGTGGCCATAACTGCATTTTGAATGACATTTTGCTACTTAATTTTTGATTTAATCCTATGTTGGTATTAATGCAAAAAGCAACAACAAAAAACTTGTTTAAACACAAAGAACCCTGTTTCCCCCCCAGCCTTGCTTAAAAACATGCTTAAAAACAGTTAAAAACATTTAAAACATAGGTGCTGTCTTTATGAAGGGAAAAAAATGTAGATTGATACACACTAACGCCAATTTGAAGCAGCTTTGATTTGTTTTTGTTTTTTCTTTGGCAAAATTGCAGCATGTGAAGCTATTCACATTAATTGTTCAAATGGGCATGCCTGCGAATCAAGATGCTAGGCATGAGTGAATTATTTGCGTTTTTATTCTTACCAGTTGCCGCCATTAATCAGTATTTTTTTTAAAAAAAACACATGTAAGGTGTGAAAGTGCGATATTCCACCTAAACCATTTTTTTAAAAAAAGTCTTTCATCACCTCAGCACATGATCGCTGACGTGAAAATCCAACATGGCGGTTCCAGGCGCTTGCCTTGTTAGCAAGCTCTGCTCCCTAAACACTTCCGATCAATCAGTTTTCTGCTTCTGCTTTTATCGGAAATGTGAATGAAAGCAAATTGGTTGTCCCAAAGAATGGGAATGCACATTCCCTGAAAAGCTTTTAAAATACTTCAGGAAAAGCTGCGAAAGCATTTCCTTCAGAGTTTTTAGTGGATTTGGCCCACCACCACCCGAATACTTCAGATTGATGCGGGATGGCATTTAGACAAATCATATTCTCCTTGAATTCTATGAGGAGTATTTTTGCCGTTTAGACAACCCCTCTCTCTTTGGTTTTTCTTCGCACACGAAGATTCAGGAAGGACTCATCCCGCGCTTTCTGCAAGCGCGCTGATGACTAAAAAGGCCAATCCGAGATAAACAAGTCCGGTTGCAGAAAGCACAGCAGAAGTTCTCCTTGGGTGATGTTTTTGGATTGTGATCCTTTCTGTGTTGTCATTTCTCCTCAAAATTTGTTCGGTGTGAGTTGCAACCTAATAAGGTTGCAGCATTGTGGATAGTGTGTCTCCATGCCTCCTGATGTGAGGCCAGGGTGGAGCATTGTTGGTGATCAATTTGGCCGAGCCTGAGATGTTGTTTCAGGGAGTCCTTGTATCGCTTTTTTGGAGCGTCCCTCTTACGCTGGCCTGTGGCGAGTTCACCATAGAGTACTATTTTTGGAAGGCGATGGTCCTCCATCCTATCGAGTTTTAATAAAAGACAAAAGATTTAGATAGCACACTACTGACACACACACACTGCAGCTCTAGAATTAAATTCAGCCAGTCCATTGGGACTTTGGAACTGCGCTTGCTTTCTTGTTTTCTTTTCCCAGAGGTCTGAATCTCCCTTCCTAGGTCTCAATATTTCATCATCGGTTTCCCTCTCTTTGTCTTTGATTCCGCCGCCCTCTGGGATTGCCGCTTCTATAATCCAAGCTTTGTTTTTTCTCAAACGCAGTTATGTCTGGCATATTCTGCTCTCATTGTCTTGTCAGTTTGAATCCTAAAGTCCGATAGGATTTTTATGGCACCATTTCCAACAACTTTTTCAGCCTTATGATTCCACCCGCTCTTTTAGGTTGTCTAAACAGTGAAAATACTTCTCACGGAAGGCGAGGAGAATCCTACCTGTCTTAATAGGATCCTCCATCATTACGCCGTACTTGGAAGGAGGGGGGCCCAACATGTCAAAAACTTTGCAGGAAAAGCCTTCACGGCTTTTCCTCTGAGTTTTAAAAAATACAGTGAGGGGAGTGTGCATTCCTAAGTGCAAAGCTAATTGGTGTGGGGGTCAGGGCTTTCTAACAAGGCAAGTGCCCACAGCCGGCATGTTGGATTTTCACCTTATCGAATGCTTGCTAAGGTGCTAAAATGGGGTGTAATATTTTTTTCCTTTTTATATTAAAGGTGAAATATCACTGTATCGCATATAGGAAATATTTTTTTAAAAAGTTTGGTGGCGGCAAATTCAGCTAAGTTAACATGCGAGAATTCACTTGTGGCCTCCATCTTGACTGCAAAGCTTTTGGGGGGCAAAAAACCATTAAGACAAATTGCAGATCCTGCGATTAGCCATTACTGCAGAGTAATTTGGGTTATTGGGGTTTTTTTGCCTTGTATAGATGGGCCCTTTGTAAATGGCAAATCATGCTCTTCTTTTTTTATTGCCTTGATTCCAATGTATCATTGCAGCCGCTTTGTCATGGTGTTCCTTCTATTCGGTTTGTGCAATCGTGCTGCACAAACTGGTAAGGTGGTCAACATCATCATCTTCTCCCCTCGATTATTTTTTTATTATTGGCGGTCATCTTGCAGCACAGTCTACGTTTTGTAACTTTATGGGTCTGTAGCCATGTTGCAGAAATGCAAGGAAACCCTCTTAGTGAATTGCTAAGATGTGAATCTAGGCATTGGCAAGAGTGATTCCCCACCCCCAATGATTGGGCACTTCTAATGCTCATCGGGCACTCCTGTGGGGTTCCTGCACTTCCTAGAGGGTGTCTGGATGAGCATCTGGATGCACCGCAATGGACACTCCACTGTCACTCCATCAGCTGCCGTTGTGGAATGGATCCCTATATGCTGTAACGTCACAGCAGTCCCTAGGTGACTATGGACATTGTGAAACTAGTCAGTTCAGTTTTTGGTGCACGTGTAAGATTCTGGCAGGGTCATATACGGAGATACGGCCTTTCAGAGAGTCTGGATCTAAGCCATATCGGGTTTTGTAGGTCATGACTAGCACTTTAAATTGTGCCCAGAAATGAACCAGTAGCCAGAGAAGCTGTTTTAACAAGGGAGTTAAAAGCGGTTGAAAAAGTGGGATGATAGAGGATTAATTGGGACGATCCCTGCGAAATTGAGACAGCCGGGGTGTATGTGCTTCCTCTTCCTCCATTCTATTTAAACCCTGGGGTTGTCTTAACGGTCAAAATAATCCTCATAGAATTCGCTTGGAATCCTACCTGTCCTAATGGCATTCTCCATTGGATTGCAGTATTCAGAAGGAGAGGGGCCAGATCTACTGTAAACTCCGCCGGGAAAGACTTTGTGGCTTTCCCCGTACTTTTTAAAAAGCTCCGTAGAGAATGCTCATTGTTGCTCGCTTGGACAATTGGATTCATATTTATTCACATTTGTGATAAAAGCAGAAGTGGAAGCTGATTGGTCAGACATGGGCAGGGGGCAGAGCTTGCTAACAAGGCAAGTGCCCAGAGCCACCATCTTGGATTTTTGCTTTAGCGAGTGAGCAATCATGCAATGAAATAGCCTTTTCTTTTCTTATTTATTTAGGGGGAATATCGAACTTTCGCACCTTAGATATGCTTTTTTATAAAAGAATACTGTTCAGCAGCAGCAACTGACAACACTAAAAATGCAAGTAATTCATTTGCACCTGCCATCTTGATTCACAGGCATGCCTGTTGGGACAGCAAAAGCGAATAGCTTCGCATGCCTGCGATTTTGCCAGAAAAGAGTTAAGGCAAATAGAAGCTGCTCCAAATTTGTGTTAGTGTGCATCAATCCACATCCCCCCCCCTTTAATAGACAGGCCCCCTGTCTTTTCTGCAAAAGGACTCAAGCAGCTGACCAATTAAAGTAAATGCGACATAGTTAGAACACACAAAAAAGCCATTTAAAATGGAATTAAACTATTTTTTTAAAAAAATCTTTAAAACAATTGAAAGCCTACAATTGAAAATGACTTAAAAAAAAAAAACAGTTTACAACCCCCTCTCATACTCCAATACAATTAAAACGCTACCGACCCCTCTAAAAATGAGACCTAAAAGGGGAAAAGTCTCAGTTGGACTCTGCTTTTGATTAATGCTCTTGTCTCCATTGCTGCTTCCCCTTAAAAAAAAATAATCATCATCATCTGATTCAACATCAGGAAGCGATTTGTCAGCGGCAGAGCTGCGTTGGATGTTGGTTCTCCAGCGAGTCTCCCAGTGAAGCTGTTGAGAGATGGCAGACAGCTGTGGGAAAAAGCCCGGAATGTGACATTGGGGGCAACCTTAAAAAAAGAGAGGTGGGGAAGATTATTACCATGAGGGTGGGTTGAAGGGAGAGCCAGAAGATAACACAGCAAGGCCTGCTCTTTCTCTAAAGGCAAAGAAATCTTCCAGAGTCAAAGGATTTCCAATGCAACCCAGGGAATGGATGTGTGGGTGGGTGGGTACTACTGAAAGCATCTTTCCCTTCTCACAAGGAGAGACTAAAGATTCATCTACACCGCAGAAATAATGCAGTTTGACACCACTTTAAGTGCTGTAGCTCCATCCTGTGGAATCCTAGTATTGGTAGTTTTACAAGGTCTTTCGCCTTCTCTGCCAAAGAGTGCTGGTGACTCGCCAAGCTACAAATCCCAGGATTCTGTAGGATGAAGCCCTAGCAGGTAAAGTAGTGTCAAACTGAATTACTTTGACAGTGTAGATGCACCCTAAAAGCTTTTCTGGTGTGGGGTGAGGGATTTGATAGAGACAAAGGGGGCATCTATACTGGAGAAATAATCCAGTTTGCAACTGGATTATTTGCATGGCTCCTTCCTATGGAAGCCTGGGATTTGTAGTTTGGTGAGGCACCAGCACTCTGTCAGAGAAGACTAAAGACCTTGTAAAACTACAAATTCCAGGATTCCATAGGAAGGAGCCATGGCAAATAACCCAGTTTCAAACTGGATTATTTGTGTTGTGTGGATTCAGCCTTATAAAATGAAGGCTGATGTGGAGGATGTGGAGGGAGAGAAACATTTCTCTCAGAGGTTCAGGAGGTAGTGAATCTGCCCTGGTTTTTAGTCTGAACTTTAAATGAACTATCCAAGGTGATGATCCCATTTTGGTGATACATTCCAGCAGTCGGGGATCACACTTTTTAAAGTTCGCACTAAACTCCAGAGTGGATTCACCATCACACGGACATAGAAGCCGCCTGCTTCCTCCACTGCGTTTTCCCCCTCTTTCTGGAATCATTTGACTGATGGATTGGCAGGAAATTAAGCAGTTCCTCACCGGATATATCATTAATGCGTGGAATTTGTTGCCTCAAGATGTGGTGAAGGCTCACAAGCTTTACTAGTTTCCAGTGGTGATTATACAAATTCTAAAGAGAAGAGATGGCATGATGAAATGGGATGCCACAGAGATAGTTCCCCCCGGCCCCATAGGGGGAGCAAAAAGATTTATTTTGGCTTAAAGTGGAATAGTCTAGGAAAAGCTACTGGGCGATGTGATTCTGCAAATTGGCCCTAAATGGTCAGATACCTTAGTCTCTCTCCCCTCTCTCTCTCACTGGCTTTTCTTCGCAAACGAAGATTCAGGAAGGACTCATCCCACGCTTTCTGCAAGCACGCTGATGGCTAAAAAGGCCAATCTGAGATAAACAAGTCCGGTTGCAAAAAGCACAGCAGAAGGTCTCCTTGGGTGATGTTTCCGGGTTGTGATTCTTTCTGCGTTGTCATTTCTCTTCAAGACTTGTTCGGCGTGAGTTCTCAAATAAGGCTGCAGCGTTGTGGATCGTGCGTCTCCATGCCTTCCGATGTGAGGCCAGGGCGGACCATTGTTGGTGATCAATTTGGCTGAGCCTGAGATGTTGTTTCAGGGAGTCTTTGTATCGCTTTTTTGGAGTGCCCCTCTTACGCTGACCCATGGCGAGTTCACCGTAAGAGTACTATTTTTGGGAGGCGATGGTCCTCCATCCTAGAAACGTGCCCTGCCCAGCACAGCTGTGTTCTCAAATAGCTTACTGTAGCTGGCAGCGAGGATTCAGGCAGTGTGTGTGCATGTGTGTATGTGAGAGAAAGAGGTTGTCTAAGCTGCAAAAATACTCCTTACGGAGTGCAAGGAGAATGCAACCTGTCTTAATGGCATCACACATTGTTTTGCCATATTTGGAAGGAGGGTGACCAAAAACATCAAAAACTCAAGAGAGTAAAGACTTTGCAGCTTTTCACAGAATTTTAAAAAATCAGCGGGGGGAATGTCCGTTGGGACAAGCGATGCAAATTGATTCACTTTCCCATATGAGCAGAAGCTGTAAGCTGATTGGCCAGATGAGCACAGGGGGCAGGGCTTGCTAATAGGGCAAGTGCCCAGAGCTGCTATTCCCCTCCGCCACCTTAGTGTGTAAGCGCTATGCAATAAAATGGGGTTTTTTTTGTTTTTTTTTTTTGCTTTTCTGTGAAGGTGAAATATCACTCAATCACACATTGGGAATAGGTTTTTTTTTTTTTAAAAAAAATAAACTGTTTTGCAGCAGCAAATTGGTAAGTAAGAACACAAGTAATTTACTCGTGGCTGCCATCTTGATTTGCAGGCATACCTGTTTGCAAAGCAAACATGGATAGCTTTGCATCCCTGTGATCTACCTAACCCCAACCCCCCCCCAAAAAAACTATTAGACAAATTGCAGCTGCTGCAAGTTGCCTTTACTGCGGAGTAATCAGCTTCTTTTTGCCTCGTATAGACAGGCCCAGAGATTCTTTGGTGTTACATTTGGCCCGTTGTAGAACCAGCATATGAAAAACCAGCAGATACTGGTCAACCCACATATCCACGGTGGATACGTTCCTGGACTTATAAATGAAACCACAGATAATAGCAAATTCTATTAAATTGAAGGACTTCCGGTACAAGCATACCATAGAGTTCCGTTGGATGACACCTCTCTAGGCATTTTCCAGTGTGACTCTATGGTAAGTGTCCCTATTTTTCCAGCCGTGGATAACTGAAACCGAGAAGATTGGTTCCACAGATACAGGGGTGGGGGTGACCTGTACAGTAGGACCCCCTTATCCCCTTGGGATTGGTTCTGGGGAGGCAGGGATACCGAAAACCGTGGATAATAGTGAACACCATTGAAAATAATGGGACTTCTGGTTTAAAATACGATAGAGTTGCCTTGGAGGACCTAGAAAATGGCTAGAGGACACATTTTCAAGGAAGACTCTATGATAGGTGTGCTGTTTTGTGTCCCGTGGATAATTGAATCAGTGGATATGGGGGTCTTACTGTATAGTCAAATTTCCCTAATTGGCATAAATATGTTTTGTAAAATATGCCTTCTTCAATGCAGATATGTTGATATATATAGGTAGTTGGCTGGCAATTCTGTTGGGAATTTATGTTGTTGTAAATGAAGGTATGATTGCGCAGTTTAGAACTGCAACATTGTGCAATGGTTGTGTTCCCTTCACCTTTGGACCCTTGTGAATTGCTAGTAGCATGGCTGTTGCACAAGGCTCACAATGCACAATGGTATGGCTCTTTGGGGACAGACTGCCTTTGCACAATGAGAGTGCGGGCGGGGGCAGCAATCCCCAACAGCAGCATAGGGTACTGGGAATCCAGAACAGAGGGCAGTGAAAATCCAAGGGTTTCCATGTGTCTGTGTCATCTTGCCCAATCATCTTTAAGGGGGGTTTAGGATGTTTCACTGCAGCCAGTAGATAACTGATAATAAACCTAACCCTTACCTTAATCCTAACCCTTCCCCTTACCCAAATAGTTTTGCAAGACAATCCCAACCGAACAAAAATGGTTTTGATTGCATTTTCTTGATAAAATTATTAAATTATCAATGGATACACAAGGAGAAACACGCCACACTGAAATGGCTGGGTTGAACTGGTCACATTGAATGGGCTGCACTGAAACATCCCATTCCATTTTAGGAGTGCTATGACTGGCAGAACGTATGATATTAAAGGACCATCATCACCTACAGGTCTTGCAATCTAATTTAATAGAGTCATAGAATCATAGAGGTGGAAGAGACCACAACGGCCAACTAGCCCAACCCCCTGCCATGAAGGAATGGACAAACAAAGCATTCCCGATAGATGGCCATCCAGCCTATGTTTAAAAACCTCCAAAGAAGGAGACTCCGCCACACTCCCAGGCAGCGTATTCCACTGCTGAACAGCTCTTACTGTCAGGAAGTTCTTCCTAATTTATGTCCCTCAGTACAGACATCTGGGATTTATTCCACAATATTTAACCAAATCAGCAACTGTGACCTATTAACATGCTTCAGGGACCCAAAGTCTACAATCCTGATTGGAATAAAATCGGGGAGGGGTGGACCAAACAAGTGGTGAGACATTTTAATTCAGAAGATCACAATTTGTTCAGTTTGTCAGTGATTAAAACAAAAGCAGAACAGATCAGAAGCAAGAAAATGATTGAAATGGGGGGGAAATTCTGGCTTGATAAATATGGCAGCAGAGCACCTCATGGCCTTAATCTAATTCAGCTCTCCAGGACTGCTGCTCTGAGCATTCCTCATCCATGACTATGCTGGCTCCTGGGAGTTGCAGTCCAACCACTGAGGATTACCACCATGGCTTTCAGGATGGCATTTTAGAACCTCCAGCTTTGAAACACTTCATCCTCTGTATTGTATAACTGCCACTTTGTGGACAGCTTAAATTTGCTTTTTTACAGAGCAGTTGGAAAAAAAGCAGAAGCTGAAATATCTTGCCATAGTAATCAAATATTTCTGTTTTATTCATCAACCGTAAGAGAGACACCAACATCCACAGCACTGACCAAGGGCATAGAAGTTCCGTTTAATGAAATCATCCCCTGATTTGCTGTCTGTGTCTCCAGACAGACCATTTTGAGACAGGAACCCAGTGGTGGTGGAAAGGGCACGAGGAGTTAGCTGAAAAATTGTTTGAAAAAAAAAAGTCAAGAAATTGCATGATTCATTCCAAATGCACGTATTCCAAAGCCCAGCCTCTGGAAAAGCAGACTGGGGAAGGCAGACTCAGCAAAGAGGGAGATCCTTGCTGGCCTTTCTGATGTGCGTCACCATGTGATAACACCGCCAGGCCATTCCATTTAAGGCAGTTCTTCAGCTGACCTATTTGGCTGTTGTTTTTTTTTCCTGGTGGTGGGGGAGTCGGGGAGAGAGAGAAAGAAACATGGCTGATTATCTTTGCACTTTTTCAGACTCTCATGTAAAAACTCAGTAATCCCATGAGTGAGGAAAGGGGAAACATAGTGGCATTATAACACTTACTTTCACACCTTGCTGTAATCACACTAAGAAATCCACACGATGAGCACTAGGACTTTAAAACTGGGAGTTTACTTCTGCGTAAGCCAGGGCGTGTGATTTTGGCGGTTCTCGTGAGAAGACACAAGTGCAGTTAAAGCTCCAAATACAGCTTAAGTAACAAACTAAATCAACATCCAAGCACGGAAACAAACCTCAAAACTTGCCAGCAAAACAGGAAAGTTCCTAAAAAGAGTGTCCTGTTAATCGGCTTCACATTTCCACCTGGAAGTTTTCTCCCTGGCAACGGGGAGGGGGGGAAAGAGGACTGTTTTTTTTCACGCTGTAGTCTTGCGATTATAGCGGAACGTGTTTTTGCACTCCTTCAATACCGTGAAAAAAATGATATTAAAGATCAATTGATAGGTTAAGCCGTCAATAAAAACGATGTCTTATTCACAGTTGGTGCACATGCTGGCTATGGGATGATGTCTTCGTCTGATAATTTGGCCCCCTTATGTTATTACCATGTCATTATGACGTGATTTTTGCCTTGTCTTGCCTTTGAGTCCCACAGGCATCCTTTTAGGAGAATGGGGTGCCTTTCTCGTTTTATGAAAGCTTTGGTTCAGTGTGCATGTGCATATTTGCATGTGCCCTCAAGCTCATACCCTCTAGCATTTCACAGATGAAAACCAACCATTGATGCATGGCCAAGCATCATCAGAGTGTGGTCAAGACTGCAAAAGTTATTAATGATGAAAAACACGCAAGCGAGGAGAGGCTGCAGCAGTTTGCTTTTGTCTGAGCCTCCTGGGAACAGCAAGGTTTAGCACCCCCCCTACATTCAGTTAATTGATTGCAAACTACTTTTGCATCTTTAACTCAGTTTGCAGCAGTTGAAGGAGGCTGAGTGTGAAGGGGGAAAGTGTGAGGAGGAGAAGAAAACTGAGACTGAAAAAAGTGGGATGAAAGAAAATTAATTAGGACTGTCTGTCAAATTGGAACAGTTGGCGGGTATGTAGGTTGCCTATGGACTTATGAAGACCCCCCATGAATTTCATAGGTTTTTTTTAGGCAAGAGATACTCAGAGATGATTTACCATTGTCTTTCTCTGAAATATAGCCTACAGCACCTGGGGTTCATCTAGACGGGAGAATTAATTGTGGAAAATAGCACATTAACTCACCATCACAGCAGCATTCATTTGTCTCCATGATGCATTCGCAAGATCACTGGCATAGGAAGCTATCCGTGTTTGAAGTACACGCGGAGCATGCCCACAAGTAAAGATCATGGCTGCGAGTAAATTACTCCTTTTAGTATTCTCCAAAAACTCCCTCCATTTCCCCCTTCCCCCCTTGTTAAATCAGAGATGCGGGAGAGCGATCTTCTGCTTAATTTTTTTTTAGAATATATATATATATATATATATATATATATATATATATATAGTTTTGCCACTCAAAAATAGTGCATGATCGCTTCCCTGAAAACCAGTAATGGCGGTTCCGGCCACTTTGTCACCGGCAAGTCCACCCCTGTGCACATCCGACCAATCACTTTTTCATTTCTGGGATGTGCTCCAATTCAAATTGGTTGTTCAAATGGGCTAAAATGTGCATTTCCATATATTTTTTAAAAAGCTTCATGAGAAACAGCGAAGGCTGTGCAGTACTTGGAGTTTTTGGCCCCTCTCCTTTCGAATATGGCAAATTCCTGTGGGAGCTCATCTAAATAAAAGGTATTCCCCTTGAATTTGGTCTAAACAACCCCCTGGTATCCCTTTGTGGTCCTCTGCTCAAGTACTAACCAAAGTAGATCCTGCTTAGCTTCCAAGATCAGAAAGGATCTGGTGCCTTCAGGGGATTTGGGCATGCCTTCAGAATCTTTTAGCTAAGGCAAAAATCCATGGAACTGGGAGGAGAAAATTGTTTTTGCAGAATCCAGCACTAATCCAACCCTGATAGTTGCTTATTAAAACCTCCGCTGAAGGCGAGTCCACCATCTTCTGAGTTAGGTCATTCCACTGTTGAACAGCTCTTACCTTCATGAAGTTCTTCCTAATGCGTAGTTGGAATCTTATTTATAGGTTTTTCGTTGTTTTTTTTCCTTGGCCATGAGGCCGTGTTCTGCCTGCATCTGTGGCTGGCATCTTCAGAGAATGGTGGTGTAGGAATTTTAGGAATTTTTTTATTGGAATAAGACCATTCTACTGAAAAATACACCCGACCACAAAAGGCCATAACAATAATGGAAATGATAATAATAATAGTAATAATTGTAGGGGTATGTGGGGTTTGTATACTGTGAGCCCTGTTGGAGAGGATATGTAAATATGTATATCTTATTTATAATTTGAATCCATTGGTTCAGATCCTCTGGAACACCAGAATCTTCTTATTTATAATTCAAATTCATTGGTTTAGGTCCTCTGGAACAGCAGAAAACAAGCTTGCTCCATCTTCATCATGCTTGTTAAGTTCCTAAAATTCTCTCTCTTTCTCTCTCAACTCTTCTTTCTGCAGAAGGCTGCTGTCCCCAGAATACACAGAGACGCATTATACCAAAGATGGGCAGATAGTGACTGTATCACCCAACCACACCGTAAGTAAGATACCTGATGCTAAGGAGGTGGGAGTGGGAGTTGCAGCATTGAAAAGGGGTGCAGCTCATCTGTCATCTGGGTTTTCAATTAATTGATTAAATAATTTTGGAGGGAACGGAAAACTGTTAGATACGGTATGACCCGTGTACCCACAAGACCTGTATCCTTGCTTTCACTTACCCAACGTCTGAAAAAATATGTACTTTCTAGGCATTTTCTAAGTCTTCCAGCATGATTCTGTGGAATGCTTCTGCTGGAAGTCATTCATTTCAATAAGGCTTGCTATTACCCACGCTTTCACGTTTCTCTGGTAAGTCTGGGAACACATCCCCCATGAATACGGGGGTCATACTGTATTTCACAATGGTTGCTTTTCTGGGCTTTGCAATTTGACTTATGTGTTACACACATGCACAGTGAATTCTGGAAGAGGTATGATGCACCCCTCCTTTGGGGTTTCATGTGGAATGTCTATATTTTTATAGAAAGTTGGGAATTTGCCAGGCACTATGCTTTTGCTAGTGATTTTGCTTATGATTTGAATGAAACAAAGTTTGACTGGACTGGGTCCCAATATCTTACTCTGGGTCCCATGAAATAACACCCCAAGTTTGATGACTCTGATCAAGTATGTGGCTTTGCATGCAGATAGAAAGAGAGACAAACACTTCAGATTATCGATAGATATTAAAACAGCATTCATGTGTTTAAGTGCATATGAAAATTAATTCTTCATTAAAACTGTTGCTTGGTAATTGAAGAGAGGGGCATGTATTGGTGACACGTCGTATACTGGCCAATAGGTTCCCGCTGCTGTCCAGTTTAAGTGGACATTTTGCAAATTCTCAGAACTGGCACACCCTATCCCCAAATTTGTGTTCATGGCAACACCAGCTACTTTTTAATTACTCCTGCCATACTGAATGTGTTAGTCTTTGTTCTTTCCAAGTTTCTAGTTCATCCTCCATCAGGTGCAGAAACTGGCATGCTCTGGGCTGACCCAGAATATTTTGCTGCCCGAGCCAGAGCAGCAGATGTGGTACTTCATCCTCAATTCAAGAGACATAGTCACCAAGGCCAACCAAATACTTTTAGCACCCGAGGCAGAAAAATCTTACAAATGTCTCTCTGCCCCCTCCTTGGGGGCAAAAAGACAAGAATATTAATTAAGAAGAATGGGTTGCTTTTCCAAAAAACTGTTCCTTGAAGCAGCCACCTCATTCTGCTGCTGAGAGAGCCAGGTTGGAGGATGGTAAACCCAGTGCCAGCAGATGGTTGGGAGTGATGGAGCAGAGCACACAAAGGGTTATTCAGGAGGACAAAGAAAACCAAGGTTTATGGAAATCCCAGCCCCAGTGAACAGTTGAGATAAGTGTGGTGAAGCCTGGCACACAAAGGGTTCATTGAGAGGATAAAGACACCAGAGGCTCCAGCATATTAAGAGATTGCTCAGGCATGATATGATTCATTTTTCACGATTAGTCACTCCAAAGCAATCTCTGGATTTTCTTAAGAATTCTCTTCATCATAATTTCCCCTCCAGGACCATGTAGCATGGTTTTGTTAGCCCTTAATATGCTTATCATTTTGCATTGATTTCTGTAGTGTTATCAGAATATATCAAAACTTTCAGGCATGATGTAACAGCTGGATCCCTGTGTCTGGGATCTGCAATTGACTGGATGAGGGCCAGCGTAGAACCTGATGGAGATGCTCTTTTAGGTGGCTCAGCAGTTCTTGGAGATGACACTTATCCTATTTTGTACCTCTCCACATCCAGATAGGTTAAGCACCTTATAGCAATAGCAATAGCATTTATATTTTTATACTGCTTTTCAGTGCAAAGCACTCCCTAAGCGGTTTACAATGTGTTAGTTGATTGCCCCCAACAAGCTGGGTACTCATTTTACTGACCTATGGAAGGATGGAAGGCTGAGTCAACCTAGAGCCCTATAGGATTGAACTCACAATGTTGTGGCTACAGTATGGGCATTTAACCACTACACCACCAGGGTTACTAAACCCTGAGGGGATTGACTGTCTACACTAACATGGAACCCACCACTGCTAATCTTGGAGGTCCGAGTAGTCTTGGGAGAGTGAAAAGCTATTCTCCAGAGAAACCATGTGATTTGAGGAGGCAATACTCCTTTAACATCTGGGGTTTAGCTGTCTTGTTTTGAAGAGGACTAATCTGGGGCTACTGTAGTTTTGACATATCTTGAGTTGATGTTACTCATTGGAAAAGAAAATAATGCTTGGAAAAATGAGAGTCAGTAGGAAAAGAGGAAGACCACATTACAGGTGGATTGACTCCATCAAGGAAGCCACAGCTGCTGCCCTGGGTTTGAAAGACTTGAGGAGGGCAGGTCTTGATGACCGGAGATCTTGGAAGTCTATCATTTATAAGGTCACCATAAGTCAAATTTGACTTGATGACAAATAACAACAACAAAGTTGTTTAAAATGCCTTAGGTTCCATATCAGGAGAAAGCTGGGATATAACAATGGGCCCTTCATATCCGCAGGTTCAATATCTTCGGATTTGAGCATCCACGGATTGTCACTGAGTGCCTAAAATGGTGCTGCCCATACCTAAAAAGGCACCATGGCATACCTAAAATGCCAGCGCCCATAACTAAAAAAGTGGCACCCATTTATTAATATGGGACTCAGCCAACTGTGGTTCTTGATATCCATAGGGGGTTCAAGAACCAAACCTCTGTGGATATGGAGGGCCCACTGTAAAATAAAATAAAATAAAATAAAATAAAATAAAATAAAATAGGGCGGAGGTGGGCTGGTATAGCTGGGCTGGGGGCATTAACGATATTAGTATTAATTAATACACAAACTTACCCAATACCCCCTGAAGCCTGGTGATGCCATTGCCCAAGCATCATGTTGCTGCTTCAAGATAATCTGGTTCTCTCTGAAGTTTACATACAAAATCCCCATGAAAATGGGGAGCCTTATTTATTTATTTATTTATTTATTTATTGCATGTTTATGCTGCCTTTCTCTTGGTGAGGGACACAAAGTGGCATACAAATAATAAAACAAATTTGGCTAAAACATAGTACAAACATTAGCACAATTAAAATGTTACTATTTTTTAAAATCATACATTGGTCCATATAAAATAATATAAAATCAATATAAAATCATTACAATTATGAAATCATTACAACACATACAAACATTTATACCAGAGTACCACCCCACCCCCACCTAAGAAGGCTTGCTGGAAACATTTTTAGGCTGCTGCCACACTGCAGAAATAATGCAGTTTGACACTGCTTTAACTGCCCTGGCTCAATGCTATGGAATTCCGAATTTTTAGTTTGTGAGATATTGAGAGCTCTGGTGCCACAACAAACTACAAATCCCAGGATTCCATAGGATGGAGCCACAATAGCTTAAACAATGTTAAACTGTATTATTTCTGTAGTGTGGCAACAGTTCTGGTCATTAAAAGCCTGCTTAAACGAAAACGTTTTTTGTTTGCTGGCGAAAGGAGAGCAACCTCCCACGGAAGATAATTCCAGAGGGTCGGAACAGCCACTGAGGTTCTCTCCCATGTCCTCACCAAACGTGAGCCAATCCACACTACACAATAATCCAGTTTGATCCTGGAGTATTTGCCATGGTTTCTTATGGATTTGTAGCTTAGGGAGGCACCAGCACTCTTTGGCAGAGAAAGCTGAAGACCTTGTAAAACTACAAATCCCAGGGTTCCGTTGGAAGGAGCCACAGCAAATAATCCAGTTTCAAACTGGATTACTTATGTAGTGTGGATTAATTACCAATCATTCCCATCTGTTGTCTCTGATTCCAGGAACACTGTTACTACCACGGTGACGTCCGAGGGTACGAGGGCTCCTGGGTGGCGCTCAGCACATGCTCTGGAATCAGGTAAGAAGTGAATTGGGTGAAGAGGTTAAAAGCCAGCTCACCAAGGTGGCAAACCTTTGGCCCATGGGCCCTAACTGGCTCATAGACTTTTGTGCGTCCTCCCATGAATGGCTCTGAAGCTTTTAAAAAGCCTCATTTCAGAAGGGGCAGGAGGGGTTGTCATTGATACAGTGGCGGTGAATGCGACTAATGTATTTGTGGTGCATGAGTGGTTGCATGATAAGCAAAACCTGCTGAAATTCCCTTTTCTATTCAAGTGTTAATGTACCCAAGCCCTCTCCAGTTTTCAATCTGGCAACCTAACCAGCAGCAGAGGCAGTAAGCCTCTGTGTTTCAGTTGGCAGGGAAACCAAGATGGACGGTGTGGTTTCCCTCTTGTCCTGTATGTGGACTTCCCATGCGCAATGGATTGGCCAGTGTGGGGACTGTCGGCTGGTTGAGAGAGGCCTTGATCCAACATGGCTCTTCTCATGCTCTTGTGTTCTTATGTATTCAGTACACAAGAGGACTGTTCTCTTATTGTAACATATATATTGTAACAGTGGTGCTCTTATCAATAGCAGGGATGGTGAAAATTCCAGCTGCATGGGGACCCCCAAGGCTGTTTTGGTGATCCAGCGGTCATTTTTCTTTTGCCCCCAATGCCTTCAAAGGAGCATGGGCACATTTTGCCACAGTCCCCCCCTTGCCATTTTAGACCTGGGAAAGGCTGGTAACTGGAAGGACTTTTTCGGATGGAAGAAAAGTAACGCAAGCAGCGTCGCCAGGTTGCGACGCTGCTGCGCAAGAGGGCGCCAGTTTTGAACGACGCTCTTCCCAGCGGTACTGTTGCAGTACCGCTGGGACATTTGAGCGTGATATTTTTCCTTCCCAGCGTCATATTTTACTCGCGATCGCTGGGAAGAGCGTCGTTCAAAACTGGCACCCTCTTGCGCAGCAGCGTCGCAACCTGGCGACGCTGCTTGCGTTACTTTTCTCCCATCTGAAAAAGTCCGAAGTTAGTTCCTGTTCACTTCCTGTTGTTGCTTTTTTTTTTTTTAAAAAAATAAGAAGTGAATAGGAACTAACTTCTTGTTATAGGAAATGATTTCATGGTCACTTCCTTGGTCACGTCTTCTTGCATAAAGATCTCTTTTGGGCCTAAAATGAACAGGGTGGGCCTAAAAATGTGGAAAAAATGCTCCATAGAGCATTTGGGGGCCAAAAAAAAAAAAAAGGTCATTTTTACAGGGGAGAGGTGTGATGGAGTGTCACCTTCCAAGGTCCCCTGGGGAGGACTAATGCAGACCCATAACCTCTGACAGTTGCTCACCCCGATAAATAGGATACTGGCCTCTATGGGCCATTGGACCAATCCAGCAGGGTGCTTTTTTTATATGCTTCAAGAAGCTGTGGACAGTCTCTCAAAATGAGTACAGCAGTACCCATATTTGGAAAAAATATACATTTGAGTGGATTTTATAATGCCTCTGCATCTGAGGCTGGTTCCCCTGAAATTTCAGGAATTCATATTTCCTATGATAACCATTAGATTGTATATCAACGTAGTTCTTCCTTTCTGTGACTTTGCTTTTTAATGCACAATCAGTTATTCCACACTTTTCAGGGCTTCTGTTGTAATCCTGCCACCACCCAAAATGACTCGATCACAATCACAAAGCCAGTTTTTATGAGCTAGAATTTTAACTACCAGATCTCCTTGGTTTAATCCCATACCCTTGTAGATAAAATTCCAAAGGCCTTTTGTCACATAACTTACTCAGGGTCCTTTGGTTTCTCCACATCAAGATTTGGGAGAAAATAATCTCCCCAAACAATTCAGAATTCAAAAGGCCACGTATCCACTGGGAATTTCCCTGAACCAACAGTGTGCTCCCATTTTCTCCCCAGGACTTTCCCCCACCTTTGGCAATCCTGTCAACTTTGGTGGGAAATGATGCTGGCCTCTTTTCACACACTGTAGAGTTTTGCTGCAAAATGCCTAGAGAGGCATCCTCTCTAGGAAGCTAGCTCCTCCAGAGCAACTCTATGGTATGTTTTTTTAAAAGTCCTTAATTTTAATAGGGTTTACTGTTATCCGTGGTAAGTCTGGGAACCGAACCCCGGTGGATACGAGGATCCAACTACAGTTGTCCCTCCACATTCACGGATTTGACATTCACGGATTTGAGTATTCACGGCTTGGAAAATATTCTTAAAAAAATAACAATCCTAATAGCAAACCTTGATTTTGCCATCTTATATAAGGGACACCATTTTGCTCTGCCATTGCATATAATGGGACTTGAGTATTCACGGATTTGGGTATTCACGGGGGGTCCTGGAACCAAACCCCAGTGAATGTGAAGGGACAACTGTATAGGTATTTATTCTTGCATGCGAGGATGAATTAACCAAGGCTTTCCATCCCTATCTAGGGCTGCTGAATTGGAAACTGGCTCCTGTTTCTTTAATAGTTGTGTAGAAGAGGGGATTTCAGCAGGTGTTGCTTGTTACCCTGGTTGCATGAGAAGTTACACCTCTTGACATTCCCTCTTCTGCACAGCCATTAAAGGTACAGGAAACTTCTCCAATTTTCACTCTGGCAGGTCTGTTGCTCGATGCTTCCTTTGACTGTTTGCCATTCATGTTAGCTCTGAAGCCTTAGGACCAGATGTTCACTATCTATTTGTGATTTTTTTTTCTAGGTCTGGGTTTGGTGAGAAAGGAAAGCAGAGAACCTTCTCAACGGCTGCACCTGCAGTGCCGAAATAATACCCTTTGACTCAGCTTTAACTGCCATGGCTCAATGCTATGGAATTCTGAGATTTGTAGTTTGTGAGCTATTGAGAGCTCTGGTGCCACAACAAATTACAAATCCCAGGATTCCATAGGATGGAGCCATGGCAGTTAAAGTAGTGTCAAACTGGATTATTTCTGCAGTGCAGATGCAGCCAGAGCTTACTTAGCAATCCCTGGGCTCTTATTCCCTTTCCCCTTTCGTGGGCCTGGCCTCACCATTACAGCTTGTCATTGCTCCAAATAGCGTTCTAGCTGCCCTTCATCTGTGTGAGCTGCCTCTTTAGGAACGCTAGCAAGTGAGGTCATCTCTAAGCTATGCATCCTTGCACACACACATTATACATCCCCCCCACACCACTCATGTGTGACTCAGGATATTAATGGACACAAAAAAATGAGTTGTGCAACTGGAGAAGTACCTCGTGCCTTCCTTGTGGGCCCTTGTCTAAGTCTGCAACTGAACTGAGAGGACAGTTGGGTGAAGATCCCTTTGGTTATACGTATTTCTTCAATCCTGTCATGGAATTAATGTAGTATCTCTTCATTCAGAACGGTTGCTTTTGGGTTTTGGTTTTTTTTTTTTTTTTGGTTTTGCATTGCAAACTTGCACCCTTCTCTTCCGCTGTACAGCAATTAAAGAAAAAAGTCCAAAAAGTATCTGAGATTTTTGAGCTTAATTTCCTGGGGGTTGGGGAAGCCATACAAGGACATTTCCTCCTATTTCCATCTCCAGAGCAAACAGTTTTACATTTGGGCAAAGAGCAAAGTGCATATCCTAGGAAACATTGCAGAGATGAAAACCAGGACACGTGGGGCGAGGCAACGTCAGAGTGTGGTCAAAGGTGGCCAACATTATCCCTGAGGAAAAATAGAGAAGCTAGGAGGAGCTGTAGCAGTTTGCTTTTGCCTGAGCCGACTGGGATGAGCAAGATTCTGCCTGTTCCTCTTCTCCCCACCTGACCTATTGAGTTAACTGAGCACAAATGACTTTTGCACTTTGAACTCAGTTTACAACAATTGAAAATAAAGTGAGGACAAAAGAGGAAAGTTCAAGAAGAGAGAAACTGGAACTGTCAAAATGCAGCTGAAAAATTGGAACAGCAGAAGATTAACTGAGACTGTCCATGCCAAATGGGGACAGGTGGAGTGTATGAAGGTGTTCAGAGGGTATCTACAGTGTCTTTATTCACCTTCTTGATTCTGGGCTGGTACTATGCTCTGTTTCCTCTTCCTTGCCTCCTTCTTGCTGTGGCAACCCATTAGCCCCTTTGTAGTTTTTTGACCAGCTATGACTGAGAAAGAAAGCACAGTTGCCTAGCAGCCATGGGATGGGGCCAAGGAGAGTCCAAGGCCCTGTCTATATGGTGGGGGCGGGAAATACAGTCTCCTCTGAAGAAATAGCAATTTGCAGTGCTGGGATCTGTCTTAATGGTTAATAGAGGCCCCCTAAACTTCACATACCTCCTAGCCAATATGGCGGCCGTGAGTGAATTACTTGTGCTTTTAAACCTGCCACCGCCAAATTAAAAAAAACAAAAACCAGTTACTATGGTGCGCACAAGTGGTACTTTATATTTACAGAAGAGAGGAAAAGATCGCCATTTTATTGACTTACCAACCTCTCACATAGCTGAAAATCCAACATGGTAGCAGCAGGCGCTTGCTCTGTTTGCAAGCCATGCTCTCCCGCTCATCTGGCCAATCAGCTTCCACTACCTTGGCGCAGTAACACGAAGGTGACTGTCTTAACGATCACATATTTGCATCCCCTATGGAGCTTTTTAAAAACTCAGAGAAAATCCTCAAAGGCTTCCCTGACAGAATTTAAGGTGGATTTGGCTGCCCCCCTTCTGAATATTGACGTGAATGTCCATATAGACAGATCACCTTCCATTCGAATTCCATTAGGATTATTTTCACTGTTTGGACAGGACCTTGGTTGGCAACCACAACCCATTCCTTTGGCTTCAAACAGGGTAGACGAGATGACAAGTGGACCAAGAGAAAAGATTGTGGGCTTATGTACATGGATAAATACCCTGGCTTGCCTCCAGTCCAGAGCCCTGCAGTCTAAATGATGCAGGGCTTTTGCTGCATTCTGCCCCTGGGCAGTCCTCACCACATCTGGGGCAGATACGGAGCTGAAATGGGGGCAAGCTGGGATAAGTCCCTCTACTGCATTTTTTTTTAATCCAAGTTTAATGCATTCCCACCAGGATGGGATGGATCAGGCCCTGCGTGTCCGTGCGATCTGGTCTCAGCAGTCTCACCCTCTCTGCTATTGCTGGTCGCCCTTGCTCTGCTGGGTCCAGGCAGCAGGCCTGTAGCGGCCTGTAACCAGCCTTGGTCACATGCAGGGAGCTTGTCACATTGTGTGGCTGGTTTCCTGGAGCTGGTAGAGCAGGAGAAATGGTGGCGGTGGCAACTGCAGCAATGGACCGGCATTCCTGTGTAGACTCCAGCCTGTTTTCTTCAGGTAACGGGGGCAGAACAGGCCAGGGAGCTGGTGTATCCTGGCTGGTGTAGATAAGCCCTGTGTTAGCTGTTGGGTGATAAATCCACTTTGGGTTTCAGCTCAGAAAAAGTCACAGGAGCTACCCCAGGTGTTGAGCTCGTTTGGAGATGCGTTCAGCACCTTGAACAGCTCCTGTCAAGTGTTGATTTAAGCCCAGAGTAGATTCACAGTCGCATTGACATGGAAGTCCCAGTCACCACTGGGTGGAGAGGATGGACTGTGTGCTTGTGCTTCACCCAATGACTCCCCTTTGTTGTGTAAGTGTTGATAGAATTTCCACCCACACTTGAATGAGACAACACTGTCCTGGAGTATTTACATGGATGGAGCTCTTTGTTGTGTCCGATCTCTTGGGAATCTCAGCCAAGCTTTCTCCTCTGCCCATCTAACCAATGGAGCAGGGAGCTTGGCTTGGCACAAGAGAAGCATGAGGCATTCCTTTCTCCCTGTGTCATGTGGAAAGGCAGAACAATGCGGCCATAAAGTTTAAGGACATGTTGCTGGAACTCACAGAGTGTTTATTCTGTCTTGAGCCTTCCTTCTTCTGAGGAACTCAGTTTGGCATGCAGTGTTTCTCTCCTGCGGAGCATTTTATCTTCACAACAATCCAGTGAAGTGGGTGGGGCTGAGGGATGGTTAGAGACTCATAATCCAGACTGTGAGAAGTTCCTTTAAAAAAAAAAAAGCAATTCATTCCCAGTACTATTGTGCGTAAATATTAATTCACTACTATCATAGCAGCTTTTTAAAAAACAACTTCTTGTGTGCATTTTGCTTTTTATTTTGGTTGCTCTTTTTCAGCAGGGGGGGGAGGCCCTTATAGGAATAGCATAAAATTTGAAAAACTCAGGGGTTGCAGAAGCAGGGTTGCACATACAGTGCCATTGGGTATGTTGGTGTCCATGTGCAAGAGATACATATTTGGCTGTGTGTGCAACTGCACATTCAGGTGTATATTCATAGAATCATAGAGTGAAAGTGATCCCCCAAGGACCATCTAGTCCAACCCCTTGCTGTGCAGGAATACACAACTAAATCACTCAGGTACACAATGTTGCCATTCAACACAAGGGTTGTGTAGCACAATGAACATCCACAACTCTGCATGTGGATATTTATGATACACAACCATGATGGAGGATCTGGTTCCTTAACAGTGGCTTCCTTAACTTTCTGCTAATACCAAAAACTCCCCTTTCCAATCATGGGGAGGAAGAAAGCTTTACCTCTCCAGTCCCCTGCACCATGAAGCAACTGGGCTCCTTGTTTCTGCACCTCTAAAGTCTTAGAGAATAACTCACTTTTCCTAGACCTTAGCTTGAATCTATTAGATGACTTTGGGCTTTTCTACACCTGCAAAAAATGCACTCACCCCGAGTCCAGTGCTGGCAGTCCGGATGACATACGGCTAATTCCGGGGAGGAACCACATTTTTTTTTTTTTTTTTTTGCCCGTAACCCAACTTTGCTCCAAATTAAGCAAAGTTGGGGGAAACTCTAGGGTTTCCCAGAAACTCCAGAGTGACCTTGGGTTCTTATCCTGAACTGAGCAGTGCAGTGAAGGGGATGGATCCCCATCAGAGCTACTGCCTTGCCAGCCACTTCTGCTGAGGTCAGAACAGGGTTCCCATGTGAACAACGAGGCAGTGATCGATTGGCCCCTTTCCTTGTAGATCCCGTGTCTGGGCACCCCATTCTGACCTCAGCAGAAGTGACGCCACTGGCCAGGCTCACTCAGGAAGTTGCTTGGCCAGCAAGGCAGCTGAGGTGGCCCCCAAAACAGGGTATGGGCCAGTGGGGCTGATATGGTGTTGGCCCAGCAGGCCCGTGTAAATAATGATGCATTGTCACACCAGATTTGGGCTGGTCCATGTGGCTACTATTGCTGTGAAACTGGAACATAATGCTCAGGACTGGCCCAGATGAAGTAGCCAGTGTAGATGGAGCCCAATGATAAGGTATGATTTTTGGACCACCGGCTCCCCCTGCCACACTAAGGATTGAACACAAGACAACAGAAACAGAACTTCTCATGATGTACACCATACGTACTTGGTCCTACAAATGTTTGGAACTTCAGCTCTCACAATTCCTTGCTACTGACCAAGCTGGCTGGGACATCTTAGAAGTTGAAGTACAGAACTTCTTGAGAGTAAAAGATTGAGAAGCATTTGGTATACAACACCCATCATGTCTCAATTGCCTTGCCCTCATTCTTGTTTTTTTTTTTTAAATGTACAATAACAGTAGCACTTAACCCTTTCTTTACCAGAAACCCCTTTTATTTTATTTTTATTTTTATTTATTTTTTGCTGTGGAAGCCCAGGACTTAACTCAAGGTTAATGATGATGATGATGATGATGATAATACACCCACCATCTATGAAACCTTCTCTCAGAGGCACTGGAGAGGGAGGGAAGACTTTTCTCCTGCTTCCTCCTGCAAGTTTGTGGCTGGAGCAGACTGAATGGCAATGCTCAGGCCAAGCTAGCCAGTCTTTGCCTTGGCTCCTGTCACATGGGCTGAGCAGCCTTCAGTCCTACGTGGACCCCCTGTGAGGACTTTGCAGATACCTGGGGGTCCCTGGACTACAGGTTAAGAACCACTGGCCTAGAAAATGTGGAAAATGTGCTTACCAAACATGACTATGGGAGGAAGGTTAGCTGTGTGGCCTGCATTACCTATTTGAGAACCACAGTTCTTGGTATGAAACAGGGGTGTAGCTACAGGGGTGAGGAGCAGGTGAGGGCATTGCTTCTTCAGATAAGAATTCTGCCCCCCACAAATGAAATTTTCCTTCAGTCTCCACATTTCTAGCATTGCAGAGAGTGAGACACTGAAAATCATTCACACTTCGAGCTCTTCCGTTTGCTACGCTCCTATTCCCTTGGTCACTTTACCAGCCCCTTTTCTTCGCATGCCTAAATTCTATTTCTAAATGCTCACCTGAAGGTTTACGTTAATGTAATGCTAGAAGTTTGGGGACTGAAGGAAAATTTCATTTGGGGAAGAATAATTCTTAATTTTGCAGGGGATGGGTGGGTGCAATGCTCTCATTTTGTCCCCCCCCCCGAGAACTACACCCTTGATCTGAAAACATGGATGCCATCATTTCTCTCTAGCCTTCCCTGTCAGCTTTAGACCAGCATTGAGGGATCATGACTCATTAGCTCAGCACAGAGTGCATCCTTTCCATTCAGAAGGTCCCATGTTAAGTCCTCTGGGGCTCTGTCCACACTGCACAATGATTGCATTTTGGTATCACTTTAGTTGGCATGGCTGCATCCTATGGAATCCTGTGGTTAATAGGATGGTGAAGCACTACAGATCTCTAAAAGAGTACAGTCAGACCTCTGCATTCACGGAACCAATATCCATGGTTTCAGTTATTTGTGGGATACAAAACAGGGACACGTTGGGGTGTCACGTTGAGGATGGAGCAGGCTTGTTTTCTGCTGCTCCAGAGACTGGAACATGGAGCAATGGATGCAAGCTCCAGGAACAGAGATTCCACCTCAACATGAGGAGGAACCTTTTGACAGTAAGAGCTGTTCGGCAGTGGAACACACTCCCTCGGAGCGTGGTGGGGTCTCCTTCCTTGGAGGTCTTTAAACAGAGGCTGGATGGCCATCTGTCGGGGATGCTTTGATCGTGATTTCCTGCGTGGCAGGGGGTTGGACTGGATGGCCCTCGTGGTCTCTTCCAACTCTACCATTCTATGACTCTATGATTCTATGACACATGCCATAGAGTCATCTTAGAAAATGCCTAGAAAGGTATCCTCTCTAGACATCTTCTAGGTCCTCCAATGAAACTCTATGGTATGTTTTGACTAGAAGTCCATTATTTTAATAGGATTTGCTGTTATCCATGGTATCTGGTATCCATGGTATGTCCGGGAACCAAACCCCCACAGATACGGGGATCCAACTGTATTCTAAATATCTCATGAAACGATGGATTCCCATATTGCATAGGATGCATGCAGTCATGGCATTATAGTGGCATCAGTGTGCTATGGCTGTGTGGCATGAGAGAGGCTTAGTTCTCCAGGCAAAAAGGGATCTGGTAGCAGGTGATGGAAGAGATCTTTGGAGGCTCTCAGGTTCTCTTGAGGACTTGGAGAAATTCTGCCAGCGAGACATGATCCTTTACCAGATAAGTATAAGTATTTTGACCTGGTTTCTATGCATATTAGTGAAAGCTGGACAGCGAAGAAAGCTGACAGGAAGAGGATCAATCCATTTGAAATGTGGATACCATGGGCTGTTGGTCTAAAAATGGTTCTGAAATGAAGCCTGAACACTCCCTGGTAGCCAGAATGACTAAATTGAGGCCATGATACATACATTGGATATATCATGAGACAACATGATTCATTAGAAAAGACAACTGTTCTGGGAAAAGTGGAAGACAGTAGGAAAAGAAGAAGATCTCATTACAGGTGGAATAATTTTATTCTACTTGTAATGATAGCAATATATGTGAAAGGCATCTAGGAATCTTAGTGGACTGCAAGCTGAACATGAGTCAGCAGTGTGATGCAGCAGCCAGAAAAGCCAATGCAATTCCAGGCTGCATCAATAGGAGTAGAGTGTCTAGATCGAGGGAGGTAATAGTGCCACTCTATTCTGCTTTGGTCAGACCTCACCTGGAATACTGTGTCGAGTCCTGAGCACCACAGTTCAAGAAGATGTTGATAAGGTGGAGCGGCTACCAAAATGATAAGAGGAGGGCTACCAAAATGATAAAAGTTCTGAAAACCATGCCCAATGAAGAGAGACTGGGGGATCTGGGTATGTTTATCATGGAGAAGAGAAGGTTAAGAGGGTACATGATAGCCATGTTTCAATCGAAGGGATGCCATACTGAGGATGGGCAAGCTTGTTTTCTGCTGCTCCAGAGACTAGGACACAGAGCCATGGGCTCAAACTGCAGGAAAACATTAGGAAGAACATCCTGATGGTAAGAGCTGTTGGACAGTGGAACACGCTGCCTCAGAGTGTGGTGGAGTCTCCTTCTTTGGAGGTTTTTAAACAGAGGCTGGATGGCCATCTGTCGGGAATGCTTTGATTGTGTGTTCCTGCAGGGCAGAATGGGGTTAGACTAGATGGTCCTTGGGGTCTCTTCCAATGCTATGATTCTAAGGCAGCCATGGCGGCCCTAAGTTTGCAAAACTTCAGCAGGGCTGTTGCTGACCGGGGCTCTTTAGGATCTCTCATTCATAGTGTCATCATCTCAAAGCTGACTTTACAGCAATCAACAACAACAATGACAATATTGACTTGGAATAAGACAGCACTCCAAACAGAGGCTTTTAAGTAGAGGTCAGATGGTCACTACTCAAGAGTGCTTTAGTAGCGGATTGGACGGTATGGCCCTCGAGGTCTCTTCAAACACTTATGATGCTAAATCCCCATATCTGTAATACTAGAGTAAAATTGAGTAATATTGACCCACCATACAGGAGAAGGTTCAATTAGACTTGAAAGATGCTAATTAAAATAGTACTTTTTATTGCCATTGCTGTTGCTATAATCACACGCTTTTGCTCTTCAACTAGTGGGCTGATTATACTCGACCATAATAACAGCTATTACCTGAAACCTCCAGCAAGTCCAGGATTCGGACCTCACATCATCTACCGGACAGAGCATTTGCAAATCCAAGGCGGGACATGTGGGCATGGTGACCACCTACAAAGCAGTGTAGCGGATATTTCCAGATTCTTCAAACCAGCTGCACATCAGCGGGTAAGCAGTGTGTACACCTGGGGCCTGCATGTGACCCCCAGGCTGTTTTTGCGGCCCCAGACTCTCTCAAACCTAGAGATGGAAAATTTCCTGAAATTTTGAAGCCATGGAACACCCCCCCCCGCATTCCCCCTCTGAAAAAATGGAATTTTTTGAAAAATTGAAAAACCACAACATTAGCACTTTTTACAGTTTGAAAGTCATTCTGTTACTTTAGGAACATAAAATATGACTATGTATAATTTGATTGGGCATAAAATTATCACAACTGGTATATTAAAAATACAGTGTATTCAAACAATTATATTTGATTATATTAATTATATTTGAACACCTTGTCTTAAAAATCTTATTCATCATGCTAAAATAAAGCATTACATAATCGATTTTCTTCCTTTTTTCATTTTTTTGGGAAAAACAAAACAAAAAATGCTTCAGGAAAAAAACACACACTGTGGTTTTTTCCTGAATTTTCCCAGGGTTTTCCTGGGTCTTCAATCTCTACTCAGGCCAGGCTTTTTTTTCTCATAGAAAAACATGCATTACTTTTCGTGGAAGCCTCCAGGAACAACAATTCACATTTATAATGGGTGGCAGCCCACACTAAAAAATGTACACTTTTTTCAAAATCAAAGCTAGGCTTCCCTTAATTCCAGTTTTTTGGAGGGATTTTGGGGTGGTGATGGTTGTTTTTTACAGAAAACTAACCCTGGATCCACCAAAGATGCCCACCCTTTGCTTCATGCCCTGCATGGAAATTATGGGCTCCATGAGCAGGGAATGAGAGAGCCAAAAGGCCGTCTTGGAACAGATTCCAGGAATGAACCTAGCAGGTGTGTACTCCCGGGCAATCTCATTCTCGGGTGCTGCAGTTGGAGAAGGAATGCATCCTTCAAAGAGGTTAGATGGAACAAGGAGTAAAATTTGGTGGGGTGATCAGAACCGCATCCTCGAGTATTTCACTGAAGAAAACCGGGACATGAGTGGCCAAGTGACATCAGAGTATGGTCAAAGTGCCAAAAGGTATGAATGATGATGAACAGAGAAGCTAGATGAGGCTGTAGCAGTTTTCTTTTGCCTGAGCCGCCTGGGAAAGGCAAGACTTACCTGCTTCCCTCCTCTCCCCCTAGCCCCCCACTGAATTAATTGAATGCAAACCACTTTTTGCACCTTGAATGCAATTTGCAGCAATTGAAGTAAGCTGTGCACAAAGAGGGGAAGTGGAAAGAGGAGGGAGAAACCGGGATATTTTAAAAGCAGCTGAAAAAGTGGAAATGGAAATTAAATTGGGACTGTCCTTGTGAAATCAGGAGAGTTGGAAGGTATCAGAACTATAAGAAGAAACAAAAGAGGAAATAGCGCAGGGGGCATCTTTCTATGTTCTAGGAGCTTCTGAGCTCTAGACTGAATTCCAGCCCAGCGTCAATTTGCTGGTGATGACATTCAAAGTCCTAAACGGCTTAGGGCCTGGATAGTTGATGGAGTCCTTCTCACCATATACAGCCATCTGAGTGCTGAGATCAGCCAAGAGGAGTCTTCCTCTGTGTCCCACCAGCTGAAACAATACATCATCTAGAGACACGGGAGGCGGCCTTCTCTGGCATGGCACCCTGGTTCATAGAATCATAGAATCGTAGAGTTGGACGAGACCACAAGGGCCATCCAGTCCAACCCCCTGCCACGCAGGAAATCACGATCGAAGCATCCCTGACAGATGGCCATCCAGCCTCTGTTTAAAGACCTCCAAGGAAGGAGACCCGTCACCCCTTAACCATCTTTTTTCCAGGCTAAACATACCCAGTTCCCTAAGTCTTCCCTCATAAGGCATGGTTTCCAGACCTTCCACCATTTTAGTCGCCTTCCTCTGGACACTGGACGAACCTCTTCCAGCAGGCCTTTCTTCCTTTCAGAGGCCTCATTGGCACCAACTTTGGCTTCATTGTGGTGCCAGGTTAAAACGTGGCTCTTAAAACTTTCAGGTTGTGAATTTCTCTTTCAGTGCATCTGGTTTTAAATTGTTTAAATTTATATTGTTAAATTCTCCCGTTGTCCATACCCTACCCTAAAATGTCTCTATTGTAGACCTGGACAGAAATATAATGATAGAGAATTAAAAATAGAAGTAGAACTGTGAAACAACTCACTGGGTGCCATCATTTTAGAGGTTGTCTAAATGGTGAAAAAAATCCTAATGGAATTTGTATGGAATGCTGCCTGTCTTAATGGGAATGGGAATCAATGCGACATATTCAGAAGTGGGGGGGGGACTCCAAAAACCATGCTTAGGAAGCCTTTGTGGCTTTTCTCAAAGTTTTTAGAAAGCTCTGATGGGGCTGCACATTCTCTCTCATTGGGACAAACAATCGCATTGATAAAAACCATTAAGACAGGTCTTAGCTGCTGCAAATTGCAATAACTGTGGAGCAATCCACCACCACCCTCGTTTAGATGAAACCTTGGTTTCCATTTCTTGCAGGGGTCTGTAATCTTTCTTTTGCTTACTTTCTATCTGACATTCACCACACCTTTGCTATATTCCCTCCCTTTCGGGGGGGGGGGGGTTAGAGGTGTTTAAAGGTGAAACCTTTAATGTCAGCAATTGATCTGGAAACGATGGGGACCAAAGGGCATGAGGGCTTTAGGGGAGGGGTCTTGGCAAGCCTGGGCCCCACAAAAATGGCTTGTGGGCCTTTATGTGGGGCCTGGGCCATCCCTTTGTTAAGGTAATTTGTCTTGCAGCAAAGGAGGGACGTCTGGAGGACCTTGAAATACATGGAGCTCTTCATCGTTGCAGACTACACCCTGGTGAGCATCTCCTCCCTTTTCCCTTTGGCCAGGGGTGCAAAAGAATCTTTCATGTGGAGCTTTGGTGAACTGAGATGTGAAGTCTCACAGAATATCTCCCATGGAGATGGGGGATGACCAATTCAATTCCTGAGGAATGTGAGGGTGCAGTTGTGTTCATGTCCTGCTGATCTGTTTCCCAAAGGCTGCTGTTTGGCTGCTGTGGGAATACAGTATTCAATTAGAGAAGACTGTGGTCTGCTGCAGCACAGTTTTTCTTAGGCTGGGACCTGTCTCGTTCCCATCAACCCAGACTCAGATACTAGCAGGGCATCTGTAACCCGGATTTTCCTGTTGCCCTCAGGTTCATTGCCATTGTTGGTAACCTCATCCTCCTTGAATGTGCCTAATCCCCCTTTCAAAACCATCTTACTTGGTGGCCGTCACAACATGTTGTGACAGCAAATTCCATAGACAGATGACGGGCGGGTGTGAATGACCTTCTTTTGTCTGCCTGGAATCTCCTGCCAATATGTTTCATGGGGTGACCTCAGGTCCTGTTATTACAATATTTGTTTTACTTGTCTGGTGCTCCCAGGGTGGCCTGTCACTGCTATGTCTCTCTTCCCTAAGAGAGAGAGCAAATGAGAGACAGGCAGGCTATTGGGAACTAGACTGGAGCCCTCCGTTTTGTATTCTTTTGTCTTCCCAAGGCAGCTAAGAGCACTAGTGGCCCAATTGAAGATTGCCCAAAAGTCTGATTTAGCTCTGCCAGACCCTGAGGGACATAAATACCATGAAGGCACCAGATCCCATCTGATCTAGGAAGCTAAGCAGGGTCAGCCCTGGTTGGTACTTGGATGGGAGACTGCCAACAAATACCAGGTGATGTAGGCTATATTAGCAATAGCAAGCCACCTCTATAAGGATTCCTTGCCTAAGAAATGCCTATGAAATTTGTGGTGTCTCCATAAGTCGCTGGTGATGGCCTGTGAAGCGCTATTTGCCTTGGGTCCAAGCTATTTGAAGGACCATATCACTCTCCATGAGCCCATTAGAGCTCTAAGATCTTCAGGAGAGGCCTTTCTCTCTGTCTCTCCACCTTCTCAGGACTTTATCAGACAAGCTTCTAAAAACATTCTTTTGCCACCATATTTTAAACCATCAGTGTGGTGGCAAAAGAACCCTTTATATCCAACGTTGCCATAATAGCGTGAAAAAGCAGCCCCATACGTCTGTGTTTGTGGGCGAGCAAGATCTCAGCGGTTCTTGCGAGAAGACGTGAGTGTGCTTAAATTCTAAAAGCAGCTAAATAAAAAAAACAAAACGTACACGCAAGCACTGAAACACACTTAACAACTTGCCTGCAACACAGGGAGGTTCATAAAAAGAGTATCCTATAGCTAGTTTTCACGTTCTCACCTGGAGGTGTTCTGGTGGGGATCGCCAATCGACTCTGGAATCGCACCAACAAAATGGGCACGGTTTCACACGCTCACAATCACAGCAAAAAACTGCCATGGCCGATCAACTGACAGCTTGGCCTGTCAATAAAAAAGGATGCCTTATTTTCTACCCATAACCATGAAAGCACAATGTTGTGTGAAATGGGCACCCTTTTGTGTTCATTAGGCATCATTATGTTGCCATATTTGCTGTGTCTGGTAAAGTCCTCGGTCTCCTTGGGTGGAAACGAGGGAGAGGGCCTTCTCGGTGGCTGCTCCTCATCTTTGGAACTCCCTCCCTAAGGAGGTCACAATGGCTCCCTCCTTGCTTTCCTTCCATCAGCAAGTCAAAACATTTTTATGCCACCAGGCTTTTGGAAACTGAATGGCATGGGCTTTTAATGATGTGCTGTGCTGTCTTATAGTTTGTATAGTCTTTTAATTATTTTTTTTGGTTCTTAATGTTTTAATTTTATAAATTGCTCGATTGCTTCTTAAATAACTTTTATATTTTTCCTCAAAGTTTTGTATAGGTTTTAATCTGTATTGTTTTTGAATATGTTGTTAGTCGTCTTGAGTCCCATTACTGGCAGAAATGAATAGAACCACCACTACTATGTTGGCAGGTCAATTTAAGGCACATACACGCTACCGGACCCCTGCCACAGTGTTAGGGCTTCTTTTCTTTTCTTTAGCTTAAGAAGCTTGGAAGACCCAGGGGAAGTTTGGGGCATCTGAAATTTGTGTTTTCTGATTTGGTTTTGTCCCATAATGAAGGCAAATCCTTCTGAGCGGAGTGTATGTGTGCGCATGAAGATGTACAGGAATACTCAATTTTCATGGGCCACCCAACTGTATTGAGTTTGGCTTAAATAAATAAGAAATAAGAGTGTTGTTAATTGCTGTCAAGTCAGTTTCAACCTCCTATGGTGACTGTATGACTTGGGGCCAAATCCACACTGCACAAATAATCCATTTTGATACTGGATTATTTGCCATGGCTCCTTCCTGTGGAATCCTGGGATCTGTAGTTTGATGAGGCACCAGCACTATTGGGCAGAGAAGGCTAAAGACCTTGTAAAGTTATATATCCCAGGATTCTACCGGAAGGAGCCATGGCAAATAATCCAGTTTCAAACTGGATTACTCATGTAGTGTGGATTTGGCCTCGGAGAAATCTCCAAGACACCCTGTTATTAACAGCCCTGCTCAGGTCTGGCAAACTCACCGAAGGCCTGACTTCCTTGGTGGAGTCAATCCACCTGTGTTGTGGTCTTTTCCTGCAGCCTTTAACGATGCCAAGCATTATTGTCTTTTAGAATGATAATGTTCAAAAAATGCTTATCATGAATCATATTGTCTCATGACATGCCCAACATCTGATAACCTCGAGTCATTTTTGGCTTCTAGGGAGAGTTCAGGCTTGGTGTCCTCTTGGACACATTGAGTTCCTTTTTTGGCTTAAGATGTACGTCATTAACTGTTTTTCTTTCTTTCTTTTTTTTTTTTTTTAATATTCTTCTCCCCTTTCCTCTTTTCTCCCACTTTTCCTTACCCCCACCCTGCCACCAGTTTACCACTCAAAAGCAAAACTTGGGTCGCACAAAGCAACGGATTCTGGAGATTGCCAATTATGTGGACAAGGTAAGCCCTTGGGTTTCCAAAGAGCAGGAAGGAGACTGCCAAATTATCAGCTGTCCCTGTTTAAGACTAATATAGGAGGGATCATAGCTTCCTGATCATCTTACAGGCCCAGACTGTTAGGCTGCTACAGGGGACAGTGGTGCCAACTGTTCCTTTGGAAATTTCAAACTGGTCTGTATCCTTAAAACATGGAACTGCCGAAATTACACGTATCTGTAAAAGAAGGATGCAATTCTTTGCTTAGTTCTCAAAGGAATAATTTTAGCCATTTTCTTCCCATTGTGAGGAAGTCTTTGAGAACTGCACAGTTTTCAAACACTAGTCTTAATTTGGGACTTAGGGCTTGTTTACATGGGCAATATACCCCATCTTGCCCCCGTCTTAGAGCCCTGCAGTCCTGACAATGCAGGGCTTTTGCCCTGTTCTGCCCACTCATGACCCCTGTGGCAAAGATAGGGAGAAGGCAGGGTAGGGCCCAGGACCGGTTTAAGGAATTTTGGGGCCCCCTGCAATGCTTTACTTTGGGGCCCCCATATGTTTATCTCAGATCAATGTAACCTAACCTATTCACCGTACAGGATGTTCAGATTATAGTAGGACCCCCGTATCCCTGGATTCATTATCCATGGGACACAAAACAGCACACCTACCATAGAGTCTTCCTAGAAAATGTGTCTTCCCTAGCCCTTTTCTAGGCCTTCCAAGGCAACTCTATGGTATTTTATGTCAGGGATGATGGGAGTTGTAGCTCTTCACCTCTGGCTCAAACTCACCACCTTTTTATGCAGCAGAGCCAACCAGCTTAGATCAGTGGTTAATGCTTTTCTCCAAAGCAGCAGAGTTTCAGAGAATAGGCTGAAGATCCTGACAAACTCTCCAAGCCTTCTCCAGGTGTCTCCAAAACGTCTCCAGGAATCACCCAGGCAACTCAGTAGTTTTATATAAAACCTACTTTATTCTTCTATATAAATATACTATATGGCCAACAAATCACAATCTCTACACACTACTCCACAGTATCTCCAAACTACTCCACCTCTACCCAACACAATACATTGGCAAACATTGCAATTTTATAGCCATTGTTTATCACCACCCACTAGTTAGTTTCCACCCAGTGGGTGTGTACTTCCATTCTGATTGGTCCACATAGTTCCATCCATGCTTAAGACCAACCCATGTATTTCAACATTTCACCTTGTACACTTAATGATTCTCAGGTGTTTCCAATCTGCAATCAGTACCTCTGTCCTTGGCTCTCAGGCCTTTTAGATTACATTAGCAGTTTCACCTGTGTAGCCCCATAATTGCTCTTGCTTAGTCATTGTGACTTTCACATACATATTTTATTTCTTTCACTGTATGTCCCATGTTGCATTTTCCTTAACAATCCCCTCCGAAATAAAATATTGTATGTGTCTTACAATGTCATTCCAACCATTTGTGTCAGCCTTTCATGTTTTTCTGCTGTCAATGCTTTTGTGAACAAATCTGCTATGTTGTGTTGTGTTTCTATATATCTCAATTCTATTTCACCCTTCTGAACCATGTCTCGCACATTTTGATATCTTACACCAACATATTTTGTTCTGTTCTTCAAACTTTCAGTTTCAGCCATCGCTATGCATGACTGTGAATCTTCCAGAATTTCCACTGGTATCTTGTAACTTTCATTTAAATCATTTAGCAATTGCTTAATCCACTGTACCTCATTTACTATCTCATTCAAAGCAGCGAATTCTGCTTCCGTTGTGCTTAATGCTACATTAGTTTGTTTTCTACTTCTCCAAACTATTGGACTTTCACTATATTTAATTATCATTCCTGTAACTGACTTCTTGTCTCCTAATTCTGATGCAAATGAACTGTCTACATAACAATCTAGATCTGAACTACTGCTTCTTATAATCAATTTCCTATCTAAGGTTCCTTTCAAATATCTCAATAAATGTTTTACCGCTGTCCAGTCTTCAATTTTTGGATCATTAACCCTTCTAGACAATACATTTATGGCATAAGAAATGTCTGGTCTGGTGTGGCAAGATATGAATTGTAAAGATCCTATTATACTTCTGAAGAGAATCTTGTCCTCAAACGCTCTAGTTGTTTTCTCAGACACAAAACCAGTTGTCATTGGAGCTCTTACTATTTTTGCATTCTGTAATCCACACTTTTCAATCAATCTTTCAATTTTATTTCTCTGACTTAATAAACAATGTCCTTCTTCTGTCCATTCAACACAAATACCTAAATAAGACTTCAATACACCTAGGTCCTTCAAAACAAACTTCTCAGACAATTCTCTTTTTACTGACTCAATTTCCTGTTTTGACTTTGCTGCTACGCACAAATCATCTACATAAATCACTAATACTATGTCTCCTTTTGTATAAACACAAGCATCTGCAATGCTCCTCTTGTAACCTAGCTTAACTAGCTCATCATTGATGCACAGATTCCACGCTCTGGCACTTTGTTTTAAACCATACAACGCTTTCTTTAATTTATATACTCTCTGACTACCATTTTCTTCGAAACCTTGTGGCTGCTCCATAAATATTTCTTCATTCAGAACCGCATTCAAGTAAGCTGTCTCAAAATCAAAATGCTCTACAACTAAATTCCTTTTTACTGCTACAGCTAGAACCATTCTCAGACTTTCTGGCTTTGCAGTTGGAGAATATGTCTTATCATAGTTCTCATACTGCTGTTGTGCAAAACCCTTAGCCACTAACCTAGCTTTATATTTGATACTTCCATCTGGCATTTCTTTCCTTTTGTACACCCATTTACAACCAATTACTTTCTTGTCTTTGGGTCTGTCAACAATTTCAAAAACATCTTTATTTACCAGGCAACCAAACTCATTATCCATTGCATCAAACCATCTTTCCTGTTCTTCACTAGAATAACTTTCCAATTCTTCAAAACTTTCAGGCTCTTCTACTGCTAAACAAGCTCTTGCCTTTGTCACAACAAACCTATCTGGAGGCTTTCTAACTCTATGACTACGCCTGGGAATAAAATCTGCTGTTCTGTCTCTTTCATCCTCACTTTCTCTACTAGGAGTTGTAGTTCTATGACTAAATCTCTTGTCTTCAGTCATTCGAGTAGTAGTAGGCCTAGATGCTATCTCATCATCGGAAGAACTACCACTGCTGCTAGGTGATGCTTCCTGCTTAACTGAAACCCCTCCGTTTCCTGAGGTTGGTTCAGTTTGTGCTTCTGGCTCATTTGAACTCCCTAATCTCAAAAACACTTCTTTATTGGCATGCAGTTTGTCCCAACCAGCATGTCTCTCAAAATTTGCAGACCTAGAATACTGCACTTGTTTTCCACCCAAATGAAACTTGTAGCTATTTCCAGAATACCCCAAAAACCTAAGCCTTTTGCTTTTGGGTTCTCCTTTCCTCCTGAAACAAGCAGGTGTGTAAACATGAGCAAATTGTCCAAAAACCCTTAAGTACTTGTAATTTGGCATTCTCCCATACAATACCCTGTAGGGAATGTCTTCAATTTCTGAATGATACAATCTGTTACTGATATGTATTGCAGTCAAAGTTGCTTCTGCCCAAAAACTATCTTTCACCCCTGCATCTGCCATCATACAAGCAGTAATTCTTTTTATATCTTGTATTTTCTTCTCTGCTAACCCATCCTCACTAGGACAAGCAGGGTTTGTAGTTTCATGCCTTATTCCCACCTTTTGAAACCAGTTAAACAATTGATTATTTAAAAATTCTCCTCCTCTATCAGTAATAATGGTGCCTACTCTGCTATCAAATTGTCTTTCCACCATTCTTACCCATGCTTTTAAACTTTGCCCAGCGTCAGATTTGTTTTTCATTATTCTCACAAATGCAAACCTTGTATACCTATCAACAATGACTAGGAAATACTTGCTTCCCCCTAAGGACAAGCAATTAGCTTGGGCGACATCTGCATGTACATACTGAAATGGTCTTTGAGCAATTCTTTTTGTTTTCTTAGCTACTGGAAAAGCTCTGACCTTTACCTGTTGACATACCGTACAATCTAAGTGGTTTTTGCATTCAGTAACTTTTAAATCTGGACACATACTGATTAAATTCTTTAAACATTTGAAGCTCGCATGGCCGAATTTTCTGTGAAGCTCGTGTATGCAGTCTTTGTGGATTGGAATATTTTCTATGTTATTAGCTTCTTCAACCCTGTAGCTATCAATATTGTCCTCCAAATAATAAAGTTTGTCCTTTTTCAAACCTATGCCACGCAATTCCCCATTCAGTTTTATCTTACACATGTTCTTTTCAAAGATGACTATGTAGTCTCTTTCTGTTAATCTGCTTACTGATAACAAATTATTTTCTAACTCCTTTACATGTAAGACATCATTAAAATTCTCTTTTAGCCCTGGAATGTACACAGTACCCATTTGATTTACAGTACTTAGCTCTTTCCCGTCAGCCAAAACTACAGCATTTACATTAGCTGATTTTCTATTACTTATTAAATGTATATCATTACACATCGAAGATGAGGCTCCTGAATCAACTAGCCATTTAGAATTTGCATTTTGTTTTTCCTTAATCATGGTTGCAACCCCCTTTTTATTACCACTGTCCCTCAAAAATGGAGGTCTGGACTGTTTTTGATACTGGCGCGGCTGCCATCTGCTCTCTGCTTGCTTGCGTCTCTCAGCTGCAAAATGTTTACAATGTCTCTGCAGATGACCAATCTTCTTACAATAAAAGCACCTCCGTTGCTCCCTTGTAGAGGCTGCTTCCTCCTGCGTTCGCCAGTCAGGAGTTGTTCGTTGTTTTGGCACAGTCTTTAAGCTTGCTGAGTCACCCTGTTCAGACATTCTTCTCTGGTTCTCTTCCAGTATTCTGGCCACAATTAAGTCTCTATTAAGCTCAGCTTCTGGCAGGTTTTGAAGGCTGTTCGTTATGTTGTCCCACGAACAGTCTAGCGATTCTATTAAAATGTAGCATTGCTGCTCTTTGCTAATCTGCACTCCCCTCAGTTCAGCTTGCACAAACAAATCTTGCATTATTTTTAAATGTTCTATCACACACTGCCCTTTAGCCATCTTTTGCCTGTATATTCTTTTAGACCATAGCATTTTTGCAAAAGCAGTTGAAGGAGTGTGTAATCTCTGCAAGGTATCCCACACATCCTTGGCGGACGTTTTATCTCTGACGTCATTAATTAAGTCTTCTTCAAGCATGAGATAAAGACAGGCTTTTGCTTTATTATCTCTCTCTTGAGTGGCTGCATTAGCATCAGCTGCCAGCCCTGTTTCAACTGTTGACCACAGACCTTCCTTTACTAGTAGAGATTGGGCATAAATCTTCCAGGTAGAGTAGTTGCTTCTATTTAATTTACTAAACTTTAGAATTTCCATCTTGATTTGTGCAGTGACTCAATTTGACACAGTCCTTCTGAGTATGCACAGCTGACCCGTCTGGGCTTAAGCAAAACACAAAATGATTTACTCACGAGGCTTATCAGTGCAGCACAAACAGCTTGCTCTGATCTGTCGTCCACAAAGCTTTCTTCCACTTTCTGGAACTTTCAGCTTCTGTGGATGCTGGGTGCTCTAGTAACTGGGCCCATAACCCTTGTCAGGGATGATGGGAGTTGTAGCTCTTCACCTCTGGCTCAAACTCACCACCTTTTTATGCAGCAGAGCCAACCAGCTTAGATCAGTGGTTAATGCTTTTCTCCAAAGCAGCAGAGTTTCAGAGAATAGGCTGAAGATCCTGACAAACTCTCCAAGCCTTCTCCAGGTGTCTCCAAAATGTCTCCAGGAATCACCCAGGCAACTCAGTAGTTTTATATAAAACCTACTTTATTCTTCTATATAAATATACTATATGGCCAACAAATCACAATCTCTACACACTACTCCACAGTATCTCCAAACTACTCCACCTCTACCCAACACAATACATTGGCAAACATTGCAATTTTATAGCCATTGTTTATCACCACCCACTAGTTAGTTTCCACCCAGTGGGTGTGTACTTCCATTCTGATTGGTCCACATAGTTCCATCCATGCTTAAGACCAACCCATGTATTTCAACATTTCACCTTGTACACTTAATGATTCTCAGGTGTTTCCAATCTGCAATCAGTACCTCTGTCCTTGGCTCTCAGGCCTTTTAGATTACATTAGCAGTTTCACCTGTGTAGCCCCATAATTGCTCTTGCTTAGTCATTGTGACTTTCACATACATATTTTATTTCTTTCACTGTATGTCCCATGTTGCATTTTCCTTAACATTTTAAACCAGAAATCCCATTATTTTCATATTAAGGAGGCCAACACGGGGCCCTCTCTTGACCTCGGGGCCCCCTCTTGACCTCGGGGCCCCCTGCCAATGCTGATTTGGCAGACAGGTTAAACCGGCCCTGGTAGGGCCTGATAACTTGTTCTAAATTAAGACCTGCTTTAATCTGAAGAAACAGACTGGGTCCTACGAGATTGCAGGAGCCCATCCTGGCATGTAGGCGCATTCTGCAATTGCCAGTCTGCCTTGCTGTCTCCAGGGCAGGAAGGAGGCCTTGGTCACATGTTGTGGACTGGCTTCATAGCTTATGGGAGGGCAAGGGAGATGGTGGCAGCGATGGGCCAGTGTGCCCGTCTGGATTTTCTCCCATTTGCAGGCAATAACCCAGGATACGCTAGCGGGGAGCTGACATATCCTGGCTCAAGTAGATGAGCCCTTACTCTGTGTAAAATTTGCATGTGGGATTTTTGCACAGAAAACAGCATTTTCTCTGCAGAAAATGATATTTTGGGGCAGAAATATTATTTTCTGCACAGAAAATTCTGTTTGCTCTGTAGAAAAGTCTGTCTTCTGTGCAGAAAACCAAAAAACCAAACCAAAAAAACCACCCACATGCAAATTTAGTACAGAATAATCCTGAACTGAAAAGATTTTAATTAGTCCAGGATTCTTCTTGTCAGTGTTTCCCAGCAAATGAAAAACACATTTTTGCCTTTTTAAAAAGGGTGGTTTTTTTTTTGAAAATATTTTCCTGACCAGGGTATATCTCTTCCCTTCTTAAACTGAGAGCATAAAGAAATATGGGATAGAAATATTTGAATGAAGGAAGTAACCAACTAACCCTGGTGAACATAGGAGAGAGTACCACTTCAATGTCAGATGGTATTTGGGGTTGACAGTGGATTCCTAGGCCTATTTTTAAAATCATCATCATAATCTCCTCCTCTTCTTCCTCCTTCCCTTCTTTTTCCTTCTCTACCTCCTCTCTCTCTTCCTCTGCCTCTTCTCCTTTTTCCTCCTCTTCCTCTCCTTCTCCTCCCCTTTCCCCCTTCATCCTTCTCTCCTCCATCTCCTCTTCCCCATCTTCATCTTCTTTCCCTTCCTCTTCTTCCTCCACCTCTTCCTCCTCCTCCTCTTCTTCTGCCTCTTTTTCTTCCATCTTTTCCCTCTTCTCTGTCTTCTTCCTCTTTCCTCCTCCCCTTCTTCCTTCCTTTCTTTCTTCCTTTCTTCCATCTCTTCCTCCTCTTCCTTTCCCTCTTCTTCCTCCTCTTCTCCTTCTCCTTTCCCTTCTTTTCCCTCTTATCTGCCTTGTTCCTCTCTTTCCTCCCCCATCTTCCTCCTCTTCTTTCTTCCTTTCTTCCATCTCTTCCTCCTCTTCCTTTTACTCTTCTTCCTTCTCTTCTCCCTTTCCTTCTCCCATCTTTTCCCTCTTCTCTGCCTTCTTCCCCTCTTTCCTCCAATCCTTCTTCCTCCTCTTCTTTCTTCCTTTCTTCTTCCTTCTCCCTTCTTTTCCCTTCTCTGACTTCTTCCTCTCTTTCCTCCTCCCCATCTTCCTCCTCTTCTTTCTTCCATCTCTTCCTCCTCTTCTCCCTTTCTTTCTCCCATCTTTTCCCTCTTTTCTGCCTTCTTCCTCTTTCCTCCTCCCCTTTTTCCTCCTCTTCTTTTTTCCTTTCTTCCACCCCTTCCTCCTCTTCCTTTTCCTCTTCTTCCTCCTCTTCTCCTTCTCCTTTCCCCTCTTCTCTGCCTTCTTCCTCTCTTTCCTCCTCCCCATCTTCCTCCTTTTCTTTCTCTCTTTCTTCCATCTCTTCCTCCTCTTCCTTTCCCTCTTCTTCCTCCTCTTCTCCTCCTTTTCCCATCTTTTCCCTCTTCTCTGCCTTCTTCCCCTCTTTTCTCCTCCCCATCTTCCTCCTCTTCTTTCTTCCTTTCTTCCACCTCTTCCTCCTCTTCCTTTCCCTCTTCTTCCTCCTCTTCTCCTTTTCCCATCTTTCCCCTCTTCTCTGACTTCTTCCTCTCTTTCCTCCTCCCCTTCTTCCTCTTCCTCCTCCTCTTCTCCTTCCTCCCTCTCTCCCTCCTCTTCCTTCTCCTCCTGATTCTTCTCTCGTCTTTTCCCTCTTCTCTGTGTTCTTCCTCTCTTTCCCCCCTTTTCCTTCTCCCTCCATTCCTGACACTTCCCTCCAGTTTTACAGGTCCTTGAACATCAAAGTTGCCTTGATTGGTCTCGAGGTATGGACCGAGCAGGACCACTGCACAGTGAGCAATGATGCCCACGCCACCCTTGTGTCCTTCTTGCAGTGGAAAAAGTCTTTGAAATCTCGGAAGAAGCATGACAACGCTCAGCTCTTGACGTGAGTCTTCCTGGCAGGGGTAACCACAATGGTGGAGCTCACACGGGCATTGCCTTGCTTGCAATTTGTTATTCTTTCCAATGTTCCCATTGCTCCCTCCAGCCCGTGCCATGTTTTTCAGTGTGCTGGAAATAGAAAGAAGAGGGCATAGTTCAGAGGTAGAGCCCATGTGCTCCAGGCAGGAGGCCCCAGGTTCAGTCCTCATCACCTCCCATTATAAACATTGAAGCAGAAAGTGAAAAGGAGGACAGCCGATGGCTCTCTTTTCACTGGGGTGGGAGTCCACTCTGGACTTTAGTCTAAACTTTAAAGGAGTTCTCCTATGTACTGAACCAGTTTTGAGGATAGAGTTCAGTACCTTGGGTAGCTGCTTTGAGCTGCAGACTAAAACTCGGAGTGGGTTTCCTGCCAAATGATATGGACCCTGCACCAGCTGCCAGAGCCCATGTATTTTTACCAGTACTTTACTTTTGGAGAGGATGAATAGGGTTGGCTGTGGGTGAAGGGCAGAGAATTCAGCCATGGAAACCCACTGGGTGACCTTGGACAAGTCACATTCTCTCAGCCTCTGAGGAAGGCAATGGCAAATGCCCTATGAACAAACCTTGCCAAGCCTCCCCTCCCACAAAACAAAACCCCATGGTAGGTTTGCCTTCTTGTTGCTGTTGTGTGCCTTCAAGTCATTTCTGACTTATAGCGACCCTAAACCTATCACAGGATTTTCTGAGGGCTAAGAGTGTGTGGCTTAGAATAATAGAATTGTAGAGTTGGAAGAGACTACAAGGGCCATCCAGTCCAACCTCCTGCCATGCAGGAAATCATGATCAAAGCATCCCTGACAGATGGCCATCCAGCCTCTGTTTAAAGACCTCCAAGGAAGGAGACCCCACCACGCTTCGAGGGAGTGCGTTCCACTGCCGAACAGCTCTTACTGTCAGAAAGTTCCTCCTAATGTTGAGGTGGAATCTCTGTTCCTGGAGCTTGCATCCATTGCTCTGTGTTCTAGTCTTTGGAGCAGCAGAAAACAAGCTTGCTCCATCCTCAATGTGGCACCCCTTCAAATACTTAAACAGGGCTATCATATCGCCCCTTAACCATCTTTTTTCCAGGTTAAACATACCCAGCTCCCTAAGTCTCTCCTCATAAGGCATGGTTTCCAGACCTTTCACCATTTTAGTTGCCCTTCTTTGGACGCGCTCCGATTTGTCAATATCCTTTTTGAATTGTGGTGCCCAGAACTGGACACAGTATTCTAGGTGAGGCCTGACCAAGGCAGAATAGAGTGGCAGTATTACTTCCCTTGATCTAGACACTATACTTCTATTGATGCAGCCCAAAATCGCATCGCCCAAGGTGGGTTTTCATGCCTGTCTTAGGGTCACCATAAGTTGGAAATGATTCAAAAGCATGTAACAGCAACAACAACAACACCAGATGGTTTAAGTGGGGAAGATATTACTCAAATAGTTTAGTAAATATTGCTTACCCACTCCCTTCTTCCAAACTCTCCCTTTGAAGGGTAATAATTGTGTTGTTGGTCTTTGCAACATCTAGTGGTAGTAAGTTTCCCATGTCCCAGGTATTTTAACATGCACAGATCAGGTTAGATTGGGCTTAAAGGCTGCTCAAACCCACAGAGGACCCTAACAGATGGTGTCTCTTTCTTTCTCTTGCATGTCTTCATAGTGGAGTTCCGTTCAGGGGGACAACGATTGGCATGGCCCCGCTAGAGGGCATGTGCAGTGGGGAAAACTCTGGTGGTGTCAGCATGGTAAGGAGGACATTGCATCTCCTCAGTCTTTTCTAGCCAAGTGGAACATTCCTCTCAACTGGGTGGCATAATGCAATTCCTACCCATCAAGAACTGATGCTGTTGCAAAGTGAACCTCATGACTGCCTTCTCTGTTACCATGGATCTTGGAGTTCAGCTTGAAGAATAGAAGACCCAGGGGTGCTATGATAGCTATGTTTAACTAGCTGGAGGGATGTCACCTAGTGGCTCATTTACACTCCCAGTGAATCAGATGGTACATTGCAGGCCCCTCCTCTCGTTTTTGCTGATGAGCTTTTTTTTGCTTCCCTCCTTTCTCTACCCCAGGACCATTCAGAATTGCCCATTGGAGCTGCTGCCACCATGGCCCATGAAATTGGCCACAACTTCGGCATGAGCCACGATGTTGAGGGCTGCTGTGTAGAAGCCACGGCATCCCAAGGGGGTTGTGTCATGGCTGCCGCAACAGGGTAAGATGGGGTGTGTAGCTTTTGGATTTAACTATCTTGGGAGTGGGTTGTGAACACCTGAGAAGTGTGGCCCTGTTAGACAGAACAAGTCCAACCCATGATAGACAAGAAACTTTGAAAGGTGTGGTTCCCCACCCCTATTTCTTCAGACTGAGGGTCCTTTGCCATTTGTCAGCTAATTCTGGGTCTTGTCTGGGGTCCCTTTATCACCTTACGGCTGCCTTGGTGTCCAGCCTGTGATGGTGGTAAAATCCAGATAGGCAGAGTTAACATCAGCACTCTGATTATGCATTCTTAAGTATTAGAATCTCAGGATATTTATATGGGAGAATGAGCATGCTCTCTGGTAATCGTTTAGACTCTTTATTATATGCAATTATAAAGATACAAATGTATTTACTCCCCTTAGAGAGAAACACACAGACATGTCACTGTTTGGGCACACTACTTTCATCACATTATGTTGCATTGTATGTAAGGCACCACACATTCATTAAATTCCAGTATATGGCAAGTCAGCTGTTTCATAGGCATCTTTATCTCATCTCTGCCTCTCTAGCAGGCTTCTCTGTAGTTAACACAGAGAGGAACATTGGTACCTTAAAACAATATAACTCAGCTATTTATCCATTAAGAAATACCACATCCCTAGAAGGGCATTTGGGAACAACCCACCCCTTTTTTTCAGGAACATTTTTCCCTGAGGGAACGTGTCCAGAGGAGGATGACTAAAATGGTGGGAGGTCTGGAAGCCATGCCCTATGAGGAGTGGCTTAGAGAGCTGGGTATGTTTAGCCTGGAGAAAAGAAGGTGAAGAGGGGACATGATAGTCATGTTTGAATATTTTAAGGGATGTCATACTGAGGATGGAGCAAGCTTGTTTTCTGCTGCTCCAGAGACTAGGACACGGAGCAATGGGTTCAAACTACAGGAAAAGAGATTCCACCTAAACATTAGGAAGAACTTCCTGACAGTAAGAGCTGTTCGAAAGTGGACTGCACTGCCTGGGATTGTGGTGGAGTCTCCCTCTTTGGAGGTTTTTAAACAGAGGCTGGATGGCCATTTGTTGGGAATGCTTTGATTGTGTATTATTGCAGGGCAGCGGTTTGGACTAGATGGCCCTTGTGGTCTCTTCCAGCTTTATGATTCTATGATTTAAACTGACTTATTTTAATTTTTATCCTGTAGAGCATCTTGCTGATCCTAATCTTAGTAGCAGGGGGTTGGACTAGATGGCTGTTGTCTCTTCCAACTCTATGATTCTGTGACTCTATGAGGACACAAAAAATGGCTCCAGAGGCCCCATGTGCCCCATGAACTACCACAGACCTAAATCACTGTTCTGTCACTGAAATCTGGCCAGTCCCCAGAACGTGGACTGGGAAAGATGATGGAGAGTGTCTGCTGGTTAGAGCAGACAGTATTGCTGTAGATGGCCCAATTGTCTGTCTATAATGCAGCTTCCTACGTGCACAGCGGAGGTGGCAAAAATTACTTATTGCCTGACAACTTCCAGATCAGATTACTGTAACAGAGACGCAACCTTTGCTCTAGATTCATAGGTTGGTCCTCGCATGGTCAGTGCATATTCAAGGAATTTTAAGGGCTGGAATGTTATTTCTGTGTTAAAACACAAACTCAGACACTAAGCAAACTTTGTCTTTGTGTGATGAAAATGTACAGTATATGTTACACTAGACCAGAGTGGGCAAAGTGTAGCTGCTGGGCTGCATGTGGTCCCACAGGGCTGGTTTTGTGGCCCCCAGGTCCCCTCAGGGGTCAAAAGTTTTCCCCCAAATGCTGTCTTGGAGACTTGGGGGATATTTTTGCCATGTCCTTCCATGGGGCCATTTTAGGCCCAGGAAAGACCTTTATTAAAACCAGAAGTAATCTGGAAGTGACTTCCAGCCACTTCTAAGTTTGGAAAAAAAAAAAGGGGGGGGGGCTCTCCTTGTCCTAAAATGGCCTGGGGGGGCTAGAACATGGTGAACATGCCCCCCCACAGCTCCTTGAGGATGTTGGGGCACATTTGAGGGCAAATATTTTTGGTTCCTTTTCCAATGTGTCTGTGTGGTGGTGGGTGTTCATCCCCCTCCCAGGATTTCCTAGCCTTCCCCACTTCCATGTACCTGCTGTAGGCAGTAAGGTGTTCATGCAGTGCCTTCTTCTCCAAATATAAATGAACTTCTTTGAACTTCCTTTGAAAAGGGGTGATGTGGAATGGTGCGATGCAGGTCCAGGTACTTGCATGGCTTTTATCTCCAAATGGATACAGCTGGGTGGTTTCTTGACTTTTTCTCTGAGTCTGGAGGATGGGAATTCTCCCTCCCTTGCCTTTGCGCACCTCTTTTCCAAGCCATGTAACTTGCAGCCTTGTGTGTGTGTGTGTGTGTGTGTGTGTGTGTAAGAACATCAGCAGCCATAAATTAAAGCCAGCTTTCTTTAAGTTACAAGGGAGCTGGGGCACAGACAGCTGTATGGTAGCGGGGAGAAGTTGCTAACAGAAATGCAGGGGAAGGATGGGGCGGGGAAGAGACAGATCAAATGAGGACTGAATCAGAAGTGTGCCATGTGCAGACTGCTCTTAAAATTAAGTCATGTGCTGAGTGTGAGGCTGATGTTTTGCATCTGTTAAGCACATTGCGCACGGCTGTAAGGAACAGTGGGGACTTTCTCCCAGCTAGAAAGCCTGTCCTCGCCACTGTGTGTAGTCCTATAGCCTCCAGGTTGAGTCTGTATTTCTATCATCAGCAGATGGATCAGTGGCTCTGTTATTGGATCTGTCACTTTAGCCATTATTTTGGGGGGGCATATTTTTATTCCATATTTTCACACATATTAAGTAAAACAATCATACATTAACTGCAACCTTATCACAGTACAAACAAGAATAAATACCCTCCTACATCTAACACAGGGATCCTTCCAATTTGTTTCCTAATTGTGGTGATAATTTGAAACATATCCCCCCGCCTTTTACTTGTTTTATTATATTTTTTTTCTGCCCTCTCTACTTCACCCGCTTCCTTTTATTTCATTCTTCTATGCTTATAACAGCTAATTCCCTCCATTTTCCTTTCCATAGGGGTACTACATCTTTCTAGTTGTCCTTATAATTTGTTAAAATTCCCTCACCCATAACCTTTGTTAATCTGTCCATCTCACACATATCAAATAGTTTAAGAATCCAATCTTCGTCAGAATCTAACTGCAGATGCCATATAGAGCAATATTCTCCAATATTTTTTTCTGGCTTTGCACATCTATATTATGTAGCATATTTAGGAGATAGATCTCTTCAGCCATTGTTGTGGTGAAAGAAGAACATGAAGGAGAGGCTAGAATGAGAACCAATGGATTCAAATTACAGTCAGCCCTTCACTTTTATGGGGGTTAGAGGCACAAGATCCCCTCCCACAAAAATGGAAAAATTGAGAATATAAATAAAAATTGCAAACACAATTTTTTTTTTACCTACAAGAACACTTCTCTAGGAATCTCTAGGTCCTCCAGTGCAACTCTATGGTCTCCTTCCAGTGGAGGTTAACCAAAAAATCATGCTGGAGGAGTACAAATGCCTAGAGACAACATATTAATCAAATCTGTGAATCATCAATTCTGCTAATGCTTAACCCACAAATGTGCAGGTATGACTGTAGAAGCAAAGAGATTCCAGCTAAACATAAGGAAGGATGCTTTTTTTACTGTAAGAACTGTTTGATGGTGGAATGGACTGCCTTGGAGAATGGTGGACTCTCTATCCTTGGAGGTCTTTAATCTGAAGTTGGATGGGCATCTTTCAAGAGTGCTGTAGTTGTGTATTCCTGCATAGCAGGGGGTTGGACTAGATGGCCCTTTTGGTCCCTTCCAACTCTACCATTCTATGAGATGGGTCCTGATTCTTAGTAGAGGCAAATACAGTGCATGGAAGCAAAGTATTCTGAGGAATTAATCTTAGGAGATGTCCTGGGCTGGATGAAGCAATGGTGGAAGATAGCTTCATAAATAACACACACTGAGCCAGAGCGGTACATTTCTAGGTTCAGTGGCCAGCTTCTCCAGATAAAAGTAACAAATCAATTTTACTTTCAATTGGATTTACTTTAAAAGTAAACTTTGTTTAACTATGAACAAGCCCATTACGCAAAACCTAATGAGGAGGAAGACTAAATGTTTTTTTTTTAAAACCCTGCTTGTAAGTAAACACTTAAATAAATTTAAGTAAACACTTAAATAAGGCTCTTAATTATTCATCATTGTGGTTGTTGGTCAAAAATATTCCCACACCAATTAACAAATTGACCTTTTATATTAAAATCGTGTCTCCCTCCTAGCCACTTCTGCTCTCAGATAATGAATTAAAACCACTGGTGGCTTGTTTGTTATGAAGTAATTTGGCCACCCATTGAAATGCTTGTGTTGAAGTGAGTCTGGTCTCTTTTAAAATGTATTTTACAGAATTAGGGCTGTTATGCTTTGGGCGTAGGTATCTGTTTATCTTTAGGTCCTTTATTATTATTTATTTAATAAAACATTTATATCCTAGCCTATATCTGAAGATCTCAGAGCAGCTTACAATAAATTCAGTCTAAAATAATAAACAATAACAAACATTTTAAAATATTAAAATATACTAAATAGATTATCAGTAAAAAGCCAGACAATTTTAAAATGGTTAAAACACTTTTAAAATGCAGGTTGCCCCCACCTGCCATGGGTGGTACTAGTACCCACAATTTCAATTATCCATTATCCAAAAAATATGGTCTCTCTTGGCATTTACTAGATCCTCCAGCGTGACTCTATGGTAACTTCTGATGGAAGTTACCATAGAGTCACGCTGGCGCTGCCTAGAGAGGACGCCTCTCTAGGCATTTCTTAAGCCCTCCAGTGTGATTCTATGGGGTTTGCTATTACTCGCTATTACAAGTATTTGCGGTAAGTCTGGAAATGTATCCATGGCAGTTAGGGAAGCCAGCCTGTAGTGTAACCATTGGATATGTGCAGCTTGAATAAAGTCGTAGGGCCAAGCGCTGTAATAAAAAGCCACATTTTGACTTTGAGCTGAAATGATCCCAATGGCGATGCCAGTTGGGCCTCTAGTGGGAGGGAATTCCACAAGCCCTCTGCCATGTCCTCCCATAATGTATTTCTCCCACTGGTGAGGCACAGAGGAGGGTCCCTCCAATAGATCTCAATACTCAAGAAGTCTTGGAGAGAGAGAGAGAGACAGAAAGAGAGAGAGGTGTTCCTTCAAGTATTTATAAACAATATATATAGAATCATAGAGTTGAAAGAGACCTCAGGGGCCGTCAGGTCCAACCCCATTCTGCCATGCGGGAACATGCAATTAAAGCATTCCTGACAGATGGCTACTGTTTCAAAACCTCCAAAGAAGGAGACTCCACCACACTCCCAGGCAGTGTATTCGACTTCTGAACAGCTCTTACTGTCAGGAAATTCTTCCTAATGTTTAGGTGGAATCTCTTTTCATTTAGCTTGAACCAATTGCTCCGTGTCCTAGTCTCTGGAGAAGCAGAAAACAAGCTTGCTCCATCCTCAGTATGACATCCCTTCAAAAATATTTAAACATGGCTATCATGTCTCCTCTTAACCTTCTCTTCCTCCAGGCTAAACATACGTGTTACTACTAGTTTCTGTTATAAAAAATACTGTACAGTTTGTTTTCCTCTCAGTTGTGTTTGAGTGGACTTTCCTTGAGGAATATACTAGGAATAACGAGCAGCCTCCCCTAGACTTTCCCCTCTTTGTCTCTTTCCTCAGCTATCCCTTCCCCAAAGTGTTCAGCTCCTGCAGCCGGAGGCAACTGGAGAGTTATTTTCAGAAGGGAGGCGGCATGTGTCTCTTCAACATGCCTGACACCAAGGACCTGGTGGTGGGCAAGAAATGCGGCAACGGATTCCTGGAGGACGGGGAGGAGTGTGACTGTGGAGAGGCGGAGGTATGTTTTTTGGATGGTTAAATATCAGGAGTAGACTGTACTGGGCCAGATATCCTTCACCACTCATTAGGCTCCTCCCTCTTCCTTGTCAAGCCCCGCCCCAATCCAGCAGGCCACACCCCTGACCTCCTGAGTTCTTGTCATGAGCTGTCTTCTTTAAACTCAACAGGCAATAGCTTCAGGTTTAAAACAGTAAGCTTTATTACTAGATAGAGTTTCTACAGAGTTGCTAGCTCAAAGTTGTTGCTTAGAATGAAGAACAAAAGGAAATACAGTTGTCCCTTCATATTCGCTGGAGTTTGGTTCCAGGATCCCCCGTGGATACCAAAATCCGTGAATACCCAAGTTCTGTTATATGCAATGGCATAGCAAAATGGTGTCCCTTATACAAGATGGCAAAATCAAGGTTTGCTTTTTGGATTATTATTTTTTTAAGAATATTTTCAAGCTGTGAATACTTAAATCTGTGGATACCAAATCTGTGGATACGGAGGGACAACTATACAGAGATATAAAAGTATTTACAAACAAGCAAGCCTGGCATCGCTTTCATTCATTAGTCAATTTAAACCTTTTACAAATCCTTTACTCACCCATTCCCTCCCCACCACCTTTGTTATTCTGAATTCTTACCATTTGGCTTTTCACATGGTATCATTATTTCCTGAAGCGAGGGAAGCCCAACTTGCACATAGCAAATGGCATAGGTGATGCGCCTACATCACATGTAGCAAATGGCAGGAATGTGAGCTAACATGAGCTATTCCTGACAGCTCTGCCCTCCATATTGGGATCTGACCCAAAGAGTGGAAAAATCCCTTTTCAAACTACCACTCTCAGAGTCTACCACCAGCATGACCACATGATGAAGGATCCTGGGAACTCCAACTTCAGCAGACCTGTCAACCCTAGCACTTAACCTTGCAGTCAAAGTTTTAACATTGCCAGGCTGCTAAAGTTCAGATCAGAGCTCAGAATAGCCCCCTTTTGACTGCAACTCCCAAAATTCCCCACCAGCGTGGCCAGTGGGCCCCCACAGAACATGATGGTCAAATGGCATAGCCACAAACAAACACCCAAGATAAGCAGTTCCATTGATGCATAATTTTCGTAACACTTAGTGAACACCATCCATTAGGCAGCTATCGTCATGCTAGGTAAGCATGATACAACTGTTACCACATACTTTGGGAAGGCAACAAGAATGGAATTTGTTACTGTGGAAAATTACTTTCCCTCTTTTATTCTGGGCTTTTTCCATGAGATTTTGCTCATGTGTTTTCTAGGACAGCTTATGGAATTCCTGACCCATTGGCCATGCTGTCTGAGGCTGATGGCAGCTGAGAGTCAAAGCATTTGGAGGGCAACAGGTTGGGAAATGCTGTTTTATTGACTCTGTGTTGACTTCAGTGACTTTCATCCTACATCCCTTCAGCGTAGTGTAAATATCCATATGCGGACCTACTCGAGCCATATACCTTCCCCTCGACTTACTGATAAGCCCCTAAAGCCATTCAACATGGCCATTCCATGCTTCACAGGAAGAGGCAGGCTTGGAGAAGCATCTGGCTATGCCCCCGGAGCTAGGCGCAAAATGATCCCAGCAGCACTGAGCCCTCTGATAAATCTCAGTGCTGATGTCTTCATTTTCTATCTGCCTTTTGGGATGTAGCCAGATGCTTCTCTGAGCCTGGCTATGGAGTGACTTCAGGGGCTTTTCAGTCAGTTGGGGTGGGCTTTGGGTACTGTGGAGGAAGGAAGGGAATACCAACCCCTGTAGCACCCAAAAAAGGACATAGAATCAGAAAGCTGGAAGAGACTACAAGGGCCATCTAGTCCAACCCCCTGCCTTGCAGGAATACCCAACCAAAGCATTCCTGACAGACGGCATTCTAGCCTCTGTTTCGAAACCTCCAAAGAAGGAGACTTCACCACACTCTGAGGCAGTGCATTCCACTGCTGAACAGCTCTTACTGCCAGGAATTTCTTCCTAAGATTTAGGTGGAATCTAGTTTGAACCCATTGCTCTGTGTCCTAGTCTCTGGAGCAGCATAAGCCAAGCTTGCTCCATACTTGGTATAGCTTCCTTTCAAATATTAAAATATGGCTATCATGTCACCTCTCACCTTCTCTTCTCCAGGCTAAACATACCCAGCTCCCTAAGCCGCTCCTCATAGGACATGGCTTCCAGATCTTTTACTGTTTCGGTTGCCCTCTTCTGGATATGTTCCAGCATGTGCATGAATGTCCCTAACAGAATTCCATCCTTCACATGTAACCTGAGCATACATGTAAGGAATCTTACCACGTTGAGCACTGAGCACTGCTGGGGGGAACAAGGCACGTTATGTATCAACAAGGACCTTGAAATATTTATCCTTATTAAAGTGAAATAAGAATCATAAGAGCCAACGTGGTGTAGTGGTCTTATGGCTGCACTAGGACTCCAGGAGACTAGAGTTCAAATCCCCCCACAACCATGGAAACCCACTGTGTGGCCTTGGGCAAGTCACATAATCTCAGCCTTAGATTAAGGCAATGGCAAGCCTCATTTGAATAAATCTTAATAGCCTGTGTAATATAGTGGTTTGAATGATGAACTTGGAACAGCAAGGAATCATACATTCAAAAGGCATTAAACCGAAAAGGCCATTTGGCAATCTTAAATGACAAGAGGCATAGAAGCACCAGTAATACAAGCTAACATTTTATTAGGTACAGCAAAATACAAATGCTGATGTCTCTTTGTGTGTCTGAAAAAAACAATTGGAAGTGTCTGGTAGTTAGCAAGCCATAGTGACATTTGTTAGAGGAAAAAGAATTTTACACTGTTTCATTCAAGCATTCTAGCCAACAGAAATGAAACAGCATCCTGAAAAAAACGAAACAGGCATCAAACTATCTTTACAAGCAGGAGGATGGGAAAAGGGGCAAATCCCAGCCAAAGTACCATGGAAACATCTCTATATGTAAAGATGGTTTGGAAAATACATGAAAACCAAACAAACCATTCTGCAATGCCAGAATTCTTGGTGAGCATTCATTTCTAGCTCAATTGTTTAAATATGTCTGTGTTTATGAGCTTTTATGTTTAGCTGACAGCAGAGGGAGGCAGATAAAAACAAGGCCCCATAAAAGGGCAGTGATTTTATAGGAAATTTGCCCAGCGCTGCCTGGATTGATAGCAATGGTTTATGGTTTAAATGAAACACTTATGCTTTTAAATGAAAGCATGAGTTGTCAAAGTGACAGTCCTCCAAAATCTGTTTCACACCAAGTTCCATGCAAAATGGCCCAAAGGGAACCATTTTTTTTTAAGGTGATGAATGTCAACTGATCCCAAATTTTGTACAAGAACTTCAGTGTCGCCTAGCATGGTCTTGATGTTTTCATTCATGATTTGAATGAAACAAGCGTTTCTGTGGTAGCACCTACAAGCCATAAAAAATTGTTTCACATCCAGTTCTATGCAAAATGGAGCAAAACCAGAACAGTAGGATCCCCGTATTCACTGATTTATTATCCATGGGACACAATACAGCACACCTACCATATTGTCTTCCTAGAAAATGTGTCCTCTCTTGCTATTTTCTAGGTCCCCCAAGGCAGCTCTACAGTATTTTAAACTGGAAGACATCATCAAGTTTATTTGTCTGTGGCACAACGTCCATTACAAAACATTACCAAAACACACCAGAAAAGTATCTACAAAATACAAGGAAATACAGGAATAAAATCAATTAAAATTACAGGGGAAAATACCGGGGCAACAATAGGGCTACAACCACGGTCCCCTTTGCAGTCCACTGCTGATGACTGAAAGTCCCATTATTTTCAATGGTGTTCGCTATTATCCATGGTTTTCAGTATCTGCAGGGCCACCAAGAACCAATCCCCAGCGGATACAGGGGTCCTACTGTAATCCCCCTCCACAACCAAAATATTCTGTCTGAATGCAAACTGCATAAATTTTTTTGAGATGTCAATCTAAGTACAGGTTGACCTCTGTGTCCACAGATCTGATATCCACTGGTTCACTTATCCACATCCACATAAGTTCTCTCTAGGCATTTCTAGGTCCTCCAATGTGATTCTATAGTCAACTTCCAGTGGTCATCTCATTGAACATAATAGGGTTCTCTATTATCCATGGTTTCAGGTATCTATGGGGGTGGGGGGTCTTGGAAATATCCCCCATGGATATGGAGGTTGACCTGTATAATATCAAGCTTAGTCAAAATCAGTAAATGTACACTCTAGAGCTGAGGAGGAGGAGGAGGAGGGGGAGGAATTTGGGTGGATTTCTGGAGTGGGGGAACCAATGGACTGATCAAACATTTCAATGAAATTGCCATAGACAGGATCTCAGTAGCATAATTTCAGAAACTGAAACTACTTGGAGTATGCCACATTATCTGATGATAACTCACTGGTTGTTGGATTCTTGGATAGAATCCAGATCATTGCTGGTCCCAAACTCCTGTCAGTAACACCTGGTAGACTGTGACACTACTAATAATGTCTGGAATTCTGTGTTGGAGTTACAGGTTTGTAATCTAGAGTTTTTATTTTTTATTATTTTTATTTATTTATTTAGGTATTTATACCCTGCTCTTCAGCCACAAAGGCTATCAGTTGCAGATCCATAACTGCTCCATATTCAGTAATGCTACATAGTCACAATTATGGTACTATTGCCATGATGGTAGATGCCTTCCAAACCCCCCTTAACAGCTAGCAGCTGCATTGAACAAAGGAGATCTGTTCAGCTGGCAATTGGGGAGCAAGAAGAGTAACATTTCCAGCCCCCTCTTGCCAGCCAGTGAGGCTGCAACAATCAGAAATAGGATCCCTGTCACAATTCCTCATTGCATCCTCACTTACTGGTGGCAGGGAGCTGGAAATGTCAATTTATAGGCTCTCAGAGTGGTTTCCAAATTGTTTTAATCAATAGCAATTTACACATCTACACTGCATTAAACGGTTTCCAATGTGTGTTAGCTAATTGCCCCCACAAGCTGGGTACTCATTTTACCAACCTACGAAAGGATGGAAGGCTGAGTGAACCTTGGAGCCCGCTGGAATTGAACTTGCAACGTGGTGGGTTGCAGTACTGGCATTTAACCACTGCACCACCAGGGCTCATCCTTCTTGTGCATCATCATCAGCCGAACAGACCTCCTTGGCTCGACTGCTGGCTCTTAAGGTGAATTTAGGGGGTTGGACCAGAAGATGTTACTTAGTTGCACATTTATAACTAAGTACAGTAGCTGATGTAGAATATCATCATCATCTAAAAAGTGTTTGTTCAAGAGGTATCTAAAGTAGTTGATGGAATGGGTCCAAAATCTTACATTTAGATAACACACTAAATTTGACGGTGCAGTGATCAAGCATGCAACTTTGAATGGTACAACAGACTGGCAAAGAGCTAGAGACACTTCATAGTATACAGGTCGCTCACCCATATCTGTGGAACCAATATCCACATTCAGTTATCCACGGCTGAAAAAGTAGGGACATATACCATAGAGTCATGCTAGAAAATGCCTAGAGGGTGTCCTCTCTAGGAATTGCTAGGTCCTCCAGTGGAACTCTGCGGTATGTTTGTACCAGAAGTCCTTTATTTTAATAGGGTTTGCTATTATCCACAGTTTCACTTATAAATGGTAAGTCCAGAAACATACCCCTTGCAGACACAGGGGGTGGCCTGTAGTTTAGTGCACATGGAAGGAGACAGAAATTTTAAGGTGAAAGAGTGCTGGGAGATTTCCAAGCCAAGGGACTACATGCCTGGGCTATTATGATGGTTTTCAGCTAATTAGTTTTTAGAATTAAATTTTTACTGTTTTATTAATGTTTTTGTAAACCACAGTATGATTGAATGGTAATATAAAGATACTTATAATTAATGTTTTCCCCCTCCTCCCCATGTTTGTCCACTTTTCAGGAGTGCACCAATCCTTGCTGCAACCCACACAATTGCACCCTGAAAGTTGGAGCTGAGTGTGCCCACGGGGACTGTTGTAAGAGCTGCAAGGTAACCCCAGATCCTCTCTCCAGATGATGTTGTAGCTCAGCTAGGAGGTAGTTCATTTCTCTAAGGAGTTACTCAGTAACTAAGTACTTTTCACAACAATTTTGGCCTGTAACAGCCATGGTGGTAATTCAAAATTTTCAATGGAATGAGAGCAGGTTGTCTGACAGTTTGTCATTAATGAATGGGTGTGCTATTGACTCAGGCTGAGCAAGGGGTGTGGTGGAAGAAGCGTCATGTGGATGGCTGCCTCCTGTTGCAGTTCAGACGGTTTGCTTTGAAATTTCTTTTGCTTTTGTTCCATGATTTCCAGGGTGCAATATCTGAATTGGTCACTTGGGGGAATCAAAGAGCAGTTTCCCATATTTTCTAATGGTACAAAAATAACAATAATGGTAACTTGTTAGTAACGAGCAAGTCAGCCAGTTACCTTTCTAGACTGCAGTAACAGTAACATATAAGGACCGATTGGGTGATCAGAGTGATTAATTAACTAATTTCTTTTGAAAAATAATACTCCAAGCTCTGTTTGGCAGCCCAGTTTCCTTCGTGACAGCGAGAGAGTAGTGCAAAGACACACAATTTGAGAGCAACGTTTTTGCTATTCAATCGTGATTAGCACATTTTTCTCTTACATAAAGAGTTGGCTAAATGTGGTGAAGTTATAAGGGCTGCCCAGAGGTTGCCTAGCCAAATCACTTGGTGCCCTTTTCTCTCTTCCTCCACCCCATTTAATCTTTGGCAGTGGTGGTGTGGAATCAAAATTACGTGCCTGAACCATATCGGTAGTCCCAAGTAGAGCAGAACCACTGAGTCAAATGTTGAATGTTAACACCGATGTACATCTCATTGGTTCAGTAGGTCTCTTCTAGTTGGGACCACCAATAGGGTTATGGCTCTAGTCACCTGGGATCTACAGGGAAGGATGAATCACATTTGCAGAGTGTGGGAAAAATTCCTGTTTTGGATTGTATCTCCCAGAATCCCCCAGCCATCACTGCCCCAATCAGTAACCACGCTACTCCCCCCCCGCCACCCCCCCCAATACCGGATGTGTCCAGAAATCACAGTATTGAAAAATGGGCATTTTGGGTATTAAACAGTACAGGAAAACTTGCCCCGTAGGAACTACTTAAAATGCAATTTGCTTCTCCTATGGGCATCCAGAAGAGTCAATTGACCTTTTTTCTTTCACAAGAAAAGGTGTGATCTGGGAAACTTTTCCAAACTCTGTCTTGCAGTGAGTTGGGATGTAAATCTTTCCTGATTCAATTCTCATACACGTGTAGAATTCCCCCCACCCTCAAAGCTTTCTACCTGGTAGCTGAGAATAATAGGGGTTTTGTGCAATCTTGGTATTTTTTTAAAAAAAAATCTTTCAGCACTTTCTGCAGAATATTTCATTTGCACACAAAAAACTCCTTTGCTTGTATATTAATTAATTAATTGTTTGATTGATTAATTTCCTGCCTTACGCCTAATATGGGACCCAAGTGGCTTGCAGTATCAGTTAAGAACCAAAAGTGCAACTAAAACAATATGCAAATAAAATATAACAAAACAATACAATCTAATACAAAAGTTAAAGCAAAAGGTAGCATATTAAATATTAATTTAAGCATTGTTTTGAAAGCATTTAAAAACATGCTTAAAATATAAAGATCAACATTGTATGCAAACATAACTTATTTTTGCACAAAAGCAGTAATGTTTGCTCAGACAAGGTTGCCTTACAACAATGTTTCTTATTGTTCTTTATCCATCTAGACCCCAAGGAGATTACATGTGTAAAAACCTCCTTGGAGATCTTTAAACAGAGGCTGGATGGCCATCTGTCAGGAGTGCTTTGATTGTGTATTCCTGCACGGTAGAATGGGGTTGGACTGGATGGCCTTTGTGGTCTCTTCCAGCTCAGTGATTCTACCTCTGTATCTTTTTTTCTCTCTTTCTGGGATCATTGGTAGCTAAAGACAGCTGGGACGATGTGCCGAGAACCAGCTGGATCCTGTGACCTCCCAGAATACTGCACCGGGGCTTCTCCATATTGCCCCACTAATGTGTATTTGTTGGATGGCTCAGTCTGTTCCTATGGGGAGGCATACTGCAACAACGGCATGTGCATGACCCACCATCAGCAGTGTGTCCAGCTGTGGGGCCCAGGTGAGCAGTCCTCTGTCCCACCATGTCTTTCCTGCATCTTCTCTCCCATGCTGTTTGCATAAGAGCTGTCATATTAAATGCGATTGGTGGCAGGGGGGCGGAAGCTGGGGGAATGCATGAGTCCTGCTCTAGGTGTTGTTGCATTGCAACTCCCATCAGCCCTGGTCAGCCTCATCAATGCTGGCCGATGCTGGGAGTTGCAATCTAGTGACATGTGGCTAGCCAAAGGCTATCTTCTCAAGATAAGACCAGAAACCCATTGAAGCAGAGCCGAGAGAATCCTGCCACATATTCACTAGCAGTGGATGGAAGGATGTCTTCCCTCAGCAACTGGTCCTTGGCATTTATACTTCTGTTTTGGTTGCTACTGCCTTGACTCCCAGATGGCCTTTTAAAGCCTTTTATGCCCATGGAAATCATGACACCAACAGTGGAGGCAGTGAATCCATTGCCTGTACTTCAAGGGAGCTATCCAAGGTGCTGAATCGCTTTTAGGGATAGGGGTCAATCCCCTAGGATAAGTGGGTTAAAGTTTGTGCTAAACTGCAGATAAGATTTAGAATAATGGAACAGAATCATAGAGTTGGAAGAGACCACAAGGGCCATCTAGTCCAACCCCCTGCCCTGCAGGAATACACAATCAAAGGCTTATTGGGATTTATGATCTTATGGTCACTGGAGCCACAATCTGCCACTGGACTCCAATAGAAGCAGCTCTCTTAGGGCAATTGGCTGTCAGGCCATTGTTCCATCTGGCTCAGCATTGTCTACACTGACTGGCAGTGACTGTCTGGTGTTTCAGCTAGCAGGATGCACATTTTAGCCTGTGTTAATAGAAGCATCATTTTCAAGTTGAAGGAAATAGTAGACCCACTATATTCTCCACTGGGCATGCTGCATCCTGAGTACTGCATTCAGTTCTGGATGCCTCACTTTAAGAAGGCTATAGATAAGTTGATGCAGGTTCCAGAGAAAGGCAAGAAAAAATGATAAGAGGTATGGAGAACAAGACATGTGAGGAAAGGTTGAAGTTGCTGAGCATCTTCAGCTTGGTGAAAAGAAGTCTGAGGGGTGACATGATTACACTCTTTAAATACAGAGAGGAGGGTGTGGGATTGTTCACTGCTGCCCCAGAGGGTAGGACCAGGTCTAATGGTTTGAAGTTACAGGAGGGCAGATTTTGATTGAACATTGGAAGGAACGTCTTGACAGTAAGAGTGGTTCAGCAATGCAACCAATTGCCTGGAGAGGTGGTGGGGTCTCTTTCTCTGGACATCTTCTGAAAGAGGCTGGGAAACGTCCTGCTGAGGATGCTCTAGCTGGAGATCCTGCACTGAGAAGGGGGCTGGACTCGATGGCCTATGAAACCCCTTCCAGCTCTAGGATTCAGTGATTTGACCTGGGACCTCCTGCATGCAAAGTGATGGGCTTTACTACTGAGTTGTTTCCCCACAATCTAGCCATGAGTTCTTTAGGCTGTGTGGCTACAGTCTTAGTCTTACTAGTCTATGACCAGCATCCTGTTAGTAACATACACAAGTACAAATCCAACATACACCTGTGCATGTCTTCTTTTGTAGGGGGTTGGGGGGGGGTCATTGCAGAAGTTAGTACAGTTGTCCCTCCGTATCCATGGATTTAAGTATTCACAGCTTGAAAATATTCTTTAAAAAATCCTAATCCAAAAAGCAAACCTTGATTTTGCCATCTTATATAAGGGACACTATTTTGCTATGCCTTTGGATATAATGGGACTTGAGTATTCATGGATTTTGGTATCCATGGTGGGTCCTGGAACCAAACCCCAGCGAATATGAAGGGAAAACTGTATTTTCTTCCTACCTCCACAATGTCCAAAGTTCCTCTAGGACTGGCCATTTTGCTGGGATAGCCTCCCTTCCATGGCCATTGAATAGCTGGTGGAGAGCAGGTGGTATCAGAGAAACATCTGGCTATAGCCAGACACAGAATGATGACATCACCCTCCAATTATATTGTATTCTAGAGGACTGCAGCAGATCTGAGTGAGTGATGTCATAAGCCTGTGTCTGGCTATGGGAAATCTAATTCTGTTTCTTGGTCATATGAGACCGTGAGAGAACTTGAGGGGTTGGGGAGTAGAACCCATAGGGAGAACAAGAGGTAGTCAGAGTTCCCTTTGGGTGATCATGTCTCTTTATTAGAAGACCTCTTTAGTCCAACTCTCTTCTGCTGTCCTTTGCCCCATAGGTGCCTCACCAGCTCCAGATGCATGTTTCCAGGATGTCAACAGGGCTGGAGATATGTACGGCAACTGTGGCAAAGACAAACATGGCCACTATGCCAAGTGTGCATTGAAGTGAGTACTGATGGGTAGCCATCAGGGATTTCACCATTGCATGGGAGGAGGAAAGGATGAACATAATTTTCTCCCTGCTGTGTCAACCAGTCTTGAAAGGGGTTACATTCTGCATGAAAGACTGTGTTTGTAGCCTGGGAGTGTTTCTGGATCCATCACTCCAAATTTCAGCTCAGATAGACGTGGTGGCCAGGAGTGCTTACTACCAGCTTTGGCTATTACGCCAGTGACACCCTTTCCTAGAGTTAGAAGATGGTAGTGCATGCACTGGTAACCTCAAAGCTGGACTTTTGCAATGTGCTGTACATTGGGCTACTTCTGTATCAAGTTCAGAAGCGTCAATTGGTTCAAAACAGGGCCATCAGATTAGTCACTGATATACCCAGGAGTGATCATATTACACCAATATTAAAACCACTCCACTAACTGCCAATTAGTTTCTGATTAAGGTATAAAATGTTGGTTATTACTTTAAAGCCCTACATGGTTTGGGTCCAGGTTACCTACGAGATCACTTTCTCCCATATAATCTGCCCCATACGCTTAGGTCCTCTGGGGAACATTTGCTTTAGTCATCCAGGACTAGGTTGGTAACCGTCACCCAGAGGACTTTTTCTTCAGCCACTCCTAGACTCTGGAATGACCTGCTGGAAGAGATACAACAGCTCAATACATTGTCAGAATTCAAAGTAGCGCTATAGACCAGTCTCTTCTAACAGGCCTATCCAGCTGGTTTTAAATTGTGAATTTTATATTGTGTACTGATTGTTTTAAAATGTCTTAGTCTTACTTGTTTTTTTAACTGATAAGTTTTAACTGATATGTGTTTTAACTAATATTATGTTTATGTGTTGATGTGTTATTCCCTGCCTCAATCCACAGGGAGAGGCGGATAAGAAATAATAATAATAATAATAATAATAATAATAATAATAATAATAATACCACCACCATCTCAGTCCATATGTTCTGTAAGCAGCACTTGACTTGTGGCCCATTGAGGTCCAACTCGCATAGGTCAATCTGGGTGCATAAAGGATGCACCCAGATTGCATCTTCTTGCCACCTCTGTGGCAAGAAGCTGGATGGCATGGCCTTTCAGTCCCCTTTCTAGCTCTGGTTTTTATTGTGTTTTCTAGAGACGCCAAGTGTGGGAAGATCCAGTGCCAGAGCTCAGCTGCAAAGCCCAAAGGGACCAACACCATCTCCATGGATACCACCATCCGGTTTAACGGGCGGGAAATAAAGTGCCGAGGGACCTTGGTTTATGCTACCAATGATGACGAGGGGGACATGTCTGACCCAGGACTAGTGATGACGGGGACCAAGTGCGGAGATGGAATGGTGAGTACACTACAACCCCTGTATCTGTGGGATCTGTGCCTGCGGTTTCACTTGCCTGTGCCCAAAACAATATATGCCCTCTCCAGACATCTTCTAGGTCCTCCAACATGAATCTATGCTATGTTTCCATCAGAAGCTGACCACAGAGTTGTGCTGGAGAACCTAGAAGATGGCTAGAGAGGTGTTCTCTCTAAGCATCTTCTAGGTCCTCCAGCAGAACTTTATGGTATGCTTGGTGCAGAAGTCATTCATTTTAATAGGGTTTGCTATTATCCACAGTTTCTGGAATCCATGGTAAGTCTGGGAACATATCCCCTGTGGATATGGGGGTCATACTGTACTCTACCAAAGCAACCTAAGGAGGGGCAGCCTTGGGTTACTGCTTGGATGGGAGACTGCCAATGAATACCAGGAATTGTAAACTAGAGGACAGAACTGGCAAAACCCACCTCTGAGGATTCCTTCCTCAGAAAACCCTATGAAAGTCATGGGGTCACCATAAGTCGGTGGGTGACTTGAAAGCACATGCGCGCATAATGGCGTAGTGGTTTCAGTGTTGGACTCTGGGAGACCAGGTTTCAAATCTCCATCCAGCCATGGAATCCCACTGGGTGACCTTAGGCAAGTCATACTCTCTCAGCCTCAGAGGAAGGGAATGGAAAACCTCCTTCAAAGAAACCTTGCCCAGAAAGCCCTAAGATGGCTTGCTAAATTTTTAGAGCCTTAAGGCAACTCTAAAGCAGTCAAAATACAGGTAAGCGCTCTCCAAGTCCTAAAGTTAAACAGATGAACTGGGACAGAATTCACCTTTAAGCTCCGTTGTTTAGGGAGTAGACATAATATACATCTATGTGTCTGTTACATCTGCTTACAAAAGAACGCAGTTTCACGTAACAGGTGAACCTGTCCCAGTCCCCTAGCTTTGTCTTCCCTGTATTCAAGATTGTGGAAGTGGAGTTGCTCGTGTGGCACCTTTGCACATGCATTCATTTGAACATTTGGTTGCACTTTGAGTAATGGCTTTGGTTGCACAGCATTGTCATGCAACACTAGGGCTGCTCAAGACAATGTGGAAATTTATGCTATGTGATCCCAGTGTAAGATCTTGGCTTGTTTCCCCACTAAAAGAAGCAGTTTAAAAATGTATTTTGTTACTTTTTCTGAGTCCAAGAACTGCATTGCATATTCAAAGAGTGAAACCCAAAGGAACAAATCCACAGCCCATCTGTGCTTAGTCTGGGAGATGTGGATCAAATCGCTTTACACTGGAATCAACAAAGATTTAATTTGTCAAGAATTCTCAAGTCATTATGGCCCTTCCTGACTTTAAGGAATTCTAATTCCAGGTGTGCAAAGACCAGCAATGTTTGAACGCCTCATTTTTTGAACTGGACAAATGTATCTCCAAATGCCATGGACATGGGGTGAGTAGCCAAGCTAAGATCTTTCCTTGTTTCTGGGATTAGTCTGAACTCCCCTCAGATCTCAGTTTAAAGACATGGATAGTAGTGAGAATGCTATTTCAAGCCACAGGTGCCCAATTTCTCCAATAATATGGAGAAAACATAATATGGACTGCGTTGTGGAACAGACTGCCTCAGGTGGTGATAGACTGTCCCTCATTTGTGGTTTTTAAACAGAGCTTGGATGGCCGTCTGCCAGGCATGCTTTCTCTGTGGATTTTCTGAATTGGCACTGAGCTGAACTATATGAATTTTGAGATCCCTTCCAACTCTACAGTGTTTTTTTTTTTATTTCTCTGATTTCTGGAATGGATTGATGTTATGAAGTTCATATGCAGAAACCACATCTCTTCTTTCAAGATCAGTTCATAAATGACCTTTTCCTGCCATGAGTTGTGTGTGCTACTTGACCAGTCAATGTTTTGCATTCCTTTTGAAATGGAAATAAGGTGATGTACTGAGAATGGAGATGGGCTTTGTTGGGAACAAATGGTTGGGAGAAGGGAGAATGCAGATATTTTGAGGCAACCGATGAATGAGTTGCCCACCAGATTTGCCTGACTGTAAATACTTTTTATTTTACTGCTTTTCCTTTGAGCTTCATTCAAAGCAACAATGTTGTACTGTTCACTCTTTAGATTTGGCCAAGGGTTGGACTAGATGGCCTTTGTTTCTTCCAATTCTATGATTTTACAATTTCTGTTAGTAAAACTTACTGTTTAACCCTGAAGCTCTTGTCTACTGAGTCTAAGAAGGGGTTACATGACATCTTCTGAGGCAAATGCCTTTGGGTTTAAGCACTTACAAAGCTATTTGTGGCAACTCAAGGTGGACGTATGGTATACATTTGCTCATTCTCATCTCCCAGTACTGCCAGTACACTGCCGCTTGCTATGCAGAAATGTCCTCCATGAATAGGTGTTGTATGTCCCTGACACACAGTCCAAAAGTAAGATAAACTCAAGGATGGTTTGAGTAATACTATCTTCCTCAACCTATCCAGTTTGGTGCACAGTTACTAACATTCACATTCTTATAGCCATAAAGTCAATATTTTATGTAGAGGAACTACAGTACATAAAAATTATTTCACGTAATATTTGTTAAAACCAGCAAAAGCAACCACTGAATTAAAACCAGTATGACGGGCATCCTGTTGGTGGCATATGGGCACATATGGTTCCTTTACTCCTGCATATGCCTTTTGGGGGGGCACTGTAGTGGTTGGTATTCCATTCCTTCCTCCATAGAGACCAACCTCCCCCCCATCCCCAGATTTATGGTACAGTCTCTGAAACCCCCTTCTTGTATGGCCATTCTGTGCCTGGTGGAGAGTGAGTGGAATCAGAGGAGCATTTGGCGATGTCCCTGTACCAGATGCAAAATGATTACATCAGTGTGGAGGCCTCCAGAGGAACCTGGCAGATCTCAGCACTGATGTAATAATTTTGCATCTGGTTATGGGACCATCTATCAGGAGTGCTTTGATTGTGTCTTCCTGCATGGTGGGGCTGGACTAGATGGCCCATGTGGTCTCTTCCAACTCTATGGTTCTATGACCTCTTTGAGTCTACCCATTCCTCAAATGGCACAGAATGGCTGGTTGTGGGGGGCTTCAGAGGTTGCATGGTTAATGGTGGTGGTATGTGGCTCGGCACTACACTGACCCATATGGGACTGCCACCTCTTTTGGCTAATCACTAATACAAAGCAACATCCAAGAAATATGTTTGAAAGTTGTGGGTTTTTTTTTAAAGGCAGTGTCCTATCCTCTCTGTCTCCTCTATAAAGTTTACAGTCTAGCATTTAGAGACCTTCACTCATTTCATTCTTACAAGCAAAGACAAATAATTTAAATGTTTTCTCCCTGCTGGACAAGTTAATAAGAGGTCATCACATTTTCCAGTGATTTTCCACATTTCAGGACTTTTTGTGCGTGAAAAGTTTACACAAAAAATTTGGTGTTATAATAAACCAATGCAAGCTGAGTCTCCCTTATCCAGAATTACGAAATACTCCAAAATCCAAAATTGTCCACATGGGTGGCTGAGATAGTGACATCTTTGCTTTCAGATGGTTCAATGAACACAAGCGTTGTTTCCTGCACAGATTTATTAAAAATATTGTGTATAAAGTTACCTCTAGGCTACGTGTATAAGGAGTATATGAAACATAAATGAATTTCATGTTTAGACTTGGGTCTCATCTCCAAGATATCTCATTATGTATATGCAACTATTCCAAAATCTGAAAAAAACCAAAATACAGAATACTTTTGGTCCCAAGCATTTTGGATACGGTATACTCAACCTGTACTGCATTGTTTTGCACAAAACCGAGTCTTTTGTCCAATGTATTTTTGTGATGAAGTCCCCAAATGTGAAAAATCTAGTTTGATCATTTTCTTGATGGTGTAGTTTGATGTAGTGAGACACCCTTTCTTATCAATGATGAGAAAAATCAGTGTGTATTCTACTAGCATCCTGAGCTAAATTGACAGTAGAAGCAAAATTGTTCACAGGTATTCGCTAGTGACATGACTAAGAGCTCTTTGAGTCTGAAATTAATGGCTTTTGAATTCTGCTAACCTACTGTGGATATAGAAACTGGAAGAGAGGCATCTTCAAATGGAAATCACATTGCTGTTAGTGAAAATGTTACATCCATGTTACAAATGTGGAATATAAAGTGGAAGAGATGTGATTTAGGCCTTTACCGGTGAAGTTTTTTTATTTTTATTTATTTATTATTATTATTTTTGTTGGTCCAGGAAATGATTCTAGTTGATCATTGGGTGATTCTGGATGGATGACTCTTATTGCAACTAGTCAAAAGGCATTGTGTATTGAGTTTGTCTTTTCTTCCTTAATGATTGTTTTTAACCTAGTCAGAGAGAAGATTGGGAAAGTGGTGGGAAGACACAGCAGGGTTGCAAATGGCAAATAAAAGGGCTTATTTGGAAGCACCCACACTAAAGGATTGTGTTTGCACCTGAAGGTTTTATTTTCCAGGGTCTGCAGACTGTGTTGTTGTTTTGGTGGTGGTGGTCCAGTAGAACAAAGATGAGGTTCTCCCCTCAAAACCATCTCCAACTCTTGTAGGTTTGCAACAGCAACCGGAATTGCCACTGTGATGCCGGATGGGCTCCCCCATTCTGTGAGAAGCCAGGGCTGGGAGGCAGCGTGGACAGTGGCCCTGTGCAATATGACAGTGAGTTACCCCCCCACCCCCCCCAATACTTGCATTAAACAAGGGGGAGTATGTGTTTCAGGCCTGGGAGTTTTGAGTCCCAATTTGGGGGGGACGGGGGAAAGCAAGATATAAATAAACAAACATAAATCATCATCATCCAGTTGGCCCTCCACATTTGCTGGGGTTATGCACAGGACCCCCGCAATAGTGGAAAAAATGAAGTATCTCTATTTAACTCACACATAAAGTATGATCTGCAAATTCAACCCACTGTGGATGTCTTCAAGGCAGGGGGGTTCCTTTGCAAAGCAGAAGCGGGTGGTTGGTTGGGCTTGCTGCCATCTCCACTGCTGCCCTATGCCATTTTTATAAGGCATTTGCAAGCCTTGCTGCATGTTCATAGCCTCGTGAGGCTTGCAGTCCCTATTAAAAATGGCAGAGGCAGCAGCAGAGCCAGCAGCAAATAATCCGCGAATAATCAAATCCACAAAAGTTAAACCTGCAAATCTAGAAGGTCAACTATAATTTGTTGTTAATGATTAATTGCTGTCCAGTCACCTTCAACCTATGGTGATCCTGTGAATGAGTGACCTCCAAGACACCCTGTGGTCAATTGCCTTGATCAGGCCTTGCAAAGGCAGGATGGTTATTAGCTTCTTGGACTGAATCAATCCACCTGTAATGCAATCACCTTCTTTTCTTACTGACTCACATTTTATCAAGCATTATTGTCTTTCCACTGAGTCATGTTTTCTCATGATATGTCCAAAGTATGTTAGCCTCCGTTTGGTCATTTTGGCTTCCAGGAAATGCTCTGCTTTGAGACCCATGTATTGCTCATTTTGGCAGTCCATGGAATCTGTAGAACTCTTCTCAAGCCTCACATTTCAAATGAAATGAGAATCTAGGCAAGGAATTTTTCCCATCATCTTCTTTAGAAGAAGTCATTGCATGTTCTATTTTCATGCTTCTCTTTCTTAGGCAAAGGTGAAATATGAAATAGTTAAAGTACAGTATAGTATAGTTACAGATAGAAATTCCTTGTACAGGTTTATGCTGACAGAAGGTTGGAGTGATGAAATTGATGGCAATACATAGGGATATAAAATGTCCTGGGCTGGAATAATGGAATGTAGATTCTGTGTGTGCTCCTGCTATGTTTGTGTCATATAAATATGAAGATGAATCGGAAGGTATTTTATTTCACCAATGGATTGACCCACAGCTTTCCTGTAATATTGTTTAACCCAAAAAAAATAATAAAAAAAAATGCTCCAGCAGGCAATATATAGAAACTGTCTGGACAATTAAAAGGGAGCCTAGCTTGATCCCACAGTTCCTAAGTTGTGCCTGCTTCAGATGTAATGCTCCTCTTTCTTGCTCATCTTCCCACAGATCATGAAACCACCCTGATAACACTAGTGGTGGTTTTCATGCTCATCCTAGTTGTTATTGCTGCCGGACTCTATGTTTACTATAGACGGGAGAGCTCCTTCCTCAACAAGTGGGTCAAAGGCTTAAGGAAGAGCCATGAGACATACAGGTGAGTGAGTGGTAGTAGTGGGGAGGGGAGGAGGAAGTCACTGCTGGCTACTCTCCTCATCCCATAGAACTGGAAAGTTGGAGGAGACCAGAAGGGCCATCCAGTCCAACTCCCTGCCATGCAGGAATAACAACCAAAGCATTCCCTACAGATGGCCATCCAGCCTCTGTTTAAAACTCTCCAAATAAAGAAGACTCCACCACACTCCCAGGCAGCGTATTCCACTGTCCAACAGCTCTTACTGTCAGGAAGTTCTTCCTAACGTTTAGGTGGAATCTCTTTTCCTGTAGTTTGAGTCCATTACCCTGTGTCCTAGTCTCTGGATCAGCAGGAAAAAAGCTTGCTCCTTCTTCAATATGGCATTGTTTCAAATATTTAAACTTTAACCTTCTCTTCTTTTACCTAAACATACCCAGCTCCCTAAGCTGTACCTCATAGGGCATGACCTCCAGCCCTTTCACCATTTTGGTCGCCCTCCTCTTTTCCAGGGTTTCTGTGCACTTGCTCTAGCTCAGGGATAGGCAAAGTGCAACTGGTTGGCCACATGTGGTCCATGGGACCGCAAATTATGACCCCTGAAGCCCCCAGACTCTACACCCAGATTTAATTTTTTTGCACCAATTTTGGGGCTAATTTTCAATCAACTTTTATGTAAAACCTACCAAAACCCAACCATTTTCTAAAAGTAGTTGAAAGTTTTGTTGCTGGGCTTGCATGAAAATGATCCAGATGTCAGCTTAAGAATCAAGTTTGGTCAATACACAGCAATCCAAAATGTTTGTTTGGGAGGTGCTCAAAGTAGTTGAAGATGGGTCCCAAACCTTTCCACAGTCTTTATTTTGCCCCATTAGAAAATACACTGAAAGGTGACACTGTGATTAAGCGTGAGGATTTATATAGCATAACAGACAGGCAAAGGCTTGAAGTTATAGTATAGATGCACAGATACAGAGTTCAGCTCTGTATTTACCACCGTTTAACTTTCCTTCCCTACTGGTTTCCCCTTTTTGTATCTCTTAGGAGGAGCGGAACTACACCTCAGAAGGCAAACCAGGGACACTCTAACTCAGCCTTCACACTTCAAGATATTTCCTCTCCCTCCAATAAAGTTGTCAGCAGAAACACCAGCCAGGTAGGCAGGCTCCTAATATAATGATGTGAGCAAAACTCAAGCATTATGGCAAATAGATAGCTGGTTGCCAGGCTGGCTGGAAGTGTGTTGTTTCTGGTTGTCTTCCTCACACACAAGTTTCCCTATGAGAGGAGAGGGATGCTTTCATCTAAGGTGGCACGACCCTCTTCAGTTCAAGGTTGCCAAAGGAGAGGTGCACACATGGAGCAATTTCACATGGCTGTGCATGAGGCATGGTTGCGCATTTACATTGTTCACAGTTGTGCATGGATGCTCACGTGCATTGAACCTCATTGCACCCTTTGGGGCATTCCACATTGTTCAGGGAGATGTGGAAGCATGTTTGGTCGCATAGTGTTCCAGTTTGCTAATAAGGCAGTGGTGTGCAACTTAATCCATAATGCTATGAGTGTAAAGTTATATTCCAGCTCCTCGATATTCCAGCTCCTCCTCCAGACCTCTCACCATTTTGGTTGCCCTCCTCTGGACACATTCCAGTTTGGTGGGGAGCTGGTGTATCCTGGTTGGTGTAGATGAGCCCCTAGAGAGGCTAGATGGATGCCTTGCGTAGAGTTTTTCTGACCAGCAGACTGTGCAGTGGTTATTGCAGAGGAAATGTGTGGTCCTTGTAACCCACCCCAGTAAATGCTCTGATTGACTGGTTCAAAATATCTGAGGAAAAACTTTCCTTTTGGAAGTGGAATGTGCTAGAATCCTCTCTCATACTTTCTCTTCTCTCTCCAGGTGACCAGGGGATTTTCCCCATTGATAGCAAACCCACTCCAAAGTGCCTCCCATCCAGTCAATGTTGTCCCCCCTCTCCGCCCAGTCCTGAGCCCAGCTGTGCCTCCTCAGAAAGACCTCAAACCCTGCAGGCCACCCCCGCGGCCTCTCAACAAGTCCCCCGCTTTTCCTTCCAGAACAACGTTTGGAGCTCAAACCAAACAGCCTCCGCCAAAGAAGCCTCTTCCCAGCAGCCCTGTTCGGACCGCTTTGGTGAGTTTGGCCATTCATTCCCTGTCAGGTCTCAGCCAACTCAAAGGCAGGAGGAAAGCTTCAGAGAAGATGCTTGTGGATGCCCCAAGCCTGAGTTATTTCATTTTATTTATGAAAATATTGATATCCCACTCTGTATCTAAAGATTTCAGGGCACCATGCAATCATATTTATTTGTCTGTTGGTTGGTAAAATTTATTTGCTTGTTTGTTCAGTTGATTTCTCTCAAATGGGAATCAAAGCAGTTTACAAAATAGCTAAAACAATGCAGTGTAATATTTGTGTGCAGAAATATGCTATGCTTTCACTATTCCACCCTCATGCAGAATAGCATCGTTGCACAATACATATGAATGACTTGCTATTTATAAGTGAAACCATGGATAATAGCAAACCCTATTAAAATAAAGGGCTTCTGGTACAAACATACCATGGGGTTGCATTGGAGGATCTAGTTATTCCTAGAGAGGATACCGGAATTCAGAGCTTTAGAGAGCCTAGTGGGCAAGGATTGGCTCTGGTTGGGTCAGCTAACAAATGCTCAGGCAGGCCAATACTGTGGCCTAGATAGAATCATAGAGTTGGAAGAGACCACAAGAGCCATCTAGTCCAACCCCCTGCCATTCAGGAATAAACAATCAAAGCATTCCACCCTCTCTTTAAAAACCTTCAAAGGACGAGACTCCACCACACTCCCAGGCAGTGCATTCCACTGCCAAAAAGTGCTTACTATCAGGACGTTCTTCCTAATGTTTATGTGGAATCTCTTTTCCTGTCATTTGAGTCCATTGCTCTGTGTCACAGTCTCAGGAGCAGCAGAAAACAAGCTTGCTCCATCCTCAGTATGACATCCCTTCAAGTGTTTAAACATGGCTATCGTATCACCTCTTAACCTTCTCTTCCCCAGGCTAAACATGCCCAGCTCCCTATGCCGCTCCTCATAGGGCATGGCTTCCAGACCTCCCACCATTTTGGTTGCCCTCCTCTGGACACGTTTGATCTGGCTTCAAACCACAAAATCCAATGGACTCAATGCTGGTGGTACAAGTCACCAGTTCACAGGATCCTGACCACTGAGAGTTGTTTCAAACTCTGGGGGCACTGCAAGGCTTGCTTGTTGCAATGTGGAAGAGATGGGAGAAATACCATCATGTGGTCTTAGCTGGCATGGTGTGAGTGTTGGACTAGAACATTGTGGGACCAGGGTTCAAATTGCCCCTCAGCCAGGAAAGCCCAGTGGGTGACCATGGCTAGTGACAGTCTTAGCTGTAGGAGAAGGCAATGGCAAATCTTGGAATAGGCCTAGCCAAAAACACCCACCAAAAACGTGTGGCATCATTGTGTCGTAGTTTGAATGTTGGGCTAGGACTCCAGGAGAACGGGTCTGAATCCCCGGCCAGCCATGGAAACCCCCTGGGTGGCCTTTATAAGTCAAACTCTCAGCTTAAGAGAAAGGCAAGAGCAAACCACCTTTAAATAAATCTTGCCAAGAACACCATAGAAGAAGTAGCATGAGATAGTGATTTGAGTGTTGGATTGGAAGTTGGGGGTCTGCTGACACACTGCAGAAATAATGCAGTTTGACACTGCTTTAACTATCATGGCTCCATCCTATGGAATCCTGGGATTTGTAGTTTGTTGTGGCACCAGAGCGATCTGACAGAGAAGGCTAAATATCTCACAAAACTAAAAACCCCAGAATTCCACAGTATTGAGTCATGGCAGTTAAAACAGTATCAAACTGCATTATTTCTGCAGTGTGACAGCAGCTGAGGAGACCATAAAGTTGGCTTGGACTTAAGACAGCCCTATGAATGAGAGGCAGCATGGTTTGAGTGTTGGACGAGGACTCTAGAGACCATGGTTTGAATCCCAGCTCAGCCATGGAAATCCACTGGGTGACCTAGGGCAAGTCACACTCTCTCAGCCTTAAAAGGAAGTCAATGGCAAACCTCCTCAGAATAAATGTTGTGAAGAAAACGTGTGAAGAAATCTTGTGAAGATAGTGTTACCATAAGTCCAAGTTGACTTGAAGTTGCATCACAACGCAACAATTCAAATGTCACCTTGAGCTGGCTTCCAAGTCCTGTGGCCGACGCCCTCTCAATCCCGTTTCCTTCCTTGCTAGGTGGATCCAAAGCTCCGGCCGCCTCGCAGGCCACTGCCAGGGAACCCTCTTTTGGCGAAAGAGCTGCCATCTTCTCAGGGTCAGGCCTTGCTGGTCATGGTGCCTCCCACCAATTCCAAGCCACCGGGTGTTGTCAGTTCCTTGACCCACCTCTCAAAACCACTCAAGTAAGTCTCCGCACATTGAGAGCTTTTCAACGATGGGTGATGGGAGGCAGAGGAGGGAGTGAAGAAGTGGTTGGTGAAGTCTGGAAAAGTTTTTTTTTTTTTTGGACTACAACTCCTAGGGCTTATCTACATAGGCAAAATACCCCAACTTGCCCCCATCTCAGAACCCTGCACACATACGACGCAGGGCATTTGCCCCGTTCTTCTCCCGGGTGGTCTTCACCACCCCAGGGCAGATATAGGGCTCAGGCAGGGGAAGGTGGGGGAGGGCTCAATACAGTTATAAGAAAATACCCAGTTTACTCTGTTACTGCCAACAAACAGTGGATCAGGCCCCCCTGTCCGCAGGAGCCCGTTCCTGTAGGCCAGCCCTCATTCCTGCTGCTCTCCCTGGCTCTCCCAGAAGGCAGAAACGAGTCCCACAGTAGGTGACCAAAGTTAGTCACATGCAGGGGGCCTCCGTCACATGTTGTCGGCATGTGAGCACCCTTCCTGCCTTCTGAGACAGTGAGGAAAATGGCAGTGGATGCAGTGATGGGGCCGGTGTGACCATCAGGACTTCTTCCCATTCCACAGAGTGGGTGGGAGGACAACTGATATGCTGACAGGGAGCCACTATATCCTGACTTGTAGAGATGATCCCCTAGAATCTTCTAGGCAATTAAATGGGCTTTTATAGGAGCTCTAGGTCCTTAAATTATTTTTTCTTAGGCTCTGGTGGCTGGTGCGATGACATCAGTGGGTGGAAACTGGCAAGGCCTGCTGTAGCATCCAGATACTTTAATGTGTGGTCTTTTAGTATTGGGAGGGGGGTTGTGTGTACATGGCATCTTGATAGGGTCTGATTCAGCTATGCTCTTCTTCTGTTCTTGCAAAATTGGATTGTGAATGAAAAAGGCAGAGAAATTGATTGAGAAATCTGCCTTGGCAGAGTTTTGGGCAGGAATGACCTCATCTCATTCAAAGGACTACACTGGCCAGAATGCTTCACCTTCCAGTCGGAGTATTCTCACCCCGGTGCTGGCCCAGATCTCCCCGCCTCCATTACTGTGACAAAACGGGCAGAATTCTGCACACACACACCAGCCTGCATCGACAGGCGCCACTGCTGCTGTCATGCATCTCTCTCTCTGAAGCTGGAAAAGAGGCCCCCAGCATGTGATCAAGGCTGGTCACATGCAGGGGGCCTTGATCACGTCCTGGGGGCCTCCTCCCCAGCTTCAGAGCAACACCAGCAGTGGTGACAATGTCCAGAGATACAGCCCAGCATGCAGGTATGGACCCCTATGTTCCTGAGCCAGACCCATCTGGGTTTTCATGCATGATACAGTTTGAAATGTTTTAAAAGGGTTTACCCCAGCTTTCAACTGGCTTTGCCTCGGATATCGTAAGGACTGTTCAGAGGTGAATCGGGGCAAGAGCCCTGTGTTGTTTGGACTGCAGGGCTCCAAGGTGTTGTGGGGAAGCGGGGGTAAATTGTCCATCCAGACAAGCCCAAAGATTTGGAGAAGTCAACTTATTTTTTACCCCAAACACCCATACCACAGTCAAGCCTCTGGTAGGATTCTACTGACCATATCACTATGTGTGCTCCCCTCACCTTTTAAAGGCATTTCCTGGGCACATACAGATCTCCCTTTTTTCAAAGTGAACCAGTCACTTCCTGTACAGGACTAAAAAGGCAAGAGAAGGGCCCAAATTCCTGAAAATATGACCAAATATCAATTATAATCCTTCCAAAGATGTGGGTCAGGAAGTGTTATTTGCCACTTGCAAAAAATACATTTTCACCCTCCCCCAGAATTTAATTGGGTGGGAGGCAGTCTTTAGGGCAGGGGTTCTCAACCTTTGATTCTCCAGATGTTTTGCACTTCACATCCCAGAATCCCTCATCATGGGCCATGCTGGCTAGTGCTTCTGGGAACTGAAATCCAAAGAAGTTGGAGGACCAGCATTCGAGAACTCTTACTGGGAGACGATGTCATCCCTAACCTCTTGCAGTTAGTTGCCTTAGATCCTGAAATAAAAGATGATTTATTTGCAAATGACCAGAAAATCTAAGCCAAGAAAGAAAGGAAGATGCCTCTTGATAATTTTCATTTACAACTGAATCTTTCAACATTTTCTGAACCACACTTGGAACCAAACCCACAAAATATCTAAATCTGCCTAGAAAGCAAAATATTGGGAGAAACACCAATAAAACACCATTGCTTGCACTTGTGGCAACAACAGATGATCAGCTCTTCTCAAGTCTGTCACAACCTCCCCACACTTATCCTCAGTGTCTGGATGCCATCTGGAAAGCCAGAACATGAAACTTTGAGGATGGAAATTACAAATTCTCCAAAGCTTGAGGTGGCCAGATGACAAGGAAAGCTGGGCAGATCTCTACTATAAATCTGAGAGTAGCAGCATCAAATATCTGAATCCAAATTGGTAACAAACCTCTTTGTTTTATTTTCCCCAACAGACCGGTGCCACCTCAAAGGTAAGTGTCACCTTGTCCCTGCTTCTTTTGCAAAAATCTTGTTACAGTTGTCCCTCCGTATCCACGGATTTTGTATCCATGGATTGAAATATTCACAGCTTGAAAATATTCTTTAAAAAATCATAATCCAAAAAGCAAACCTTGATTTTGCCATCTTATATAAGGGACACCATTTTGCTATGCCACTGCATATAATGGGACTTGAATATTCATGGATTTTGGTATCCACGGGGGGTCCTGGAACCAAACCCCAGCGAATATGAAGGGACAACTGTACTTTTATTAGTTGCACAAAACAACAACAACAACAACAACAAAAAACCCTGTTACTTTTATTTCACTTAGGTTGCTTGTTATGCTGGTTGCTTTTCTGTTATTTTCTGTTACTTTTTTTTTTTTTTTTTTTAGAGGAAAAACCCACTTAGATTTGGTAGTTCACACACTGGTAACCTCAAGGCTGCACTGCCTCTGTACCAAGTTCGGAAACTTCAGTTGGTTGAAAACACAGCAGCAAGCTTGGTCACTGGTCCATCTAGGAATGATCATATCACACCAATATTAAACTGGCTGCCAATTAGTTCCTGGGCAAGGTATCAAGTGTTGGTTGTTACCTTTAAAGCCCTACATGGTTTGGGTCCAGGTTACCTACGGGATTGCCTTCTCCCATATAATCCACCCTGAACACTCTGGTCCTCTGGGGGACATTTAACTCCAGTCAGCCAGGACTAGACTGACACCTGTCACCCGGAAGATGTTTTGTTCAGCCACCCCTCAACTGTGGAATGACCTGCCGGAAGAGATTCAACAGCTGAAGAGTCTGTCTGAATTGATAGCAGCATTAAAGACCAGTCTGTTCTGGCAGGCCTATCCAGATGATTTTTAAATTGTGGATTTTAAATTATGAATTTTAAATAAGGATTAATTGTTTTAATAGGTTTGCTTTTGCGTTTTAAATTGATGTTATGTGTTTTAATAGATGGTATGTGTTTTTAGTGGATGCTATATGTTATAAATCCCGTCTCGATCCATAGGGAAAGGCGGATAGTAATAATAATAATAATAATAATAATTGAATAGCATCAAGTTTGGATAATTGCTGCGCAAATGCTTCTGAAACCAGTTTTTAAAAATATTGTTTGAAAGTGACTAGAAATCATTACACATTACCTTGATAAAGTAGCTCCACTCTTTCTTGTTATGTTACTTTTGAGAGGTAACTTTCCCCCTACCCTTGTTACCCCCAAAGAAACTAGTTGTAAGTAACCATGTTGCTTGTAACATATTACTTTCAGGTTCTATTTGGGGAGCAGGAAATGTATATTCAACTAAACTCCCTACATTGGAGAATGACTTTGGTTTCTTTCATTTAGTATTTCTTTCTGTTTCAGACAACACAATTATAGTGCTTTGATTCCACTTTAACTGCCATGGGCCCATCATCCTGTGGAATCCTGGGGTTTGCAGTTTTGTGAGGCACTAGGGATCTGAAACATGGGTCACCTGTCGCCACCACCTACGACTCCTCGAATGCTTTCATCAGCGCTGTCTATGCACAATCCTAAATATACACTGGACTGACTATGTGACGAATGTTGCTGTCCTTGAGCAAGCAGGGATCACCAGCACTGAGGCCATGATATTGAGAACACAGTTGCATTGGGCAGGGCATATTTCTAGGATGGAGGACCATCGCCTCCCCAAAACAGGACTCTATGGCGAACTCGGCACAGATCAGCGTAAGAGGGGCGCTCCAAAAAAGTGATACACGGACTCCCTGAAACAACACCACAGGCTTGGCCAAATTGATCACCAAAAATGGTCTGCCCTGGCCTCACATTGGGAGGCATGGAGACGCACTATCCACAATGCTGCAGCCTCATTTGAGAACTCAGGCCGAACAAGTCTTGAAGAGAAACGACAACGCAGAAAGAATCACAACCCAAAAACATCACTCAAGGAGACCTTCTGCTGTGCTTTCTGCAACCGGACTTGTTTATCTCGGATTGGCCTTTTTAGTCATTAGTGCGCTTGCAGAAAGCGTGGGATGAGTCCTTCCTGAATCTTCGTTTGTGAAGATAAGCCAGAGAGAGAGAGAGAGCTCTCTGGTTGAGAGTTCTAAAGGCCCCTCTTTAAACTACAAATCCCAGGATGCCATAGGATGGAACTGTGGCAGTTAAAGTGGAATAATAGTGCTGTAATTGTGTAGTGTGAATGGGTCCTTAGAGGCTAGGGACTGAGACAGATTGGTGTGGGTTTTAATAAAACACTATAGCTGAAATCCTACATTACGCTTACGCCCTGTAAATCTGCACTCATGCAGTTAAGTAGAGGTTGCCTATACCACCCCTCTGCTGAATCCTGACTTGTGCAACCAATTACATATTTGCAAATGTGCTTACTGGGTCCACAATCCCAGCGAATCATGTGGTGCGCTGAAAGCACTGATGAGTTGTTATGCACCATCCAAGAATGTGCAGCTGTTAACACTTGCAGAAACTGTGAACTGAATACAGATGACACATCCTGGCCAGAAAACTACAACTGTATGCATAAGGGAACGTGTGTGTGTGTGTGTGTGTGTGTGTGCCTTCAAGTTGCCTGTTGACTTATGGTGATTTTAAAAAACAAACCAACCAGCTTGGCTATGTTTTCTCCTGATGCCTTTCCTCTGACTTCATTGTCGTCTTTCTTTCAGACCAGCCCCAGGCTTGAAGGTCCAGACATCATCCTTCTCCTTTAAGAAATGACAGTGGTGGAAACAAGGGTCCCAACCAACTTCCGCCTGGCTCCTTCCTCCTCATTTGCACTACTGCGGTCAACGCAGGGAAACTTTTGCTACCAAAGACTATCATAATTATAATAATAATAATAATTATTTTTTAAATAGGAACTCTTTCTGCAAATAACGAAGAAGGGGGTGCAGGGGTCATGACCAGGGATGTGGGTACTTCTCTGCCGTTGAAGGGCTGCATAAATTAGGGATGCAGAAAACAGGCCTTCCGGAAGCCATTTTAGGAGGAGAGCGGCCATCTTGCTGATTGTTCCCTATGGCTTTGACCATCAAGGTCTGTTCCTTTTTTAATTCCTAGCTATGGTAGCAGGTTAGCAAGAAGGCAGAGGCCTCAAGCCCCAGACGCTGCCTGAAAGCAGGAGACCTCGATTAGCTACCTCTGTGGTTTTTGCACAAGCTCCGGGGGTGACCTTGTGGAGTCATAATCGACTTGGACAGGTTTCTGAAGCATACAGGGGCATGGGGCAGAGTGGCCTTCCCTAACCTGGTGTCTTCCAGGCACATTGGACTACAGTTCCCATAACCCTCCCTGCCAGCATGGCTAGGGAGGATGAGAGTTGTAGTCCAGGATATTTGCAGGGCTCTAGATTGGGAGCTTCTAATCTTACTGTATGTAAATGCTAAGGTTCAAAAGGGAAAGGAGATATTGCATGGAGTCACCGGTCCCAGACTAAGAAAGAAAGAAAGAAAGAAAGAAAGAAAGAAAGAAAGAAAGAAGCCCCCACTGAACATGATCAAGTGCTCTCCCTCTCCAGCCAATAACTTCCATGATTGTTGCATATCCTGGACCCATGGGAGTTTCTGAGCCTGAGAATGCAACCTTTGGACAGATCTGAGCCCCATCTCCCTTTGAGAAGCACTGAGGAGTTATGGGCAGAAGCTGCTACTCCAGGGACAAACAATGAAACAGATTTTTTTTGTTTGCTTGCTTGTCTGGCTGCTTTGCTGAAAGAGTATTCCCTCTCTGGCCTTGTTCTTCGGTTGCCAATTCATCTGTGACACCTTGTGACTCCTGCAAAATCCACGTTTGCTAAACTGCCAAAAGAGCTTGCTTGGTACAGCCTGGTTTTTCACTGCTCAGGGCTGGGATTTCAAAAACTCAGGCCCTAGAGTGCTCAAGGTTACAAATTCTTTATGTTTCTAGCCCTCATGGTACTGTAGGAAGCCCTTGGATCCTTTGATCAGGTTTGAATTGCTCTCTTGGAACAGCAGTTATTTTGTGGGGAGATGATGGGGCAGTGGAGTGATGTACAGTCCAAGAAATACTCTCTAGTTCCGGATCCAAAACTTGCAGTCTTCCATGTGGGTCTGTGAGCAGATTGTAAGCCAGGCTTGACTTGGAGAAGAATCAGGATGGCAGGATGGAATCATAGCAAATGTTGCTCATGGTCAAAGGAGTGGGACTGGCCACAGCTCATTCTACCTCCATAAAGGGTGCTCTTTTCCCTAGCTGGGAAACGGGCACCCTTCCTTTCTCCCATTCCCTTAGATCATGGGTGGGGGTCATTTGGCCCTCTGGATACTCTCAGACTGCAACTCCCAGCAACCCCTTATCCAGCGCTGCCAATGGGGGAGAATGCTGGGAATTGCAGTCCAACATCACCTTGAGGTGGTAAATCCCACCCTGCAGTAGGCTGTGCTGGAAAATACCAGGTTGTTATTTTCCTTTTAAACCCATCTTTTGGATTTGATTTTGAAAGTGAAACAGGGCTATGCAGAGATGTTTAAACTTGCATAAAGCCTTGTCCTAAAAATGTGTGTTTGGGGGAGTTGTGCATCCTTGCTGAAGAGGTTACTTGCCACAGTCCTCTAGGAAACTGTGAAAGCTTCAGAGCCTTTTATTCATCTTTGTAGCCCCAGGTGAGTTCTACTTTATTCAGAGAAGCCAACCGGCTGCCGCCTTGGATCGGGGCTCCCAGGATGGTGATGATTCTAGATCCTCCTCATGTGTTGAGCTCATGCAGGCTAGAAGCTGCGATGTTCCTGCTATGCACCTTGCTGCCATATGTGTGTGCCTTCAAAATGAAGATTTTCGAAAACCCTCAGTGCCCCTTCTGAAGGATAATGAAGGAATAAAGTTTTTCTTATTTAAATACAGATTGAGATTTATTTATTTTTTAAAAAAATACTGATTATTTCATTTATGTGCAAGAATCACACGATGATGTTGATGTTGTATGCCTTCAAGTCATTTCTGACTTATGGTGACACAAAGGTGAATCTTTCATGGGATTTTCTTGGCTAGATTGGTTCAGAGGGGCTTTGCCATGGCCTTCCTCTGAGAGAATGTGACTTGCTCAAGGCCACTGGGTGGGATTCCATGGTTGAATGGAGATTTGAACCCTGGTCTCCCAGAGGAGTTCTAGTCCAACACACAAACCACTATACCATGCTGGCTCCCAACGTGACCCAATCTTATGGTTTTGGTGGCAAGATGTATTGAGAGAAGGTTTACATTGTCATGCCATGAGAATGAGTGTGACTTAGTCAAGGTTACCCATTGGGTTTTATTGTTTTCATAGAATCATAGAGTTGGAGTTTTATTTATTATCATTCATTTATTTCATTTGTATGCCCATCTTTCTCCCAAGGTGGGTTTCCACAGCTGAGCAGGGATTCAAACCCTGGACTCCCATGATTCCTAGTCCAACACTCAAACCACTACACTACACCAACTCTACGAGTGTTATGTACTTAGTACATAAATATTGCTCCCCTTGTTTCGGAATATCTAATGAGTGGATTTTTCATTCATTATATATGCGAAATAGAATAGAATAATAGAATAGACTCATAGAACCACAGAGTTGGAAGAGACCACAAGGGCCATCTAGTCCAATCAAAGCCCTCCCAACAGATGGCCATCCAGCCTCTGTTTGAAAACCTCCAAAGAAGGAGACCACCACACTCCCAGGCAGCAGCAGAACAGCTCTTACTGTCAGGAGGTTCTTCCTAATATTTAGGTGGAATCTCTTTTCCTGGAGTTTGAGTCCATTGCTCCATGTCCTAGTCTCTGGAGCCACAGAAAACAAGCTGGCTCCAATAAACATGTTGAGTTTTCCTTATCCAAAGTGCTTGGAACCAGAGGTGTTTTCAATTTTTGATTTTGGAATATTTGCAAATACCTCATGAGATATCTTAGAGATGGAACCCAAGTCTAAACATGAAATTTATATTTCACATACACCTTATCCACATAGCCTGGAGGCCATTTTTACACAATATTTTAAATAAATCTGTCCATGGAACAAATTCTGTGTACATTGAAGCATCAGAAATTGGAGGAGCTGATCTCAGCCATCCACGTGGACAATTTTGGATTTTGGAGTATTTTGGATCTCTGAATAGGGATACTTGTATTAAAATGCCTGAGAAAGAAAAGAAATGAATGGTGACATGTAAGCTGCTCTTTTAGTGAGTTATACCTTGCAGCCATAGAATTAATTTAAATTTCTTCCCCCCCACCCAGAACATAGAAGATTAAAAACTTGACATGTATATTGAGTACACCTGCGCTATGTCATTATAGTGCTGTGATTCTATTTGGCTCCATCCTAGAGAATTCTGGGATTTGTAGTTTGGGGAGAGACTTAGTAGAATTTTCTGCTAGAGAGGTGTAGTGCAGTCCCCTGAACAAAATGACAAAAGGGCTCTAACCCGTGAATTTTCCATCCTTTGCAGAACTACAGGCTGTAGCCTGCCTTAAAAGGTAGGTTACTGGAGTCACATTCGGTCATTAATGATCATAAACGTGAGTCCCGAAAGTTACAAGATTGTAAATCCAGTTTACAATCTCATAAATATTGAACAGGATACCAGTTTATATGTCTCTTCCTGCTTTGATGTAAAACCAAACATAGTCTTGGAAATCAATCTGATCTCTTTTCATAGAAACATTATGTATCCCTTTCAAACTGTAATGATTGAAATGGGATTGCACTTAATGGTACCTTATTTAGCATTGCAAAATCTCAAAGATGTATGTTTATTCTGCATCTGCCCTGTTTTACCCCAAGGATGGCAAAAGTCTTTTTGCCAGGACCCAGGGGTAATCTCAATGGGGCTGTGCGTCAACCAGTGGGAAGAGCTAAAGCCAAAAATGGGTTTAGAAGCCTTTCCATCTCCCCCCACCCCATACTTTGTCTCCCTCCCTCTCATTTCCTTCCCACCCAGCAGGGTCAGATCAGTCTTGCCAGAGGCCTGAAACAGAGATTGAGAAAGTTACTTCCTTTGGAGTACAATTAAACAAAAGAGTGATACCTTTGTTGGCCAACCATAATGCACAAAACATATCACGCAAGCTTTCGAAGCACCACTGGCTTCTTCATCAGGCAAAAGGAGTTCAAAAAAATAATAATAGCAGGAGACAAAAAGAAAAGTGACAGCGTTGGAGATATAGGCCTACAGTTTGTATCAGATGTTGTTTCTGCTGTTCAGTTGGTCTGGAAGGATCTCAATGCGGGCAGAGGCCATTCCCCTCTTGGCCATGTGGGGACTGAGACAACAGACAGTAAAATTTAAACACCGTTAGCAGCAGTAAATTTGTACTCCTTTGGAATAGAAACTCTAGAATTTTGCAGCCTACATGGCTGATGGTTGTGCTGAAAATGGCTTCATGTGAAATTAGAAGAGGATTCTAGGAGCTCTAGTTTCCACACCAAAGGAACTTCTCCAAACTATGATCACATGCAGACTATAGACCCTGGGCTGGTGTTTGTTGATCCCCCAGACATTTTTACACTACAATCTAGAAATGGAAAGAATGTTTGAAAATATTCCCAAAATTGTCAAAAATAAATAATTGTTTCATAAGTGTTGAGATACCCTGACAAGAAGAATCCCAGAATAATGAGAATCTTCACCCTTTGGGACTTATTCTGTGTAAAATTCATGCACTGTTGTTTTTGCTCAGAAAAAAAGCATTTTCTGCAATGGGATTTCTTGCTCAGAAAATGGTATTTCCTGTGCAAAAAAAAAAAAAAAAAAAAAATTCTGTGCAAAATAACCATGTGTGAATTTTGCGTTGAATAAGTCCCAAATTGCAAATAGGCTTTGAAAACAGCAATCCTTCAAAGGCTTTCTTTCAGTTGGAAGAAAATTAGTAAAATTACTCGTTGCTTTCTTTGAGAAAAGAGTTAGTGAAGAATTACTTCCCTACTGTGCTCTCATCTTAACTGCTATGGCTCCATCCCATGGATTCCTGGGTTTTGCAGTTTAGGGGAGGGGTGTTTAGAATTCTCAACCAGAGAGCTCTAGTTCTTCTCCAGACTACAAACCCCCAGATTTGATAGGTTGCAGCCAGGGCAATTGATGTAGAATCATAAAAATGATTCATAAAAGTGGAAATAAATAAAAAAAAAGAATAATAAAAGTGGGATTGCTGTAATTGCATAATGTGAAAGGGCTCCTCCGCTTTGCCCAAACAACCCATGCGCTTCTACTTTGAATTTCAAAGCCCCATAATTTAATGTAACATTCCATCAATCAAGGTAATTCTGTCCTTTTCTAGCAGTTCACATTGGTGTGATTGGGATGTGTTGCTAAGCACAGATTTGTCAGGAAACTGTGAAATAGGAGCTTGAAGCAGATGGGGGGAAATGGTGAAGGAAGGGGTGATTAATTCCTACTTCTTTTATTTTACTTATGTAAATGTGAAATCTCCCATTTTTCTCCCAATATGGAACCCATTATAAAGAAGAAGGCCAGAAGATGGGGCTAGATGAGTGGTCAGGAGAAAAGAAAAGCTAAAGCATTTGACAAAGGCGGTGATAAATGGTTGCTGCTTGAAGTTCAGATTTAGGTTTTTAGGAATTAAGATGGTAGCCAAGGCATGTAGTTTGAACAAGGTGAATATGACAGCATTGTACTTTTATGGTAGCGTTTGAGGTTGGGAAATGGCAGTGATGCTCTTTACAAATTAACCAGGAAGTTTCTTCAATGAGATCAGCAATTGGAACAAACTGATTCATGGTGGGGTAAGTTTCATGATTGTCCTCAGGTCATAAAGGGGTAGTAACCGATTTCAAACAAATAGACTAAACAAGAAGGGAGGAGGAGAAGAATTCAACAGCCAGGATGTGTACAACTCTGGGAGATCCATGACTTAAAACATGGAAAACAAGTTCAGAATATGTGGGTAAAGATTAAAAGGGCGGGAAACAACAGTGACATCACTGAGGGGGACCTACTACAGTGTGACCTCTGTATCCACCAGGGATATGATTCTAGACTTACAGAGGACAGTGAAAACTGTAGATAGAAGCAAACCCTATATTTCTGGTGGAAGCATGCCATAGACTTGCACTGGAGGACCTCCAAATGACTAGAGAGGTGTTCTTCTGGTGGAAGTTGACCACAGAATGACACTGGAGGGCCTCCAAATGCCTAGAGATTCTATGATTCTACTCTTTCTGCATGGGTACCACGTTTTCCTTCCATTTCTGTACATACAACAATCTCATTGCAGTTATCATATATTGCAAAATGCTTCCATTTTTCTTTTCCACATGTTCATCCCAAAGTCCCAATAAACAAAGTTCTGGCTTCATTTTAATCTTCCTCTTCAAAATAAAGGTCTTCAGCATAAACATTCTGATGGTTAAGAGCTGTTGAACAGTGGAATGCACTGCCTCGGAGTGTGGTGGAGTCTCCTTCTTTGGAGGTCTTTAAACAGAAGCTGGATGGCCAGCTGTCGGGAATGCTTTGATTGTTTATTCCTGCATGGCAGAATGGGGTTGGACTGGATGGCCCTTGTGGTCTCTTCCAACTCTATGGTTCTATGATTTTATCTTCCATCAAAGTACAAATTTTAGTCCAAAAATGCTTTGTCACCAGTGCACCACATAGGATAACAAGACCCTTCTTTCTCACTCATATTTCCAACATTCCTTGGAAGAACTCTTATGCATTTTAGAAATCTTTTTCAGTGGGGTTCAGTACTATCTGTATATCCTATTATATTTTTTTCTTTAAGATAATAATACAATGTAAGTTTCAGTCCTTCGTTCCACATCTTTTCCCACTGTGCCATTGGTACGGTGTGTCCTATATTTTGAGCCCATTTGACCATATGCTCTTTTTACCTGTTCATCTTCCATTTCCATTTCCAACAGTAATTTATACATTTTTGTCACTAAATGCTCCTTAGTATACTTTCATTTGGTATTCAGGTAGAACACAAACTTGTTTGTTGCTCCTTCCCGATTATCAACCCAGCTTGATTTGGACTGTGACTGTCCCTTACGGCTATTTTGGAAACCTGTCAGCAGTACCCCAAAGACATGACCTAACTGACGGTGCCTTGTCCCAAAATGCCATTTGAAGATCAATGCAACAGGGGATGGATGGATGAAGTGGCAGGACAGGGTGTCTTCCTGCCACTTGGATACACAATGGCCACCAGGTGGCATTAGAGGTCCACTAGACAGCCACGGGTCCAAAATAAGCCCTGAAACACAGTAACTTCTTCCCCTTAAAAGCCTTTGCCAGCCTTCCTGGGGATTCTGTTCCTTTGTGTGTGGATTTCCACCCTTTTCATCTCTAAATCCTATTTAGACAGTCTTTGTCATGAAACACATCGAACATCCCCAGTGGGTGCCACAGACTGAAGTCGTCTCCAGTCAATTTTCTCCTCACTACAAAGCCAGCGGGAGAGGGGATGATGAGGCTCAGAAAAGGCTGGGGAAAAGCTGTCCTCCCCCTTCCAGATGTACCATCAGAGACTTTGACATTGGTGGAGTCATGACACAGTAGTCTCCAGTGACTCCCATGTTGACGCACTGTTGAATCCACTCCGGGTTGTAGCTTAAACTTGAAAGGAGAGGTTCAAGGTGCCACCAAACCTACTTGGGGGATAGGGTCCAACAGCTTGGAGAGCGCCTTTCAAGTTCTGACTAAAACCTGGAGTGGCTTCACACACACACCGGATATGAGACCCACCAGACACTAGGGGCTGTGAAATAGCACCAGAACCAGCTGTTGTTGGGTTTTTCTGAGATCCAACAAATTCATTGGTCTAAATCCTCTAGTTCTGACTAGAGCAGAGACTGGAATCGGTGGAGTTTATCTATGTACACTTGGCCCTCTAAGAAGATGTAATGTTAATCCAGTTCGCTTTGAGTGCAAACTTTACAGGACCTGTCCAATGTGCCGAACCCAATGGCCCGAATTGGTTCAGCCCCTTGGACTGGTTCTTTAAATTTGAACTAAAAGCCAAAGCAGATTCACCACCCTACTGACATGGATGCCAGCCATGGCCACCATACTGAGGACTCACCTACATGGTTCAGAATATGCTGGCTCCCTACCAGTGTATTCTGGCCCCGGATCAGGCCCATTGCCTTCTGTTACCTGCATGAAAATGAGATGGGGTCTGCACAGACATGCCAGCCTGTCTTTGCATCTGCTGCTGCTGTCTGCGTCACACTCTCCAAAGCCAGGAAGCTGGCTCACAGCACATGAGCAAGGCTGCCTGCATGTGACCGGCCTTGGTCACATGCTGTGGGACTACTTCCTGGCTTTGGACAGCATGATGTGGACGGCAGCTGCAGAGATAGGCTGGCATGCCGGTATGTTCTCCTGCGGTCCTGAGGTGCCTGATCCATTTTTATTCAAATGAGGCATCAATAGGATATAGCACCTAGATTGAGGGAAGTAATAGTGCTACTCTATTCTACTTTGGTCAGACCTCACTTGGAATAAATACTGTGTCCAGTTCTGGGCACCACAATTCAGGAAGGATGATGACAAGCTGGAATGTGTCCAGAGGAGGGTGACCAAAATGGTGGGAGGTCTGGGAGCCATGCCCTATGAATAGCGACTTAGGGAGCTGGGTATGTTTAGCCTGGAGAAGAGAAGGTGAAGAGGGGACATGATAGCTATGTTTAAATATCTGAAGGGACGTCATACTGAGGATGGAGCAAGCTTGTTTTCTGCTGTTTCAGAGACTAGGGCACAAACTACAGGAAAAGAGATTCCAGCTAAAGATCTTCCTGAGAGTAAGAGCTGTTTGACAGTGGAATACACTGCCTGGGAGTGTGATGTAGTCTCCTTCTTTGGAGGTCTTTAAACAGAGACTGGATGACCATCCATCGGGAATGCTTTGATGGTGTATTCCTACTGGGCAGGGGTTTGGACTAGATGGCCCTTGTGTTCTCTTCCAACTCTATGATTCTATGATTCTAAGAGGCAGTTTCCCCTGGGTGTTAAAATATAACAGCTTAATGGGTTTTACCCCATCTTCCCTCTGTCTTTTTCTTGGGCATTGTCTGGACTGCCTGGGGGCCAAAACAGGCAAAAGCCCTGTGTTGTTTGGACTGCAGGGCTCTAAGAAAATGGGCAAGACTGGGTAAACAGCCTATCTAGACAAGCCCTAGGTTTATGCTAGGTCTAGATGACCAACGGGACTACACAGTGCTAAATTGCCTTTCTTCCTTCATGTTCTTTTCCCTCTAGTTTCCTCTCCTCACTCTCCTCCATCTTGTGCCTTGACAAACAAGAGCCGGCTGATAAACACAAGCTCCTGCTGAGCTTCCTCAAGAGTTTCCATTACAAGCGATTTGCATGTTGCTGCACAGACAAGTTTTGTTTATTAATCAGTGCTTAAGCAATTAAGTAATTACCATAAACACAGTTGCCAAAAGGCCCCCCTTCCATTGTTCACCTTCTGGTTTGATCTTGGTGGTTTGCTTTGGTTGCAGTGCTACAAAATATATATATAAAAAACAGCTCTCCCTCCTACTCACAGCCCAGCAGCGAGCCAGCAAAAGTTTCTGGAATGTACAGCTGTACTTGGAGGGTGGTTGGAGGACAACCTTGTTGAGTCTCGATTCCATTGCAACTTGGGATGCAAATATGGCAGAATGGCAAGCTCTCCTCCCTCATCCTTGTCTCCCATCTCCAATGGTTAAAGACCTTCAAAGAAGAAGAATCTACCCCCTCCCCCCACACCATCTATTCCACTGTTGAACAACTCTTAGGACTTTATCAGATGGACTAAATATGGTGTCATAATGATGCCACATAAATGTGAAAGGGCGCACACATCAGACGATGTCGCCTTTCGCATTTATGTACTGGCCAAAACCTGTTCTATTTTATTGATGGCTGAAGCTGTCAGTAGATCCCCCGTGGTGCTTTAGTGCTGGCGTTGCCAGTGTGCAAAACCTTGCGCCACTGTACTCACGTGAATGCAGCATGAATGGCCAGTCTGGCGCGAACAGTTCCAGGTGAGATTGTGATATCCAGGTAAGTGACACACTTTTTATATCCTCCTCGGGTTACTTGTAAGTATTTAAGTTAGCATATGTGCTTTAAAAAGCTTTTTCTGTTTTTTTTTTTTTAATTCCTGCGCAAACATCTTCCTGTGAGAATCCACAGAATTTTGAACAAGAAAGTGAACGGAGCTCAATTCACTTCCTCTTTCATTACCAGGAAGCCTTTGCCAGGAAAGCCAGGTAAGTGCAGCATGGGGAGTTCTTTTGCTGGCATAAAACTGGCAAAGTTATGCTGGTAAAAGAATAGACTTTTTGGGGGTGGTCTGAGAAAGTCCTTACTCTCAGGAAGTTCTTTATAATGTATGGTGGAATCTCTTTTCCTGTATAGCCCCCCCCCAATTTATGCAGGGGATACATTCCCAGATTTACTGCAGATACATGAAATTACGTATAATAGTGAACCGCCATAGAAATCATAGAATTGTGCTGGAGGACCTAGAAAATGCCTAGAGATGATGCCTCTCTAGGCATCTGGTATGACTCTATGGTCAACTTCTGGCAGAAGTTGACCAGAGACTCACACTGGAGGGCCTCCCAATGCCTAGAGAGACCACCTCCAGCATGACCCTATGGTCCTCCAGATGCCTGGAGAGAATTTTCCCCCAACTGTCGGTAAGTGAAACCATGGGTACTGATCCCGTGTAAACAGGGTGGTTGGGTGGGGTGACTCACAATTTGAATCCATTAGTTTGTGTTCAAGTCCATGGGGCAGCAGAAAACAAACTGGTCCCATCTTCTCAATGCCATCCCTTCAAATGTTTAAAGATGACTATCATGGCACCTCTCTGTCATCTCTTCTCCAAGCTAAACAGACCAAGGACATTCCTTACAGGACTTGGTTTCCAACCAAGATGAAAATTTGACAGCCAGGTGGCAGAGAATGGTGGGATCAAGGCAGAGCCCAATGCTGGGTGGTGGAGGCAGAGGATAGGCTGCCTGATTGGTCAAGGGAAGAGCCTGACTCTTCCTTGTTTTGGAATTTGATGGATGTGTGTCCTGAGTGAATGGCTGCAGCTCTTTGGTCAATGAAGAATTAATCCACACCATGATTCTGTCTGGTTCCTGTCCTGAGATTGTGATTCTCCTGGTGTCCCCGACTCTGAGAAACAGGCAGAAACAATGCTGAGTAAATCCTTGAGGTTGGATCAGACCCCATGGGATGCAAGAGGCCATACTGCCATGCTGGTCTGTCTCTGCAGCCACCGCTGCCATCAATGTCTCACTCTCCGAAGCCAGGAAGCAGGCCTGAAACATGTGACCAAGGCTTGATTACATGCTGCAGTCCTCCTACCTGGCTTCGAAGGGTGCGATGTGGATTGAAGCAGGGACAGCAGCAAAGGTGGGCTGGCATGTCCATGAAGACTCCATCTCATTTCATGCAGGTAACAGAGGAGCAATGGACCTGATCAAGGCCCAGAATACGCTGGCGAGATGAGGCCTAGAACATGAAACCCCCATCTTTGGAGGCTTTTAAACAGAGGCTGGATGGCCATCTGTCAGGAATGCTTTGATTGTGTGTTCCTGCATGGCAAGCAGTGGACTGGATGGCCCTTGTGGACTCTTCCAACTCTTTGATTCTATGAACTTCTTGACTGTAAGAACTGTTTGGCAGAGGAATAGACTGCTTCAGAGCATGGTAGATGCTCCTTCTTCAAGGTCTTTAAACAGAGGCTGTATGGACATCTTTCAGGAAGGCTTTAGCTGTGGATTCCTGCATGGGATGGGAATGGACTAGATGGTAATTGTCGCCCCTTCCAACTCTAAGCTTCTATGATTCTGTGTACATTCCCCAAATGCTTTATTAGAACTGCCGTCTTAGTAGTTCCCACCCAATCCTTTTCATCCTGCTCGTTTGCCCAATAACTGTCAACCTTTTCTGAGAACTGTTTTATGCTGCTTCTTTGGGAAGCAGATATTCAAAATCCGGCACATAAATGGAAATAATAAAAATGACTTAACCTTCATGGGCTTGCTAATCCTTTTTTAAAAAGCTGTTTAATAAGTTAATGATGCCCATCACAGTTTCAACACAGGACTTGTAGCTCTGCAGCAGAATACTGACGTTGCAGGCAGAAGCTCTAGGTGTTCATCTTTTTGGCTGCAGCAGGCTGAAAGGAGTGTGGCCTATCAGAAGGTGTTAGACTCCAGTTCCCAGCAATCCTTGTCATCCTAGCCCATGGTGGGAGCTCTAGTTCAAAAGCATCTGGAAGGCACACATTGCTTTGTTGTCAAGTCAGTTTCAATCTATGGCAACCCTATTAATTAGAAACCTCCAAGAGCACCTGCTCTTATTAGACTTAATCAGGTCTTGCAAATCCAGGGCTGTGTCTTCCTTGTCAATATCCTTATCAAGAACGATATTGTCAAGAAAGATATGGACAAGCTGGAACGTGTCCAGAGTAGGGTGAACAAAGTGGTGGGAGGTCTGGAAGCCATGCCCTATGAGGAGTGGCTTAGGTGCTGGGTATGTTTAGCCTAGAGAAGAGAAGGTGAAGAGGAGATATGATAGCCATGTTTAAATATTTGTAAGGATGTTGTACTGAGGATGGAGCAAGCTTGTTTTCTGCTGCTCCAGAGACTAGGACATGGAGCAATGCACTCAAACTCCAGGGAAAGAAATTCCATTAAGAAGAACTTCCTGACAGTTAGAGTTGTTTGGTAGTGGAATGTACTGCCTCATAGTGTGGTGGAGTCCCCTTCTTTGGATGTATTTGGACAGGAGCTGGATGGCCATGGCCATCTGTCAGGAATGCTTTGATTGGGTATTCCTGCATGGCAGTGGGTTGGAGTAGATGGCCCCTGTGGTCTCTTCCAAATCTATGATTCTATGATTGAGTTGCTCCATCTGAAAAGTGGTCTCCTCTTTTCCTACTCTGTTCAACACTGCTGGAGATAGTTGTCTTTTCAAACAAATCACATGGTCTCATGAACTGTCCAAAGTATGATGGCCTCATTTGAGCCATTTTGGCTTGAAGGGAGAGTTCAGGCTTGATTTCATAGAATCATAGAATCATAGAATTGCAGAGCTGGGAGAGACCACGAGGGCCATCCAGTCCAACCCCTTGCCACGCAGGAAATCTTGATCAAAGCATCCCCAACAGATGGCAATCCAGCCTCTGTTTAAAGATCTCCAAGGAAGGAGACCCCACCACGCTCCGAGGGATTGCGTTCCACTGCCGAACAGCTCTTACTGTCAAAAAGTTCCTCCTAATGTTGAAGTGGAATCTCTGTTCCTGGAGCTTGCATCCATTGCTCCGTGTTCCAGTCTCTCGAGCAGCAGAAAACAAGCTTGCTCCATCCTCAACATGACACCCCTTCAAATACTTAAACAGGGCTATCATATCACCTCTTAACCGTCTTTTTTCCAGGCTAAACATACCCAGCTCCCTAAGTCTCTCCTCATAAGTCATGGTTTCCAGACCTTTCACCATTTTAGTCGCCCTCCTCTGGACACGCTCCAATTTGTCCATATCCTTTTTGAATTGTGGTGCCCAGAACTGGACACAGTATTCTAGGTGAGGTCTGACCAAGGCAGAATAGAGCGGCACTATTACTTCCCTTGATCTGGACACTATACTTCTATTGATACAGCCCAAAATTTGTTCTAGCATAGCCCCCAACATTTCACAGATGAAAAGCAGGACCTGTGTGGCTAAGCAATGGAAAATTGTGGTCAAAAGGGGTCTGGCCAGGCAATAAGAGGGCAAAAGTTATTAATAAGGAGAAACACAAAAACTATTATTTTAAGGACAAGAACCCTGGAATTTATATACTGCATTTAGGAAAGCCTGGGGGGGAAAAAGTGAGCAGGTCAAACCCCTTATCCATGGATTCAGCACCCATGGTTTCACTTATCCTTGACAAAAAAAAATGTTATATCTAGGCATTTCTAGGTCCTTCAACATGATTTTATGGTCAATGTCTGGTGTTTGTCTGATTGAAAATAATACAGTTCCCTATTATCCATGGTTTCAGGTATCCATGGGAGGTCTTAGAATGTATCCCCCAAAGATATGGAGGTTGACCTGTACTAGGAAGGACAAAACTCTGTCCTTTTTCTCCTCTCCTCTCCCTCCTGCTGAGTTAATTGGGGCAAATTATTTTGTCATACTGAGGGTGGAGCAAGCTTGTTTTCTGCTGCTCCAGAGACTAGGACATGGAGCAATGGGTTCAAACTCCAGGAAAAGAGATTCCACCTAAACATTAGGAAGAACTTCCTGACAGTAAGAGCTGTTTGGAAGTGGGATACACTACTGCCTCACAGTGTGGTGAAGTCTCCTACTTTGGAGGTTTTTAAGCAGAGGCTGGATGGTCATCTGTTGGGAATGATTTGATTGTGTATTCCTGCATGGCAGGGCATTGAACTGGATGGCCCTTGTGGTCTCTTCCAACTCTATGATTCTATGATTCTATTTTTGCACTAGGAATTCTGCTGGTGTTAGTTGAAGAAAGCTGAGGATGAAGGATGAAAGAGGAAGGAATAGGAGAAACTGGGACGTTTTAAAAGCAGCTGTGAAAATGGGATACCAGAGGATTAACTGGGGTCTTCCTTGCTTCTTATTCCTCATATTTTGGTGGACTAACTTTCCTTGTCATCTGAATCCCTTCCACCCTAGGATTCCAGCCCTTGTTGTCATGCCTCTTGCTCTGTTCTGCTGTGGCAATTGCTTTTGCTTTTCTGACTGTTTCATATTTGCTTCTTCTGTGCAAGATAGAAATGCTAACTGACCAGGAAAAAAAAAAGACATGGCTGGCTGCTTTGTTTGCTTGCTTCTGGGCCATTGGCCAGAATTGTCAGTGGAAAGCCAAAATCAGAGGCTACTTGTCAGATGTATATTTTTCTAAACAATAACAACAACCAACAAAACCAGAGATGAAGCTCAGTGTGTCATATTCTTTAAAAGTAGTCAATACAACAAGGAAGAGGCAAGACAGCTAAGAGTTTTCTCCTGGCATAAGACCTCATGGACTGCAGTTCAGTTTGTCTATACATTGTGGGCTGGAGTTCATGAAACTATGTTAACTCAGTGGCTCTTAACCTTTCCTTTACCAGGGATCCCCTTTAAATATCTTTTGTTGCCATGGTCCCCCCAAGACTTAACTCAAGATTTAAAACCCTAATAATAATAATAATAATGACAACAACAACAAAAATACAATTGCACCATCCATGAAACCTTCCCTCAGAGGCACTGGAGGGGGAGGGAAGACTTTTCTCCTGCTTCTTCCTGCAAGTTTGTGGCTGGAGCAGATTTAATGGCAATGGACAGGCCAAGCCAGCCAGCCTTTGCCTTGGCTCCTGTCACGTGGCCGCTCCATTGCAGGAAGGAGGTGGGCCAAACAGCCTTCAAACCTTTGTGGATCCTCTGTGAGGACATCACTGACCCCCGGGTGTTCCTGGACCACAGAAAAGAACCACTGTGCTAAATAAAACGGTGGGTCAGAATCCTGTTGAGGACTTGCATCTTCCCAAGTCGACTGATATCTGCGGCAATTAGAATTGGGCACGTCTATAACGTCTATATTGTCATGGTAGTGTGCTGGTATGTCTGAGCATATCAAGAGGACCAGGCAGCAAAAGTTGTTGTACCGGAGTTGCAATCATCAGGCTGAAGAAATGAGCACACACAGAGGCTTGTGCCTAGACTACTTTCTTTTACTAGAGCATGTTGAAGCAATATTTACAATGAATCCGAGATTCCTAGCATACAGGCTACACAACACAGCAGAATGGACACTACAATCCTGCACTGTATAGCCCAGACTCTATGTGCACAGTCTAAGAGCAAAATCCAAGTACAAGACAGGGTGGGGAAACATCTATTTACAGAAACAGCACATTCATGGGTTATACAGTTTGTATTTCTCATACACATGGGCTACACAACATTTCCCCATTCAGATAAGGGTTCACTCCCCACACTTCTGTTCCCATGGCTGCCCCTTACACTGTATCTAGATATGTTCTCCAGCTGCATTTAGCCAGCTCCCTGCTGGCTCCTGCTGGCTGTAGCACATTATACCATGCCAGCTCTTTACAGTATACTTTTCCAGTGATTGCATGTCCCACCACCTTGACGTATCCAGTGAAGGGCTGCTGTTATGCTGTTGTTATGTTACCAGTCAGCAAAGTGGCTGATGTTCATTGAGGCCAATGTGCGTTGGTCTCATTGTACATCAGCTCCATTGTGCATTGGGGTACCAACTAGGGAATGCGGATGCACATTGAGACATTCGTGCCAGTTTCCTGTTATGCATCTTCGCAATTCACTAACAGGCTTACTTAGAGGATTTCAGCCATAGTCTATAAAGCAGAGCTGGGGAAACTGTGGCCCGTAGTCCACTTGCAGCACCTACACCCCCTTATCAGCCCCCTCCAAGTTCCTCAGCCCCCAATTATTTTTGTTTAAAAAACTGGGCTGGTTCAGGAGTGATTTTTCACTCCCAATCCATTGAAATGTGAGAAAACCACTTGCAGATGAGGTAGAATAATAGAACTATGGAAAAGACCACAAGGGTCATCTAGTCCAACCTCTTGCCATGGAGGGATACACAATCAAAGCATTCCCAACAGAGCCATCCAGCCTTTCTTTAAAAACCTCCAAAGAAGGAAACTCCACCACACTCTGAGGCAGCAGCAGATTCCACTGTTGAACAGCTCTTACTGTCAAGACATTCTTCTTAATATTTACTGTAAATGGAATCGTTTTCCCTGGAGTTTGAATCCATTGCTCTGTGTCCTAGTCTCTGAAGCAGCAGAAAACCAGCTTGCTCCATCCTCAGTATGACATCTCTTCAAGTTGAAGTCAAAGGCTTTCATGACCAGCATTCATAGATTTTCCTTGGTTTTTTTACCGGCTGTGAGGCCGTGTTCTGGAAGAGTTTATTTCTGACGTTTCGCCTGCATCTGTTTCTGGCATCTTCAGAGAAAGATGCCAGCCACAGATGCAGGCGTGACATCAGAAATAAACTCTTCCAGAACATGGCCTCATAGGCTGGAAAAAACCCAAGGAAAATCTATCTCTTCAAGTGTTTAAACATGGCTATCATGTCCCCTCCTTACCTTCTCTTCCCCAGGCTAAATATACCCAACTCCCTAAGCTGCTCCTCATAGGGCATAATGGCTTCCAGACCTCCCACCATCCTGTTCTCCCTCCTCTGGACATGCTCCAGCTTGTTAGGTTCTGTTCATGTGCTATTTCTGCTCACAGGCAAATATTAGGGGGGGAAATTATCTGATAATATAATTCAAAACCCTTAGTAATTATAGTATTTATAAGAGGAAGTGTCAGACATGAAATTCTAGTATTTAAACGTTTTCACTTTTTATCTTTTTCAATTTCCTCAGCTTTTAACTTTTGGGTATTAGATAGATATTGTCAGTATTCGGTCTTCATACAGGTCTTTTACATTTGAGTATCTCTGTGTATTTTTATGTATTTTATGTATTTTAGTCTCTTGTTATATTTTGGTCTTTGACGATAAATTAAACTGATGATGATGATGAGAGGATGATAAGATGCAGGGATAAGTTAACCTTATGTCTGCATATGTCTATTTATGGCTGCTGTGCAAGTTAGTATTCCCTTCCTCCCTCCCTCCATAGAGACCGAAGCCCCTGTCCAATCAATGTCTGGGCAACCAGCCAAAGGCTGATTACTACACAGCTGATAGCAGAGGCACAGCACAGACACGCTAATTACAGGCAAAGGAATCAAAGCAGTGTGAAGTCGACAAGCAAAGTCCAATATGCAAAGTCCAGGTCCAGCAAACAGAGTCTAGGATGGTCCAGCAGAATCCAGGTCAGGCAAACAGAGTCCAGAGTAAACAAACACAGTCCAGGTCAAACACAGCGAGCAGGAACACAATGGGTTTTCAAGTGTGTCCAATAATCTCTTGACCCTGGAGGTCAAGGCTGCATATTTATAGTTCAGCAGCTAATGCAGCAGCTGCTTAACTAATTGCTGCTTCCTATAAATATGCTGAGACCACCTTAAGCCCTCCTTTTGTGTCTCCATGCTGTGAAGGTAGGTACAGGTAAGTTGTCCTCTGCATCTGAAGAGGCAGGACCCTCTGCCAGAGCTGGTACTATACTATTGTCTGTCTCTGAGGCCTGTGGCTCGGGAATATCCTCCTGCTCTTGTTTAGCAGGTCCTGGTATGCCCACTGCTTCTGCCTCTGAGTCAATTTCCAAGTTCTCAAAGCTGGGCAGGACAGCCTCCTCCAGAGCTACTGGAGAGCTGCTGAAACCAACCCGCCCCCCATTCGTTGCCTTGTGGAGAGCAGAGGGAGGACCACAGAAGCATAGCTAGGATTGAAATGATTGCATCAGATGCTGAGACTCCAAAGGATCCTGGTGGACCTCAGTGGATGATGTAATCACTTCACATCTGGCTACAGGAACATAGTCAGACACATCTCTGGTTCCCCTGGTTCTGCACCAGGCATTGAATGCCTATGGCGGGGGAGGGTGGTTTCATAAACTCTACGTTAGGTCCAGGAGGTGGTACTTGGCTCAATGTAGTGTAGTTCCACATGTGGAACTACTATGCTACACTGAGCCATGCTGAAATGTGACTGTCACCCACTGAGACCTCTAGATGTCTCCAGTGGATTTTGGCAGAATATGTCCTCAGCCTGCATCTGTCTATGCCAGCCTTTCTCAACCTTTGTATCCTGGAAGAACCCTTGAAATAACTTTCAGATCTCAGGGAACCCTTCCCTGAGATCTGAATAAGCATTATTTGATATACTGTTATTGCTTTCCCCCCACAATCACAATCTCTTGAGGAACCCCTAGCAACCTCTTGGGGAACCCAAAGGGTGCTCAGCAGTGGCTCCTCTTCGTCTTGGAAAGATGTGACCAGTGGGGTGCCACAGGGTTCTGTCCTGGGCCCAGTGCTATTCCACATCTTTATCAATGACTTGGATGAGGGAATTAGGGGCATACTTATCAAATTTGCAGATGACACCAAATTAGGAGGAGTAGCTAATACCCTAGAGGACAGGATCAAAATTCAGAATGACCTGGATAGACTGGAGAGCTGGGCCAAAGCTAACAAAATGAAATTCAATACGGAGAAATGTAAAGTACTGCATTTAGGGCGGAAAAATGAAATGCATAAATATAGGATGGGAGAGACCTGGCTGAATGAGACTACGTGCGAAAGGGATCTAGGAGTCCTAGCAGACCACAAGTTGAACATGAGCCAACAGTGTGATGCGGCAGCTAAAAAGGCCAATGCGATTTTGGGCTGTATCAATAGAAGTATAGTGTCTAGATCAAGGGAAGTAGTGGTGCCGCTCTATTCTGCCTTGGTCAGACCTCACCTGGAGTACTGTGTCCAGTTCTGGGCACCACAATTCAGAAAGGATATTGACAAATTGGAGCGTGTCCAGAGAAGGGCAACTAAAATGGTGAAAGGTCTGGAAACGATGCCTTATGAGGAGAGACTTAGGGAGCTGGGTATGTTTAGCCTGGAAAAAAGACGGTTAAGAGGCGATATGATAGCCCTGTATTTGAAGGGATGTCACGCTGAGGATGGAGCAGGCTTGTTTTGTGCTGCTCCAGAGACTGGAACATGGAGCAATGGGTGCAAGCTCCAGGAACAGAGATTCCACCTCAACATGAGGAGGAACTTTTTGACAGTCAGAGCTGTTTGGCAGTGGAACACACTCCCTCGGAGCGTGGTGGGGTCTCCTTCCTTGGAGGTGTTTAAACAGAGGCTGGATTGTCATCTGTCGGGGATGCTTTGATCAAGATTTCCTGCGTGGCAGGGGGGTTGGACTGGATGGCCCTCGTGGTCTCTTCCAACTCTGCAATTCTATGATTCTATGATTCTATGATTCCAGGGAACCCTGGATAAGAAACACTGGTCTATGCTATGAGGACATAGCTAGACACTTCATTTACTCTCCCTGCTCTCCATTAGTAATAGAGGTCTTTTCACTACTTTTTTTACTTTTTAAAGACTTGTTTGACAATGATATAGATTGCCTTGGAGGTTGGTGGAATCTCCATCTTTGGAGGTCTTTAAACAAAGGTTGGATGGGCATCTTTCAGGAGTGCTTTGGGTGTGTATTTCTGCCTCTCCAGGGTTTGGACTAGGGACTTTATCAGACTAGTGTCTAAAAATGCTGTAATTCCACGAATGAGGAAAGCAGAAACATGGTGGCATTATCACACTTACTATTGCACATTGCTGTAATCTCATGAAAGAACCACCATGGAATTATTGCATGACCACCACTGGTGCTTTAAGAACGGGACTTTACTCCATGATTTAGCATGGATGATATTTCAGAGGTTCTCACAAAGAGATGCAAGCATGCTTAAAAAGAACAACAACCCTGAATTTACAAAGTAAATGAACACACAAACACTTAAACAAACCTAACAACATACAAACTAGGGAAGTTCATAAAAAGAGCATCCTGTAGACAGTTTTCAGGTTCTCATCTGGACGTTTTCTCTCTGGAAACGGGGAGTGGGAAAGAGGACCTCCCATTCACACTGTAATCTCACAATTGCAGCAGAATGTATTTTCACACGCTTTTCAATATTGTGAAAAAAATGATATTGAGAGCTATTGATGGCTTGTCCCATGAAGGCTGGAGCACAGTTTGACCATGTGAACATGACAACATTGGTGATAGCTGGAACCATTTGCGCTACCATGACGTTGTAATTGTGCGATTGTTGCTGCGTCTGATAAAGTCCTAGATGGCTGTTATGGTCTAATATTCCCTAAGATTCTGTGATTCTATAATTCATCCATATATGTACAGGAATCCACAACTAAAACATTACTAACAGGTGGATGTCCAACTTTTGTTTAGAAATGTGCACTGAAAGATTTGGTTCTTGCTTAGCCTGACCTACCACACAGGGTTGTTGTAAAGATTAAGTGGGAGCGGGACAGGAAAGCCAGGAATGCCATCTTGAGCTCATTGAAGTAAAGGTAGGAATAAACAAACACATAAATGAGATTAAAATCTGGCAGCCCTGATGTGAAATGGATTTGGCTTAACTTTATAGACTGTATTATCATAAATCATTTAGAGGACCCCAAATGCACAATATATGACATATTATTATATATATATATATTATTATATATTATTATTTCCATGCAGAGCAGGGGAAATTGGGGTGGGGGAGAGATAAGCTCAGAGAACTTGTAAGTGGAAAGATTTGCTTCAGGAAACAGAGTCTCATTCATTCATCATTTTTTTTTTTTAAAAAAAATCTTTTAAAAAAATTCTGCGGAGAGCAATTGCTTTCCAGGCCTCATTCAAAGGCTCTTGCCATCTGTATGTTCTCTCTGTTCTGGCACCCACACTGGGTACCTTTAAGAAAAGGAAATGGGGGAGAATTGAAAGCACAGCTTGATTATAATTCAAGCCTTCAAAGTGTTCAGTGTAATGTAGGAAAGCTTGTGAATATAGAAATACCTGACATTCTTGAGAACATGTGGGCTTGGACACCCTTTTGTTGCTCCATGCATTGCTCTAAATTTCTTCCTCCTTATCCCCCCCCCCAGGAGAGGATCCTAAGGCATAGCATCTTTTTTGATCTGTGCATGTATGGAACTAGTGTGGACCTTGCTGAGGGAGGAATTTGCAACTTCCCTCAGGAAATAACCAAACTACCCATAAGCCTCACTCTCCTCCTGGTGGGTCTCTTTCCATAGCCACCATGAGCCATGTGTTACTCTAAGAGGTGGTGATAGCATCCGACCCATAATGCCAAAATCTCCTGTAATAGCTGGGGGAATTATTAGTTCAAACAGGAGGCTTGGAGAGGAGGGTAACTTGGGGGACCTTTTCACCTATGTATACCAGTACTAACTGTAGAGGAGCCTCCAGTGGAAGTAAAATAAAGTACAGTTGTCCCTGCGTATCCACGGATTTGGTATCCACAGATTTAAGTATTCACAGCTTGAAAATATTCTTTAAAAAATAAAAATCCCAAAAGCAAACCTTGATTTTACTGTGTTATATAAGGGACACCATTTTGCTCTGCCATTGCATATAATGGGACTTGAGTATTCGTGGATTTTGGTATCTACGGGGGGTCCGGGAACCAAACCCCAGCAAATATGAAGGGACAACTGTATTTCATTGGGATAATATAGCCTAACACACAAGAATATGAACTCTTGGGAATGACACAAGGCTATTAGAAGAGAAAGCAGGAGGGTTGGATAGAGAGAGATCTGGGAAGTGGGTGATAGTTACCAGTCTTGGAGAAAGAGGGTTCCATGTAGCAAAGAAACTCAGACAGGCATCTGAGGATGGCACAGTGGCGTCCAATCCATGGCACACCAAAAAAGAGAGTGGCTGGATCCTTCTGCAGCACAATTTGGCATGGTTGTGGCTGTGATATTTTTAACCCATTTCATGCTTTGGAGGTGTGGGCTAACTATAACAATGGCTAGATAGTTCTCCCATGGGAGAGACAAAGGAAATGAAATTCAATGGATTGCCTTAATTCCTGGAATGCTGACACATTGATGGTTTTGCGACAACCTCATAAGGTTGGACAGGAGGGGGTGTGAGGAGAGTTTCCTTAGGATATGGAACAAGGAAAGGTCACTTATTAGCATGTTTGAATTATTGTTTGAGCTGCCCAGATCCGAGACAGAGGATTAGCACATACCCCTTAATGACTGGGTTGTTTAGCATAACTCATTAGTTCTAGGGGTTTTCTGCATAATCGGCAGTGGAACGTACTGCCTGGGAGTGTGGTAGAGTCTCCTTCTTTGGAGGTTTTTAAACAGAGGCTGGATGGCCATCTGTCGGGAATGATTTGATTGTGTATTCCTGCATGGCAGGAGGTTGGACTAGATAGCCCTTGTGGTCTCTTCCAACTCCATAATTCTATGATTCTATGAATCCCAACTTAGGTTTTCACACCCTTATATGGTAGATATATCTCAGGTCATTGTAACCTTTGACTGTCGTCCAGTCTGCCTAGTTCTACAGTCAACGTTACACCTAAAAGTGTCCAATATTTCTAGTTATGGACTCTTGTGGGGAGGGGTAGTAGGGCATGGTTACATATGCCTCGTTTACATCCTGTTTGGATTACTGTAATACACTCCACATGGGGCTGCCTTTGAAGAGGCAACTTCAAAACTTCAGCTGGTCCAAAGAGCTGCAGTCAGATTGTTCAGGGGGGTGGGCTACAGGGAGCACACACCTCCCTTGTTGCAACTGGCTGCTGGTTTGTTTCCAGGCACAATTCCAAGAGCTGGTTATGGGCTTTAAAACCCTGTATGAGCCATGTCCAGATTCCATGAAAGGCTGTGCTCTCCTACATGAGCCTGCCCGTGTTTTGAGATCCTCTGTGAAGGATCCCCTCTCTGTCCCATCACCCTCACACATACACCTGGTGGGAAGAGGGAGAGGGCCTTCTCGATGGCTACTCCCAGGCCCTGGAGCTCCCTTCTCAGAGAGGTTAGACTACTGTCCTCCTTGCTATCTTTTCACAAGCACGTTAAGACTTTTAAAAATTATGGTAGGCCTTTTGACGATTGACTGCTCAAGAGGACTGACTTTGCAGAATTGTGCTGTACTGCTTGCCTGTGTTTTGTTCATTATTTTTGTTTTTAACACCTATGTTTTTAAACTGGTTTTAATATTCTGGATAATCTCACGGTATTTCCAACTTTCATCCATATTTTAGCTGTGTTTCTTTTAACTGTTGTAAACTGCCTTTAGTCCCAAACTGCAAAAAAGACAGAATGATGATGGCTGGTGGAGTGTTGGAGAAGTGTCTATGTACCTATAACCAAATGAAGAATAACAGAAGTATTGTTTCGGTCTTCCCATTGTGTACCTGGCACATCTGCAAACCCCCAGTTTTTCCCATTTTTGTTCAAAACAATTCTAGGTTGCTTTTGGTCCCTATTTGACCCAGCAAAATCCACACTGCTGCAAACTGAAGTGATTTTCTAGCCCTACCCTCCCAAAACAGTTAAAAAAAATGTCAAAAATGAAACAGGAAGTGATGTCATGTGACTTCTGCTTTTTGTGCAACACTACACACCATTCAGGTGTGGGGAAGCAGAAACAATGGCTCTCACTACAATCCAGTTGCCCATTCCTGTTATGGGGCCAACCAAAGATGACATAGAGGGGCACCTTCTAGAGATGTAGTGAAGGTTCATAGCAGTTCATATGGCACCATGTCTTTGGGTGGAGCATCCACTCCAGGTTTTAGTGCAAACGTTAAAGGTACTTTGCAAGGTGCCAAACCTATTTGTGGGATCAAGGTCAACATCTTGGACAGCTCCTTTAAAGTTTGGACTAAAACCCAGAGTGGAGTCATTGCCCCCTTGACCTGGAAGCCCTAGTCCCACTGGTTGCAATCATTTTAGGTCAATCCTCTGCTTCTTGAAAATAAAGCGATAGAGGAAGAGTTGGTAATGGAAGACTTTAGAAGACAAACTCTTTTCGCTCAGACAGAGTAATGAGTTACAGTTCATTAGGAAGTTCATCAGATGTTTGAGAGGGGATAACAGTTTCTTATCGCCCGACATGTCTTAATTGACTCACCTAATAACAGAATGTTTGCATTATCTGCAACAGTTTTGCAAATGAACAATGTTAGTATGGTAATTGTCACCCTATCAGTACTTCTTCATTTCATTTCCCTTTGACCTCACTCTCTACCATCCCCACCTCCTTCTGAATGAAATTCAGGTGTAATTTCATCTGTACACCTGAAATTACAGGTAAGCCTTCACATATAGAATAATAGAAACTGGAGAGCTGGAGATGGCCCCATTTCAGAGCTGGAGGTGGCCCCATTGAGTTCAATCTGCTGCTCAATGCAGGATCTCCATCTTCTAGAGCATCCCTGGTAGGCAGCTATCTAGCCTCTTTTGGAAGACGTCCTGTGAAGAAGACTCCACCACCCTTCTAAGGATTGGTTCCATTGCCAAATTGTTCTCACCATCAAGACTTCCTTCTAATGTTCAATCAAAATCCACCCTCCTGTAATTTAAAATGTTCTCACCTACTCCCCGAGGCAGCAGAGAACAAACCCACCCCCTCCTTTCTGTGACAGCTCTTGAGGTATTTAAAAGTGAGTAATCACGGAGAACGAATGTGATGTAGTGGTTTGAGAGTTGGACTAGGACACTGGGAGACCAGGGGATGAATCCCTGCTTGGCCATGGAAACCTACTGGGTGACCTTGGGCAATTCACACTCTCTCGTCCCCTGAAGAAGGCAAAGGCAAACCAACCATGACCAAAATCTGCCAAGAAAACCCCATGATTGGTTTACCTTAGGGTTGCCATATGTCAGAAATTACTTAAAGGCACTCTCTGGCTTTTCTTTGCAAACGAAGATTCAGGAAGGACTCATCCTGCGCTTTCTGCAAGTGCGCTGATGACTAAAAAGGCCAATCCGAGATAGACAAGTCTGGTTGCAGAAAGCAAAGCAGAAGGTTTCCTTGGGTGATGTTTCCAGGTTGTGATTCTTTCTGCATTGTCGTTTCTCTTCAAGACTTGTTCAGCATGAGTTCTCAAATAAGGCTGCAGCATTGTGGATAGTGCGTTTCCATGCCTCCCGATGTGAGGCCAGGGCGGACCACTGTTGGTGATCAATTTGGCCGAGCCTGAGATGTTGTTTCAGGGAGTCTTTGTATCGCTTTTTTGGAGCGCCCATCTTACGCTGACCCGTGGCGAGTTCACCATAGAGTAGTATTTTTGGGAGGCGATGGTCCTCCATCCTAGAAATGTGCCCTGCCCAGCGCAGCTGTGTTCTCAATATCATGGCCTCAATGCTGGTGATCCCTGCTTGCTCAAGGACAGCAAGATTCGTCATATAGTCAGTCCAGTGTATATTTAGGATTGTGCGTAGACAGCGCTGATGAAAGTGTTCGAGGAGTCGTAAGTGGTGGCGATAAGTGACCCATGTTTCAGATCCATAAAGGAGAATAGACAGTACAATGGCTCTATACACACTGATTTTTGTGTTTTGCCTCAGGTGTTTATTACACAACAACAACAATCATGCCACTCCTCAGTCTTTTCTTCACTAGGTTGAACATGCTCAGCTTACTCAACCTTTCCTCATACGTTTTGTTCTCCGTACCTCTTCCCCTGTGAACAAATCTTGCCAGTAAATCCCCATCCCATGATAGAATTGTCTTAGGGTTACCATAAGTCAGAAACAACTTGAAAGCACACACACACAAAAAAACAATAACAAACCTCTTATCATCCTTGTGGCCCTTCTCTGAACCTGCTCCAACTTGCCTACATTCTTCTTAAAATGAGACACCCAGAACTGAATGCAATTTTCCAGATGAGACCCAATTAACTAAGAATTTAGTGGGACTAGTACTCCCTTTGGCTTGTAAACTATGGTTCTATTAATGCAGACAAAACCATGATTGTTTGCCTTCTTTGCTGCAGCGTCACACTGCTGGCTCACATTCAACTTGTGATTAACAATAATCCCAAATTCCTTTTTGCACATAGTACTGATGAGCCAAGTATCCCCCAATCTTATACCTGCACATTTGGTTTTTGTAGCTTAAGTGTAGAATTTTGCATTTGTCTCTACTGAATTTCATTCTATTAGTTTAAGCCTAATTTTCTAGTCTATCAAGGTCCTTTGATTAACTTCCTCTCCCAGTGTTTTATCACCCACAAATGTTAGAAGAACTCCCTCCGTGCCATCATCTAAGTCACTGATAATAATATTGAAGGGTGATGGCCCAAGGGCAAAACCTTGAAGCTCTTAGCTTGAGACTTCCATCCAGTTTGAACTGGAGCCGTTGATGATGACTCTTTGAACATGGTTTTCTAACCAAATATAGATAGAATATAACTGAAAGTAGGCTGTAGTCCATGAGAACTCATGTCATAATAAATACTTATGCAATAATAAACTCTGGGACAGAGTTTGGGCATGTTACTTTTGATGGTGATGTCCCAGAATTCCCCAACCAATGTTGCCACATTGGCTGGAGAATTCTGAGAATGGTTGTTGAAAAAAAGTAACTTGCCAATCTCTGCCAATTTTTTATAGCACCAGCTTTCATGGACTACAGCCTACTCTATTAGAGAAGGAAGAGGAAGTGACATCAGCAACTTTAAAAGTACCGGTCTAGAATTGAAAAGCAGGTCAGCATAGGTCGGAGCCAGTAAAGGACAGTCTAGGAAACCTAAGGAGATCTCTCTCCCTGCCTCTCTTTTTCTCTCTGTCCCTCCCTATGTATCATGTGCTTCTTCAGTTTAAATGGAGCAACAGTCACTGCTGGCTCCCGTGTCAGCAGGGCAGTAAATTTGCTCTGTTTTGTAGTCTGAACTTTAAAGTAGCTATCCAAAGTGCTAAGCACCATCTCCTAAATGGAGTCCAGTACTTTGGATAGCTTCCTTAAAATTCAGAGTAAAGCCTGGAGCTAGTTCATCATCTCACTGCAAGGTTGCGCCCTCTCATCTCTAGTACAAGAGACTATGTGCAAAAATGTCTGTTCATTCAAAAATTGCTGGATAATCTGTTAGCACTGAGGAGCTGGCTTGTGCTGGCAATAAACATTAGAAAGAACTTCCTGAGAGTAAGAATTGTTCAGCTGTGGAATGCACTGCCTCTGAGTGTGGTGGAGTCTCTTTCTTTGGAGGTTTTTAGGCAGAGGCTGGATGGACATTTTTCTGGAATGCTTTGAATGTTCATTCCTGCATGGCAGGGGGTTGGACTAGATGGCCCTTGTGGTCTCTTCCAACTCTATGATTTTAAGATTCTATGATTTAGAAGCTCCATCCCCCCTCCCCCCCTGCATCCTGAGTTCAGAAAGTTTGAGGAAGACTTCCCCCATTTCCAGACGGTTACAAACAGTTCCTCCTCCCTTTTGCTGCTGCATTTTCAGAAGGCAGAGGAGAAAGAGATTTCCAGATCATTAAGGAAAACATCCCTAGTCATTAAGGAACATTAATATTCCTTTGTCAAGTTTCTGAGTGTCCATTAGTCTATCAGGCGAAAGCATAGCGAAAGAACTCTCTGCGTTAATCAAGATGGCAAAACTCCGTTGCATTATTAAGGGCTGAAATCTAGATTCCCCAAGATCTTAACCATTTGAAAACTAGGTGCCTCATCCTTGATGCAGGGATGTGATGGAGATATGGATGAATGGTGTTGCCATAGAGTTCAACCTTGTTGTCCCTTTAAAGATACAATACACAATTCCTTTAAGCCTTCCAGATGTGTAGGATCACAACACCCATCCTCCTGAGTTGGCATGGCTGAATATTGACATAACACCTTGTTTCCTACAAATCCCATGTATTCAAGAGAGATAGTTCAAGGAAAAGATGGGCAATACCAAGATACAGAGGATAGAAACTTTGGACTTTATCGCACCTGCCTGCTGTCTTGTTGCAATCTTGCTAGTTTAAGAATGGAAACATGCCAGTTTTGCACCCTTTATTATCACACCATTCTCCCAACTAGTGTTTTAGCTCTGTTTTGGCGATCCATGATCCTATAATATGTCTTCAGCACCACCTCCATAACCTTGCCTTCTGATTGCAGTATGTCCTGCCATACGCATGCATGTTTCATTATTTTTTTTTGAATGCAATTGCAAAATTATGGCAATGCATTTACATTTTTTAAAAAGAAAAGAAATAAAAAGCATCTCTTTAGGCATTTTCCAGCACAACTCTATGGTTTGTGTCCCTATTTTTTCAGTCATGGGTAACTGAAATTGTAGATATTGATTCCATGGATATGGTGTGGGGGAGGGGGGGAAGCTGTATATTGTAACTTCAGACCCAAGCCCATATTAGATGGTTACAGGTATACAGGAGCATGTACACTTCATATGTGGCTCAGAGCACTTGTTAAGAGCGGTGCAGTGAACCATGCCAGCCACCACTCCAAAACCTCTCCCACCAGCTGCCTTGGTGACATGTAGCTTTGGGGCAGAGATGGAGAAGCAACCAGCAAGGATAGCATCTGTTCAGCTTCTCCTCCTCTTTGCTTGCTTTTCTGCTGCAAATGGTCCCTCCTCACAGCTACTTTCCTGCTGTTTCTTGGGAAACTATATTGCGAGACCAGAATCCATCACCATCCAATGGTGGAAATCCTATTTGAAAGTTCTGCGGAGGTCCAGGTGCCAGAGAGCGTGGACGATGTCATCCAGCTAGGAGGTGGTGCATGGGAGCTTTTCTGGTACAGCCCCACAGCAATCAGTTGACATTTGCAATGGGGTGAAGAGAGCTGTGTCTGGGGAGTGTCTAGAATCAGGAGGTATTACATAAGGAGGTCACATGCAAGGTCCCCTGCATGTGACCAGGGATGGCAGCAATGCAGAAATGGGCTCCTATAATCATACCAGACCCCATTTGTTTTTTCCCAGCTGGAACACATTTCAACAGGTATTTTTTAAAAAAATGCTGTAATGGGCTGTATCCGGTCTTTCCTCTGTCTTAGCCCCGTCTTTGCCCTGGGAGTCATGAGGACATCCTGGGGGCAAAACAGGGCAAAAGCCCTATGTTGTCAGGACTGCAGGGCTCCAAGAGCGGGGGCAAGATGGGGTAAACTGACCATGTAGAGAAGTCCTCTGTCTTTCTATGATCAAGATGCTACATTGAGTAGAGGAAACATAACTTTCTCCCCACAGAACTACATGGTGGTTGCACTACAGTAACTCATTAGTGAATTGCAATGTTACACAACTAAATGCACATGTTCATTCTGCCTGCAGATTGTGCAGTGGACATCCATGAGCAATGTGCTACCATGTACAACACTGAGCAATGACACTACATGCTAACCTCAGCTTCTGCAACTTTGAATGGAATATGATCGTTCTGCATTGGGGGGGAGATATCCAACCACCTACGCAGGAGAATTTATGTATGTAGAAGAACCCAATGTTGCGCCAAGGCCTCCATCCAATTGCTAGTCCCAACTAGAGTAGACCCATACAAAAATGGGATTTATCTAAGTGTTGACTCCCCATTCAAGTACTGATTCAATGGGTCTATTCTAGGTGGGGCTAACCTATAAGATTTTGGCCTATATCCATAGACGTGTGAAACAGACTGTGTGGTGTAGTCTGAGTGTTGGAAAAGGGCTCTGGGGAGCCAGGATTTAACTCCCAGTTCAGCTACGGAAACCCATTGAGTGATCTTGGGCAAGTCACACTCTCTTAGCCTCAGAGGAAGGCAATGGTAAACCTCTTCTGAATAAATGTGGCCAAACATCATCATCATCATCATGAAGAAGAAGAAGAACAGAAACATCTATATATAATGTGTGTATAAATTCTATCTATTTACAGTACCTGCCTGCCCTTCTATCTCTCTTTGAAAATCACAATGCTGTGGTTGCTTGTGCTAGCCAATATATACGCCAAAATTTATACATGCACAAAATCGCAACACTGTGAACACTTGTACTATCTCATGCAAACACACTCAGGCACACACACACACGCACGCACATACACTTTACTATGCTCTAGTAATACTCTGATATGTTGTCAAAACTTTCACTGACAAGTATAAATGACTCTCAGTGTCTCAGCCATAAGGGAAAAATATATTTTCCGGAACCACCACTATAGACAAAACAGTGCTGTGTGGCTTGTTCATAGTGTCATGAAAACAAGGTTTTCCTCTTGATTTTTTTTTTTTAATCCAGAAATCTATACAGGAGGCAGAAGTAAATTGGGGCAGGGGGAACGGGTTATAGGCACAAAGGAAGAAGTCCAGATAAGAATCTCAAAACTGTGTGGCAATGTCAGAACAGAGATATTTTGCTTGGTTCTCCACTTGGATTCATTTTATTATTTCCTAGCTTCCCTTAGAATACTCATCTGATGCTGTTGGAGGTGGTTTTTGTTGCAATGGGGGTTGATGAAGGAAGACACCCCAATCACACCTACCTTGTCTTTTTCCCAAAGTGAAAGCATTGGCCATTTAACCTCGGAAGAGGGATTGGGAACAACATGGCTGCCACAGACATTCTCTGCCATTTCTATATGTGATTACAGTCTACAATGTGTACGTAACTCTATGCACACTTAGCTATGTAGAAGAGACACTACAGCCCTCCTAGTGAATGGAAAAGATGACTATCAGGATGCTGAGAAGGGTGGCCTGCTGTAAATTGGGCTCTGTTGATGTGCTCTTGATATAGGGTAGCCCCTTGCTGAATACAAACATTGTGTACCTGCTCAGTTCTATTTCCCACAAACATAAGTCCACTTACATAGATGTAAGTCCCATATTGAATTCCAGCACATAGCAATGTCCACATCAGCCATAGTCTTGACCCACCACTCAAGTACTGAGTCAATGGCCTATTTGATCTGCTGCATCTGCACAGGAGAAGTAATCCACTTTGACATCACTTTAATTGCCACGGGTCAATGCTATGGAATTCTGGGATTTGTAGTTTTCTGAAATAGTTAACCTTCTCTGTCAGCGAGCACTTGTGCCACAACAAACTATAAATCCCATGATTCCATAGCATTGAGCAACATATTGGGTCCCCCCCCCACTCTTAAACTTGGCTAGGGTGAAGGACAGGATGATTATTGCATTTGTCATTAAGAAACATTTTCTAGGTTACTGGTTGACGTTTCTGGATTTCCTGTGAGAATACTTGCTTCCCTCCTGCTCAACCTGTATACATTTAAAATCAAGAAGGATATTGACAAGCTGGAATGTGTCCAGAGGAAGGCAACCAAAATGGTGGGAGGTCTGGAAGCCATGCCCTATGAGGAGTGGCTTAGGGAGCTGGGCATTTTTAGCCTGGAGAAGAGAAAGTGAAGAGGGGACATGTCAGATATGTTTACGTACTTGGAAGGGATGTCATATTGACGAGGGAGTGAGCTTGTTTTCTGCTGCTCCAGAGACTAGGACACGGAACCACGGGTTCAAACTACAGGGAAAGAGATTCCACCTAAACCTTAGGAAGAACTTCCTGACATTAAGAGCTGTTCGGAAGTGGAATACATTGCCTGGGAGTGTGGTGGCGTCTCCTTCTCTGGAGGTTTTTAAACAAGAGGCTGGATGGCCATCTATCAGGCATGTTTGATTGTGTGCTCCTGCAAGGCAGGGGGTTGGACTAGATGGCTCTTGTGGTCTTTTCCAACTCTATGATTCTATGATTCTATGCTTTCAGTGTCCCAGAATCACTGAGACTCCAGAATCGGGCACTGTGTTTTCTTCCCTGCACACTGGTCTTGCCTAGACAGGCAATGTACCCCATCTTGCCCCCGTCTTAGACCCCTGCAGTCCTAGCGATGCAGGGCATTTGCCTTGTTCTGCCCTCGGGCAGTCCTCATGACCCCCGGGGCAGATACAGGACTGAGAAAGGGAGGAGATTGCCTGATAAAACATGTAAAAATACCTCTCTATAAATACTCTTCAGGCAGTCTCAGAGTATTTATAGGAAGCAGCAATTAGTTAAGCAGCTGCTGCATTAGCTTCTGCTCTATAAATGCACAACACTACCTTCCAGCGGTTGTTGGAAATTGTCTGACCCACCTGAGTACCTGTTGTTGCCCAAACGTTGTATGGATGCCTGCCTTCTGAGAAAGTGAAGAAGTGTCCAGAAAGCAACTAATTGCCAGCAAAGTATAAGCAGCACTAGTCTGGGAAGGTAGCCAACTGTTAATTAGTTCACAGGAATGCAAACACAGTGAAAGGTTTAGTCCAGTAACACAGTCCAAAAGGTCAAAGGCTGATGGAAGTCAGTCAGCATGGGTTCAAAACAGTCAGTGGGTCAACAGGAGCAGGCAGCAGAGTAGCCAGGGACAGTCCAAAGTCTAAGCACAAGTCAAGGTAACAGAAGTCAAGATAACTGGAATCCAGGCACCGAAGATCAGTTGATCTCTGACAAAGCCTCCATTGCCTCTCCCAGCCTATATAAAGCAATTAAGGCTTTGCCAGGTGTCTCTTAACGAGCAGGTTTTTCTCATAAAGTCTCAAGAGACTTCCTTTGAGCTTCCTTTTGAGCTCGCTGCTGGGTATATGATGGTAGAGGTAACCCCCTCTCTTATTTTTTGTCCTTATCTGAATTGGCAGGACTGTCTGCTGGGACTGATGCCAACCCACTCAGACCAGGCTCTTCCTCTGCTTGAGCCTCTAGGTTGGCAGGGTTCCCTGTTGGCACAGGTGTAGATCATAGAATCATAGAATCATAGAATCATAGAATTGCAGAGTTGGAAGAGACCACGAGGGCCATCCAGTCCAACCCCCTGCCACGCAGGAAATCACAATCAAAGCATCCCCGACAGATGGCCATCCAGCCTCTGTTTAAAGACCTCCAAGGAAGGAGACCCCACCACGCTCCGAGGGAGTGTGTTCCACTTCCGAACAGCTCTTACTGTCAAAAAGTTCCTCCTCATGTTGAGGTGGAATCTCTGTTCCTGGAGCTTGCACCCATTGCTCCGTGTTCCAGTCTCTGGAGCAGCAGAAAACAAGCCTGCTCCATCCTCAGTGTGACATCCCTTCAAATACTTAAACAGGGCTATCATATCGCCTCTAAACCGTCTTTTTTCCAGGCTAAACATACCCAGCTCCCTAAGTCTCTCCTCATAAGGCATTGTTTCCAGACCTTTCACCATTTTAGTTGCCCTTCTCTGGACACGCTCCAATTTGTCAATATCCTTTCTGAATTGTGGTGCCCAGAACTGGACACAGTATTCTAAGTGAGGTCTGACCAAGGCAGAATAGAGTGGCACTATTACTTCCCTTGATCTAGACACTATACTTCTATTGATACAGCCCAAAATTGCATTGGCCTTTTTAGCTGCCGCATCACACTGTTGGCTCATGTTCAACTTGTGGTCTACTAGGACTCCTAGATCCCTTTCGCACATAGTCTCATTCAGCCAGGTCTCTCCCATCCTATATTTATGCATTTCATTTTTCCGCCCTAAATGCAGTACTTTACATTTCTCCGTATTGAATTTCATTTTGTTAGCTTTGGCCCAGCTCTCCAGTCTATCCTGTGCCAGGGTCTCTAGAGCTGTTCCTTGCCATGTCCTCCTCCTCCTTGGACTCTACAGCCTCATCAGGCTCATGGGGCATGGCAAGAAGACTGCAGTGGTGGTGGCTGAAGTGATGGGCTAGCATGCCCATCTGGACTCTAGCCCATTTTGGAGGCAGTAACAGGGGGAATGATGGGCCTGATCTATGGCTAGGATGCACCAGTGGGGAGCTGGCATATCCTGGCTCATGTACATAAGCCCAAGGAGAAAATAAGCGAACACATTGGCAGATGCACCATCAATTGAATAATGTTGATACTCAGCAGAAGGCTGATATACAGTAGCTCAACATCTAACTACTTGAGTGTGGCTTTACATGATGCAAACACGCTGTGGGATCTCAGGCTCTGTGTTGCTGCTGAATCAAAGTGGGAGCACTTTCACAAAAAGCTAAGCCAGGCATGAAATGGGGCTTTACATGTTTATGTCAGTGATTGCTGTGGAAGGGTTGAGAAACTGTTCCGTTTGTAATTTGTTGGTTAAGATTATTTGCATGATCAGTACTGAAAGCATTATCTGCAGCCTCATGATCTTCCTTTGCACTTCATGACACCAGCAACACATTGCTAAATTTGACTGGCTGTCCCTCTCCAGGACATGATCCTTTCCTATACGGAATGGTTTTTGTTGGAGAAGTTTCAATCCCATCATGCGAGCTGCCACCCACACCAAAGAAGCACAGCCCAGTTCCCGATGGACGAATCCACAAGAAGAGTCCGGTCAAGACTGCTGACATGGGAATGGAAACTTTAATTTGGTTCTAACAAGGAACTGAACATGTGAGGTTTTTCTACCCTGGATTTTGCTTAATGGATATAAAATGAAGGATAATTTGGTAAATGGGCCTATTTTCTGCTGGGCATGAATGTGGCACTAGCAACTTCTATTTTTGCTTTTCTTCTGAAAATAAAGGAAAACTAACACCAGAAGATGAAAGTTGAGTTATTGTTCAGGCTTCAAGTTGCGTTAAAGCTATTTTCCCCTCACCTCATCTCCCCCAAGACTCCAGAGGATTTGCATGCAAACGGTCTTTACCTCCCTGCGTGATTTCTCAGTTGGCAATAGCGCCATTACAGATATACCAGTAAAGCTCCGCTCAGCCTCGCTGGAGTCATTTAGTGTGCTGTTTTATTGGTGCTCTCTTTTCCCTGTGTTCACTTTTGGTACTTTTCCATTGTAATAAGGGCCAGGAAGGGGAAGGGAAAAGAGGAATTCTTCTCCACATCTGATGTGCATTTCGTTTCCTCCCCCCCCCCCCCGGAATGAAACAGAAAGAAATCAAATTAAACAAGATCCCAAGAAGGAGTACCCAGTAATATTTATTCAGAAGCCATTCTGATTAAGACACGCCAGCATGTTTTCCTTCTCTCACTTCTCCCATGGCTGACCCATATCTCATCCAGGTGGGACTCGGTGAACTTGAACAATATCAATGAAAGAAATTAACAGTGCTGCACCAGGAAAACGCGGCAGGGGTGAAAACGGCGCAATAATCGAAAAAGCACTCATTGGTTTGGACAGGCTGTCAGAAGCACTGCTTAATCAATTGAGCGCTGTTGCTTCATCAGTTTTCAAAATGTGCTCTTTGTTACCCAGGAATTGTTGCTATTCTTTTTCGGCAAGGACAAGCAGCAGTCCACAATTCTGGTTGCGAAGGCTGGAAACTGTACTGAAGAAGGAGTGGGTGTCCACAGAAAACTTGGAGAGTGTGCTGCGAGATTGAACTAAAGGTCTCTGTGGGTCCAGCCTTTTGTTTCCAGGCAAAATCCAGAAAGGAAAGAATGGAGAAGGGAGCATAGCAACAACAAAGAAAAAGAGCTCAGATCACAGAATCTTAGAAGCATAGACTCCTAGAGATGGAAGGGACCCCAAGGGCCATCTAGTCCAACCCCTGCCGTACTTTATAATTTTTCTAAATTGAAAAGTAGAGAACCTTTAAAGGATTTTAGTGGTAATGAACAGTCAACCTCCATATCCACAGATTCTGTATCCATGGATTCCACCATCAACAGTTTGAAAATATTAAAAACAAACAAACAAACAAACAAACAAAAAACCAAAAGCAAACCTTGATTTTGCCAATTTATATAAGGGAAACCATTTTACTACACCATTTTCTATAGTGGGACTTGAGCATCCATGGATTTTGGTATTTATGGCGGGTCCTGGAACCAAACCCCAATGCATACAAAGGGCCCAATGTATTTCTTTTAATTGCATCTCAGGCTTAGCCAAATTGATCACCTGCAATGGTCCGCCCTGGCCTCACATCGGGAGGCATGGAGACGCACTATCCGCAATGCTGCAGCCTTATTTAAGAACTCACGCCGAACAAGTCTTGAAGAGAAATGACAACGCAGAAAGAATCACAACCCGGAAACATCACCGAAGGAGACCCTCTGCTGTGCTTTCTGCAACTGTACTTGTTTATCTCGGATTGGCCTTTTTAGTCACCAGCGCACTTGCAGAAAGCGTGGGATAAAAGCGTGGGATGAGTCCTTCCCGAATCTTCGTTTGCGAAGAAAAATCCAGAGATAACTTTTTCTAATAACCTTTTGGCTTATACGTTGGAACCAACATAGTCCCTTTATATTTTTCTTCCCCCTCCCCTTAGTTATGTATTAAGTGTGTTTTTTGGGGGGAGGGAGGTTAGAATAATGAGGGGGGTTAGATTAGGGGTGTGTGTGTGGGAAATTTGTTTATTATGTGTGTGTGTTTGTAGTTGTAGTTTTTTCCTTGTATGTTTTTCAATCTTTTAAAAATCTTCATATATATATATATATATATATATATATATGTATATAAAAAACTCTTGGGTATATTGCCTTTCCCAGTGTGCTGATTGGCTGCTCAGGAAGCACACCCAACCAATCACCACCCACATGCAAATTCCCTCTCCACCTCACAATCCACTCAATCTGCATCTACACCCCTAGCCTCACAAGGGCCCCTCCCTCCTCGCACTCCCTCAGCCAATCACCACCCACATGCAAATTCCCTCTCCACCTCCCAATCCACTCCTGCCACTCAATCTGCATCTACACCCCCAGCCTCACAAGGTCCCCTCCTCCTCTCACTCCCTCAGCCAATCACCAGTCATGGGCTGCAATGTGATCCAGACAGTCAACTTGTAGTGGTGGCAGTGGGCTGCCTGCGACAGGGCCCAGGCAGTGAACTGGTGCAGTTGTTATGACCACATAGAGGTCCTTTTAATCAGGTAGTATTTAAGATTTTCCCAGACAAGTGACAGGCAAAAAGGCACAGAGAGACCAAATTTGGTTTTCAGTCACTATGCATGTAACATTTATTTAGACATAAGACATTAAACATTCAGTTAACTATCAAGAGCTCTTTTCCATTCACACACACACTCACACCACATACTCACAATGATCCTTCCCTGAATGGTCAGCATTCCTCATGAATTGATTCCTTTTTGATTCTGAAATGTTTATCACATTATTGCCAATGATACTCAATTACTTATAGAATTAATTAAGTATCAAGAGGGGGAATATGTGAGTATGCTTGTATGTATGATTGTGTGTATGTATGGGTTCCTGTCGATGCTAGAGAAGCAAGGCCTTAAAATGAAGCAAGAAAATGGATGCCGTGCAAAGCATTGCTTGAGGCGTAACTTGGAAACCGGACCGAGGAAAGGAGAAAACTTGGAAGCTGAGATGAGGTGCTGACCAAGCATAACCAAACACAATGGAAACTGATAACCTAGTTTGGGAGCGTTCTGTACAAGTGAGTGGACTGCTGGCCAGGCATGACAGAGACAATACCAGCTGTCGGTATGGTTGAGGAAGTTCTGAGTGAACACAGAACATACCTTGCTCTGCCTAAGGAACTGTCTAAGGAACTGTCATGAGATCATGCCAGCTCGAAAAGCATGCAGTTCTCAAGGAAGGAGATGGAAAGGGTATAAGAGCTGGGACATTTTCGGCTTGCTTTCATGGTTCCTGTACCGCGGCAACAGACCATCCACGCCTTCATGGACATCTGATCACCGTTCAGGGAAGGATCGTTGTGAGTATGTGGTGTGAGTGTGTGTGTGAATGGAAAAGAGCTCTTGATAGTTAACTGAATGTTTAATGTCTTATGTCTAAATAAATGTTACATGCATAGTGACTGAAAACCAAATTTGGTCTCTCTGTGCCTTTTTGCCTGTCACTTGTCTGGGAAAATCTTAAACACTACCTGATTAAAAGGACCTCTATGTGGTCATAACACAGTGGCAGTGGGACACCGCTGTAATGGGACCCAGACAATCAACTGGTGGTGGCAGCAGGGCAACAGAGTGAGTCACCCTCAGCAATTCTGGGTAAATGTGGAATGCTGAGATGGGGGAGGAGGAATACAAAAATCTACTAGCCTACCTTACAGGATTGTCATGAGGTCTACTGGGCATGTTTTGGAGAGTTTTTTTGGCATATGTTATGCTGGATACAATTAGTATATATATCTACATCTATAGCTATCTATCTATCTATGGAGAGAGAGAGAAAAAAAAAATCATAGAATCCTAGAGGTGGAAGAGATCACAAGGGTCATCTAGTCCGCCCCCTGCCATACAGGAATACACAGCTGAAGCACTCCTGAATGATGCCCATCCAACCTCTGTCTGAAGACCTCCAACGATGGAGAGTTCACCACCCTCTAAGGCAGTCCATTGCACTGCTGGACACTAATCATGAAAGTTGATCCATTATAATAGAACTGGGGATGTTATTTTCACAAAGCAATTAATTATAGGTTGAAATCCTACATCATGCATGTGCCATGTAAATCTGTACTCACATAGCTCCACTGTGGTTCTGCTCCACCACCTTTCTGTTGAATAGCAACTGGTGGTGTATCTGCCAATAAGCCCGCTTATCATTTCATCGTGCAATGTGGAATGCAGAGCGGCTCTTTCTGAAATCCCAGGGAATCAAGTGGTACATTGAAGGCATTGATGAATAGTTAGGCAGTGTTCATTCAGAAATGCACAGCTGCTTGTGAAATGGTTACAGTTGTGTGCTACACCAGCCTTGTGTTGAATACCAGCACTGAGCAACCTGTGGTGTATTTTATTTATTTATTTACTGAATTTATATTCTGCCTTTCTGCCAAAAACAGGATTCAAGGTGGCTTACCATAATTAAAAAAAATGCTGCTAAAACAGTAATTTACAAAAGTTTTAAAAGAATTAAATATCAGTATTATTAAAGAGATGCTAAAAATGATGCAACAGAGAGGTTTCGGATAATAGATAGCAGAGAAAAAGAAATGCAGTGTGGTTCAATAATTTAAAGGGGAGGTAGGAAGTATGGTACTTATGTACTGAGTGCGTGTGTATGTGGATTTTAATTATAAATGGAAATATATTGGAAAAGAAAGATGGGTTTGTGTAAACTGAAGATATATGTCAAATAAACAAACCCTTAAAACATATTTAAAACATTGTTTTAATAAAAGATAAAAAGATTAAAACAGCACACCAGTTATACACACACTACAGCTCCATACTTAAAATTCAAAATTCAAATGCCTGCCTAAATAAAAATGTCTCCACTTGCTGGCAGAAAAAGAGCAGGAAAGGGGGCAACCAGACCTCCCGTGGAAGGGAGTTCCACAATCTGGGGGCAACCACAGAGAAGGCTCTCTCCCGACTCCTTACCAACCACACCTGCAAAGGTGGTGGAACTGAGAGAAAGCCCTCCTCTGCCGATCCTAATGCTCATGTTGCCTTATATGATGAGATACGGGCTTTCAGTTAGTCTGGACCCAAGCCGTTTAGGGCCTTAAAGGCACGTTAAACTAGCACTTTCAATTCTGCCCGGAAACAGACCGATAGGCATTGCAGCTGTTTCAACAGAGGTCTCACGTGATCCCTGTACCCAGCCCCGGTCAACAGTCTGGCTGCAGCATTCTGGACCTGCTGAAGTTTCTGAACAGTTTCCAAAGGCAGACCCAAGTAGAGTGTGTTACAGTAGTCCAAACGGGATGTAATCAAGGCATGTGGAGCCCTGGTGGCGTAGTGGTTAAATGCCAGTACTGCAGCCACAATGTTGTGAATTTGATCGTCCAGGGCTCCAGGGTACCATCCTTTTGGAGGTCTGTAAAATGAGTAGCCAGCTTGTGGGGGCAATTAGCTAACAGATTGTAAAACTGCTTCGAGAGTGCCTAGCCCTATAAAATGGTGTAGAAGTGTAAGTGCTGTTGTTAACAATTTGTAAGTTGCTCTGAGAGCCTTTGTGGCTGAAGAGTAGGGTATAAATACTCTAAAATAAATAAATAAATAAATAAATAAATGTGTCACCGTAGCCAGATCTGATATCTCAAGGAATGGGTGCAACTAGCACACTAGTTTTAACCATGCAAATGCACTCCTGGCCACATATGAAACCTGAGCATCCAGGCTCAAATTTGAGCACAGGAGCAACCCATGTTGTGAACCTGAGATTTCAGGGAGAGTGTGACCCCAACCAGCACAAGCTGAATCCCTATTCCCTGATCTGCCTTTAGACTGACCAGGAGCATGTCTGTCTTGTCTGGATTAAGCTTCAATTTGTTCACTCTCAACTAGTCCATTACTGATTGCAGACACTGGTTTAGCACAGAAACAACATCTTTGGAATTGGATGGAAAGGAGTGATAGAGTTGTATGTCATCAGCATACTGATGACACTGAGCCCCCAAACTCTGGAGGCTATCTCCTAGCAGTTTCATGTCGATGTTAAACAGCATGGGGGACAAATCTGAGCTCTGAGGGACACCACAGGCCAATGGTCTGGGGGGTCGAACTGTCCTCTCCCAGCACCACCTTCTGAGTTCACCCCTCTGTGAAAGATTGGAGCCACTGTAAAACAATGCCCCTGAGCCTCATTCCAGAAAAAAAGGGAATATTGGAGACTGATAGATAGACCAAGTAAGGTGGGATCCAGGGAGGATTTTTTTCCAATAATGGCCAAACCACAGCCTCTTTTAGACATGCTGGAAACCTGCCTTGCTGTAGTGAAGCATTCACTACTCCCCTTACCCAGTCTGACAGTCCCCCTGTTAGCCTGTCCTATTACCCCCTCCCTATGTTATCTCATAATTGGATATATTGGACACTTTTTGGGGTCAGGTTGGCCAAGATGAACCAAAAAGAGGTCAGGTGGAGGTCACATTGACCTGAAATGTGTCAGAAATATTTTGGCAAAGCAAACCCATATTAGGATTGGGCGGAAGCCCCGTAGTAAACACAGTTGTTAAGGAGGTATGTGCTGACCCTTTCTTCCAGCCTTGGGTGCCTCAGCAATGATTCATTCAATCAAACAATTAAATGACCATTCCCAAATCTATTCCTACAGAAATAGCTCCTATATCCCCTACTTGACCAACCATTAAGAGGTTACTGCAGAAACATCAATGTTTTGTTTTGCTGGACCCAAATCAATCAGTTAAGTTTCATTCCTTTTGTCTATCTAGTGGAAAATCCATCCGGGCTTTGTCATAACCAGAGGACCCCTTCAGGATATGAAACAGGGTATAAATATTAGTCCCCTAACAATAGTAAAGTGTGCTAGAGACAGACACCAGCACTCTGCCGGATTCTATGTGCCACCCTCAGATGCCAGTCCAAGTATCTTCACTGCATGGAACTCTTTTCTTCAAGAGTGGTAACTATAACCCCATTTTACCAAACTTCTCTTTATCCAACCTCCCTATCTTCCTTCCTGATAGCCTTGTATGGTTCTTAAGAGTGTATGTTTTGTATGCTATCACATCCCCTGTTATTTCCAATAAAAATACTTTATTTCACTTTAACGGAGTGCTTTCTACAGTCAGTACTGGTATACATAGGTGAAAAGATCCCCGAAGTTACCCTCCTCTCACAGACATAATGTTTGAGTCAATAATAGCCCTAGCTAATAATATAGATTTTGGTATCACAGGTGGGTGTCTAAAGCACTCTCCACCTCTTAGGGTAACATCCCTCAGGCTGCTTTCAACAGCCAGGAAGGGCATGGGTCCAGTATGCATGTAGTGGCTCTCACCTCCCCAAGGATCCTGTCCATATCCTCAGATTGCACAAATCTGGGTGGTTTTTTCCATAAAGTACTGTGCAAACTCTTCACAACAGTCTGCTGAGTGGTTTATATCCTGTTCTTTTGGGGCAGACTGTCCACCAACTCAGCCTGCTTTGGAAGGAAAACTATTGAGCAGTGAGATGGGCAGTATACCAACAGAATCCCCATTCTGTCCCAGACAGCCACCTTTAAGTAGACACATTGAGTCCCAGAAGATTGTGGGACAGGGCACCTGGTGAGGGAGACAGAATCCTGATAGACTACTGGAATGCTCCCCCCTCAGGCCTTGGCTGCTGCTCCATGGAAAACCCAGCTGGACAAAGCTGGGAGAGATCCTCCCCCCCCCCATTTTATCCAGCCAGGTCTCCATGATCCAAACTTGGTCGGCATGCTCATCCAGGAAAAGGTCCTGGCTCAAGGGTGTTTTTACATTTACCGACTTGGCATCAGCATTTTCATCCCAGGGGGCCTGTTGCCAAGGCTATCCAGACTATTGGAGGTGAGGGACAGTTTAGGGACAACCAACACTCCATGGCTCTCCCCTCTCCTATGTTGACAGCTCTGTCTCCCCACTCCTATCTCCCTCTGCCCATTAATGTTGCCATGGCTGCACCCTTGGCTCCCATGCACTCTGAATACTCCACACTGAGTTGCCAGCAGGGCAGTTGAAAGAATAAGGCTAATTTTAAAAAGGAGAAAACCCTCCTCTCCCCAACTGTGTAACTGGCCCACAAATCCACCCCCAAAATGGCTTCCCCAAAGGGGTGACCTGGTTTGGTGTCACTCGCTCCTGCAGGAATGTTGTTGGTCCTCTCAGCAGGTAGATAGGCAGATAGCAGTTCTTAGAAAAGAGTGTCCATAGCAAATGGGTGATGGGACTAGCTACTGTTACCCAAATTGTGCTGGAGTCCATGAGGATTCCACTATGAGGCCTGTCTATTAAATAATGAGACTGATACAATAACCCATCTTTATTTATATGTATTACAATTGTAATGCTTGTCCTCTTCAACATACTCCCCATTCACACTCACACACCAATGCCATCTTGTTTTCCACTGGTCGAAGGCATGGAGCAGATCAGTTTCTGTCAGCTGTTTCAACAGAGAGTGATTGTGGCGGGTCAGGGATGGGACAGGGGCAGGAATGGAGATTGTGGGATAGAAACACTTTTTTTCATTCCTGTTTGATAATCTCCAGAACCTCCTAGACTCTTTTCTCATGTACTGTTGTCAAGCCAGGTGTCACTGATCCTATATCTGTGCATTTCTGTCTAAATCTAGTAACTTACATTTTTCCCTGTTGAAATTCATTTTGTTAGTTTTGGCCCAGCTCTCCAATCTGTTAAGGTCTGGAGTCAACATTAATTTCTTCCTGATGCTAAGCTAAACCCTGGCTTTACAATAAAGTCTTTAGTTTCCTGTAAATTGTAGGTTTTAAAGTGGTTTTAAGTATTGGTATGTTTCATAAGTTTTTACCTTGTTCAAATTATTTTTATTCTTAATCTGGATATATTTTAAATTATTCATATTGTACACCTCTCTGAGATCTCATGATAAAGGGTAGGACACTAGTACTTTAATAAATCGAATACATAATAGCTGAAGGGAAAGACCAAAGATTACCATATCTTTAAAACCTGGATATTTCCCTAAATCCTCATAGGTCTTGAACTTCTTTGTCACAGAAAGTCATTTTGAACTCATAATAGAGGATATCCCATATTCCCACACATGATTAAAATAGAACATCAAAGACTTTCCTCCCACTTCCAGCAATCATAGGTAGCAAAAGTTGATTACATTTTTGGGTTGCTTCATGTCTCTTAAAGACATGCCTTTTCCTGCCTTTTCAAAGAGATCCCTTTGCTGATGCTTTGTGCTTCATACGTTAATTAAAATGTAATTGATTAAACAGTTACAAGCCAAATGTTTAATCAATTAAAAACATGTTAATCCAGTGACACTCTCAGTGATTCCATGCCACCTGCTGGAGGAGAAGAAGTGACATTTCAAATCCCTCTTGGAACTGCCTCTGACTTCTCGTAACTTGCTTTGCCAAGAGAAAAGGAAGAAAGGACAGGAGGAAAAGTAAAAGCTTAACCATCAGTTTCTCAGGGGTGAAATGGAAGGGTTTAGATAATGTTGACAGTGGTGAAGATCCTGCATCGGGTTTGTGCAGCTTAAATATCCACAAATGGAGTGATATCTTGAGACTTGCATCCTGTTAGTGACTTATGAAGACATCAGTTGTGCTATTCATGTGTAGTGAATGTTATTTTTTGGACAATGCACAATGGTCGTATCCAGCTGACAGTGATGGGAGAAGAGCTATAGATGCAGGATGGGGTTACCTATCCTGATAGTCCTCATTTTGGAATATCAAATAATTGGCAATATTTAATAATTTGGCTTAACATGGCCATCCACGTGGTTAGCAGATAAAACAGGGACCCCCAAATACCATGGGTGGAGTGATGTGTAACCAAAGGAGGGGCCTTTGGAAATTCCCCCCAAATCAAATACTCAGATCAGAAGTTAACACCTGGAGGTGAGTCATTTAAAAAAAAAACTATTGTATGTTTTAATCTTTTTCTAATTTATATATTTTTAATTTACTGTATGTTTTTAATCTTTTATAGTTTAATATTATTTTAAGGGGGTGGGTGGGCTAGGGTACTGGGACTATGGAGTTTTTATATTGTAAGCTGCCCCGATTGCGTTGCAGAGGGGTGGGATAGAAATAAAATTTTATTATTATTATTATTATTATTATTATTATTATTATTCACTAATCCACTCAACGATAGCCAAGTACTTGATGCTTGTAAAACATCCCTTGTTTCTTTCCAACAAAAGACTTTGCCTGCTCTCTTTCAATTCCAAATACAGTGCCCATTAACAATCATTTACTCTTCTGGAGCACCCATTGTCTAGTCCTGGAAACCTCCAAGAAACATTGTATTCCATGCAAAATCCTATCCCTTCAGAGGACTTATTCCATATAAATATCACCCTAAAACACCACCAAAGCATGCACAGTTCATCTTCCTCTTGACTGTGCATCAGACTGTGTAGCCATCCCATCTTCTGGACCCCCTCACTGTCAGTTTACTTCACAATCTCCACTCTGGAAGATCAGTGTAGTATAACCCGCAATCCTCTTACTCTATTCCTTTATCCAAATACTTCCTACTATCTTTGATAGCCTTGTGAGAGTATCTGAAGCCTGAGTGTTTGTGTGGCTGCTGTTGATATTAATAACCAATAAAGGTAATTTAATTGTACGTTCTGGCTTGGAGTCTCCACCGTAACTATTGGTATACATAGATTATCCAGTGGGTTTTCATGGCCCAGTGGGGATTCTAACCCTAATCTCCAGAGCTGTAGTCCAACATTCAAACCTGTATTCAGTTCAAGATTACAGAAGTAGAGTTGTGCATGTCATGCCATTAGGCACACAGAGCTGCATGTGCATGGGATGTGCCTACAGCTTTGGTTGTCCATTCAGATGGATATGTTGTTGCACAATGTTGCTGTTCCACTCAAGGGCTGAGTCGCATGAGCAGGCTGAGATCCAACATTGCTTCAGCACAGCATAAATATTGTTACATTATGCTACCCCTATACTAGATACAAATGTAGTGCAACATTTGTAGAACAACAGTCAATGAGTGTGGCTGGCAACCCATTGTGCAACTACAATGGAGAATGCACATATGTCACCCAAAAAGCTCAAGGGAGAAAGAGCCACTCTGCCTTCTCTATTCAGCAAAGGAGCAATGGATTCAAACTACAGGAAAATTGATTTCACTTAAACATTAGAAAGAACTTTCTAACAGTAAGAGCTGTTCCAGCTCTTGCTGCCTTGGAGTGTGGTGGAGTCTCCTTCTTTGGAGATTTTGAAACAGAGGCTGAGTGGCCATCTGTCAGGAATGCTTTGATTGGGTATTCCTGCAGGGCAGGGGGTTTGGCTAGATGGCCCTTGTGGTCTCTTCCAAGTCTATGATTCTATGACAATGTGACAATGACTAGACACATGGGCAGACTGATCAGCTGCATAATGTTGACTTTTAGCAAAAAGGTGTTTTGCAACCACATGCAGGTGTAGGCTTAAAGTACACAATCACAATGTAGGATCTCAGCCTAGATAGTTACATCCTTTGTTGTTTCTTCAAGTTGTTTCTGACTTATGGATAGCCTAAGGTGAAGGAATTTGTTGCAGCCACAAAGACCTAGGTTGGTGACCACCTCCCAGAGGGCTTTCTCGGCTGTCACCCCCAAATTGTGGAACGGCCTGCCGGATGAGATCCGTCTATTGTCATCGTTAGACAGCTTTAAAAAGGCTGTCAAGACGGTTCTCTTCAGGCAGGCTTTTCTGGAATAGCTAACCCCAGCCTCAGGAACCCCCTCTGGAGGTTGATTCTGGAGCTCCTAACTGATGCTGCTTGCTAGGAAGGGTTTTTAATAACAATTGTATTATATGCTGATTTTAATTTGTATTGATTTAATAATATGTTAAGGGGGAAAGGGATTTTGAGTTGTTTTATACTATGTACTATTGTACTGTTGTAAGCCGCCCCGATTGTTCTCAGAGGGGTGGGATATAAATAAATTTTATTATTATTATTATTAACTTATCATGGGGGTTCCTTGGCAAGATTTGTTCAGGGGTATGTGTTGCTTTCCTCTTTCTCTTAGAGTGCGTGAGTTGCCCAAGGTCACCCAGTGGGTTTCCATGGCTGATTTTAACCCTATTCTCTGGAGTCCTAGTCCAACACTCAAACCACAGCACCACACTGGTTCTCTTTACACCCTTTCTCTATACTAACACCATGGAGGGCTGATTGCCCACTCCAGATCTAGAGCCCTTTCACAGTTTACACTCTGACTCCACTTTAACAGTCATGACTACATTTTCTAGATTCCTGGGATTTGTAGTGTGGTGAAGCACCAGAGCTCTCTGGATGAGATTTCTAAATGCCCCTCCCCAAACTGTGAATCTGTCACATGCTTGCATTCCCAGACACAGTGACCAAAAGTTTCAGAGCTGATCAGAAAACTTTATTGGCACAGAAATCCAGAAAGCATATCACACAATTGACTGGTCTTTGACTGTAATAAATATTTACTTACTTACTACCTTCTGTTGTGCTTTTTGCAACCGGACTTGTTTATCTCGGATTGGCCTTTTTAGTCATCAGCACGCTTGCAGAAAGCGCGGGATGAGTCCTTCCTGAATCTTCGTTTGCGAAGAGAAGCCAGCCAGCCACATATCATACAAGGTTGTTGCTCAGAACGGAAATTTAGAGGGAGACAGTATTACTAAAAGCATATTGCAATTTATGAAGTCTGGCAGGCTTCAGTACTATTGGTTATCAATCATCCTCTGACCTCCTCTTCCTATCCAATGTCCATCCCATTTCCCCCAAGCCAATGCTGCAGCTGAAGGCTTATCTCACCATTCCCATTAGCAACCATTATACTCCCCTCCACATTTGCCACAGAACACTCACTAACAAGCACAAAGAAATGAAAGGATATTGACAAATTGGAGCGTGTCCAGAGAAGGGCAACTAAAATGGTGAAAGGTCTGGAAACCATGCCTTATGAGGAGAGACTTAGGGAGCTGGATATGTTTAGCCTGGAAAAAAATATGGTTAAGGGGTGATATGATAGCCCTGTTTAAGTATTTGAAGGGATGTCAGGCTGAGGATGGAGCAGGCTTGTTTTCTGCTGCTCCAGAGACTGGAACACGGAGCAATGGATGCAAGCTCCAGGAACAGAGGTTCCACCTCAACATTAGGAGGAACTTTCTGACAGTAAGAGCTGTTCGGCAGTGGAACACACTCCCTCGGAGCGTGGTGGGGTCTCCTTCCTTGGAGGTCTTTAAACAGAGGCTGGATTACCATCTGTTGGGGATGCTTTGATCAAGATTTCCTGTGTGGCAGGGGGTTGGACTGGATGGCCCTCGTGGTCTCTTCCAACTCTACAATTCTATGATTTTATGAAAACACTGTTAATAGCAAGATTAACAACCCTGAAAATAGCAGAAACAGGTCATGACAGTGGCCGATAATAACAGAATCCCAGGATCCCATAAAATGTTGTCATGGTAGCAAAAACACAATCACTTCTCTATACTGTAGTTGGATAATACAAAATATGTGTTGGCAGAGGAGTGGCATAGTGGAGCTTCTTCGTAACATGGCGTCCTCAAGTCTCAGAAGTCTGCAGCCAAAGTTGCAAACTGCACTCCCTTTAACATTCTGGCACAAAATCCCTCAGCCCAGGCCTGTGCAAAAGCATCTGCATCAATGCTCAGATGATCCAGCATGTTTGGTGCCTCCCATTCGCCAAAGCGAACATCTCCTTTCCCATTAAGAATACCAATTGTGATGATTATACGCTCTGCCAACATGACATCAAGATAATGGAGGCCGCTGATGGTTCTTTGGGTATCGCCTGTCACTTAACATTCCACTGCGTTTTTCTCCTGTCATTTCTGCCGTGCTAATGGCTCTCCTGCAATTGGCCAGACAGCGTGACCCCAAAGATGTACCGTGGCGTTTAATGGAAGGCTTTGTTTTAATAGAATCTAAATGACACCTCTCTGGTTAAGACAAGAAAGAAATTAGACAGGAAAAGAAAGGAACCTGGGCATGCCTTTGACATGTTTTACTGAGCCCTTTGGAGAAGGAAGGTGACCCCCTTGTCCTCTTGCAAAGATGCTTTGCTTCTTAAAGATGAGATGCTATTAACATCTATGTGTCTCAGGGTGGAGGCTAGCATTGGAAAGTTGGGGGGAGGTTGTGTCCTCACCTCCTAAATTCATTTCTATTCATTGCCTAAAACACTGGAAGCATTTCTCCACCAAGAAGGAGCAGGGCTTTCTGGTTTGCTGTCTCTTCAACTGTTGGTTTCCATGGAATAAAAGTGGGAATGGTCCCATGTTAAGGTGTAAACAGTACATCAGTGTTCAGAAATGTAAAAACATCACATCGGTGTTTAGAGGTTCTCGACTGAGACGATCGATCAAGGAGACAGAATGTAACACTTATATTCACAGATCAAGATCCTACCTTGTCCAGACTAATGTAAGAATTCCACAGGTGGCACTCCAACTGAAGTCCCAACTCACCACTCCCAGGACTCACAGTTTTGCTGTGTCCTTGCCACACCCTGGACTCATATTTAGCCACCTCCTGCCACAGACAGCCACTATGTGGCTGGTGAAGAATGAGGCAGGATAGGAGAGACATCTGGCAATGCCCCATAGCCAGATACAGACTGATGACATAGAATCTTAGAACTGGAAGAGACCACAAGGGCCATCTAGTCCAACCTCCTGCCCTGCAGGAATACACAATCAAAGCATTCCTGACAGATGGCCATCCAGCCTCTGTGAAGTCGAAGGTTTTCACGGCCAGCATCCATAGATTTTCCTTGTTTTCTTTCTGGGCTGTGAGGCCGTGTTTTGGAATAGTTTCTTTCTGATGTTTTGCCTGCATCTGTGGCTGGCATCCTCAGAGAATGGTTGGGTAGGTGTGTGTGTGGAGTTTATGTGCTGTGAACCCCTGTTGGGGAGGATATGTAAATTTGTGTAATTGCATGGTTAGTTTCTGGGTATAGAAATGCAAGGCTCGTTAGTGTCTGTTTGGCTAATGGTTGGTTGATGCGACATTATCTGCTGGGAATCCCCCTGTCCCTGGGTGGAATTCCTTTGTAAGTGTTGAGTTTTTATTCTATTGTCTTTCAAAACTGGGAGCCAGATTTTGTTTACTTTTAAGGTTTTTTCTTTCCTGTTGAAGTTGTCCTGGTGTTTGTGGATTTCAATAGCTTCTCTGGGTATTCTGACATGATAGTTGTTGGCCCGGTCTAGAATTTCTGTGTTTTCAAATAGCATTTTGTGTCCAGGTTGGTTTATCTCATGTTCTGCTACTACTGATTTTTCTGGCTATAATTCACCAATACTTTGCTGGACTGCTGTACCATCCTCAGCTCCAAGTCTGAGTTTTCCTTGCTGCACAAAGTCCTGCTCTTCAGGACTGGTAAATTCTAGCTCATATGTCCCCAAATCTATTCCTCTATCCAAGCCTTTCCTCCTGATTCTTTACTACCCTTGTGTGGTTTGTGTGAATGCTTCTGTGTTTATTTTCCAATAAGAACCATTTTATTTCACTTTAACCAGGAGTCTCAGCAGTGAGTACTGGTAGTGTCACAAGTAGCTCCCCACAGACCCCAGGAATTCGGGTAACACTGGTGGCAGGAGGGAGAAGGCTGCAGGTTTAGTGGCCATGAACTAAGTCAGCCAATGGAGAAATGAGAGGCTCAGAGCTGGCAGATTCTGCCTGGGATGCTGTTGGTGTCAAACACATGTGTCAGTACCCTTACACATGGACTTCTACTCTTTTTGGATGCACAAGTGCCATTACTTCAGCTAGGGTGCATCTACACTATAGACAGAATGCAGTTTGACACCACTTTAAATGCTGTAGCTCCATCCTATGGGATCCTGGAATTTGTAGTTTTACAAGGTCTTTAATTTTCTCTGTCAAAGAATGCCGGTGTCTCATCAAACTACAAATACCAGGATTCTATAGGCTGGAGCCATGGCAGTTAAAGTGGTATTAAACTGCATTTTTTTCTATAGTGTAGATGCACCCCTAGACTTAAATCCTATTTTTAGTCCCAACTAGAGTAGTGCCATTGAAGAAACTGTATTTACTTATGTGTTGACTCACTATTCACCAATGGATTCAATTGCCTTCTCTAGTTGGGGCTCACTAATAGGATGCCAGCTGTGCAGTTGCACACTTGTGGGTGGCACAGAACTCTTTGTCAGTGCCTTCATGTTTTACTTGATTTCCTGGAAAGTGCAGAAACAGCTATTCTGCATTTTTTCTGATTACACAAGCAGACAAGAAGCGGATGCAGGGGCAGATACACTATTGGTTACACATTGTTGAACTTTAGCAGAAAGTTGCTGCAGGAAAACAGCATGTCACTACTTTTACCTGCATGCCATCCTGAGATCCTTTGCTATAGGAGAGGATAGAAATATTTTAATAAACAAATAAGTGTAGATTTACCATTGAGAGCCAGCGTGGTGTAGTGGTTTGAGTGTGGGGTGGAGACACTGGGAGACAAGAATTCAGATCCCGGCTCAGCCATGGAAACCTACTGGATGGCCTTAGGCAAGTCACTCTCAGCCTCAGAGGAAGTCAAACACAAATGTTAGAAGAAGGAAATACAGTAGTTCCAGTCCCCCCCCCCCCGGATACTGAGAACCACGGGAACTGTGAACACCATTGAAAATAATGGGAGTTCTGGTTTAAAAATACCATAGAGTTGCCTTGGAGGACCTAGAAAACGTCTAGAGAGGATGTCTCTCTAGGCATTTTCTAGAAAGACTCTATGGTAGATGTGCTGTTTTGTGTCCCGTGGATAACTGAATCAGTGGATAATGAATCAACGGATATGGGGGTCCTACCGTACTACTTTTTGCTGCATTGAATCACTGTATATCATTTTGTTGACTTGCTGACATATTGGAAGAAGAAAGTAGGACCAATTCTTGCTGGTTTGTTGGATTTATGTTTAATTATTGTTAGAAGACAAAAGGAAAAGGGAAACATTATGACCACACAGAACAGAGAGCAATACAGAAGACTCGGTTGTCCTCCCTGAGCTGTAATCATTTTTTTTAAAACTATTGTATGTTTTAATATTTTTCTAATTTATATATTTTTAATTTACTGTATGTTTTTAATCTTTTATAGTTTAATATTATTTTAAGGGGGGTGGGCTAATCTTTGAAAAAACCAAGTATTGTAAGCCGCCCCGATTGCGTTGCAGAGGGGCGGGATAGAAATAAAATTTTATTATTATTATTATTATTACTTTTACTTTTGCAAATTTGAAGTGATATGTAGGACTTGATTATATACTCTAATAGTAATATTCTATGCAATTAGCATATAATGTTGTATCTTGACTCCATATTAAATAAAAACTAATATCCACATTGAGAGATTAGTGTTATTACATATGGTTTATCACTGTTAGACATATTAAAAGCTGTTGCATTGTTATCAGATTTGGTGTTGAGGTAGGTTCTAACTATAACATTAATGGCACACAACAACACCAACAAGATTTGCAGCATGCAAGGACAATATACTAGGTCTGTCTATTAAAAAACGAGATTGATACAATACCCTATATTTATCTATATGCATTACAATTCCAATGGTTGTCCCCTTCAATATACTCCCCATTCACACTCACACACCAATGCAGTCTTGTTTTCCACTGGTCAAAAGTGTGGAGCAGATCAGTTTCTGTCAGCTATTTCAACACATCTGACATTTTCTTCTTTAATGCATCAGTTGACTCAAAATGTGTTCCTTTAAGCACCGATTTCACTTTAGGGAAAAGAAAATAGTTGCATGGTGCCAAATCTGGTGAATATGATGTTCAAGTGTAGTAATGTGTTTATCAGTAGATTCCCAACCTCTGTCTGCTTTTCCTTGCTGCTATTTCATGATCCTTGAAAATGTGCAACCAGTAACTTCATGCACCAGGGAGGAAAAAATATTCAAAAATATTTGAAAAATGGTCAATAAATATGTTTCTCAAGAGTTGAGTAACCCTGATGAACAAATCCTGATGAAAACTCCATGAGAAGCATTGCAGTTTGGGACTTTTTCTGCACAAAATTCACACATGATTTTTTTGGGGAGGGGCACAGAAGACAGCATTCTCTGTGCATGAAACAGCATTCCCTGTACAAAAGATCATACTTCTGTGCAGAAAATGCTGTATCCTTTGCATAAAATGCTGTATCTGGGTACTGGGTTCTGTGTAAAATGTGAATGTGGCATTTTTATGCAGAAGGCAGCATTTTTATGCACTGAAAATATTTTTTTTTGTCCAGAAAGAGGTTTTTTGTGTATAAAATTCTGTTTTATGTGCAAAAAAATCACATGCAAATTTTCTGCAGATTAAATGTCAATTATTGAATAGTCTTCAAAAACTGCATAGTGTTGGAAGGCTTTCTCACAGTGGGAAAGAAACTGCTAAAATTACTTGGCCTGAAGAAGAGAAGGTTAAGAGGGGACATTATAGCTGTGTTGAAATATTTGAAGGGATGTCATACTGAAGATGGAGCAAGCTTGTTTTCTCCAGCTCTAGAGACTAGGACACGGAGCAATGGACTCAAACTCCAGGAAAAGAGATTCCCACCTAAACTTTAGGAAGAACTTCCTGACAGTAAGAGCTGTTTGGAAGTGGAATGCGCTGCCTGGGAGTGTGGTGGAGTTTCCTTTTTTGGAGGTTTTTAAACAGATGCTGGATGGCCATCTGTCAGGAATGCTTTGATTGGATATTCGTGCATGGTGGAATGGGGTTGGACTGGATGATCCTTGTGGTCTCTTCCAACTCTATGATGCTATGTTTCTATGATTTTACTTGTTGTCTTCTTAGGGAAGAAAATTAGTAAAGAATTATATCTCTATCATGCAGCAGCAGGAGTCTGTCCAGAGAGTAGACAGAAAAAACCAAGTAAACTCGAAAAAGTCGAGGTGTGTGTGTGTGTGGAGATAGAGAAGATGTTGAGGAAATTATATGCTCTGCCAAAGATATGAGAGGAAGAGGAGACGGGGAGGAACAGAGAGCAGAGGCAGCCTGTCGACAGCATCCAGCAGCACTTAAAAGGAGGGGAGTAAGGAGAGGGTTGGGAGGGGTCAGCTCTGCAATTCAGCAAAATGCTTTTAAAATGGGATTTTGCTCTCTGCTGCCTGTGGATGAAAGACTGTGCAAGTAATATTTACTGACACTTCCCAGGTCAGGGCCTTCGGGTAGCAGAAGGGAAGCTATGAAGCTGAGTTACTCCCCAGATTCCCATTTTCATTGCATTAGCAGGTACTATGTTTTTTTAAAGAAAATAAAAGAAAATAAAAGAAAAATGCATCCTACGGCTGGTGGTCTTTTAGTGCCTTACACAAAGAAAAGTTCCCCTGCAGGAGTTGCTGGCCAATGTTGTCCAGTGCAGAAGTCTGTATTTAGCTGAGGTGTGTGGAAGCAGAATTGCATGTATGGTGCCATCATGGGTGTGATCCCAAGTGTGTATTGCACCTGCTGACGTACATTCTGCATTGAGCAGTATGTGTGCAGTTGTGCATTGTGCCTTTCACATCTGATTACACATTGGTGCTGGTTTGCAATTGCTAATGCACAATTGGGATGCACAATTGGGATGTAGTTTTACGAGTGTAAAATTTCACCCCATCTTCTTGATATTGCATCGTGGCCTTTTAAAAAAATCAGATCTGATTACCCTTTATTGTCCCCGTACTGGGCCAAGCAAAGATGTTACAATGGAGATTTATGCTCAGATCTTTCATTGCTTAAAGCTTTTGCAAAAATAAAAAATTGCTATGGGAATAGGATAAATATGGCAAACTTTTCATTTTCATTCTGTTTCCCCAGTGAAAATGTCTTCCAGTTCCTACCATACCCATGAAGCAATACTTACAATGTTGAGTAGCATAGACATCTAGAAGTAGCAGAGACGTCTATACAAACTGCAAATCCACTAAATGTCTGACTAGATTACCTATTTTTTTAAAAAATAAAATTAGTGGAAAACTAGAGGGCATTGCCCAGGCTGTTGCCAATAAACCAAAAAGATTCTATGGTGCTTCTGGCTATCTCATTCACCCCCTTTTTACCATTTTACCTCAAGAATCTTACCATCAGTGCCTCAGAGAGCCCTCTACTGTTTTCTAGCTCTTTAAAAAATAATTCCTAATGTGTTTTGACAGGACCTCTTTTCTACTCCAGAGATTAGGACATGGTGCAATGGATTCAAACTACAGGAAAAGAGATTCCACCTAAACATCAGAATACACTGCCTTGGAGTTTAGTGGAATCTACTTCTGTGGAGGTCAGTAAATAGAGGCTGGAGGGCCATCTGTTGGGAGTGCTTTGACTGTGTATTCCTGCATGGCAGAATAGGGTTGGACTGGATGACCGTTGTGGACTGCATGGCAGAATAGGGTTGGACTGGATGACTCTATGATTCTAATTCTGTCAGATGATCTTGACCAGATGCTATGGTAGTAAAGATCTCTTTTACTGCACTCATTACCACAGAATAAGTTGCAAGATAGACTCCTAGCTGCATTCAGCCATATGTATTAGAAACTTTCAACACTTGTGTTCTGGTCACTTGGTTTGTCATTCTATTGGCCATAGCACCATAGAATACCAGGAAGACCTTGGATCAAAGACACTTGGAATAATTATATCCACAGAGAGAGATCATCCCCCATGTGGCGTGGAGACTAGGAGCAGCAGCACCAACCTTGCAGGAAAATCTCCAAGTGACCTCAAAAAGCCACCTGGATTCTTCAGCCTCCTGGGTCAAACCATCATATTCAGTCCACCATCTCTTTAACAACATGCATAATTCAAGTAGATAAATAGACAGATAGGTGGATATTGGTGACATATACATATGTAAGTCATGCTATGTGTGTGGGTTGAATTGTTAGTTCACTGCAAAGCCTGAAATGGCTGTGCAGGGCGGCTTCAGGGGCTTCTCAGTCAATTGGAGGGAGTGTATATGGCTTAATGTAGTGTAGGTCCACATACAGATATTTATGCTACACCATAGGATTGAAGCCATCATTTCCCAAGACCCCAACCTGAAGTGCCTTGGACAGCCTTTGATTGAGGCATTGTCTGGCTGAAAAGGTCAGGTTGTGGAGGGTGGCATCATCAGACGTAGCTAAGATGATGGAGCTCTGTTGTGATACTTACATTTGATGGTGCAGAATCTCAGCCTCCAACCTCTGAGATCCTCCAGGAATATCTATCAACCCATCTGAGGTTGTTACCCTATAAACTTTGGGGTCATGAAGATCCTCAAAATGTCAACGTTAATTTGGGGAATTAATATACTCAGCTTGGCTATGCGAGAGAGGGGCGACAGAGCAGAACCTATGTTTACCGGTACTATGGAGGAGACATTAAGCTAGATAGTACAATAATTGATCTTTATTTGAGGGAAAAAGAGCCCAATGACAACAACATTCATGCACACACTCAGGCTTCAGGTATTCATGCAAGACTAGTGAATAAAGTGGGAAGTATTGGGATAGAGGAACAGTGAAGGGAGTTGTTTGTGGCTATAGAGTAGAGATTCCTATAGCAACAGAATCCCAGAATGAGCTCTGAGGGTCTGTCAGCAAACTGTCAGCATGCATATAGATGGAGGAGCAGAAGACAATTTGGTGTTGTTTTGAAGGTTTTTTTATAGTCAATATTTGCCGTCAGGGTATGGAATTTATAGTAGGAGACAATCCTCTGTAGTGTTGCTCAGTGTGAGATAAAGGCATTCCGGATATCTTAATGGCATCCTAAGGTGTGGATATTTTGTGATTGAAAGGGAGGAAGCAACTTCCTTTCACAGAATCATAGAGTTGGAAGAGATCCACCAAGGGCCATCTAGTCCAACCCCCTGCCACGCAGCAATACGCAATCAAAGCACTCCCAATAGATGGCCATCCAGCCTCTGTTTAAACAAAGAAGGAGACTCCACCAGACTCCATATTCCACTTCCGAACCGCTCTTACCGTCAGGAAGTTCTTTGTTTGGGAGAGGTGCAGGAATGATGGTCATTTACAGGTGTGTGTTTTCCAGCTTTAGGTGACAGGATTAGCCTGGTGTAAGTGCCTGCAGTTGCCTTGTGAATTAACATTTCTTTAGAATTAGATGGGCCCTCCCTAAGTGCATATCTGACTGAGCAATTTTTGTCTTTGGAATTCCTATTTGGGGAATTTCCCAGGTTTTTAATGGCCACACTGCATGGAAGGCCACATTTGATATAATTATTAAATATTGCCAAGTATTAATATAGACATGGAGCTGGGGGTGTTAGGGTAGGTAACAGGGTGACAAAACACCCCATTTGGGAGAGATTGGGGTCATGGGGGTGTATGGGCAAGACTGGTGGCAGGGAACTCCTGCCCTCCAATTGCCTTATATAGAACCACAGAATCAGTGTTGGAAGTGACCACAAGGGCCATCCAGTCCAACCCCATTCTGCCATGCAGGAATACCCAATCAAAGCATTCCTAACAGATGGCCATCCAGCCTCTGTTTAAAAACCTCCAAAGAAGGAGACTCCACCACACTCCCAAGCAGTGCGTTCCACTTCCGAACAGCTCTTATTGTCAGGAAGTTCCTCCTAATGTTTAGGTGGAATCTCTTTTCCTGTGGTTTGAGTCCATTGCTCTGTGTCCTAGTCTCTGGAGCAGCAGAAAACAAAGCTTACTGTATCTTCAATATGAGAACATTCAAATATTTAAGCAGGCTGTCAGGTCATCTCTTAACCATGACTCATGGGCCATGTTTTCTCTACCTCTGTTGTGCACCCAGATCACTATCACAGGTCCTTCTCCAAGTATTCTGTTGAAGAAATGCATGGTGACTGCAGATTACAGAAGGAACCTCCTTTGCATTGCCTCCCCAAGGAATGTGCTCTCTAGGAGGGCTTTCTTGATCACTATAGACTCTCTATCCAGCACCGGCAAAGGTTTCTTCCTTGAACTAGAAATTGTTATGCTGAGTTGTGCCATTTTATGGCATTTGTATCTGCTCTTTCTTTGTTCTTCCTGTTATTCATATTTTGAGAGTGTGATTGTTCGAGCAAAGTGGTCCTTATGTTCCTGGTAAGCCATACGAGAAAATTTTATTTGAAGGGCAGGGTTAAAAAAAGGAGAAGAAAAATATATATTCAAGAAGTGTGTAAATAAATAATGCATCTACTGGAGGAGTTTTGCCAAAGGGCTTTTCTTTATATGATTTTATTTATTACCAAGATTAATCCCCACCCTCCCAATCAAACTATCAGGGCAGGTTGTCCTTGAGACGCCACATTATGCATGTTTTAGATTTCTGAGCATCATCTTGTTCAATTCTGAAGGCTTTTAATAAAGTACTCTGTTTTGTTCATATGATGGCACATACCCTTTCATCACTGAAATTGTTATTTGCTCCATACTTTTCAGATCTTCTTTTGGGAGGCTGGGTTCAGCACCTTGGATTGCTCATTTAAAGTTCAGACAAAAAACCAGGATGGATTCACCATCCACCTGAGATGGGAGACAGCAGTTAGACCACCAGTGAGCAGGGATCATAGTTTAATAATGGTACAGAACATCCCTCATGGATCAAAGGTCATAGGTTCAATCTCACTCAGCCTCCAATTTAAGGAATTTTATGTGCTATGCTGCGATGGGTGGAAAATCTTCATTAATGTTAAGACAGTACCAAAGTGGGAAAAAGGTTTTCATATCTGAGATGGTGTTCTGTTTTGGAACTGGGTGTTGAGACAGGCTTCCTTGAGATTTCACTTGGTACAAAATCACTGTCATGTGTTACTGCTGCAAAATAAGCTTCATTGGTGGTAAATGGTGCAGAAGATTGTCTGTAGTAGAGAAACATTCCAATGCCTTGCTCATGAGGTCCAGCATCCCCTCAAAGCCAATGGTACAGAAACAATTGGACATTTTTGTCCAATATGAAATGTCTGCATTCAGTCCAAGGCTGTGGAAGAGGACTTAAAGAATCATAGAATTGGAAGAGACCAGAAGGGCAATCCAGTCCAACCCCTTCTGCCATGCAGAAATACATAATCAAAGCACTCCCAACAGATGGCCATCCAGCTTCTCTTTAAAATCCTGCAAAGGAGACTCCACCACACTTCCAGGCAGTGCATTCCACTGCCAAAGAGCTCTTACTGTCAGGAGGTTCTTCCTAATATTTAGGTAGAATCTCTTTTCCTGGAGTTTGAGTGCATTGCTCTGTGTCCTAGTCTCTGGAGCAGCAGAAAACAAGCTGGCTCCATCTTCAATATGACATTTCTTCCAATATTTAAACATGGCTATCATGTCACCTCTTCAACGTCTCTTCTCTACACTAAACGTGCCCAGCTCCCTAAGCTGGTCCTCATAGGGCATGGTTTCCAGACCTCCCATCATTTTTGTTGCCCTCCTCTGGACACGTTCTAGCTTGTCAATATCCTTCTTGAATTGTGGTGCCCAGACTTGGACACAGTATGCCAGGTGAGGTCTGACCAAAGCAGAATAGAGTGGCACTATTACTTCCCTTGATCTAGATACTATACTCCCTATCTGTTTATACAAGAGGTTAGGGACTGCAGCAATGTCAGAACCAGAATTGGTTAAAAAGCAGAACCCATGTAGGGAACATGAGGGAATTATGGGACTTGCTTGGGACTGCCTGCACACCTGTGTAGGTGCATGCATCCACTTACCCCCCCCCCCGTGCAATGTTTCCAAACACTCTCAGTCAGCTTGGTGACTCCCCATTCCCCCATCAGCTTGTTTTGCAAATGGAGCACATGTGCAATCTGTCCCAAGCAAGTCTCCATGGGCAAGAACTGTCAAAAGGGTGGATTCTTCATTGATTGAATGGAACTTGTCCTTAATTTTCAAGCATCAAAAGAGCAAGTTGTTAGATAACGATCTGTAGAAAGGCAGATGCTTCCTGTTTTCAGAAAGCCCCGTGATTGTCCAAAGAGCAGAAAAGAGCCACATTACAGAGCTGCAGTACCTCCCTTCATTTTCCCACATTCTTCTTCTGGATGGATTTATCTGCGCACCTGCCGAAATGCCCATCATCTCGCTTTCATGCCTGCAGTGACTCTGTGTGTTTGTGTGTGTGTATTTGCACCCGTTATAACTTTATAATCCTGCAGAAGTACTTTGAAGCTTACAGCTTAATCAACAACAACATTGTCGGCATGAAATTCTCAGCAGGTTCATGTATTATTTGCTGCCTTCATGTGAGCTCAGGTTCTCTCTCTCTCTCTGTGTGTGTGTGTGTGTGTGTGACGTGCACGTGTGGATTTGTGTGTGTTTCTCTTCTCCTCCCTGTTAGCCCTCCTCCCTTGGTTTTCTTTCTTTTTTGTCTACAACTTACAGATCCCTCTTAAGCTTCAAAGTTGAAGGATCCCAGTTTTGTGTCCTTATCTACAAGGTGAAAGACGAGAGAAATTCTCCCCTGCCTTTGGCAAGATAAGTCACGTTGGTCTCCTTTTCTTTAGAAGACTGTGCAGCGCCCGTTTATCAATTAATTACTGGATTGCCTTCATGCTCATTAATTCCCCCTGCTGTCTTTCATTTCGGAAAGGTCTGCGTTGCCTCCATTTTGTAATTGCTGTCGTCTTAGATTCCTTCAGTATGTGTGCGGTGTGTATGTGTCTCTCTGTGTGGTTTTTAAAAGTTAAGTGGATAACATGAATCAAACAATGATGCTACATGGAGTGCTTCTAGAACAGGAAGGTCCTGAATGAACAGATCCTATCTGAGGCAGAGGCAGCAGGTGATTTCCATGTCATTGAGATGGTGAATCCATTCTGAGCTTTAGTTCATGGAGCTATCCAAGGTGCTGAATCTTTTTGGGGGGAACAGGGTTCAACACCATGGGTTGTTGTTCCTGTTATTTGCCACTCAGTTGACTTTGACTTACAGTCACCCTCTGAATGAGAAATTTTTATGAACCCTAACCCCTGTTATAAATATAGGCCTGAGTCCTATTGAGTAGAACTGTTACCCGAATTATATGGGGTCCATGGGGACCCTCTGATATCATAATATTATATTGGGGAATTTAGCTAACTCACCTTGGTTTGTGAGAGACTGGGCAATGGCAGGACCTTTTAACCTATGTATACTGGTAATAGTGAGGAGACTTTAAGCCAAAAGGTACAATTAAAAAAAAAAAGTTAGTTATTTATACCCCGCTCTTCAGCCACAAGGCTATCAGAGCGGCTTACAAATTGTTTTAAGCAATAGCTATTTACACATCTAACTGCATTAAACAGCTTCCAATGTGTGTTAGCTAATTGCCCCCCACAAGCTGGGTACTCAGTTTACCGACCTACGAAAGGATGGAAGGCTGAGTGAACCTTGGAGCCCGCTGGAATCGAACTTGCAACTTGCAAGGTGGTGACTTGCAGTACTGGGATTTAACCACTGCGCCACCAGGGCTCCAATTAAATCATCTTTATTGGAAATTAATATCAACAGCATCCATGCAAACACTCAGGCTTCAGACACTCACACAAAGGTATTGAAAGTAGTTGGAAGTATTGGATAGAGGAATAGAGTAAAGGGGTTGTGGGTTATACTGTACTGATTCTGCAGAGTGGAGATTGCAAAGTACACCAACAATGAAGAGGTCCGGATGATAGACTGGTGACATGAACTGATGTGAAGTCAGAAAGCAGGGGATTTGTGCACACTTGGATGGTGTTTAAGGGTGATATTTATATGAAATATTTCCCTTGAAGGCAATGCACATTCTCTATGGTGTTTTTTTAAAACTTCAGGGAAAGCCTGAAGGACTTTTCCCGAGGAGTTTACGGTGGATCTGGCCCCTCTCCTTCTGAATATGGAAGAATTATGCGGGATCCCATTCAGACAGGTCACATTCTAAGCAAATTCTATGAGGACTATTTTTACCAGTCAGACAGGCCTGGGTCTTCACAACATTGGCACCCAGCTTGGAAACTTCTTCATGTCAGTCTGCTCCCATCCCTCTCTTACCCTAAATGCTCAGGGGGCTCTTAAGGACCCCCAAAATATGTCAATATTAATTTGGGGAATTAATATACTCAGCTTGGCTATGCAAGAGGGGGCAGATCCCAGAGGGTGAGGCTCGGGGGCAGTTGCTCTACCAGAATAGAGCTTAACTGTGGCATTCCTCAGGGTGCCATCCTGTCCCCGATGCTATTTAACATCTATATGAAGCCACTGGGAGAGATCATTCGGAGGCATGGAGTGCGGTGTCATCAGTATGCTGATGACACCCAGATATACTTCTCCATGTCTCGGTCATTTATTTATTTATTTATTTATTTATACCCCGCTCTTCAGCCACAAGGCTATCAGAGCGGCTTACAAATTGTTTTAAGCAATAGCTATTTACACATCTAACTGCATTAAACAGCATCCAATGTGTGTTAGTCATCAGCTTCGACTTCAGATGCAGTCTCTCCTCTCAATGATTGTCTTAAAGCATTAATGGACTGGATGAGGAAAAACAAATTGAGACTGAATCCAGACAAAACGGAGATACTAACAGTTACAGGCCCAAAAGCAGGTCTGGGAATACAACTTCCAATCCTGGATGGAACTACACTCTCCTCCAAGGACTGTGTTCACAGTCTGGGGGTGATCTTGGACCCGTCGCTCCTGATGTCTAATCAGGTAAATGTGATGGTCAGGAGTGTCTGTTATCAACTTTGGCTGATACTCCAGCTGCGCCCTTTCCTGGAAACCAGGGACCTCGAAACTGTGGTACATGCTCTGGTAACCTCCCGTCTGGATTTCTGTAATGCGCTCTACATGGGGCTACCCTTGTGCTTGACTCGGAAACTTCAACTAGTTCAGAACATGGCAGCCAGGTTGGTTTCTGGTGTTACCAGAAGAGAGCATATAACACCTGTGCTAAAAGCTCTCCACTGGCTGCCTATTAGTTTCCAGGCACAGTACAAAGTGTTGGTTATGACCTTTAAAGCCCTACATGGCTTGGGTCCAACTTATTACCAGGACCGCCTCCTTCCATACGACCCTCCCCGCGCACTTCGGTCCTCTGGAAGGAATCTGTTACAGCCTATGAAAACAAGGCTGTCGGTGACCTCCCAGAGGGCCTTCTCTGCTGCAGCTCCCAGATTATGGAATGGCCTGCTGGATGAGATCCGTCTTATTACCACCTTAGACAGCTTTAAAAAAGCTGTCAAGACGGATCTTTTCCAGCAGGCCTTTCCTGAATAATTATCCCAGCCCAAGACTCGGCTGTCTTTTCTGAGCTGCAATTGGATTTTTTAAAATTATTGTATGCTTTAATTTTTTTCTTATTTATATATTTTTAATTATTGTATGTTTTTAATCGTTTATAATTTAATATTATTTTAAGGGGTGGGTGGGCTAGGGTAGTTTGATTATGGAGTTTTTATATTGTAAGCCCCCCCGATTGCGTTGCAGAGGGACAGGATAGAAATATATTATTATTATTATTATTATTATTATTATTAACATATCTTTTACCTTTTGTGTACTGGTAATCAGGAGAAGATGTTAAGCTAGATAGTACAATAATTGATCTTTATTTGAGAAAATAATAATAACAGTGTTCACACACACACACACTCAGGCTTCAAGCATTCATGAAAGGCTAGCAAATAAAGTTGGAAATATTGGGATAGAGTAATAGAGGAGGGAGGTTGTTTTTGGGTGATACCTGTACTAATCTGAGGAAATGAGGATGCAAGAGGAACCAGCAGAGGGGGGGTCCAGAGCAGGAACAGACGGATGTAGTGTCCACAGGAAGGGGATCCGGGTGCACTTGAGTGGAGTTTTGGAAGGGTTTTTATAGTCAATAACTGCCTTCAGGGGATGGGATTTAGAGTGAAAGACAATGCTTTATAGAGTTGCTCAGGGTGAGACAATAGACACTCCGGACGTGCTGATTGTCCTTAATGTGAAGATGTTTTGTAACTGAATAGAGGAAGCAACTTTCTCTGTTTATGGAAGGTAAGAGGTGTGAGGGTTCTGTTCAAATATGAGCATCCCATTTTAGGCTGATAGGATTAGCCAGGTGTTCATGCACATAGTTGCCTTGCAAATTAAGTTTTCTTTGGAATTTAGGCAGCCCTTCATTAAATGCTTACCTGACTGAGTAGGGATTCCTGGTTTGTGGAATTTCCCCAGCTTTAATGGCCACACTATGTGGAAGGCTGCAGCTGACCTAATGATTAAATATTGCCAATTTATTATAGATATGGGTGTCAGGGTAGGTCACACCTCTTTAGCTTCTTCTGCGCAGGCAAGACTGTCTTGCTTTGTTAGCTTCTTAAAACCTGGGTGGCTTTTTAAAATTGTTTTGTGCATTTGTGTATGTGTGTGAGAGAGGTTGTTTTAGTTCATTTTTTAAACAGTGGTTTTACTTGCTCTGTTTTTATTTGCTGTACATCATGTCAGGAACCCGGGGAGGCCGAGAGTGACAAATAGCGTAAATAAAATAAATAGATCCTAGGGATTTTGCCAGAATTACCTTTCAAGGAAAGCACGACAGACGTCCTTAATTTCCAGTTTATGACTCAGTTGTAATGTGTATATGAAAAATGGATTGCGCAGAAGGACAATGATGGAGTTGTGAAAAATCTGAATTTCTTAGTTGGGTGGGTAGGTGAGTGGAAGACTAGCCTGCTTTGTCCCCTCTTCCCATGTAGTAAAACCACTGATAGTAGATTGCCAACTGGTTATAGGAAAGCTATGGCCAGAATAAATTCTTTTTTAAAAAAATATTAATTTTAACACAAACAATGTAATTCACAATCACAGTAATAAACATTCAGGTAAAAAGAAAACAGAAAGAAGAAAAGAAACAAAAAAAGAGAATATCTCTATATACAATTCTCTTGGGTATGTTGCCTTTCCCAGTGTGCTGATTGGCTGCTCAGGAAATAGACCCAACCAATCACCACCCACATGCAAATTCCCTCTCCGCCTCACAATCCACTCCTGCCACTCAATCTGTGGCCCACATTGGGATCCAGACAATCAACTGGTGGTGGCAACAGGCTGCCTGCAACAGGAGCCAGGCAGTCAACTGGTGGTGGCCATGTCAGTAGCAGGGCAACAGAGCAAGTCACCCTTACCAATTCCAGGAAAAGTGTGGAAGGCTGAGAAGGGGGAGGAGGAATTTAAAAATCCAGTGGCCTACCTTACATGGTTGTTGTGTGGTCTTCTGGGCATTTTTGGAGGAAATTTTTTTAAAGGTGTACGTTATGCCAGGTACAGCCAGTATTTATATATATTTCTAAACACACACACAACTAAAACTAAAACACAATCCAGCCAGACTCCTATATCTGGGTGTGTATGTTTGGTTTGCGGACTTACCGTAGATACTGGAATCCTCAGATAATAGTGAATCCTATTAAAATAAAGGATGCTGATAAAAACAGAGTTGTGTTGGAGGACCTAGAAGATGCTTAGAGAGGATGCCTCTCTAGGCATTTTCCAGCATGACTCCATGGTATGCGTCCCTATTTTGTGTCCCATGGATAACTGAAACCATGGATATTGGTGCCATGGATACGGGGGTCCAACTGTACTAAAACACTAAACTAAGGGTGAATCTAAACTGTAGAAATAATGGAGTTTGACACCATTTTAAGTGTTGTAGCTCCATCTAGAGCAGATCATTAAACAGAGAGTCTGTGAACATTTAGAAGGCAATGCCATAATCACAAAAAGTCAACATGGGTTTCAGAGAAACAAGTCATGCCAGACTAATCTGATCTCTCTCTCTCTCTCTCTTTTTTTTTTTTTTTTGATAAAATGACCAGCTTGGTAGATGAAGGGAACGCTTTGGATATCACATACCTTGGTTTCAGTAAGGCCATTGACAAGGTTCCCCATGACATTCTTGCAAACAAGCTTGTAAAATGTGGGCTAGACAAGTTAACTGTTAAATGGATTTGTAATTGGTTGACCGGCCAAACACAAAGGGTGCTCAGCAGTGGCTCCTCTTCGTCTTGGAAAGATGTGACCAGTGGGATGCCACAGGGTTCTGTCTTGGGCCCAGTGCTATTCAACATCTTTATCAATGACTTGGATGAGGGAATTAGGGGCATACTTATCAAATTTGCAGATGACACCTAATTAGGAGGAGTAGCTAATACCCTAGAGGACAGATCAAAATTTAAAATGACCTGGATAGACTGGAGAGCTGGGCCAAAGCTAACAAAATGAAATTCAATACGGAGAAATGTAAGGTATTGCACTTAGGGCGGAAAAATGAAATGCATAGATACAGGATGGGGGAGACCTGGCAGAACGAGACTATGTGCGAAAGGGATCTAGGAGTCCTAGTAGACCACAAGTTGAACATGAGTTAACAGTGCGATGCAGCAGCTAAAAAGGCCAATGTGATTTTGGGCTGCATCAATAGAAGTATAGTGTCTAGATCAAGGGAAGTAATAGTGCCACTCTCTTCTGCCTTGGTCAGGCCTCACCCAGAATACTGTGTCCAGTCCTGGGCATCATAATTCAAAAAGGATATTGACAAATTGGAGCGTGTCCAGAGGAATGTGATTAAAATGGTGAAAGGTATGTTTAGCCTGGGAAAAAGATGGTTAAGAGGTGATATGATAGCCCTGTTTAAGTATTTGAAGGGGTGTCACGTTGGGGATGGAACACGCTTGTTTTCTGCTGCTCCAGAGATTGGAACACGGAGCAATGAATGCAAGATCCAGGAACAGAGATTCCACCTCAACATTAGGAGGAACTTTCTGACAGTAAGAGCTGTTCAGCAGTGGAACGCGCTCCCTCGGGGAGTGGTGGGGTCTCCTTCCTTGGAGGTCTTTAAGCAGAGGCTGGATGGCCATCTGTCGTGGTTGCTTTGATGGTGATTTCCTGCATGGCAGGAGGTTGGACTGGATGGCCCTTGTGGTCTCTTCCAACTCTACAATTCTATGATTCTATGATCCTATGGAATCCTTGGATTTGTACTTTTAGAAGGTCTTTAGACTTCTGTGCCAAAACCTGCTGATGCCTCACAAAGCTACAAATCCCAGTATTTTGTAGGATGGAGCCATGGTAGTTAAAGTGGTATCAAAGCAGATTATCTCTATAGTGTAGATGCACCCTTTATTTTAGTGTTTCTGTCACTAAACACTCTCTCTCTCTGGCTTTTCTTCGCAAACGAAGATTCAGGAAGGACTCATCTCTCGCTTTCTGCAAGCACACTGATGACTAAAAAGGCCAATCCGAGATAAACAAGTCCGGTTGCAGAAAGCACAGCAGAAGGTCTCCTTGGGTGATGTTTTTGGGTTGTGATTCTTTCTGCGTTGTCGTTTCTCTTCAAGACTTGTCCGGCGTGAGTTCTCAAATAAGGCTGCAGCATTGCGGATAGGGCGTCTCCATGCCTCCCGATGTGAGGCCAGGGCGGACCATTGTTGGTGATCAATTTGGCCGAGCCTGAGATGTTGTTTCAGGGAGTCCTTGTATCGCTTTTTTGGAGCGCCCCTCTTACGCTGATCCATGGCGAGTTCACCGTAGAGTAATATTTTGGGGAGGCGATGGTCCTCCATCCTAAAAACGTGCCCTGCCCAGCACAGCCTCAATGGCCTCAATGCTGGTGATACCTGCTTGCTCAAGGACAGCAACATTCGTCACATAATCAGTCCAGTGTATATTTAGGATTGTGCGTAGACAGTGCTGATGAAAGCGCTCGAGGAGTCATAGGTGGTGGTGATAGGTGACCCATGTTTCAGATCCATAAAAGAAGGGATAGACAGCACTAAACACTAATATAAACACTAAACAAGTGTTTATATTTATATTAACCAAGACACAAAAGGGCTCTCACCCCCCCCAGCCAAACTGTAATAAAAGAAAAAACATCAGAACAAAAAAAAATTATTCTACCATGACACATCTATTTAAATACCTAATCCTACTAAAATTATTAGTCACCAAAGCCACAGGTTATTACATTGTAAAATTTCTTATTGCTGAAAAAGTCGATAAAGAGCTTCCATTCTTTCAAAATAAATAAATAATAATCTTCCATGTGTTTGTCCTCAATCCAACGATGGTGGAAAAGTATCTGGGATACATGCCTAATGGAGCTGCTTGCATACAATGAGAAGGTAATAAAAGGAAATATCAGTCACGGCACAACACTTTTGAAGATAAATGGATTCCCTTTATTGACTACATCAACAATGAATCACACTATTATCCAAATTTCCAACATCTCACCCAGGACTCTGATTAAGCACTGTAGTCAAGTTGCTAATGGATGTGAGATCTGAATGAATGGATCTATTGTATGTTGATTGTGTTGGGTGTATTTATATTTATTTTTTTGAAAAAAAATTGGTTTGTCCTTTAAAACCCACACTAGTTCGGCCATTTGGGCCAATTCAGCAACCTTAACAATCCATTCTTCCATCATCGGTTCTTCAACCCATTTCCAAGTTTGAGCAAACAATGTTCTAGCTGCTGTTATCATATACATATATGTACTGAAGAAGTCATTCAGATGTACGCTCCAATTCTTTATCCAGAATGTCCAGCAAAAACGTTTCTGATGTCAATACAAAAATCTTTAATTTTTTTTTAGATTAACATGAAAATCTTAGACCAATAACTTTTCGCCTTCTTACAAATCCACCACATATAGAAAAAGGAGCCCTCCTTCTCTTGACATCCCCAACACTGATTTGAAACATTCTTAGACTTTTTTGACAGCTTGTCAGGGGTTAGAAACCTTCTATACATCATCTTTTGTGTACTTTCTTTTAGATTACTACACAAAGTGAATTTTATATCTTTGCTCCACATTCCCCACCCCCTACATCCATTTGAACATTCTGCCCTAAATTTTGGGCTTGCCCTATTATGTTATCTTTTGCAGATTCATCTTCTGTCTCTAGTTTCAAAAGGTATTTGTACACTTGTTACCTGCCCTGATGCCTCCTCCCTTCCAATAATTCATCGGGTAGTAATTATGTGAACCCCACCCCTTGGACTGGTGAGTTAGGGTGCAAATGGGCTAATTCTCCTGCTTGTACATGAAAGTCAGTCATTTCAAAAGTCAGTCATTTCTAATTCAATCAAAGTGGCCAGACAATCTTTGCCTTGCAAAACTGGTTTTCCTTGCACCTCCCCTTGAACAATAGAAGGTGGACAGACATCTACCAGTCTTCATGTCTAAGCCATTAGGGATCGTTAACATAAACGGAACTTCCATTGTTGAATTATGGAAACCTCCAGCAAACATTGTATTCCTCTCGAAACACCCCTTCAGGGGAAATATTGAATATAAATATCACCCCAGAACACAGTCAAGGTGTTCATAGCCTTCATTCCTCTTGTTACTCTGTCCATCTGCTGTGTGAGCCTCAGAATGCTGTTTGAGTATTTTCTGCTGCATGCATCTCTGCTCTATGGATAGGTACAGTATAGTTATTTTTTATACCTCGCTCTTCAGCCACAAGGCTCTCAGAGTGGCTTACAAATTGTTTTAAGCAATAGCTATTTCCACATCTGCACTGCATTAAACAGTTTCCAATGTGTGTTAGCTAATTGTCCCCACAAGCTGGGTACTCATTTTACCGACCTATGAAAGGATGGAAGGCTGAGTGAACCTTGGAGCCCGCTGGAATCGAACTTGCAATGTGGTGACTTGCAGTACTGGCATTTAACCACTGCGCCACCAGGGCTCCATCATCCCTAACTATATTCCAATACTTTCTACTTTCTTTGATAGCCTTGTGTGAGTGCTTGAAGTCTAAGTGCTGGTGTGAATGGTTACGAGATTATTTTTCAATAAAAAAGCATTTTTCTTTTATTTCCTGGCTGTGAGTCTCATCATCAGTTAGTACCAGTATACACGGGTCAAAAGATCTTGTCATTACCCAGCCTCTTGCTGCCATATTGAGCTAATTAAAATTCCCCATATTGATATCTGGACACATGTTGGGTTCTGACAAACCCCCTGTAATTTGGGTAACACATTTTTTAAATGACTTGGTCATCATCTTTACACAACTGTAAGTAGAACTCATTTTCTCTAACCTCTATGGCCAGATCTCTTTTATCTTAAGTTATGGCCAAGAATCCTGTTGGTATCTTCTTACAGGTTTCCCTTACATGTACGATTGTACATTTTTGGGGTCATTCTGTAACATACACATTCACTGGTTGCCTCAGCAGAGTTCCACAAGAGTAACCATTTCACATGGATTAGCAACCTTACTTCTCTGGGAGGAAAAGAATGAATTCCCTGCCATTTCTAAATTATGCAGCATAAGCAAATTTACATGATTTCTTTTACTTGGCATGACGTATTCATCTTGTGCTGCTCACGGGGAAGGACAAAAAGAGCCATTCAGGAAGATGTCGAATCCCCATAATTAACAACAGGAAATCTGATTCAACTGCCCTTCTGATTTTTGACATTTCAGCAGGCTTCAAGCCAGTTCGTTTTAGCTATGAATGCTAGAAAGAGTTGCATTTAAAAAGCCAGAACTTAAAAAGAGTGCTGATGGGCTGAGCAGGCATCTCTTTTGCTTGGCATCCTGTCCCATGTAATAGCTACCCAGATGTTGCACAGCATCCTCAAGCAGAGTCCTGTTGTTGGGCATTCAGAGAAGTGCATGGAAAGATATTTCTTTAAAAGTACTTAGTTAATGCCTCAAAAGTTGTGAGTTACAATTATAGTTATGCTTTAAAAAGTAAAGGCAGAATCCTCTTGTGGCATTATGAAAAGAGCTTGGAAAGTTTATTTTATTTTATTTATTTATTTATTTATTTATTGGATTTACATCCTGCCTTTCTCCCAAGATTCAAGGTGGCTTACAATCATTTTAAAAAGATATAACTAAAGCATTAATTACAAATGTTACAAAAGAATTAAACATTACCATTATTAAACATAATTATAACAGTTAAAAATGTAACATAGTTAATGTCCAAACACTGTCTGGGCAACCAGTCAAATGCTGATTGCTACACAGCTGATAGCAGAGGCACAGCACAATCAAGTAAATTATAGGCAAAGCCATCAAGGCAAATAGGAGTTCCTAAGCAAAATCCAAACTATAAGGCATAGGTCCGGCAAACAGAGTCCAGAGTAGTCGAGTACAATCCAAGTCGTGATTTCCTGCGTGGGAGGGGGTTGGACTGGATGGCCCTCATGGTCTCTTCTAACTCTACAATTCTATGAGTCTATGATTCTAAGTCAGGTGAACAGAGTTGAAAGTAACAAACACAGTTTGGGTCAAACACAGTGAGAAGGAACACAACAGGTCACCAGATAGGTCAGATAATTTCTGACAACACTTGGAGGTCAGGGCTGCGTATTTATAGAGCAGAGGCTCACACAGCTGCTGCTTGGCTAATTGCTGTTTGGTATAAATACACTGAGACTGCCTCAAGCCTTCCTTTTGTTGTCTCCAGGCTGGGAAGGTAGGTAAGGTAAGTTGTCCTCTATACCTGAAGGGGACGGACCCTCTGCCAGAGCTGGTACTGCACTATTGTCTGTGTCTGGGGCCAGTAGCTCTGGAAAGTCCTCCTGCTTTGGTTCAGCAGGTCCTGGCGTGTCCACTGCTTCAGTCCTTGGGTCAGAGTCCATTTCCAAGTTCTGGAAGCAGGGCATGACCATTAAGAACATAGTTTCAATAAAAAATTTAAAAAACAGCACACTAATCACACACACAGACACACACATCACCTGCCAGCAAAAAGAGATCAGGGAGGAGGCACCTGGACCTCCTGTGGAAGGGAGTTCCATAGTTTGGGAGCAGCCACAGAGAAGGCTTTCTCCCAAGTCCACAGCAACCATGCCTGCAAAGGTGGTGGAACTGAGAGTGGGAAGTTATTTCTTAAAGAGTAAATTAGTTAATGCCCCCAAGGTAGTGAGTTACCATTATGGTTTCACTTAAAAAATTAAACCCAGAATCCTCTTGTGGTATTATGCTCATGTAACTGAACATGGGAGATTGGGATAGAGTATGTTACATAAGGAGGTATTTGGCACTTCTTTATGCAATGTTTTTTCTTGGGTGTATATTGCATAAGGAGGTATTTTTAACATAGGTTTTCCCCCCTATGTTGTGTAAGAAGGTATTTGTTACTTTTGCCCCTCCATATCTACAGGTTCTGAATCCATGGATTCAACCAACCACAGCTTGAAAATATTCCGTGGGGGATCAAAAAAGCAAACACTGCTGTTTGCAGTTTTATATAAAGGGCATCATTTTACTAAACACCACTGTATATAATTGGACTTGAGCATGCACAGATTTTGGTATCCATGGGGGTATCCTAGAACCAAACCCTAGCAGATACTGAGGGCCCACTTTATGCAATGCTTTTTCTTGGTCAGTTCAATGGCTGCTGGACAGCACATATATGCAACTGCACCACCTAATACAAAAAACCAAAAACCAAAACAAACACTAATGGGCTGCAGATGGTGGCTGAGCCATACATTTAAGTCTGGCAAGTTGCTCTCATCTTTGCTCCCAAACATGCAGATCTCCATATGAATATGTTGGTGGAGGTGTTACCTACCCTGATAGCCCCCATTTTGGAATATCACCTAATTGGCAATGTTTAATAGTTTGACTTCCTGTGGCCTTCCACCTGGTTAGCAGGTAAACTAGGGACCCCCAGGTACCAAGGCTGGAGTCACCTATAACCAAGGGAGGGGCCTTTGGAAATTCCCCAAACAGGTCATACCCAGGTCAGAATTAACACTTGGAGATGAGTCATCTACTAATCCACTCAACAATAGCAGAGTCCTTGATGGTTGCAAAATGGTTTTTTTCATCTTTTCTTCCTCCCCAATAATAGAAATTGCCTGCTCCTATTCAATTTCAAATACATTGCCCATTAATGATCATTAACTCTTCTGGAGAACCCTTTGTTTGGTCCTGGGAAACTCTGAGAGACATTGTATTCCACTCTAAACCCCATCCATTCAGGGGAATTATCACATGTAAATATCCCCCTGAAACACTACCCAAGTGCGCACAGATCCTCTTCCTCTCAACCCCATGTCAGTCTGTGTCATCTTGGGTGCACGGACCTCCTGCTTCCCAACTCCACATCAGTATGGATCACCATTCTTCCTTCTGGACCTCCCCTCTGCCAGTTAACTTTGCGATCTCAGCTTTCCAGGATTCATAGAATCATAGAATCATAGAATTGTAGAGTTGGAAGAGACCACAAGGGCCATCCAATCCAACCCTCTGCCACACAGGAAATCACGATCAAAGCATCCCTGACAGATGGCCATCCAGCCTCTGTTTAAAGACCTCCAAGGAAGGAGACCCCACCACGCTCAGAGGGAGTGTGTTCCACTGCCGAACAGCTCTTACTGTCAAAAAGTTCCTCCTAATATTGAGGTGGAATCTCTGTTCCTGGAGCTTGCATCCATTGCTCCGTGTTCCAGTCTCTGGAGCAGCAGAAAACAAGCTTGCTCCATCCTCAATGTGACACCCCTTCAAATACTTAAACAGGGCTATCATATCGCCTCTTAACCATCTTTTTTCCAGGCTAAACATACCCAGCTCCCTAAGTCTCTCCTCATAAGGCATGGTTTCCAGACCTTTCACCATTTTAGTCGCCCTCCTCTGGACATGCTCCAATTTGTCAATATCCTTTTTGAATTGTGGTGCCCAGAACTGGACACAGTATTCTAGGTGAGGTCTGACCAAGGTAGAATAGAGTAGCACTATTACTTCTCTTGATCTAGACACTATACTCCTATTGATGCAGCCCAAAATCGCATTGGCCTTTTTAGCTGCTGCACCACACTGTTGGCTCATGTTCAACTTGTGGTCCACTAGGACCTCCAGATCCCTTTTGCACATAGTCTCTTGCTCTATTCCTCTATCCAAATACTTCCTACTTTCTTTGATAGCCTTGTGTGGTTGCTTGAAGCCTGAGTGTTTGTGTGAATGCTGTTAAGATTAATTTCCAATAAAGATTTTATTCCCAATAAAAATGATTTAATTGTATGTTCTGTCTTGGAGTCTCCTCAGTTTAATATCTTTTTATGGGGGAGGGTGCGGGTGGGTCGTGCTTAGGGATTTACTCAGTATTGTTATATTTTAGTTGTTGTATGCCACCCTGATTGTTTTTAACAGAGGGGCAGTGTAAAAATAAATATTATTATTATTATTATTATTATTATTATTATTTACTACTGGTATATATAGGTCAAAGGATCCTGCTGTTACGTGGCTTCTTGCTACCATTTTGAACTAATTAAATATTCCCCTTATTGAGATTCAGACACTAGTGGGATCCTTGTGGACCCCACACAATTCAGGTAATAGAGGCTTTACTGCATTCTCATGTGAATCCATGTGAACTGAAAAAGGACCTCCTGGACTGGACAAAAATAACCTACTGTTTCTATAGAGGAACTTCAGCATGCTCCAGATACCAGCAGGGTTCCAGACAAATGGGCTGGCATCTAGTTAGTGGCTTCTATAGGCATGAGCCCACCTAGGCATTGTTTTCTGCTGCTCCAGAGACTGGAACATGGAGCAATGGATGCAAGCTCCAGGAACAGAGATTCCACCTCAACATGAGGAGGAACTTTTTGACAGTAAGAGCTGTTCGGCAGTGGAACACACTCCCTCGGAGCGTGGTGGGGTGTCCTTCCTTGGAAATCTTTCAACAGAGGCTGGATTGCCATCTGTCGGGGATGCTTTGATCGTGATTTCCTGCATGGCAGGGGGTTGGACTGGATGGCCTCGTGGTCTCTTCCAACTCTACAATTCTATGATTCTATGACTTTTTTTTGGTCATTGAAGAGAAATTTTACAGTTTACGGCAAGTGGTTTTCCAACATTGTCTCTTTGTGTGTTAAAGGCAGCCAAAGAGCATGATGACCCCATGGGTGAAAGAGGGTGCTCCTTTTTTTTAAAAAGGACCCAGTTTAAAAGGTTCACCTTGCACAAAATCTACTGTATACCTATCCTTCTGAAATTCTATACAGAACATGTCTAACTGAACTTTTGGCCATGTTCATGCACCTTGTGTGCACAACCACTGAAAATTTAGCCTCATTGCACCTGGATGTGCAAGTACAGTTTTTCACAGATGCACACTACATACTGTGTGTCGATGTGAAAGTACATGGGGTTGTGCATTCAGTCGCACATTTTGTGTCGTGGTTCAGGGCTGCAATGTTGCCATTCTGCACAAGACAGAGCTGCATTAGTGTGTAACTCCATGGACAAAAGATTTATGCTGCTCAACCCTGATCTAGAATCTCGGCTCCCAAATTCTGACAAGCACCAGACTGGCTGCATTTATTGGGCAGAGACTGATTTCTGGTCCAAGGCTGTTTGACGGATCATGCTCCCCTTAGTGACTGAACGTCTCTCTCGTTCAGAGGGAAAGGCAAGCGGTCCAAAGGAAGGGTCATTACAGGCAGATTTATTCAGCCACATTGGGCCACCACAAAGCTTATGACTGGCTTAAATTCTCAAATTGGGGATTATGCATTGCCAAGACCTTGCATTAGCTCCTTGGGGGGGTATATTTCATTGTGAGAGACCAGCCAGAGGTGGGAAATCCAGGAGAGACTTACAGAGGGAAAAGTGCCTAGGAATGAATTGCATTTCTCATTAGAAGCTATTATTCATCTTTTTTCAGTCGCTCCTTAAAAAGAAACTGCTTGGCTTCTGCTTTGTGTCTGCCTCTCTGGTGTTCAGTCTTGATGTAACTGCCGCCTGGGGAGAAGGCACAGCTAACCTTTATGTTCAAATAGTTAATGGAAAGGAGGGAAAGTAGGATTGGGGTGGGGAAAATAGGCATCATTGAAAGGGCTCCACAGAGTCTCCAAGGAGATGTTGGAAGCCAAGGAAATTCAGAGCTTAGTTTGGGTGGAACTAATCGCCCAGCCTCTAAAGACAGCTTTGCCAGAAATGCTATTTCACCGGATGCGGACTCACTATTAGAAATGATTTTCTAAACTGGAGGATGAATGGTGAGGTAGACCAAGTGGCTGGTGACCTCCATGCCAGAGGACTGATCAGTCTGTGTCTGGGTTTTAGTCCAAACTTTAAAATGGCTCTCTGAGGTACCAAACCTTAGTGTTCATCTATATGAGGCAATAAAATGTGGATTGATGCTTACTAACACCAATTCGTAGCAGCTTTCATTTGTCTCCATGCTTCCCCCCCGCCAAGACCACAGGCATGTGAAGCCACGCATGTTTGATGTTCAAACAGGCATGCCTGCGAATCATGATGGTGGGTGCGAGTGAATTACTTAAATATAATAAATAAATTTTTATTTTTAACCCCCCCCCTCTGCTTGGCAACCGGGGCGGCTTACAGCAAGATTAAAACAACATCAAGTTAAAACAGTCCTTCCCCATCCTACCCTCCCACCCCTTAAAACAAATTAAACTAATGGAGAGTTAAAACAAAGATAAAATACAATAAATAAATAAATAAATAAATAAATAAAAGCAACGACGGCAAGGGGGTGGGTAGCAATCAGTCCACTTGAACCGGGAAGTTATTCCGGGAAGGCCTGCCGGAAGAGATCCGTCTTTAGCGCTTTCTTGAAGCTATCAAGAGTAGCGATAAGACGGATCTCATCCGGCAGGCCCTTCCAAAGTCTGGGAGCCGCAGAAGAGAAGGCCCTCTGGGAGGTCTGTGACAACCTAGTTTTCATAGGCTGCAGCAGGTTCCTCCCAGAGGACCGAAGGGCGCGGGGGGGATCATATGGGATGAGGCGGTCCCAGAGATAAGATGGACCCAAGCCATGTAGGGCTTTAAAGGTTAAAACCAACACCTTGTACTGTGCCCGGAAACTAATCAGCAGCCAGTGGAGAGATTTAAGCACAGGTGTTATATGCTCTCTCCTAGATGTACCCGTAATTAACCTGGCTGCCATATTTTGTACCAGTTGAAGTTTCCGGGTTAGGCAAAAGGGTAGCCCCATGTAGAGTGCATTACAGTAATCCAAACGTGAGGTTACCAAAGCATGTACCACAGTTTCCACATCCCTTGTATCCAGGTAAGGGCACAGTTGGCGTATCAGCCGAAGCTGATAACAGGCACTTCTGGCCGTTGCATTCACCTGACTAGTCATGTGAAGCGACGAATCCAGGAGTACCCCCAGACTGCGAACACAGTCCTTAGAGGAGAGTGTGAGTCCATCCAGGACTGGAAGTTGTATTCCCAGACCTGGTTTCAGGCCTGTGACTGTCAGTACCTCCGTTTTGTCTGGATTTAGTCTCAATCTGTTTTTCCTCATCCAATCCATTACCGCTCTAAGACAGTCATTGAGAGGAGAGACACCATCTGAAGTCTGAGCCGACGGTCTGGTCATGGAGAAGTATATCTGAGTTGCATTTTTATTGTCACCAGTTGCTGCTGACAGACAGTAATTTTTTTAAAAAAGCAAATCCAAGGTGTGAAAGTGCAAACTTCCAATTAAGTAAATAGGAAAACAGGAACAAAGGGCTGTTTTGTCACCTCAAGGCATGATCGCTATGGTGAAAATCCAATATGGCGGTTCTGGGCACTTGCCTTGCCAGCAAGCTCTGCCCCCTGTACACATCCGACCAATTTAGCCTTTCCACTTCCGCTCTTATCAGGAATTTGCAGCAAAGCGAATCGGTTGTCCCAATGAGCGGGAGTATGCATTTCCTTCTGAGTTTTTAAAAAAACATGGGGAAAGCCACAAATGCTTTTCCCATGGTGTATTTGGAGTCCCCCCCTCCTTCCGAATATGGTGAAATGATGTGGGATCCCACTTGGACAAAAGTATTCTCGTTGAATTCTACGAGGAGTATTTTCACTGTCTAGACAAGCCCCTAGTTTGGGGATAGGATTCAGTACCTTGGATACTTCCATTAAACTTCAGGTCAAAACCCAGATTGGGTTCACTGGTCCACTGACAGGAGGCAGCCATAGCAGTTAAAGTGGAATAAAAGTGCTATAACAGTGTAGTGCACTAAGGCTCTTGGAAGCCTGCAAATATGAAGGGCCAGAATCCATTGGTGGCCTGGAAGTGGATAATTGCTGAGGGAAGGAAGCAAGACCCTTTAAGTCTCCTGGCCTCACCTCAGAAATGAAAAGATCAAAACTAGACATTATATACAGGTTTCCCCTCCCCCCATATCTACAGGGGATACATTCCTAGACTTACTATATATGTGAAATCATGGATAATGGCAAACCCTCTTAAAGGAAAGGACTTTGTGTACATATATACCATAGAGTTGCATTGGAGGACCTAGCAATTCCTAGAAAGAACACCTTTCTAGGCATTTTCCAATGCAACACTATGGTATGTATCCCCTATTTTGTGTCCCTCCATAACTGGAAACATGGATATTGGCTCCACAGCTTTGCCAGGGGGTTGGACTGGATGGCCCTTGAGGTCTCTTCCAACTGTATGATTCTATGATTCTATGATATGTGTTTTTTTAAAGATACTGGGGGGTGTATACTTAGCTGGAAACTAAGTGCAAGGAGCCCTGGTGGCACAGTGGTTATATGCCAGTATTACAAGCACAATGTTGCAAGTTCGATCCTAGAGAGTGCCAAGGTTGACTCAGCCTTCCATCCTCCCATAGGTCAGTAAAATGAGTACGTGGCTTGTTGGAGGCAATTAGCTAACTCGCTGTAAATCACTTAGGGAGTGTTTTGCACTGATAAGCAGTTTAGAAATATAAATGCTATTACTATTGCTACAGTAGGACCCCCGTATCTGTGGGGTTTCCTTCCCTGTGGGGGATTGGTTCTAGCCCCCCTGAAAACAGAAAACCATGGATAACAGCAAATGACATTGAAAATAATGGGACTTCCAGTTTAAAATACCAAAGCGTTGCCTTAGAGGACCTAGAAAACATCTAGAGAGGATGCCGTTCTAGGCATTTTCTATGAAGACAAAGACTCTATGGTAGGTGTGTTGTTTTGTGTCCCACGGATAACTGAAACCACAGATATGGGGCCCTACTATATTGCTGTTGCTAACCGCAAAGGACATTGTGCTTTGTAGAATGTAGATAGATTGCAGAATTACAGCTCTGATTTTGCTGTCACAGAATTTTCTCTTTCTCTGTGTTATAATTTGGAAGAATTAGTTTTGTGTGTGTGTAGGGGGGGGGGTAGAACTCCATGTCAGGACCCCCGAGCTAGCAACCATGTTCATATGTGGTACTCTTCAGGCTCCTCACTGTGTCCTCCAGTTGTGCCTATATAAGAGATATAGTTGAGAGTCAACATGTTGTAGTGGTTTGAGTATTGGGCTAGAATTCCAAGAGACCAGGGTTCAAATCCTCTATTATTTATTTATTTATTGGATTTATACCCTGCCTTTTTCCAAAGATGGGATTAACATTCATGAAAAGAGAGCAGGGAAGGGGGAACCCACTGGGACAGCCAAGGAAACCCAATGGGTGACTTTGGGCAAGTTGCATTCTCTCAGTCCCAGAGGAAGGCAATGGCAGACTTCCTGTAAGCAATAAACCCTCCCAAGAAAATGGTCATCATAAATCTCAGCCAATTTGAAGAAGTGAGCCAGTGCGGTGTAGTGTTCAGAGTGTTGGATTATGGCTCCAGGAAACCAGGGTTCCAATCCCTGCTCAGCCTCAGAAACCCACTGAGTGACCTTGGAGAGGAAACTCACACTCTCTCAGCCTAAGAGAGCAAACCTCCATGGAATAAATCTTATCAAGAGAATGTCAAGATATGGTTGCCATAGGTTCAAGTTGACTTAGAGGGTCGTAACAGCAACAACGACTACTAGATGTAGTCTCTGTTTTCTGCTGGGGCTTCTGAACTTGTGAAGATGTTCTGAATGTCTGAAAATGTTTCTTCTCCCCCTGTGTTACAGCACACAACTGTACGTGGGCTATGGGCCGGTTTTTGCCCCAGCAGCCTTCCACCCAGTGGGTGACATGAACACTTCCTGGACCCCCAGAAGTGATGGTACATCCCATCAGTTGTCGTTTTTGAATAAGGAAACAGGTTGGCAGGGTGGAGGGCCCTTTGGGGATGGGTGAGGGATAACTATTGCATTTTCAGCTGTTTTCAGACTGTTTCCAGGCACAATTCAAAGTGCTGGCTATGACCTATAAAGCCCTATATGGCTCAAGGCCAGGCTATTTGCTAGACTGGTTCTCCCACTACGAACCGGCAAGGGCCCTGAGATCATCAGGAGAGCCCCTTTTCTCAGTCCTACCGCCATCTCAAGTACGGTTGGTGGGGACATGAGAGAGGGCCTTTTCAGTAGCGGCCCCTAGGCTCTGGAACTCCCTCCCCAGGGAGGCCAGATTGGCCCCCTCCCTGTTGTCCTTCCAGTGGCAATGCCAAAACCTTTTTATTCAGGCAGGTTTTCTAAAGAAAAGGCTGGGGAGGGGGGTGCTGTGTGGTTTTGTTGGGTTGCTTTTAAAAGCTGTTTATATTTTTAAAAAAAGTTTTAAATATTTTAAAGTAAATATTTTAAAAATATCTTGATGTTTCAGTGATGTAACTGGATGTGATATAATTCTGTTTTAATGTGCACTTTTTGTATATTTAATTCTGTGCTTTTTTAAAACTGTGAGTTGCTTTGGGTCCCAGCCTTGGGAGACAAGCGGGCTACAAATACTACTGCTACTACTCCTACTACTAGTAGTAGTCTCTCTGGCTTAGTAGTAATGGTAATAATAATAATAAATCTGTTGTATTTTTTAAAACTGTGAGCCTCTTTGGGTCCCAGCCTTGAGGAAAAAGCAAGATGATGATGACGATTTTCCTGTAGTTTTTTTTGCAGGGGTGTGTGTGTAACCCCCCCCCCCCATGCAGAACAGGAACATTGTGGAACACATGTCAATGACAGAGTGGCACTGAATAATGTGAAACCACAATGCACAATGTGAAACCACAATGCACAACTGCCATGTGAAACCACAATACACAGTATTGCTGTATGTGAATCTCTGCTTCAAGTGCTGTTAGCAGAATATACCTGTTGCCTCATGGCGAGTAACTGATTCACCCCACGTGTGTTGTGTAACTTAACGTATGCATATCTCACCAACAGGGTGATTGACACTTGAAAGAGTAACTAGATATCATTACCGCTTTCACCAATAAAAGTAACTTTATCCCTACTTCTTACATTGCCTCAGGAATATTATTTTGTTATGCCCTCCAATGGTGACTGGTAGCTGCCATACCAGTGGGACAATGAATATGTTTTGGGTTTTTGTCCAAATTTTAAATGAACTATCCATGTTGCTGGACAATCTCCCCCCAAATAAGCCCCATGCCTTGGATAGCTGCTTTAAAGTTCAGACTAAAACCCAGTACTGATTTACCACCCCACTGACCATGGAAGCCACCACGGGCCACTGAGCAGCCTGGGGCCAATGGCAAAGTTATCTGTATCTGTTCTTGAAATCTTGGCCATTGTCTTCTATTGGGTTAGACCCTTGGTCCATCTAGGTCAGTATTACTAACTCTGATTGGTAGCTCTGGCTGCCATGCTAAGGCATAGTTGGAGGACATGCCTCAATGAAAGACTCAAAGCTTTAATTGTCACATCCTCCTCCTTTTTGTTAAAATGGGAGAAAATAAAATTAAGAGATTACTTTGATTTTTGGTGGCAACCACAGGGAACTCAGTAAAGAATAACCTACTGTTGTTGATGCTGCTGCAGTTGCTGTTACCATTATTATTGAGTGGCAGATAATGGGAAGACAAATAGGCTGATCTTGAAGTTGCTGCGTCTCCTTGCTGGGTGATAGACCATGTTTAGTTTTCGTTTTGACAATGTGCTTATTGAATCTCTCAACAAATCAAAGAATTGCTGCTCAGTTCTGCATGCGGTGCAGTTTTGAAGTTTGCAAGATGGCATGCAGGGAAAAGAAACTCACAGAATACAGGCATCAGCTGGGAGGCAGGCAGTCTCCTTTTTCTCCATCGCTCAGACCAAAATGTTTTACTGTATGAAATGGACAAGATGTCCTAAACACCAGTCAACAAGTCCCCAGGGGAGCAGAGGACTTGTTATCCAAATTTCATGGGGTTCGTGGGAACCTACTCTTGTCACTCAAACTCTAATATTTTATTGGGGAATTTTGTGTTGCAAATATTTTTATTAGTGAAATACAAAAGAAAAAAAAGAATTATTTTAAGAAACAACATAAAATAACAGAGCTACTACACAATTATATATAAAAAAACAACAACAGAAGAACATAACCTAACACAATAACAATAACGTAACATAACATAAGAAAGCCTAGCATAATCTAATGGAAACTACTAAAAAGACAGATAAGAAAAAGAAAATATTACATAATAGACTCTACCCCCATCAGTGTAAAAACAAAACAAGGGGGGAAAAAACCTTCCCATCTGCCCGTATTGCTGTTCCATAATACATCCTTCGAACTCCTCACAATGAATATATCCTTTTCATCAATTTAACTTTCTTTTCCTATTAAAAGGAAAACAGCTCTTATTATACATTGAATCCTGATACAGCTAGGTCCCCTCTTAATAATGTAACATAATCAATAAAATGGTTATTGGGGAATTTTAATTAGCTCAAATTAGGCTGCGAGAGGTTGGGTAACTACAGGATCTTTGGACCTGTGTATACCGCTATTAACTGATGAGACTCCAAGCCAAGGAAATAAAATAAAATGGTTTTCATTGAAAATTAATCTCAGAAGCTCTCCCACATACACTCAAACTTCAAGCAATCACACAAGGCAAGTGATAATAGGAGGAAGTATTCAGATAGAGGGATAGCGTTTGGGGATAATGGGCTATACTATACCTGTCTGAAGAGCAGAGATTTGTGTAGCAAAGAGGTGCTCAGATTGGATTCTGAGGTTCACACAGCAAACTGGCAGAATAATGAAGCAGGAGAAGCTGTGAACCCTTTGGCTGAATTTGGGGGTTATATTTATACTCAAGTACAAGTTCATTTATTAGGATCCATAGATCCATCACGAAAAAGAACTCAAGCATAAGACAAAAAATAGCCAGGATGAGTGCCAGGCAACCTTCAATGCCTCTGTTTAAAAACCTCCAAAGAAGGAGACGCCATCACACTCCAAGGCAGTGCATTCCACTGCCGAACAGCTCTTACTGTCAGGAAGTTCTTCCTATTGTTTAGGTGGAATCTCTTTTCCTGTAGTTTGAACCCATTGCTCCATGTCCTAATCTCTGGAGTAGCAGAAAACAAGCTGGCTCCACCCTCAGTATGACATCCCTTCAAATATTTAAACATTGTTATCATGTCCCCTCTTAAATTTCTCTTCTCCAGGATAAACATACCCAGCTCCCTAATCCGCTCCTCTTAAGAAATAATGGCTTCCAGACCACCCACCATTTTGGTCACCCTCCTCTGCACATGTTCAAGCTTGTCAATATCCTTCTTGAATTCTGGTGCCCAGGGAAGGGAAATAAGAATTCAAACATACAGGTGGGGAATAAGTCTTAAAGACTACTGTTCAAAACGGGGAAGTTGATAAATCTACATGTGTTTTTCCTGCAGCCTCGGGTTTGCCTGCAAATGATTTAGGAGCAAAAGCCTGCCTACTGTGTATTTGTGGTCCCATATTTCAGTGACATTGGCAGGAATTAAAAAAACAACAAAACCCTAGGTGGATCTCCCAAACTCAACAGAAGGTACTTTCATGCAAGACACCTGTCTGCTGTTGCTTACTCACAGGGTGAAGTAGCTCTCTATCCAAATAGGGCTCCCATCACCTACCAATAAGGAAGCTCCTTTGAAGTGCCACATAAGGATCAATGGGGGCATCCATCTTCTCAACAGATAGAAAGGAGTTTGAGTCCAAACAATGGGGGAAGGCCTTCCCCACTAACCAGATGGCTTTGTGACATTTCAGAGCTATTTGTATCTATCTCTGGGACCCTGAACCTGTACACTCCAAGAGATGAATGGTCTCTCAGTCTCTCTCACTCTCTTTCTAAACACCTGCCTATCTGTTCTGCCACCAATTCCCCAAAGCTAAACAAGTAGGAAGTAAAAACCGAGACACAGCTTACTAGAAAACCCAGATTCAATGGAGTTGCCCTCCTCCACGGTCAAAAATACTTAGCAGCCTCTCAGGCCAAAGAGGAGATGGAAGGTGCCCAGAGGTTTCCATGTCAGTGGGGTGGTTGATCTGCTCATGGATTTTCCTTTCAGATGGGAAAGGAACTCTCCAAGGTTCTGAACCTCTTTCTGGGGAGAGGGATCAGCACCTTCAAGAGCTTCTTTAACATCTGAAAGAAAACCCAGTGCACCACTGGCATTGAACTCATTGGTTGCTCTGGAGAAGTATTATAGAGAACAGCCAAGCAAACTTGAGGATTGGGTATGAGGACATCACCATGGTACATTGTCAGTCTAATTTAACCATGCACTGCTGTCTCTTCTTCAACTTCTCCTCCTATGTCTCCTACCCAGGGACAAGGAAAACAGAGTTTCAATTTGGTTGTGTTTCTCTGAATCTTACCTCCATTTTTGTCCCATCCTTTGGTCACATTAGCTTGTGAAACTATGGCCTCCTGTTGGTGTTTTATAAACACCTAAGTTCCCTGAAGCATGTGGCTCTATTTTTTTGGGGGGGGGGCAGGACATAATATCCACATTTGGTTGTCAGTTGTGTAAGCAGAGTTCCAGAAGTGTAACGTGCAGTAATGCATTCTTGGATGGTGCATAACTACAGTTGCCCCTCCGTATCCATGGATTTGCTATCCACAATTTAAGTATTCATGGCTTGAAAACATTCTTAAAAAAATAATAATCGAAAAGGCAAACCTTGATTTTGCCATCTTATATAAGGGACACCATTTTGCTATGCCATTGCATATAATGGGACTTGAGTATTCACGGATTTTGGTATCCTGGGGGGGGGGGTGTCCTGGAACCAAACCCCAGCGAATATGGAGGGACAACTGTACCCATTAGTACCTCCAGTGAATCACTTGACTCAGTAGGATTGTGGAAACAGCAGGAATATTGCAGATACACCATCAGTTGCAAAATGTTGGTATTCAGCTGAAGGGTAGAGTACAACCACCACTTAACTGCATGAGTGTGTAGATTCGCGCCGTGCTAACATAATATTGGACCTCAACTTTTAGTTTATTTTCTTCCTGCATGAAAGTTTGTGTGCATTTTCCCTACCTATTTTCTCTAAAGTAGCTTTATTGGGGTACATTTTTTCCAATGTATACATTTTTGCTTGCATTTTCCATACTGACTGAAGTATGTTTGTGTGTATCCTTGCACTAGCAGGGTTTTGGACATCAGGATTTTTGTAATGTAGGCCTGGACTGGCAGAGAATTGGGTCTTTCCTAAATTGGCAAGCGGTGAACATGACTTCTGCAATTGTATGTTATTTTTCAACTGTACTCATTTTTAGCCATTCAGAATTATTCTGTTTTGTTGGATTGCACCATGAATTTGCAAAGGAAGGTACACTTTGGCCTCAACTGTATAGGAGGAAATATTGTGCAAGGATACACATTACCGGCAATTTGCAGCAGCTCTTTTTTGTCTCCATGATTTCCTGGCACCAAAAACTGTATGCAAAGCTATTCCCATTGTGGTTCCAATGGAGCCATGCCACGAATCAAGATGTCGACTGTGAGTATGGGGCACTATTATTCCCCCTAATTGTGCACAGTCTTAAAAAAAAAAAAACTTATTGTAAACAGGCTGGAGAACTTCTGCTTGTAAAGAAAAATAGTTTTTTTTTCACCCAGCACAGTGAAAACATGCACACTTGCTCATCCAGAATGCAAAAATGGCACTTTAGGACTCCAGCACTGGAAAGTCCAACCCTGCTTGCATGGTGGACCAATCAGCTGTCAATGTCCACCTTTGCCGAGAATGAGCAGCGCTGCGAGTTGATTGATCAAACGACCGGCAATGTGCATCTCCCTGCAGTATTTAAAAAACTTTGCAAATAACACGAAGTCTCTTGTTGCACAGTATATGGCATTGTTGCTTCAGAATATGGCAAATCTCCTGTGCAACTCATCTGGGCAAAAGGTATTCTCAGTGAATTCTATTTGAATTCTTTTCACCGTCTAGACAACCCCTTTGTCTCACAAGAAATCTCAGGAGGTGTCAATTTGAATCTTTAATTGAGGATCTTAACTTCAGTGAACATCTTGTTCATCCCTACTTATGTATGGGAAACATAATTTCAATAGCAGTTCCATTCAGTGTATGTGTCTCTGGGCCTGTCTAAACAGTGAAAATAATCCTCTTAGAAATCACTTAGAATCCTACCTATCTTAATGGGATCCTACATAATTCCACTGTATTCAGAAGGAGGGGGTCCAAATCCATCATAAACCTTTAGGGAACAGCCCTCAGGGCTTTTCCCAATGTTTTTTAAAAACTCCATGGAGGATGTGCATTAGTGATCATTAGGACAGGCGATCACAATTATTCTCATACTCCAGAAAAGCGGAAGTAGAAAGCTGATTGGCCAGATGGGAGCAAGGGGCGGAGCTTGCTTAGAAGGTAAGCATCCCAGAACCGCCATCTTGGATTTTCGCTTTAGCGAAGGAGTGATCATGTGATGAAACAGCCTTTTTTTTTCTTTAAAAAATTTATTTAGATGAAATATCACACTATCACACAGCCACACCTTCAATATGCCTTAAAAAAAAGTTTGGTGGCAGCAACTGTTGAAAATAAAAACACAAGTTGCGGCCACATCTTGAATCGCAGGCATGCCCATTGGGACAGCAAAAGTGGGTAGCCTCACATCCCTGTAATTCTGCCAAACACCGTTAGGACAAGGCAATCTTGCTTCAAATTTGCGTGAGTACACATCAACTCACACTCCCCTCTGTCCCTCTGACAGGTATCAGCATTCCCAAATTCACAGAGCACAAGCTTCAAGATGAATCAGAAACTTTTATTGCCAGAAATCCAAAATACTATACAAAATTCTTGCTGAGTTACACTCTAAGTTAAAAGCATTTTACAGTCAACAAAATCTGGCAGGCTGCATGACTATTGGTTTCCATCATCCACTGACACAAGCATTCCTTAAAGGGAAAGTTAACATTTTCCCAGGGTCTCTAACCTTGAAACTAGGACCATTAATTGCAGATGCCTTGTTATCTATTTTCCCAAGCAAAGGCCAAACAGTTACAAATACAGTACATCATTTCACCCCTACACAAACTGCTATGCACACAGAAGAAACTAATGAATGTGGCAGGGGCAGGAGCATAAAGGGACCAATCCTGACAGTCTCTCTCTCCGTGTGTGTTATGGGGGTGGTGGCGGTGGTTCAAATTCTGTTTTGTCTCTCTTATGGTTGAAATCGGCTGCTTGGTTCTACTGTATTTCCAAGAGTCAGGCTGTAGGAAAATGTGGGAGATAATAGTAAATCTCTCAGAGTATTCAAACTGGCAAGGCAGAAGCTGAACCCCTAAAGTAACCCCTAAAAACTAAATTTGAAAAGTAACTAGTTATCAAAGCAACAAAGGAGCTACACTCTTACATTGCTTTTGAAATGTGACTTTTTAATACCCTCATTATTCCAAAAATAAATTTTTACAAGTGTCTGAATTACATATAGCTTGTTCTTTTAGTTATAACTTGTTACTTTCTGGTTGAGGCAAAACAATGTTTTGCCCCTGGTTGTTAAGTAATGGCATTTCTTTTTTTGTTATATTTTTTATATAATTAAAATATATAACAAAAAATTACACTGAACAAAGAAAAAATATTATATACAGCAAAGTTATTAACATGCTCTATGGGTTATTTCCATTCTTTTTTGCTTTTCAACAATCATTTACTATCATTTATATAATCATTAAATAATCCAATTATTACACTGCTATATATATTTTTCACATTAATCTATCTTGTTTCTGTTTCTTAATCCTACTTCCATCCAGTTATTAGTTCATATTGCATGAATTATAATTCCTTTCCTGGTAACTCTTAGTTTGACTGCATTATCCCTAACTGATAAAGGAGATTTTACAAAAACTTCCATTTAAGTTACAAAATTATCTTGATTTTCAGTTTTGTTACCAGTGTAGCTATTTCTCATTTATTATTATTATTAATAATTTATTATATTCTTCCAGATTTATTACAGCATTAGGACCACAATTCTTCTTAAAAATATTTATTACTTTAACCCAGTCTTCGTAGAATTTCTTTATGGAGTCTTCTTTTAATAACATAGAAAGTTTATTGATTTCAACCATCTCTAAGATTTTTAGGCTGCATTCTTTCAACCTTGGTAGTTTTTCATTTTCCGATATTGAGCATATAGTGTCCTAGCTGCAGTAATCATATAGATCAACATTTTTTTTCTTATTTCTTCATAGTTTGATCCAACATCATATTAAGTAAGTTTCTGGCTTCATTTGCATGTTGGCATCTAACGTTTATATTATATGGTTGTACATTTCTTTCCAAAATTTTTGTGTCATTTGACAGTTCCACCACATGTGAAAATATGTTCCTTTAGCTTCTCCACATTTCCAAAATATGTTAATTTGATTCTCATAAATTTTTGACAATTTCTCTGGGGTGAGATGCCACCTGAAAAACATCTTATAATAGTTTTCTCTCATAGCTGTTGATCTTGACAGTTTTGAGTAACGGCATTTCTGATAACAGATTTGTACCCATTTATTGTTTTGCATAGTGAATGACAGGTACAACAGAGTCAGTTACCACCCAACTATTGTTTGTTGATGACCACAATTAAGGCAATGAGTACTGGGCATCATATCTGCTTTTTATCTGCTGGCTGGGAGGATTCTGGAAACTGTTGCCCCAAACCCTACTTTTTCAAGCTCTGTTCAGATGCCTGGACATGTTTGTCACCAGCTCTTACCACTGATATAGATTCAGGACAGACAAAAGGAACTTCTTCATGCAGTGAAGAAGCAGGATGCAGCTGCCTCCCATGTAAAGCATTTCATAGAATCATAGATTTGGAAGAGACCACAAGGGCCATCTAGTCCAATCCCCTGCCCTGCAGGAATACTCAGTCAAAGCACTCCTGACAGGTGGCCATCCAGCCTCTTAAAAACCTCCAAAGAAGGAGACTCCACCACACTCCCAGGCAGCGCATTCCACTGTTGAACAGCTCTTACCACCAGGAAGTTCTTCCTAATGTTTAGGTGGAATCTCTTTTCCTGGAGTTTGATTCCATTGCTCATGTCCTAGGACATTTTCAGACAAGTCTTACCATGCAAAAAGACTCTGGGAGAGGTACAACCCTGTGATGTGGCAGGGGGTCCTTTTTGGATGCCACCGTCCCTCTCACGGCATCGTCCGTGACAGTTCTGGGTCCCATCTACAGCAAACATGCCATTTTTTAATCACCGACAACTTCTGTGAGTAAAAAACAGTGCAGTTGCTGTAGATGGGTCACGGAACTGTCACGGACGATGCCACGAGAGGGACGGCGGCGTCCGAAAAGGACCCCCTGCTGCGCAACAGCGTCGTACCTCTCCCGGAGTCTTTTTGCACGGTAAGACGTGTCTGAAAATGCCCCTAGTCTCTGGAGCAGAAGAAAACAAATGTGCTCCCTCTTCACATCATCATGTAAACAGATGAATATGTGTATGCACGTATCCCATTTGTTCGGTTCTTGAAGTGGAAGGTCATCCAGGGCATTCATTGTCTTCTACATTCTCACGTCCTTCTCTGAATCTTTTGTGCCAAACACATGCACACAAGACATGCAGTCTTCCCTGTAGGACTCAGTATGCATTTGAAAAGATTCCGTTGGTGTTTTGTTCAATTTTACTAAGAATTTCAAATTGACACATTGCTCGACTTTTAAACTTAGCATTTTTCCGGTACACAACAGACAACAGAGTTGCATTAAATGATGACTGACAATTAACTGAACGGCTGAGAGTGTTGATGTTTGTCCTGCAGGTTCAGACATGTTCAAGGTCACCACTCAAGTGTTCACAATCAGTTCTCCCTGATTTGTCTGAAAGGTAGAAACACAATCTTGTTAATTAATAGACAGATCTTGTACGAAGCTATAGCATTGTGGGTTGGACCCTAATGTTCCCCCCCCAACCTCTTAAAGTAACAAATTCACTATGGGTTATAGTCTGAACTTGAAAGAAACTGTCCAAGTCACTGAACCCAGTTTCTCCCAAATAGATCCATACTCTTAGATAGCTTGTTTAAAGTTCAGACCAAAACCCAGCGCAGATCCATCATCATCATCTCACTGGCATGGGAGCTGCCAGCCTACAGTGCTAATTCCTAAACATGGCCCAAGCGAAACCTTTTCAAAATGCCAGGCAAGCTAAGTGCCTGCTGAGCATGCAGGGCTGATGTCAGGAAGCAGGAGAATTCCTTTAAGCTCTTCCCTTTTCAACCTGTCTAGACAAAATAATAATAATCATCTGACTTGAGTTGGAACGTTCTCCTCCATTTCACGCAAATGATATTCATTTGCGTTTTAATGTCTCTTTTGAGTAACTTGCAGGGCGGCTCTATAATTTGGGAGAAAGGCGAGATGCCAGATGCATATGTGGAGAAGAAGGCACCGAACATGTAATTGGACATAATATCTCCTCACTCAAGGAAAAGTATGCAACATCTTTCTTGGTCTATTTAGTCAAAATAGAATAACGGTGTTGCTGTAGCACTCGGGAACAATAAAGATGCAAATAGCATTGACAACTCTCAAGCTCCTGCCAGGGCAGTTACCAAGGAGAATATTATAGCATCTTGATGAATCGGTATGAAATACACTCACTGCACAGAAGAGCACTTCAGCAAAGCAAAACCTTGTCAAGAAAGGTCAAGGGAATTGTGGGCAGTGTGGAGAGCATGAGCTCCCTTCTACAGATGTGCAAAGAAGCAGTTGACTAATGTAATCTGGGGCAAGATCCTATATTGTGAAGTTGAAGGCTTTCACAGCCAGCATCCATAGGTTTTTCGTGGTTTTTTTTCCTGGCTTTCAGGCTGTGTTCTGGAAGAGACACAACCTCCAAACGATCTACAGACCAACCAAGAAAATCCAAGAAATGCTACGCTCAGCAAAGGATAAAAGAGACCCTCTCACAGCTGCAGGAGTTTACTGCATGCCATGCAGCTGTGGACAAGTTTACATAGGGACCACTAAACACAGTGTGCAAACACAAATCAAGGAATATGAGAGACACTTCAGACTGGGCGAGCCAGAAAAATCATCATCAGCAGAACACGTGATAAAACCAAACTGGACACAAAATGTTATTTTAAAACACTGAAATTCTGGACCAGGCCAACAATGATCATGTCAGAATGTCAGCGTCAGAATGTCAGCTTGTGGGGGCAATTAGCTAACACACATTGGAAACTGTTTAATGCAGTGTAGATGTGTAAATAGATATTGCTTAAAACAATTTGTAAGCCGCTCTGATAGTCTTGTGGCTGAAGAGCGGGGTATAAATAAATAAATAAATAAATAAATAAAGATGTAGGCAAAAAATCAGGAATAAATTCTTCCAGAACATGGCCTCACAGTCTAGAAAAAACCATGAAAAACCTACTCTATATTGTGTTTGTATGGTGTAAATCTACACTCATGCAGTTATATGGTGGTTAGAATCATAGAATCATAGAGTTGGAAGAGACTACACGGGTCATCCCGTCCAACCCCCAGCCATGCAGGAAGACACATAGAATCATAGAACTGTAGCGTTGGAAGAGACCACAAGGGCCATCCAGTCCAACCCTCTGCCACGCGGGAAATCACGATCAAAGAATCCCTGACAGATGGCCATCCAGCCTCTGTTTAAAGACCTCCAAGGAAGGAGACTCCACCATGCTCTGAGGGAGTGCGTTCCACTGCCGAACAGCTCTTACTGTTAAAAAGTTCCTCCTAATGTTGAGGTGGAATCTCTGTTCCTGGAGCTTGCATCCATTGCTCCGTGTTCCAGTCTCTGGAGCAGCAGATAACAAGCTTGCTCCATCCTCAATGTGACACCCCTTCAAATACTTAAACAGGGCTATCATATTGCCCCTTAGCCATCTTTTTTCCAGGCTAAACATACCCAGCTCCCTAAGTCTTTCCTCATAAGGCATGGTTTCCAGACCTTTCACCATTTTAGTTGCCCTTCTCTGGACACACTCCAATTTGTCAATATCCTTTTTGAATTGTGGTGCCCAGAACTGGACACAGTATTCTAGGTGAGGTCTGACCAAGGCAGAATAGAGTGGCACTATTACTTCCCTTGATCTAGACACTATACTTCTATTGATACAGCCCAAAATCGCATTGGCCTTTTTAGCTGCCGCATCACACTCTTGACTCATGTTCAGCTTGTGGTCTACTAGGACTCCTAGATCCCTTTCACACAAAGGACTTTTTCGGATGCATGAAATATACTGCAAGCAGCCTCGTCGCGTTGCGAGGCTGCTGCGCTGCAGAGCGTCCGTTTTGTATGACGCTCGCCCCTGGCGGTACTGTTGCGGTACTGTGGGGAGAGTTGAGCATCATATTTCCTCGATTTTTAAGAACGAAAATTGATCATTCTTAAAAATCGAGGAAATATGATGCTCAACTCTCCCCGCGGTACCACAACAGTACCGCCAGGGGTGAGCGTCATATGAAATGGATGCTCTGCAGCGCAGCAGCCTCGCAACGCGACGAGGCTGCTTGCGGTATATTTCATGCATCCGAAAAAGTCCATAGTCTCATTCATCCAGGTCTCCCTCATCTTGTATCTTTGCATTTCATTTTTCCACCCCAAGTGCAGCACCTTACATTTCTCTGTATGGAATTTCATTTTGTTAGCTTTGGCCCAGCTCTCCAGTCTATCCAGGTCATTCTGAATTTTGATCCTGTCGTCTAGGGTATTAGCTACTCCTCCTAATTTGCTATCATCTGCAAATCTGATAAGTATGCCCCTAATTCTGTCATCCAAGTCATTGATAAAGATGTTGAATAGCACTGGGCCCAGGACAGAACCCTGTGGCACCCCACTGGTCACATCTTTCCAAGAGGAAGAGGAGCCACTGCTGAGCACTCTTTGGGTACGGCCGGTCAACCAATTACAAATCCATTCAGCAGTTAACTTGTATAGCCCACATTTTACAAGCTTGTTTGGAAGAATCAAATCATTCCCAACAGATGGCCATCCAGCCTCTGTTTAACATTCCCCAAAGAATGAGATCCCATCATACTCCGAGGCAGTGCTGTCCACTGTCAAATAGCTCTTCCTGTCAGGAAGGTCTTCCTAATGCTTAGGTAGAATCTCTTTTCCTGTAGTTTGAGTCCATTGCTCTGTGTCCTAGTCTCTAAAATGGCAGATAACAAGCTTGTTCCATCCTCAGTATGACAACCCAAAAATGGTGAAAGGTCTGGAAGCCATTATGCCCTATGAGGAGCGGCTTAGGGAGCTGCACAGGTTAGCCTGGAGAAGAGAAAGCAATGATGGGACATGATAGCCATGTCTAAAAATTGGAAGAGATGTCATAGTGAGGATGGAGCAAGCTTGTTTTCTGCTGCTCCATAAACTAGGACACAGAGCAATGGATTCAAACTACAGGAAAAGAAATTCCACCTAAACATTAGGCAGAACTTCCTGACAGTAAGAGTTGTTCGAGAGTGGAATATGCTGCCTGGGAGTGTGGTAGAGTCTCCTTTGGAGGTTTTTAAGTAGAGGCTAGATAGCCATCTGTTGGGAATGCTTTGATTGTTTGTTCCTGCATGGCAGGGAGTTGGAGTGGATGGGCCTTGTGGTCTCTTTGAGCTCTATGATGCTATGAAATGCTGGGTGGGGGGAGAGTCTCTGCTGATGGCAGCTGACACCTGAGGTTACTTCCTCAATAGTGCAATGCATGACAACAATGAATTATTTTTTAAGAGGAACTTTTCCACCTCTGATCCCAGAATGTGTACTCACTTTAGGCCATCCCTTGTAAAGGTACACTTAGTTACAGTTAAGTAATAGCTGTTAGGCACTGATTCCAATAGGGTCGTGGATCTGTTCCAGATCTTATTTAATACTTTAAAGGAGCTATGAAAGGTGATGAACTGATTTTGGAAATACAGTTCAGCACCTCGGAAGGCTCCTTTAAAGTAAGATCTGGAGCGGAGTCACTGTCCCACTGACATTGGGAGAGACCAGTCTTACTACTTCCTTGCCCTAATTGTTGCCTTAGATCCTGAGCCCTATCTGGCATTGATTATAACCCTCCTCTAGAAACATAGAAGCCTAGGTCTTGTCTATATGGTCAAAATAATACAAACATCATACAAATAGAAGGTGATCCATTCAAATGGACATTCGCACAAATACGTGCCATACAAAAGGGGGCAGCCAATTCCATCACAACGTCCATGTGCCTCACATCCGGGGCTTTGTCCAGATTTTTAAAAATGCTCCATACAACATGGAAATGGGTGATTGTTCGAACACTTGCATTCATACACTCGCTGCCACCATCCTGGCTAGGGGTCATGCAGGGTTTAGAGGGGCTCTTTTGGCCACGAAGGTTGCAAATGCCTGCTTTTTCAGACGTGTTCATCCCACCCCCTCATATAGACAAGACCATAGAATCATAGGGATTGTCTATAGGAGGCAGGGGGGGATGGATTGCTCTGCAGCAGTAGCAATTCACTGCAGCTGGGAACTCTCTTAATGGTTTTACAGCCCCCATAAACTTCATATGCCCTCTAGCCAAGTTGGCAGCCATGAGTGTCTTTCCTGTTATTAGTTTTTATTAAGGGCCATACTACACGGAAGGCCACATGTTGACCTAATTATTAAATATTGCCAATTACTAATATAAATATGGGCCCAGGGGGCATCAGGGCTGGCAACAATGCAATTTATTTACAATGTGAATCACCTTTCCAGGGTCCCCAGAGAGACAATTCATCCCCCCCTTTTTTTTGGCCAGAAAAATTCTGGAGGAGTCAAAAGCCACAAAAAAGACCCTTGAGGACCACAGGTAGGCCCACCGACAAATGCTACCTGCCGCTGTAGTAACAGTTTGTTTGGAGATTTCTGTCCATGGACTTTTGCGTTCCTCTGATCGCCTAACTCCCTCGGTGGTTATCTCATTGTCAGTAATCAGAGGCATATGTTCTACCCTTCAGCACTGGCTGTGATGGATGATCCATGCCTGTTTCTGACCTGCAGCAAATTCATTTCAGTGGAGATCTCTTTGACAGTCCCTAAGTGATGCATGGCAAAGGTACTCTAAGCTCAAACAGAACAGTGCAGGAATGTCAAACATTAAGGCTGTGATCTGAGTGTAACCATCTTGTGTGTATACTGTCCCGTGGAACTGGCTGGGATGCTGTTCGTGCCTTCCACACACATAAGATCCCCTATGAAAGAGTTTCCAGGTGTCTAATTTTGTATGGGATGGCCATATCTGAAGGCTGGAAAGCCTGTCCTGTATGGAGGTAATATGGGATGCCCTGTATTTCTTGATCTGGTGTGAGTAGGAAGAGTGGGCATCAGACATGCTCACAACAGACCAATCTCCAACATATGACAAGGAGCAAGTTGGCCTCTCATATATCAAATACGTCACAAGCTAAACATGAGTAAACAGTGTGATGCAGCAGCTAAAAAAGCCAATGCAATTCTAGGCTGCATCAATAGGAGTATAGTGTCTAGAGAGAGGGAAGCAATAGAATCCACTGCTGCCTTGGAGTGTGGCAGAGTCTCCTTCTTTGGAGGTTTTTAAACAGAGGCTGGATGGCTATCTGTTAGGAGTGCTTTGATTGTGAATTCCTGAATGGCAGAATGGGGTTGGACTGGAAGGCCCTTGGGGTATCTTCAAGCTCTATGAGTCTATGAAATGCAGAACTTGGAGATCTCACAAGAAGCCCTCCCCTTACCAGGTCTTCCTGATGCTTAATTGGAATCTCCTTTCTTGTAATTTCAATCCATTAGATCTGTCCTGTCTTCTGGAGCATCTTCCCAATGATGGCTCTCATATATGCTTAGGCATATATTCAACACCATCAGGGTCCCAGCCTTTCTGGTTTTTGCTGAATACAATGCTTTTGCAGAAAAAAATGCATTGTATTCCACACAAAATGTCTGGGATCCTGCTGGTGTCTTACATGTGCAGAAGCTGTGATTGGACATTTTTATCCAATGAGGAATATGTGCATTTAATTCAAGTTTGTGGGAGTTGCACATGCTTGGTGCCATTGTGCCTGCGGATACATGTGCATATGAACATTCAATTGCACATTTGGGTGTGTGCTCAGTTGTGCAATATAGCCAGGCAACACAAGGGCTGTGTAGCACAATCAATGCAATACTCTAAAAGATGAAATTGACACTACACAACTCTGATGTAGGATCTAAGCTGATGCCTTTAGTGCTTGTTGTTGTTGTTATTGCAAAAGTGGTAAAACTGGGAGGGGGGAACCAAAATAACATAAAATAAGCCTTCTCATAATCTTACCCATTGGGAATGCAATTTATGACACCCCCCATTTACTTGTGTAAGAAGCAATTAAGGAAAGATTTTACTTCTCTAAGAGGTGGGCAGCTGTGGCCTTCCAGATGTTTTGGGCTTATCGTCCCATCAGCTTTAGGTAGCATAGCCAGTGGCAAGGGATTATGAGAGCTGAATTCCCCAAAACATCTGGAGAGTCACAACTCAATTGCCTAGGATCCTGTTGGTACCTTATGTATGTTCAAGGGACAGATCAACATTTTTGTCAAATGTGTAACAACCGTATGCAGTTCAAGCTTGCAGAAACAGAGTTGCACATGTCCATGTCACATGGTGTGCATGCACATTGTACATAGTTGTGCACCTACTTTGATTCATTTCAAGATAGTTGGGGGGAATGGGATAACAAGTTGAAACTGACTTTTCTGTTGGAAGAGGTCAGTCCCTTTGTGACACTTAGGGTTGCCCTTTTAGCAGTTGAAGCCGCCAATCAGAGGAAGCAAGAAGTAGAAAAAGAGTCTGCCTAGATGCTTTATGTTAATATGGAAGTTTGTGTTGCTGACAGATTATCTAATTGGTATTAGTGACAAAACCTTTGCATTTTTGTGATATTTTTGGCAAGAAAAAAAAATTAATATACTATTGAAGAGGGATCGACATTAGAAAAGTGTTGGTGGGCGCTAGGTTTTTATTCTTCTTTTAAAAACTTTTTTTTTTCCCTGAAATCACTGATGGTCTTCTGAATGGTCCCCTTTGTCTATCTTGTTTTTGAGTGGTGCTGTTTTACACCATTGCAAAACCCTCGTTGCATCTGGGGAGGGGAATTTGGGGAAGGTAAAACAAGTGTTAGTAATTTGGTTTTATTGTAATTGTTTCTTTGTAGCTATAATTTGACTGTTTTAATATCTGTAATTGTTTGAAATGGTCAATAGACTAATTCAATAAATAAACTACTACTACATAGTTGTGCACAGATGTGCATGCACATTAATATACAGTGCCCACAGGGATGAGGACGTGCAACAGTTTGCAGGTTTGTGTTGTGCCCTACATGGTTTGGATCCAGGTTACCCATAGGATCACCTCCTCTTGTACAATCCGCCCTGTACACTCAGGTCCTCGGGAGGACATTTACTTCAACTGACCAGGGCTAGACTGGTGACTGTCACCCAGAAGACCTTTTGGTCATTCGCCCCCAGACTGTGGAATGATTTGCCAGAAGAGATTCAACAGCTAAAACACACTGTCTGAATTTAAAACAGTATTGAAGGCCTACCTCTTCCAGTAGGCCTACCTGGTCAATTTTAAACTATGGATTTTAAATTAGTATTTTAAATTTACGGATAATTTTAATGTACAGTTGCCCTCTTTAGCCTCTCTCTCTCTCTCTCTGGCTTTTCTTCACAAACGAAGATTCAGGAAGGACTCATCCCGCGTTTTCTGCAAGCGCGCTGATGACTAAAAAGGCCAATCCGAGATAGACAAGTCCGGTTGAGAAAGCCACAGCTTTGGCATCTATGGATTCCACCATCCATGGCTTGAAAATACCACCACCCCCAATTAAATAAATCAATTCCAAGAAGTAAACCTTGATTTTGCCATTTTATATAACGGACACTATTTTACTATGCCATTATACATAATGGGACCTGAGCACCCACAGATTTTGGTATCCACGGGGAGTCCTGACACCAAACCCCAGCGGATACAACAGGACCACAGGAATGGTTGTTTTAATCCTATGTGTTTTAACCTATGTGTTTAAATAGTTTTATGGTTTTACATTTGAGTTATATATTGTATTTTAATTAATGTATCTCACCTCAAAAATTAAAAAAAGGGGGGGGGGATAATAAATTCTCAGTAGTTAGCTCAATTAGCTAACACACATTGGAAACTGTTTAATGCAGTGTAGATGTGTAAATAGCTATTGCTTAAAACAATTTGTAAGCCACTCTCATAGCCTTGTGGCTGAAGAGCGGGGTATAAATAACTAAATAAATAGATATAAGGGATTACACCTGGATACAAGTGATTGTATCCACATGGTAAAGATCAGTCTGTGGCAAAACAGAGAATACCAGTAGATCACTTTTCTGTATATATTGTATGGTTTATTTGTGGCAAGTAATAGTTGTTACTGAATAGTTGATTTTCAATTTGTGCTTTCCTAAAGGAGTAGAGAAAATTAAGCCTGTCCAGAGGAGGGCGACTAAAATGGTGAAAGGTCTGGAAACCATGCCTTATGAGGAGAGACTTAGGGAGCTGGGTATGTTTAGCCTGGAAAAAAGACGGTTAAGAGGTGATATGATAGCCCTGTTTAAGTATTTGAAGGGATGTCATGCTGAGGATGGAGCAGGCTTGTTTTCTGCTGCTCCAGAGACTGGAACACGGAGCAATGGGTGCAAGCTCCAGGAACAGAGATTCCACCTCAACATTAGGAGGAACTTTCTGACAGTAAGAGCTGTTCGGCAGTGGAACACACTCCCTCGGAGCGTGGGGGAGTCTCCTTCCTTGGAGGTCTTTAAACAGAGGCTGGATGGCCATCTGTCGGGGATGCTTTGATCAAGATTTCCTGCGTGGCAGGGGGGTTGGACTGGATGGCCCTCGTGGTCTCTTCCAACTCTGCAATTCTATGATTCTATGATTCTATGATTCTATGATTTACTTTTTAAGATAAGGGAGCTTTAGGAAATACTTCAGCCACTGATGAAGACCTATGGCCAAAATGCATTTGGCTGCAAATGGCGGTGGACTGTCACTGAACAGATACCAACTGACTTTTTTCTTCATTACCAAGTGATTTACTACAGTCGTCTGTTCTTCAAAGGATTTCCATCTCATATGAAGATACAGTAGGACCCCCATATCTGCTGGGGATTGGTTCTGGGGAGACTCGTGGATGCTGAAAACTGTGGATAATAGTGAATGTCATTGAAAATAATGGGATTTCTGGTTTAAAATACCATGAGTTGCCTTGGAGGACCTAGACAATGGCTAGAGAGGATACATTTTCTAGGAAGACTCTATGGTAGGTGTGCTGTTTTGTGTCCCGTGGATAATTGAATCAGTGGATAATGAATCAGTGGATACCGGGGTCCTACTGTACTATTCATCTCCATTAATTGCCTTCAAACAAGGCTTTTGTATCTCCAAGAACTAGAGGTCTTCACACAGAACTTTAGTTCTTTATATTATATTTGTACATTTTTAAGTATATATTGTAAGTCATGGCTCATTGATTTGAATAGTCTATATGATATATTAGTTGTTTTTAAAGCTTACATACATATAAAATAGTTTCTTAAATTCTTATAGTAAGTTTGCTATTTCATTACCCCTGTATTCTACTTCAAGCCTTGGGGAGAGGCACGTAAGAAATAGCAACAACAACAACAGCGATCATTATTATCAGCCCTCCATATCCACAGATTCTGCATACATAGATCCCACCATCCACGGCTTGAAAAAATATATATATATTTAATTAAAAATAATAATTATTTTTTTCAAAAAGCAAACCTTGATTTTGCCATGTTATGTAAGGGACACCATTTTACCAAACCATTGCATAGAATGGGACTTGAGCATCCACAGAATTTGGTATCCACAGGGAATCCTGGAACCAAACCTTGGTGGATACCAAGGTCCGACTGTATTATGCAATGTCACAATGGACAAATGCAGCCACACTGTGCAACCACCCCAGCTGTGCTGTGTGACCTCTCTTCCATTATTTTTCAGGATGGCAGCTCTGAGAAATTACATCTGAACCTTTTCTGAGGAAGGCTGGGTTTGATTGAAAGACAGGGACATGTCAGCTGAGATCCCTGGCTTTCAGGAGCAGGTGTTTTGAAGATGAACTTAACAAAGTCAGGCAGGAGGAGGCTTTATCACTGCAGGATGAGATGATTGTTCTGAGGCAAGAAATTATTATTTTTTCTAATGCTCTGTCTGTGGTTATGAACCATCTCTTTAAAACCTTTCAGCGAAAGGCACTTGTGAAACATTGTGTGCAAATACTGTTGCTCTCCTGTTTCCCCACATCAAACTTTCTCTTAATTGTTCTCTTGGCTCATCTTGCTCTCCTAAACCTAGCTCTTCATTCTAAAAGGTTCCGTAACCCGACAGATGTTGGTATTATCTGAGCTTCAATGCAAGGCGTCCTCCTCTTTCACCACCTGCTTTCCGCCTCTTCACTCCAGCCATTTATCTCTAAGGGAAAACCTTGTCAAACGCTCTTTCAGAAGCAGACTAAGCATTTCATGGCCATTGAATTCCTATTGCCACCTCGACCTTGGGAGCAATAGCTTCAAAGAACGCAAGCAAAGCCAGGCAGGTTGACCTCCCAGGTTATACCAACTGCTGCAGTTTGAAAAGGAGGCCTTTCCTCTCCATCCTCAAACATTCAGATAGCCATTGCATTTTATAAGATGGCCTTGAAGGGTATTATTTTTATACTGTAACATCTCTGGAAGCATGGAAGCTTTTCAGTCAGCACAGAAAACTTCATCAGAATAAGCCTGCTTGACTTTTAAGATCTTTGGTGTGTGTGTATATGTGTGGGAGGCTTCCTCACTGTCCCACCACCATCACAGGTACAAGTCTGCACGCACACGCCCAGATCTGCAGGGTTTCGGTTCCCAGACTGACCGTTGATACTGGAAACCATGGATAATAGAAAACCCTATTAAAATAAAGGATACAAACATACCATAGAGTTGCACTGGAGGACTTAGCGATTCCTAGAGAGGACATTCCTAGAGACCCTGTTAGCGAATTGTGAAGATGTGAATCCAGGCATTGGGAAGAGTGTGCCAATGTGCATCCAGCACTTCGATGTGCATTGGGTGCTTCTGCTAAACTCTAGCACTTCCTCGCTACTTTCTGGGGTCCCCCATGCCCCCCAATGGTGTCACCTAGTGCGGTTTGGCCTTTCCACACCCCTCTAGTGTTGACACTGGGTGTAGCCATCACTCCCTATGGGCACACTCAACTCCAGGGGCTTGTCTAGACAAGAAGATATAATGCTGCTGGCTGCGCATTAATGCAAATTCGTAGCAGCATTCATTTGTCTCCACGGTCCTTTGGCAAAATTGCTGATATGCGAAGCTACCGTGTTTGAAGTTCACATGCAGCCATGCCTGTGAATCAAGATGGTGGCCGAGAGTGAATTACTCATGTTATTATTCCCTATTATTATAAAAACCTCCCCAAGGACCTCTAAGAGTTGCTCCCACCCCACAGTTTTTTTAAAAAACTATAAATCAAAGGTGCGCAAGTGTGACCTTTTGCTTAAAAAGCTGTTTGGTCACATCAGCGCAGCAAAAAAGCTCAAGATCAATAACACAAAACTCCAAAAGGGTGCTTCCAGCCACTTCATTGCCAGCAAGCCTGACCCTGGGGTGCCTGTCCTACCAACGGATGAGATCCGTCATATAACCACCCTAAATAGTTTTTAAAAAGCTCTTAAGATGGGTCTCTTCCGGCGGGCCTTCCCTGAATAGATACCCAACCATCAGAAAGAAAAATCTAATTTAGCTTGATCCCCAAACAGCCACTGTTTATTGTTTATTCTTATTTTTAGTATTTAGTATTGCAATCCCCAAACAGCCACTGTTTATTGTTTATTCTTATTTTTAGTATATATTAAGTATGCTTTAATTTTTTTGATTATTTAATTGTATTTTAAGGGGGGTGAGATGGAGGGTCTTAAATGTATATTTTTAAATGTTGTAAGCCGCCCCTGAAGCACATCGGGAGGCATGGAGACGCACTATCCACAATGCTGCAGCTTTATTTGAGAACTCATGCCAAACAAGTCTTGAAGAGAAACGACAACGCAGAAAGAATCACAACCCAAAAACATCACCCAAGGAGACCTTCTGCTGTGCTTTTTGCAACTGGACCTGTTTATCTCGGATTGGCCTTTTTAGTCATCAGCGCGCTTGCAGAAAGCGCGGGATGAGTCCTTCCTGAATCTTCGTTTGCGAAGAAAAGCCAGAGAGAGAGAGAGAAGCCGCCCCAATTGCGGGATATAAATAATCTTTATTATTATATCATTATTATTACCAATTAGCTTTCCACTTCCATCCTCACTGAGAATGTGCAGTGATGTGAATTGGACGTCCAAATTAGTGGAAATGTGCATTTTTTGCATTATTTAAAAGCCCCGGGGGGAAACTGTGAAGGCTTTTCCTGCAAGTGAATGGAGTTTTTGCCCCCCCCCCTTCTGAAAACCATGAATCTTGGTTGGAATCCCATCAGGACAAAAGGTATTCTCCTCAAATTCTATGAGAAGTGTTTTCATCAGCTAGACAACCCCCAGCTTTCTAGATGGGACCAACACCATTCCAGTCCTGGTTGGTCTGGATTGAAAACTGGAGGCTGCATTAGGTGGGCCTTTGATTAGGGGTGGGAGTTTGGCTTGCCATTAGTCCCAGAAAACTGGGAAAATGCTGGATTGAAGGGACTGAAAGTTACCCTGTCTGGCTGGGCTGCTTTGAAGCAACAGATCCCAGATTCCTCCAGCTTCCTCTGCTGAAGGCAGTAGCTGTCAGCCAAACCACACAAGAAGACTGATATTGCAGGCTATGGGTCACATGGTACTGTACTGCACAGGCATGCTAGACCCAGAGCCCAGAAGGTGAGAGGGTGCAGAGAGTGCAAGAAAGCAAAGGAAAGAAGGCCAGCAGCGGAGAGTTGTGTGGCGAATCTGGCCTCCTATGCCACCACCACCCCCCGTGGTGAGATCCTTCCTCCCCCCCCCCAGTGGTCACTCTGGGTGCTGCTTTCACAGGGATGGGGAAAGAGAAGAGGGCTCCCTCCTCCTCCCCGTCCCCCACATGGGTGCTCTGGATGTGGTTGTTGTTGTTGATAATCTGCCCAATCCAGTCCTATAACCACTTTTGTCCTGGTTTTGTGGCAGAGAATTATGGCAACCCTAGGTGGGGAGAAATGATGACTGTTCATAAAAGAGCACAGCTCAATGCTAGAGCACATGTGCTACACACAGATGGTCTGTGTTAGTCTCTGAAGTCTCCAGCTAAAAGCATTAGATAGCAAGAAAGGGAAAATAAGTTGGGGGGAAAATCGGCTTTTGGAGAACAACTCCCACAGTCCCTGAGAAGCGGGGGTTTGGTGCATTGTAGTCCCAAAGGGTAATGTTTTCAACCTCTCAATCGTTCGCTCACCCATAACCATACTGGATGGGGGTTTCTGTGAATTGTAATAAAAAAGTAACTTTCCCAACCAGGCCCACCCACTGATGCTACCTCAGGGAAACATCTGAGAGGCTTAACGACAGGAACATGGCATCATTTCCATCCTGCAAAAACCTCCCCAAGGACCTGTAAAAGTTCTGGCTTCCACCCTTTGCTCAGTGCCGATGGTTGTGGAATGAGAACTTTACTGCCAGCTATGAACGTTTCCCTTGGTTTCTTACCCATTATTTTAAGTTTTCTCCTCTCATTAATGAGGCCATCCGCTTTTCTCTTCCTTGCTTTTTTTACAGCTCTCGGCGTTTGTTCGTCGTCATCCATGCCTTGGTTTCATTGCTAATGTGAGTTTCTTCCTCTCTTTCTCTTTTATTTCTTTCTAGATTGCCATCTGTTTGGTGTTTTCAATTTTTGTGGGGAAAAAAACCCACCCCACAACTCCTTGCTCAATAAAATGATGCAGTTTTCATCTCACCTTCAAACCATCTTCGTTGAATGTGCTTCATCCGCACCTTCTGCTGAGTGCACAGAGGTCACACGGCTCCATTTGCAAGTATAGGATGTGCCAGAGCTCAGCCTGGAGATGACCAGAAACCTTTAACTACAGTCTTGTTCATGTCTTCCACTTGTGTAAGTTCCCCTGCAGAAGCAGTTGGACACTCAGTTCAAGGCTGCGGAAATGGAGGTGCACATCAGGTCCCACTTTACATGGATGTGCATAGAGGCGCATGTAGATTTGGCTGTCCATTCAGTTTTCCCATTTGCTGTCTTTGGAGAGAAGACCAGCCAAGCCTTGGCCACAGTGTCTGCCGAGAGGCTCTCCCTCCATATTCCAACTGCCATTGCTCTGGCCTCTGAGGGAGAGAAGAGCAGGCAGGCACAATTCTGTTGTGTCTCGGTCCCGGTGGCTCATGGGAGGCCCTTCCTCCATTACAAATACCATTGCTCTGACCTCTGAGGGAGAGAAAAATAGCCAGGCACAACTCCATCATGCCTTGGTCCCTGCAACCCAATTTGGCTTAAACCCTATTGTTAGTCCAAACTAGAACAGACCCATTGAACAAATTGGATTTACCTATCTGGTGGCTTAATATTCAAGGATCACTTCAACTGATCTACTGTACTCAGGACTGACTGGTAGGATTCCATCCTTAATGTGAAACTCTGCATGCTGAGATTTAAAGTATGGGACCTTGACGTCGGTTCTGAGCCATGATTTCATTCTCCTTTCCAGCAGGTCCTATGTGTTGTCAGAGGGAGAGTGGGAGCTTTAGCTGCATTCATCAGAGCTTGAAAAGTTACTTTTGTTACAGTACCCAGAATTCTCCAACCAGATGGGGAAGTGAGTCATTGTAATTGCGGGGTCAACTTGGCATGCTTACTGTCAGCCTCTGCCCTGTACAGGTACAATGGAAGCTGGGAGAGAAGATGTCAACCTGATTTTGATCCAACACATGAGAAGGAGGCTATAGCACAAGGAACAGGCTGATAACTAATTCTCCCAAGATGCTTTTGCCCTGCTAGGGTTGGAAAAGCCATGTACCAGATTGGTGCGTTCCTATGAGAGGAGTGCACTCAAAAAGAATCTAGGCATCTTAGAAGTCCACAAGTTACATTTGAGCCAATAGTGTAATGCAAGAAAAAAATACTATTGCAACTCTAGATGCATCAACAGAATTATAATGTCCAGCTAAAAATAAGTCAGGCCCCTACTTTATACTGCCTTCTTCAGACTATACCTGGACCACCACCTCCACTTTTGTGTCCCTACAAAATTGTTCTGTGACAATCAGAAGCAGCAGCCCTGTCGCAATGTCTTGTCACAGCATTGTGGTACTGGTGGTGGTGAGGTTAGAAATGCCACCCTCTTTGTGCCCTGATCGACAGCTGGACAGACTTCCTTTACCCAGTATGGCTGTGTCCTGGTAAAGCAGGTTTGTAGATTTGGGCCAAGAGCACTACTCAGGGATTTATCACACTAGCTTCTGTGTTGCCACAATAGTGTTAGCAAAGCAAATGGGAACATACCTGTTTGAAATCATAGAATCATAGAATTGCAGAGTTGGAAGAGACCACGAGGGCCATCCAGTCCAACCCCCTGCCGTGCAGGAAATCACGATCAAAGCATCCCTGACAGATGGCCATCCACCTCTGTTTAAAGACCTCCAAGGAAGGAGACCCCACCACGCTCCGAGGGAGTGTGTTCCACTGCCGAACAGCTCTTACTGTCAAAAACTTCCTCCTAATGTTGAGGTGGAATCTCTGTTCCTGGAGCTTGCATCCATTGCTCCATGTTCTAGTCTCTGGAGCAGCAGAAAACAAGCCTGCTCCATCCTCAGCGTGACACCCCTTCAAATACTTAAACAGGGCTATCATATCGCCTCTTAACCATCTTTTTTCCAGGCTAAACATATCCAGCTCCCTAAGTCTCTCCTCATAAGGCATGGTTTCCAGATTCATTATCACTCTGTCTCTTCAATTGCATGAGTGTGCTTTGATTATGGTGCTTTGCCAGTCATCTGTCCTTCTGCACCGGTTCCATAACCCCGTTATCAGCACATGCATGCCTTTTGAAAAAAATTGTTCCGCAATTGCACATTTACGGGGAATTTTTTAAAAAATCATATCCCCTTAATTGTGCAATCAGACCAAAAGCGGGGGGAGGGGGAGACAGCTATGGAGAAAAAACAATCTTGGTCAGTTTAGGAATAATGAGGGAGAGAGAGGAGGAGGATCACGTCCCCTCATGCCATGTGACTTCTGTCGTACCGCTACTGCCATAGAAGGGACATATTGCATGAAGGGGAATACTGGCATGGCAGTGGTATTGACAGCCATTGATGGGTTTTCCCCATCAATGAAAAGGTGTGTTACACAAATGCCTGGAATACAAACCAGCAACGGGATAGAGATGACATTGTGTGATAAGTACTGGCCAAATTCATTAATACCTTTGTGTAATTCCAGAATAAAGCCTCATGTGATGATCTCCTAAATTACACACATGTAACTAAGCAGGCACTATCGAATATGGACTGATATCAAAAAGCTGGAATGTGCCCAGATGGCAAAGGATCTGGAAACACAGCCCTGTGATGAACAGCTGATGGAGCTGGGTATGGTTAGTCTAGAGGAAAGAAGGCTGGGATGTGATAACAATAGCCACCTTGAAATATCTGAAGGACTCTTATGTGGAAGATGGAGCATGTGTGTTTTCTACTGCACCAGGTGGTAAGACCCAAACCAAGGGATTCAAATGACCAGAGATTCCAACTAAACATGATCTGCTTGATAGTAAGAGCAGTTGGTCAGTGGAATAGATTGCCATGGAAGGTAATGGATCCCCTTCATTAGAACATTTCAGGCAGTGGTCAGATGGCCACATCTCAGGAATGCTTCAGCTGTGGATTCCTGCAATGGCAGAGGGTTGGACTAAAAGTTGCTTGGGGTCCCTTCAAACTCTATGGTCTCAATCTTACCGTTAGCCCTAACTAGGGTAGACCCATTGAGCTCATGGAATTTACCTATGTGTCATCTCACAACTCAACAGTTGATATAGTGGGTGAACCCTAGATGGAACTAACCAATAGGAATCGAGTCTCTAAAAATATTCAATTTGTGCCTCCCAAGACTGGCAAAATGAATAACATCTTGCCTCAGATTTCTGTACATTTCTGAGGCATGCATGGTATTTCAGCAGAAAAGCCATGTGCACAAAACCATACATACTTTTGGGAACATACCCACAACCAAAAATGCACATAGATGAAAAATGAGTTCTGACACACTTTTTAATCCATAGGAATGAAATGTTTTAAAGAGGCACATTTTAATAAATATAATTACAAAAATGTGTACATTTTGAAATAAATGTGCACAAAGCTATGCATGAATTTCCATGCAGGGGGTTAAGAGGAAAATCTTGTAACCTACAATGTTATCACACCAGCCTCTTTTCTTGAAGCAATCACGCTACTGAAGCAAATGGGAAGATACCAGTTTGAAAACATTCAGTATTGCACTGTCTCTTCAACTGAGTGCATGTGCTGTGAATGTGCTGGTTCGGTAATCTTCTGTCCTTCTGCACTGGCTCTGTAACCCCATCATCAGCGCATGTGTGCCTTTCTTTTTAATTTTCTTTTTGGCTGCAATTCCATAATTATGGGGAACTGATAGAAAAATATTTTATTGTTTCCCCATAATTATGCCATCACAGCAGAAAAAGAACAAAAAGAAAAAAGAAAGGCATGGAGAAAAAACAACCTTGACCACTTGGGAACAGTGAGGGTGAGGGGGAGAGAGGAGGAGACAAGGAGGATCATGCCCCTTCATGCCATGTGACTTCTTCATGCCCCTATTGCTGCACAAGGGACTTATTGCAAGGGGAATACTGGCATAGCAGTGGTATTGAGGACCATTGGTAGGTTTTCCCCATCAGTGAAGAAGTGCACTATAGAAACACTTGGAATGCAAACCAGCAATGGGATAGAGACAATGTCGTGTAATAAGTACTGGCCAAATTTGCTAATACTTTGCTGTAATTCTGGGATAGAAACCATGTGTGATAGTCTCCCTAGTCTGGAACTGGGTAAGAACAAGAGGACAAGTGGTATTCTGAGAAATGCAAAGAAACCAGAGAGAAACATTGTCATACACCACTAAATTTCATCCCAAGACATAGGTTCTACTCCAAAAGCTTGAAAAAGTACCTCATTTTTGAATTACAACTCCCAGAATTTCCCAGCAATCATTTGCCACTCCTAACCTGGAAAGTCTGCTTCAGAGTATCATGCTAAAGGAATAGAATCGCAGAGTTGGAAGAGAGCACAAGGGCCATCCAGTCCAAACCCCTGCCAGGCAGGAATACCCAATCAAAGCATTCCCGACAGATGGCTCTCCGGCCTCTGTTTAAAGACCTCCAAAGAAGGAGACTCCACCACACTTCAAGGCAGCGCATTCCACTGCTGAACAGCTCTTACTGTCAGGAAGGTTTTCCTAATGTAATGTAAGCCATTTGCCATGCTGTATGAAAATTATGGGGGTTGTAGTCCAGAAAAGGAACTTCTCCAAGCATTGGCCACTCCTGACCTACAACCATCTGCGTCAGAATCTCTCCCTGTATTAGACGTTCCTTAGCAGCTGTAATGGCTTGTGATGAGATTGCTTCTCTGTGTCCCTGGATAAACGTTTAGCATTCCCCATCTGCTCCTTTAAAATAATGTAATTTAGCTTAATTTTTTGTGTCAAGGGCTGTTAAGGCTTTTGGGTACGAGGAATTATCTCCTGTCACTGAGGTGTCAGTTCGGCCTCCTTGTTAATAAATTTATGACACTCAGCACAAGGTGGTAAATGAGTTGTTCCAGCGTTTGCCCACCTCTGCTAACCCACCTGGCTGGCATCCCAGTTCTGTGCCAAACTGGAATAAACATCCAATGACAGTCCTGGTGGGGAACAAAAGCAGTTTGTGACTAACAATCAGCCCCAACTTGTGGGGGAAGAACACAGATATAATCTGGCAACAGCACAAGGACTTGTTTGGCTGTATGTTCAGGAACAACTTAGAGGGAACATGATAGCCATGTTTAAATACTTGAAAGGATGTCATCTTGAAGATGGAAAAGGCTTGTTTTCTTCTGCTCCAGAGACTAGGACACAGAGCAATGGATTCAAATTACAGGAAAAGAGATTTCACCTAAACATTAGGAAGAACTTCCTGACAGTAAGAGCTGTTCGGAAGTGGAATGCACTGCCTCGTAGTGTGGAGTCTCCTTCCTTGGGGGTTTTTAAACAGAGGCTGGATGGCCATCTGTCAGGAATGCTTTGATTGTGTCTTCCTGCAGGGCAAAATGGTGTTGGACTGGATGGCCCTTGTGGTCTCTTCCAACTCTTTTATGATTCTATGATTCTAACTTGAGTCCAATTTGACTTCCTTCTAGGGATAAAAAGATTTTTTAAAAAATTCAGTAAATGGTCAAAAAACATGTTTGTTGCGGTTAGCCAAACCCTGGTGAGGCGAACTCTGAACTGACAGGAATAATAGAATCATAGAGTTGGAAGAGACCACAAGGGCCATCTAGTCCAACCCCCTGACCTGCAGGAATACACAATGAAAGCATTCCTGATAGATGGCCATCCAGCCTCTGTTTAAAAACTTCCAAAGAAGGAGAATCCACCACACTCCCAGGCAGTGTATTCCACTTCTGAACAGCTTTTACTGTCAGGAAGTTCTTCCTAATGTTTAGGTGGAATCTCTTTTCCTGTGGTTTCACTTCATAGTTCAGGGCTTATCAGTGGAAGATTCACATGTGGCTTTTTTATGCAGAAATGAGCATAATCTGTGCAGAATAATTCCTGCACAGAAAATGCTCTTTTCTGAGCAAAACTAAAACCACGTGTGAGTTTTGTGTAGAACAAGTTCCCAGGTACAGCATTTTCAGCTACTGCAAACTGGGTTCTCTTTTATGAGTCCGCAAAATAAAGTTGTCAGTACACACTTAGGTCCTGTCTATACAAGGGGAAAAAATACGAACTCATCCAAAAAAGCAGACATTTGCAGCACTGCGACCTGTCTTAATGGTCGAAAGAGCCCCCCTAAACTTCACATGCCCCCTAGTCAAGATGGCAGCCATGAGTGATTTACTTGCATTTTTAAATCTGCTGCCACCAAGGTATTTTTTTTTAAATAGTTTACCATGGTCCACACATGCAATATTTCATATTTACAAAAAAGGAAAAAAAGAGAGAGTATAAGATCACTGTTTTACCGACTTACTAGACCCTCACTTAGCCGAAAATCCAACATGGTGGTAGCAGCCACTTTCCCTGTTTACTAGTCCCACCCCCATGCTCATCCAGCCAATCAAATTACACTGCAACGTGAATACTAGTGTCCAAATGATTGCACATTTGCATGCCGTATGGAGCTTTTTAAAAAAATCCGTGAGATGCTCCAGAAGCTTCCCACATGGAGTTTAAGGTGGATTTGGCTGCCCTCCTTCTGAATGACATGTGTTTATGCGACTATCCATTTGTACAGATCACCTTCCATGCGATTGCCATTTGGATTATTTTTACCATATGGACAAGCCCTTAGATTCAGTGTCTAGCAGCCTTTAGGTTTTTCCAGAATACTGATGGGACTTAAGGTGCATCTTGTAGGAACTCGGAGAAGGCCTTCTCAGTGGCTGCCCCAGGCTCTGGAACCCAGAGAAGTCAGATTGGCACCCTCCCAGCCTTCCTTCTGGAGCCAAGTAAAAACTTCCTTGTTTCGGCAGGCCTGTGCCAATCTCTGCTAATGGTTGTGCTGGGGTATATGTATGTGCTCTGTACATGTATTATAGATGTGTGTGTTTTTATTTTAGCTATTTTTAACTTTTTTGGTCATTTAATTTTGTTTTAACTTTTGCATTTTGCTGATTTTAACAATGTCTTTTTATTGTATGCTGCTTTGAGTCCCAAATCAGGAAAAAAGTGGGATAGAAATAAAGATGATGATGATGATGATTAATAAATTTGTAGAAATAATGCAGTCTGACACCATTTTAACTGGTGTGGCTCCATCCTACAGAATCCTGGGATTTGTAGGCTTAGCGAGGCATCAGCACTCTGGCGGAGAAAGCTAAAGACCTTGTAAAACTTCACATCCCAGGATTCCATGAGATGGAGCGGCAGCACTTAAAGCGGTGTCTAACTGCATTATTCCTATAGTGTAGATGCACCCTTAATCTTTTTTTCAATCTTGGAACAATTTGGGTGTGATCCTGTAAGAAGGAGCCATTTGGATCCCAGAGCTTTGGAAGACTCGTGGAAAGGATGTCAGGGTGCTGGGATATACAGTCGTCCCTTCACATTCGCGGGGTTCCGTTCCGCGGACCCCTCATGAATGTGAAAAATCCGCGAATAACGACTCCCCTCCCCCCTCCCTCCCCAGGCCTTCGCGGGGCCTCCAGAGGGCCTCCGGGGGTCCCGCGAAGGCCTCGCCACCCCTCCCCAGGCCTTCGCGGGGCCTTCGGAGGGCCTCCGGGGGTCCCGCGAAGGCCTCGCCACCCCTCCCAAGACCTTCGCAGGGCCTCCGGAGGGCCTCCGGGGGTCCCGCGAAGGCCTCTCCACCCCTCTCCAGACCTTCGCGGGGCCTCCGGAGGGCCTCCGGGGGTCCCTCGAAGGCCTCTCCACCCCTCCCCAGACCTTCGCCGGGCGTCCGGAGGGTGTCCGGGGGTCCCGCGAAGGTCTCCCCACCCCTCCCCAGGCCTTCGCAGGGCCTCCGGAGGGCCTCCGGGGGTCCCACGAAGGCCTCTCCATCCCTCTCCAGACCTTCGCGGAGCCTCCGGAGGGCCTCTGGGGGTCCCACGAAGGCCTCCCCACCCCTCTCCAGACCTTCGTGGGGCCTCCGGAGGGCCTCCGGGGGTCCCGCGAAGGCCTCCTCAGACCACCCCCTCCCCAGGCCTTCGCGGGGCCTCCGGAGGGCCTCCAGGGATTCCGCAAAGGCCTCTCCACCCCTCTCCAGACCTTCGCGGGGCCTCCGGAGGGCCTCCGGGGGTCCCGTGAAGGCCTCCCCACCCCTCCCCAGGCCTTCACGGGGCCTCCGGAGGGCCTCCGGGGGTCCCGCGAAGGCCTCCCCACCCCTCCCCAGACCTTCGCGGGGCCTCCGGAGGGCCTCCGGGGGTCCCACGAAGGCCTCTCCACCCCTCCCCAGGCCTTCGCGGGCCTCCGGAGGGCCTCCGGGGGTCCCGCGAAGGCCTCTCCACCCCTCCCCAGGCCTTTGTGGGGCCTCCGGAGGGCCTCCGGGGGTCCCACGAAGGCCTCTCCACCCCTCCCCAGGCCTTCGCGGGCCTCCGGAGGGCCTCCGGGGGTCCCGCGAAGGCCTCTCCACCCCTCCCCAGGCCTTTGTGGGGCCTCCGGAGGGCCTCCGGGGGTCCCACGAAGGCCTCTCCACCCCTCCCCAGACCTTCGCGGGGCCTCCAGAGGGCCTCCGGGGGTCCCACGAAGGCCTCTCCACCCCTCCCCAGGCCTTCGCGGGCCTCCGGAGGGCCTCCGGGGGTCCCGCGAAGGCCTCTCCACCCCTCCCCAGGCCTTTGTGGGGCCTCCGGAGGGCCTCCGGGGGTCCCACGAAGGCCTCTCCACCCCTCCCCAGGCCTTCGCGGGCCTCCGGAGGGCCTCCGGGGGTCCCGCGAAGGCCTCTCCACCCCTCCCCAGGCCTTCGTGGGGCCTCCGGAGGGCCTCCGGGGGTCCCACGAAGGCCTCTCCACCCCTCCCCAGGCCTTTGCGGGCCTCCAGAGGGCCTCCGGGGGTCCCGCGAAGGCCTCTCCACCCCTCCCCAGACCTTCGCGGGGCCTCCGGAGGGCCTCCGGGGGTCCCGTGAAGGCCTCCCCACCCCTCCCCAGGCCTTCGCGGGGGCTCCGGAGGGCCTCCGGGGGCCCCGTGGAGGCCTCCCCTCTCCCTCCAGGTCTTTCACGGGGCCTCTGGAGGCCCTGTGTCGCGGTTTTGGGGGGGCCGGGGGGCCCTCCCCAAACCACGAATAACCAAAACCGCGAATGTCAAGTTCACGAATGTGGAGGGGCAACTGTACAATCACTGGAAGTTGATACTATAAAGAGCTAGAATGGTATGCTACAGGTAGCCTGCAGGGGCCAGCAAGGAGAAGGCTAAATGCCGCTGGCCAGCATATCTAGATTATGTCTGAGAGACAGCCAAGGGAAGGAAAGAAGGCCAGAGCCTTATCTTCGCGCAAAAATGTGTGTGAGAACCACTGCCTGCATAACCCATGACTGTACTGTATAACTAGATCACCCCAGTGTCTCTGTGCTCTTGACTTGGATTTTGCTCTCAGACTGTGTGCTTTCAGTCTGGGCTGTACAGTGACAGGACTGTACTGTACATTGTGCTGTGATATGTAGTCTGTATGATAGGAGTCTCAGACTCATTGTAAATACAGTTGTCCCTCCGTATCCATGGATTTGGTATCCACAGATTTAAGTATTCACGGCTTGAAAATATTCTTAAAAAAATAATAATCCAAAAGGCAAACCTTGATTTTGCCATCTTATATCAGGGACACCATTTTGCTACACCATTGCATATAATAGGACTTGAGTATTCACAGATTTTGGTATCCATGGGGGGGGGGTTTGTCCTGGAACCAAACCCCAGCAAATATGAAGGGACAACTGTATTACTATAATATGCTTTAGTAAAGAGAAATTGTTTAGACATATGCTTGTGTCTGTGCGCTCATTTCTTCACCTGATGAATGCAACTCTGCTTATGCTGCCTGGTCCTCTTGATATGCTCAGAGGTACTAGTGTGCTACCATGACAAAGGATAGGGTCTTTTTTAAAAAATGTAAGAGGGGGTGTTGTTTATTAAGAAATGTGTGGAGAGAAACTACCCCATGCCATCATTTAAGGTCTTCTGCAGGTTTGTTAATGTGCAAATGTATTTACATTGGATCAGTCAGTTAAAAGAGAAGAGAGTAACCAACTGAAAGGTTGTTGTTATTATTATTATTTGACAGCCCTAATATTTTCTGTTTGTCTTGCCTTGAAAAATACGTACACCGAAAGACAGAAGAGGAAATTGTCCAAGAGGAAGCATGCTCTGATTTTTATTCCTCCTTCTTCTTCTCTTTTTTTCTTCCCCTCTATGACTATTTTCACGACGACTCTGAAAGACATCAATATTTAAATGTGTGTCTCCTGAGGAAGAAAAAAAATATATAGACGGCAGCCTCTCTCTATGACAGGGGTCTGTTGTGCTTCTGGGTGTTTAGATCTGCTCAATTAGGTGGAAAATTTGAAATACCCTTGCAGTTTTGTCGTGGAGAATTGGAACAAAAGAGAGAGAGAGAGGAGAGAGAGATTCGAATAATCAGCAAGAGAGCAATGCTGGTTTAATACTCAAGTCTAAAATAAAACTGGTAAACAAAACAGTGACTGCTCTTGCGTGGGGAAAGCATTTATGAAGGAGAGAGGATCTCCCAATGCAAATATTGGATTTAAAAATACTAGTCAGTGAAAAAAAGAAAAAGAAAAGCACAGTAGGAAATCAGAGTGAAATTTGTTCCTCTGAGATATGCCAGAATAGCCTGGAACAGAAACAAAGTAAGCAACGAGGCAAGGTCAGGCTGTCACTACCATTTTAGAAAAGACCCATGGCCAGAAGGAACGCTTTTTTGAATACCATTGGTTGGGCAGGACCGGTGACCCTTTCCCACCCACAGTTACTTCCTCCTGTTCCTCCCACCCCCATTTCATAGAATCATAGAGTCCCAAGGGCCATCTAGTCCAACCCCCTGATCTGTAGGAATACACAATCAAATCATTCCCGACAGATGGCCATCCAGCCTCTGTTTAAAAACCTCCAAAGAAGGAGACCCACCACACTCCGAGGCAGCAGTGTATTCCACTGCCAAAGAGCTTTTACTGTCAGGAAGTTCTTCCTAATGCTCAGGAGGAATACTGTCAGGAAGATCTTCTTTTATTTATAGCCTACCTTTCCCCCAGCCTGGGATTCAAGGTGGCTTACAGAAGTTACCGCTAAAAAATTAACATCAAACAAAAGATAAAAGTCTAATTAAACTATCCATAAAATTAAACACAATTAAAGGCATAGCCATGAAAAAGAATACCACACATAAGCAACACAGCACATGAAAGGTCCTTTTCCCTGTGCAGTCAACCCTTGAAGAGCTGCTGAAACAAAAAGGCCTACAAAGGGATAGCAAGGAGGGAGTCCATCTAACCATTCTAGGAAGGGGGTTCTAGAGCCTGAAAAGACTAAGAAAGTCTGTTTCTATGGGCTTGTCTATACAAGGCAACAAAATGTGGATTGATGCACACTAATGCCAATTCTGAACAGCTTTCATTTGTCTCAACAATTTTTTTGTCAAGATCGCAGGCACGTGAAACCATCTACATTAGTAGTTCAAATAGGCATGCCTGTGAATCAAGATGGTGGGCACAAATGAATTACTTATGTTTTTATTGTCACCAGTTGCCACCACCAAACAGTATCTTTTTTAAAAAAAGCATCTACATGGTGCAGAGATATTCCACCTAAATAGATAGAAAATGAAAAGAAAAGAAAAGAAGGTTGTTTCGTCACCTCAGCGCACAATCGCTACAGTGAAAATCCAACATAGCGGTTTTGGGCACTTGCCTTGTTAGCAAGCTCTGCCCCCCTGTGCACATCTGACCAATTTGCTTTGCACTTCCACTCTTATTGGGAACGCACATCAAAGTGAACTGGTTGTCCCAATGATCAGAAATGTGCATGTCCCCACTGAGTTTTTTTAAAAATTTCAGGAAAAGCCGCTAAGTCTTTACCTGCATAGATTTTGGTGTTTTTGCCCCCTCCTTCCGAAAACAGCAGATTGATGCAGGATCTCATTAAGACAAATCATATACTCCTCGAATTCTATAAGGAGTATTTTCACCATTTAGACAACCCTCATGTTCCCAATCAGTCTATGAGGGTGGTGGGACAGAAAGAAGAGCCTTCCCAGAATATTTCAAGACATTGGGCAGGTTCATGTTGTGAGAATACAATCCTTCAGATAAACCTGAGAATGCACTCATTTGAAATTTTGTGCTAGAGAAGAGTTCTGTGGCTACCACGGACTGCTAAAAAGACAATTAAATGGGTCCTAGACCAAATCAAGCCTGAACTCTCCCTAGAAGCAAAGATGACTAAACTGAGACTGTCGTACTTTGGCCGTATCATGAGAAGACAGGACTCACTAGAAAAGACAATCATGCTTAGTAAGAGAGAAGGCAATAGGAAAAGAGGTAGACCACATTACAGATGGACAGACTCAATCAAGAAAGATATGGACTTGAGTCTGCAAGAGCTGAGCAGAGCTCTTGATGAGAGGATGACTTGGAGGTCTCTCATTTATGGGGTCACCATCAATCAAAGTTGACTTAACAGCAGTTAACAACAACAAAGCCACCTGGTTAGTCCCATGTGGTGTAGACCCATTGAATCAATTGCTGAATAGGAAGTCAACATGTAGGCAAATCTAACTGACTCTAGTTGGGGACTAAGGATTGGAGTTGGGCTATTTGACATCTGTATTCCTGGGTGAAGGGAACTTTATGAACATGTAACTTTCCCTACAGAAACTGTTGGATATTTTTGTCTGGTATGAAGATCCATATTCTGTTGAAGGCTGCAGAAATAGAGTTGTATATGTCATGCCACTGTGCCCTGCAATTTCACATTGCAATTGAGCATTTCCATATTCAATGGTGTGGTGTTACAGTTACAGGTGGAACTTTATACTCATGGAGTTAGGTAGCATTAGTTAAGTTCCATACCAGCTGGCATCCTTTTAGTGACCTATGCATACATAACCTTCTTTATATAAGTGGTTAGACATTTTTGTCTGATGTGGAAGTCTATATTCCCTTGAAGGTTATGAAAGCAGTTTTGTGCATGAGATGCCATTGCACATGTGTTACCATTGTGCACTGCACATTGGCAATGCTCAAAGGCACATTGCAATCCACACTGCAATCATGCAGTTCACATTTCTTTGTATACTTGTGTGGTGTTGCAATTCACTAATGCACAATTACCACATAACTCTGTGCATGCAAAGTTACTCTTCATCTCCTTGATATAGATTCTCAGTTCTGTGTGTGTGTGTGAAGGAGGCAGGATTGCACAGAAAACATTGATATTTCTGTGCTGAATAATTCCCCAGAACACTTCAGGATATGTAGATAATGAGAGAAAATGGTACAAAAATATTTTTCTCCCATGAGAGAAAGAGAAAAATGAAAATTATTTTTCTGTACATGTGATGATGCCATAGTACAATATATCCAAGGGGCCTATCTTCCCGGACTTACCGTGGATACTGGAAACCATGGATAATAATGAAACCTATTGAAATGAATGGCCTCTAGCCCAAGCATACCATAAAGTTGTTACCTACGCTGACACACAGCCCCATAGCCATAAATTGACAATATTTAATAATTAGGTCAAATGTGGTCTTCCACATAGTGCTGCCATTAACATAAACTGGAAAAAACCCAAAGACAAATATTGCTTAGTCAGGAATGCACTTAAGGAGAGGCCATCTAAATTTTAAAAGAAATGCTAATTCGCAAGGCAACTGGAGGCACATATACCTGGCTAATCCCATTTGCTCAGGATGGCAACTCGAAACCTGTAAACTACCCTCATTAGCTTTCCTCACCCAAACAAAGGAGGTTGCTTCCTCCCTTTCATTTGCAAAGTATTCAACCATCAAAATGCTATTAACATAGCCTTTGTCACTCTCAGAGCAACATCTCAAGGTATTGTCTTCTACTCAAAATCACATCCCCAGAAGGCAAATATTCACTACAAAAATGCTTTACAAAACTCCACTCAAATGCACACAGTTCATCTTCCTGTTGACTCTACATCAAACTGTGTAGCCAGATGCACAGATCTCCTTCTTTGGACACTCTATCTGTGTAGCTGCTCCAGATTGGGACGCCTACCTTGCTGGTTTCTTCAGTGACCTCATCTCTTCAGGAAAAGGTGTTGTATCACCACTGGAAACTCCATTCACTATTCCTCTATCTCAGTCTCCCCCACTTACTTTGTTAGTCTTGCATGAATGCTTGATGCCTGAATGTGTGTGAATGTGGTTATTATTACTTTTCCAAATAAAAATTATTGTTATTCTATCTAGCATATGTCTCCTCTATAGTACTGGTATAGCTGGTCACAAGATCCTGCTGTTACCTTCCTCTTGTATTGCTAAGACGAGTATATTAATTCCCCAAATTAATGTTGGTATTTTGAGAGTCCTCAAGACCCCAGAGCAATTAGGGTAACAGAGTTGTGCTGCAGGACCTCTCTAGGTCTCTCTAGAACACCTCTCTAGGGATCTCTAGGTCCTCCAGTGCAACTCTATGGTCAACTTCCAGTGGAGACATACCATAGAATTATGTTGGAGTACCTAGAAAATGCCTATAAGGACCGTATTTTTTCAGATTAGGGTAAGTGAACCCAAGGTCTCCTGGTCCCATGGATACAGGGGTTGGATTGTAGTTCTGATTTCTATATGTGGATGTGAAAGCTGGACAGTGAAGAAAGTTGACAGGAAAAATATCAGCTCATTTGAAATGCAGTGCTGGAGGAGAGTTCTGTGGATACCCTGGACTGCTAAAAGACAAATAAATGAGTCCAAGAGTAAATCAAGCCTGAACTCTCCTGAGAAGTTATTATATTTTGATCATATCATGAGATGATGAGACTCACTGGAAAAGATGATAACACTATGTCAAGGTAATATTGCTTTAAGTGGAAAAGGAAAATGTTGGAGCAAAAGACCACAGACTAGCACAGCTAAAGTGGGTTTGATCACAGCTGCGGCTAGCCAGAAGGCTGACAAACACTCCTATATAGTCAAAGTACAAGATGCATTGTGTGGGAGTTGGTGTTGTGGAGAAAGAGGAGTGTGGGAGAAATTGCTGTTGAGTTTGTTAATGAGGTTTGCTGTGTATATACTGTGTTTGTTTATACTGAAACTGAAGATAAAGACCTCCAGATATCTTTGGATGAACCTCGCTGCCTGTAAGTCTCTTTTTGTGTGTGAAAGTGGGTCAGAGCAGTGAAACGGCTGCTAAGTGAAGCCTTTGTTTTTGTGCCCTTCCTGCTACATAGTTCTGCTGTTTTGGCTACTCCTGGGTTAGTTCGTCCCTAGGCTCTGCCAGGTGCCTCTCAGTAAGCCTATACTGAGTGGACATACTGGGCAAAGTGGAAGGCAGGAGGAAAAGAGAGAGACATCATTACAGGTGGATTGATTCAATCAAAGAAGTCACAGTTGCACTGAGTTTTGCAAGACCTAAGTGAGGCAGTTGATGACCAGGGATCTTGGGCATTTCTCCTTCGTAGGTCCACCATAAGTCAACGCTGACTTGACAGCAAAGCACAACATCAGTATGTGAGAAGGAAAGATTTAAAGAATTACCCTGCAAGTCTAGAGGCAGTCTGTGAAGAATTAGTTAAGGCGTATGAGATTTCCTGCCTCTAGTGCAGGAATGAGATCTCTTTTTGTGTGTGCGGGGGGAGGGAGGATTGCAAAATATCTATGAGCAAAACTGGTCTCTTTTCACTTTATGAAGCAAAGCTCACACATACATCAGAAGCACAGAAGGGCTGGCTGATTGATCATAAAGATGCAAGCAGCCCATCAGTGGCTTTTGATTTTTAAAAGTGCCTGCAATGAGGCAGCAATTGTCATAGTTTAGCTATGCAGTTTTCATAGTTTATGCAATTCACGCAGAAGGTGTTGTTGTAGATGTGAAAACTCTGCTCGAGGCTCATAGAAAATATGACTGATATGGAATTGCAGTTCACTGCTCCATAATCATCATGTAACTCCATGAGTGTAAAGTTCATAGAATCAAGGAGTTGGAAGAGACCACAATGGCCATCCAGTCCAACCCCCTGCCATGCAGGAAAACATAATCCAACAAAGTAGCTGCTAGCTCCTCCCTCAACCAAGTCTCTGACACACTCCCTCTAAACAGATGCCCTGCCTACCTGAGATCATGTACCCAGGTAGAGGGCCTGAGCTTACACACAAAATGGTGGGAGGTCCAGAAGCCATGGCCTATGAGGAGCGGCTTAGGGACCTGGCTATGTTTAGTCTGGAGAAGAGAAGGTTGAGATTTGACATAATAACTATGTTTAAATATTTGAAGGAATATCAAACTGAGGATGGAGCAGGTTGTTTTCTGCTGCTCCAGAGACTAGGGCACGGAGCAATGGGTTCAAAGTACAGGAAAAGAGATTCCACCAAAATATTAGGAAGAACATCTTGACAATAAGAGCTGTTTGGCAGTGGGATGCGCTGCCTGGGAGTGTGATGGAGTCTCCTTCTTTGGAGGTTTTTAAACAGAGGCTGGATGGCCATCTGTCGGGAATGCTTTGAAGTGTCTTCCTGCATGGTAGGGGGTTGAACTAGATGGCCCCTGTGGTCTCTTCCAACTCTATGATTCTATGAAAAGAACAATAGAACAGTAATGAGCACACAAGCAAGACTCTACTCAGCTCACACAACCAGCCTTACCCCAACAGACAGAAGCTCACCAAAACACCATAGAACAATTGAATACTAACAAGTGCAAGTAAGCAAGCTCACAGACACCCAGCTCACACAGACCAAACAGTCATACTCCAACAGACCCACGGCCTTAACCCAACAAACTCTCCCCAAAGACTCCCCGGGTCTGATGAGGTTTAACCCAACAGACACAAGCTCACCTTATGCTGTCTCTTCTCCCAAATAGGTTCTGAGTCTTGAACAGCTGCTTTAAACTTCGGACTGTTCAAGAGGAAATTCACTGTCCCGTTGACATAGCAACCACCATTCATTGCTGGTATAGACTTGGGTGGGCCGTGGCTAAAGGGACATTCCCAAGGAGCTGAACAGAGAAATAACCAAAACTTAGAATCATAGAATCAGCAATTTGGACGGGACCGCAAGGCCTATCTAGTCCAACCCACTGTCATACAGGAATACACAGAGATGTGTAGGAATGAAGTCAGGAAAGCAGCCAATGGAATGAGCTGAGGCTTGCCAGGGATGCTAAAAGTAAGGTGGGGGGAAGTGTTTTTTTTTTTTTTTTAAATTGCATGAATAAATTTGTGTCAAGCAGTAGATGTCTGCAATGAGAATTCCACCACCCCACCTCCCAAACTGGCCCACCTATCTACTATATTAAAGATTGGCTGGGAACAAATCCTTCTGTAGATTCCCACTGTTAATTTATGCATTTCAGCATATTGTCTACCCCATCCACGTTGAGCAGAAATCAATAGATTGTCACCTGCTGAAAATGCTCTGTTATACACAACTATTAGAGAGGCAGAAATGTTATTCTCTCCCCGCCTACCCCCCAACCGATCATCCTGGCTGAGATCTGATATCTAGATTGTGTAGATTACATCTCCACCTGCGGACTCATGCCATGAATCTACAAGGCAATCCTTAATGCTGAATGGCGACATTGCACCACACCCAAAGAGAAAAATGTATGCTCAAGTAAATGAGCATGCAGATAAGACCACACATGCCCATGTATTTACTTGGGTATGAATATCTGCACACACAGTGGCAAACATCACAGTTCTGCCTGTACAACTTGGCTTCTTCAAACTTTGTGGATTTTTTTCCCCATTGGATAAAAATCATAGGATCACAGAGTTGGGAGAGACCACAATGGCAATCTAAACCAACTCCCTGCCATACAGGAATACCCAGTCAAAGAATTCCTGACAGATGGCCATCCAGCCTCTGTTTCAAAACCTCCAAAGAAGGAGACTCCACCACACTCTGAGAAGTTGTTATCCCACTGGAAGTAGCTTGTGGTAAGGCAATGTTTGAACAGGGCTGTGATGTCTTCTGGAAATATTAGTTGGATGAGTGCATTCCACTGCCAAACAGCTCTTATTCTCAGGAAGGTCTTCCCAAAGTTTAGGTGGAATCTCTTTTCCTGTAGTTTGAACCCATTGCTCCGTGTCCTAGTCTCTGGAGCAGCAGAAAACAAGTTTGCTGCATCCTCAGTATGACATACTTTCAAATATTTAAACATGGCTGTCATGTCACCTCTCAACCTTCTTTTTTCCAGACTAAACATATGCAGCTCCCTAAGCTGCTCCTCATAGTGCATGACTTTCAGACATTTAACCATTTTGGTCGCCCTCCTCTGGACACGTTCTAGATTCTCAATATCCTTCTTGAATTGTGGTACTCAGAACTGGATACAGTATTCCAGGTGAGGTCTGACCAAAGCAGAATAGTGGCACTATTACTTCCCTCAATCTAGACACTATATTCCCATTGATGCATTAGAATCGCATTGGCTTTTTTAGCTGCCGTGTCATACTGCTGACTCATGTTCAGCTTGTGGTCCATTAAGACTCTAAGATCCCTTTCACAGGTACTACCATCAAGCCAGGTGTCACCCATCCTATATCTCTGCATTTCATTTTTACTGCCCAAGTGTAGTATCCTACATTTCTCCCTGTTGACATTCGTTTTGTTAGTTTTGACCCAGCTTTCTAATCTGTTAAAGTCATTTTGAATTCTGATCCTGTCCTCTGTGGTATTTGCTACTCCTCCTAACTTGGTGTCATCTTCAGATTCGATAAGAATGCCCTCTATTCCCTCATCCAAGTCATTGATAAAGATTTCCAGAAGACATCACAGCCCTGTTCAAACATTGCCTCACCACAAGCTACTTCCAGTGGGATAACAAATTCTATGAACAGATAGATGGGGTAGCCATGGACAGCCCTCTGAATCTTGTAATAGCAAACTTTTACATGGAATGTTTTGAAAAGCAAGCCCTGGAAACAGCACCAAAAAAGCCCACAATGTGGTTCCGATATGTGGGTGACACTTTCACCATTTGGAGCCATGAAGAAGAAGATTTGATCATATTTCTGAACCACCTGAACAGCATCCACCTGAATACCCAATTCACAATGGAAAAAGAAAAGGAAGGAACACTGCCATTCATGGATGTCCTAGTCATCTGCACACCAAACCAATTGATTGGGCCATAAGGTATACAGACACCCCCCCCCCAGACATATACCTACTCAAGAACTCCAATCATCACCCAGGACAAAACACTCTCTGGCTTTTCTTCATAAACAAAGATTCAGGAAGGACTCATCCCGCGCTTTCTGCAAGCGCGCTGATGACTGAAAAGGCCAATCCGGGATAAACAAGTCCCATTGCAGAAAGCACAGCAGAAGGTCTTCTTGGGTGATGTTTCCGGGTTGTGATTCTTTCTGCGTTGCCGTTTCTCTTCAAGACTTGTTTGGTGTGAGTTCTCAAATAAGGCTGCAGCATTGTGGATAGTGCGTCTCCATGTCTCCCAATGTGAGGCCAGGGCGGACCATTGTTGGTGATCAATTTGGCTGAGTCTGAGATGTTGTTTCAGGGAGTCCTTTTATCGCTTTTTTGGAGTGCCCCTCTTACGCTTATCTGTGGCGAGTTCACGGTAGAGTACTATTTTTGGGAGGCGATGGTCCTCCATCCTAGAAACGTGCCCTGCCCAGCGCAGCTGTGTTCTCAATATCATGGCCTCAATGCTGGTGATCCCTGCTTGCTCAAGGACAGCAACATTCGTCTTATAGTCAGTCCAGTGTATATTTAGGATTGTGCGTAGACAGCGCTGATGAAAGCATTCGAGGAGTCGTAGATGGTGGCAATAGGTGACCCATGTTTCAGACCCATAAAGGAGAATAGACAGTACAATGTCTCTATACACACTAATTTTTGTGCTTCACCTCAGCTGTTTGTTACTCCAGACTCTTGTAAAGTCTTCCAAATGCACTATATGCCTTTGCTAATCTGTTATTGATCTCTTTGTCAATCTTGGCATCTGAGGAGATGATGCTTCCCAGGTAGGTGAACTGCTGAACGGACTTGAGCACAGATTTGCCGATGGCAATGTGGGGATGGTGGTGTTCATCCTGTGGTGCAGGCTGGTAAAAAACTTCTGTTTTCTTCAGGTTGACTTTCAGCCCAAACAGCTCTGCAGCTGTTGCAAAGCAGGATGTTAGGCGCTGCAGAGCTGCTTCTGTGTGGGCAACAAGGGCAGCATCATCGGCGAAGAGCAGCTCACGGACTAGATAGTTTCGAGTCTTAGTGCAAGCCCTCAGACAGCTTAAGTTAAACAAGCTACCATCAATACAGTAACGTATATAGATGCCGTCTTCTTCTTCAAGCTCTGCCATAGCCTTTTGGAGCATCATGCTGAAGAAGATTGTAAATAATATTGGAGCAGGAACACAACCTTGCTTCACTCAGGACAAAAAGAAGCACAATAAAAACATTGGTAGACCATGCAAAAAGGATCTGTGAACCCCACTACCTGAAGGATGGACTGAGGCACCTAAACTGGGCCCTACAGGCTAATGGTTACTCCAGATCAGACATCACAAGAGCAGCCAGACCCAGAACAAACCACAGGAATGAAGAAGAAAAACAGCCACCCAAAGGGAAGGTATTTTTACCATACATCAAATGAGTCACAGACGGAATTGGGAAACTGATGAGGAAACACAACCTCCAAACAATCTATAGACCAACCAAAAAAATCCAAGAAACACTACACTCAGCAAAGGACAGAAGAGACCCTCTCACAGCTACAGGAGTTTACCACATACCATGTAGTTGTGGACCAGTTTACTTAGGGACCACTAAACGCAGTGTGCAAACACGAATCAAGGAACATGAGAGACACTGCAGACTGGGCCAGCCAGAAAAATCAGCAGTAGCAGAACATGTTATAAACCAGCTTGGATACCAAATGTTATTTAAAAACACCGAAATTCTGGACCAGGCCAACCACTATCATGTCAGAATGCACAGAGAAGCTATTGAAATCCACAAACACCTGGACAACTTCAACAAGAAAGAAGAAGCCCTAAAAGTAAACAAAATTTGGCTACCAGTCATGAAAAACACTAAAATCAAAACTCAGCACTTGCAACTGATCTCCACCCAGGGACAGGGGGATTTCCAGCAGATAATGGTTCATTAACCAACCATTAGCCAAAGAGACACTAATCCTCCTTGCATATCTCCCCCCAGGAACTAGCCATTCAGATACACAAATTTAAATATCTTCTCCAACAGGGACTCACAGTATATAAACCCCACACACCACTACCCAACTATTCTCTGAAGATGCCAGCCACCGAGGCAGGCGGAACGTCAAAAATAAACTCTTCCAGAACATGGCCTCACAGCCCCAAAAAACCCACCTGAAAATGGTTTTCCAGGGTTCCTCCAGTGTTAAAAAGGTTGAGAAAGGCTGCATATGAGCCTTAATGGTGTAGTGGTTAAATGCTGGTACTGCAGCCATGACACTGTGAGTTCGATCCTACAGGGCTCCAAGGTTGACTCAGCCTTCCATCCTTTCGTAGGTCGGTAAAATGAGTACCCGGCTTGATGGGGGCCATTAGCTAACACATTATAAACTCCTTAGGGAGCACTTTGCACTGATAAGTACTATAGAAATGCAGGTGCTATTGCTATTGCTATTTGGCCCAGAGGGCCTTTTCGGCTATTGCTCCCAGATTATGGAACAGCCTGCCGGATGAGATCCGTCATATCACCAACTTAAATAGCTTTTAAAAAGCTCTTAAGACGGTTCTCATCTGGCAGGCTGTTCCTGAATAGATACCCGGACATTAAAAAAGAAATTAAAAAAGAAAAGAAAATCAAGCTTGTCCCGACCTCACTACGGCCACTGTCCATTGTTTATTTTTAATTTTTGTATTTTGTTTTAAAGTATGTTGTAATTCCTGATTTATTTAATTGTATTTTAAGGGGGGTGGGATTGAGGGTCCAGGATGCATATTTTAATTGTTTTAAGCCACCCTGATTGCATTTCATAGAGGGGCGGGATATAAATAAGTATGATGATGATGATGATGATGATGAGCCTGGACATTCACCCATGGCATTCTTCTCCTTCCAGGCCCATAACTTAAAGAGGATCTGGCCCTTAGTTGGCGCCAAAAGTTATTCCCTCCCAGCATCCCAGCACCACCCAGCTCTGGCTGCCAGTCATAGGAAACCCCTTCCACCCAAGAAGGTGTCTATTGGATAATCATGAATTCCCTTCCATGTCCTCTTCTATGCTCCCCATGCAAATATGACCACCTATTGAAAGGCACTTAAATATGCCAGTTAGATCAGAATGGCAAAAATCCCTGGCTATGTATGGCTGCTTGCACTAGACACACAACCTTGAACTCTTTATTAGCCTTGTGTAGTTCTGATGAGTGTGGACTTTATCAGACGCTCCCCTTTAAAACGTTCTTTTGCCGGCATAAAAAGTCTCATTTCTGTTCTGATAAAAGAACATTCCCCCCATCACTTACCTTCCTCTCCTGGCAAAGGTTCCCTGGAAGTAATGAGGAAATGAACGGAACCCTGTTCACGTCATTGCTTGAAATCCCACGAAACTTCGTCATGTGGGAAATTCAAAACCAAAAACAAAAACAAAGCATAAAAGGTTACACTAAGTACCTAGGCACACTTTAATAGTCCCAAGCAACCTGGGAAGGGTAATTAAAAACAGCAAGACTTACCTGAATGTCACAATCTCACCAGGAAGTGTTCGCAGTGGACTGGCCATTCTCGCTGCAGTGACGAGATTTAAATGGCCAGAGGTTTCGCACGCTGGCAGCACCGGCACCAAAATGGCAGGGGGATCTATTGACGGCTTAAGCCACCAATTAAAAACTATGGGATTTTGACAGGACATAACCATGAAAGGGCAACTTCATCTGATAGGCGTGTCCTTTTGCGGTTATGTGGCGTCGTCATGACACCATATTTGATGAGTCTGATAAAGTCCTGTGAGTGTGTGTGTGAATGCTTCCATATTATTTTTCAAAAAAAAATTATTTTACTTTAATTTAGAGTCTCTGAGGTTAGTACCGGTATACATGGGTGCAAAGATCCCAAAAGTTATGTGACCTCTTGCAGCCATACATTTGAGCTATAATAATTTCCCCAAATTAATAACTGAGATATGGCATCATAAGTGAGCTCCGCACCCATCCCCACAAATTTGGGTAGCAGGTGTTTTAACTGATGGATGCAGAATTCCTGTGTCTTTTTTATGAAAGCTTTTTAGAAAAGTAGTAAAGCTCTTTTTTACTGAAGAGTTTTATGGGAGTATTTTGGTTTTATAGGAAATAAAAATATGAAATTGCCTTAATTTTTAAAAAATTTTCTTTGGGCATACTTTTCCATGAAAAGGTGGCATACAAAATAAAATGGTTGGTTGGCTGGTTGATTTTCTGAAAGAGCTTTTAGTTGGTGAATATGACAGGCACCCCTGTTAGTGACATATGCATGTGTAAGGTGCATTATGCAATGGAGGGCAAAATATTCATTGTAGCAGAAATATTCTGCTGACAGTGGCAGAAGTGGAGTTGTGCATACAGAAATGTTGCACATTACAGTTGTGCACTGTGATTGAACAATGTGGTTGTGACTTGCACATTGCAGCTGCACATTGCATAACATAGAATAATAGAGTCATAGAGTTGGAAGAGACCACAAGGGCCATCTAGTCCAACCTCATGCCATGTAGGAATACACAATCAATGCATTCCCGACAGATGGCCATCCACCCTCTGTTTCAAAACCTCCAAAGAAGGAGACTCCACCACACTTCCAGGCAGTGCATTCCACTGCCAAACAGCTCTTACTGTCAGGAAGTTCTTCCTAATGTTTAGGTGGAATCTCTTTTCCTGTAGTTTGAACCCATTGCTCCATGTCCTAGTCTCTGGAGCAGTAGAAAACAAGCTTGTACCATCCTCAGTATGACAGCCCCTCAAATATTTAAAGACGGCTATCATGTCCCCTGTTCACATTCTCTTTTCCAGACTAAATATACCCAGCTCCCTAAGCTGCTCCTCATAGGGCATGGCTTCCAGACCTCCCACCATTTTGGTTGCCCTCCTCTGGATCCATCACACAGTGATTGTTTTAACAGAAGGGCGGGGTATAAATAAATATTATTATTATTATTATTATTATTGACATGTGTTTCACAATGTTTTTTGTATAAGGGTTGCATAGTGCTGGTGCAGCATATCTCCTCATGTGGATATTTATGCCATGCTGCGGGCATGTTGGATTGCACTACCACTTTCTTCCTTTTTTCATGGAAGACTTTTTGATTTGCTTTCATCTTGTAATGTTAATTGTGCATTTTTTATTTTGCATTTTATGGAGATCATCTACCTTCAACACCCTTTGTAGTGGGAAAGTGGCATATAAATGCAATGCCTAGTAAATATATATATATTCTGCCCTTCAATAAAAACAGAGACAACAAACACCAGAAATAAGAGCTTTTTTTCTGTAAAAGGAAATATCCACAGTAGCTTAGAATCAAGATGAACAACCAGTCATAAAAACCCCCTAAAGGAAACACTATATCACACAGTCTAAAAAGAAAAAAAACTGAAAATGAAAAATCCAATAGGAAGCAACAATATAACATTTTTTATTAAGAAGGATACTGCACAGAAAGCTAAATAAAATAGTATTTCCTGCCGTTCTGTACTGGAGCAGGGGAAAAACTAGGAAGACTTCCCTTTAGAAGGATGTTTTAAATTCTTGCCTGCCACAACTGGAAGAGTTCTGAGAAGAAGTAGCTTGGAGAAGAAGAGATGGAAAGGTGATATGAAGCCCATCTTTATAAATTTGAAGGGATGGAGTGAACTTGTTTTCTGTTGCTCCAGAGATTAGAACACAAGTAAATGAATTCAAATGACAAGAAGAGAGATATAGATTGAGTTTCCCTTATCCAAAATGCTTGGGCCCAGAGGTAGTTTGCCTTTCGGAATATTTCGGATTTTGGAATATTTGCATATACATAATGAGATATCTTGGAGATGGGACCAAGTCTCAACATGAAATTCATTTATATTTCATATACACTTTATACATATAGCCTGAAGGTAATTTTATGCACAATATTTTTAATAATTTTGTGTATGAAACAAAGTTTGTATACATTGAACCATCAGAAAGTAAAGGTGTCACTATCTCGGCTCCCATGGAGTCCATTTTGGATTTTAGAGTATTTTGGAGATCCAGATAAGTGATACTCAACCTGTACCGCCAAAACATTAGGAAGAATTTCTTTACTGCAAGAGCTGTTCGACAGTGGAATGGACTGCCTCAGAAGGTGGTGGACTCTCTGTCTTCAGAGGTCCTTAAACAGAGGTTGGATGGGACATAGGTTTTTTTGTGGTTAGGGTGCTAACCACACATAGGACTATATGGATTTTGGAGGGGGGAAATATAGGATAAAAGGTGAATTTTTAAAAAGCAGATTAAAGACCTGCAGATTCCCTGCAAATTGTCCAGAACGGTGGCTTTAAACCTGTGGTACGTCGACTCTCAGGGGGCTGCAAAGGTGTCTAAACACTGTTTGGGCAACCAACCAACCAAAGGCTGATTACTACAGAGCTGATAGCAGAGGCACAGCACAATCAAGCTAATTATAGGCAAAGAACTCAAGGCAGCGTGAAGCCAGACACTTACTTTACTAGCAAGGAAATATGAGTTCATAAGCAAAATTCAAATAACAAGGTGTAGGTCTGGCAAACAGAGTTCAGAATAGTCCAGCAGAAACCATGTCAGGCAAACAGAGTTCAGAGTTCAGTGGCTCTAGAACGTCCTCCTGCTCTGGTTCAGCAGGTCCTGGCATGGCCACTGCTTCAGTCTCTGAATCAGAGTCCATTTCCAAGTTCTGGAAGCTGGGCATGATAGAAGGCTTGAATGCTGCTCATCCCACCTCCTCCCCACACATGACCAAAGTCAAGGCAAAGCCTGGATGGCTAGCTGGGCCTGTGTACTGCCTGTCACATGGCCACTCTGTGGTGTGGAGGAGGCAGGCTGAGCAGCTGTGTGACAGCAGAGTATCCATGTAACAGGAGCGAAGACAAAGGCTGGCTGGCTGGGCCTGCACATTGCCATTCAATCTGCTCCAGCTGCAAATTATCATGAAGAAGCTGGAGAAATGTCTTCCCCCTCCTTCCAGTGCCTCTGAGGGAAGGTTTAACGGATGCTGTAATTTTTCATGGTTCAGTGTTCAGATATTATTGTTGGTGTTGCTGCTGTTGTTTTAAATCAGTGGTGTTCAACCTGTGGCCCTCCAGGTGTTTTGGACAATAGCTCCCAGAATTCCTGACCATTAGACTAGCTGGCTCAGGCTTCTGGGAGTTGGAGTCCAAAACACCTGGAGGGCCACAGGTTGGACACAACTGTTTTAAATCTTGAGTGAAGTGTGAAGTTGAAGGTTTTCACAGCCAGCATCCATAGATTTTCCTTATTTTTTTCCCAGGCTGTTCTGGAAGATTTTACTTCTGACATTTTGCCTGCATCTGTGGCTGGCATCTTCAGAGAATAGTTGGGTAGGAGTGTGTGTGGAGTTTATATACTGTGAACTCCTGTTGGGGAGGATATGTAAACTTGTGTATTTGAATGGTTAGTTTCTGGGTTTAGATATGCAAGGGGGATTAGTGTCTATTTGCCTAATGGTTGGTTGATGGCCCATTATCTGCTGGAAATCCCCATGGGGGTCAGGGCACCCTGTGCATTGGGACTGTTGCACATTGCTCATGCTCCTGGTGCCATCTGTGCAATGGTCCCAGACATGTGGTTACATCTATGCTCCCCTCCAGAGAATATGAATGTTGTGCAACATCATGATTCACCTTGTTTTTTTTAATTTAGTTATTTATACCCCGCTCTTCAGCAACAAGGCTATCAGAGCGGCTTACAAATTGTTTTAAGCAATAGAAATTTTCACATCTACACTGCAAGAAGCAACTTCCAATGTATGTTAGCTAATTTCCCCCCAACAATCCGGGTACTCATTTTACCGACCTACAAAAGGATGGAAGGCTGAGTGAACCTTGGAGCCCTCTGGAATCGAACTTGCAACATGATGACTTGCAGTACTGGCATTTAACCACTGCGCCACCAGGGCTCCCAATTGATATGACCTTGATATGATCTTAAAGTCAGTTTACAATGACATAAATCCCTAACAGGATGCTAGCCATGGCTGTTTATCAAAACCAGAAGCTGTTGTCTGGCCACATCCACTTTTGAAATTTTGGATATTTTTTTTTTATTCAGCAATAGACCCCAAAGGATCCCAATGGCAGAACATTGGCCCTCAGAACAGCTGCCTTTGCCCACCTCTGCATTAGCTTGAGCAGTTGAATTGTCTTCAAGGGCAGCCCCAAGTAGAGCACATTACAGTAATCCAGTCCATGGGTCACGAATGCATGTCTGATGGTGGCAAGATCCTTGCAAAAGTGTAACTGAGATGCAGAAACTTCCCACGTGTGATCAGAGAGTCTGAGTGAAATGAAAGGAATGTCTCGCTTGGAAGTAGAATAGTTTCTGTCACTTTTCCCATCTATTGCAGAAAGCGGTCACATCTCTCCAAAGGATGTGTGCCCATTATAATCTTTTGTTCCCTGTCTGAGTTCATTTTCATCTCTTATCAGCCTGGCCCAAAAGAGACTCTATTAAAAAGAAGTGAGAGAGACAGACACAGGCAGAGAGAGAGAATGTGGCCCATGCGCATGTGAGAATGTGTGCCCAAGAGATAAATGTAACCATTGGGACTGATTAACTGGTAAACTCGTTTCCAGAAGTTGCTGATTATTTCTGCGGAGAAGAGAGTGAGCTACTGAATTAACAATTACTTCACAGAAAGGTCTGGGCTTTGGTTTCACTAAATTTCCCACAGTCCAAAATGACTTCAGCTTTCTTTGCTTCTATGGTTAAGAGAGAGAGAAATGCACAGCATAGTCAGATGATCACCCAACTTCACAGTCATTTTGCCACAATGTTGGGTGATGGTTATATGTGTATATGCACTTGTGTGTACATTCACCAACACCAACCATCACCAACAATGGTCCGCCCTGGCCTCACATTGGAAGGCATGGAGACGCACTATCCACAATGCTGCAGCCTTATTTGAGAACTCATGTCAAACAAGTCTTGAAGAGAAATGACAACGCAGAAAGAATCACAACCTGGAAACATCACCCAAGGAGACCTTCTGCTGTGCTTTCTGCAACCGGACATGTTTATCTCAGATTGGCCTTTTTAGTCTTCAGCGCGCTTGCAGAAAGTGCAGGATGAGTCCGTCCTGAATCTTCGTTTGCAAAGAAAAGCCAGAGGTACATTCCAAGGGTGATGTCCAAGTGCTTGATGCAGCCATTGAAGTCACTAATATTTGTACCCTTCAGGGGTGTTTTGAGTGAAGAACAATGTTTGACTGAGTTTCCCAGAGTTAGGACATTAACAGATGTGGCAAAATGGCATGCTAATGATGTCAGGATATCAGAAATGGTCCCCAGTATTACGCAACGTTGTAGTCCTCGCATTCTTACAGCATTCTGCTGCTGTGAAAAAGGCTTTCTTTTTAATTAATGGGACAAGCCATCAATTGTCTTCCATAGCATTTGTTCATGGTATTGCTGCCATGCGATACCGTGTCCCATTCTGCTTGTGTGATGACAGTGTCAATGGGTGGTCCCCTGCCAGAAAATTTACAGGTGAGAATGCAAAAACGAAGCATGGGAAGCTCTTTTTATGAACCTTCTTGCTTTGCTGGCAAGTTTTTCAGTTTGTTTCAGTGCTTGTGTGTTCCTTTTCTTTGTAAATTTAGGTGTACAGTACTGGGAATTTTTAGCATGCTCGTGTCTTCTCGTGAGAACTGCCAAAGTCTCACCCTTGTGAAAATGCAGAAGTAAACTCCCATTCTTACAGCACTACTGGTCATGGTGTGATCATTCCATTGCAGTTCTTTCTCGTGTTTACAGCAATGTGCGGCAATAAGTGTTATTATGCCAGAATGCTTACACTTTTTTTAAATCGTGGGGCAAAAACATTATTAGACACTCATCTGATAATGTCCTTAGACAATGGAATCTCCAGCTTCATTAATTGCTGTTAATGGTTGGAACATTAAGACTGATGGGTTTCAGGTGACCTTGTATTGTTGGATGGGAGAGGTGTGAAGGAAGACCTTTGCAGAATAATGGGTGTTCTGATCACTTGTTTGTTTGAGGACTTTATGAGACACACAAAATATGGTGTCATAATGATGCCACATAAATGTGAAAGGGTGTGCACATCAGATGACCTTACCCTTTCGCATTTATGTACTGTCCATAAGCCAATCTATTTTATTGACAGGCCAACCTGCCAGTAGATCGGCTGTGGCGATTTTTTGCCAACATTGCCAGTGTTTGAAACCTCACACCATTTTTTTTCCATGTTATTACAGCATGAATGGTGGGACTGGCCAGAACACTTCCGGGTGAGGATCATGACATCCAGAAAGGTGATGCTCTTTTTATGACCCTCCCTGGTTTACATGGAAGTTTTTCAGTGTGTTTTATGTGCTCTTTAAAACTTTTTGAGTGTTATTTTTGTTTTTATTTTTGAATTTCCCACGCTCCGTCTTCTTGCAAGAATCCGTGAGATTTCAGTCAAGGAAGTGAATGGATCTCCATTCACTCCTCATTCATTGCCAGGACAGCCTTCTCACTAGATGCAAGGTAAGTGTGCTATGAGGAGTTCTTTTGCTGGAATAAAAATGGCACAAATTATGCTAACAAAAGAACATTTTTGGAGGGTGGGATGATAAAGTCCTGAGGGTATGACTCATGGCCAGGTGCATCCAGAACATTTGTCTCTAAGAACTTGTCTAAGGGGGCTTCACATAACCAGATCTGGGCATGTCTGTTTTTGGAGAATTTCTAAGACAACTTCATTTAGGTCTCTGGTGATGCTTGCATGAACCCTTCTGGGGATGGCCTAGTCTACCAGGACCTACCCGAACTGCAAGTTATTGCCAGTCTATGAATTATTGCCAATCAATGAATTATTGTAGGGGTAGGGGTGTAAAAACATGTCACAAAACCCCAGGGTTCCATAGGATGCAGCCATGGCAGTTAAAGTAGAATCGTAGGGCTCTAATTGTGTCACGTGACAGGGCTCCTGAGCATCAGCAGCCGCTGGGGGCTTCCATGTTAGTGGGACAATGAGTCTGCTCTGGATTTTTATCTGAACTTTCCAGGTGCTCTCAAGGATGCTGAACCTCTCTCCCTCCTTGGTAGATCCTGCAAAGCTGAGAGTAAAACCCAGAGTGGGTTCACCATCCCATTGACATGGAAAGCACCAGTTGTCATAGTGAGCAACCATTTGCTCAACAGATGGTCATGCAGCTCCATGAGGCCAGGGTTCCTCATATGAATTATCTCCATTCCCCAGGGGTGTTTATTTTGATCTTTGGCATATGCAGAAGTGTAATGACCTGCACAGAAGTTACCCTTGCTGGATGAGGGCCTCTGCCTCTACAGAGCTAGCAGCCATTCATGTGCATATTTATTTTAGGTCCACTTAGGACTTTTTCGGACGCGTCAAAAATAATGCAAGCAGCCTCGTCGCATTGCAAGGCTGCTGCGCTGCAGAGCATCGGTTTTGGATGACGCTCTCCCCTGCCGGTAATGTTGCGGTACCGCGGGGAGATTTGAACGTCATATTTCGTTGGTTTTTAATCACGATCAACTTCTGTGCTTAAAAATCAATGAAATATGACTCTCAAATCTCCCTGCGGTACCGCAACAATACCGGCAGGGGAGAGCATCATCCAAAATCAACGCTCTGCAGCGCAGCAGCCTCGCAAAATGACGAGGCTGCTTGCGTTATTTTTGATGCGTCCGAAAAAGTCCTTACTGTTTTTCAAGCAGACCTGGGCAAGTGTTCTTTCTCCCTTATAAAAGGATTAAAACAACAGCCATTGATAAAAATGCAATAAAACCACGCAAGAAGAGCCAAGAAATTTAAAAACCAGACAAAACAACCCATCAGATATAAAAGATGCACTAATGACAAACTAATGTGGATGACAGCAAAGAATAAATCCATCTGTGAATTGGAAGACTAACAGCACAATCTGAGACATGTCTATCCAGGAGTAAGAGGAGAAATGCTTAAGAATCATAGAATCAAAAAGTTGGAAGGTACCACAAGGGCCATCTAGTCCAACCCTGTTACCTACCCTCATAGCCCCCATCTTGGATTATTGCATAATTGGCAATATTGAATAATTTGGCTTGCTGTGGCCTTCCACATGGTTGGCAGTAAAAAAGGGACCCCTCCCCAATACACTAAGGCTGGAGTCATGTACACCCTAGGGAGGGGCCTTTGGAAATCCCACCTGTTAGTTATCTCCATAAAAAATATCTCCATTAAAAAGGAGGCAAAGAGGGGAAGATGGGAAAAAGGAATGTAGCAGCACCTTTTAAGACTGGTTTTTATTTTAGCATGAGCTTTCATGGATATAAATCCACTTCTTCAGATGCAGTATAGAGTAATGTCCAGGATATCATAGAATCATGGAGTTAGAAGAGACCACAAGTTCAAAACCTGCAGCTGGCTGGGGATTTGGGGTATTGTTGTCCAAAAATGACTTTTCCAAAATATGGAAGCTTCCAAAGCTTCCCTCCCACAGCTCTAAAATCTGATCTCTCTCTCTCCCCCCCCCTCCTCTTATGGTGTTCCCAGGACAGAGCCATGGGAAAACTAGTCTATAAGTTCATCTTTCAGAAGTGAAGCAGGCTATGCATTTAAAAATAAACAAAGAACCCCTGGGACAACCCAGTCCTTATTTCTTTGTGATTTATGTACTAGGGAAGCTGGGGGCGAGGTTGATTCTGGTGATGGCTTAGTGTTATTGAATGAAACAGCTCAAACATCTGTGCTGTCGGAGATTATTAATGGTTATTTTCTCTGGAACACTCTTCTGTTCTGGCTGCCTCTTTCCTGTGATGCGGGTTGATTTTAGAACGCCTCCACTGCCAGTTCTTGGAAACTTTCTTTTCCTGCCAGGAAGGTTAGGTTTCCCTATCCCATGCCCCTCTCTTCTCTCAATTTCCCTGGGAATTGTAGGGGCTGGTTTGAATTACACAGCACAGGAATGCTGCAGCCCGCTGGCTTTGCATTGATCTGAGGTCTTTGTGGGAACTGGATCTGAGAGCTCCTGCCCTTCTGATTTCAGCCCAGCTTTCTTAGGAACAAAGGGAGCAAGCAGATGCCAAGTTGGAGAATTCTACCATCTAGCCCTATACTCTGGCACATGACAGCTCTCTAAGGACTTTCCAAGACCTTGTTAATGTACCCCCACCCCCAGTACCAGAACTCCTAGAATCCAAGGGGTCAGGTTAGCTGGATGATTCTATGAACAGAAGTTCAGAAAGTTACAGGTAGATCTTCAAACTGCTTTATGCATATAGGTAGGCTCATAGCTTCTAACTGCTCTATTCTGCTTTGGTCAGACCTCACTTGGAATACTGTGTCCAGTTCTGGGCACCACAATTCAGGAAGGATATGGAAAAGCTAGAATACATCCAGAGGAGGGTGACCGAAATGGTTAAAGGTCTGGAAGCCATGCCTTATGAGGAGTGGCTTAGGGATGTTTAGCCAGGAGAAGAGAAGGTTAAGAGGTGACATAATAGGCCGTGTTTAAATATCTGAAGGAACGTCATACTGAGGATGGAGCAAGCTTGTTTTCTGCTGCTCCAGATACTAGGACATGGAGCAACGGATTCAAACAACAGGAAAAGACATTCCACCTAAATGTTAGGAAGAACCTCCTGATGGTAAGAGCTCTTAGACAGTGGAACACATTGCTTTCAGGGAGTGTGGTGGAGTCTCCTTCTCTGGAGATTTTTAAACAGAGGCTGGATGGCCATCTGTTGGGAATGTTTTGATTGTGTATTCCTGCATGGTAGTGGGGTGGACTGGATGGCTCTTATGGTCCCTTCCAACTCTATGATTCTATGATTTCACAGACACATGTAGCCAAGCAATAACAGAGTGTTCAAGATGGCAAAAGTTATTAATGGGGAAGAATACACAAGTTAAGAGCGGCTGTAGCAGTTTGCTTTTGCCTGAGCTTACTGGTAAGGGCAAGACTCTGGCCTCTCTTCTCCCTTCCCAACTGCAGAGTTGAGTGCAAATGACTTAAACTCAGGTTACAACAACTGAAGTAAGGCCCTTGGGTAGTTTGTCCTCCTTGCCTCTGCACTGTTTCAGCCAGGAGTGCTCCCTGGTTTCTCATAAGAAAAGCCCAACAGGACTGAAGGAGAGGTAATTTTTGTCATCTCTAAAATCCGTCTTCTGGGGAGTAACTTCCCTGCACATTGCAGCTTCCCCCCAACTTCCCCCTTATTCTCTGGTGTGCATTTGTGCATGCATTAGGAAAGTATTGCATTGTCCTTGATTTTCAACCTCCCTCTTTTTCTCACCTGTCTAGTTTTAGCAATCTCTACAAATTGCTTCAAATCCCAAACCCCTGCAGCCTTGCAAGTTTGCTCCTTTTGAGTTAGTAACTCCCCAGCCTAAAGGAGATGTGTTCTATTAGATCTTTGTGTTTTGCATGGACAGGTTGCCCCCCTTATCTTTGGGGGATAGATTCCTGGAAATACCATGGATAATTGAAACAGTGGATAATAGCAAACCTGATTAAAATAAAGGACTTCCTGTACAGACATGCCATAGAGTTGCACTGGCCGATTGAGAAGATGTCTAGAGAGGATGCCTCTCTAGGCATTTTCCAGGATTGCTCTATGGTTTGTGTCCCTATTTTGTGTCCCATGGATAACTAAAACCACGGATATTGGTTCTGTGGATACAGAGGGTGACCTGTACTGTCTGTCATTTATGGAGCTCTACTGTAATGTTTTCTTTTCTTTTTCTTTTTAAAATAATTTTATTTAAATTATATAAAAGAATCAATAAATCATAAATTACATAAATAACTTACATAAATTACATATATAGTCATAGCTCATATATATATGAGCTATGACTATATATATATATATATATATATAACATAAATTGAACAAAAACAACAACAAACACCTACAACAATAACAAATGTACTGTAATGTTTTCTGTTCTCCCAGTGCAAATATGGTCTTATATCTTGATTGTTGCACATTCAATAAAATTCCCCCTTTAGAGGACACTGTGTCAACGTGGTCTGTGGAGTTTGATTTGCCTAAGACATGCAATTGGGCAAGGTCACAAGATCCCTGATAGGCATGTGTACTCAGGGCATGGGAGAGTTCATTCATGGGCTATGAGGCCATACCTGCTAACAATGGGGTTGTAGGTTTACACTATAGGGTCCCAGCTACTGGCTGGCATCCTGTTGGTGTTTTATGCACACATAACTTCTCTAACACAGATGGTGAGAGTAGATTTATGCCGTGTGAGTATGTGCCTCTTAGTTGCCTGTCGATTTATGGTGATCCCAGGAATTATGTAGGGGTTTCTTAGGCAAGGAATACTCAGAAGTCCTCTCCATTGACACCCCCTTGTTGTGGGAGAGAGGCTTGCGTACCCTAATGATGTTTTGAGCTATGCTGGCGGTGGCATAATATGCTGGCAGTGGTTGTGGCCCCAGTGTCAGAAATGGTTTTTCCGGTTCCTTCCTTTGAAACAGAGCCTACAGCACCTTGGATTTCTTGGCAGTCCTTCTGGGCTTGGGCTCCTCTTTGGACTGGGCTTCTTTTTAGACTGCCACTCACAAAATCCACCTATGCTGGCTGGAGGTTTCTGGGAGAGACAGTCCAAAAAGCAACTTTTTCCTGTGCTATGGAAGTTTTAGCCTGCAGCATTTTGGGAAAAGGGATCAAGGTCAGATCTTGTGTTAGTATGCAACTTACACCGACCCATGAATTTCATAAGGTCTTCATAGGCAAGGAATCCTCAGAGGTGGCTTTGCGAGTCTGCTGTCCAAGTACTAACCAGGGCTGAGCCTGTTTAGCTTCCAAGATCAAATGAGCTACATATGCATAATATAGGGATTCAGCTGTTGCTTCCTCCTTCCAAAAGATTTTGTGCAAACCCCAACTTTTAGTGAAAAAAATAAAATAGATCCACTTTTTACACAATTTTTTTTTTTTTGAGGGAAGGGAATTAAAAATCTCTCAGCTGTTCACCCTTATCTTAGTGGGGGAATCTCAATGTCTCAGGACACCCTCACTAACTGAGGACTAGAAAACTTGTGTGTATTTCTTACATCCCCAGCACTTGCACACATGATGGGCAGTTGAAAAAAATATGGATGTTTAATTGGGGAAATGGGGTTTGGGGGCTGGTTACACACAAGCTTTCAGATAGAAGTGAGAGCGATGATGGAGTTTGGGGGATTCTGGGAGTTTTAGTCCCCCAAAGTAACTTATCTTGAACTCTGCTATTAGGCAGATATGGGATGGAAGTTGGTAAACAGCATGAGTGTACAGAAACCCTTGCAGAAGTTTTGAAAATATTCAAGGATTATTACGAGCCTAGAATTGAAAAGGAATAAAGAAAGCAAAACAGCATTTGAGAGGTACCAGTTTTGGCAGCATTAGTCCGATGAGGCAGAAGGAACAGATAGATAACTTTGTTACTGAACTGAGGCAGATTCTTAAATGAATTGTTGCTGTATAGGAGATAAGGACGGCTAACTCCAATGGAGAGACTGCCACCAATACAGGGACTCGGAAAAAAGCAAACCATGCTTTTTGTTCTGTTTTCGTTTTGTGTTTAAAATCAGACTGATTTGACAGTGTGTTTTTGCTGTGGGAAAATCACTTTTTAAAAAATGCACCCCCCCCCCAATAAAAGCACAACTGATAGGGGGAAGGAAATGGGGGTGGCTTCTTTTGGGGTGGGCCACATATGGACTGCGATTCATCGTTCTGGCCCCAGTGTCATGTAATTCTGACCTCCACATCTCCCCTCCTGGGCAGATTGTTCCCTGTGCAGAACAGATCGAGGGTCACCATTCCCTTTTCCCCAGGAGTCTTAGAGGGATGTGGCCTTGTTCCAAGATGCACCCGAGTGAGCGGGCTGCTCATTTCTCATGCCTTGCTGGGCTTGGCCTTCTGCGATTCTCATTCTTGTACTGCTTCACTTTTCATTGTCTTTCCTAAAGCAAAGTTGTCTGAAGGATGTCACGTTTGACTCCTCCATCATTCGTCACCCTGCCCCTGCTTCCCCGCATTTCTTATCTACAGTAATTTTGTTGCCATTACATTCATCAGAAGCTATTTGGAACTTCCTCCCTTCCCATCGCTGGTTGGCGTCTCGGACACGTCTTTGGAAAGTGTTTGCACACAGTAATATATTGTCAGCATAATGCAGATTTGACCTGCCGGGTTGTTTTGTCTTATTTTAAAGAACTTGACTTGAATGCATGAAGCATTTGCAAGTTTCCTGCATGGAGGAGGCATAGAATTCCTTGGCAGATGTTTGTCTAGGCTATTAAAAGGAAAGAAAGAAGTTGCAGAAGAAAAGAAGCCCTGGATTCCAGCTGTGGCTGGTGGTTCCCAAATGAACAGAGTGGTGAAGCTGCTCTGGATTTGGGTTAGTTTTGAAAGAGTTATCCAAGGTGCTGAACCTATTTAGAAATGTGCTTCAGAACATTGGAGAGTTCCTTTAAAGCCTGCATTAAAAACATATGAGTAGATTCACCACCCCATTGATATGAGAGTCAGCAGCTGCCACAGCTAGATTCAGTGTATGTGTGTATGTGTGTGCCTATCTGAAGGAATTGGTCTCTCAGTTTCAAGGTGCATCAGGTACCTGCAAAGTGTTTGCAAGATCAAGTTTGTAAGCCATGAAGTCTGAGCACTGCCAAGATCCAAGTTCTAGGGGACAAGTAGCCTCACTTTGGTAGAAATCTGGCTTGCCTATTTGAAAAGAGACTGAGCCATTTATTTGTTTTTGGAAACAGAGAGAGCCAACATGGTGTAGTGGTTTGAGTATGGGGCTAGGATTCTGGGAGACCAGGGTTTAAATCCACACTTGGTCATGGAAACCCATTGAGTGACCTTGGGCAAGTCGCACTCTTTCAGCCTTGGAGGGAGGCAATGACAACTTCCCTCAAGTAAATCTTGCCAAGAAACCTCCGTGATAGGTTCACCTAAAGTTTGCCATGAGGCAGAAACAACTTGAAGGTGCACAACAACAACACAACAGCCTCAGCCGGAGGAGAAGGCAGTACTGAACCTTGTCTGAAGAAATCTTATCAAGAAAACTCTAAGGCAGCATTATGTAATGGGTTGAGTGTTGGATTAGGACTCTGGGAGACCAGGGTTCAAATCTGCACTTGGCCACGGAAACCCAATGAATGAACTTGGGCAAGTCACACTCTCTCAGCCTCAGAGGGAGGCCATGGAAAACTTCCCTAGAACAACTCTTGCCATGAAAACCCCATGATAGAGTCACCTTAGGGGTTGCCATAAGTCAGAAACAACTGAAAGGCACACAACACAACACAATACTTTTTGAAATAGATTGGCTTCTTTTCCAAGCAAATAAAAGGTGCGCCAATGGGAGGGAGTGCCTCTTGTTGCTTAGGGTTGAGTGAGAATTTATTTTAGCCCATTTCTATTTGAGATACACACACACACACTCCAAAAATTCACAAAGTTTTTCATACATAGGATGCAGAGAGCTAGAGATTTGAGGCTATTTTTTTTAAGTGACACATATCTTCCTCCTGACCCAGGGATCTGAGTGCTTCAGATCAAGGGTTTGGATCCCTATGTATCCATTTATGTTAGTACTGAATTAGCATTTCCATGTCTTTTTTCCTCAAAGTCTCATTATCTTTCACATCAGTATAGTAGGCAAGTGCAATAGAGTTCTTTCCAGGCTGACAACAGCTGTACCAACTGATGGGTGGGAGGAACTTCTTTGATTCAGATATTGATTTTTGGAAGGATTTTTTCATAGAATAATAGAATCTTACAAATTGGAAGGGACCACAAGGGTCATCTTGTCCAACCCCCTGGCATGCAGAAATACACAATTAAAGCACCCCTGAAAGATGTCCATCCAATGAGCTGTCATGTCTGTGAACATTTAGAAGACAATGCCATAATCACAAAAAGTCAACATGGGTTTCAGAGAAACAAGTCATGCCAGACTAATCTGATCTCTTTTTTTGATAAAATTACCAGCTTGGTAGATGAAGGGAATGCTGTGGACATCGCATACCTTGATTTCAGTAAGGCCTTTGACAAGGTTCCCCATGACATTCTTGCAAACAAGCTTGTAAAATGTGGGCTAGACAAGTTAACTGTTCAATGGATTTGTAATTGGTTGACCGGCCGAACCCAAAGGGTGCTCAGCAGTGGCTCCTCTTCGTCTTGGAAAGATGTGACCAGTGGGGTGCCACAGGGTTCTGTCCTGGGCCCAGTGCTATTCAACATCTTTATCAATGACTTGGATGAGGGAATTAGGGGCATACTTATCAAATTTGCAGATGACACCAAATTGGGAGGAGTAGCTAATACCCTAGAGGACAGGATCAAAATTCAGAATGACCTGGATAGACTGGAGAGCTGGGCCAAAGCTAACAAAATGAAATTCAATATGGAGAAATGTAAGGTGCTGCATTTAGGGCGGAAAAATGAAATGCATAAATATAGGATGGGAAAGACCTGGCTGAATGATACTACATGCAAAATGGATCTAGGAGTCCTAGTAGACCACAAGTTGAACATGAGCCAACAGTGTGATGTGGCAGCTAAAAAGGCCAATGCGATTTTGGGATGCATCAATAGAAGTATAGTGTCTAGATCAAAGGAAGTAATAGTGCCACTCTATTCTGCCTTGGTCAGACCTCACTTAGAATACTGTGTCCAGTTCTGGGCACCACAATTAAAAAAGGATATCGACAAATTGGAGCGTGTCCAGAGAAGGGCAACTAAAATGGTGAAAGGTCTGGAAACGATGCCTTATGAGGAGAGACTTAGGGAGCTGGGTATGTTTAGCCTGGAAAAAAGACGGTTAAGAGGCGATATGATAGCCCTGTTTAAGTATTTGAAGGGATGTCACGCTGAGGATGGAGCAGGCTTGTTTTCTGCTGCTCCAGAGACTGGAACACGGAGCAATGGGTGCAAGCTCCAGGAACAGAGATTCCACCTCAACATGTGGAGGAACTTTTTGACAGTAAGAGCTGTTCGGCAGTGGAACACACTACCTTGGAGCGTTGTGGGGTCTCCTTCCTTGGAGGTCTTTAAACAGAGGCTGGATTGCCATCTGTCGGGGATGCTTTGATCAAGATTTCCTGCGTGGCAGGGGGTTGGACTGGATGGCCCTCGTGGTCTCTTGCAACTCTGCAATTCTATGATTCTATGATTCTATGTCATATAACAGCAGCAGCAGCAACAGCAGCAACAAGAACAACAATTTCTTACATACCTCTCCTTATGGATCGAGGTGGGGAATAACAGATTAAAACACAGCCATAAATAGACATATAACACAGTTAAAACCATGAGCACCAATTAAAAATACATAGTCAGTTAAAAGAGCACAACATCACGTTTTGGGTGGAAAGAACAAATGGTTTTAAAAACAGAAATGCAAAGCTGAGATATTTCCCTCCAGCTCTACCATTTGTGGAAGACAGGCTGAAGCTGTTTTTTCTTGGTGCCTTCCACCCTCTGATCAATATTGTGTTCCATGATTTCACGGCCTAAATTTACCCCAGTGTAATGACAGCTGGGGAGATAACAATGGTGCTCAACCAATCATGAAACAGCTGTAATGTCTCATGCTTATCTTATGCACAACTGGGGGAGGGCTGTTTAGTCACCTCAGCACACAATCACTGCAGCAAAAATCCAACATGGTTCAGGGTGCTTGCCTTGTTAGCAAGCTCTGCCCCGTATGCACATCCAACCAATCAGCTTTCCACTCCTGCTCTTATTAAGAATGTGAATCAAAGCAAATTGGTTGTCCCAATAAGTGGGGATGCACATTCACCACAGAGCTTTTTTTAAAAAAATAGGAAAAGCCACAAAGACTTTTCCTGCAGAGTTTTTGGCAGTTTTGACCCCCTCTCCTTCTGAATATAGAGGATTGATGCGGGATGGCATTTAGACAAATCGTATTCTCCTTGAATTCTATGAGGAGTATTTTCACCATTTAGACAACTCCTATGTGTGCTTTACTTGTGCCTGTTTAAATTTTTGCAAGTGACCTTGAGCTTAGCTCTGGGGAAAAGTGGGGTATAAATAAATATTTAGGATGCCTTCCCCTTCATATGCTCATTTTACCACTAACTCAATCTCATCCCCCTATAAATGGGGTCACCTTCATTCCCACCTTTCCCCTAGCTTCCATGGTTTTGTTCTAGTGGTAAACTGGTTGGCTGTTTTGTTGTTTTGCTATGATTCTAGGACCCACTCGTTGTGGCTTTTCATCTTTGGTTTTCTTTCACTCCATCCCTTTCATGCTTATTGCTTTGAAATGAAATAATGATAACTGAATGCATATCTGCATTTCTCTCTCCCTCCCTCCTTTCCCCTTCTCTCTTTTTTTTCCTCTGTAAGCAGGGGATTTGATATCTACAGACCACTTCCAGAGAATTTGGGTTTCCTTGCTCTTGTGGCTGAAGAGATAAGCTTGGAAAAGATGTAAACAGTGTAAGTGGGGAAAGAATTGTATTTTATTTATCTGAAGCATTCTGAGTCAAAGTCTTTACCTCCCGCCTGTTACGAATACTAATTGGCGAGGCGGCTGGCAATGTGAAATCAGAAGAAACAATATGATAGTAGCATTTGCAGATCCAGTGTAGCAATTCTCCCCTCAACCTTCTCCACCTAATTTGTGGGCAGAGAAACAGAGAGACCTTGTCACTGAATTTATCTGAAGGGAGGAGAAATTCTTCAGTAGTTCCTCAAGGACAAGACACCACCATTAGAGTTATAGGACTTTATCAGACGAGGCTAAAATTGCACAATTATGACATCACGGTAGCACAAATGGGCTTTTGCTATTGCACAATGTCGTTGTCCCCCTGTGGTCACTGTGTGCTCTAGCTACCAATAACGTGTCCCTTTTAATTGATGGGACAAATCATCAATAGCTCTCAATATCACCATTTTTATGGTATTGAAGAGTGTGCAAAAACACACCCCACTTTAATTGTGAGATTACAACATGAATGGGTGGTCCTCTTTCCCCTCTCCTTACTCCCAGTGAGAAAATGTCCAGGTGAGACATGAAAACGACCTATAGAATGCTCTTTTAATGAACTGTCCCATTTTGTTTGAACATTTTTAGGTTTGTTTAAGTGTTTATGGGTTGATTTACTTTGCTAATTAGGGGTTTGGGGTGTTTTTAAGTGCACTAGTATCTTCTCCCAAGAACTGCTGAAATCTTGCCCAAGTGAAATCATGGAAGCAAAATCCCATTCTGAAATTGCTAGTGGTGGTCACATGATAATTCCATGGTGGTTGTATTACAGCAATGTGTGATAATGTGTAATAATGCCACCAAGTTTCTGTTTTCCCCATTCGTGGAATTACAGCGTTTTTATATGCTAGTCTGATAAAGTCCATAGATTCACAGATAGTTGAAAGGGTCATCTAGTCCAACCCTCTGCCATGCAGGAATACACAGCTGAAGCAGCCCTGAAAAAGCCCGTCCAACCTGTCTAGAGACCTTCAACGAAGGAGAGCCCAGTATGCTCCATTCTACGGTAGAACACGTCTTACAGTCAAGGCGTTCTTCCTAAAATTCAGGTGGCATCTCTTTTGTTGTAATTTGAATCCATTGGTTTTCATTCTAATCTCTGCAGCAGCAGAAAACAAGCTCTCTCCATCTTCTACATGACATCCCTTCAAGGTATTTGAATATAGCAGTCTATTCTCCTAGCTAAACATGCCTAGCTTCCCAAATTGTTCCTCACAGGGCTAGGCTTCCAGACCTTTTCCATCCTCCTCTGGACACCTTCCAGCTTGTTACTATCCTTCATGAACTGTGGTGCTCAGAACTGGACACAAGTGAGGTCTGATTGAAGAAATATAGAGTTAGACTACTGATTCTATCAACACTATACAGCACTCCTGTTGATGCAAAAGATTAGACTCCTGGACACTAGTGCACCACACTGTAGTGTGTAGTTTGTAGTTTTCAAAGAAGTAGCCATGTTAAGTCTCTTGCAGCATTAAATTGAAGGAAGGGAGGGGTAGAGGGGGAAAGGAATGGAGTAGCACCTTTAAGAAGAACTGGTTTTTATTTTTGCTTGAGCTTTCGTGGATATAAACCTGCTTCTTTGGATGCAGCGATACTTGAGCATTTATTATCACTCCATTCTGCATCTGAAGAAGTGGATTTATTTCCACATACAAACATAAAAAAAAACCCAGTTCATCATAAAGGTGCTGCTACATTCCTTCTCCCTCCCCACTCCCTTCCTCCTTTTTATAATGTTGACTAATGTTTAGCTTGTGATCTACAAAGACTTCTGAGACAACAATCAGTAGGCGCATGGGCAGATACACCACTGGTTGAACACTGTTGGTATTTAGCAAAAGGATGATGTAGCTGAAGCACCATGTAACCCTGTAAACACAGAATTACACCACGCAAGCGCCAGGTAGAATCTCAGTTGATATTGTTGCTTTTAAAGCACACCGCTGTCCTGTCTGTATTAGATATCAGTGTCCTCATTTTGTGCAAATGTATTCAAATGTTCTTGATTTACATAATTATTTTTATCCAGCACACACACACACCCTCATGCCTTTGGTGTCTTTGCCTGCTTTCCCACACCAAATCTTTACTTCACCATAGCAACAACTACCCCCCCCCCCAAACACACACACACACACACACCCTGGAGAGCTTTTATGTGGCTGGTAAAATTCCCACTAATTCCTGTTTCTGTAATGTCATTTTTCCCCCGCCTGCATTCTGCAATTTGTGATGAGGAGGAAATTAGCTGTGTGTGTGTGTCTGTGTGTATCTATATTTAGACAAAAGCATCCAAGGACAGTAGGCAGCTTTGATTTGAAAAGAGATTGATCTACTTCTCAATGGAAGCCAGTGTATAAACAGTACTATCATGGGCATCGGCAACACGACAGAAATTTCCATACAAGGAAAAATAGAAAAGAGCCCCCTAGTTCTCAAGAACAACTTGTCCCCTTGCCAGGAATTCATCACCTGGAGTCTGGGGGTCAGGCATGATGTGGAAGTCTTCTTTCAGTGTCACTTCCTTGCATGGCAAATTCTCTTTTCTCTCATTGATGAGCAAGAGAGGAGAAAGGTCTTCCTGAAACATACAGAGTTCAGAAGTAACCTGTTACCAGTAAGCAGTTACTGCTGGTTTTTTATGCCCATGTAAATTCCTTTATGCATGTGGGTGTACTTTTCTTTGGCCGTGGCATCCTGTTTGTATTCAGTTTACAGTTGCATGAGTGGAGTTCCATAAGTGTAAGAGTTGCACATTCTTGGTTGGTGCACAACTCTTCATTAGTGCCTTCCAGGCATCACATGATCCACTGGAGGTTGAAAAACAACCCCTGTGCTTTCCTCAGGGCATGATGGTACAATAAGCGGGCATATATCGCAAATATGTAATTGATTGGACGACGTTTGTATTCGGCAGAAGAGTAACCAGCACATAACAATGTGAGTATAGATTCACTCTTCACAAACACAATGTAGGGTCTTAGAATCATAGAGCTGAAAGAGACCACAAGGGCCATCTAGTCCAACCCCTTGCCATGCAAAAATGCACAATCAAAGCATTCCCAACAGATGGCCATCCAGCGTCTGTTTAAAAACCTCCAAAGAAGGAGACTCCACCACACTCCCAGGCAGTGTATTCCGCTGCCAAAAATTTCCTACTGTCTATAAAGACACCATTACTGTCAGGAAGTTCTTCCTAATGTTTAGGTGGAATCTCTTTTCCTGTAGTTTGAACCCATTGCGCCAGGTCCTAGTCTCTGGAGCAGCAGAAAACAAGCTTGTTCCATCCTCAGTATGACATCCCTTCAAATATTTAAACAAGGCTATCATGTCACAATGCACAATGTGCAGTCCTCATCTGCATGTGCAAGGCCCCATGGTACATCATGTGGAATGGCACCCCATGCACAATTCTGCTTCTGCAACCTTCAGCTGAACACAGACTCCCACACTGGATGAAAACATCCAACCACTTCTGTAGGGGAACTTATACATGTGCAAGTCACTAAAAAGATGCCAATTATATAGATTTTAAGAAGTAGGTAGAATGGGTTGAAAATGAATTCTGGGTCTAAAAAGGTTGGAGAGATCTTGCTAGTCTCAGAGCTTTAGGAATGTGCTTGTTAGACTACAGTTCCCTTGAACACCCGGCAAATACGGCCATTGCTATGTTGACTGGAGGCTTCTGGGAGTTATAGTGCAATTTCCTCCATGCTCTAGCTGGTCTAGGACTGAAGAGTCCAGGGTACAGATCCCATCTCTCCATAAAGCAGCTGAGCAGCTCTTCCTCTGCTGTTCTCTCTCAAGCTCCTAAAGCTATAATGCCGTTTGATATTGTGAAGGCCACCAGCTTCAAAGAGTGGCGTTTAAAAGAATGATTTCCCACTTGTCAATTTGCACTGAGTGCAGTGGTTTTAATGGATGCTTTTACTATGGTTGAATGCTAGCGTTCCTTTTCCACGTCTTGAGATGCCTGTGGTCAGGTGGCTGTAAATCACATACATTCTTGCATTGAGGAAAGTTGAATTTTCTGACCTCTGCAAATAATGCAAATTCTCTCGTTTGCTAACTCTGAATAATTCATTCATCTTCTTCTAATAAGAGAGAGTGGCAGTACAGAGTTATGTAAAACACCAAAGCGTTATGCAAAACACCCTCTCGACCTCACTGTCCTCCCTAAGGACTAGAAACTTTTTTCCCCAACAAACACTGAGATTCTCAGGATGTGGAATTCGGAACCCAATACCTTCATCTCAACTCGTACACAGTCAAGGAAGGCACAGAGTCCTGATTCTTTTGCTCTATACTTGTGGAAGGATAAGATATCAGCCTCAGCATGTATAGGATGGCATGTGGGAATATGATAGCTAGGATGGTCAGATCCCAGAAACTGGCCCTTCTTCTTATTACCTTAAATGCTCAGGGGTCTTAAGGACCCTTCAAATATCAATATTAATTTGAGGAATTAATATACTCGGCTTGGCTATGCGAGAGAGGGGGCAGCGGATAGCAGGACCTTTTCACCTATGTATACCGATAATCAGAAGGAGACGTTAAGTTAGACAGTACAATTATTTGATCTTTATTTGAGAAAGCAATAATAACAATGTTCACACATACACTCAGGCTTCAAGCATTCATGCAAGGCTAGTGAATAAAGTAGGATGTATTGGGATAGAGGAATAGCAAAGGGAGGTTCTTTTTAGGTGATGCTGTACTGATCTGAGAAGATGAGGTTGTGGAAGAAACCAGCAGAGTGGGTGTCCCGAAGCTGGAATGGTTGTGCCCGGCTACACAGACGGACGTAGTGTCCACGGGAAGAGGATCTGTGTGCATTTGAGTGGGGTTTTGGGAAAGGTTTTTATACTCAATAATTTCCTTCAGGGGATGGGGTTTAGAGTGAAAGATAATGCATCTCGGAGGTTCCCAAGGTGAGACAATGGACACTTTGGATATGTTAATGATCTTTAAGGTGTGGATACTTTGTGATTGAATAAAGGAAGCAACTCTCTTTGTTTGGGGAAGAGTAGAGGGATGAGGGATCTCTACAAACATGAGTATCTCAGTGTAGGCTGATGGGATTAGCCGAATGTTCAGGCAAGACGTTGCCTTGCAAATTGCCCTTCTTTGGAATTTGGGCTGGCCTCTCCTTGAGTATATAGCTGACTGAGTCTGAACACTAGTCTCTCTCTCAGTCTCTCTCACTGGACTTTTTTGGACGTTGATTTACACCGCCAGAAGGCTCGTAACACTTACGACGCTGCTGTGTGGCAGGGGCCCTGTTTCCTACAATGCCGTCCCCCTGTACAAGTGTTTCAGTTCCGCAAGAGATTGGAGGCAGCCGCACCATATTTGGCCATTTTTTACTCATGGAAGTTGCCCGTGAATAAGAAATGGCCAAATACGGCGTGGCTGCCTCCAATCTCTCCTGGTACTGAAACAGTATCGTACAAAATGGGCCCCCTGCCACGCAGCAGCATCGCAAGTGTTACGAGCTTTCTGGCGTGGTAAATCAACATCCGAAAAAGTCCTCTATCTCTCTTTTTATGTTTTACTTTTTTGAATTCCTGGTGCTTGGGAAATTCCCAGTTTCCTGGCCACACTGCATGGAAGGCCACATTTGGCCAAATTATTAAATATTGCCAATTAATACAGATATGGGGTAGGGGGTGTCAGTGTGTAGGTAACATTCTGGGTAGGGATGTATTTCTTAATAAAGACTGCTGACACACTGCAGAAATAGTACAATTTGATACCGCTCTAACTGCCATGGATCAATGCTATGGAATCCTAGGATTTGTAGTTTTGTGAGATATTTAGCCTTCTATGTCAGAGAGCTCTACCAACTACAAATCCCAGGATTCCCTAGGATGGAGCCATGTATAGTTAAAGTGATGTCAAACTGCATTATTTCTGCAGTATGTCAACAGCTTTAGTTTCTTCTTGAAGAAGGAGGTAATGAATAAATTTAACAATTTTCCTCCTGCTGCGAGAAAGGCTTCATAAGCTACATAGTTTTAGAAGCCTATTCGCAAATCAGGATATATTCTGTATAAAATTCACATGTGGTTGTTCTGGAAACAGCATTTCCTGCACAGAAAATATTTCCATGTTTATTACTTATATACGATCATATTGGGGATCAGTTTTTGTTATTGGCCTAGAAAATAAAAAATGTAAAAGCTTAATTAAGAAAAAGATTATCTTGAAGTAGCAAAGTATGGAATATTTTCCCCCCTTAACAATTAAGAAGTATAATAAACTTTTGCAGAAAAAGTTATCAGTGGGGGGTAGGAAGCCATAGTAGTAGTTAAGATTGTAGTTTTTGTCATTTTTATAGTATTCTTTGTCTTTGTCTTTTTTCTTTCTTATGTTGTTTGGTTTTTCTTTTTGTTTTGTTTCTTGTAGTATTTCTTAGTTGTGCTATATGTGTATTTTAGATACACTAAAATGTAGGTGTAATAATAATAACAAATAATTAAAAATATTTCCATGAAGAAATGTTATTTCCTGCACACACACAAAATGTTTTCTATGCAAATCAATCATGTGCAAATTTTGTGCAGAATAAATTTCCAGTTACAGAACTTTCTGTGCAGTATGCAGCTTTTTCTGTGAAGGAAATAATATTTCCGCATAGAAATATTATTTTCTGTGAAGAGAGTGCAAAATAAATCCCGAATTGCAGATTCTCATCAGTCTAGGATTCTCCATCAGTCAGGGTTTCCCAACTTGGGGGCGGGGGGGGGGGGGAGTTTGTTTTTTTTAAATCATTTTGCAAATATTTTCTAATATCCTTTCCATGCCGATTTCCGTGGTCCTCATGCCAAGGGGAAGAATTTCAGGGTGAGAGCACTGCCTTGAAAGGAGTATCTGACTTTTTTAAAAAAAGCATATAGCTGGCCCAAGAGACTACAGTATATTCTGCTTGAGAGTGGCTGCTGTAGATTCTCTAGGGAGTTTTCCCTTCCTGCTTCCCTCTTGCAAAGTTTCTGAAACTATGGAGTTAGTGGGAGACACCCTAAAGCGCCAAGATCCTGGCTGATCTTCGAAGCTAAGCAGGGTCAGCTGAGTTAGGACTTGGATGGGAGACTACCAACGAATGCCGGCTGCTGTAGGCTCTGTTTCAGAGCAAGGAACTGGGAAAACCACCTTTGAAAATTCCTTGCCTATGAAAACCCTATGAAGTTCATGGGGTCACCATAAGTTGACAGGTGACTTGAAAGTACATATACACACAGAGAGAGTAAGGACTTTATCAAATGAGGCAAAAATTGTGGAATTATGATGTCATACTAGTGCAAATGGGTCTGTGCATTGCACAACATAGATCATAGAATCATAGAATTGCAGAGTTGGAAGAGACCACAAGGGCCATCCAGTCCAACCCCCTGCCATGCAGGAAATCACAATCAAAGCATCCCCGACAGATGGCCATCCAGCCTCTGTTTAAAGACCTCGAAGGAAGGAGACCCCACCACGCTCCGAGGGAGTGTGTTCCACTGCCGAACAGCTCTGACTGTCAAAAAGTTCCTTCTCATGTTGAGGTGGAATCTCTGTTCCTGGAGCTTGCACCCATTGCTCCGTGTTCCAGTCTCTGTGTTCCAGTCTCATCGTCATTTCATGGTTAGTCCATGCCCCAGCTGTGAAATAGGCATTGCTTTTAACTGATGAGACAAGACGTCAATAGATTGGCAATAGCACTTTTTTGGTGCTATTAAAGGCATGCAAAACCACATCCCGTTGTAATTGTGAGATTACAGTGTGACTGGGTGGCCCTCAGCCAGAAAACTTCCAGGTGAGAACACGAAAATGAACCACATAGAATCATAGAATCGCAGAGTTGAAAGAGACCACGAGGGCCATCCAGTCCAACCCCCTGCCATGCAGGAAATCAGGATCAAAGCATGTACTGTCCCCTTTAGTTTGTACATTTTAAGACTTCTTTAAGTGCTTGTGTGTTCATTTACTTTGTTAATTTAGGGGTTTTTTTAGAGTTTTAGTCACGCTTCTCGTGAGAACCGCTGAAATCTCACCCATGCTAAATCATGGAAGTAAACTTCAAATGCTAGTCATCAGTGTGTGATAATCTGTGGTGGTCTTTTCACATGATTACAGCGATATATGATAGTAAGTGTTATAATGCCATGATGTTCTGGCCATCTTAATTTGTGGAATTACAGTGTTTTTAGACACTAGTCTGATCATGTCCTAAGTTGGCAGTGAGCAAGCACAATGTAGGATTTGGGCTACTGTGTGTGTGTGTGTCTGTTTATATGCATTTTTGTGGGGGTCCATAGATTCCCAGAGGAATTCCATGATTCCCCCCCACCCTAAATTTAAGAGATTTAAGAATTTTTAGATGCTGGTCTGATAAAGTCCTAAGTGAAGTGAAATGTTGCACTGCCCCAGGAGTAGTTGAATTCATTACTACAGAATTGCTACTTTGTGGCTTTTTTCATCTTATTGTGAACTTTCCTAGTTCTGTTCCTACCTTCCTCCTTCTCACCTAAATGATTGAAGCTGCTGTACAATTTCCTCTCTTGATCAGAGGTGTATGTGGGCTGCACTATTGTTATGAAAAAGCCTGTTCTGATTTTTTTTCCTATTCACCTCTGCTTAGGCACTTGATAATTTTCTGGAAGATGCAACAAGTCCAGAAGAGGGCAACCAAAAATGGTGGGAGGTCTGGAAGCTATTATGCCCTATGAGGAGCGGCTTATGGAGCTGGGCATGTTTAGCCTGGAGAAGAGAAGGTTAAGAGGTGACAAGATAGCCATGTTTAAATATTTGAAGGGATGTCAATACTGAGGATGGAGCAAGCTTCTTTTCTGCTGCTTCAGAAACTAGGACATGGAGCAATGGGTTCAAACTACAAGAAAATAGATTCCACCTAAACATTGGGAAGACCTTCCTGACACTAAGAGCTGTTCTGCAGTGGAATGTGCTGCTGCCTCGGAGTGTGGCGAAATCTCTTTCTTCAGAGGTTTTTAAACAGAGACTAGATGGCCATCTGTTGGGAGTGCTTTAATTGGGTATTCCTGCATGGCAGGGGGTTGGACTAGATGGCCTTTGTGGTCTCTTCCAACTCTATGATCCTATGATTCTTTTAGCTCATGTTTTTACTCTCCCTCTTTTTCTCACCCTCTTTCTTCTTCTCTCCATCCTTTGCTTCCTACAACTCCTGGCTAAACTTCATCTCCTTCCCTTTCCTTCCTTTCCCACTCACCCTCTTCTTCCTTCTTAAGGCCCACACTGCTTTCTTGCATTCAAAGAATCATACAGCTGGAAGGGACAACAATGTTTAAAGACCTTCAAAGATGGAGATCACACTACCCTCTGAAGCATCCTAGTCCACTCTCAAAACAGTTCCTACCATTGGAAGTTCTTCCTAATGTTCAGGTGGAATCTCTTGTACTGTGAAGCGATTGGTTCGTGTTTTAGTTTCTGGAGCAGCAGAAAACAAGCTTGCTGCATCCTCTGTATGACATTCTCTCAGGTATTTAAAGACGGCTAGGCTATCACCTCTCAGTCTTCTCTTCTCCAAGCTAAACACCCCTAGCTCCCTAAGCCATACCTCATACAGCTTTGGCCTTGTTTAGATGGACTATTAATTCAATCATGGCCCTGTCTTGGAGCCCTGCAGTCCTAATGACACTGGGCTATGCTGGCTGGGGGATTCTGGGAGCGACAGTCCAAACAGGCACTTTTCCCCATGCTCTGAAAGTTCTAGCCTGGAGCATTTGTGGAAAAGGGACCAATGTCAGATCTTGTGCATGTATGTGCCTTCAAGGTGCCCAATGACTTCTGATGACCCCATAAATTCCATAGGGTTTTCTTAGGCAAAGAAATTCTCAGAGGTGTTTTTGCCAGTTCCCTCATCTGAAATAGAGCTTCCAGCACCTGGTATTCATTGGCGGTCTCCTATCCAAGTACTAGCCAGGGCTGACCTTGCTTAGCTTCCAGGATCAGACAGGATCTAGTGCCTTTAGGCTACTTAGGCTTATATTGTTAAAGTTCAGGCTAAAATCCAGAGCAGATTCTCTAACTTTCAGACCTGGATGCCTTCAGCCACATTGTCAACATAACCACTAGCCAATATTCTGGGAACTGTAGAAAAAAAAGAAAGAAATGTCATGTTTCCAAATTCGTGGCAATCCATAGCGGTCATTGGCCAAATGCTTGTCTGTTTAAATTTGGAGGCTGCTGTAGTTGCATGCAAAAAACACACTGCTTGTCTCTTCCATATTAGGTCAGAACTGGAGTTGATATACTGTAAGAACTGGACACCCTGTTTGGAATTTAAACTGGTGTTGTAGACACTATACTTCTTTTAATGCAGCCTAGAATTGCAACCATGGAGATTATCAGACATGGCAAATATGGCATTATAACACTGAAATGAGACCACAAAAGGGCTTTCCTACCACACGACGTTGTGCCCCAGCATTCTGGAAGCATTGTGCTACTGTTAGGAGGACATCCTTTTCTATTAGTAGGCAGAAGATGGCAATTGATCTCCCATGGTGTTTTTGTCTCGGAATTCCACCTCAACATGAGGAGGAACTTTTTGACAGTAAGAGCTGTTTGGCAGTGAAACACACTCCCTCGGAGCGTGGTGGGGTCTCCTTCCTTGGAGGTCTTTAAACAGAGGCTGGATGGCCATCTGTCGGGGATGCTTTGATCGTGATTTCCTGCATGGCAGGGGGTTGGACTGGATGGCCCTCGTGGTCTCTTCCAACTCTGCAATTCTATGATTCTATGATTCCATGTGTGCAAAAACATGGCCCATTCTGCTGGTTTGGTTCCAGCATCAATGGGCAGTCCCAGCCAGAACACTATCAGGTGAGAACATGAAATCTAGGCATGGAATACTTTTTTATGAACCTCCCTGTCTTGCTTGTAAGTTTCCAAGTGTGTTTCAGTGCTTGTGTGTTGGTTTTGTTTGCTAATTTTGCTGGTTTTTTTTTTTTTTTTGCTTTTAAGTGCACTCACATCTTCTCATGAGAACCGCTGAGATCATGCACCCCAGTGAACGTGGAAGTAAGCAGTATGAGCAGCTGTATTGCCAGGATTCTGGGGTGTTGATGTATCGTTATCACGGAAGCGTGTGAAAAGAAGAGTAATTATGCCCGGATACTTATGCTGTAATATACTGTGGTAAAACAACAATTTTAAATGCTCACCTGATAATCTCCCATGTTAGAATGTTAGAGCTGCAAGAAGTGTCTTCAAAATGGCCATTTTATTCCAGCTGCATGAATCAGCAGAGCTGGGGGAAAGTTTGGTTGGGATTGGGGAGCGAATTACCTGGACACAGTGTGAGTGTGAAACTCAAGTGACTCTTGCCACAAAGGCTAAAGTAGCAGCAGGCTGTAAAGCTCTTAATTGAGCCTCAACAAACTCCAGAATGATGACCCTTTTGTAAAATGGGCAATTTTTTTTTGAACTGTGTACGGTTTGGTGACCAGCACTTTCTGTAATAGCTTCCTCCCTTCACTCCTGACCTCCCCTTGTTTGAAACAACAACAACAGCCACCTCTTCAAAGGCCCAATTGCCGCTTTGTCTGTGATTACGCAAGGGATGAAAAGAGCAACATAATAAAGCAAAGCACAACTCTCCACCCCCCCCCCATTACAATCCTTGAGGAAGGGATTGCAAAGTATAAGCCCAACCATGGTTGAGCCTCACAAATTCTCCTGTAGAGGACAGGAACCATTTTATGAAACATCCACTGGGATAGGAGAAAACACACACAAATCAGAATTACACACAGTGTGAACTTCCAGTGGAAACTGAAAGTTGCTGTGTCTGGTGGTTCTTACAGGATGTAACGATCTCTCTCCATCCCAGTAGTTCTTAACTTTGGGGGTGGGGGGGGGCAGGAATCATGGAATTCATCTGGGAATCTATGGATCCCACAAAAATGCATATAAACACACACACACACACACTTGTGCACAGTAGCCAAGATCCTACATTGTGCTCACTCATGGCAAACTTAGGACATTATCAGACTAGTGTCTAAAAACACTATAATTCCATGAATGAAGATGGCCAGAACATTGTGGCATTATAACACTTATTATCACTTGTAGCTGTAATCACATAAAAGAAATGTCATGGAATTATCACATGATGCCCACTAGCACTTCAAGAATGGGAGTTTATTTTTGCGATTTGGCCTGGGTGAGATTTCAACGGTTCTCTCAAGGCAACGTGAGTGTGCTTAAAACTCCCCAAACCCCTTAATTAACAAAGTAAATGAACACACAAGCTCTGAAGCAAACCTAAAAATGTGCAAACTAAAGGGGACAATTAATAAAAAGAGTGTCCAGTGCTTCGTTTTTGCATTCTCACCTTGAGGTTGTGTGGAGCTTTAAAGGTCATACTCAGCACCTTAAATTCTGCCTGGAACTGGACCGGTAGCCAGTAAAGCTGTTTCAACAGGGGAGTTACATGATCCTTATGACCAGCTTTAGCCAGAAGCCTAGCTGCAGCATTTTGAATCCATGGAAGTTTCCAAACAGTTACCCACACTAAACTAATGCTTCTTAGGCTATCAAGTGGGAAACCATCAACATTTCTCCCCTAGTATGCCAGGGACTGGCACCATATTTGTGGCCATTGGCTACAGCTGTTTCTTTCTTTTCTGAAGGCTTTCCATGGATTGGCAGAAGATGGCTCAAGAACCTCAGGAGGTTTTAGAGTTTTGGGCCCCCCTCCATCTGAATATGGCAAATCACTGTGGGATCTCATTGGGACAAAAGATATTCTCCTTGAATTCTATGAGGAGCTTTTTCTCTGTCTAGACAACCTGACAGAGTTGGAAGGGATCCAAAGGGCCATCTTGTCCAACTCCTTGCCAGTTCAGGAATCCAGTGCTAAAGCACCTCTGAAATGTAGCCATGTTTAACAATGAAGGAGGGTCTGCCACCTTCTACGGTTGTCTATTCCACTGTCAAACAGCTCTTACTTTCAGGAAGTTCTTCTCGGTTTAGGAACATCCCCCCTTGTAGTGCTCCTTTCCTTTTTTCCAAACAAAACACATGCACCAAGAAGGTCTGATTAAGCTGAAATGATATGGGTTTGCCTGGCACTGTGCTCCACCTCCTCTTCTGTTGGAGTGGTATTATATTATTCAGCAGCCTTTGAAACAATTATCTTCTCTCCCTCCCTCTCTCCCTCCCTTTTTTGGGATCTATTGTGTGGCAGCTCCAGCCTTTATTAAATGAGAATTTTTCCTTTGATCAGTATGAAACCTGCAGCTACTCCATGGCTTCCAGAGATGGACAAACCTTGACAAGATCTGTGTTGCGGGTGCTGTAATCTTCCCAGCCCGGCTTGCAAAAAACACAAGAAGAGTGTCCATCTCACAGAGCCAAGGGGGCACTGATTTGAAAAGAGCAAAAATGGACAGCAACTCCTGATGAACACTAGGGACTGATTGCACAGGTAGTTGTCTTGATTTGGTACCTTTCCAGCAGCCACTAGATAGGGAATAGTATTCTACAGTGAACTTGCCACGGGTCAGTGTAAGAGGGGCGCTCCAAAAAAGTGATACAAGGACTCCCTGAAACAACACCTCAGGCTCGGCCAAATTGATCACCAACAATTGTCCGCCCTGGCCTCACATCGGGAGGCATGGAGACGCACTATCCACAATGCTGCAGCCTTATTTGAGAACTCACCCCGAACAAGCCTTGAAGAGAAACGACAATGCAGAAAGAATCACAACCCGGAAACATCACCCAAGGAAACCTTCTGCTGAGGTGCTTTCTGCAACTGGACTTGTTTACATCTCGGATTGGCCTTTTTAGTCATCAGCACGCTTGCAGAAAGTGCGGGATGAGTCCTTCCTGAATCTTTGTTTGCGAAGAAAAGCCAGAGAGAGATAGGGAAACAGCCAAAGGGGTTTATGTACAGATTTTTTTTTTTTAAATGTGAGCTATGGTGAATTACTGTAGGAAGTCACGGGAGCACCAAAGGCTTCTGCTCACTGATTTTCCCCATTAGTGGAAAATATCGACTGGCATCCTCTTGGTGACTTGTATATGGTAAGTTCCACCAAGTCTTGGATTCAGTTGAAGAGTGCAGAGGCAAAATTGCATATGGCTGCCATTGTGCATGTGGTAAAATTGTGCATGGCAGGGGAAAACCAACTCCCTTTTTACTAATGCTCTACATGGCTCCCATCCAGATTATTTGAAGGACTTCATTCTCACATATGAAACTGCCTGTATTTTGAGATCTTCTGGGGAGGCCTTCAGAATCATAGAATCATAGAGTTGGAAGAGGGCCATCTAATCCAACCACCTGCCCTGCAGGAATACACAATCAAAGCATTCCCGACAGATGGCCATCCAGCCTCTGTATAAAAACCTCCAAAGAAGGAGACTCCACCATACTCCCAGGCAGCGGATTCCATATCCAAACAGCTCTTACTGTCAGGAAGCTCTTCCTAATGTTTAGGTAGTATCTCTTTTTCCTGTAGTTTGAGTCCATTGCTCCATGTCCTAGTGTCTGGAGCAGAAGAAAAGAAGCTTGCTCCATCCTCTGTATGACATCCCTTCAAATATTTAAACATGGCCCTATGAGGAACGAGTTAGAGTCTGGGTATGTTTAGCTTGGAGAAGAGAAGGTTAAGAGGTGACATGATAGCCATATTTAAATACTTTAAAGGATGTTATATTGAAGAAGGAGCAAGCTTGTTTTCTGCTGCTCCAGAGCAATGGACTCTTGTGGTCTCTTCCAACCCTATGATTCTATGATTTCAGAATGCAAACATGCATTTCACATTTGCCTGCACATTCCATTGCCTGGAGTTGCAATTTACTAATGCACTATTGTTACATGCTCTCGAGTTACAAACTGACTTCTTGATGTGGGATATCAACCAACTGTGTGAAATTCAGCTTCTGCCCTCACTTGGGCCTGATGCCTCACTGTCCCCATAGTTCTGGGACTGCTGGTGAACCAATCCCACTCTTACTCTGCTCCCTTCCTGCCAACAGTTCACAGTGATTCCTGTTTTTAGTAAGCTGCACAATATGGTAGTCTTATTTTTAGTAGGATATTTACAAATTTTCTCATCTTTGTTGAGAATGGGCATCTTGACATAGACACCTCATCAGGAAAATGGTCAACAACTGTAGACCTTGTCAAGCCAAGTGAACTTATTTTAGGAATATTCAGAGCAAAAGAACAATGCACAAAATTCAGACATTATATTTTTGCACAGAAAGCAGTGGCTTTTTGCATAGAAATGCTGTTTTCTGCACAAAACTATCATGTGTGAATTTTGTGCATTATATTTCCTCTGTAGAAATGTTATTTTCTTATGCAAAAACCAATGTATCAATTTTGTGCAGAATAATTCCCAGCCTATAGCATTTTCTGTGCAGGAAACAATCTGGAACATGTCAAGAGGACGGCAACCAAAATGGTGGAAAGTCTGGAAGCCATGTCCTATGGCCATCTGTTGGGAATGCATGGCAGAGGGTTGGACTAGATGGCCCTTGTGGTCTCTTCCAACTCTTTGATTCTATGATCTTATGAAACAGCATTTTCTGGGCAGACAATAATGTTTCCACACAGAAATATTACTTTGGTGCAGAAAGAGTTGCTTCCTGTATTAAAATTGCTTTTTTTTTCCTGCTCAAAAATACTGTCAGAGAATTTTGCACAGAGTAGGTCTCAAACTGTGAATAGTTTTAAAAAATGATGCAATTTTCAAAGACTTTCTCGCAGCAGGAAGAACATTCCTGAATTACTTGCTGCTTGATGTTTCCTTTAAGGATGAAATTAGCAAAGAATTGAATCCCTACTCTTAAGTAACATTTGTAGGTTTTCCCTCCCCTGCTTTAAAAAAGAGATCTTTTACATAACAGTAGAACATCTATTTTAATCTCTGTCTGTTGTGTAATAGTTGTGGTCATTTCATGTTTACAGAAGTGGAGTTCAACAGGCCATGTAACCACATCACATGCATTTGCGCATCCTTGGGTGGTGCGTTATTCCTCATCCATGCCTCCAACATCCCACTTGATTCCTTGGGATTTCAGAAACAGCTGCTATGGAATCCTGATTGCAGAATGGGACAATCATCAGGTACCCCATCTGTTGCACAACACTGGCCTTTTCACAGGACTGTTAAGCTCTCAGAGTGCTGATTTTGATGTTCATCTGAGATCCATGCACCAAGACTTCCACAGTGGATCTGAAATAGTGCAGGGCACAGAAGGGGAAGGAAAGAAACGCCGTTAATGAGTAGAAATTGCTTTAAGCCTCAGTGCGCAAAGCAGCACAGCCATGTATCACTGTTAATCAAAGTGCAACAGCTTTATGATACAGAAAGATAAGTGAGAAATGTTTGCTTCCAACCCATGTCATTCATTAGGGCCACTGTAGTCAATCTACTCTGCTTGGCTCAATGATCCATCAAGGGGCACAGAAGATTCTCTTCTGCTTGGGAACATGTTCATTTTCACCAACAACCTCCCCTCTCTGCTCTTCCAGCTTCATATGCCTCTTGGTCTCCAGTCTCAGGCACTGCAGGGGTCGTGCAAGAAAAGAAGAAGCTGCCTTGAACTGGGTTCCTTGGTTTACCTGTCCCAGTAAGTGGGCTGTGATTGCCTCTTCTCTCTCTCCTTGGTCAGGGCAATGGCAGGTAGGATGGAGGGAGGGACTATCATTTACTTCTAGGTCCAGGCATGATGGAGCTCTGCCTGCCTCTTCTTCTCTCCCTCTGAGGCCAGGGCAGGGGCAGTTGGGATGGATGGAGGGCCTTTCATCTGCTTCTAGGCCCAGGCATGATGGAGCTGTGCCAGATTCGTTTTCTTCTCCAGTGTGGCTTGGCTAAGGCAACCCATTTATATTCCATGGCTGAGTAGGAATTTGAACCCTAATCTCCCAGAATCCTAGTCCAGCACTCAGTCCATTACATCACCCTGGTTCTTCAGGTGATATGGTGGTCTCTAAACCACCATACCTACTTAAATATATTGTGGGCTCCATGTCTAAATACATAGTCAGGATCTTTCATAGCTAGGGCATCAACCCAGCAAAATGCCATCAGTGGTGGTCCTTTTTTTTCTTGCATACTTGCACAAAGTGGTATGATTCCCTTTATGCAAAGAGTTCCACATCTGCATTCAGTGCAACAAGACAGTGAGTAGCCGCAGCTCCACCTTCCCACCACCCAGAGTGGTCACTGGAACAGCCATCAGGTTGTCTCCAAATGGCCACTGCCACAGCTTCTGGAATTTTGCCACTGTGTTAGAACACTGAAGGACCTTTACATTCGACAGGTATTGAACTGGATCTTGGCCTATGTGTCCTGTTTACAGCCAGTAAGTGCCCAGGTGATCACACCTATTGTCCACAAGAACAGGCAGGGACAATCCAAGTCAAGGACTGGCAGGGCAAATCCAAGGCTTACATGAGGTGACAAATATAACTGTGGTCCAGGCAATCCAAGGTTCAAAGGGAGAAAGCAGTCCTAAGCAGAATCCATAGCTGAGAGGGGACTTGCTATAAATATTAGTTCAGAAGTATGTACCAAAAGTCAGAGAGACAGGAAGCAGGGCATTGCCTGACCTTTTGCTCCCAGAGCTTTAATTTTTGTCTCTGCAGAGGGTAAAGTGCCCCTGCCTCCACCTCCTGATCTCCAGCTGTTGTCTGGGTTGAAGCAGGCTCTGCTTCTGCCGGTGTCATAGCAGGGCTGCCAGGTGCCTCCAGCTCTAACTGGGGAATAGGAGACGGGGTTTTTATTAACTGCCCTGGCACACCCCACCCCTGGTCTTCTAGTAATTCAATAATTGGCTATATTTCATAAATTGACTTATTATTGGCACTCCACATGGTTGGCAGTAGACCAGGGACTCTCAAGTATAAGGAATCAAGGTTTGCTCAGAAAGTAGCCTGCTAAAATGTCTAAAATACACATTCAGGAAAGGATTATGCAAACTCCCCTGGAACTGATTAGTTAGGGAGAAATGGGCTAAGTCTCCTAGACATTCACAGAAATGAGTCATTCAATAATCCCATTAAGGTAGCTGGACACTCTTTGCTTGCAAAACTGGTTTTTCCTCTCACCTTTCCTAAAACAATAGAGGTTTGCCAGAGATTCATCAGTTTTAATGCTTCAACCATTAGCGACCATTAGCACATCCAGAAAATCCATTGTTTAACCCTGGGAAACTCCAGCAGACATTTTATTCCACTCAAACTCATCCCTTCAAGGGGAATATTGAATGTAAATATCCCCCCACCCAAACACCACCAAAGTATGCCCAGTTTCCCAGAAGCTGTCACTTTGTTGGTTTACTGGGTCACCCAGTGCTTCCAGCAGTTCTTCTGCTGCACAAATCTCTGCTCGTCAGATAGGTATAGCCCCATCAGCCCAAACTCTATTCCTCTATCCCAATACTTCCTATTTTCTCTGATAGCCTTGTGTGAGTCCTTGAAGCCTGCATGTACATATGCATGAATTCCCCTGATTATTTTTCAATAAAAAACATTTTTATTTCATCCTCTGGTTTGGAGTCTCCTCAATTACTACCGGTATACACAGGTTAAAAGGTCCTGCCATTACCCAGCCTCTTGCTGCTATCTTGAGCTAATTAGAATTCTCCATATTAAGATTCAGACACTAGTGGGCTCCCTATATGGGCTCCCACACAATTCAGGTAACAGTTTCAGTGTTGCTCTCCTTTTCCCCTTCTTTATCTGTGGATCCTCTTCCAGGTAGGATAAGACACTAAGGGAGCAAGGCTGCCAAATTGTCTTTACTGGTGTGCACGACTCCTTGGTTTTGTACAAATGAATGTAAATGTCTGCAGGCAGATGACTCAACTCATGGCAGATTTCCACAAGTTTTTTTTTAATCTGCTGCTTTTTTCCAAGAAAGCTAGTGAAGTGGGGGGAGGGAGGCAGGTGGGGACTTTTTTTCAAAAACAGAAAGGCAGAAGCTAAAGATCAATAGGATACTTGTCTGATTCTCCACACATCACCTGCTTCCTATGATCATGTTTTGCATTGCTTACCAAGTGGGACAGATAAGCTAATTTCCTTGGCAGTGATACATTTGCCCTTTTAGTGTATCAAGTGGTTCTTCGTTCATTAGCAAGATCAGAAGCAGAGCGATGATAGCCTGAAGATGAATGTTTATCACGGCTGCGGGAAGCCATTGCTGTAAACAGCAATAAAATAAAATGCCTGTCCATAAGTTTCTTTCACCTATTATTTACAACTTCTGGAATTGCCCACTGAATAGTGAGATGGAGCATCTTGGAACCTGTGCTATAGTTTGGTGGTGTCACAGTATCTTAAAATGCTATACAGGGAGAGTAGGGGGTGCAGGGCTGTTTTAGGCATAGTGGTAAGTCCTGATGTGGAAGAGTAAAGACTGTGACTAGGACCCTGTTGATGTACATTCAGTTATACATTTTTGGCTCTTATACAATGGATGGATTCAGTTCATGGATGCATAAGTGATGTTCCAACAGTGTAACCAGTTCACGTGAGCCTAATCCTATTGTTAGTCCTGACTCGAGTGAATCATTGAATCCAATCCATGGAATTTACCTCTGTGTTGACTTACCAGGCAACAGCAGATTCACTTGGTCTGCTGTATTTGGGGCTAACCAACAGGATTCCAACCATGCTTGGAAGATGTGTAATTACTGGACTTATCAGGGCCTTCAATGTACCACTTTGATTCCTTGGAATTTTAGGAACAGCCCCTTCTGTGCCTACCACATTGCACAATGGGATATACAAAAGGTCTATCATAACTCACCCCTGATGACTTTGAGGAGGAGGAAATCAAAACTCACTCCCTGGACAGTCCCGCCGAAGAGGAGGAAAGGGCAGAATTTCAGGAAGCTGCCATTCTTGACACTGAAGCTCTTCCAGAGGCTACAGAGATAGCGGACGCTGAAGACAACACTTCCTTGCCCTTCATTGAATTCTGGAGGGAGAAGTGTCATGCCCAGTGTAGATTAAATACTAAATGCTGAACTAATTGGCCACTGATTTTCCTTGGGTTTTTTTCCGGGCTGTAAGGCCGTGTTCTGGAAGAGTTTACTTCTGATGTTCCACCTGCATCTGTGGCTGGCTGGCATCTTCAGAGAATGGACACAACAAACTTCACCATTCTCTGAAGATGCCAGCCACAGATGCAGACGAAACGTCATAAGTAAACTCTTCCATACCACGGCCTCACAGCCCAGAAAAAACCCAAGGAAAATCTATGGATGCCAGCCATGAAAGCTTTCGACTTCACATTAATTAGCCACTGACGAGGCACAGGTGACCTTGATGGGACTGCCCATAAATATCACAGCATTTCTCTCCCACCTCTCCATTGACGCCCCCTTGTCGTGGGAGAGAGGCTTGCGTACCCTAATGATGTTTTGAGCTATGCTGGCGGTGGCATAATAGCCACTGGTAGGGTCTCCCATGCCAGACAGGTCAAGACCGAAGGGTCTGACAAAGAGCGTCAAAGGGCAGGATGGGCTCTCTAGCCTTGTGGCAACCGTCCTAGGAGAAGGAAAACTCCAATCCCAAACCCGGGCAGATGGTGCTCGTCCAACCCTGTAAGGTCAACCATCTAAGAGAAGGAAACTCTAATCAAACCTACGGCCCGAGGACCTCGCTGCCACGTCCATGCTTGCAAGGCCACGGCAGATGAATCTCTGGTTTAAAGGGTGAGGCCAGTTCTGTGCACGCTGCGCTCCACCAGAAAAATCCATTGCACAGGCTCGAAGGACAAATCCATTTCCAAAAAAGCCCTGTAGCGACTGGCGAGGGACGAAACCGGCAGGTGTAAAGATGCACTGGAAGCCGCAGCCCCAACCCTGCATGCAGGCGGTTCAGGACATTGGTCGCTCAAGCCTGACCCGGGAGATGACAGTCTTGTTTGGCAGCATTCTGAACGACCAAGCAGCCTTTTTTAAGGAGAGCACTGCTTGCTCCACATGGAGAGGGGCCTAGAAAAGGTGGCCTAAAGAAAGCTCATCCCCAACTACCTGGTTGGCTAGCCGCGGCCAACGGGAATCTTCTGATGCGGTCAAACCAAGGCAAAGAAACAAAGGCACACACCGGCCTCCAAAGGTGTAAATAAACTGACACTTGCATGCTGGAACATCAGAACCATGCAAGACTCTAAAGATAGTGGATGGCCTGAGCGTCGTTCTGCCCTAATAGCCCTTGAACTATCACGGCTTAATATTGACATCGCTGCTCTTAGTGAAGTTCGCTTCCATGAGGAAGGCAGCCTTAAAGAACATGGCGCCGGCTACACACTTTACTGGTCTGGCAAACCCAAAACCGAAAAACATCTTTCAGGAGTAGGCTTCATGATTAAAAACTCCATTGCCTCCAAACTCGAAACCTTGCCAACAGGACACTCTGATCGCATTATTTCCTTACGGCTCCCACATGTTGTTCTCTTTAGTATATATGCCCCAACTATGCAAGCCGACCCTGTAGAGAAAGACAAATTCTACACAGACCTACGGCAACTCATACAAAAAGTCCCTGTGGAAGATAAAATTATTATCCTTGGTGACTTCAATGCCAGAGTAGGAAAGAACTCCGAAGCCTGGAAAGGTGTCTTAGGCAAGCATGGTGTTGGAAATTGCAATGATAACGGACGCCTCCTGCTAGAGTTCTGTGCAGAACAACAGCTGACTATTACAAACACAATCTTTCAGCAGAAAGATAGCTTGAAGACAACCTGGATGCATCCCCGATCCAAACATTGGCACCTCATTGACTACGTTCTAGTCCGTCAGAGAGACATTCGTGATGTCCGTCATACCCGAGTGATGCCCAGTGCAGAATGCCAAACAGATCATCGCCTCGTCAGATGTAAACTAAATCTTCATCTTAAGTTCAAACCTAAGAGGGGTGGCATCTTAAAGAAAAGGCTCCAAGTCAACAATCTTCAACAAGCTACCATGAGAGACAACTTCCAGGCAAACCTACAAACGAAACTTGAAGACCATCCTACAGATCCTTCTCCTACAGTGCTTTGGCAACATATCAAAAACAGTATCCTCCAGTCTGCAGAAGAATCCCTCGGGTTCTCCCACAAGAAAAATCAAGACTGGTTTGATGAAAACAACCAAGAGATCCAGGAGCTGTTGGCAAGGAAGAGAGCTGCTCACCAGGCATACCTCGCCCAGCCAACCTGTCATGTAAGAAAAGCAGCTTTCCGCCTCACATGTAGCAAACTACAACAAAAACTCCGAGACATGCAGAACAAGTGGTGGATCAATTTAGCAGAAAAGACACAACGCTGTGCAGATCAGGGTGATCATAGAGGATTTTATGAAGCTCTTAAAGCAGTGTTTGGACCTACTTATCAGGTCCAAAGCTCCTTATACAGTACAGATGGTCAAACATTAATTACTGATAAAGCCTCCATCTTGAATCGTTGGGCTGAACATTTTCAAAGTCTCTTTAGCACCAACCGAGTAGTCCAAGGCTCAGCTATCCAACATATGATACAAAAACCAATGAGAAATGAATTGGACATAGCTCCCACTTTGGAAGAGACCCTTATGGCCATACAGCAGATGAAAAACGGCAAGGCAGCTGGGATTGATGGAATCCCACCTGAAGTTTGGAAACACGGAGGTCATGCACTCCACGAAAAATTCCACGAATTCCTTGTGAATTGCTGGGAAAAAGGGGAACTGCCATCAGACCTCCGAGATGCAGTCATCATCACCCTGTACAAGAAAAAAGGAGCAAAATCCGACTGCTCAAACTATCGAGGGATAACACTGCTCTCTATTGCTGGAAAAATCCTTGCAAGGATACTCCTGAACAGATTAGTTCCTGCTATTGCAGAAGAACTTCTCCCTGAAAGCCAATGTGGCTTCAGAGCCAATAGGAGTACTACAGACATGGTATTTGCCCTTAGGCAACTGCAAGAAAAATGTAGGGAGCAGAACAAGGGTCTCTATGTAACATTTGTCGACCTCACCAAAGCCTTTGACACTGTAAGTAGAAAAGGTCTGTGGCAGATCCTGGAAAAACTAGGACGTCCCCCCAAATTCCTTAAAATGATTATCTTGCTACACGAGGTCCAGCGTGGTCAAGTCAGATATGGCGATGCTCTTTCAGAGCCCTTTCTAATAACTAATGGAGTGAAGCAAGGTTGTGTTCTTGCACCAACTTTATTTACAATCTTCTTTAGCACGATGCTCCAAAGGGCTATGGCAGAGCTTGAAGAAGACGACGGCATCTATATACGCTACCGTACTGATGGTAGCTTGTTTAACTTAAGCCGTCTGAGGGCTCACACTAAGACTCTAAACTATCTAGTCCGTGAGCTGCTCTTCGCCGATGATGCTGCCCTTGTTGCCCACACAGAAGCAGCTCTGCAGCGCCTAACGTCCTGCTTTGCAACAGCTGCAGAGCTGTTTGGGCTAGAAGTCAACCTGAAGAAAACAGAAGTTCTTTACCAGCCTGCACCACAGGACGAACACCACCATCCCCACATTGCCGTCGGCAAATCAGTGCTCAAGTCCGTTCAGCAGTTCACCTACCTGGGAAGCATCATCTCCTCAGATGCCAAGATTGACAAAGAGATCGATCACAGATTAGCAAAGGCATATAGTGCATTTGGAAGACTTCACAAAAGAGTCTGGAGCAATAAACACCTGAGGCAAAGCACAAAAATCAGTGTGTATAGAGCCAGCGTACTGTCTATCCTCCTTTATGGATCTGAAACATGGGTCACCTATCGCCACCACGTACGACTCCTCGAGCGCTTTCATCAGCGCTGTCTACGCACAATCCTAAATATACACTGGACTGACTATGTGACGAATGTTGCTGTCCTTGAACAAGCAGGGATCACCAGCATTGAGGCCATGATATTGAGAACACAGCTGCGCTGGGCAGGGCACGTTTCTAGGATGGAGGACCATCGCCTCCCAAAAATACTACTCTACGGTGAACTCGCCACGGGTCAGCGTAAGAGGGGCGCTCCAAAAAAGCGATACAAAGACTCCCTGAAACAACATCTCAGGCTTGGCCAAATTGATCACCAACAGTGGTCCGCCCTGGCCTCACATCGGGAGGCATGGAGACGCAATATCCACAATGCTGCAGCCTTATTTGAGAACTCACGACGAACAAGTCTTGAAGAGAAACGACAACGCAGAAAGAATCACAACCCAAAAACATCACCCAAGGAGACCTTCTGCTGCGCTTTTTGCAACCGGACTTGTTTATCTCGGATTGGCCTTTTTAGTCATCAGCGCGCTTGCAGAAGGCGCGGGATGAGTCCTTCCTGAATCTTCGTTTGCGAAGAAAAGCCAGAGAGATTTCTCTCCCAGCTTTAGTGCTGACAACTGCCTTAGATGGTTGTTTGGCATTACTTCTCCTGTTCCTGTTTTGTCTTAACTCTGGACTGACTACATTTCTGGACTACTCTGTTAACTCTTTATTGGCTCAGGTACCTGGACCTTTGACCTACTGAAAATGACTTCTGGACCTGCTATTGACCACCCTTGTGCTTCTCCTTTTATCTTACCCTGACAACCTGTGACTGACTCATACTGAACTGTTTACTCAATAGGTCCTGCACTTCAACCCTTTGCTCCTTTGGGCACTTGCTGACTGGTGTTCGGGACAAGCTCATTGACAGATACAGCACGGGTCGCACAATGTCGGTATTCAGCAGAAGGGTGGTGTAGCTCTGTAAATATGTGAGTGTAGATTTACAGTATGCAAGCAGGATGAGGATCTTCGCCTGTATGAAGCAATTATGGGGAAACTTCAGAGCTTTAAACTAAACTATCCTGGTATTTTTGGATTTCCCTTCAACTCTGCCTATAATTGGAATGGAAGCACAGAGAAATGACCTGGAAATGAATTTGGTATAACCCAGGGGTGGGCAACTGCTCTAGATCTGAAGCCCACTCTTCAGATTGGCCAGGTGCTTGAGGGCCACATTTTTAAAAAGGTTTTTAACAAATCCTTTCTTCACAGGATACATTATTGGGTCAGATCTAACAACAGATGAAGTGTTCGCTCCTTTAACGCAATCACAAATTCAAATGCCACCAACTGCCCCACCACTCATGCTAGATCAGTTCATTTTTGTTTCATTAAATATTATGAAGTTCGTTATTGCTTAATGTTAAAAAGTAAAATTCACATAAAAACCTGGATGGGATTCATTGCCCTTCTGTCAGTGGAGCCACTATCCTCCTTTCTGGCAGTCATAGCTTGCAGGGTAGGAGCTTTGGGACTAGCTGGGATGCTGACATCATCTGCTTTATACTAGTCCACCTATCCCAGTGTTAACAGCTCTGACTGGCAGCCATGCATGTCTAAGGTTTCAGACAATATTCTTTCCTAGTCTTAGCTGAAGATCTCTGACATTCTCTGATGGTTCCCCGTCCAAGTACTAACCCTGCTTAACTTCTGAAACCAGTTGAGACCAGAGATGTTACGGGTGGCATGGCGATTTCTAAACCATCACATCTCCTTGGATTTATGGTGAAGCCCATGTCTCACTGCAAAATCAGGATCTTCCCTGGGAGAGGGGATGATGCTAGACTTTTGCAGACTTAGGGACTGTCTAAATGGTGAAAATTCTCTTGATGGAATGCGAGGAAAATCCTACCTCTCTTAATGGGATCTTGCATCGTGTCACTGTATTCAGAAGGAGGGGGTGACAAAAACATGAAAAACTCCAAGGGAAAAGCCTCTGTGGCTTTTCCTTGAATTTTAAAAAAACAGCGAGGGGAATGCGTATTCCTGCTCCTTGGGACAAATGATTCACTTTGAATCATTTTCCCATAGGAGAGGAAGCGCAGAGCTGATTGGCTAGATAAGCACAGGGGCAGATTTTGCTAATCGATCAAGCATCTGGTGCTGCAACGTTGATTTTTCCCCTTAGTGATCGAGTGCTAAGGTGAGACAATGGGGTGTTGTTTCTTTACCATTTTGTTGCAAATGCAAAATATTGCTCGAGCGCACAGTGCAAATAGTTTTTTTTTTTTAAGTTCAGCAGCGGCAGAAATATGAGTAATCCACTAGAGGTCACCGTGGGCATGCAAAGGGTGGGGGGGGGGCATTAGGACAAGTCACAGTTGCTGCGAAGTACCATTACTGCGGGGCACACTGTTGTTTCTTGGGGGGCTCGTATAGATAAGTCCTTAGTTATTGGCCAGCAAGCTTTCCAGCCTCTGCTTAGTGTCTGAAATCAGGTGAGATTGGATGTATTCAGGGTGGTACAATGGCTTTGAAACCACCAAACCATACAGGATCAATGGTGGGTCCCATATCTCCCTGTAAAACCAGGACAAACTCTGGGGCTGCTGACACACTGCAGAAATAATGCAGTTTGACACCACTTAAATTATCATAGCTAAACGTTATGGAATTCTGAGATCGGTAAGTTTGTGAGGTATTTAGCCTTCTCTATCAGGGAGCTCCAGTGCCACAACAAACTGCAAATCCCAGGATTCCATAGGATGGAGCCATGATAGTTTAAGCGGTGTCAAACTGCATTATTTCTGCAGTGTGTCAGCAGCCTATGAGAGAAGACAATGACACACTACCGGGCTGAGGGTACATCTACACTGTTGAAATAATGCAGCTTGACACCACTTTCAGTGCTGTAGCTCCATCCTATGGAATCCTGGGATTTGTAGTTTTACAACATTTCTACCCTTTTCTGCCAAAGAGTGCTGGTGCCTCAGATAACTACCAATCCCAGGATTCTGTAACGTGGAGCCATGGCAGTTGAAGTGATGTCAAACTGCATTATTTTGGTCATGTAGATGCACCCTGAGCTTCCAAAATCACCTGAGTTGTTTCCAGGATGTTATGGTGGTATGAGAATGGATTTTTCTAGCCAGAGTGTATTGAGCTATTGTAATGCAAAGCCTTTAGGGATAATGTGAAGTTGAAGGCTTTCTGTGAAGCCATGTTCTGGAAGTAAACTCTTTCAGAACACGACCTTACAGCCCGGAAGGGGAGGGGGACAAGGAAAACCTTTCGGGATAGTTTGGCTTTGAGCGAGTAATTAAGAGCCATTTGGTGTGCAAAAGACCTGTTCCTGGTGGCAACACAATGACCTAGGGCAGCTGTGCTGATGTGGATCAACAAGGTTTCCAGCACTCTCAGACACTCTTTAGAAGTGTGGCTCTGGGGACTGTCATGATGAACATTTGCACATCAACATTTACCACCACATCACTCATGTCTGTGAATAGGAATGTGCTTATTTACATTTTTCCTTCCCCCCAGGGGGAAAAGACTAGTTTAATATATATTTTATTATGGCAGATAGGATTATAAATCTTCATAAATAACATTCTTGCAGGCGAGAATGAATAATTTTATCATTTCTCTCCTGACTGCAAGAAAGTCACTGAAAATTGCAGTTAGCAAAGATGATTTGCAGTTCAGTACTGGGCAGTTTCTGCACAGAAAGTTTTCTAGGTAAAAAACAAAATTTTCTGCACAGATTAGAAAATGTCTGTGTGGGAACCTTGTTGTTTTCTGCACAGAAAAAAAAAGGGATTTTTATACAGAAATAGTAGACTGGCAATGGATACCCGTAGGAACTTTTCATTGGCTGCCCCTAGACTGAGGAATTTGTTGCCAGAAAAGATTTGAAAGCTAAACATGCTGTCTCAATTTGAAAAAGTATTGAAGACCTATCTCTTCTGACAGGCCTACCCAGTTGATTTTAAACTATGAATTTTAAATTGGTATACGTTAAGTTTATGGGTGATTTTAATGTAAGGTTTGTTTTAATCCTATGTGTTTTAACCTGTGTGTTTAAAAATGGTTTTATGTTTTAGTTATATATTGTATTTTAATTCGTGATGTACCACACCTTGAGCCTTGGGGAGAGGCAGGTAAGAAATAATAATACTACTACTAATAATAATAATAATAGTCATTCTGTTGCTACAGAACAGCTCCCAGGGTGTGATTACACAGGTAGGAATCCAGTACCTACCTCATAGTTGAGGGGATTTTCTTTGATCTGCAGTGGCCCAGTAAACTACAACTCACCAGGCTTCTCCAACTGTAGGTCGGAGTATCCTGCACACGCTAATCACCATCGGAGTAAAAGGGCAGGCCTATGCTGATCATGAGCTTTATATACCATGCTATTTCTGGCCACACAGCTGGGGTTGGATTTTTTCCCTGTTCTATAGTGCATGTTAATAAGTGAATATATGTTGTCCCAGACTACTGTGAAACTGGATAATCATGCAAATGCCTATCTAGAAATGTGCACAACTAATTAAAAAATAAAAACCCGCACCAGAGTGGAGTCCCGTCCACCGGAAGTCCCACCCAGGCTTTGTTCAAAAGCCAATCCTCGGCTGCCATGGGACCAATAATCTGGGGTTTCCCCTCAAATCCAGAGCAAACTGCAAATCCTCCTGATCTGGAGTTTCCTGCAGAAGCCCTGGTGAAGATGCAAATTGCCAAAAACATCATGTGTCAACTGTGCCATGAAGGTGAGTATGGGTTTTATTGCCTATGTAGTCAAACCCCAAACTTCTCCCCAACCTTATCTGACATCTCTGGCTTCCTGGCTCTCTGACCTTTGAGATGGACAAATTTTGGACTAATTTTTCCACAAACTCCCCTTTTTGCTTTGGACTCTGCTCAGGACTGCTTTCTCCTTTTAATGTTGGACTGCTTGGACCATGCTTTTGTGTGTAACCCTGTGTGAGCCTTGGGACTCTACTGGTTTTCCCCTGACAGTTTTTGTGGCTTATAGGTGTGGGCACCTGGAAGCTTTAACAAGACAACCTCTTCCATTCTCTTCCCCCAAGTCTTTGAATATTCTTTCCATATACACTGGACTGACTATGTGACGAATGTTGGTGTCCTTCAGCAAGCAGGGATCACCAGCATTGAGGCCATGATATTGAGAACGCAGCTGCGCTGGGCAGGGCACGTTTCTAGGATGGAGGACCATCACCTCCCAAAAATACTACTCTACGGTGAACTCGCCATGGGTCAGCGTAAGAGGGTCGCTCCAAAAAAGCGATACAAAGACTCCCTGAAACAACATCTCAGGCTCGGCCTAATTGATCACCAACAGTGGTCCGCCCTGGCCTCACATCGGGAGGCATGGAGACGCACTATCCACAATGCTGCAGCCTTATTTGAGAATTCACGCCGAACAAGTCTTGAAGAGAAACGACAACGCAGAAAGAATCACAACCCAAAAACATCACCCAAGGAGACCTTCTGCTGTGCTTTTTGCAACTGGACTTGTTTATCTTGGATTGGCCTTTTTAGTCATCAGCGCACTTGCAGAAAGCGCGGGATGAGTCCTTCCTGAATCTTCATTGGCAAAGAAAAGCCAGAGAGAGAGAGACCTTTGAATCTGCAGGAGAGGGGAGGGGGCAAATGTCTGGATCTTTGCAGAGCCCTTCTAGAAAAACTGTGATCGACTTTGGACTTCAAGTACACAGCCTTGTCAGAAGAGAGAAAGGGCCCTGAGTGCTCCCAGTCTGCCTCCCTCCTTCCCTTTTGTCTTTGGATTTAGTAAAGGACTTGCACCATTATCTGCAGGAAAGCAACTTCTGTGAGAATATAAGGATTAAGTTGATTGCTCCTGGACTAACTGAGAAATCATTTTTCCAATAGTACAGAAGATAGAACTTCAATTGAGTAACAAAAATCCACGAGTGATTCAAGCAGCAGCAATTTTTACTAAATTAGCTGCTAAAGCTGGGAGAAAAATGGAGGAAGTTTTATAGGTTTTTGATGGGATTCTTACAGAGGGTAAGGTTTTATTATTTTATGTGTGCTAGTAAAAGGTGCTCTCTCTCTCTCTCTCTCTCTCTCTCTATATATATATATATATACACTGTATATATCTGAGAACCAACATGGCGTAGTAGTTTGAATCCCCACTTGGCCATGGAAACCCTCTGGGTGATCTTGGGCATGTCACACTCTCTCAGCCACAGAGGAAGACAAAGGCAAACCCCCTCTGAACAAATCTTTCCAAGAAAACACCATGATAGGTTCACCTTAGAGTCACCATCAGTCAGAAATGTCGGCACACAAGTACAACAAATATACTGATCTGGACAGATCTGGGAGATGCTCAAATAGAATTTGATGAGCAACAAAGTAGACCTGTCAAGAATGTTTCCCTGCTCTGCTTTGAGTCCCAATGTGGAGATCTCCTACAATAGTGATTCTCAAGCTTTGGTCCTCATCTCCCAGAAGCCCTACCCACCTTGACCAACAGTCAGAAATTCTGGGAGGTGAAGTCCCAAACATGTGAATGACTAAAGTTTGGGAACCACTGCCCTACAACCTCCTCTCTTTGTTCTGGGGAGTTGGATTTAACTCTTCCCTGATCCCAGTAAAGGTATGATCTCCAACTCTATTTACTCTCTCCTTTGACTGAAGAGAGAGCTGGGGTCTCCTTCCACTTTGGGATGCCTGGCAAAATTCTCTCTACTTTCAGAGAGAGAAGGAGAGAGAGAGAGACCGAAGCCACAATCTTGTTAGTGGTTTAGACATACCGGATATAAGTTCCACTACAGAAGCAGTTGGACATTTCTGTCCAATAAGAAAAGCCCATATTCAGTCCAAGATTGTGGAAACAAGTTTGTGCATTGGTTTCACTGAGCATAGGTGTGCATTGTATATAGTTATATATATATAGTGTGTGTGTGTGTGTGTGTGTGTATATATATATATTGTATATAGTTGTTGATTTTATTTAGACCTTGCCTTTTCCCCAGAACTGAGAGTCAAGAAAGCTCATGAATTTAATCATGTGCAATATAGTGAAAACATACCAAAAAGCAACATTAAAATGGAATTAAACTATTAACAGCACTAAAACAGTTTAAAACACACAATTAAAAATGTTTAAAAGCATTTTTAAAATGAGTACAATTACAACAACTCAGCACATTCTTTAAAAAAAAACTTTCTTTAAAAACCTTCAGTCTAAAAGGCCACACTGCACAGGGATGCTCATGTGCATTTGGTTGTGCATCTGGTGTGCACTTGGTCTTGGTTCCATTGTATAATGTTGCCATTTGACACCAGTGTTGTGTATCAGAATTAGTATGTAACTCTGAATGTGGGGATTTATGCTATGAAGCCTTGATGCAATGTCTGGCTACTGACCTGGAAGACTGCCTTCTTGGGGGTGATTCCGTAAGCCAGAAGGTCTGGAGAACTATGTGCCCTTAGGGTGGATCCTCCCTACTTGCAATTTCACAGGGACAAGGTGGTTCTTAGAGATTATCAGATGGGGACAAATATAGCATCCCTGTCTCACTATCTCCTCTCCCACCCCACTCCCGTCCTTGTAGCAGTTAATTTTTTCCCCCAGACCTACCTTGGCTGTGCTAGAGAAACTGCGTCCCCTCCCCTCCAGCAGCCCAGGAGTGAATGCAAGTCTCATGGAGCTGCTTTCACTTCCTGGAAAGGAAATCACAGGCTGTTCTTGCAAGAGGATGAGCACATGGGAAATCCAAAGTTAAAAAGAAAAATATACTGTAAAAATTAAACCAAGCACCTAAATGCACTTAAAAAAACCCAACAAGAAGTAACCCATTGAGGGTTAAAAAAAAGTGTGTCACTTACCTCCTTGTTACAATCGCACCCAGAAGTGTTTGGCACGGACCTCCTAGTGATGCTGGCATCACGCCAGCATAAGCGGGCACCTTTTCACTCACCCTAGAAACAGAATGATGGGTCAATTCATGGCTTAGCCCGTGAATAAGAAGTACCGCTGGTGGAATGGAAGGGGTATGGGAGCATAAAAACATAGGGACAACATCATCTGAAAGGGAAGCCCTTTTGCAATCTCCTGTCGTCCCTGTAATGGTTTCATTTGGTTGTCTGATAATCTCCCTTGACTGGGCATTTCCTTTCTGCTGGAAGCAGTGACTGCTTTTCGCTTGAATCAGGACATTGTATTGCCTGCATTTATGCAGAACCCAGCCTTGGACCTTGAACGAGTTCTACATTGCCTTGATGTTTGCTTGGAGCTAGCATTTTATGTGCACAGGACTGCAGCCTTCTGTAGGTCCTAGAGACTTTGCTTGTGCTACTCCTCAGAAAAAAAAGGACTACCGGTCTCTTTCCAGTGTGTCTCAAAGTGGGTCATTTCTACTATCCACCTAGCCTTCAAACTTGTGAAACAAGGCCATCCAGCTCACTCCACCAAAGCTGTAGCTACGTAATCTGCCTTTCTGAGGGGTGTCCCTTTGGAGGATGTGTGCAGAGCAGCTATGTGGTCACAGTCTTTGACCATCTCCCACTAGAGAAAGGATGCAAGGTCCAGGGCTGAAGCCACATTCAGAAGAGACCTGTTGTTTTCTTCTCTCACATGACACTTCACCTCCTATGGTGAGTAGCTTGCTAGTCTCCCATTTGTGTGAGTCACAGAGGCCACAAAGAAAAAGGACACGTTGCTTAGCTGTAACTGTAGTACTTTGTCATCTGTGAACTCACACAACACCCAGCCTTCCTCCCTTCTATGTGTTCTGTTCTCCATAGCTCTTTAGCTGCTGCTTTGGCACCCATTGCTGCTTTGGAACTGAGGGGTGGAATGGGACAATTCAGTGCAGTTGTTTCAATGTGGTCATTTCAGTGCAGCATGGGTCTGCTTGCATATCAATTGATAATTTTGTCAAAGAAATGCAATCGAAACCATTTCTGTTTGCTTGGGATTGTGTTGCAAAACCATATTGGTAAGGGCTAGGGTTAAGGTAAGGGTTAGGGTTATTATCAATTAGCAGGAATGTCAATTGTGCAAGTCGCATGGACGAGTGGAGTGTGGCTAGTGCCCAAACACTTATATCATCCAAACTTCAGATTCTTCCATGGCTGAACACAGTGCTGTTTTCCCCCAGAATGTGGGTCCCCTTGGATAGTAACCAGTGGCTGGAATCCTGTTGGTTAATCCCTACTAGACCACACCCAGTTGTTGAATAGTGAGTCAACACATAGGTTGATCCAATTGATTCAGTGGCTCTTAATCTAGTCAGAATTAACAACAGGATTTAAGCCAATGGCACCTGGTGGCTTCCATTTCACTGCTCTCTATTTTAAACTGAATTTTAAAGGAGATATCACACATGCTGATGCCTATGCCCCCAAACTGCTAGTGACTCCTTAGATAGCTCCTTTAAAATTTGGACTAAAGCCTGGAGTGGATTCACCAGTCCACTGAGACAGAATCCAGCAGCCACTGCTGGATTTAAATTATTATGTTCAGGAATGGACAAGTCCCAACACTGAGGAGAAAAAGAGTATTTTTATACTTATGCAGTTAAGCAATAGTTGTGCAATGTGAGCTCATTAGTAAATTGCGATATTGCACAAACAAATGTGCAACCCAACATGGATGTGCATCTGAATGGGCAATGCCTAATGTGAAATGTGCAAGGGACAGATATGCACAACTGTGTGCATTGCACATAGGCATCCATGAACCACATGCATACATGTGCAGAGCATCACATGCAAAACATCTGCAACCTTGAACTGAATGTGGATGTTCTACATTGGATAAAAATGCCCTAGTACTTCTAGAGGGAAGATTTCACATGAGTAAGACACCAACAGATAGATAGATAGATAGATAGATAGATAACATGAAGCCACCAACCTCCACTGCTTCCAGGCAGAGAGAAGATTTGAAACAGTCCCCTGGTTTGAAAATATTCTTGTTAGTTCTGGAGAAAAAATAAGTGATTGTGCTATTGCTGCTACTGCTACATTTTGTTGTTGTGTGTCTTCAATCATCTTTATTGGCAAGATAGGAGGTTTGCCATTGCTTTCCTGGAAGTCTGAGAGAGTATGACTTGCTCAGGTTTCATAGCCGAGTGGAGATTCGAACCCTGGTCTCCTGAAGCCCTAATCCAACACTCAAACCACTACACCATTATGGCTCTCTGCCACATCTATTAAGCTGGCATCCTGTTAGTAACATATGCACACACCACTTAGATGTGTTCATAAACCCAAGTTACATACCTCTATCTGTTTTTGTACACTGAACAGAAAACTGTCCACTAGATCCTTGCGCAACTTTTAATTGTCTCCCACAAGGCAGATGAGAGAGCCAGCATGGTGCAGTGGTTTGAGCATTGGACAAGGACACTGGGAGAACAGGGTTCAAATCCACGGTTAGCCATGGAAACCCACTGGGTGGCCTTCAGCAAGCCACATCCTCTCAGCCTCACGGGAAGGCAAAGGAAACCCCTCTCTGAACAAATCTTGCCAAGAAAACCCTGCGATAGGTTCACCTTAGGGTCACCATAAGTCAGATATGTCTTGAAGGCACACCACCACCACCACCACAACAACAACACAAGGCAGATGTGTTGTCTTCTTTTATTGGGGATGCTGCAATGACCATGTACTAGTTGGGGGAAAGGCAGCAGCACAAATATTGGCTGACATTTTGTGGCCAGGGGAAGAGAAATTACGTCACTGTGCCAAAAACCCAGTAGCTCATTGGAGATCCAGAAGAAAGATCTAATTTCTCTTCTGCCACAGCTAGGCTCTGCCTGCTAAAAAGCCATGGCAGTGCTCCCAGACCTTGACAGATGCCCAGGGAGAGGGAAGAAGCATGAAGCTGTGTATGCAGAGCATTATGCTCCAGACACTTTGATCTGAGGTCTCAGCCTCTGTCCTATTACTATCCATCTGCTGTGCTACGTTCATTTCGATCCACATTGCAAAAAATCATGTACCTGCTCTTGTGCATAAGAATATGAAATGTGGAAGTGTGAATTGTGCATGGAACAGAGATGTATCTGTGAAATAAAGGGATAGATTTCCCAAACCCCATGCCAGCTCAGCGGGAGATGCCGAAAGCAGAATTTCTAAGGATTGCAGAAAAATAAAGGCTTCCATCAGCCTTAAAGCATGGGGATATGAAATACCAGTGTGTTGTCTTTTCTTTTCGTTGGCAGGCATTCTGAAATATATTTAAATGAGTGCAAATATTGCAATATTGCAATGACCCCTGCTGTGTTTTTAGTTCAGGAGTGACAATAGAAAGGGAATTCTTCCGACACTCATGATTGTATGATTAATTTAATCAGAACCCATTAACAGATACTGCCATTGTGGCTACCTCATTGACTTAAAGCTTGGGGGACTAGGGTAGAGCCACTGAATCAGTGGGATTTACGTACCTGTTGACTCACCATTCAACAAGTGATTCAACCGGTCTACTCTAGTTGGCACAGACCACCAAGAATTCCAGCAATGCAGTTAGAATAATATAATCATAGAGTTGGAAGAGATGACCCATCCTATACCTGTGCATTTCATTTTTACTGCCCAAGTGTATACTCTACATTTCTCCCTGCTGAAATCCATTTGGTTGGTTTTGGCCCAGCTTTCTAAACTGTTAAGGTCATTTTGGATTCTGATCCTGTCCTCTGGGGTATTAGCTACCCCTCCTAATTTGATGTCATCTGCAAACTCGATAAGCATTCCCTTTAATCCCTAGTCCAAGTCATTGATAAAGATGTTGAATAGTACTGGGCCCACGACAGAACCCTGTGGCACCCCGCTAGTCACTTCTCTCCAGGATGAAGAGGAGCCATTGGTGATTACCCAGTTGCTCATTTTTGGATGGTGCATGGGTATTTGTTAGTGCCTTCAATATACAGCTTTATGCAAAGGAGTTGCAGAAACAGAGACTTTGCATTCCTCATTGGACAAAAGGACATTAAGCAGACACACTAGCAGATACGCCATTGGTTGCACAGTGTTGGTATGCAGAGAAGGGTGGATGTAGAATTCAAAGTCATAGCCATGTTAGTCTGGAATATCAGTATGCAAAATGATCTTTGAGACTAACTGAGAGAAAGAAGCTGTAGCATGAGCCTTCACAGACTTAGTCTACTTCCTCTGATACAGAGAGACATCTGAGGATGTAAACAAGGCTGCATCCACACTGCAGAAATCATCCAGTTTAGCACCGCTTTTGACTGCCATGGCTCAATGCTGTGGAATTCTTGGATCTATAGTTTTGTGAGATATTTAACCTTCTCTGTCAGAGAGCTCTAGTGCCAAACAAATTACAAATCCCAGTATTCCATAGCCTTGAGCCATGGTACTTAAAGTGGTGTCAAACTGGATTATTTCTAGAGTGCAGACGCAGCCTCAGCATATGAAAGCACATGTTTCTTTCTCTCAGGAAAATAATAATAATAATAATAATAATAATAATAATATTTATTTATACCCCGCCCCTCTGTTAAAACAATTGGGGCGGCTTACAAAAATTAAAATACAATACAGATAAAATCCCCAAACACCCCCCACCCCACCCTCCCCCATAAAAAAATATTAAACAATTATGAATTTAAAACAACTGATCTAAAAACACATTTAAAAACAATAAATACAATAAAATACAAAAAGTGGCCAGCGGACTAAAAGAAGCCAGGATCCCCTGAAGCCGGGATCTAATTAGGAAAGGCCTGCCTAAAGAGATCCGTCTTTAGTGCTTTTTAAAAGCTACTCAAGCTTGTTATCTGACGGATCTCATTTGGCAGGTCATTCCACAATTTGGGGGCGATTACCGAAAAGGCCCTCTGGGAGGTTGCAGACTGCCTAGATTTTTGTGGCTGAAGCAAATTCCTCCCAGAGGACCGGAGTGCGCGGGGAGGATTGTATGGGAGGAGGTGGTTCCGGAGATAAGTTGGACCCAAGCCATTTAGGGCTTTAAAGGTAATAACCAACACCTTATACTGGGCCCGGAAACTGATAGGCAGCCAGTGGAGAGATCTTAACATTGGAGTTATATGGTCTCTCCGAGATGTTCCCGAGACCACTCTGGCTGCCATATTTTGTACCAACTGAAGTTTCCGAACCAAGCATGAGGGCAGCCCCATGTAGAGCGCATTGCAGAAATCTAGACGAGAGGTTACCAGCGCGTGCACCACAGTCTCGAGGTCCTTTACTTCCAGGAAAGGGCGCAGCTGGCGTATCAGCCGAAGCTGATAACAGGCACTCCTGACTGTCGCATTCACCTGACTCGTCATCTGAAGCGATGAATCAAGGAGCACCCCCAGACTGCGAACACAGTCCTTAACGGGACTGGAGGTTGCAACCCAACTCCTGGTTTCGGGGCCGCTACCATGAGCACCTCCGTTTTGTCTGGATTTAATCTCAATCTGTTTTTACTCATCCAGCCCATTACTGCCTTAAGACAGTCATTAAGAGAAGAGATGCCATCGGAATTTGAGGCCGACGATCGGGACAAGGAGAAATAGATCTGGGTGTCATCAGCTTACTGATAACACCCAGCCCCATAACTCCGAATAATCTCACCCAGCGGCTTCATATAGATGTTAAACAGCATCGGGGACAGGATGGCACCCTGCAGAACACCACAAGTAAGCTTCTTTCTGCTGGAGCAACTGTCCCCAAGCCGCACCCTCTGGGACCTGCCCAAGAGGAAGGACCGGAACCACTGGAGCGCAGTGCCTCCGATTCCTAACCCTCTCAGGCGATCCAAGAGGATGCTATGATCTATTGTATCAAAAGCCGCTGAGATGTCCAAAAGCACCAACAGGGTCACACTACCCCTGTCGATGCTTAGACACAGGTCGTCAGTTAAGGCAACCATGGCAGTCTCAACTCCAAATCCCGCCCTAAAACCAGTTTGAAATGGGTCTAGATAATCGGTTTCATCCAACACCACTTGGAGTTGAAGCGCAACTGCCCTCTCGATCACTTTGCTCAAGAATGGTAACATAGAAACCGGCCTATAGTTGTTCATGTCCAGGGGGTCAAGGGAAGATTTTTTCAGGAGCAGCCTAACGGCTGCTTCCTTTAAACAAGATGGAACACACCCTTCTCTGAGGGGTGCATTGATGATGTCCTTAAGGAACACCATCAAGGCAGTCCCCCCCTGGATGGCCAGCCACGAAGGGCAAGGATCGAGAGGGCAGGTCGTCTTCTTCACCCTACCAAGTAGCTTGTCCACGTCCTCGGTACTCACGGATTGAAATTCATCCAGTAAACTTACATCAACGGAGTTGCTGGGCACCTCGTCAATTGTTTCTGTCAAATTGCTGGCATCTAAGTTGGCTCTTATCTGAGAGATTTTATCTGCAAAGAAATTGTTAAACGCGTCACAGCAGGCTGTCGTTGGATTAAGCAACGGGTTCTGCGCTGGAATAACCTGCGTCATCTCCCTTACCACCCTAAACAGCTCTGCTGGACGGGACTCTGCAGACGCAATATGTGCAGAGGAGAAGAATCTCTGCGCTGCATGTATTGCCTCTCGATAGGACCAAAGAAAGTTCCTATGATGAGTCCTGTTGGATAAGAGTTGAGTTTTCCACCAGTTGCGCTCTAGTCGTTGTCCAACCCGCTTCATTTTCCTAACCTCTGTTGTATACCATGGCTTACGGTTTGGAGTGGGTTGGAAAGGACGCTTGGAAGCGATCGTGTCAATAGCCTTGGTAAGGTCGGTGTTCCAGGTATTAACCAAAGCCTTAAACAGGGTCACCGGCGTTACCAACCATTAAACCCTCCAAGGCTTTCTGGAATCCTCTTGGTTCCATTAGCCTTCAAGGGCGGACCATTTAATGGGTCCACCACCCCCGGTGGGGCGGGAAGAGACTCTTAGTTCAGTCTTGACCAGGAAATGATCCGTCCATGACAATGCGGTGGTTTTTATAACCTCCGCCCACGGATATTCCTGCTCCATACTAAAGACCGCATCAAGGGTATGACCCGCACAATGTGTGGGCCCGACGACCATTTGGGATAGGCCCATGTTTGTCATGATTTCCATGAACTCCTGAGATGCACCAGTCAGATTTGTGAAGCTGGTCTCGAGTGGAATGTTGAAGTCACCCAAAACTAAAAGTCTGGGCAACTCCAACAGCAACTCTGAGACCAGCTGTGTCAGCTCGGTTAGGGAGTCTGCTAGACAACGGGGTGGTCGGTATACTAGCAGAATCCCCAAACTATCCCTGGTCCTCAGGCTAAGGTACATACACTCAAAGTGGACTGTGTTTTGGACAGGTATCCTGGTCAAGGTCAGATTGTTCTTATAAACCAGAGCCACTCCACACACACACCCGCCCACTTCCCCTCACCCGCTCACTGACAGAATACCCAATTGGGAGGGCCTGCGCCCATGTGACAGCACTATCCTCTCCCAGCCAGGTTTCTGTGAAGCAAGCCAGGTCGGCATCCTCATCCAAGAGATCGTAAATAATATGAGTTTTATTCTTACCCGACCTGGCATTGCAGAGGAGCAAAGTAAGGTTCTGTGGAATGGTTGGTATGCTCTCCAATCCATTCCGGGAAACAGGGTGAACTGAAGGTGGGATAGCTAACAAACAGCGATCCTGCCTTCTTTCGTAACATCTGTTCACTCTGTTCCGACCATACCTCCCTTTCCCCAGCACAACTCCAATTTCCACCCCAACTCCATTCCCGGCCTCAGCTGACTCCAATTGCAGGCTTAGAGTCCTTCTGGCTGCTGGCTGGTGTTCCTGAGGGGTGTGGACCACGGCCCCTCACACTGCTGCTCTGCTGCCCAGAAGTCCTCAGGGCCCCACTACAGCCTCCTGGCCTGGTGGAATGGGGTGAAAGGCTGCTGCAGGCTGGAGAACCCCTGGCTTGCTGGCTGGTGTTCCTGAGGGGTGTGGGCGTGGAAAATATAGCGTCAAAACAATGCCTAACAAATGCAAAAAGGCAGCAATACCAGATGACATTGATCTTTCATGATCATGTATTGAAAATAAGGTGTCCCTTTTTATTCTCAGGCGAAGCCATCAATAGATCTGCCATGGAGTTTTTTTTGCCATGATTGTGAGCTGTGAAACCATGGCCCATTCTGCTGGCACAATTCCAGGGTCAATAGGTGATTCCCTGCCAGAACATTCCCTGGGTGGGAACATGAAAACTAGCCATGGGGAACTCGTTTTATGAACCTCCCTGTGTTGCAGGCAAGTTTTTAAGTATGTCTTAGTGCTTGCATGTTCTTTTGTTTTTTAAGATTACTGGATTTAAGATCACTGGAAGGACTAGAATCATTGGGTTGGTCTGTACAGTGGTGTAGACATAGACAATTGAGAGGGGGAAAATTAAAATGATAAAAATGATTTTGGGATTAGAAAAACTGAATTTGAGATTAAACTGTGTACAAATGAAGAACATTTACCGTATATTCCGGTGAATAAGACGACTTTTGAGCACTCAAAAGTGCCCTTCAAAATTGACAGTCGTCCTATACGCCGGATACACTTTCTTCGCCCACCTGCCTATCTCCTGCCTCTTCGCAAACGGAGCGAAGAGGCAGGAGATGGGGCAGGGGGGTGAAGCAAAGTGTTTTGAAGATCATTCGCCCCCCTCCTCTGCCTTCTCCCCCTTTGGGGAGCAACGGAAGACAGAGGAGGGGGGCAAACATTGCGGTTTGCCGCAGCCGCCGCTCGATCGCTTCTGCAGCGGCCGAGGCAAACCCGCAATTTGCCCCCTCTCCCCACCTTCCAGGAAGGTGGGGAGAAGGGGCGCACGTGCCCCGTTTGGCCGCACAGCCTGCGGATCCCCCTCCTGCGCTCTCTCCTGGAAGGGAGCGCAGGAGGGGCATGCGGAGGCTATGCAGCAAACCCGCGATTCGCCCCTTCTCCCCACCTTCCAGGAAGGTGGGGAGAAGGGGCAAACGTGCCCCGTTTGGCCGTACAGCCTCTGGATCCCCCTCCTGCGCTCCCTCCTGGAAGGGAGCGCAGGAGGGGCATGCGGAGGCTGCACAGCCAAACCCGCGATTCGCCCCTTCTCCCCACCTTCCAGGAAGGTGGGGAGAAGGGGCGAACGTGCCCCGTTTGGCCTCACAGCCTGCAGATCCCCCTCCTGCGCTCCCTCCTGGAAGGGAGTGCAGGAGGGGGATCCGGAGGCTATGCGGCCAAACCCGCGATTCGCCCCTTCTCCCCACCTTCCAGGAAGGTGGGGAGAAGGGGCGAATGTGCCCCGTTTGGCCGCACAGCCTGTGGATCCCCCTCCTGCACTCCCTCCTAGAAGGGAGCGCAGGAGGGGCATGCGGAGGCTATGCAGCCAAACCCGCGATTCGCCCCTTCTCCCCACCTTCCTGGAAGGTGGGGAGAAGGGGCGAACGTGCCCCGTTTGGCCGCACAGCCTGTGGATCCCCCTCCTGCGCTCCCTCCTGGAAGGGAGCGCAAGAGGGGGATCCGGAGGCTATGCGGCCAAGCCCGCGATTCGCCCCTTCTCCCCACCTTCCAGGAATGTGGGGAGAAGGGGCGAACGTGCCCTGTTTGGCCGCACAGCCTGTGGATCCCCCTCCTGCGCTCCCTCCTGGAAGGGAGTGCAGGAGGGGCATGCAGAGGCTGCGCGGCCAAACCCGCGATTCGCCCCTTCTCCCCACCTTCCAGGAAGGTGGGGAGAAGGGGCGAATGTACCCCATTTGGCCGCACAGCCTGCGGATCCCCCTCCTGCGCTCCCTCCTGGAACGGAGCGCAGGAGGGGCATGCGGAGGCTGCGTGGCCAAACCCGCGATTCACCCCTTCTCCCCACCTTCCAGGAAGGTGGGGAGAAGGGGCGAATGTACCCCATTTGGCCGCACAGCCTGCGGATCCCCCTCCTGCGCTCCCTCCTGGAACGGAGCGCAGGAGGGGCATGCGGAGGCTGCGCAGCCAAACCCGCGATTCGCCCCTTCTCCCCACCTTCCAGGAAGGTGAGGAGAAGGGGTGAACGTGCCCCATTTGGCTGCACAGCCTGCGGAACCCCCTCCTGCGCTCCCTCCCGGAAGGGAGTGCAGGAGGGGGATCCGGAGGCTATGCGGCCAAACCCGCGATTCGCCCCTTCTCCCCACCTTCCAGGAAGGTGGGGAGAAGGGGCAAACGTGCCCCTTTTGGGCGCACAGCCTACGCATCCTCCTCCTGCGCTCCCTCCTGGAAGGGAGCACAGGAGGGGCATGCGGGGGCTATGCGTTGGAAGAGGGGGATCGTCTTATAGGGCAAATATATCACAAACTCTGCATTTTCCCTTAAAAATTGGGGGGGTGGTCTTATACGCTGGGTCGTCTTATACGCTGGAATATACGGTACTCTCTAAAATGTACAAAATGTTATTAGAATAAAAAATAGAGACAGAACTGATCAAAAACTGTAGGATTAGATGGGTGCAGGATATAGGCCACAACATAGATTTGGGAAAATGGGGAAAGTTATGCAGGGAAGTTTTTAAGTGTGTCTCAGTGCTTGTGTGTTCTTTTGTTTTTTAATTTAGCTGTTCTTTGACTTTTAAGCACGCTCGCATCTTCTCATGAGAACTGCCAAGATCACACTCACCCATCAACGTGGAAGTATGAGGCTGCTTTGTCATGAGATCATGGCTACGTTTGATATAAAGGGTTTCTTTGCTGGCACAAAAATGGTGTAAAATATATGGTGGCAAAAGAACATTTTTAGAGGTTTGTCTGATAAAGTCCTCAGTCTCAAAGGTACTACAAGATCCTCTAGCATACAACTAGTTTTGTAAGCACATGAAGCAAGATTTACACTCTATGAACAGGCATTGCCCCCTATATAAAAATTTTACCTTCTGTCTTCCCAATTTCTATCATGGCAGAGAATAAGACATTGAAAATCATTCACACCTACTCTTCTATTTGATGTGTTCATATTCCATTGGTCTCTTTGCCTGCCCCTTATCTTTGGGTGTTTAAACTCTATTTCTAAACATTTAACTGCAGTTTTTCACTTCTGCCATGATAGACATTTGGGGACTGAAGGACAGTTACATTTGGAGGGAGTAGAATTCTTATTGGGGGGTGGATGGGAATGCCCTCATTTTGACCTCCCTGTGGTTACACCCCTGGTATTATCTGAGCCAATGTCTGTTGCCCTGAATTGTCCACATAGAATCATAGAATCATAGAGCTGGAAGAGACCACAAGGGACATCTAGTCCAACCCCATGTCATGCAAGAAGGTACAATCAAAGAATTCCCAAGAGATGGCCATCTAGCCTCTGTTTAAAGACCTTCAAAGAAGGAGACTCCACCACACTCCCAGGCAGTATGTTCCACTTCCAAACAGCTCTTGCCATCAGGAAGTTCTTCCTAATGTTTAGGTGTAATCTCTGTTCCTATCATTTGAGTCCATTGCTCTGTGTCCTTGTCTCTCGAGCAGCAGAAAAGAAGCTTGCTCCACCCTCAATATGACATCCCTTCAAACATTTAAAGATGGCTATTATGCCCCTTCTTCACCTTGTCTTCCCCAGAATAAACATGCCCAGCTCCCTAACCAGCTCCTCATAGGACATGGCTTCCAGATCCCCACCATTTTGGTTGTCCTCCCCTGGACATGTTCTAGCTTGTCACATCATGTGACACTCCAAAGAGGCAGCTATTCCCAGTGAACATGACAGTATCTACTCTGCTGTCAGGCTTCCAAATATGTTCTTTTCTGGGTGCCAGCCAGCTACAATGCTGTGCCAAGAGAGGTGCGTGTTAGAAAGACCCAGGCAAGACATCACCCCTCCAGGATCAACCAAAACCATTCAATCTTTGCTTTCTGTCTCCTGTTTTATCTGAGTCCCACCGGATGTTCCCCTCTGGGTACTGTGGGAGACCGTCTTTGTCTTGTGCCTGGCTTGGGCACAGAACAGACCCCTTGCTGCGCCATGGCATTCTGCAGTTGCCACATTCCATTAAGCTCCGTAGCCCTGTGAGAAGCAGTGGCTGCCCCAATGTATTTGTCACACCGAGTGGTTGGATGGCCCCCTGTGGTGGCGGAAGGGAAGTGAGGCTAAAGTGCCGACCAGCGGGAAGTGGAGTGTGAACGGCAGGCGAACAAGCCTTTCTCTCCCCTGCCATCCAAGGATGGAGATTAAGCACTGTCAGAAGAGATTTCACTCTTGTCCGTTGCTTTCACCTTCCAAAGATATAGGGCAGAGTTCCTCGCCTTAATTGCAAAGCCGAGAGGTGTCAGCATTCATGCAATTTCAGAAATTTTGTTACCTTGGCTGGGAAGACTTTCCTCATAGATTACAGGTGGGGAAACTTTAGCTGATGGACCAACTGTGGCCTGCAGGGACTGTTTTGTAGCCTTCAGACACCTGAAGATCCCCAGGTCCCTGCACTTCTCCAAAATATTTTGGGGACAAACATACGTTCAGATTAGTAATGTGCCACTCCAGTGGCAAAAACCTTACCCCCCCCCCAAAAAAACCCAGCGCCTCCCCATGAGCAAAATATAACTCTAAATGAAAATTTGAATTTATTCTGCTTTGTTTTCAGCCAGCTATTTGCTGACTTTTGGGGTTGGAGTGTAGCCTACCAAAAGGAAGAAAACTGATCTCTCCACCGCATTCTCTGTAGTCCATTTGACCATATATCAGTGTTAGGAAAATCCAGTTTCCACTTGCTCTGTAAATATGGGTCCCTGTGCTTGATGTTCAGGTTTCAATTGTTTTACAAAACTAGGAACTCCCTCCCTAGAGAGGCCAGGATGGCCCCTGTCTCTGCTCTGCTGGGGGACTTTTCTCCAGTAAAACAAGCTAACACAGTGAAGTTAACACTCGGAAGCTATCGTTCCTCCCTGACACATAAGTTTCATGGCCTTTTTGATAGCAAGGAATGAAGCTGGGTTGTTTATATGGAAGGAGTCTATAGAAGGGCAGTTTAGACATCTGACCTGGAAAGATAACCAAAATTGCCTGCCAGAAATGTTGGTTGGGTAGGAAGCTACCCCCACACATGAATAAGGTATGAGTGACCTGGCAACTTTTAAGATACTATGTTTGGGTGTATGAGGGCTGAGACCAGGGCCTTCCTTCTGTCCAGATTCTAGTCTGTCATGTTGTGGGACAGAAAGGCCTTTCTTTCAAGTTGGATCCTTGATTCAGCAGCACGGCCTTCTAATATTCCCTGGAGTAGTCCCTATCAGGAACGCTTTGACTTTTTATTCCTGCATGGCAGAATGGGATTGGACTGGATGGCCCTTGTGGTCTCTTCCAGCTCTATAACTCTGTGATTCTATAAGAAATCCCTCTTTGCTATTTCCTTCTGCTGTGTACTTGGGCACTCCAAAAAAGCGATACAAAGACTCCCTGAAACAACATCTCAGGCTTGGCCAAATTGATCACCAACAATATTCTGCCCTGGCCTCACATCGGGAGGCATGGAGACGCACTATCCACAATGCTGCAGCCTTATTTGAGAACTCACGCCAAACAAATCTTGAAGAGAAACGACAACGCAGAAAGAATCACAACCCAAAAACATCACCCAAGGAGACCTTCTGCTGTGCTTTCTGCAACCGGACTTGTTTATCTCGGATTGGCCTTTTTAGTCATCAGCGCGCTTGCAGAAAGCGCGGGATGAGTCTTTCTTGAATCTTCATTTGCAAAGAAAAGCCAGAGAGAGAGAGAGTACTTGTACTGAGGCCAAGAAAGAGGAGTGAGCAATATAGACTCAGGGATCAGCTAAACGGAATAATTAATTGCGGAAAATAGGACATTAACTCACCATTGCAGCAGCGTTCATTTGTCTCCATGATACATTCACAAGATTTCTGGCATGGGAAGCTATCAATAATAATAATAATAATAATAATAATAATAATAATAATAATAATTTATATCTACCCCTCTATGGAATGCAATTGGGGTGGCTTATAATATTTAAAATATACATCCAAAATCCTCAATCCCACCCCCCCTTAGACCTTTCACCATTTTAGTTGCCCTTCTCTGGACACGCTCCAATTTGTCAATATCCTTTTTTGAATTGTAAATTGAATTGAGTGGCTCTATTACTTCCCTTGATCTAGACACTATACTTCTATTGATGCAGCCCAAAATTGCCTTGGCCTTTTTAGCTGCTGTATCACACTGTTGACTCATGTTCAACTTGTGGTCTACTAGGACTCCTAGATCCCTTTCACACGTAGTCTTGTTCAGCCAGGTCTCTCCCATCCTATATCTATGCATTTCATTTTTCCGCCCTAAGTGCAGTACTTTACATTTCTCCGTATTGAATTTCATTTTGTTAGCTTTGACTGGATGGCTGGAATCCTGTACCAATACGCAATAAGCATCCAGCAGTTATCCACAACAGTTGGGTGGATGTCATTCAGTTTGTATCAAGTGAATTTGGCTACTTTTGCCAAGAACAATGAGAAGCAGGGCTGCCCAAATACCCTGAAAAGACCTAGATCCTGCTTCATCTTGAAAGCTAAGCAGGATCAGCCTTCTTAGTACTTGGAAAGGGAACTACCAACACCAAGTGCTGTAGGCTATATTTCAGAGGACAGCAATGACAAGCTACCTCTGAGTTTTCCTTGCCTAAGAAACCCCTATGAAATTCATAGAATCTTAAGGTTGGAAGGTCCCTCAAGGACCTTGTAGTGCAACCCCCTGACAAGCAGAAATACACAGCCAAAGCACTCCTGAAAGATGTCCATCCAAAGATGTACACCCAAGAAAGGTTGAATATCTTGGAATTTGAATCTGTTAGTTCGTGTTCTAGTCTCTGGAATAGCAGAAAACAAGTTCACTCCAACTTTTGCTGCCATTCCTTCAGATAATTTTAAAAAGGCTATCATGGGGGGGCGGGGTTCTCCAAAACTTCAAGTTGACAGGCAACTTGAAGCCACTTGTTGTTATTGTTTTTGATGATGTTGTTGTTGCTGCTGCTGCTGTTGTGTGCCTTCAACTTGTTTCTGACTTATGGCACCCTAAGGTGACCCTATCATGGGGTTTTCTTGGCAAGGTTTCTTCAGAGGAGGTTTGCCATTGATTTCCTCTGAGGCTGAGAGAGTGTGAGTTGCCCAAGGTCACCCAGTGGGCTTCCATGGCCGATCAGTGATTCCAACCCTGGTCTCCAGAGTTGTAGTCCAACGCCCAGATCACTACATCACACTGGCACATATCTGTACATAAAGGGCTGGGCTGGGCAACTGAATTGCATCCTGGGGCCACGTAGACTGCCAGAAATCTACAACAACAACAACAACCACAAAATGGAAGTGCTCCAAAGTCTATTTCGGGTTTTGGAAAATAATAAGCACAACAGCTGGAGGAGGGTTTAAACCCTTTTTAAAAGGGGAATTGCCACTCTTGATGTCTTTCAGAAGTGGGAATTTACTCTTTTTATTTCCAGTAGAAGATGGGAGAGTCTAGAGGGGTCTGGAGGGGTTGAAAGCCACAAAACCATTTTTGAGGCCACCCATGGTCCAAGGGCCACACTTTGCCCACTCCCTGATATAAAGGAATTCTTACACAAAATATCTCTTAAGCAAATCAACCTATGTGTGACAATATTACTGCCAGTATCTTGGATTTACTTTATGCAGGTGGCTGTCTTCCAGTCCCATACAGAATCCATCTAAGCCACTCTTCTATGAGTTATTAGGTACATCATAATTGCTTTATTGTAATTCAATGGTCCTATCACATCACTGCCATATCACTGTGGCGAGCGTTGTTCTCATTACAGCTGCTGCTTAAAGAGTGAGATATCATCTTCGTAATCATTCATGCTATGCCTACCATCAATGAGCAATTCTTTAATTCCATCAGGAGGTAGGTTTTGAACCCATTTGTTATCCTGTCGTTATCCCATCCAACATATTCCAGTGGCCATTTGTGCTGCTATATGAAAATCATAAAAGTCTGCACAGTCATTTAGAATGACAGAGGTAGAACTTTACTCTGTTCCAAAGATGGTAGCTTAGCCAAATCCATTATTCTGTTGCCCATTCTTAAATATTGTCAGGGAAGCTCAAGGCATTTTGCTGCCTGAGGAAACTATATTAAACTTCCTTTATTTGCAGAGCAATGAGCAATAACTCACACATAATATTGATATTCTTGGATTGTTTGGATTTCTGACCTCTGGACTGGTTTTAGAAGGGTTGAGACATGATTCAGTGCCCACATGTACAGTATGTATGGCTTGGACTGGCCTGGCTTACCTCCATCTGCTTCACTTATTGAAATACTGTCTTTTCTGGAACTTGTTGTCTCTAGCCGTAAGACACTGGGTCCTTTAACACAACTGAAGGTAGGGTTTTAATTTAGACATGAAAGATAATCTGTATAGAAACCTTCTCCAAGAGAAGCGAAAGGCTGGAGGCTTGACAGAAAGCCCTCCATTCCATGTGAAAGGGATCTAGGAGTCTTAGTAGATCACAAGCTGAACATGAATCAGCAGTGTGATCACAGAATCATAAAATCATAGTTGGAAGAGACCATAAGGGCCATCTAGTCCAACCCCTTGCCATACAGGAATGCCCAATCAAAGCACTCCTGACAGATGTTCATCCAGCCTTTGTTTAAAAACCTCCAAAGAAGGAGATTCCACCACACTCCCAGGCAGTTCATTCCACTGCTGAATAGCTCTTACTGTCAGGAAGTTCTTCCTAATGCTTAGGTGGAATCTCTTTTCCTGATTTTAGCTGATGCAGCAGCTAAAATAGCCAATCTGCTTCTAGGTTGCATCAATAGGAGCATAGTGTCTAGATCAAGGGAAGTAATAGTACCACTCTCTTCTGCTTTGGTCAGACCTCACCTGGAATACTGTGTCCAGTTCTGGGCATCACAATTCAAGAAGGATATTGAAAAGCTGGAATGCGTCCAGAGGAGGGCGACCAAAATGGTGAAAGGTCTGAAAGCCATCATGCCCTATGAGGAGCAGCTTAGGGAGCTGGGTATGTTTAGCCTGGAGAAGAGAAGGTGAAGAGGTGACATGACAGTGACATGATATTTTAAAGGATGTCATATTGAAGAGGGAGCAAGCTTGTTTTCTGCTGCCCTGGTGGCACAGTCACCACTAAATGCCGGTACTGCAGACACAAAGTTATGAGTTTGATCCCAGAGGCCTCCAAGATTGACTCAGCCTTCCATCCTTCTGTAGGTCAGTAAAATGAGTACCCAGCTTGTTGGGGGCAATTAGCTAACACATTGTAAACCACTTAGGGAGTGCTTTGCACTGATAGACATATAAATGTTATTGCTACTGCTCTAGAGACTAGGACACAGAGCAACATTAGGAAGAACATCCTGGGGCAAGAGCTGTTCAGTCATAGCATACATTGCCTCAGAGTGTGGTGGAGTCGCCTTCTTTGGAGGTCTTTAAACAGAGACTGGATGGCCCTCTGTCAGGAGTTCTTTGATTGTGTATTCCTGCATGGCAGGGGGGTTAGACTAGCTGGCCCTTGAGGTCTCTTCCAACTTTATGATTCTATGATTCATGTATAGAAACCAACTGGACCAGCAATTGTATCTTACTTCAACATTGGCATTGGGATAGGGTGCTGTAACTAACTCATCTTGACAAAGTAGGTTAAGAGGACTGAGACCTGAAGGCGTGTCTGGCTCCAAAAGACGGCCCTGGCTCCTTCCCAGAACCTGAGCAATTAAGAGCAGATACAAACTCTCTGCATTACAAGCCAGAGCAGATGTATGATGAGGAGAGATTCCCCTTGTCTGCAGAGTGGGGACTGGCATATGTTCTTGGTGCTCTTGGAGCATTTAGATTCCTGATCTCTGGGCCAGCTTAAGTTGTACATCTCACTGTCTTTTCCTTTTGGCTTTATTTATCATGACTGCTGCCTTCTTGTGGCTGATTGTGGGACAATTAGGATATTGTTACTGTGCTTTTATTTTCAGAGAATTCTCCAGACTACACGTGTATGATTGAGACTGGCTTGACTCAGCGGTGACTGCTTCACCATACTAAAGTCTGCCTTGTACTTGTTGCCTCTAGGCATGGGATGCAAGGTTCTCTGCCAATCCTGAGGGTAGGAGTTTAATTTAAGGGAGAAGAATAATCTGTATAATCACAAAGACAGTAAGAACTGTTTGGAAGTGAAATACGCTGCTTCGTAGTGTGGTGGTGTCTCCTTCTTTGGAGACTTTTAAATGGAGGCTGGATGGCCATCTGTTGGGAATGATTTGATTGTGTATTCCTGCAGGGCAGAATGGGGTTGGACTGGATGGCTCTTGTGGTCTCTTCCAACGCTATGAGATGTATAGATGCATAAACCATGTTTATGTGCACATATGCCAATAACAGGATTCCAGCCAACATCACTCTGTCTTCTGTTATATGGTACCACTCACCATCCTTCAAAAGACATAACCTTTTGTTTTCTAAAACAGTTGAAATTTTGACTTAGCTAGCAAAGGCGTATTATGAAATGACTCATTTCTTGTTGATACCACTGCTTGTGTATTTATAAGGCGGGAGGGAGGGGGGCATCTCACTGGCCATTTCCTTTCAGAGCCTTGACTAATTCAGTCATTCCTTGCTCATTGCTCATATGGTCTTTTCAGATGCCTTGCTAGACATTTCTCAACAGTTGTCCGCAAAATGACATTGGCCCTTTGGCAACCGTCCAGCATTTCATATGAAGTGCCCGTCACAAGTTCAGTGAGAGTCATAGGCAATTTTGCCATTCATCCCATTGTGGCCATGAGTTTACAATGCAAGCGCCCGCGGACGGGAGGAAGAGCTTTGTGATTTCTGAAAAGCTCTCTGTGAGGCCAAAGAATGAGGTGGCTTTGTGGGAGTGAACATTCCTTGCCATCAGAATATGACGCCTTTAATGTCCGCTCTGAGTACTGAAAGCTGCGGGATGGGGGGGGACAAAGAAACAACAGCCATCCAGGACTTGATCTTGGATGAATATACAAATCTGGTTTGTTATTCTATAGACATGTTGGGATAAGACCACAGAGACTTGGTCTCTGTATTGGTTCATATATATATATATATATATATATATATATGAATAAAACTCAAACATTGTAAAGGTTTAAAAAACATACAAATAAAAAATGACAACTGCACGAAAAAAACCCCCACAATATACAAATTTCCCCCACTTAATCTAACTCCCATCACTATTCTACCCTGCAATGCATAACACATAACTAAGGTGGCGGGGAAGGAAGGACATTAACAGACAGAGCAAATAAGTCATCATAAAGATGCCTAATGATCGCAAAAAGGTGTGTGTACTCCATGATGTCACCCTTTCGCAATCATGTTCTGTTTAAAAAAATTGTACTTTTTTATTGATGGCTCAAGCCGCCAATTGGTCCCTGTGGCGCTTTTGTGCCGGCATTGCTGGCATTTGAAACTTCGCACCATTGTACTCACATGAATGCAGTGTGAATGGCCAGCCTGGAGAGAACACTTCCATGTGAGATCACAGCATCCAGGTAGGTGACAAACTTTTTATGACTGTCCCCAGTTTATTTGGGACTTTTTAGTGTGTTTAGCTGCTTTTCATAACTTTAACTTTGTTATTTTTGTTTTCATTCTTGAATTTCCCATACTGTGCATTCTTGTGAGAATACATGGGATTTCAAAGTGAATGGAGCTCTGTTCACTTTCTCTGTCATTGCCAGGGAAGTCTTTTTGTGGCTAGGAAGTAAATGTGTCACAGAGAGTTATTTTGCCAGCATAAAAACAGGAAAATTATGCCAGCAAAAGAACAGGGTTTTGCGGGGGCGGTCTAATAAAGTCCTATGTTGGATCCAACATATCAGCCAAAACGTTATTATAAAAAGTTATAGAATCCTCTTGAAGTCTAAACTTTATCCAATTAAAAGAAATGCATCACCACTAAAATGCTTCAGAAGTTCTCTACTTTGCAATTTAGAATATATATATATATATATATATATATATATATAGCTATATTACAGATCAATTGTATGAAATCTCTTCCATCACCTGCTTACAGTTAAATTAAAAAAAATTATCACATACATCATTATCTCTATGTTGCCATTAGTTCTTCTCAGATAATCTGTTGTACTTTTCCATACCTTCTTAAATTCATCCATAGTTTTGTCATTCAGCAAAGTGGTTAGTTTGTCCATCTCCATTATATCAAAAAGGTTTAATGACCATTCTTCTAATACTGGAACAGTCTGTAATGTCCGTTGTTGAGCATACATTTTTCTTGCTGCTGAGCTCATATATCTTATTATCTTCTCAGTGTTTTTCTTTAAAGAGTCTTCTAATATCTTGATCTCTGTGTTGGTTCCATAGTCCTTTGTATGTTCTGTTACACACATCGTTGTACTTCTTTGATAATTGTGCAAAGGATACATTCCGTTTATGGTTACATAAGCAGAGTTCTACAATTGTAACCATTTCGTATGGGCCTAAATTCTGACTAGAGCAGTGTCATTGAATTGATTCGGTTTACCTATGTGTTGACGCACCATTAAACAATTGAGTCATGGAATCATAGAAGATTATCAGATGAGTGCCTAAAAAAGTTATTATGGGACTACATTTCGCAGTGTTTGTGTTGTGTTTGGTGCACCTTGCAAGAAGACGCGAGCGTTCTAAAAAGCCCCCAAACATCAAAATTAAAAAAGAAAACATTCAGAAAAGCACAGTAACATGTTTAGAAACTTGCAAGCAAGACAGGGAGGTTCATAAAAAGAGCATATGGTACCTAGTTTTCCCGTTTGCACCCGGAGGTTTTCTGACAGGACCACCCATTGACACTGGAATCATGCCAGCAGAACAGGGTGCCTTCTCGCACACACAGAAATGTGGAACACAAACGCTACAGGACATCCATTTTCAACTTCTCCCTGACAATGAAAAAGAACTCCCTCGTAACAGGAGCAGAATGCTTACAGAACACTGGGGCACAACGTTGTCTCATAAGGAAGCCCTTTTGCGATCTCATGGCATCGTTATAATGCCATTTTTGATGCATTTGATAATCTCTGTAGAGTTGAGCCCTGGTGGCACAGTGGTTAAATGCTGGTGCTGCAGCCACAATGATGTGAGTTCAATCCTGCAGGGCTCCATGTTGATTCAGCCTTCCATCCTTCCAAGCTTAGTAAAATGAGTACCCAGCTTGTTGGGGTCAATTAGCTAATCCTTTGTAAACCGCTTAGAGAGTGCTTAGCATATAAAGCGGTATAGAAATGCAGCTGTTGTTGCTATTGCTATAGAGTTGGTCCCCAGGAGTCCTAGGTCCAACACTCAAACCACTACATCATACTGGATCTTACATTAGGAAACTTATATGTGTGTTAAACATCAACAGGGCGCTATCCAACATTAAGAAGTGGACATTGAGATAATAACATAGACATCCCAGGTATTGGGCAGTTGGCCCTCATTCCACAGTGCAATCAGAATTTGAATGGAGATGTAATGTAGAGAAAGGAATCAATTGCATTTCCCCAGGAACATGGCAGGGTGCATCCCAACAGTGGTAGGGAAATGAATGATGTCATTCAGAGGTGGCTTTTTCCAACACTGTCTTAAAAAAAGAAAGTAATTTTGGTCTCAGGAAAAGCCAGCGTGAATTTTACTGTTTCTTTAATTATAATTTCAAGAAGTTGAAAGCCTCCATGGGTTTTTTATGAATATGAAGAGCCTACTACTGTCATCTCCTGCTGTTTTAATAATTTTATTAGCAGCCACTGTGCAAGGGAGACAATGGGATGCTCAGCGATGGTACAGAATTACTGTACACATAAAAGAGAACAATCTAGGTCTGAGCCAAAACTACTTAGCTCATTTTCATATTCATTTTGGTGCCTGTTGAAAAATGCCTCCCACTTTCAATGCTTTTTGGCACTTGCTGTGAATGTATTTGTGTTGTTTTGATGCCTTAGCTGCTCTGCACCATCTTTCCTTTCCTTCTTTATGTGGATTCTCTTGTGTTGCCCTGAATGCTGTTGTTGCTTTTGGCACCATTTTCCAGTCATGTAGACTCAAGTCAGTTGACTCAAGTCGGACTCAAGTCACTTCAATGACTCAACCTGGACTCAACTTATCAAGTTTGCAGATGACACCAAACTAGGAGGGGTAGCTAATACCCCAGATGACAGGTTCAGAATTCAAAATGACCTTAAGAAATTAGAAAGTTGGGAAAAACTCACTAATAAATTTCAACAGGGAGAAATATAGGATACTACATCTGGGCAGTAAAAATGAAATACTGTACACAGATACAAGATGGGTAACACTGGGCTTGATGGCAGGATCTAGGAGTCTTAGTGGACTGCAAGCTGAACCTGACTCAGCAGTGTGATGCGGCAGCTAAAAAAGCCAATGCGATTCTAGGCAGCATCAAAAGGAGTATAGTGTCTAGATCAAGGGAAGTAATAGTGCCACTGTATTCTGCTTTGGTCAGACCTCACCTGGAATACTGTGTCCAGTTCTGGGCACCACAATTAAAGAAGGATATTGAGAAGCTGGAATGCATCCAGAGGAGGGCGACCAAAATGGTTAAAGGTCTGGAAGCCATGATGCCCCATGAGGAGCAGTTTAGGGAGCTGGGTATGTTTAGTCTGGAGAAGAGAAGGTTAAGAGGGGACATGATAGCCATGTTTAAATATTTGAAGGAATGTCATACTAAGGATGGAGCAAGCTTGTTTTCTGCTGCTCCAGAGATTCTGCTGCTCCATTGCTCCAGAGAGACACGGAGCAATGGACTCAAACTACAGGAAAACAAATTCCAGTTAAACCTTAGGAAGAACCTCCTGAAAGTAAGAGCTGTCTGGCAGTGGAATTCACTGCCTGGGACTGTGGTGGCATCTCCTTCTTTGGAGGTTTTTAAACAGAGGCTGGATGGCCATCTTTTGGGCATGCTTTGATTGTATATTCCTACATGGCAGAGGGTTAAACTATTTGGCCCTTGTGGTCTCTGTCAACTGTATGATTCTATGACTCGACAATAAATTGTACACTGAGTGGACTCAACTCGCAACTTGCATATTTTCAGCAACTGGTTTGTGGGGCTTGGTTCAGGAACATAATGAATTCATCCAGAAACATAACAGAAAAGAAAATGATTTTCCTGCTGTGAACAATGCTTCCATGATCTCGCTGCTTTTTGCCTATCAGTCACTTGATGGAAGCAGTGACAGCACCAGTCATGCGACGGAAGTGGTAGAGGCTCTCCTAATGTGCAGCAGGGATAGGCTGCCGAGCAAGCCTCAATCCTCCTCTCAAACCCATTGCCTAACATGGAGTCTTGCCTGCTGCTCTTAGGAAAAGCCTCTTTAGAAGGTTCCTCTGATGTGCAGTGGGGACAGGTTGCCTAGCAGAACTCAGTCCCTGCCTCAAGCCCATTGCCTAACACGTTTGTTGATAATTTATTTTTTCCCCTACACATCTACTTGATTTTCTAGTTAATGAAACTCCATACCCCCACACCCCATCACCAACTCCTTTTTTTCCGTTTAGCTCCTGTTACGTACCCCAATACCCCCCATCTTGGAATATCAGATAAATGGTTGTATTTTATAATTTGGCTAAGGTGGCCATCCACACAGTTACAGGCAAACCAGGGCAGAGGGTGACCAGAAGGTCAAAGGAAGGTAGAGCCTCATGAAGGAAAAGTATCTTCAACAAGGGAAAACTTTAGAAGCTGCAGGGTTCTCTTAGGGCTCGTCTACACAGGCAATTTACCCCATCTTGCCTCTGTCCCACAGCCCTGCAGTCCTGATGATGTATAGAATCATAGAATCATAGAGTTGGAAGAAGCCACAAGGGACATCCAGTCCATGTTAAGGAAAATGCAACATGGGACATACAGTGAAAGAAATAAAATATGTATGTGAAAGTCACAATGACTAAGCAAGAGCAATTATGGGGCTACACAGGTGAAACTGCTAATGTAATCTAGAAGGCCTGAGAGCCAAGGACAGAGGTACTGAATGCAGATTGGAAACACCTGAGAATCATTAAGTGTACAAGGTGAAATGTTGAAATACATGGGTTGGTCTTAAGCATGGGTGGAACTATGTGGACCAATCAGAATGGAAGTACACACCCACTGGGTGGAAACTAACTAGTGGGTGGGGATAAACAATGGCTATAAAATTGCAATGTTTGCCAGTGTATTGTGGTTGAGTAGAGGTGGAGTAGTTTGGAGATATTGTGGAGTAGTGTGTAGAGATTGTGATTTGTTGACCATATAGTATATTTATATAGAAGAATAAAGTAGGTTTTATATAAAACTACTGAGTTGCCTGAGTGAATCCTGGAGACGTTTTGGAGACACCTGGAGAAGAGTGAGAAGGCTTGGAGAGTTTGTCAGGATCTTCAGCTTATTCTCTGAAACTGCTGCTTTGGAGGAAAGCATTAACCACTGATCTAAGCTGGTCGGCTCTGCTGCATAACAAGGTGGTGAGTTTGAGCCAGAGGTGAAGAGCTACAACTCCCATCATCCCTGACAAGGGTTATGGGCCCAGTTACTAGAGCACCCAGCATCCACAGAAGCTGAAAGTTCCAGAGAGTGGGAGAAAGCTTTGTGGACGATAGATCAGAGCAAGCTGTTTGTGCTGCACTGATAAGCCTCAGAAGTAAATCATTTTGTGTTCTGCTTAAGCCCAGACGGGTCGGCTGTGCATACTCAGAAGGACTGTGTCAAATTGAGTCACTGCACAAATCGAGATGGAAATTCTAAAGTTTAGTAAATTAAATAGAAACAACTACTCTACCTGGAAGATTTATGCCCAATCTCTACTAGTAAAGGAAGGTCTGTGGTCAACAGTTGAAACAGGGCTGGCAGCCGATGCTGATGAAGCCACTCAAGAGAGAGACAGTAAAGCAAAAGCCTGTCTTTATCTCATGCTTGAAGAAGACTTAATTAATGACGTCAGAGATAAAACGTCCGCCAAGGATGTGTGGGATACCTTGCAGAGATTACACACTCCTTCAACTGCTTTTGAAAAAATGCTATGGTCTAAAAGAATATACAGGCAAAAGATGGCTAAAGGGCAGTGTGTGACAGAACATTTAAAAATAATGCAAGATTTGTTTGTGCAAGCTGAACTGAGGGGAGTGCAAATTAGCAAAGAGCAGCAATGCTACATTTTAGTAGAATCGCTAGACTCTTCGTGGGACAACATAACGAACAGCTTGCAGAACTTGCTAGAAGCTGAGCTTAATAGAGACTTAATTGTGGCCAGAATACTGGAAGAGAACCAGAGAAGAATGTCTGAGCAGGGTGACTCAGCAAGCTTAAAGACTGTGCCAAAACAACAAACAACTCCTGACTGGCGAACGCAGGAGGAAGCAGCCTCTACAAAGGAGCAACGGAGGTGCTTTTATTGTAAGAAGATTGGTCATCTGCAGAGACATTGTAAACATTTTGCAGCTGAGAGACGCAAGCAAGCAGAGAGCAGATGGCAGCCGCAGCAGTATCAAAAACAGTCCAGACCTCCATTTTTGAGGGACAGTGGTAATAAAAAGGGGGTTGCAACCATGATTAAGGAAAAACAAAATGCAAATTCTAAATGGCTAGTTGATTCAGGAGCCACATCTTTGATGTGTAATGACATAAATTTAATAAGTAATAGAAAATCAGCTAATGTAAATACTGTAGTTTTGGCTGATGGGAAAGAGCTAAGTACTGTAAATCAAATGGGTACTGTGTACATTCCAGGGCTAAAAGAGAATTTTAATGATGTCTTACATGTAAAGGAGTTAGAAAATAATTTGTTATCAGTAAGCAGATTAACAGAAAGAGACTACACAGTCATCTTTGAAAAGAACATGTGTAAGATAAAACTGAATGGGGAATTGCGTGGCATAGGTTTGAAAAAGGACAAACTTTATTATTTGGAGGACAATATTGATAGCTACAGGGTTGAAGAAGCTAATAACATAGAAAATATTCCAATCCACAAAGACTGCATACACGAGCTTCACAGAAAATTCGGCCATGCGAGCTTCAAATGTTTAAAGAATTTAATCAGTATGTGTCCAGATTTAAAAGTTACTGAATGCAAAAACCACTTAGATTGTACGGTATGTCAACAGGTAAAGGTCAGAGCTTTTCCAGTAGCTAAGAAAACAAAAAGAATTGCTCAAAGACCATTTCAATATGTACATGCAGATGTCGCCCAAGCTAACTGCTTGTCCTTAGGGGGAAGCAAGTATTTCCTAGTAATTGTTGATAGGTATACAAGGTTTGCATTTGTGAGAATAATGAAAAACAAATCTGACGCTGGGCAAAGTTTAAAAGCATGGGTAAGAATGGTGGAAAGACAATTTGATAGCAGAGTAGGCACCATCATAACTGATAGAGGAGGAGAATTTTTAAATAATCAATTGTTTAACTGGTTTCAAAAGGTGGGAATAAGGCATGAAACTACAAACCCTGCTTGTCCTAGTGAGGATGGGTTAGCAGAGAAGAAAATACAAGATATAAAAAGAATTACTGCTTGTATGATGGCAGATGCAGGGGTGAAAGATAGTTTTTGGGCAGAAGCAACTTTGACTGCAATACATATCAGTAACAGATTGTATCATTCAGAAATTGAAGACATTCCCTACAGGGTATTGTATGGGAGAATGCCAAATTACAAGTACTTAAGGGTTTTTGGACAATTTGCTCATGTTTACACACCTGCTTGTTTCAGGAGGAAAGGAGAACCCAAAAGCAAAAGGCTTAGGTTTTTGGGGTATTCTGGAAATAGCTACAAGTTTCATTTGGGAGGAAAACAAGTGCAGTATTCTAGGTCTGCAAATTTTGAGAGACATGCTGGTTGGGACAAACTGCATGCCAATACAGAAGTGTTTTTGAGGTTAGGGAGTTCAAATGAGCCAGAAGCACAAACTGAACCAACCTCAGGAAACGGAGGGGTTTCAGTTAAGCAGGAAGCATCACCTAGCAGCAGTGGTAGTTCTTCTGATGATGAGATAGCATCTAGGCCTACTACTGCTCGAATGACTGAAGACAAGAGATTTAGTCATAGAACTACAACTCCCAGTAGAGAAAGTGAGGATGAAAGAGACAGAACAGCAGATTTTATTCCCAGGCGTAGTCATAGAGTTAGAAAGCCTCCAGATAGGTTTGTTGTGACAAAGGCAAGAGCTTGTTTAGCACTAGAAGAGCCTGAAAGTTTTGAAGAATTGGAAAGTTATTCTAGTGAAGAACAGGAAAGATGGTTTGATGCAATGGATAATGAGTTTGGTTGCCTGGTAAATAAAGATGTTTTTGAAATTGTTGACAGACCCAAAGACAAGAAAGTAATTGGTTGTAAATGGGTATACAAAAGGAAAGAAATGCCAGATGGAAGTATCAAATATAAAGCTAGGATAGTGGCTAAGGGTTTTGCACAACAGCAGTATGAGAACTATGATAAGACATATTCTCCAACTGCAAAGCCAGAAAGTCTGAGAATGGTTCTAGCTGTAGCAGTAAAAAGGAATTTAGTTGTAGAACATTTTGATTTTGAGACAGCTTACTTGAATGCGGTTCTGAATGAAGAAATATTTATGGAGCAGCCACAAGGTTTCGAAGAAAATGGTAGTCAGAGAGTATATAAATTAAAGAAAGCGTTGTATGGTTTAAAACAAAGTGCCAGAGCGTGGAATCTGTGCATCAATGATGAGCTAGTTAAGCTAGGTTACAAGAGGAGCATTGCAGATGCTTGTGTTTATACAAAAGGAGACATAGTATTAGTGATTTATGTAGATGATTTGTGCGTAGCAGCAAAGTCAAAACAGGAAATTGAGTCAGTAAAAAGAGAATTGTCTGAGAAGTTTGTTTTGAAGGACTTAGGTGTATTGAAGTCTTATTTAGGTATTTGTGTTGAATGGACAGAAGAAGGACATTGTTTGTTAAGTCAGAGAAATAAAATTGAAAGATTGATTGAAAAGTGTGGATTACAGAATGCAAAAATAGTAAGAGTTCCAATGACAACTGGTTTTGTGTCTGAGGAAACAACTAGAGCATTTGAGGACAAGATTCTCTTCAGAAGTATAATAGGATCTTTACAATTCATATCTTGCCACACCAGACCAGACATTTCTTATGCTGTAAATGTATTGTCTAGAAGGGTTAATGATCCAAAAATTGAAGACTGGACAGCGGTAAAACATTTATTGAGATATTTGAAAGGAACCTTAGATAGGAAATTGATTATAAGAAGCAGTAGTTCAGATCTAGATTGTTATGTAGACAGTTCATTTGCATCAGAATTAGGAGACAAGAAGTCAGTTACAGGAATGATAATTAAATATAGTGAAAGTCCAATAGTTTGGAGAAGTAGAAAACAAACTAATGTAGCGTTAAGCACAACGGAAGCAGAATTCGCTGCTTTGAATGAGATAGTAAATGAGGTACAGTGGATTAAGCAATTGCTAAATGATTTAAATGAAAGTTACAAGAAACCAGTGGAAATTCTGGAAGATTCACAGTCATGCATAGCGATGGCTGAAACTGAAAGTTTGAAGAACAGAACAAAATATGTTGGTGTAAGATATCAAAATGTGCGAGACATGGTTCAGAAGGGTGAAATAGAATTGAGATATATAGAAACACAACACAACATAGCAGATTTGTTCACAAAAGCATTGACAGCAGAAAAACATGAAAGGCTGACACAAATGGTTGGAATGGCATTGTAAGACACATACAATATTTTATTTCGGAGGGGATTGTTAAGGAAAATGCAACATGGGACATACAGTGAAAGAAATAAAATATGTATGTGAAAGTCACAATGACTAAGCAAGAGCAATTATGGGGCTACACAGGTGAAACTGCTAATGTAATCTAGAAGGCCTGAGAGCCAAGGACAGAGGTACTGAATGCAGATTGGAAACACCTAAGAATCATTAAGTGTACAAGGTGAAATGTTGAAATACATGGGTTGGTCTTAAGCATGGGTGGAACTATGTGGACCAATCAGAATGGAAGTACACACCCACTGGGTGGAAACTAACTAGTGGGTGGGGATAAACAATGGCTATAAAATTGCAATGTTTGCCAGTGTATTGTGGTTGAGTAGAGGTGGAGTAGTTTGGAGATATTGTGGAGTAGTGTGTAGAGATTGTGATTTGTTGACCATATAGTATATTTATATAGAAGAATAAAGTAGGTTTTATATAAAACTACTGAGTTGCCTGAGTGAATCCTGGAGACGTTTTGGGGACACTTGGAGAAGAGTGAGAAGGCTTGGAGAGTTTGTCAGGATCTTCAGCCTATTCTCTGAAACTCTGCTGCTTTGGAGGAAAGCATTAACCACTGATCTAAGCTGGTCGGCTCTGCTGCATAACAAGGTGGTGAGTTTGAGCCAGAGGTGAAGAGCTACAACTCCCATCATCCCTGACAGTCCAAGCCTCTGCCATGCAGGGCATTTGCCCTGCTCTGTCCCCGGGCAGTCCTCACCACCATCAGGGCAGAAATGGGATTGAGGCATTGGGAAGGGGAGGTGGGATAGAGCCTCATACAACATTTTAGGATAATACCTGTTTTACTGTGTTTCTGCTAGGAGGAAGTGGAGTGGGACCCATGTGTCCACAGGAGCCTGTCCCAGCAGGCTGGCCCTTGCCGCTGCCGCCATCTCCCTGGCTCTCCCAGAAGTCAGGAAGGAGTCCTGCAGAATGTGACCATGGCTGGCCTTATGCAGGGGGCCTTGGTCACATGTTGCAGGCCCCCTTCCTGCCTTCTGAAACAGCGAGGGAAGTGGTGGCAGTGGCTGCAGCAATGGGCTGGCGTGCTGGTCAGGACTTCTTCTCGTTCCATGGAGGGAACAGGGGAACAACGGGCCTGATCGACATATCCTGGCTCATGTAGATGAGCTCCTAGGCTCTTGGGAATCTCAAGGAAAAGGAGATTAAGCATTTCCAGAGCATTCTGACCCTAACATTGACTCAGTGGCTCTGCCTACTAGTAACAAGAACAAGGGCAATTTAAAATTTACGGAAAAGCTTCAACATAAATAGCTTTCATCTTGCTTAGTAATTTTCTATTATGGCATAATGACTGCTGTTCAATGGTTGGTGTGTGTATATGCGTGTTTGTGTTTGTAGAAAATTGCTCCAACATTCTCCAATGATTTGCTGTACCAGTAACCACCACCACCCCCATATCCATGGGGGATACTTTCCCAGACTTATTGTGGTTACCTTAAACTGAGAATAGTAGCAAACAGCCATAGAATCATGCTGGAGGAGCTAGAAAACGCCTAGAGAGGATGCCTCTGTAGGCATCTGGTGCAACTCTATGGTCAACGTCCAGCAGAATTTGACCATAGAGTCATGCTGGAGGACCTAGAAAATGGCTCGAGAGGACACCTCTGTAGGCATATGGCACAACTCTGTGGTCAGCTTCCAGTGTAATTTGACCATAGAGTCATGCTGGGAAACCTTGAAAATGCCTGGAGAGGATGCTTCTGTAGACATCTGGCACAACTTGATGGTCAACTTCCAGCAGAATTTGACCATAGAGTTGTTCTGGAGGACCTCAAGATACCTAGAGAGACCACCTCCATTGTGACACGATGGTCCTTGAGATGCCTAGAAAGATCTTTTTTTCCAACACTGTTTAGGTGAAACTCCAGGTACCAATCACATGTAAATGGAGGGCAACCTGTATAATTGTTGCTGGGCAGACTTTCCAAAATTGCTATATAGGCATTTGTGATTTAACAAAGCCTCTGAGAGTGAAGCTCCTTTTTATGCCTGCCCAGCTCCTTTCCTTGTTATCCCCTGTTGATCTGTTTGTTTTTTAATAAAAGCATCATTGGCATTGGGAGGATGGTGAAAAAGAGCTCGAGAAAGACAGATTTTCACTGACAACAGCATGTCTGCAGTAAACAGTGCAAGAAACAAAGGGATGGGAAAGAAAAGGGTTTCTACTTTTGTGACTCCAACTATAGCCATGTGTGCCATACATACGACAGGCAGAGTAGACAGAAGCTGCCTCCAGAATCCCTTACTGAGCATGCATAAACAGCAAAACAGAGAAAAGGGGAAAACAAATAAGACTGTCTCACCACCTACATATCTCAAGTATGGTTGGTGGGGATGCGAGAGAGGGTCTTTTCCGTGCTCCCCTCCCTGATGTCCTTCCAGTGTCGGGCCAAAACCTTTTTATTCAGGCAGTCTTTTAAAACAGTTATGAAAGAACAGGCTAGAGGGTGCTGTGTGGTTTTATTGAATTGTTACTAAAAGCTTTTTAATCTTTTTATTTAAAAAGTTAATAATTTTAAGTATATTTTATTCTTTTAAATATTTCGATATTGTTTTAATAATGTAATTAGTTTAATTCTGTTTTAAAATACACTTTTGGTATGTTTTAATTATGTGTTTTTTAAAAGCATGAGCCACTTTGAGTCCCAGCCTTGGGGGAAAAGAAATTTAATAAGTAAGTAAATAAATAAATAAATACACTTAAAACCAATTTGAAATCATAAGAAGTGTGGAGGCTGGTGAAAGCAAAAGTCATTCCTGGGTGCATTTGGGGTAGTTGATGGTGGAATGATTTCAAGTGAGCTCTCGATTCAAAATATTTTAGTTTACTTAAGCAAGGCTTTACAGTAAGCCAGGAAGTTTTTGTTTTGTTTTGTTTTCATTTCACTTGTACATGCTGTTAGTTTTGAATAAAAGTTGGTCTCTGGGTGTTTCTCTGGGGGGTCAGCAGCTTTGTTGGAGTCTCCATAGATTGATTGTTTTACTTCGGTTTAGCAGTCTGTTTGTTTTATTGTTTTAGTACCTTCTGCGCTATACCTTTTGTTACAATTTTATTATCTATTTTCTACACTGGCTCCTTGCACTGATATCTACTGTTTAATGGCAAACGCTAATCTTCTTCAAGTTGTTATGTCTTCAATCAACTTCTGATGGAAGACGGCTGCAATTGTTGATGTTGGCTGAGGAACTGACTCTACATCTAATTCAGAATAAAAAGTTTGGTGAAACACATTGAACTACTCTTCTTTTTTTGTGGTGTACGAACATAGCCCTATGCTTCCCATTTTATTGTTACCTCTGGTAACAAATGTTCTTTCCAAGGAATAAAGCCCAGGCCCACATCTGCTTCATTAAATGAGGTATGCATTTTAAATGTTATAATATATGTTTGGTTTGATGCCAGTTAGCTCAGCTTGTATACTGACCAACGTTTTGTTAAACAAACGAGTGTATTCATTTCACTAATGTCTCCATTCTTGAACCCTAAAAGGGACAGTTTTCCCCTACATCCCCATTTTAGCAAGAAAGGTAGACTATTCGTCCAATTAGTTAATAAAGAATGATCAGACGTACAAAACCTTCAGACCACTCTTTTAAAAAGCTTCTCCCCCCATCGGTGACTGTGTTGGGATGCAAATCCCACCATCCCCAACCAGCATGGGTAATGGGTGGTAAGTCTGGGGATGATGGGAGCTGTGGTCCATTATGCCTGGAGGGTGCAATGTTGGGGAAAGCTGCTCTGAAGCTTTCACTGTCTCAATCAAACTCTGTGAAACTTTTCCTCTGATTTGCTCAAATCCCCTTTGATCCTTTCTGGCCTTGTGGGAATGTGTGTATTTGTGTCTGGTGGCTCTTAACATGGAAGAAAAACTAGACATGAGTCGGACTGAGACAAAATCACTCACGCATGAAATCTCCTTGTTTTTACTTCATTTTTGCCACTTCCAAAAAATCAAGATCAGTTTTCTAGCTGCCCTTCCCCAGTTTTTGCATCATTTTGCAACAAGAATGTACATCTTTGCATCTTTCATCCTTGAAAGAATAATGTTTTGTCCTGGATGTCTGAGATTATGACGTTTTGTTGCATTTCTTGATTATTTTTTCCTTGCATTGTGGGATATTTGAAAAAAAAATCAATTTGCTTAAATCTTCCATGGTTTGTGCAGCCCTCTATCCATCTTAGCAAGTTTCCATTGAGCCATGAAACTCACTGGGTGACTTTGAACCAGTCGGCCTGACCAATCTCATAGTTTCCAAGTCGAGGGAAATAATAGTTGCCTTATATTCTGTGTTTGTCCGGCCTCATCTGAGTACTATGTTCAGTCCTGGGCGCCTCATTGTAAGAAGGATATAGACAAGTTGGAGCGAGTTCAAAGAAAGGCAATGAGGATGATAAAACGTCTGGAGAACAATATATACGAGGAAAAGTTGAAGGAGCTGGACATCTTCACCCTGATAAGAGAAGATGGAGGAGGGGGGACAGACATGATTGCATTCTTTAAATATCTAATGGGCTGTTACAGAGCGGAGGGTGGGGGATTATTGTCTACTGCCCCAGAGGGTCAGATCTGGTCTAATGGTTTTAAGCTACAGGAGGGTAGATTTTGATTGAACATGAGAAGGAACCTCTTGACACTGAGAGCAGTTCAGCAGTGGAATCAGTTGCCTTGAGAGGTAGTGGGGTCCCCTTCTCTGGATGTTTTCAAAAAGAGGCTGGACAGCTACCTGCTAAGGATGCTTTAGTTGGAGATCCTGAATTCAGCAGGGGGTCAGACTAGATGGCCCAGGAGGCCTCTTCCAACTCTATGATTCTATGTGTGAGGATAGAGTGTGGAGGAGTTGAGCCATATTTACCACCATGAGCTCCCTAGAGGAAAGATGGGATTCAAACCAAATACATAATAAATCACTCTGACAATCATTTGCTACTTAGTGACCTACCACCTATTTCTTGCAGACTGCCTGTTAAATTCTATCAATTCTGGCAGTCAATTGCTTATGTGGACCTCAATCCAACATCCTCTTAGTGTAGTGCAATTATCCACAGGCAGAGATATGCTACATGAGCAGTATATAACCTTCATGCAGAACTGCAACATTATGTAACACATGTCAATGAATAGGGACCATTGTGCAATGCACAATGCAATGTACTGCAATGAAAAGTTTAGGATGCACAATCACAATGCTCAATGTGTTACCACAATGCAAAGTATAGGATGCACAATAACAACCATGCATAATACATAATGCACAATCACAATGCAAAGTATGGGACGCACAACCACAACATGTAGTGCATGATGTGCAACTTGCAAAGACAAGGCATAGAGGAACAGGCTGCCTGTGCAATGCCAGTTCTGCCACTTTCAGCAAGATATGTATGTTGCACAATGGTGACTTTTTGGCCCGTCTGCATAATGTGATTTATGCATGCCTATGCCCCTAATAGAATTCTGGCCTTTATTTAATAGTAGGGCTGCTGTCCATGGTTCTGAATACAAGCCCACAATCACCACTTGCAATTCTGCCCAAGGTTGTGAAGTTTGTCTCCTCAGCCATTTGAAGTTCTCCAACTATTTGTCTTCCCTTTGGCTCCTTTACCTACGCTGTCACCTATTTGGGATAATGGGGTCCCTGATGGAACAGGGCATGTGTTGGACTTGAACTTGGAAGATCCAAGGTAAAACCTTAAGTTGGCAATGAAAGTTCATTGGCCACCCACCATCTATCTATCTGTATGTGTGTCTCTCTTAACCTGTTGTGAAGATGAAATTCAGGTGAGAACTATGTATGCTGCTTGTGATTTCTTGAGACACCAGGGGAAAGTATGATATAATTACAATAATTAAAACATTACTATACAGTCTGAAGATGAAGCTATGAGTAAATAAAATAACGGTTTACATCCAATTGCTAGACCCAACTAGAGTTAGGGACACTAAGACTGAGACCCTATATCATGGGTGTGTAATGTAAATCTGCACTCACATAGTTAAGTTGTAGTTGTGCTATACTCCCCTTCTCCTGAATCCCAACATTGTACAACCAACTGTACATCTGCAAGTATGCTTACTGTTTCCACAGTGAGTCAAATGGGACATTACACTGATGAGTAATTGTGTACCACCCAAGAGTGCACAACTGCATGGGTGAGAGTACACTTTGCAAGACGCTACTTATGCAACTGTGAACTGAGTATGGATGTCATGTCATGGCCAAAAAAGTACAACCACATGCACAAGAAACCAATGTGTCTGCTCATTGATCCATAGGGGATTTATCCATGTGTCATCTCTATACTCAGCAATTGATTCTGTGCTAGTACACTGGTTAGGACCAGCCAAGAGGATTCCAACTATGCAGCTGTGCTTTATTGGATGGTTCCTAACTATTCATCAATGCCTCCAATGTCCCAATTGATTCATTGGGCTTTCAGAAAAAGCCACAGCACATTCCCATGGTACAATAGGACCATAAGCAAGCACAGTGACAGATACATTGGACAGTATTCTCTATTGGCTACTTAATTAAGTATGCTTTACTCAGTCTACTTAACTAAGCAGCTTCTGGCTCAATCCCTCCCAAATCTGATGGAAACATCATTCACCCATGCTCTGATCACTGGCAGAATGGACTTCCATCTCTCCATGCAGCTGATGCCCAATAAAGTAGGTTGGGAGGTGGGAGCTACAATCATGGCAATAGAGTTAAGTTAGTAAGTGACCATGAATATGGAACAGATAGCGATGAGTAAATCTAGGTAACTGTTCTGTAGTCATGATCGCTACTTAATCATGATTGTGACTCTCTTGCCACAATTGCTAAATAAGCCATAGAGAATACGAGTACAGGCCATAATTGTTTCTACAATGTCAATATTCAACAGAAAGATGATATGGTGCAACCATTGTGTAACCTCTGTGTAACTTCCAGAATGTAGATTTACATTACAGAAGTATGTTGTAGAATCCATTGTGTTTTGAATCAATAGGATTGATCCATGTGTCAACTCACCACTCAACAATCAATTCAATGGATCTTCTATAGTTAGGACTAACCCACAGGAATCCAGTCTGTATTATGTAAATACAGGTCAACCTCTGCATCTATGGGACCTGTATCTGTGGTTTCACTTATCCATGTCTGAAAAATATGTCTTCTCTAGGCATCTTCTAGGTCCTCCAGTGTGATTATATGGTATGCTTCCAATGGAATTTGGGCTGGAAGTCATTCATTTCAATAGGGTTCACTATTATCCATGGTTTTACATATCCATGGAAAGTCTGGGAATGTATCCACTTGTGGATATGGGTGGGTGACCTGTTTACTTTCTGTCAAATACATATTTCCACATGTAGTTATTACCTACCCTGACAGCTCCCATCTTGGAATATTGTACAATTGGCAAATAGTTAATAATCTGACTTGATGTGGCCTTCCACATGATTGGCAAGCAAACCAGGGACTCCCCCAAAGCCAAGGCTGGAGATATGCTTAGCAGCATGCACAATCTAGGGAGAGGCCATCCAAATTCCTGTATCCAGGTCAAGATATTTCCTGAAACCATCTGGAGGTGAATCATTCACTAATCCACTCAAGAATAGCAGAGTCCTCTATGGTTGCAAAATGGGTTTTCCCTCTCTACCCTTCTTACAATAAAAGTTGCTTGTTCCTGTTCAGTTCAGAATGTATTGCCCATTAACAATCATTAACACATCCTGAGAGCCCTTTGTTTTAAGCCTGGGAAACTCCAACAGACATTGTATTCCACTCTAAATCCCATCCCTTCAGAGGAAATTTCAGCTATAAATATCACCCTAAAACTCTACCTAAGTGTGCACAGCTTCTCTTCCTCCCGTCACTCTGTCAGTTTGTGTCACCAAGTCAACAGTTCCTCTTCATCCCTCCATGCTGCTGGTTTGCTGTGTGACCCTCAGGATGTAACTCTGAGCCTCTGCTGCATGAATCTCTGCTCCTCTGATCAGTATAGTATAACACACAATCCCCTTACTCTATTCTTCTATCCAAATATTTCTTAACTTCTTCAATAGCCTTGTGTGATTGCTTGAAGCTTAAGTGTTAGCATGAATGCTATTAAAACTAAATTCCACTAAAGATCATCTAATTGTACATTCTGGCTTGAATCCGTTCAGTGATTACTGGTATGCAGAGGTCAAAAGATCCCCACAGTTACCCAACCTCTCGTATGCCAATTTGACCTAATTAAATGCCCAAATTAATATTCAGACACGTGTGGAAATTCCACAGACACTAGCAATTCGAGTAACAATTTTTTCCTCAGGATTTTGGCTGGAATTATCTATGGGACTTATGTCTACATAAGTGGACTTAGTCCGTGGGAACTAGAACTGAGAAATATTGCAATGTCTGCATTCAACAAGGTGCTGCTATGATGTTACTACATCAGGGAGCCAGCAAAGGGCTTACTCTGCATGGTGTGCTAATGCACGTTGTGTATTCCTGATGTGAACTGGGACACCAGCCAGGGTGCCCTGAATCAAATTTTTGCAATTCACTAGGAAGGTTCTGTAGTACCTCTGCTACATAGCTAAGCATGTGTAACATTATACAGTGTAAACCATGATACATTGGACCCTCTGTATCCATAGCAATTTGGTTCTGGAACCCCCTGTGGATAGCAAAAACCATGGATGGTTGAGTCCCATATTAATCAATGGGTGCCACATTATAGTTATGGGTGCTGCCACCATTTTAGGTATGTGTTGCCACCATTTTAGGTATGGGCAGTGCCATTTTAAGTATGGGTGCCACCATTTTAAGTAGGGGCACTGCCATTTTAAGCATGGGTGCCACAATTTTACGTATACAATGGTGCCATTTTAGGTATGGGCAGCACCATTTTAGGTATGCAGTGGCAATCTGGATGCTTGAATCCGTGGATATTGATCCTGTGGATCCAGAGGGCCCACTGGATATTTAAAACACATCCTGATGTATCTGTGTTGTTACTCCCCCCCCCCCGTCTTAACTGAAAACCATGGCAGAACATTTGGAGTAGGTGAAAGCCAGTAGATAAAATGGTTTCGACCTGCATGTTAGCCCAGGAAGCATGGATCAATTCACTTTGTATTGGAACTCTCAAGGATCAGATTCCTCAGGCATCCCCTAGAAATGACTGCAAAGGGAGAGAAAATCCTATCATTTAGAAGGCTTTAAAGAATGCATGAGAGGGTGAAAGTGTTTCTTTCTACTGATCCGGGTGGCTTCCTATCACAAGGCCCCTGTATGTTCATTGCCCCAGATGTTGCTGTTTGCAGAATACCTGAGTGACATACCAATTATGCTACAGCTTCCTCAAGGCTTTTGAGAGGTGGTGTGGAACACCCTCATTCTTGATGATAATAACACGCCTTGCTTTTCTTTTGTTTGCAACCCATTTGGCAAAAGAAAAAGGGGGAAGAGGAGCAGGAGGGGGTGAGAAGAAAACGCTAGCACATTCACCAGCACTGACATTCAACGTCCTAGAAGGCAACCCCTAAGATTGCCAGCTCCTTAACAGCTGTGAAAGTGTCCCAGTTTAGGGCAGGAAGTGCCCAGTGGAGCTGAGGAAAGCAATCCCACAGGGGTGCCAAGAAAGAGAGGAGAAACAGTTACAGCCAGGCTGACCCCAGTGTACAAAGTGGATAGCAAGGAACATAGCAGGCTGTGAATCAAAGGGATGACCAGACTGAAGTGAAGTGAACTGGAAGACTCAGGTTGATGATATTTATTTATTTATTTATTTATTTATTTTATATGCCACCTCTCTCCCAAAATGGGGCCCAAGGCGGCTCACAAAAGACATCAGTTACAAAACATCAATGCAATTTAAAATGATTAAAATAGCACAATTAAAATAGTTGTTTGTTTATTTGATTTATATGACATTGTCATTTTGTGTCTGGCTGTGGGGCAAAGCCAGATGAGTTTCTGATCCCCACCACCACCACCATCACTAGAGATGCCAGAATGAAAACTGGAGAGGGATCTGGTACCTTTAATAGTTGTGTAGAAGAGGGCATTTCAGCAGGTGTTGCTTGTTACCTGGTTGCAAGACAAGCAACACTTGCTGAAATTCCCTCTCCCATACAATGAGTGAAGGTACAAAGGCCCTTTGTGGTTTTCATGCTGGCAGCCTTAAGGCTTCTGCTGTTCACCAACATGGAATGGCTGTGGAGGGCTCAGCAGCTCTATACTAGGTCCAGTGGGTGATAAATGGCTTGGCATAGCATAGTTTCAAGAATCATATTGAAGGTGGGGCCAGCTTGTTTTCTCCTGCTCCAGAGAGTGGGATATAGAGCAATGGACTCAAACTACAGGGGAAGAGATTCTGCCTGCAGTCCTAGGGAATCAAGTGGTATACTGAAGGCACTGGCAAAAAATCAGTGTAGCATCTAAGAATGTACTGTACTTCTGTGTGTCTGGAGTCCTGTTGGTTTGTCCTACCTACAGGAGACCCGCTGAAACCATGGTTGAATTGGTCAGTCATAGAATCATAGAGTTGGAAGAGACCACAAAAGCTATCTAGTCCAACCCCCCTGCTATGCAGGAATACATGATCAAAGCACTCCTGACAGATGGCCATCCAGCCTCTGTTTAAAAAACTCCAAAGAAAGCGAATCCACCACACTCCCAAGCAGTCTATTCTACTGCCAAACAGCTCTTACTATCAGGAGGTTCTTCCTAAAGTTTAGGTGGAATTTGTTTTCCTGTAGTTTGAGTCCATTGCTCCGTGTCCTAATCTCTGGAACAGCAAAAAACAAACTTGCTCCATCCTCAGTATGCCATCCCTTCAAATACTTAAACATGGCAATCATGTCCCCTCTCAACCTTCTCTTCTCCAGACTAAACATACCCAGCTCCCTAAGCCTCTCCTCATAGGGCATGGCTTCCAGGCCTCCCGTCATTTTGGTCATCCTCCTCTGGATATCCTTCAGCTTGCCAACATCCTTCTTGAATCGTGGTGCCCAGAACTGGACACAGGATTCCAGGTGAACACATAGGAAAATCTACTTGATTCAGCTTTGGCTATAAATGCTGTTTCAGTGTTACCAGACCACAACAAAACAAAACAAAGGTCTAAAAGTGTCAGGAAGGAAATTCTGGTTGCCTGAAAGATCAAATTCTGTTACTGCTGAATGCCCCATCACCCTGCTTTGAAGGTCCAGTGACTTGCTGAGCTTGGGCACATGCCCACTTCTGATCTGGTGCCAGTAATGTCTCAAAGCAAACAACAACAGCAGTATTTATTTCTTACCAGTCTCTCCCCATGGATCAAGGAAGGGAACAATGCATCCACACAAAACAATATTAATTAAAATACATATTAGTTAAAAATACATAAATACATCAAACACATAATGGACATTATCAGACACACCAAATACAGCGTCATAATGATGCTACATAAATGTGAAAGGGTGCACATATCAGACAATGTCGCCCTTTCACATTTATGTAAAGTCCAAAACCCATCGCATTTTATTGACAGCTTAAGCTGTCAATAGATCCCCCATGGCACTTTAAGTGCTGGCATTGTCAGTGTTTGAAACCTCACACGATTATACTCACATGAATGCAACGTTAATTCAATACGGAGAAATGTAAGGTACTACACTTAGGGTAGAAGAATGAAATGCATAGATACAGGATGGGGGAGACCTGCCTGAATGAGATTACGTGCGAAAGGGATCTAGGAGTCCTAGTAGACCACAAGTTGACCATGAGTCAACAGTGTTGAACATGAGTCAACAGCTAAAAAGGCCAATGCGATTTTGGGCTGCATCAATAGAAGTATAGTGTCTAGATCAAGGGAAGTAATAGTGCCGCTCTATTCTGCCTTGGTCAGGCCTCACCTAGAATACTATGTCGAGTTCTGGGCACCACAATTCAAGAAGGATGTTGACAAATTGGAGCATGTCCAGAGGGGGGCGACAAAAATGGTGAAAGTTTGGGAAACCATGCCTTATGAGGAAAGACTTAGAGAGCTGGATATGTTTAGCCTGGCAAAAAGACAGTTAAGGGGCGATATGATAGCCCTCTTTAAGTATTTGAATGGGTGTCACATTGAGGATGGAGCAAGCTTGTTTTCTGCTGCTCCAGAGACTGAAACCTGGAGCAATGGATGCAAGCTCCAGGGACAGAGATTCCACCTCAGTATTAGGAGGAACTTCCTGACAGTCAGAGCTGTTCGGCAGTAGAACACACTTGCTTGGAGTGTGGTGGGGTCTCCTTCCTTGGAGGTCTTTAAACAGAGGCTGGATGGCCATCTGTCAGGGGTGCTTTGATCATGATTCCTGCTTGGCAGGGGGTTGGACTGGATGGCCGTTCTGGTCTCTTCCAACTCTACGATTCTATGAATCTATGACCAGTCCAGTGAGAACACTTACATGTGAGATTGCAATATCTAGGTAGGTGATGCTCTTTTTATGACCTTCCCCAGTTTACTTGTAAGTTTTTAAGTGTGTTTATGTGCTTTCTTTTACTTTTTTGTGTTTATTTTTTTAAAATTTCCCTTGTTATGCATTCTCACGAGAATATGCAGGATTTTGAATGAGGAAGTGAACAGAGCTCCGTTCACTTCCTCTTTCATTGCTGGGGAAGTCTTTTCATGGATGCAAGGTAAGTGTGGCATGGGGCATGGCATAAAAACAGAAAAGTCATGCCGGCAAAAGAACGGGTTTAGGGGGGTGGTCCGATAAAGTCCAATAGCCATTTAAAAGACCAAATAAAACCAGGACATATTAAAACAGTTTAAAATTCACAGTTTAAAAATCATCTGGATAGGCCTGCCAGAAGAGATTTGTCTTTAATGGTCTTTTAAACTCAGACAGCATATGCAACTGTCAAATCTCTTCTGGCAGGTCATTCCAGAGTCTAGGAGTGGTTGAAGCAAAAGTCCTCTGGGTGGCAGTTGCCAGCCTAGTCCTGGCTGACTGAAGTAAATGTCCCCCAGAGGACCTGAATGTCTGGGGCAAATTATATGGGAGGAGGCGATCTCATAGGTAACCTGGACCCAAATCCTGTAGGGCTTTAAAGGTAACAACCAACACTTTGTACCTTGCCTGGAAACTAATTGGCAGCCAATGGAGTGATTTGGCAAATACTGTTGGGGCAGGTGGTGGTGGTGGTTAAACTGTATGGGTGCTCAGAGGGCAGGAGAAGAATCGATGCGCGCATTTCAGGGAAGCAAACTTCAGCTGAGGATTTGAAGTCACCTTCTCCAAACAGGAGAAAGAGGAGGGAACCAGGAAGGGTAGTTGCTCAAACCTGATAACTGTCTCCTTATGCAGTTTCCACAGTCTGGTGTGATGGAATGGAGGAGATGTTTGGGAGGGTTAATTAGCTCAGGCTGTGCATAACACAAAATAGCTCCCAGACTGGGCATGGTGCAAAAGATATCTGAGCTTGCAAGCAGGCATGCTGGACAAAGAAGTACCGGTAGGTGACTCTTTGGGAAAATATATATATAGATAAAACAGCCGTTATTCAGATCTGTCTCTGCCACTAATTGGAACTTGTGTCCCAAGGTGCAAGGCAGAGAGAAGAAATAAAGATGTGGGGGGGGGGAGTGTTGGTGGGAAGGCATGGCAGTTCTTCTATTACAAAAGCCAGAAATATCAATTGACATGCTAGGTATGGAATCGAATGACATGCTAGGTATGGAATCAATAGAAATGGAATTAAAGGTGCATCTACACTGTAGAAATAATGCAATTTAACACCACTTTAATGGCCATGGCTCCATCCTACAGAGGGATAAGTAGATTTTTTTTTTTTTTAGGCAGACAAGGCTAAAGATCTTGTAAAACTACAAATCCCAGGATTCCATAGGGTGGAGTGACAGTGTTACCCAAATTGTGTGGGGTCAATAGGGACCCCCTGCTGCCCAAAATTATTTATGGGAAATGTTAATTAGCTCAATTATGGCAGCAACAGGCGGGGCAACAGCAGGACCTTTTAACCTACGTATACTGGTAATAACAGTGGAGACTTTAAGTCAAGAGGTACAATTAAATGATCTTTATTGGAAATATCAATAGCATTCACACAAACAGTCTTCAGACACTCATCCAAGGCTATCGAAGAGGGGAGCAGGAGAGGAGGCACCCATTTTTCAAGCATTAAGGTCTCTTGTTATCAGGAATTGAGGGGGGCTCAATTCCTGGAGGTGAATTAATCACTAATCAAAACATTTGTTTTAGGGAATTTCCAAAGGCCTTTCCCTTAGTCTTGCATGAATCCCACCTCAGCATTTGGGGTTCCCTGGTTTACCTGTAAGCACATGGATGGCCACCTTAACTGAATTCTTAAATATAGCCAATTATTTTATGTTCCAAGATGGGGACTATCATGGTAGGTAACAACAGCACATAAAGTGGTGACAAACTGCATTGTTTCTACAGTGTAGATGCACCTAGTCATGTTGCCTAGTAGGGGATGTATTTCATTCCTCCCGCCACTGTCTAAAGTTTAGATAGAAGAGGCAAGACATGACAGTCAACCCTCTCTATCTATGGGTTCTGCATCCACAGATTCAACCGAACACATTTTGAAAATATTGGGGAGAGGCACAAACCTTGATGTTTGCCTTTTTATGTAAGGGATGCCATTTTACTATGACATTGTATATAATGGGAATTCAGCACCCATGGATTCTGTTATCTATGGGGAGCCCTGAAACTAAACCCCAGTGGATACTGAGGGCCCATTGTATTAATGCAATTGTGTGAATGGTCTGCTTTGCTTTTGCCCTTATATCCAATCACTGTATGTGGTCAAAAACTGGTAAAAGAATCACACACCATTCAAGAATTGGCCACTGCATGTGAAACAGTTACATTTGCAAAACTCTGTTTATGCAACCATGACCTCAACATGCATGTTGCACCATGACCAAAAAGTACAGCCATGCATGTAAGGGAATTTAAATGTGTGTAAAACACCAATAGTATGGCCACCTTTATTGGATTTTAAGAGTAAAATACAAAAAAGGGGTGGCGGGAGAAAAAGGAAAAATAACACAAAGAAAAAAGGGGAAGTACATAGGATATGAGTTTGGGGTAGGCATATACTTTAATATAAGCAGACACTGACAAAGATCATAAATCAGGGTTGTATTGCGTACATCTGCACATGTGGAGTTATATATTGAGTGTGCTACACTTTGAGTTCAATGGCAATGTTGCACAAAACCAATGTGCAGTTGTACAACTGAATGCCCACCCCTATATGCAGTCAAATACACCACTATATGTTCACCTCAATGTGTAGTCAAATGTGTAAATAAATTTGCACTCCAGTGTGAAATTTAGTGCACAAATTGATGCACAGACAAATGAGCAACTGAATGTATGTGTGCATCACATCTACTGATGCATGTGCATCATGCTCAATGGCATCACAGGCACAACTGCACTTCAACAGTCTTCAACTGAATATGCATTTGCATTGGAGGGGTTGTCCAAGTAGCATAAATACTCCTCATAGAATTTGAGAATATGATTTATCTAAATGCCATCCCGCATCAATCCACTGTATTGGGAAAGAGCAAGGGAAAATCCACCAAAAACTCCAAACGGAAAAAAGCCTTTGCAGCTTTCCCTGAAGTTTTTAAAAAGATCTGCAGGGAATTCATATTCCCACTCCTTGGGACAATCAGATTCACAGTCATTTGGATTCCCGATAAAAGCAGAAGTAGAAAGCTGACTGGTCGGATGTTCGCACGGGGTGGAGCTTGCTTAAAAGGCAAGTGCCTGGAACTGCCATGTTGGCTTTTCACCTTAGCAATTGTGTGCTAAGGCAGTGATTTATTCAGGTGGAATATTGCACTTTCACACCTTAGATATGCTTTCTTAAAAAAATTGGTGAAACTGGTGAAAATAAAAACATAAGTAATTCATTCACATGCGCCATCTTGATTTGCAGGCATGCCCGTTGGGATAGCAAAAGCAGATAGCTTTGTATGTGATTTTGCCAAAAAACAAACAAACATTAAGACAAACAAAAGCTGCTTTGAATTGGCATCAGTGCACATCAATCCAAAATTTTCCTCTCGTATTGACAATCCCAAAGATAAATGCCCAACCACTTCCTAAGGGGAAATTACACATGCAGAAAATACCAACTGGATTCTAGACATTATGTCCAAAAATACATTTTCTTAGAGTTGATTACTATAAAATACATGACCATGCATAGCCGAAGCAGTGAGATCTTCTGACCATTGAAGGGTGGGCAGTGGATGTTTACCTTTCCAAGCTTGGAGCATAAGGCTTTTAGCAAGAGGTAAAGCCTGTAGAATCCAGCATTGTTGACCAGCGGTCAAATCCCTAGCTGGATGAATAAAATCTATCAGTATGTATGTGTCTACAAATGTCAAAGATTTTTCTAACACAAATGAATACACTGTTAACAGTTGAGAGCTAGCATGGAATTGAGAGCCAGCATGGTGTAGTTTTTTTGAGCATTGGACTATGACTCTGGAGACCAGGGTTCAAATTCCCACTCAGCCATGGAAACACATTGGGTGACCTTGAGCAAGTCACACTCTCTCAGCCTCGGAGGAAGGCAAAGGCAACTCTCCTCTACACACATCTTGCCAAGAAAACCCTGTAATAGGTTCACCATAAGTTGGGTTGCCATACATTGGAAATGACTTGAAGGCATACAACCACAAAAACAATGATACTCCCAATCAGAAAAAACAACAACGATGGAGCACAGTGTACTCTAAGTTAACAGTGAGTCATAATTTACTTGTCCAATTGATTTCTTTGGGTTTACTCTGATTATATCTGGATTCAGACTTTTGTGAGGTTCTTTTGTATGAGTTTTTTTTAATTTTTACTTGCTCCCAATAAAGTTAATATTTTACAATTTTTCATGACATCTTCCTAATGGATCAACACAACTACATTTGAGGTTTGATTAAAATCATTATCCTTTGGCTTATCGACTCAGCCAGCAACAATCTATGAAATTAAATTATTATTTCTCCTTTTCTTATGATGGTCAATATTCTGCCTGATTTGTTATTATTTGAGCTGTGTTTAACCGATACAGCTGAAGTACTTCCTTTGGATAAATTGCAAGGATTTTGTCTGTCTGAGCAATTCTGTGATGGTGGCAGAGTAAGTTAGACAGGACCAAAGGAAGTGCTGTTAATAATAAGGCCTTAATTTTGGCTCTTTGGATGTCTAAATGTGAACTTCTTCAAATGCTCTCCCCAAAGAGTTTTTACAGTAATGGGGCCATTTTTCACCATCATGTATTGGCTCTTCAGTCTCTCTTTCCTCCCTGAAAGATGTTTCAGAAGACTTGGGGTCATTGTATCCAGAATGGGTAAGGTTTAGTTTATGTATGTGTTACTTCTAATACCAGAGTTAGCATGATGTGAGAGCTTGGGGAAAACTCCTCACGGAATTTGAGTGGAATACCTTTTGTCCCAATGAGATCCCACAGGGATCTGCCATATTTGAAAGTGGGGGCAAAAAGTCAATGTACTAACAGCCTTCACTGTTTCTCATGAAGTATTTATACACTGGACTGACTATGTGATGAATGTTGCTGTCCTTGAGCAAGCAGGGGTCACCAGCATTGAGGCCATGATACTGAGAACACAGCTGTGCTGGGCAGGGCATGTGTCTAGGATGGAGGACCATCGCCTCCCAAAAATAGTACTCTACAGTGAACTCGCCACAGGTCAGCGTAAGAGGGGCGCTCCAAAAAAGCGATACGACTCCCTGAAACAGCATCTCAGGCTCAGCCAAATTGATCACCAAGAATGGTCCACCCTGGCCTCACATTGGGAGGCATGGAGATGCACTATCCACAATGCTACAGCCTTATTTGAGAACTCACGCCGAACAAGTCTTGAAAAGAAACAACGCAAAAAGAATCACAACCCGGAAACATCGCCCAAGGAGACCTTCTGCTGTGCTTTCTGCAACCAGACTTGTTTACCTCGGATTGGCCTTTTCAGTCATCAGCGCACTTGCAGAAAGCGCGGGATGAGTCCTTCCTGAATCTTCGTTTGCGAAGAAAAGCCAGAGAGAGAGGTTTTTTTAAATATGTAGAATTGTGCATTCTCACCCGCTTGAACAACCAATTTGAATTGGGGCACTTTCCGAACGTTGACATGTGATTGGTCAGATGTGCATGGAGGTGGGCTTGCCAGCAACAAAGTGGCTGGAGCCGCCATTGTTGATTTTCACAGAAGCGATTGTGTTCGATTTTCAAACAGTAAAAGACATACACACACACATACACATATACATACACACACTAGCTATACCCAGTGTAACATGCATTGTTATCTACATATATAAAATGCTTCAATATGTTTCCATTCCGACTCTGCTGATTGGCCACTTAGGAAACATGTCAAGAGTACAATCATTTGATGAATTAATATATAATGTTTCAAATCAACTATAATGGCTAGTTTCATGCTGAGAGCCCTGCTGCTTCCGCCATGCAACCATGTGTACACACAGACACACACACCACACACACAAATGAAAGCTGCTGAAATGGTGAGTTAATACACAATTACCTGCTGTTAATTTTCCGGTCTAACTGACCCCATAGTGTGGTTTAATTGTTTTGAGTGTTCGACTAGGACTCCAGGTGACCAGGGTTCAAATGCCTGCTTTGAAATTACCCATTTGGAGCCCTTGGTCAAAGTCCTCCTCTCTCAGCCTCAGAAGAAGACCACAGCCCTCTGAACAAATCTTGTGAAGAAAACTTCTATGATAAGTTCACCTCAGGGTCACCATAAGTTGGAAGTGACTTGAAGGCACACAACAACAATCTTCTAATATTCTTACTTTTAGCTAAGGTGGGAAACTAAGGGGTAGTCCAGATGGTGAAAAAAAAAAAAACAAACCCTCTTAGAATCCATGAGGAATCCCATGTGTCCAAATGGGATCCCACAACATTCCATCCTTTTCAGAGGGAGGAGGAGCAAAAGTCAGGGAAAATCAATGGCAGAAGCTTCCGGGACTTTTCACAAGTTTTTTAAAAACTCCAATGGAAATGCACACTCGCCTGTGAGGACAACTGAATTGCATTGCATCGCATTGCTGAAGAGAACAGCTGATTGGTCGGACGTGCGCAGGGGGAGGAGCTTGGTAAGATGGCAGATCGTGGAACTGCCATGTCGGATTGTTTCTGTAGGGATCGTGCACTGAGGTGATGAAACAGGCTTTCTTTCCTTGTTTTTTTTAATTATTTAAGCAGAAGATCGCTCTTCCACACCTTTGAGTTATTTTTTTTTTTTTTGGTGGGGCCAAGTTGGGGAGTACAAAACCATGAGTAAATCACTCATTTCCGCCATCTTGATTTGCTGGCATGCCTCTGTGTGAACAGGAAACATGGGGTGCTTCGCACACTAGCGATTTTTCAAAAAAAAATCGTTGAGACAGATGACAGCTGCTGTGAATTGGCGTTTCTGCACCCCAATTCACATTTTATTCCCGAACTAGACTGGCCCTTAGAGACATTGTTGTTATTCCTACTTCCTCCTCTAATTATTCCTCCTCTGGCCTTCAGGAAGTTGATATGAAATAAGAGAGATGGACATTCCTTCCTAGATCTCATGAATCCCCTATCAAATCTTCAATCCAATGGTGCCTTCCCTGTCAGTGTAATGGAGAAGCTGCTCTGGATTTTAGTCTGAATTTAAAGGGCCTATCCAAGGTACTCATCACTACCCCCCAATAGGTTCAGCATGTTGTGAAGCTCTATTTAAGTTCAAACTAAAACCAAAAGTGGAATGACCACCCCAATGACATGGAAGCCACTACCTGGCACTGTTACAGTCCAATGTCTACTGCCTAGAATTTGCAAGACCTGAATCCAGGTGATGTCTATGCATGCATGCATTTTCCTACGGCTCTTTATGTCCAGTGCATTCCTTTTGGATAAGCAGCTGGTCACACAATGTCAGTATTCAGCAAAAATGTAATGTAGTATTCCATATTCAGGTGGTGTTTGTTAGTAGGGCAACCAACATCTAACTGTGGGCTTCTCTCTCTCTCTCTCTTTCTCTCTCTCTCTCTGGCTTTTCTTCACAAATGAAGATTCAGGAAGGACTCATCCCACACTTTCTGCAAGCGCGCTGATGACTAAAAAGGCCACTCCGAGATAAACAAGTCCAGTTGCAGAAAGCACAGCAGAAGGTCTCCTTGGGTGATGTTTCTGGGTTGTGATTCTTTCTGCGTTGTTGTTTCTCTTCAAGACTTGTTCGGCGTGAGTTCTCAAATAAGGCTGCAGCATTGTGGATAGTGTGTCTCCACGCCTCCCGATGTGAGACCAGGGCGGACCATTGTTGGTGTTCAATTTGGCAGTGTCTACATGGGCAATATACCCCATCTTGCCCCTGTCTCAGAGCCCTGCAGTCCCGATGATGCAAGGCTTTTTGCCCTGTTCCGCCCCTGGGCAGTCCTCAGCACCCCTGGGCAAGATACGGGGCTAGGGTGACCAACTTTTGGCATGAATTTAAGGGAGATTTAGTCATGACAAATTTTGCACATTTTCAGTGGCATGGTGTCACTCCAGCAAATGTTCCTTGGTATAGGATTACATCGTTGATGCCCAGGCCATGTTATTTAATATTTTGATTGGCTTTGTATGTTGGTGTCTGTGTGCACTACCCAGGGAAGTTAAACAGCAACAACAAGAACAGCAACAAAAACTATTCTTAAAAGATCCCAAGCACTACTACTAACTTTAAAGAAGACTGAAAGAACCATTACAAATATCTTATCAAAACAGACACACAAAGACATACACTCACCCCACACCCAAAAAATTATATACAGAGATGCAAAAGCACACACATACCCCATTCCACCCTCTTACAGGGACATGCAGACATACACTTGCCTTTCTTACATGCACACAGATGCAACAAACACACACCTCTCTCTCCCTCTCCCTCCCTCCCTCCCTCCCCTCCCCCCCACTGCTCTCTGACATAAATGCCAACACACATTTTAACATAATACTCGATTTACTCCATTACTTCTGGCAAAAAACGGATCAGGCCCTGCGGTGTCTGCAGGACCCTGTCCTGGCAGGTGGGCCCTTACTGCTGCTGTGATCTCTTGGGCTCTCCCAGAAAGCAGGAAGGAGTCCCACATGATATGCTGTGGCTGGCTTCCTTGATGCCGGGAGAACACGGAAGATGGCGGCAGTGGCGGCAACTGCAATGGGACTGGTGTGCCCATCAGGACTTCCTCCCATTTTGTACAGGTAACAGGCAAACTACAGGCCTGATCTACAGCCAGGATATGCCAGTGGAAAGCTGGTGTATCCTGGCTCATGTAGGTGAGCCCTATGTGAGTGTAGATTTACACCAAACGAGCACAATGCAGGATCTTAACCATAATTTGTTTACTTGTTAACATATCACCATGAACTTCTCGGTGGCGCAAAGTTCTGGAAGTTAAATTGTGAGGTTTCACTCAGCTGTGTCCGGCTGAATCATGCACTGTCTCCCTCCTTCTCCATTTAACCCACAGAGAGTAGCTTCTTATTTGTTTTAAAATCTGTACAGAAACAGCTATTTAATACATTTTCCATAGCCATTTCTTCCTGCAAATCAATAGAATGTTGCTGCAGATCTGAAGCTGCTGTCAATATACCTGTCTCCATAACAACACAGAATATCATTAATCCTGGATTCAATTTCTCAGATTGCTTTTTGCTTTCTTTCTTCCTTTCTCCCCCCACCCAACCCCATTTCTTTTATCTCTGCAACTCATCTCTGGATTAATTTATTTGTTTAAACACAATGGGCGGGATGCAGATTTTTGTCATAGGCAGAGAATGGAAAAATTGAAATCAATGGCGCTTATGTGGCAAGTCAGATAGAAGACTGGCTTGCAGCCCATAGAGCTCAATGGCTGCACCTTATGTGAGACTAAATCTGGCTCTTACCCATTACGTGCTTATACCTTTGCTCAGGCCTCGTCATGAGATTTCTGTTTATGTTGCAAATCCTTATTACCACTGAAAGAAACATCAACAATGAGCTGGACCTGACATAACATACATCAGTGATGTGTTGAGGGTGAGTTGCTCTTTTGACCTGCCTCTGGTATTATTGCCGCCGCTGCCAATTGACTGCATGAGTCCTGTTGGTGTAGGACCAGTGGTGTCCTGCTGCTGCCACCAGTTGACTGTCTGGGTCTGTAGTCAACTGGCAACGGCAGCAGTGGCACCAGGGACAGGTCAACAGAGCAACTCACCATCAACGCATTTCCAACATATGTTATGTCGGGTCCACCTCCCCTCATTTGGTCAGGCAAGGCCGCAGCTCAGAGGCAGTGGGGCCATGACCTCTCCCCCATTCAGCCAGGCATGTCCGCAACTCATTGGCAGTGGGGCCATGGCCGCTCCCCATTTGGCCTGGAAAGGTCGTTGCTTGGTGGCAGTGGTGGCACGGTGATGACATCACTCCCTGTTCTGTTAGGCAAGGCTGCAGCTCGGCAATGATTGTAGGCCAAGGAGGGGCTGCTGAGAGCTGATTGGCCAGCCAAGGAGCACCTAAGCAGCCAATCAGCACACTGGAAATGGCAACATACCCAAGAGAATTATAAATATAATATAATATAATACGTATAATTAATATAATATGTATATATAATATCATATCATATCATATCATATCATATCATCATCCTGCATTTTCCACAAAATCGGGACCCAAAATTCACAGCATGACTTTTAAAGTGCATTAACAATACAACAATAATATCATCAGAAAGTTGTTTATTAAAACACAATTTAATTTAATAGTGATTTAATAATGATTAATGTATATTGAGAAGGAGCAAGCTAAGTATTATAGGACCCTTTAATTAAATTAAAGACAGTTGGATGTAAAAAAATATTAAATATACTGTTTTTGAAGGTAGACTGTATTAATGGAAGAATAACAAGAAAAGTATTTGAAATATTTGAAATGAAGTTGAATTTCACAAACTGTAAATGACTCTTATAAGACAGTAGAATCATAGAATCATAGAGTTGGATCATCATTATCATCATTATTATTTTATTCATTTATTGCCTGCCTTTCTCCCAATAATGGGACTCAAGGCAGCTAACAACTTATTTAAAGCAACACATATTAAAAACAATACAAGAGCTTCCATAACAGTTTAAATATAAGATTTTAAAAAACAATTAAACTATTAATCAAGTTAAAACATTAAAAATATTAAAATACATTAAAGACTTTGAACAAACCTTAAAATCAGCAGCATTGAAAGCCCAACTCTAGTCAGTTTGTAAAAGCCTGATAGCACAGAAATGTGTTGACCTAATGATGTAAGGAGATCAAGGACGGGGCCATCCTGGCCTCTCTAGGAAGGGAGTTCCAAAGTCTGGGAGCAGCCACCAAGAAGGGAAAGCTGGTAATGCTTGGAAAAGTGGAAGCGGTAGAAGAAGAAAAAGACTTCATTACAAGCACATTGATTCAATCGGGGAAGCCATAGTCCTGAATTTGCAAGACCTGAGCAGGGCAGCTAACAACTGGAGCTCATGGAGCTTTCTAATTCATGGGGTCATCATAGGTTGAAGGTGACCTGATGACAAATAATAATAATAATAATAACAAGAAGAAACGAGATTCCACCTAAACGTTATGAAGACCTTCTTGACTCTAAGAGTTGTTTGACAGTGGAATGGGCTGCCTTGGAGGGCCGTGGATTCTCCATCTTTAGAGATCTTTAAACAGAGATTGAACAGACATCTTTCAGGGATGCTTTAGTTGTGTATTTTTGCCTGCCTGAAGGTTGGGCTAGGTGACCCTTGTGGTCCCTTCCAACTCTATGATTCTATGAGCAAGGGCCTGTCATTTTATGTTCTGTAACTGGGCCTGGGCCCAGTGCTATTCAACATCTTTATCAATGACTTGGATGAGGGAATTAGGGGCATACTTATCAAATTTGCAGATGACACCAAATTAGAAGGAGTAGCTAATACCCTAGAGGACAGGATCAAAATTCAGAATGACCTGGATAGACTGGAGAGCTGGGCCAAAGCGAACAAAATGAAATTCAATATGGAGAAATGTAAGGTGCTGCATTTAGGGCGGAAAAATGAAATGCATAAATATAGGATGGGAGAGACCTGCCTGAATGAGACCACGTGCGAAAGGGATCTAGGAGTCCTAGTAGACCACAAGTTGAACATGAGCCAACAGTGTGATGCGGCAGCTAAAAAGGCCAATGCGATTTTGGGCTGTATCAATAGAAGTATAGTGTCTAGATCAAGGGAAGTAATAGTGCCACTCTATTCTGCCTTGGTCAGACCTCACTTAGAATACTGTGTCCAATTCTGGGCACCACAATTAAAAAAGGATATTGACAAATTGGAGCGTGTCCAGAGAAGGGCAACTAAAATGGTGAAAGGTCTGGAAACTATGCCTTATGAGGAGAGACTTAGGGAGCTGGGTATGTTTAGCCTGGAAAAAAGATGGTTAAGAGGCGATATGATAGCCCTGTTTAAGTATTTGAAGGGATGTCACGCTGAGGATGGAGCAGGCTTGTTTTCTGCTGCTCCAGAGACTGGAACACGGAGCAATGGGTGCAAGCTCCAGGAACAGAGATTCCACCTCAACATTAGGAGGAATTTTTTGACAGTAAGAGCTGTTTGGCAGTGGAACTCACTCCCTCGGAGCGTGGTGGGGTCTCCTTCCTTGGAGGTCTTTAAACAGAGGCTGGATGGCCATCTGTCGGAGATGCTTTGATCGTGATTTCCTGCATGGCAGGGGGTTGGACTGGATGGCCCTCGTGGTCTCTTCCAACTCTGCAATTCTATGATTCTACCTGCAAGTGTGCTGGTTTATTGCCCCCTTGTGCAACGGGGACACAGAATGCCTATTCCTCCAGACCTAGCAAATGAGATCTTACAGCAAAGTCACTGGTAAATAGTTCTGAACCATCCAAGAATGTAAAATAAGACACCTGCAGAACCTCATTCACTCAACTTTGAGCTGAATATGCATGCTAAGCAATGGATAAAAAGTACTTTCACATGCATAAGGGAACTTATGTGTGCAGAAAACACCAAGGGGATGGCAGCCTAAGTCTGGAGACTTAGTCTGGAGAACATTATTCTCCAGCCTAAGTCTGGAAAATAATGATAATAGAGGCACAAAGTTCAGGGAGGGCTGTTGGTTGGTGAGCAATCTGGGCACTTTATTATTAGGAGCTCATTATAAGCACATTGTATTGGCTCATTATGAGCCAGGGCCAAACTCTGGGAAGGCTTGGCTACAGCTCATAATAGCTTATTCCTTCATTGGTGCAGACACAGCACACAGTGGCTTTTGCTGAAACACTTAGAATCATAGAGTTGGAAGAGACCACAAGGGCCATCTAGTCCAATCCACTGCCCTATGGGAATACACAGTCAAGGCATTCCTGACAGATGGTCATCCAGCCTCTGTTTAAAAACCTCCAAAGAAGGAGACTCCAACACACTCCCAAGCAGCATATTCCACTTCTGAACTGCTCTTACTGTCAGGACGTTCTTCCTAATGTTTAGGTGGAATCTCTTTTCCTGTAGTTTGAATCCATTGCTCTGTGTTCTAGCTTCTGGAGCAGCAGAAAACAAGCTTGCTCCATCCTCAGTATGACACCCTTTCAAATATTTAAACATGGCTTTCATGTCCCCTCTTCGTTATCTCTTCTCCAGACTAAACATACCCAGCTCCCTAAGCTGCTCCTCAAAGGCCATGGCTTCCAGACCTCCCACCATTTTGATCACCCTCCTCTGGATGTATTCCAGTTTCTCAATATCCTTCCTGAATTGTGGTGCCCAGAACTGGACACAGTATTCAAGGTGAGGTCTGACCAAAGCAGAAGGGAGTGGCACTGTTGCTTCCCTTGATCTAGACACTATACTACTGTTGATGCAGGCTAGAATCGCATTGGCTTTTTTAGCTGCTGCAAAATCCTTCCTGGCTGGCATCCTTTAAGGCATATGTAAGAGCAGCTTACATGCATGCAAGTGTCCTTTCAGATGGGCTGCAGGGGGTTATTCTCTTGCTCTTGCTATTCCATCCAAAAACATCCCAAGCCCTGGGAGTGGTTGTGGCTGCTCCTTTTTCCTAGAGGGAAGGGGAGATCTTGTTGCTCGTAGTTCCCGGGGCAAGGAAAAGTTGGATGCATTCCATTGGAGAGTGCCCTCTCATTTCTCTCCCTATGACCAAGCTGAGACCAGATACTTCTTCATGGGGTGAATTGCCTTCCTTTCTTCTCCCTTCCCATCCTGCTTGTACACAACTGCAGAAGGGCTCCCTCCTGGGGTTGACTGCTTTTAGTGGGTGACAGGGCATGAAACTGTGTGTGTGTGGAGCTCTGCTTCCATGTAGGTACTCAGCCATTGTTGTCCTCCATAAACCCTCCACAGGGATTATCTGGATGTTGAGATAAATCACCACCTTAGTTTGTTTACTATGGCATTCTGGAAAGCTGTTCACCTTGGAGATGCTGGGGTTAAACAGCCAGTTGCATTGGCTGTCTTTGGCAGACACTGTCTGCAGAGGCTTGGATTAACTTAATGAAGTTGATGGAGCGCAGCCATGGGGGGGGGGATGGAGGAGGAGAGGAGTGCAGCAAATCCAACAAAAATGATTCGCTTGCCTACTAAACAAGTAATTGACAAACTGGGAGGTTCCTGATAGACTGTGTTTCATGGTGACAGGAGCCGTCAGGGGTCTCTATCACAGATACACCATGCATAAGCTTTCCAAATGCAAGAGGGCAAATTAGGTCAATGAAAGGTTTCTCTGCACCTTTGGGACCCTTCTGTGCTTCCCAGAATGATAGCATTATGACTCCATTTTAACTGCCATGGCAACATCCTATCAGTTCCTGAGGTTTGTAGATTACAAAGTACAAATAAGCCAGGGAACAAGCACTTATTTTGTTTGTGCTTTGCACAATTTGTGGAAAACCTAGGCACACATTTTGGCTGAGGAAGTGTGTAAAGTTCTGCCTAAGGCTGCTGCGACACTGCAGAAATAATCCAATTTGATACCGCTTTAACTGCCATGGCTCCATGCTATGGAATTCTGGGATTTGTAGTTTTGTGAGTTATTTTGCCTTCTCTGTCAGAGCTCTGGTGTCACAACCAACTACAAATCCCAGGGTTCCATAGGGTGGAGCCATGGTAGTAGTCAAAGTGGTGTCAAACGACATTATTTCTGCAGTGTGGCAGCAGGCTAAGCTGAATTCTGCTCTGTCTCCTGGGATTCATGTGTTTCCTGTGGGGGACCCAATAACATGGCCATTTAATGGCCAGTGGAAACCATGAGATGTCAGAAAAGTGTTCAGGTACATACCTATAGCAGGGATGTAATTCTTCAATAAATTTCCTCTTGCAGGAAGCAAGAAACAACTTGAACAATTCTCTTTTTGCTTTGAAAAAGTCTTCAAAAACCACACTGTTTTCAAAGCCTATGTGCAGTACAGGACTTATTCTGTGCAAAATTTGCATGCAGGTATTTTGCACAGAAAGTAGCAATTTCTCTGTGGGAAACAGCACTTTCTGTGCAGAAAATAGTATTTTGAGGTAGAAAATCATGTTTTCTATGCAAATAACCTCAACACAAATTTCACACTGAATAAATTCCCAAATTTCAGCCTTTTCAGTGCAGGAAACAGCACTCTCTATGCAATAATTAATATTTCTGCACCAGACTATTACTTTCTGCACATAAAATAGTATTTGCTGCTCAAACAACCATGTGTGAATTTTCAGTCGAATAATTCCTGAACTGCAAAGATTCTCATTATGCTGTGGGACTCCTTGCTGGAGCTGGAAGAGCAAGGCAGAGGACAGCTGCAGCAATAGGCTGGCATGGCGGTCTGGGCTTCTGCTTTCACATGAGGCCCAATCCATTTTATTTTGGCTGGAGCAGATTTCTTAAAATATTTTTATTTATTTAGAGTCTTTATACCCTGCTCTTCAGCCACCAAGGCTCTCAGAGCAGCTTACAAATTGTTAGCAATAACACATTTCTATACCACTTTGTAGTACAAGCACTCTCTATGCGGTTTTACAATGTGTTAGCTAATTGCCCCCACAAGCTGGGTACTCATTTTATCAACCTAGGAAAGAATGGAAGGCTGAGTCAACCTTGGAGCCCTTGGGATTGAACTCCTAACATTGTGGCTGCAGTACCGGCATCTAACCACTGCACCACCAGGTATTTTTTAAAATGGTGTAATAGTCCATCTCTCTGCCCCCGTCTCGGCCCTGGGATGGTCATGAGGACTGGCCTGGGGCAAAACTGGGCAAAAGCCCTGTGTCATCTGGACTGCAGGGCTCTAAGAGAGGGCCAAGACAGGGTAAATTGCCCATTTAGACAAGCCCTTAGCTGAACACTTCTCAACTGCCTCATACTCACCAGCAGCCACTACTTGGCCATGTCAGTGTGCGTGTGTGTTCAACCAATGGGTGCATTTTGAGGGGGTGCGGTCATAGTGCAAGGGAGGGGTAAATTCCAACCTCTGCTTAAATCAAAGACAGACAGACACGACTGTTCTACTGTTGTATGCATATCACTAAGAGGATACCAGCCAGAGACACAAAGCAAGCAAAAAAAGAAAAAGAAAAGAAAAAAGAAAAGAAAAGAAAAGAAAAGGACAGGCTGATTGCTCACTAAGAGACAAACAATCCCTCCAGTGCATCCATAATCAAGGCAAAAATGCAGAAATTATCATATGTTTTTACAAAAATGCAGAAAAATTGGTCTCACAAAGATGCAAATTCTCTCCAAGACTTCCAGGCAAACACACACACACATTGCAATCTTGGGAGTTGAAATTAATCTTGCACTTTCTTGTTCCATGTTCAAGGAGGAAGTAGGTCATGATTTACACCCTTGCTTGCAAAGAAGGACGCAAATGAGGGATCACAAACTGTCACCTCACTCCCCCTCCCTTGCCATTTCTAAGGCAGCCACTTACACAGCGCTAAAATCACCCGCAAAAGTGGATGTAAAATGAGTTATACCTGGAACTTCTAGGTCACTTCCTGTTAGGAAAAAAAGAGCCTGTTAAACATAGAATCATAGAGTTGGAAGAGACCATAAGGGCTATCTAGTCCAACCCCTTGCCCTGCAGGAATATACAATCAAAGCTTTCCTGACAGATAGCCATCCAGCCTCTGTTTTAAAAACCTCCAAAGAAGGAGACTCCACCACACTATGAGGTCGTGTGTTCCATTGCTGAACAGCTCTTATTTTCAGGAAGTTGTTCCTAATGTTTAGATGGAATCTCTTTTCCTGGAGTTTTAACCCATTGTTCCATGTCCTTGTCTCTGGAGCCACAGAAAATAAGCTTGCTCCATCCTCAGTATGACATCCCTTCAAATATTTAAACATGGCTATCATGTCCCCTCTTCACCTTCTCTTCTCCAGGCTAAACGTACCCAGCTCCCTAAGCTGCTCCTCATAGGGCATAATGGCTTCCAGACCTCCCATCATTTTGGTCGCCCTCCTCTGGAGACGTTCCAGCTTCACAATATCCTCCCTGAATTGTGGTGCCCATAACTGGACACAGTATTCCAGGTGAGGTCTGAGTAAAGCAGTGGCACTAAAGAGTGGCACTATTACTTCCCTTGATCATGATGGTGCTGATTGCTAGCTATGCTGCCACTACATTGTCTCTGAGAGGTCCTCCACCAGCACCATCCACCTACCACACTTCTGCTGCTTCCCAGTAGCTGTTTGGCACATTCAGTCTGGCTACTCAGCAAAATCCTTACTGATGGGGGAGACCCTGCCAGCAGCAATGCTACTGTCAGAAAAGCCTCTTGCTTACAGGAACATGCCATCCCACCACCACAGAAAAGTAGTGCCAAGGTGGGAAGGGATTGGAGGAAAAGTTTAAATTCTTATTGCAATGCCCTCATTTTACCCTGCCTCCCCCTGTGACTAAACCTTGGCAAGGCAGCCAGACAGTGCCAGGAGCCACCACCAGTCTATCTGTGTCTAGGAGCTTGTCTACATGTGGGACAAAAACTCTGAATGCAGTTTTACCCACATGCCCACGCATGCCCACACAACCCCCCTGAAGCCCTGCCCATTATTATACTCCACAGGGATGTGTCTTCACTGTTCCTGTGGAGTTTTGTGCACTGCTGCTGCTGCCACTGCTCCAATGGCCCCTTTTAAAGCTTCAGAGCCAGTTCCTGGCAGAAGGGAGAGTTTTTCTCTTTTCCCCTGCCTCAGCAGCACTGCCTCCACCGTTCTCCCTTTTGCTCATCACTTCCTTGAAGTTTTTCCATCGCTTTCTACAAGTGCCTCTTCCTGCAACAGGCAAGCAGGAGGGCGGGCAGAGGCAGTGTTGCTGAGCCAAGGGAAGAGACAAAAGCTCTCCTTTCCACCAGGAACTGGCCCCAGAGCTTTAAAATTGGATGCGGTTGGCAGTGTTGGCAGCTGTGGCAGCAGACAAAACTCTGCAGAAAACCCTGAATCCCACATATTGTGCATGCTGGTAGGATACCCCCAAAATGCTGAGAATCTGGGCCATGGCACATGTGGCTGGATATTCCCAGATTTGGGGGAAAGGCCATGCCACGTGTGGCCTGATCACAGCAGATTTGGGGGCATTCACATGGGGATTTGGGGTATTTGATGGTATAGACAAACCCTAGGAGAGAGGGAGATGACCCCAGGAGCCTCTGCCTTGCCCTTCTACAGCCAGTCCAAAGGCGTTGAGTAAACAGATAAAAGATGCTTCTTTCTGCAATCACCGTAAAGAGTTTAAATGCTTGTTGTTGTGGCATGCCTTCAAGTTGTTTCTGACTTATGGTGACCCTAAGGGCATAAAATCATGGATGTTTTGTTGGCAAGATTGGTTCACAGGGGGTTTTGCCTTTGCCTTTCTCTGAAGCTGAGAGAGTATGACTTGCCCAAGGTCACCCAGTGGGTTTCCATGGCCGAGCCCGCATTTGAACCCTGGTCTCCAGAGTCATAGTTCAACGCTGGCTCTCATAGGGGTTGCCCAGATGATGAAAATACTCCTCATAGAATTCACAGAGAATACGTGTCCCAATGTGATCCAAATGAGATTCATGGTATTCGGAAGGAGGGGGGTTAAAAACTGCGGAATAAAAGGATTTGAGGTTTTCTCCAAAGTTTCCCAGAAAATGCATGTAGATGCACATTCTATTGCCCTTTATCAGATCATGTGGCCCCTCCATTCGAATAGATGCAAACAGATGCAAATAGACGAAATAATGATGGAGACAAAACAGCACTGTTGCAAATAGGCAAAAATGTGCACCCCCTTGCAGTATACCATGGCATCTAGACAAGCCCACATTGTAAGTGCTAACACCAGTGAAATCCACCAGCAAGCTGTCCGGCCTAGTCATTTCATACCTTTCAGCAGTCCAGGCTTAGTTTGAACAGCAAACGTTGCCAAATGATCACGTGTTTCTGGGTATATTTTTAATCTCTCTCTGCGTGTGTCTGTGTGTGAGTGTGCAGTGGCTGAGATATTCTTTGCTTTTCAATCAGCTCCAATTATACTATGACAGAGCAAATTAACACAGCACCCAGCAGGCAGAAAACAATCTCAGAGAACAGTCCCACTGTGTTCAATATGGCTCACTCCCAGGTAGGCGTGCGTAGCATTGGATTGCTAAGCGATGTCTAAGCAGAGGGCAAGGCAGCAAACATTGCTGGGGGGGAAATGGCACCAAAGGAGCCCATGAAACATGACAACAGATCTCCTTGACTTGTGGGTTCCTTCCACATGGGTTGAACTACAAATCTCGGTCTCCCTAATCAGGTGCACAGCTTTCATGAAAGCAAGAATGGCTGCCAAATTGGGCTTTCGGAGTTCTGGAGAAGATGCAAATGGCTCTGAACATAAGCAGAGTGCTGCAGAAATCCCTACAGAAGCTTAAATAAACCACCTGCTTCAGTGGCTTGTAGATTTTTCCTTATCTCAGACCTTTAAATCCAATGGTCTATAATCTGCATATGCTGCAAATGTTTGTGTTAGCAGCACTAAATGTTAGTGTTAGTGTTACTCACTAACTCATAGTTTGAATGTTACTTTATAGGAGTTTAGGTACAGCATATCTTTATGATAAATTCCTGTTTGTTTTGTTTTACTACACCCTCTCTCTTCCTTCATCACCCTAACATGCATCCATTTTTCTCTTATTTTTCTCTCCTCTGTTAGACTATATATCTGATTATGCATTAGCATTTGTAACAAAAGCCACTTTTATATGTTTTACTTTAAAAAATATTAAGCTTATTTATTTTCTCTGTTAGACCCTGGGTGGTTGGGTGGTGAGCAACTGTGGGACTGTTGTTCAGCTTCTGCCTTGCCAATGGATTACTCTGCTAGAGAGGTCCACCTCTATCTCTCACATTTTCCAATATCAAATTGGTTGCTTATTATGCAAGTCAATGCATTTTCTTTCATTTGATTTTCATGAAGGAACCCAGAAAAAAGCTTGGGGAGTGGAAAGAGATCAAAGCAAGTAATAGCACCAGTTATTCTGCTTTCGTAAGACCTCACCTGGAATACTGTGCCCAGTTTTGGTCATCACAATTCAAGAAGGATATTGACAAGCTGGAATGTGTCCAGAGGAGGGCAATCAAAATGGTGGGAGGTCTGGAGGCCATGCCCTCTATGGAGTGGCTTAGGGAGCTGGAGAAGAGAAGGTTGAGAGGTGACATGATAGCCATGTTTAAATAGTTGAAGGGATGTCATACTGAGGATGGAGCAAGCTTGTTTTCTGCTGCTCCAGAGACTAGGACACGGAGCAATGGGTTCAAACTACAGGAAATGAGATTACACCTAAACATTAGGAAGAACTTCCTGATCGTAAGAGCTGTTTGACAGTGGACTGCACTGCTTCAGAGTGTGGTGGAATCTCCATCTTTGGAAGTTTTTAAACAGAGGCTGGATGGCCATCTGTCAGGAATGCTTTGATAGTTTATTATTGCATGTCAGGGGGTTAGACTATTTGGCCATTGTGGTCTCTTCCAACTCTATGATTCTATGATTCTAAGAGCAGCACAAAGCAGTGCAGGTCTCCTTCCCTTTTTGGGTGAGAAAATCGAATCAAATCAAAAGTCATGGAAAGCTATAGTGAGCAGGTTGCCTGGTGCTACCCATCCTTATGCTCAGAGTCTGGAAAAGTTATTTTTCTGGGATTACAATTCCCCAAATCCCCCAGCCAGCATGACTACTCTGGCTGGGGGATTGTGCAACTCCTGTGAATCATGAGGTGCATTGAAGCCAATAATGCAGAGGTGCATGCACAATGGTTATACTTGCAGGACTTTGCTTACACAACAGTGAACTGAATAAATCCATTGCATAATGGCCAAAAAAGTACAAATGCATGCATATGGGAATGTTCATATGCATATGACACCAAAACAATTCTAGCCACTGTTTTCTCTGCACATTAATACTGCTTTTTGTACAAGAACAAGACCCAAGACCTTACGTCATGCTTGTGTAGTGCAAATCTACACTCACATAGTTAAGTGATGGTTCCCATACACCACTTTTATGCTGAATAGCCATGTTGTGCAACCAGTTCTGTGTCATAGGATCACAGAATCAAAAAGCTGGAAGAGACCACAAGGGTCATCCAGTCCAACCCCCTGCCATACAGGAAGACACAATCAAAGCACTCCCTTATTTTGCTATGCTGACCTGTTGCCTCTGTTGCTATGCTGACCTGTTGCCTCTGACTAAATACCAGTTTGGGGCACCTCCAGGGCCCTGAGCTTACTGGGTTTAAGAAGGGTTAAATTTGCTATCCATTCATTCAGAATTGGGGTGGACTCAGTTGCATCTGCCATGGGCCTGGGTTCTCAGCTTGTTCAGAAGACTGGGTGCTGAAGGTCTTCAGCTTTTCACAAATGCCTTGTTGCAACAGGCCACTGGCTACCGGTTCATTTCTCACTCCAATTCAAGGTGCTAGTTATATGCCTCAGGTCCAGGTTATCTGAAGGACAGCACATAGGGGAGTGCCTTCTCCGTGGCTGATCCCAGGCTTGGGAACTCATTTTCCAGAGAGGTTAGACTAGCATCCTCTTTGCTATCTTTCCACTGGTAGTTTATGACTTTTTTTGGGGGGGGGGGGCAGGTCTTTGAAGACTGACTGCACAAGGGGACTGGGCCTTGCAGAACTGTGCTGTTTTGTCTATCTGGGTTTTGTTTATTTGCTGTTTTTAATTCTTATGCTTTTTAACTGGTTTTAATTTTATGGGTAGTCTAATGATATTTTTAACATTTGGATTCAGCACAGTGGGCATTTGTTATCCATGGGGGATTGGTGCGAAGATCTGCCCAGATACCAAAAAGCATGCATGCTTTGGTCCCTTTAAAAAAATAACTAGTTGGACTTGGTGTACCATACGCCATTCTCCCAGAATCGTTGAGGGTGACTTACTCTGTTGCCCTGCCACCGCTGCGGCTGCCACTGCCAAAAGTTGACTGCCTGGGTCCTGTCGCAGCAATGCCACCAGTTGATTGTCTGGGTTTCACTGCAGCGACAGCAGCAGCATCCTGCTGTCATCGCTGCCACTAGTTGACTGCCTGGGTCCTGTCACCACCAGTTGACAGCCAGAGACTGGTGAGTGTCTGAGGGAGTGAGAGGAGGGAGGGGCCCTTGTGAGGCTGGGGGTGTAGATGCAGAGTGAGTGGCAGGAGTGGATTGGGAGGTGGAGAGGGAATTTGCATGTGGGTGGTGATTGGTTGGGTGTGTTTCCTGAGCAGCCAATCAGCACACAGAGAGGAAACATACCCAGGCCTATTGTACACAACCAAGCCTTTTATATATATTAGATGTAGGACAGCAGTAGAAGCAACGGCAAGCCCTGGTTACCAGGCGCACTTCCAGATGAGCATTCTTCTGTACCCCCTGCTTCTAAGGAGCCCACCAGCCATCCAGTTCCAACTTTGAGCAGACTCCACAAGGACATGGTGAGTGGCAGAGGCATCAGAGGCCCTGCTTGTTTGTTCACAAATGAATGAGCAGGAGCTCTGCTGACACCACTAGTTGTGGGGTAGCAAGCAGCTTCCACAGAGACATGGTGATTGGCGGCATAGCTCCTGCTTGTTCATTCAATTGTTTTGTGAGCTACCTTGGGTCCCGCTTTGGGGGAAAGGCAGCATATGAATTGCATAAATAAATACATAAATAAATTCTCAAACAAATGAGCTGGAGCGCCACTGCCACCACCAATCACCATATCCCTGCAGAAGCTGCTCACAGGTGGAATCGGGCGGCTGGCAGACTCCCCACTGCAGATTCAAATGTATTGTGTACATTTGAATGTGCAGTGGGTTGAATCCACAGATCATGAGCCTGTGGATATGGCAGAGCCACTGTGTATTTTTTAGCAATGTCTTTTAACTGTTGTAAGTTCCCTTGAGTCCCAGAGTGGGGGAAAAGACAAGATGATGGTAATCAATAATCAATCATACACCAATGGCATGCCAGCAGAGTGTAATGTTATGTTCACAGTGTTGAGCAACACAGCCTCATTAATGAATTGCAGTGCCAAATATGCATGCACATCAGTGGCACTTCTGTAACCTTGAACACAATGGAATCGTTCTAGATTGGACAAAAACGTCCATCTACATCCATAGGAGAACTAATGCATATGTAAAACACCAACAGAATGCTAGAAAGCAACTCTCTGGCTTTTCCTTGGCTTGGCTTCATTTGTTATTTGTGCTGTTGTTGTTAACAGCTAAAACAAACATAGTTAAAAATTCACAGTGTACACAAATGAAAAAGCAATTAAATGATCAAAAAAATGTAAAGCAGATAAAAACATTGGCTGGGATCCTACATCACAGTCCACTTTTCATAACTTTATGAATCCGTAGCTACTTTGCAGAAAAACAATGAAATCCTGTTAGCAAATTGCAAAGATGCACAGATGGGGACTGGCAAGAGTGCTCCAATGTATATTAGGCCCTTCTCATGTGCACTGGGTGTTCCTGGTGCACACTGGGCACTTCTGAGGTGCATTGGGCCCTTCTCATGTGTATTGGGTACTCTGGATGTGTGTTGGGCACTTCTGAGGTGTATTGGCCCTTCCCATGTGTATTGATTGGGTGCTCTTGATGTGCATTGGGCACTTCTGAGCTGCATTGGGCCCTTCTCATGTGTACCGGGTGCTCCTGATGCACATTGGGCACTTCTGGATTACATTGGACACTTCTCATGTGTGCTGGGTGCTCTTGTTGTGCACTGGACACTTCTGAGGTCGACTGAGCACTTCTGATGTGTATCGGGTGCTCCTGTTGTGCTCCAGCACATCCCTGTTGGTGTTTGGACACACACTGGGGAGTGCTCTGATGCACATGAATGCCCATTACACATCAGGCGATGGTGCATCAGTCACTCCACTGGCTACCATTGCTCAACTGATAGCCATAGTTTGTAATATCATGGCTACCCCAGGAGAATATGGGCATGGCAAAACTACTCCATTCAATTTTGTGTGCATGTTAAGGCTATTTGTAAAGATGTAAGTCCTGAGCAGAATGTCAGCCATATACCATTAAGGAGAAAAAACAGCTCTGCAAGCAAAGGAAATGCTTGTATTTTTGGATACCCTGCACCATTGTCAGGGAAAGAAATGATCATCCTCTTGAGCTGTTTCTCTTGCAGTCCCAGAAAGGCTTATTAAGATGCCAGCGTCTTCACAATACACCTGGAGACATCAGCAAGCCATTGATAGCATCACAATTAAATAAAGAAGGCCTGAAACGTTGCTGCTCCTTGTTGAGAAGTGCGTAACTCACCGTATCACAAAGCGATAAATGCATTACCAGGTCCTGCCAGGACTGACAGATCTCCTTCTTCGGCTTCAGACAGATGTATAAATAAACAGAGCTGATAATCAGCACGGGGAGTGGGAAGCTGGTAATAACCCTCAACAGATTCCACCGGGGACAGCGCACTATCAGTGGAAACACCGTGCTTATAAATTTAGCAAAAATCAGATAGGGCTGGGGGTGATGACTGACTACTCTTTCAGCCTGGCCTCGACATCTGTTTTCAGAAGCATTCACCTCTGTAGAATATGACTGTGCTTTGCAGTGGTGTCTCCCATGTCAGGGAAGCAGTGGATCCAGTCCATGTTTTAGTCTGAACCTTCAAGGACTTCTTCCAGGTACTGAACCTATTTTGGGGTCAAGATTCAGTCCTTCAGAGAGCTGCTTTAGAGTTCAGGTTAAAACCCGGGGTGTGTGGACTCCCCTACTGACAAGGATTCAGCACCAAATCTGGATTAGAACCTGGAGTGTGTTCAGCACTTGCTGACAATAGGATCCACCACCAATTCTCTGCAGTGGCTGATAAAGTGGGATCAAGGGGAATGGGCAGACCCAATGCCATACTGGATTCCAAGTGGCTACAGCAAGCAGAGGTCTGAAACTCTCCTGAGAAATGCATCTGATAATTTTGCTCATCTGCCCTCAAGAACCAGCAGTGTGCCAGAACCTGCAGATGATAGAATCATAGAATTGTAGGGTACTATGATAAATCAATGGGTCCTAGAGCAAATCAAGCCTGGATTCTCTGCAGAAGCCAAGATAACTAAACTGAGACTGTCATACTTTGGCCATATCATGGGAAGACAGGACTCGCTAGAAAAGACAATAGTGCTTGGTAAGGTAGAAGTCAGGAGGGAAAGAGGAAGACTGCATTCCGGAGAGAGAGACTGACTGCCCTGGGTCTGCAGGAGAGGGGGACTTGGAGGTCTCTCATTTGTAAGTTGATGTCAGCTTGATGGCAATTAACATCAACATCAACAACAGAATCTTAGAGCTGGAAGACCATTAAACACCCCAGCATAGGGCATGTGGTATAAGTGGAAACACTATATTCTATCAAGTTCATTTGGCAAAGTGGGATTTCTATCAACACTGAATAGGAAACAGGCAAGGTGTTTTGTTTGAAGGAGAGTAGGAAAGGAATGGTCCTCTTTACAAGCATTAAGGTCTCTTGCTATCGTTGAGTGGATTTGTGATTGACTCACCTCCATGTGTTGAGTCCTAATCAGAGTACTTTTTTGGGGGAAATTTCCAACAGCCCTTCCTTTGGTCTTGCATGAATCCCACCTTAGTATTTGGGGGTCCCTGGTTTACCTGTAACCACATGGATGGTCACCTTAGCCAAATTATTAAATATAGCCCATTATTTCATATTCCAAGAGAGGGGCTATTAGGGTAGGTAACAGTCACACTGAATCATGGGATTTGATGTCTCTATTCTGATGTCTTTAACACAGGAGTGAGGTACCTTTTCTTCCCTATTTTTGTTGTCAAAGGCTACCTTGAGACCTTAATACCTGATGTAATACTTCCTCTTACATATTCCTGTCTCATATATTTCTTATATATTCTTTACAGAGACGTTTTTCCAAGTGCCCCCCCCCAATCAGAAGTTTAGAAGGAGACTTTGGCAGGGAGAGGGCGTTTTTTTAGTGGTGACCCCTGTGGCTCTCCTGTGCTTCACTTGGCACCCATGCAGTTGTCCTTTTAGTGTCAGGCCACAACTTCTTTTTTCAAATTCCCCCAGGCCTGGGAAGATCTTTTATTCTGTTTTAATCGCATGGTGGTTTTAGCTCCAATTACTTGTCATGTGTTTCTGCTCCTGAGAATTTGCATCTTTATTTTACTGCCTGTTGGGTTCAGCGTGTGCTGTACAGGCTGGATTTGGAAAAGATTTTAAGCAGAAAGCTGGCACGCCAAACGGCAGGCAGATTTATTTTCAAACAAGCTCCCCGACTTACCATATCAAGCAGCAGGCTACCCACCAGCAGCTCCCAACTTGCTGAAGGAAAGCCATAGCTCTGTGGGAGAGCACAGGCTCTGCACATCTCCAGATAAGGGTGGGGAAGACCCATGGAAGCCCAAAGACATACTGCCAGTCAGTGTGGAGAGTACTGAATGGGAAAGACTCTCATTCCGCAAGAAGCAGCTTCTAAATGTTGATGCACGGAACCAGAGCATGTAGACTGAGCACCACAATTCAAGAAGGATATGGATGAGCTGGAATGTGTGCAGAGGAGGGTGACCAAAATGGTGGGAGGTCTGAAAGCCATGCCCTATCAGGGGCGGCTTAGGGAGCTGGATATGTTTAACCTGGAGGAGAGAAGGTGAAGAGGGGACATGATAGCCATATTTAAATGTTTGAAAGAATGTCATCCTGAGGATGGAACAAGCTTGTTTTCTGCTGCTCCAGAGACTAAGACACAGAGCAATGGGTTCAAACTACAGGAAAAGATATTCCACCTAAAGCTTTGATGCTAGAGTAGAGCCACTGAACCTGTGGGATTTATATACCTACCTGTTGACTCACCATTCAACAAGTGATTCAATGGGTCTACTCTAGTTGGCGTGGACCACCAGGAATTCCAGCAATACATTGAGAATCATAGAGTAGGAAAAGACCACAAGGGTCATCTAGTCCAACCCCATTCCATGCAGGAATACCAAATCAAAGCACTCCTGACAGATGGCCATCCAGCCTCTGTATCCTTGAATTGTGGTGCCCAGAACTGGACACAATATTCCAGGTGAGGTCTGACCAAAGCAGAATCGAGTGGCACTATTACTTCCCTTGATCTAGACACTATACTCCTATTGATGCAGCCTAGAATTGCATTGGCTTTTTAAACTGCTGCATCACACTGCTGACTCATGTTCAGTTTGTGGTCCACTAAGAGTCCTAGATCCCTTTGGCATGTACTGCCATCAAGCCAGGTGACATCCATCCTATATCTGCACATTTCATTTTTACTACCCAAGTGTAGTATCCTACATTTCTCCTTGTTGAAATTCATTTTGTTAGCTTTGGCCCAGCTTTCTAATCTGTTAAGGTCATTTCAAATTCTGATCCTGTCCTCTGGGGTATTAGCTACCCCTCCTAATTAGGGGTCATCTGCAAACTTGATAAGCATACCCTCTATTCCCTCATCCAAGTCATTGATAAAGATGTTGAATAGCACTGGGCCCAGGACAGAACCTTAGATTCAAGGTACTTAGAATCACAGAGTCAGAAGAGACCCTGTGGCACCCTGCAGGTCACTTCTCTCCAGGATGAAAAGGAGCCATGGAAAAGGAGCCTTTGAGTTCAGTCAGCCAACCAATTGCAAATCCACCTAACTAACAGTCTCATTGTCTAGCCCATATGTTACTAACTTTCTTGCAAGGTATCATGGGGGACCTTGTCAAAGGTCAAAGTTGCATAAGTGATGTTCTCCAAGTATAACTAGAGCACAGGTCATTCTTGGATGGCACTTCACTAGCCACCTGCATCTTCAATGTACCCCTTGAGTCACTGGGGTTGTAGAAACAGCAAGTGCATCCGCAGACAGGCAATGGGTTGGACCAGCACACAGCAAAACTGTGCAACCACCACTTAACAACACAAGTGTAGCTTTATATTGTGCTAGAAGGAGGTAACATCTTGGCCCCCTTGGCCCTCCCTCCCTCTCTTTTCCCCTCCCCTCTTCCATGTTACCTGCTAATCAAGAAGAGTTAAGTGTCCACTCCCACCAACCCTGGAGGTCATTTCTAGTAGACTTATCTGATGCCCCTCAGGAAAGGACTCCTTGCTGCTTTCTTCCAATTCCCCATCCCCTCCAATTACTGATAAGGCTGTGCTGCACTTGCTTGCTACATCCCCTGGCATAATGATGGTGCTATTGTTTTTTTGTGTCTGTGCGTGTTTTAAAGAGGTTTCTTTTTTTTCCTTCCCCTGCATTCTTTTCTCAAGTTGACCTTCAATTGCAGATTGAATAGCAATGCAAAAAGAAAAAGAAAAAAAGAAAAGAAACAAAGCAGTTTAAAAATAAAACACCAAGAGGAACAGCACTCATTCTGTGCTGACATAACTGGTAGTTAATTGAGGAAAAGGTGGGCCCTGGAAGTCATGCCTATATAGAAGTAAACTTCCCTGACCCAGGAGTCCTGGCCTCTATTTGGCTGGCTGGGGTACTTCAGTGATTGGAAAAGGCAACTATACACATGCTCAGAGGTTTCTCCTTTCCCTGAGACAGAGAAGCAGTCTTCAAAAGTGCGGGAGGGGAGAGATAGGAGGCACAGACTTTGGGACCCCGTGGCATCACTAAGGCTGGTGTCGCCCCTCCCCCCTCGATGGTTCCCCCTGGTCTGGTTCGGCCTCTTAGCACCCCTCCTAATGCCACCATTGCTAGCACCAGATGATGGGTCAAAATTGCAGCATCCTTCATGTGCATGGTTGCTTACCAACTTCAAGAGGACAAGTCCGTGCCCCAAAGAGATTGCAATCTATAAAACCTGGTGGGTGATGATTAGGGTTTGGGGTGAGGTAAGCGGCCCCCAGGGAGCCTCAGAGTATTGCACCTCCCCATTATCCATAGAAAAATATCTATTTTGTGTGTGAGAGAGAGGGGGGGGGATTTGACCACATTTTGTAGGCTCCTGGGCCAGTTTATGACCAGGTAAGGGTCCCCTCCCCAACAGGAAATGAACCGGAAATGAGAAAAAAATAGAATCATAGAATTGGAAGAGACCACAAGGGCCATCCAGTCCAACCCCATTCTGCCATGCAGGAAGACACAATCAAAGCACGCCCAACAACAGATGGCCACCCAGCCTCTGTCTAAAAACCTTCAAAGATGGAGACTCCACCACACTCCAAGGCAATGCATTACACTGCTGAACAGCTCTTACTGTCAGGAAGTTCTTCCTAATGTTTAGGTGGAATCTCTTTTCCTGTACTTTGAACCCATTGCTCCGTGCCCTAGTCTCTGGAGCAGCAAAAAACAAGCTTGCTCCATCCTCTGTAAGACATTCATTCAAATATTTAAACATGGCTATCATGTCCCCTCTTAACCTTCTTTTCCCCAGGCTAAACATGCCCAGCTCAATAAGTTGCTCTTCATAGGGCATGGCTTTCAGACCTCCCACCATTTTGGTTGCCCTTCTCTGGATACGTTCCATCATCCAAGTCATTGAGAAAGATGTTGAATAGCACTGGGGGCCCAGGACAGAACCCCATGGTAGCCCACTAGTCACTTTATTTGTTCTATCATGTACAGCCCCCCCACAAGTTACTTTGATATTTTTTATGTTGTACGAGTTGTGACTGAATTGTATTGACATCACTAATGAAATTTGTGAAAGAACTGTGTGTGGGATAATATTTTTTATTGTGTTTTTCAAATTCACCACCCCAAAATATATTAAATACATTGAAATAAGAACTCTGGATTCTACCATTCTATGGAATGATGTGTGCCACTTCCAGAACACTGTGATGTATTAGCATGACCTCAAGGGGATAAAATGCAGTTTCCCAAGACTAAATGTCATGCAATTTTCTACCCCTGGATTAAAACCTGGGCTGAGATCTTATGTTAGGTGTGCTTAGCATAACCCTCCACATGCAGAATCATGAATTTATTGTGCTGGGCAACTTTTGTACTGAAGACAACATTGCAGAAGTAAATCAGGGCAGCATATGCACAATGCGGTGGACAACCAGTGTGCAATGCACACACGCACACAACACAAATCTACATGCATAAGGGTGCCACAAGTGCAGCTCTGCTTCTGCAGCTTTGAGCTGAACATGGACATTCCACATCAGACAAAAATCTCCAACTACTTCCATAGAAAATACACGTATGTAAGATGCCAACAGGATTCCAGTTCTGGAGTGGATAGACCACAGTGCTAACATGGGCACCACCAGCCATCATGGGCTAGCAATTGGATTTAGGCCAGCCAGTCCAGGTGAGAGGTAATAGGCCTAAGGGCAAGAGAAACATCTCTCCCTCCCTTCCTTCCCTCTTTCTCTCTCTGGGCTTGTCTAGATGTGACAGTTTTCTGCAAGTGCATGTGCAGTTTCACTCATTCACAGTGAAGTTGATTTGTCTTCATGTTTGTGGGCATATTTGCATCCATTCACATTCATTTGAATTGAGTGGGCACACATGCTCATAAAAGGCAATTCAGAGAAAAAGCACATTGATATGAATTCGGATCTCCACACGTTTGAAAATGCACATCTATGTGCATTTTCCAGGAAGTTTTAGGAAAACCACAAATCTTTTTACTGCTTGGTTTGTGTTTAAGTATTTGAAGGGGTGTCACGTTGAGGATGGAGCAAGCTTGTTTTCTGCTGTTCCAGAGACTGGAACACGGAGCAATGGATGCAAGCTCCAGGAACAGAGATTCCACCTCAACATGAGGAGGAATTTTTTGACACTAAGAGCTGTTTGGCAGTGGAACACACTCCCTCGGAGCGTGGTGGGTCTTTCTTCCTTGGAGGTCTTTAAACAGAGGCTGGGTTGCCATCTGTCGGGGATGCTTTGATCGTGATTTCCTGCATGGCAGGGGTTGGACTGGATGGCCCTCGTGGTCTCTAAAAAAAAAAAAAAAAAAGAATACTGTGAATCCCCTTTAGATCTCATTGGGACAAATTGTATTCTCTGAGAAGTTTATGAGAAGTATTTTCATGGTCTATACACAACTTCACCTGTGTGTGTGTGTATGCGTTCATATATGTATGTGTGTGCAAGCGCAGCTTTTTCAGAAAACAAACACTTAGTGGGAACACCTCTGCTCCATGCTCTTGAATTCCTGTCATTGCAAAAAGGAAAAAGCAGAGAAGATGACAAGGAGCAACTGGCCCTCAGATAGAAGTGTGATAAAGCGCCCCAACATCTGTTTTCCAAATGACCCCAATTTCCATAAAACAGCATTTCTTCCCCCAACCCCCCACAACCCTTGTTAATCCAATATTTGTATATTTTTGAACAGTATATTCCATCTGTGCAAGAAGAACATTGGAGGCTGGTGCAATTCTTTCTGTCTTTCTCTCTCTCCATGCATTCACTGAAGACTAAAATGCCCCCTAATCAGAATCCTTTTCTTTCCTGAACATCAAGGGAGTCTTATCTGGACTTGTTCACAAAGACCCAAAACTAGCAACCTTGCGATATATAGTAAGTAACTTTGCATCTAATTGGGAGGGTGGGGGATAAAAATCATTACTTGCTTGCGGCATTTAATTAAATATGCAAATTTATGAACAGCTCCAAAAACCAAAATCTCAGACAAAAAGGCAACAGGGGCATGAATTGTGACTCCCCTCCACCCGGCGCCAGCCCTCCTTCTGCTAATTCCCTTGAATTGTGACTTATTAGCCATGTGCAGTGCTGGAATTACAAAGAAGACATCGGGGAGCCATTCACAAAATTGGCTGGGAGACAGACAGATCCCTGCTACGGTCCTTTGTGGTTGCTGTGTCCCTTCAAGTTGTTTCTGACTTATGGTGGCCCTAAGGTGAACCTGTCACAGGGTTTCCTTGGCAAGATTTGTTCAGAGGGGGTTTGCCTTTGCTTTCCTCCAAGGCCGAGAGAGTGTCACTGGTCCAAGGTCACCCAGTGGGTTTCCATGGCTGTGAAGGGATTCAAACACTGGTCTCCAGAGTCATCGTCCAATGCTCAAACCACTACACTATGCTGGCTCTAAGCTAAACCTACCCAATTAGCTAAAGTCATTCCTCATAAGGCTTGGTTTTCAGACCTTTGAACATCTTAGTCGGCTTTCTGTGAATCTGTTCCAATTTACCATGGCATCAAAAGGAGGGAGGGGATGTGGACTCCAACTTGTGGCAACCATATCACTGGGTTTTCTTGGCAAGATATGATCGGGGGGGGGGGTTGCTTTTGACCTCCTCCAAGGCTGAGAGAGTGTGACTTGCCCAAGGTCACCTAGCGGGTTTCCATGGTTAAGTGGGGATTTAAACAAAGTCCAATGCTCAAACCAGTATGCTGGCTCTCTGGCCACTATTAGTCATACATTAGTCAAGCATTCTGCTACAACACCCACCAAGAAATGACAGCTGCTAAATTTCAAACAGATTGGACAAATCATCCCAATCATATACAGCCACCCCTCACTTATATGCAATAGGTACCTGCAGTTTCACTTACCTGGAGTTGGGAGGGGCAGGTTTCTCTAGGCATCTGGAGCACCATAGAGTTATAGAATCATAGAGTTGTAAGAGATCCCAAGGGCCATCTAGTCCAACCTTCTGCCATGTAGGAGTACCCAATCAAAGCATTCCTGACAGATGTCCATCCAGCCTTTGTTTAAAAACCTCCAAAGAAGGAGACTCCACCACACTCCCAGGCAGTGCATTCCACTTCCAAACAGCTCTTACTGTCAGAAAGTTCTTCCTAATGTTTAGGTGGAATCTCTTTTCCTGTAGTTTGAGTCCATTGCTGTGTCCTTGTTTCTGGAGCAGCAGAAAACAAGCTTACTCCATGCTCCAGGTGGTCTCTCCAAGTATCAGGAGGTCCTCCAGTGCAACTCTATGGACAACATCTGGCAGAAATTGACCATAGAGTCATGCCAGATGCCTAGAGAGGCATCCTCTCTAGGCAGTTTCTAGGCCCTCCAGGATGATTCTATGGTGGTTTGCTATTATACATGTTTTTGCGTTTCTATGGTAAGTCCAGGAAAATATCCCCACACATAAATGGGTGGCAGTGTTGGTGGTGTGTGATCTATAGAAGGCTTTATCAAAATGTTTATAGGAACATAGAACAGAGGAGGCTGCCTTGTTTTGAGTCAGCTGTTTGGCCCATCTAGCCTTATTTTGTCAACTCTGACTGGGAGTGTACATGCACGTTTGGTTGCATATTGAATTGCTGTACAATATCACAGTTTGCAAACAAGGCTACCCACCTCTTTGAGTATAAAGTATAGGCTGCCAATATGCTTCCAGTTCAAGGTAGTGGTGGCATTAGGGGGGTGCAGAGAGGCTGAACCACACCTGGTGACACCGGCAGGGAAATGGGTGATGACAGCCTAAGTGATGCCGCAGGCAGTGGGAGGTCAGACTCCTCTTTGTCCCAACAGTGAGGTCAGTACATTGTGTGAGGGCACAGGAAAAAGTTTTCTTATCTGTGGCACTCCAACTGTGGAATGCCCTCCCCTTGGAGACCCAATTGGTGCCAATACTGGCTTCATTTATGGGCCAAGTTAAAAAAAATGGCCATTTATTAAAGCCTTTGGGCTTCAGTGATTTATTTCAAAAGTACATGGTTAGAGCCATTGTACTGTCTATTCTCCTTTATGAGTCTGAAACATGGGTCACCTATTGCCAATACTTCCAACTCCTCGAACACTTTCATCAGCACTGTATACGCACAATCCTAAATATACACTGGACTGACTATGTGACAAATGTTGCTGTCCTTGAGCAAGCAGGGATCACCAGCATTGAGGCCATGATATTGAGAACACAGCTGCGCTGGGAAGGACACGTTTCTAGGATGCAGGACCATCGCCTCCCCAAAATAGTACTCTACGGTGAACTTGCCATGGGTCAGTGTAAGAGGGGCACTCCAAAAATGCAATACAAGGACTCCCTGAAACAACATCTCAGGCTCGGCCAAATTGATCACCAACAATGGTCCGTCCTGGCCTCACACTGGGAGGCATGGAGACACACTATCGACATGGTGCAGCCTTATTTGAGAACTCACGCCGAACAAGTCTTGAAGAGAAAGGACAATGCAGAAAGAATCACAACCCGGAAACATCACCGAAGGAGACCTTCTGCTGTGCTTTCTGCAACTGGACTTGTTTATCTCGGATTGGCCTTTTCAGTCATCAGCGCGCTTGCAGAAAGCGTGGGATGAGTACTTCCTGAATCTTTGTTTGTGAAGAAAAGCCAAAGAGAGAGAGATGGTTTTAAACTCTTAATCTTTTCAGCCTAGAATCATAGAGATGGAAGAGACCACAGGGGCCATCTAGTTCAACCTTATTCTGACATGCAGGAACACACTATAAAGAAGGAGACTCCACCACACTCCCAGGCAGTGCATTCCACTGCCAAACAGCTCTTACTGTCAGGAAGTTCTTCCTAATAGGTGGAATCTCTTTTCCTGTAGTTTGAGTCCATTGCGCTGTGTCCTAGTCTGTGGAGCAGCAGAAAACAAGCTTGCTCCATCCTCAGTATGACATCCCATCAGATATTTAAACATGGCAATCATGTCACCACTTTCTCTGTGGGGGCCCTGGTGGTGCACTAAGTTAATGCAGCCAAAACTGCAGCCAAAACTCCTGTACACCTTAAGTTTATAAGTTAGATCCCAGGCCCCTCGTGTCAACTCAGCCTTCTGTAAGTTGGTAAAATGAGTACCAGCACAATAAAGAGCTGGGGTGACACACTGTGAAGATTCTAATACAGTTTTCAAAAAAGCAGCAAGTTGTTATTAGTGTACAATTCATTCTGCAGTGCCACTCCTGCAGTGTCGTCTGCATGCCAGCAGCATCACATACTGGCACTTGCATTGTACAACTTGAATTGTATTGTATTCAACTGTATTGACTTGTATTGCATTGTGATAATTGTATATTGTGTATTGACTTGTACTTCATTGTGATAACTGTATATTCTGTTGTTGTAACCTGTCCTGATCCTGAGGGGAGAGGTAGGTAATAAACAACTAAGTATTATTTTCCAGGCTAAAAATACCCAGCTCCCTAAGCCACTCCTCATAGGGCATAATGGCTTGCAGACCTCCCACCATTTTGGTTGCCCTCCTCTGGACACGCTCCAGCTTGTCAATATCCTTCTTGAATTGTGGCACCCAGAACCGGATACAATATTCCAGGTGAGGTCTGACCAAAGCAGAATAGACTTGACACTATTACTTCCCTTGATCTAAACACTATACTAGATTGATGTAAGTCAAGTCATCCTAAAATGTCCCGATCATTAGTAGAAGAGGCCTCTGTTTTTCCAGATGGCTGACTGGCTTTTAAGGTGAGTTCCAGGATCACTTGCAGCTCTGGTAATAGTGCCATGATCCTAATTGAGAATATGAAGCAGTTACAAGGTCCTAAATCTAAGGAGATTATCAGATGTGGCACAAAGCCCATGAGGAACATGCGAAGATAATGTTATTGTACTGCAAATGGGTTCTGGTTTCAAATGACATTGTCATAAGGCATCACCTTCAATTGGCGTGATGATAATGATGATGTCTGAAACTGGGAATCCGTTTGCGGTACAGTAACGTCATCCTCATGTGCTCCTCTTGGGCTTTTTGGCCACATCTGATAATCTCTTAACTTTGTTCTTGCTGCTGCTGCTGCTGCTGTGTGCCTTCAAGTCTTTTTCAACTTATGGCAACCCTATGGTGAACCTATCATGCCTGATTTTATTTTTAATTTATGCTAAACCGTTTATATTAATTTTATTATATGCTACCCTAAGAACTTTTGATACAGAGTGGAGTACAAATATTTTAATGAATTAAAACATTGATTAATTAATCAATCCCACAATAATTAATTAATTGATTAAAAAGTCAGTTGATTATTCATTAAATTACACTCCGTCTCCTCCCCAGCTGAGCATTTCCTTGGGGAAATGTGTATAGCATGGGTCAGGGAAGCAAAAGATTCGGTGAGAGTAAAAGGACGGGTTCTGTATCTCTCTATTTCTAATTCCCCAAACAGATGCAGAGGCAGTGGTGCTGAATGTTCTCCTTTGCAAATGTTAAATGCTTGCTATTACCACCGTGTCTATGCCTAAAGTCCTTTATTCAGTGATTGCAGGATGGGATTCCGGAAACAACCCTAGCCAAACATTTACAGAAGGGGAAACAAACAAACAAATAAAACCCAGCTCAACAATGTAGAATGGAGAAGGATATTTACAAGTCGTTTTCCTAATGACACTGGGAAAAGAAAACACAGATTAATTTGGCTCTCAGGCAGTGGATGGCACTGCAGGGAGCCAGGCGTAATAACACAGAGATCATAAAATGTACCAGGTGGGGGGTAGTAACAGCCCCCCTCGATAGCATTAGATGCTCATAAAGGAATTTGGGCCTCTCCACCATCTGAATTGTGTACACAATAGTATAGAATATGCATATTCGACAGCATGGTGGAATGCCCCTGAAATCAGTTGGTTACCATTACAATTTCAAAGGTACTCAACTTCCAGGAAGGCAGAAAGCGCTGTATAATTTTTGGTCAGGTTCTTCTTCCCAATTAAAAATATGAGCTGTGGTCCTACATCCTACCTTTGGAGGTTTTTAAACAAAGGCTGGATGGATATCTCTCAGGAGTGATTTGCTTGGGCATTCCTGCATGGCAAGGGGTTGGACTAGATGGCTCTTATGGTCATCTAGTCATCTACTTTACTAGCAGGCAAAACACAAGTCCACAAGTAAAGTCCAATATACAAGGTCCAGGTTGAGCAAACAGAGTTCAGGGTAGTCCAGCAGAATGTAGGTCAGGCAAAAGAGTTCAGAGTAAACAAACACAGTCCTGGTCAAACACAGTGAGCAGGAACACAACTGGTACTCAGGTAGGTCAGATAATCTCCGACAACCCCTGGAGGACAGTGCTACATATTTCAGAGCAGCAGCTAATACAGCTGCTGCTTAATTAATTGCTGCTTCCTATAAATACACTGAGACTGCCCCCAAACCCTCCTTTTGTTGTCTCTGTGCTGTGAAGGTAGGTATAGGTAAGTTGTCCTCTGTGTCCAAAGGGGCAGGACTCTCTGCCAGAGCTGGTACTATAGTATTGTCTGTCTCTGAGGCCTGTGGCTCTGGAACGTCCTCCTCCTCTGGTTCAGCTGGTCCTGGTATGTCCACTGCTTCAGTCTCTGAGTCAGAGTCCATGTCCAAGTTCTGGAAACAGGGCAGGACAGACTGAGCCAATCTGTATTTGGTAATTGGATTTGTAATTGGTTGACTGACCAAACCCAAAGTGTAGTCACCAATGGCTCCTCTTCATCCTGCAGAGACGTGATCAGTGGGGTGCCACAGGGTTCTGTCCTGGGCCCATTGCTATTCAACATCTTTATCAATGACTTGGATGAGGGAATAGAGGGCATGCTTATCAAATTTGCAGTTGACACCAAATTAAGAGGGGTAGCTAATACCCTAGAGGACAGGATCAGAATCCAAAATTACCTGAACAGATTAGAAAGCTGGGCCAAAACTAACAAAATGAATTTCAACAAGAAGAAATGTAGGATACTACACTTGGGCAGTAAAAATGAAATGCACAGATATAGGATGGGTGACACCTGGCTTGATGGCAGTACATGCGAAAGGGATCTAGGAGTCTTAGTGGACCACAAGCTGAACATGAGTCAGCAGTGTGATGCAACAGCTAAAAAAGCCAATGTGATTCTAGGCTGCATTAATAGGAGTATAGTCCCTAGATCAAGGGAAGTAATAGTACCACTCTATTCTGCTTTGGTCAGACCTCACCTGGAATACTGTGTCCAGTTCTGGGCACCACAATTCAAGAAGGATATTAGGAAGTGGGAACATGTCCAGAGGAGGGCGACCAAGATGTTTAGCCGGGAGAAGAGAAGGTTGAGAGGTGACATGATAGCCATGTTTAAATATTTAAAGGGATGTCATACTGAGGATGGGACAGATTTCTCTTGCTCCCAAGACTAGGACATGGAGTAATGGACTCAAACTACAGGAAAAGAGATTCCACCTAAACATTAGGAAGAACTTCCTGAGAGTAAGAGCTGTTCAGCAGTGGAATACACTGCCTCAGAATGTGGTGGAGTCTGCTTCTTTGGAAGTTTTTAAAGAGAGGCTAGATGGCTATCTGTTGGGAATGCTTTGATTGTGTATTCTTGCAGACAGGTGGTTGGCCTGGATGGCCCTTGTGGTCTCTTCTAACTCTATTATGCTATGAGTCTATGAATTCATCTGGTATTCAGCCTTCCCCTCTTTCTATTGCCCTCCACCTTTCCTAGTGTTATTGTCTTTTCTAGTGAGTCATGTCTTCTCATGATGTGGCCGAAGTACAACAGCCTCAATTTGGTCGTCTTGGTTTCTAGTGAGATCTCTGACTTGATCTGTTCTAAGACCCATTTGTTTGTCTTTTTGGCCAACCACAGGATCCTCAGCTCTCTTCTCCAACACCACCTCTCAACTGAGTAGATTTTCTTTCTATCAGCTTTCATCACTGTCCAGTTCTCACTTCCATACATGGTGATGGGAAATACAATGACTTGGACAATACTAACTTTAGTGTTCAGTTTTATATGTTTGCACTTTAGGATCTTGTCTAGTCCTTTCATAGCTGCCCTTCCCAGTCTTAGTCTTCTTCTGATTTCTTGATTGCAATCTCCTTTCTGAGCAATGATTGACCCAAAGTATGGGAAATCTTTATTTCAATTTCCTCATCATCTAGATTAAACTCATGTAAATCCTCCATGATAATTACTTTTTTTCTTTTCTTAATACTCAACAGTAAGCCTTCCACAGCACTTTCTGCTTTGACTGAGGGGACTTTGGCGGTCACCTGCAATACTTGTGCGATGTTTGTCTTCTTGGCTACAGATCTGGGGAACCTCACATGTACCAAGTGCAAGTTGGTAGCCCTCTTGGAGGAGAAAGTCCAGCAGCTGGAGACACGGGGAGCTACACTTCAACAGATTCGGGAGCAAGAGCTTTTCCTGGACAGAACAGAACAAACACTCTGGGACGGGGACCGCACAGAGGAACTGGCTGCGGAAGAGAGGGTCACTCCACAGACACAGGAGGTAGACAGCTGGAAGAATGTCACACACAGAACAAGAAAATCCAGGGATACTTCGAGCAGCTTGCAGCTACAGAATCGTTTTGAAGCCCTCTCTCTTATCAAGGACAATGAGGAAGAACAGCATGGACAGACTTCGGGGCAGAGCAGGGGACCTTGAGAGGACCACCGCAAGGAACAGCAGCTGCGAAGCCTCGGCGGAGGCGTGTGGTGGTGGTGGAAGACTCCTTGCTGCGAGGTACAGAAGCAGTGGTTTGTGGGCCTGACAAGATGACTCGGGAGGTGTGTTGTCTCCCTGGGGCAAAGATCCGTGATGTGACGGAGCAGCTAACAAGACTCGTCAAGCCTACGGATCATTACCCCTTCCTTTTGGTCCATATGGGAACCAATGATATGGCAAGGCACAGCTTTCCGAAGATCAGAAGAGATTATGAGGCTCTGGGGAGGAAGCTGAAAGAAATGGATGCACAGGTGGTCATCTCGTCTCTTCTGCCAGTTGAAGGGCATGGTGGAGGAAGAGAGAGGAAAATAGCCGACATAAACAACTGGCTCCGTAGATGATGTCGCCGAGAACAATTTGGATTCTTGGATCATGGGCTGCGCTTCCAGGACGGGGGACTTCTGGCAAGAGATGGGGTGCATCTCACACCAGTTGGCAGAAACGTTTTTGCCTACAGTCTCAAGAATTTGATCAGGAGGGCTTTAAACTGAGTCATATAGGGGAGGGAGACAGTATTCTGGAAGGCAAAAGAGCTGGAGAAAATAGTCAAGCTGTCATAGAGGGAACAAGGCAAACAGCGCAAGGACCCAAGAGTGGGAGGCAAAAAAACTTGCACAGGGAGCAAGTAAAGGGAACACATGGTCTCAGATGTCTCTACACTAATGCACAGAGCATGGGAAATAAGCAAGGTGAACTTGAACTCCTAGCACTACAAAACAAATATGATATAATAGGCGTTACTGAAACCTGGTGGGACAAGTCTCATGATTGGAATGTAGGAATAGAGGGGTATAACCTTTTTAAGAGAAACAGGCCAAACAGGAAAGGAGGAGGAACAGTATTATATGTCAAGGATATTTACACCAGTGAAGAGATCCATGACATCAATACTGGAAGCCAGGTGGAGAGCATCTGGATAAAAATAAAGGGGAGGGAAACAACACAGATGTTATTGTGGGAATCTACTACAGACTGCCAAGTCAGACGGAGGAATTGGATGATGCCTTTCTAGAACAGATGAACAGACACGCAGAAAGGAGAGATGTAGTAGTGATGGGTGACTTCAACTATCCTGATATTTGCTGGAAATCTAACTCAACCAAAACTTCAAGGTCTAGCAAATTCCTTACTTGCCTGGAAGACAATTTCATGGTCCAAAAGGTGGAAGAGGCAACAAGGGGGTCAGCTATTTTAGATCTCATCCTAACCAACAGGGATGACCTGGTTAATGGGGTGCAAGTGGTGAGATCCTTAGGAGAGAGTGATCATGTTCTCCTGGAGTTTGTTATAGAATGGAAAGGAGAAGCCAGGCATAGTCAGACATGCATTCTTGACTTTAGGAGAGCTGATTTCAATAAAATCAGGCAAATACTGGGAGTGATCCCATGGTTAGGAATACTAAAAGAGAAGAGACCTCAAGACAGATGGGACTTTCTCAAAAGGGAGATACTGAAGGCACAATTTCAAACAGTACCATTGAGGAAGAAAAATGGGACGTGTCTCAAGAAACCAGGATGGATGACTAAAGAAATATCAACACAGCTAAGTTTTAAACAGAACATGTATAAGAAATGGAAAAAGGGGGAAATCACCAAAGAAGAATTCAAACAGATAGCGAACACATGTAGGAGTAAAGTCAGAAAAGCTAAAGCACAGAATGAGCTCAGGCTTGCTAGAGAAGTGAAGAACAATAAAAAGGGTTGTTTTGGGTATGTCCGCAGCAAAAGGAGGAAGAAGGAAATGGTAGGGCCACTACGTGGAGAAGATGGCAAAATGCTAACAGGGGACAGAGAAAAGGCAGAATTACTCAACACCGTCTTTGCCTCAGTGTTTTCAGAAAAGGTAAAGGGGGACTAACCTGAGAATAAAGGTACAGAAGAAACAACAGGGGAAATCCAGCACAGAATAAGCAAAGAGGTAGTACAGGAATACCTTCTTAATCTAAATGAATTTAAATCTCCAGGACCAGATGAACTACATCCAAGAGTATTAAAAGAGCTGGCATATATAATCTCAGAGCCATTGGAAATAATATTTGAGAACTCCTGGAGAACAGGAGAAGTCCCAGCAGACTGGAGGAGGACAAACGTTGTCCCCATCTTCAAAAAGGGGAAAAAGGGGATCCCAACAATTATCGTCCAGTTAGTCTGACATCAATACGAGGGAAGATTCTAGAGCAGATCATTACACAGAGAGTCTATGAACATTGAGAAGGCAATGCCATAATCACAAAAAGTCAACATGGGTTTCAGAGAAACAAGTCATGCCAGACTAATCTGATCTCTTTTTTTGATAAAATGACAAGCTTGGTAGATGAAGGGAACGCTGTGGACGTCGCATACCTTGATTTCAGTAAGGCCTTTGACAAGGTTCCCCATGACATTCTTGCAAACAAGCTTGTAAAATGTGGGCTAGACAAGTTAACAGTTCAATGGATTTGTAATTGGTTGACCGGCTGAACCCAAAGGGTGCTCAGCAATGGCTCCTCTTCATCTTGGAAAGATGTGACCAGTGGGGTGCCACAGGGTTTTGTCCTGGGCCCAGTGCTATTCAACATCTTTCTCAATGACTTGGATGAGGGAATTAGGGGCATACTTATCAAATTTGCAGATGACACCAAATTAGGAGGAGTAGCTAATACCCTGGAGAACAGGATCAAAATTCAAGATGACCTGGATAAACTGGAGAGCTGGGCCAAAGCTAACAAAATGAAATTCAATACGGAGAAATGTAACGTACTGCACTTAGGGCGAAAAAATGAAATGCATAGATATAGGATGGGGGGGACCTGGCTGAATGAGACCACGTGCAAAAGGGATCTAGGAGTCCTAGTAGACCACAAGTTGAACATGAGTCAACAGTGTGATGCGGCAGCTAAAAAGGCCAATGCGATTTTGGGCTGCATCAATAGAAGTATAGTGTCCCAATCAAGGGAAGTAATAGTGCCGCTCTATTCTGCCTTGGTCAGACCTCATCGAGAATACTGTGTCCAGTTATGGGCACCACAATTCAAAAACGATATTGACAAATTGGAGCGTGTCCAGAGGAAGGCGACTAAAATGGTGAAAGTTCTGGAAACGATGCCTTATGAGGAGAGACTTAGGGAGCTGGGTATGTTTAGCCTGGAAAAAAGATGGTTAAGAGGTGATATGATAGCCCTGTTTAAGTATTTGAAGGGGTGTCACGTTGAGGATGGAGCAAGCTTGTTTTCTGCTGCTCCAGAGACTGGAACACGGAGCAATGGATGGAAGCTCCAGGAACAGAGATTCCACCTCAACATTAGGAGGAACTTTTTGACAGTAATAGCTGTTCGGCAGTGGAACGCACTCCCTCAGAGCGTGGTGGGGTCTCCTTCCTTGGAGGTCTTTAAACAGAGGCTGGATGGCCATCTGTCAGGGATGCTTTGATCGTGAATTCCTGCATGGCAGGGAGTTGGACTGGATGGCCCTTGTGGTCTCTTCCAACTCTATAATTCTATGATTCTATGATTCTATGACTTTCTTTAGTAATTGTTCCAAGTATTTGTTGCTTTCTGCTAGTAGTATGATGTCATCCGCATTTTTTAAATGTAAGAGCTGTTCAACAGTGGAACAGACTGCCTTGGAGGGTGGTGGGACTCTCCCTCTTTCGATATCTTTAAGCCAAGGTTGGATGGGCATCTTTTAAGACTGCTGTAATTGTGTATTCCTGCATGGCAGAGAATTAAACTAGATGGCCCTTGTGGTCCTTTCCAACCTATGATTCTCTGAATCTCTGATTCTATGAAATCTACACTCAGGTAGTTAATCAGTGGCTGTGCTACATTGCCCTTCTGCTGAATACTGACATTGTCCAACCAATTACATATCTGTAAATATGCTTGCTATTTCTACAATCCCAGTAAATCAAGTGGGAGACTGAAGCCATTTATTAGTACTTAAGTGCCACCCAAGAGTGCACAATGGAATATATAAGTATTGCACTTCCAGAACTCCACTTATGCAACTCTGAGATAAATGCAGATGCTAAACAGTGGCCAAAAATGTAAAAATGCACATGTAAGGGAACTTATATGTGTGTAAGTTCTGGGCATCACAGTTCAAGGAGGATGTTGACAAGCTGGAACGTGTCCAGAGGAGAGCGACCAAAATGATGACTGTTCTGGAAACCATGCCCTATGAGGAGCAGCTTAGGGAGCTGTGTATGTTTAGCTTCGAGAAGAGAAGGTAAAGAGGGGACATGATAGCCATGTTTAAAATGTGAAAGGATGTCATATTGAAGAGGGACCTGCTCCAGAGACTAGGTGATTCCACCTAAATATTAGGGAGAATTGATATTATCTTCTATCATTATGAACAAATCCTGTTCTAATCCAAGGTATAATGGGGGTAGCTCCATCTGTAACAAGCAGATAAGACCCAGTAGTGTGCAAAATAATACCTTTTGTCCAGTCCTCATTTGGAAGCCAAGCCTAATGTGGAGCAGTTGAGGGAGCTGCTGAAGAGAAGATTGAGTGGTGGTGTGATATCCATCTTTCATGTGGAAGAGGAAGTGAGATAGTTTTCTGTTGTTCCACAGGCAAGGACCCAAACCAATGGATTCAAATTACTAGAAAGGGGAGTCTAACTAAATATTCAGAAGAATGTTGTATTGTGAGGGGCTGTTTTGCAGCTTTCTCTTAAGTAGGAGGTGGGCCATCCTTCATTGGAGGTATTTAAGTAGGGGTTGGATGACCATCTGTCAAGGATACTTCAGCTATAGATTTCCTTTACTGGCAAGAAGTTAGTATAGAAGGTCCTTGAGGATCTTTCCAAGCCTGCAATCCTGTGAATCTGTAATCAATGGAGCTGTCTGCAGTTTTCTATTGACATTGGAAACGTGATTATGGGAACTGTCATGATGAGTGTCTGTGCTTCAACATTTTACCTCTGCACCATGGAAACTAGCAACAGTTTTTGAATTCTGTGAGCAATCACCATGTTGTACCTCAGCGGTTCTAGGCCCAGCATGACCCACAGGCCCTAAGACAATGCTTCTGAGAAAAAGGACCCAGGCAAAAACCAGGCCTGCCTAGTTGATAGCCCCCACCTTTCAATAGTACATAATTGGCAATATTTAATAATTTGGCTGGCTATGGCCCACCACATGGTTGGCAAGTAAACCAGGGACTCCCCAAATACCAAGGCTGGAGTCACGTGCAACCTAGGAAAGGGTCTTTCCAAATTCCTTAGACAGGTCAAGCCCAGGTCAGAGTTCTTCTTGGGAACATCTGGAGGTGAGTCATCCACTAATCCAATCAAGGATATCCAAGAACTCAGTGATTGCAAAATGGGTTTTTCTTCTTTTCCTCTCCTCCACAATAGAAGGTTGCCTGTGCCCATTGAATCCCAAATGTCTCCCGCATCAACGATTGTTAACACATCCAGAAAATACTTTGTCTATCCTGGGAACCTCCAGTAGACATTGTATTCCACTCTAAACACCACCCAAAGTGCACACAGATCCCTGTCTCCCCCTATCACTCCATCAGTCTGTGTTGCTAGGATTTCAGCTTCTGCATGAATCTCTCTGCTCTTCGGATCAGTATATTATGACCCACCATCCCCTCATTGTATTCCTCTATCAAAATACTTCCTACTCCCTTTGACAGCCTTGTGTGATTGCTTGAAACATGAGTGTTAGCATGAATTCTGTTATGATTAAATTCCAATAAAGATCATTGTATTGTACATTCTGTATTGAGTTCATTTAGAGACTATTGGTATACGCTGGTCAAAAGATCCCCACAGTTGCCTGACTTCTCACATGCTAATTTGAGCTAACTAAATCCCCCAAACTATGATTTGGAAACGTGGAATTTCCATGGCCCTCAGCAATTCGGGTAAAATAGTACTATCATTAAGCAGAAGTAGCAGACCTCGACTAAGCCAAAGCCTGTTCTCGGGAACCTGATGCTTTCCTTTTAATATATTTTTATTAATTTTATAATCATACATTATATTATCCAATCAATACTTACTTAGTATAACACATAAAATTACTATAAACATCGCAATTTTTCTATTAACTAATTTCAAAAGTTAGCATAGATTCTTTTCTATAATTCTATTCAAAAATATTAATTCCCCTACCCACCCCCACCTCAGTGCTCCCCTTCACTGGAACCATTATTATCCCTTGCCTAATCTTTCCAGAATCTCATTTCTTCTCATGGAGGTAGCCTCCCATCAGGAACCTGATGCTTTTCTGAGAGAAACAAATGAGTCCAGAACCCAGGCTAGTTTGCCTGCCTGATGTATGGTGCCATGACTAGAAGGGGCCCCTGTGTAGTTACTCAGGCTGGCCTGGACCCACCCGTCTGCTTGGCTTTGAGAAGATGGTAGTGCACTGCTGAAGAAAAGAGACACATTGGCAGACACAAACAATACCTCAGCTGGGCCAGAGTCCTACCTTGTCATAACTCACCTTGTAGCATCTGAGGAATCTGATGCAGAGGAGACAGATCTAGAAAAAGTCCACTGGCTTGCTCCCTGAATCTGAGCAGCTAGTGGCAGATACAGCCAATGAGGACCTTCAGCGAGATGGTCATCCATCTCAGCCAGAAGCGATTGATGCTGGGGAGACATCCCCATTGTTTGCAGCAGCTTGACAGGAAAGGCAGTGGCCTTGAAGAAGTCAAAGGCTCTCTTAGGGCTTGTCTACAGTTGTGGGAAACCCTGAACCATCCTTGTAGCTGCTGAGGATGTTCTTGATTTCGGAGTGTGGTGGAGTCTTCTTCTTTGGAGGTTTTTAGACAGAGGCTGGATGGCCATCTGTCAGGAATGCTTTGATTGGGTATTCCTGCATGGCAAGAGGTTGGACTGGATGGCCCTTGTGGTCTCTTCCAACTCTGTGATTCTATGATCTGCAGCAGCCTGGTAAATGCAACACTCAACCGGGGCTTCTCCAGAGTATCCCAGCACACTATAATTGTAGGTGAACTTGCAGTGATGTAAAAGGGTGGTCCAACACTGATCACAGGTCCTATATGTCACATTATTTCTGGCCACATGGCCGGGGCTACTCCATCCCCCCCCCCCATTTGCTCGTACGTGTGGATATCCTTGTGCCAGAGCACTGTATTACTCCATAAAGGGACATACACTTATACAGATATGCACACAAATGTATTTTTTAAGTGCTAAAATGGAGTCCTATCCACTGGAAGCCACACCTCAGCTTTGCACTGAAGCCAATCTGTGGTTGCCACACAGCCAATAATCAGGATTTCCCCCTGAAATGAGGATCAAACCACAAATCTTTTAGGCCTGGATTTTCCTGCAGAAACCCCAATGAAGATGTGAATCATTGCAAACATTATGTGGCAACTAGGATGCACCTACCGGATGAGTACAGCCCCCCCACCCATATAAACAAGTTCTCAGAGACTAAGATTAGAAATGCAGAGCAATTAACTACTTGGCATCTTAGCCTCCCACTGCTTTTTGTGCTTGGGAATTTATTCAGATTCTTGACTTCTGGGCAAACTTAAGTTGTACATCTCTTTATCTTGCCCTTTTTTTGCTTTGGTTATTGTGACAGCTGAGTTTGATAGATTCTGTAACATCTCAGACTTTGTCTTTCATCTTTGGAAAACTCCCTTGATTACCTGTGTATGACCCAGGCTTGCTTGACTTGCTAGTAATGGCTCTCCCATCACTGTCTGGTGCTTGCTGCCTCTATTTTTATGACATGCCCATTCTCTACTTCTGGAGCCTAACATGGTGTTGCAGTCATTTAATCACCATTCCCATCCACACGCGTTCTCCACTTTATGGGGGTTGGAGTGATGTAATGCCACAGGGCTCTTCACCAGTCTATTCCAACACCATTTTAGGCTCCAGAACTATACAATGGGCATGCCCTAAGCCTAAAGGCAGCAAGCAAAAATCCCAGGCAAAAATCCAGCATGTGAGGCAGTATAAGCAAATACGCTTGCTAGGTCAAGACTACTTAGGGCCTTGGGAGGCATGGTTATCTTTGGTACAAAAAGCCAAAGTGAATAAGGATCTTAATGATCATTATGTAATAAGATCTTTATTGAGAGCGTAGATGAAATATAAATCTAGGGACTCTATCCCACCAGGCTGCTAAGATGCCACAGTGGTGTTAGTGTAGGAAATGCAAACATAGCAGTTTGGGGACAGTCATTTTTGCAAATGTGCCATGGTGCTGCTACAGTCCTGGGCTCTGTCTTATGCATGCCAGCCTCTATAACCCCACCTTCCCTACCCTATGTCTTTCTCAGAATGCCTTTCAGTCTGCATTTTTCTTTTCTTTTTTCTTTTTTCTTTTTTCTTTTTTTTTTGGTTTTCAGCACATTTGCAGTCACAGCAATTGATTAAGTAAAAAAGACAAGAAAAGAAATGGGGGGGGGGAGAGGGGAGAAAAATACCCTGTTTTGGAATAGCATACAGAGGGGGGAAAGGGAAGGAGGGAAAGGAGCAGAATCATGCCCACTCACCACCACATGCCCGCCTGCATATCAGAACTGCACTGGAAGAACGTATTACACATGAATCAATCATGGCAAAGCAGCGCAACTAGGAGGCATTGATGGGTTTTGCCAGTCAATGAAAAAAGGAGTGCTCCAGGAACAGATGGAAGACAAAACAGCTACAGGATAGACATGGCATTGTGCGATAAGGTACAGCCACAGATGTTACTATCCTGCTGTAAGTCTACTTTGGCAGCCTCGTGTGATTAAAGAAAGTCCTAGGTTTTACTCAAGATTTCCTTCGTGGACTTCTCCTCATGAGGCTTTTTATAAAAAAGAGACAATATCGAAAAATAAATAGGTTCTACATAGAGACATGTTGCTGTTGCAAAATGGTCAATATAGAATGAAAACTTTGGAAGAATTAGAATCAGAAAGTTATAATCATCAATGGTATCTGTACCAGCAATTGAATGAAAGGTTTAAGATGGATAAGAAACTTCAAGGAGTTGAGATGACAAAAGCAGATTTTGAAATGCATTTGTGTTCAGATTGTGGTCATTTGATAACTAAGATGCATAAAATGTTACTAAAGATAGATGTGGAAGAAGAACAAGTTAAAGAATATATGCTTCAATGGGCACAAAATGTGGCCGGTGGATTACAATTAGAACAATGGGTGAAAGTGTGGAATAAAGGGTTGACATTCACCTTGAGTTATGTTTTGGAAGAAAATTTCTGTAAGATGATGGATAGATGGTATTTAGCACCTTAGAGATTGTTGAAAATGTACAAGGGATCTTCAAATAAGTGTTTAAATGAGACTGGAATTTTTAATCATATGTGATGGTCCTGTGAAAAAGCAGATGATGATGATGATGACTTGATGGAAGACATTTTGAAAGTTAAAATTCAACTGAAACCAGAACTCTTTTTGGGTGAGCATCCTGAAAGGAAATATGGAAGAATTCTACAATATATGGTGACAGCTGCCAGACTTTTATATGCAGAGAAATGGAAAGACTCTTCAACACCAACACAGGAAGGCTGCTTGATCAAGATATATGATGTTGCAGAAATGGACAAACTCACAATTCTAATAAAAGTTGGAGCTCTCTCAAATGTCAAGAAAGACTGGAAGGTTGTAACAACTTATACAGTACAAAAATGGGGGAATTTAGTAAGATTACGTTTTGAGAATTAGAGGAATAATAGAATAATGAAGAAGCTAGAGTGAAAGAGAAAGTTAGCTCAATTAACAAGTACAGTCAGATCCCCGTGTCTGTGGGGGTTCAGTCCCGGACTTACCATGGATATGGGAAACTGCAAATAACAGCGAACTCAATTAAAATAAAGGGTGTCAGGAAAAAGCATTGTGTTCTGTTGAGGGACCTGGAAGATGCTTAGAGAGGCATTTTCCAGCATGACTCTATGGTAGGGGTCCCTTTTTTGTGTCCCATAGATAACTGAAATATTGCTTTCATGGATATGGGGGGTCTGACTGTATAACCAACAACTGAGAGGTAGGAAGCCAACTAGTTGTTATATGTAGTTTTAGAGTAGGAAATTATTATATGTATTACGGTTTGTTTTGTTTTGTATTATGCTTTTGTGGGTGTGTAACAAGTGTGTGGTAAATAAATAAATAAATAAATAGGTAGATGACTACTCAGGGCCAAAACCTAAGACCTAGAGACAACAAATGCTGCTGTCACAGGAGGCAGACCAGGGTGCCAGTACAAGGATGGTGTTAGAAATAGCAATCCTTGGTAGGGTGGCCAGTTCAGGATTGCCCCAATGTTAGCATACCCTACTACCCCTCCACACCCTGTGCAATTCTGTAACTGGACATATTGGACACTTTTCAGGGTCACACTAACTGAGAGGTTAGGCTGACTGAAGGTCATGATGACCTGGGATGTGTCTAGAAACATAATGGTGTGAAAGCCTAGCCAGGATTATGCGGAAAACCCCAGTCGTTAATGGGTCCATGCTAATGACCCACTCGTTAAGGGGTCTACACTAATCCTCTCTTTCCCAGCCCTAGGCGCTGTAAGAAAAAAATACAATCATGTATCCAAGGAGATTATTGCACTGCACTATTACAGCGCTATTATTCCACTTTAATGGCTATAGCTGCCTCCTGTGGGCCCTGGGATTTGCAATTCAGAGAGGGGCATTTCGTTGTTCCCATCTTCAAAAAGGGGAAAAAAGAGGATCCCAACAACTATCGTCCAGTTAGTCTGACATCAATACCAGGGAAGATTCTAGAACAGATCATTAAACAGAGAGTCTGTGAACATTTAGAAGGCAATGCCATAATCACAAAAAGTCAACATGGGTTTCAGAGAAACAAGTCATGCCAGACTAATCTGATCTCTTTTTTTGATAAAGTTACCAGCTTGGTAGATGAAGGGAATGCTGTGGACATTGCATACCTTGATTTCAGTAAGGCCTTTGACAAGGTTCCCCATGACATTCTTGCAAACAAGCTTGTAGAATGTGGGCTAGACAAGTTAACTGTTCAATGGATTTGTAATTGGTTGACCGGCCGAACCCAAAGGGTGCTCAGCAGTGGCTCCTCTTCGTCTTGGAAAGATGTGACCAGTGGGGTGCCACAGGGTTCTGTCCTGGGCCCAGTGCTATTCAACATCTTTATCAATGACTTAGATGAGGGAATTAGGGGCATACTTATCAAATTTGCAGATGACACCAAATTGGGAGGAGTAGCTAATACCCTAGAGGACAGGATCAAAATTCAGAATGACCTGGATAGACTGGAGAGCTGGGCCAAAGCTAACAAAATGAAATTCAATACGGAGAAATGTAAAGTACTGCATTTAGGGCGGAAAAATGAAATGCATAAATATAGGATGGGAGAGACCTGGCTGAATGAGACTACGTGCGAAAGGGATCTAGGAGTCCTAGTAGACCACAAGTTGAACATGAGCCAACAGTGTGATGCGGCAGCTAAAAAGGCCAATGCAATTTTGGGCTGTATCAATAGAAGTATAGTGTCTAGATCAAGGGAAGTAATAGTGCCGCTCTATTCTGCCTTGGTCAGACCTCACTTAGAATACTGTGTCCAGTTCTGGGCACCACAATTCAGAAAGGATATTGACAAATTGGAGCGTGTCCAGAGAAGGGCGACTAAAATGGTGAAAGGTCTGGAAACGATGCCTTATGAGGAGAGACTTAGTGAGCTGGGTATGTTTAGCCTGGAAAAAAGACAGTTAAGAGACAATATGATAGCCCTGTTTAAGTATTTGAAGGGATGTCACGCTGAGGATGGAGCAGGCTTGTTTTCTGCTGCTCCAGAGACTGGAACACAGAGCAATGGGTGCAAGCTCCAGGAACAGAGATTCCACCTCAACATGAGGAGGAACTTTTTGACAGTAAGAGCTGTTCGGCAGTGGAACACACTCCCTCGGAGCGTGGTGGGGTCTCCTTCCTTGGAGGTCTTTAAACAGAGGCTGGATGGCCATCTGTCGGGGATGCTTTGATTGTGATTTCCTGCGTGGCAGGGGGGTTGGACTGGATGGCCCTCGTGGTCTCTTCCAACTCTGCAATTCTATGATTCTATGATTCTATGATTCTATGATAATGCTCAGCCAGAGAGCCCTTAGGCCTCACTAAACTATAAACCTCAGAATTCCACAGGAGGCAGCCATAGCAGTTAAAGTGGAATAATAACACTATGACAGCATAGTATGATATAGGAGATTTTCAGACAACACTGTTATAGTGTTACTATTCCACTTTATTTGCTATGGCTGCCTCCTCTTGAATCCTGGGATTTGCAGTTTAGGGAGGGGCATTTACAACTCTCAGCCAGAGAGCTTAGGCCTCACTAAACTACAAACCCCAGAATTCCACAAGAGGAAGCCAGAGCAGTTAAAGTGGAGTAGTAACACTGTAACGGTGTAGTCTGAAAATCTCCATAGTCCCAAGTGACCATTCCTCAATCCATACCCTACAGAAATCTCTCCTCATACCCTACTTGTCCAACGACTAAGAGATCGTTGTAAGTCCCATCAATGCTTTGTCAGCTAGTCTTGGCCCCATTTTCTATTCCATGGGAAAGCCACCCAGGCTTTGTCATCATCAATGCACCCCTCCAGGATAAGAAATAGGTTATAAATATCATAGCTCCAACCCTAGCAAAGTGTGCCACAGACCACATCCTCCATTCTCTTTCTCCCTGTGCCACCCTCAGTTGCTGTCTGAGTTTCTTGACTGCAGAGACCCCTTTCTCTGAGACTGGTAATTCCACCCCCAGCTTCTTTCTATCCAACCCTTCCTACCTTTCTTTTCCAATTGCCTCGTATAGTTCATAAGAGTGTATATTCTGTATCTCCTGTGTTTATTCCAATATCCAATCCTAAATATACACTGGACTGACTATGTGACAAATGTTGCTGTCCTTGAGCAAGCAGGGATCACCAGAATTGAGGCCATGATATTGAGAACACAGCTGCGCTGGGAAGGACACGTTTCTAGGATGGAGGACCATCGCCTCCCAAAAATAGTACTCTACGGTGAACTTGCCATGGGTCAGTGTAAGAGGGGCACTCCAAAAATGCGATACAAGGACTCCCTGAAACAACATCTCAGGCTCGGCCAAATTGATCACCAACAATGGTCCATCCTGGCCTCACACTGGGAGGCATGGAGACACACTATCCACATGGTGCAGCCTTATTTGAGAACTCACGCCGAACAAGTCTTGAAGAGAAATGACAACGCAGAAAGAATCGCAACCCAGAAACATCACCCAAGGAGACCTTCTGCTGTGCTTTCTGCAACCGGACTTGTTTATCTTGGATTGGCCTTTTTAGTCATCAGCGTGCTTGCAGAAAGCGTGGGATGATTCCTTCCTGAATCTTTGTTTGTGAACAAAAGCCAGAGAGAGAGAGAGAGAGAGAGAGAGATTCTAATAAAATATTTTCTTAAATTTTATCTGAAGTGCTCTCTAGAGTTAGTATTAGTATACATAGGTGAAAAGGTCCCTGAAGTTACCCTCCTCTCGCAGGCCTCCTTTTGAGCTATAATTTTCCCAAATTTCAAAGGAGATGCTGACATGGTGGGTGGGACTCCAGTGTTCCCCCCACCTCTTAGGGAACATTGCCCAGAGCTGAACCCACCCAAAGTGGAGAATGTGCACCCTCGTCTACTGCCTGAAGACCCACAAGAACTGGAGACTCAGGGCCTGGCCCTGAGATCTGGCAACCTTCGCCCCTGGTGATGTAATTAAGCAGGATACATTAAGCATCAACTACAGTTGCACAGCAGGCCATTATAAATAAATAAATAAATAAATAAATAAATGCAAAGTCTAAAAAAATAAGAAAAATATGTAAACACATGCTTTTCAAAGCAGTGCTCTCAGCCTGAGATTCCTCTTTTTTCACACCAAGAACCAGAGAAGAGGGGTCAGGGGCTGAGTTCTGGGAATCCATTGGTCTAAAATCCTATTGCTTATCCCGAGTAGAGTAAAGCCATTGAATCAATTGGCTTCACCAAGGTATTGAGTGTTTCAACTGTATCTGGGACTAACCAGCAAGATTCCAGCCTACACATAAAAGCTGTGACTGTCTTGGGCCAGAACTCGGTAGAGTTCCAGGCATCCCAAAGAGTTCTTTTACTTCCAGACACTGATATACCATCCTGTTATAAGCTTTATTAGTGGTGAATGATATAGCAGATGGTCTACATCAGAGAAGCATCCCAGCCTTTTTACTGACAGGGTTCAGGATCCTCATACAGTCAGTGGTAGCATTGGGACCCCAAGCAAATACTACTCAGACTATCCCTCACCTGGCAATCCAATTCATTCCCCATTGCTGGATATAAGGGGCATCTAGACTGGAGTGCACTCCTTCTACTGGGCAAGGTGAATGGAGGATGGGCTCTCAGGGGTTATACACTGCAGATGCAAAGAAAATCAGTGTTCCCAAGTGCAACCCATCTCCCATCTGAGAATGGAGGAAACTTGTTTTATGCTGCTCCAGAGACTAGGACACAGAGCAATGGACTCAAACTCCAGGAAAAGAGATTCCACCTAAACATTAGGAAGAACTTCCTGACAGTAAGAGCTGTTTGGAAGTGGAATGCACTGCCTCGGAGTATGGTGGATTGGTGGAGTCTCCTTCTTTGGAGGCTTTTAAGCAGAGGCTAGATGGCCATCTGTCAGGAATGATTTGATTGTGTATTCCTGAATGTCAGGGCGTTGGACTGGATGGCCTTCAGCTATGAAAAATGCGCAATCCAGTTAGCAACAGAGAAAAATCCTCCCCATTTCATTCCCAGCCTTCACATCTTTTCCCAGCCTTAAACTGCAAAGCGAATGAAAAAAGTATCCAATGAGGTCACTCATATAACTGAACCCTTTTACACCACTGGATTGCTGCTAACGTTTGGCCTAGGATTCCAAAACTCATCTGCCTGGTGGCAGGGGCCTAGCTCACTCCACAGAGCTGAAGTTCAGCCGACCAGTCACAGGCAGCCTTCTTCCTCGAAATACTAAAAGCCGATTCCAATGCGGTGATGGCGGATGAGTAATTTCATTCTCTTGCCATTACCAGGGATTGATTCTATAACATCTGCTACAGCATATGCCATTCCTTACAATGTACCGCCCTTGCTGATGAGGGTAGGCAGCTTGAGCATCAGGAAGACAAGGCCTTTTTGTGGAAAAATCCACAAGGGGTGTGTGGGGGACAGAAGAGGTGTTTGACTAATCCCTCCCACCTCCACCCAGTCTGGGAATGAAGCCTTGGAATTTAAATGATGGGTAGATGGGCATGAGCCTGAAGGTTTACCATGGGGCATTTGGCCCAAGAATGCGATGCCAAAAATCAAGACCAAGGAGGCAATCAATTGAGCCAAGCCACGGTCTGGAGCATGGCAACTGATTGCACTGCGGAAGACAGTTGGCAGCTGCCGTAATTAGATGGCATTAAAGGAAACGTGAAGAAAGAGTAAATACTCATTACTTTATCCATTTTATCTCTTGCTTTGAATGTAAGCAATCAAAGGCTCTCAATTGCAGCGAGCATGTTTTCTGGTTGACTCTTATCAGCTCTGGTTCCTCCCCCGCTGTATCAGTCTTCTCTGGAAGACGAGAGGGCAAGCAAAGCCGTCAAGGAGAATGGGTCAAAAGAGGACATTTATGCCATGTTTCCACAATGGCCACGACTGGCACTGGGCCCTGATAGCACCTAAGCAACTGGGATGGCAAAGAAAGAGCCATGTCAGTTGGTGGAACAAAATTCTTAAAATCTCTTCTGGAACCTTTAAACAGATAGAGGTGGGGTAGGCAGTTGGTAGCCTGTCATAATAGGAACTGCTGGTGATGATGCCTATGATTGCTCAAACCACACATAATTTTGGGTTTCCCAGGAATGATCAGTCATGCTAATCAGGGAGACAAACATATATAAATTTGTCAAGTGGTTCTAACGTATATGTGAGTGAGCCAAAAGTACAATAGAGCATGACAGAACCAAAACGGTGGTATCACAACATGAGTATTAATTTTTTTGTTGGGGGGGGGGAATATGAAAAACATCAGCATACCCCAGTTATCAAAGGTTGCTGACATACTGCAGAAATAATGCAGTTTGACATCGCTTTAATTTCCATGGCTTAATGCTATGGAATTCTGGGATTTGTAGTTTTGTGTGACATTTAGCCTCCTATGTTAGAGAGCTCTGGTGCCAGAATGTAAAATGTAAAAAATGTATGTGGGGGAAATGTGGGGGGCTAGCATCCCATTGATGTTTTACACACATGTAAGTTTCCTCATGGTTTACACACATGTAAGTTTCCTCATGCATGCGGCTGCACTTTTGTGGCCATGATACAATGTTTGTATCATAGAATCATAGAATCATAGAATTGTAGAATTGGAAGAGACCACAAAGGCCATCCAGTCCAACCCCCTGCCACACAGGAAAACACGATCAAAGCATTCCTGACAGTTGGCCATCCAGCATCTGTTTAAAGACCTCCAAGGAAGGAGATAACCCACCACGCTCCGAGGGAGTGTGTTCCACTGCCGAACAGTTCTTACTGTCAGAAAGTTCCTCCTAATGTTGAGGTGGAATCTCTGTTCCTGGAGCTTGCATCCATTGCTCCATGTTCTAGTCTCTGGAGCAGCAGAAAACAAACTTGCTCCATCCTCAATGTGACACCCCTTCAAACATTTGCCTAAGCAGAGTTTGGCAAGTGTAGCTGTTGCACATGCAACTGTGCATTCTTGGATGGTGTGCAACTAACTACTCATCAGTGTGCCTTCAATTTTTCACTAAGATTGCAAAGCCACTGTGCATTCCCTATCGGACCGGGTAGCAACAAGCAGGCAGAAGATAGATACACCATTGGTTGCACTGTTACCTACACTGATGCCCCCACCCTTCCAATAATTCATCAACTGGCTATATTTCATAAATTGGCTTATGTATTGGCCACCCATGTGGTTGGTAATAGACCAGGGCCTCCCGACTGCAAGGGCTCAAGGTGTGCTCAGAAAATCGAAGAAAGAGGCCATCGCAGATTCCTAAGAGACACGCCCGGGTAATAATTACATGGTTCCCCCCAACCTTGGACTGGTAGTTAGGGTGGAAAGGTGCTAATTCTCCTGGATGTACCTGGAAGTGAGTCATTCACTAATTCAATCAAATTGGCCAGACAGTCTTTACCTTACAAAACTGGTGTTCCTTCCCACCTCTCCTAGAATAATAGAAGGTTGCCAGACACCCATTAGTTTTAGGAGATTATCAGATGCTCTAAATATGGCATTATCATGACTCCAGGAGATTGTTAAAGGGCTTCCCTTTCAGATGACATCCTCCCCCTCTCGTAACACTCCTATTCAGCTGCCGTTACACCGGCACTGCTTTTTATTGATGTCAATGGATCTCTGCTAAGCTGTCAATGGATCCCCTGTTCTGTTTCTGTCATAGAATTGACAGCGAGTGGAAAAGTGCCCATTTTGCTGGCGCGATCCCATTGTCAATGGGAGGTTTGTGCCAGAACACTTCCTGATGAGACTGGGACATCCAGGTAAGTGACATACTTTTTTGTACACTCCCCAGGTTACTTGTAATGTTTTAAGTGTGTTTTTGTGCTTGGTGTTATTTTTTGGGGGGGGTATTTTCCTTTTTGAATTTCCCATGCTCTCATCTTCTTGCGAGAACAGCTGGGATTTCAATCCAGGAAGTGAAAGGGGCTCCATTAGAGCTCCTTTCACTCCTGGGCAGCCATGAAGACAGCAATAAGGTAGGTCTGAAAAGTTTGGTAACTGTGCCAGGACAGGGACAGGAGAGGGACGGGAGAGGAGATTGCAGGACAGGAACACTTTTTTTGTTTCCGTCAGATAATCTCCTATATGTCTCAGTCATTAACAATTGTTAACACAATCGGAGCTCGCATTGTCCAACTATGGGAAACTCCAGCATACATTGTATTCTACTCATGACACTCCTTTAGGGAGAAAATCGAGTATAAATATCACCCAAAAACACAGTCAAAGTGATCACAGCTTCCTTCATCTTGTCACTCTGTCAGTCTGTGTCACCATGTTCACAGTTTCTCCCACCATCAGAACTGCATTCTGAGTACCTTCAACTACACAAATCTCTGCTCGCCACTTAGGTATAGTATAGCCCATCATCCCAAACTCTATTCCTCTATCCTAATAATTCCTACTTTCTTTGATAGCCTTGTGTGAGTGCTTGAAGCCTGAGTGTTGGTGTGAATGCTTCCGAGATTATTTTTCAATAAAAAACATTTTAATTTTATTTCCTGGCTTTGAGTCTCACCAGTTAGTATCAGTATACATGGATCAAAAGATCCCGTCATTACCTGACCTCTTGCTGTCATATTGAGATAATTCCCCATATTAATAGCTGGACATGAGTGGGTCCTTCATGAAACCCATGCAATTTGGGTAACAGCACAATGCTGGAATTTAGCCGGAAAGTGGCTGTAGTGCAATCACCACTTAACTACATGAGTGTAGATTTACACTGCACCATCATGATTTGGAATTTCAGCTGGTGTCTTGGCATGTTATGACAGTTATAAGAGTTTTAGCTGGTTTCTTTCATTCTTTTTGGCAAATCAGGACTTCTTTTGCAACTATGTCATTTGCACAAACCATATCTCTTGCAAAACACATCCCTTTCTGCACAAAGAAAGATTTCATCATACAACAAAAATGTGCTGAACTCTCAAAACAGGTCAAGCCATGGCAAAACATCCTTTGTGATCAGGGAAGAGAAAACGTGCCAGTATTCTCTACTTACTTAGCCTAAAGACACAGCATCTTGTAGCTTATTTGAGCAAATTAGCCCAAATCTTTCCAGACATTCATAAGCTTAATTAGCTAGCCCAGACTATTTTAAATTCAGAAAAATCCCTGAATGGAAGAACACCAAGAGACAGCAACTGGCACAGTCCCTGGATGGTGGGGTGGGGGCTTTGGGAATTGGAGTAATAAAATAATTTTTCCACGCTCTGAAAGGCACCTTCAGACGTTCACTAGTTTAAATGAAGATCCTACTCCATTGTAGAATTAACACTCTATTCCATTACTGGATTGATCGTATGAATCCCATCCACGGATTTCAATTGCTTTTGTTCCATACTCCTTACAAGAGCATCAAAAAGGCAGTGTGTGTGTGTGTGTGTGTGTGTGTACATGAGCGTGTAGCTGCTGCTCCCTTTTCCCAAAAACCCATTGCAGGTAGAGCTGGAGCAGACAGGCAGAGATGTTGCACAACTCGCATCCAGCTCCTGACAAGGTATTTATCTGTCCTCAGTTGCCATGGTGACCAGACACTGAATCATAAATACCCGCACAGTCCCCCTGTCAGGTGTTGGCCCAATTTTTTTTTTAGCAGAAAGAGGGTGAGGGGAAAGAAAGAAAAGAAAAGAAAGAAAGAAAGAAAGTGTTGTACAAAATGGACACTGCATCGATCTTGAAGCGAGCTTGGGAAAAGCATGACACACAAAAAAGCATCCCAATTCCAACATTGCCAAATGCAGGGAGAAGAATCCAGTGAGAGATCTTCCTGCCTGAGCAAGGACATGCCATACAGGGAGCATGAAAACACAGTCTATCTGCATGATAAGATTATAGCGGCCCTTGGTTGCTGAGCCATTTCGATAGCCCTCCCTTTCCTGGCATCCTCGCAAAGGGATGCTTTCCGAACGGCAGCTTTGTCAAAGCATATTGTGGCACCCGCTGAACAGATGGGCAGTTTGGACAGTAAAGATTGTCTGTTTGGTTGGAGGGGAAAAGTCAGAGAGGGAAGGGAATCTGGATTCTAAATGGTCAGGCTGCAATGTAGAGGTTCTCTTATTATCACTTATGAATTTCAGTGGAATTGGGAGATGGATCAGCCCCAACTCCTTGTCATCTCCATCTCCCCTGGTTTCGGGGTACCTTCCCTTGCATGCAAAGATGATTGCATGCCTGTTTCTGGAGGTGTGAAAGGGAAAGAGGTCCTTTGGTTGTGTCCTAATTTGCTAAAACAGTCTAGTTGTTCCCTACGAAGATGAGCCCTGCTGGATCACAACAAAGGCCTATTAAGTCCAGACTTAAGTTCCCATGGTGCCCAATCAAACACTACCCACAGGAAATGAATATAATGCCCCTCATTCCCCAGGATACAGCCTCTTACAGAGCCAGCATGGTGTAGTGGTTTCAGTGTTGGGATAAGACTCCGGGAGAGCAGGGCTTGAATCCCTGCTCAGCTATGAAACCCCACTGGGTGACCTTGGGCAAAGTCACTCTCTCTCAGCCTCAGAGGAAGGCAATGGCGGACCCCCTCGGATAAATCTTGCCAATAAAACCCTGGGATGGTGTCACTATAAGTCAGAGTTTACTGGAAGACACATCACAACAAACAGCCTCTATCACCGGAGGTAATAGGCAACTGTCATAGCTAGCAGCCATTGAAAGCCTTAATTGAGCCCTGGTGGTGCAGTGGTTAAATGCCAGTACTACAAGCCACCACGTCGCAAGTTCGATTCCAGTGGGCTCCAAGGTTCACTCAGCCTTCCATCGTTTCGTAGGTCGGTAAAATGAGTACCCAGCTGGTGGGGGCAATTAGCTAACACACATTGGAAACTGCTTATTGCAGTTTTAAGCAAACTTGCTATTGCTTAAAATAATTTGTAAACCTCTCTGATAGCCTTTGTGGCTGAAGAGTGGCATATAAATAAATAAATAGATATGTAATATACAGGTCATATCCGCTGAACCAATATTCATGGCTTCAGTTATCCATAGGTGAAAAAATAGGGGCACATACCAAAGTCGCATTGAAACATGCCTAGAGAGGTGTCCTCTCTAGGAGTCACTAGGTCCTCCAATGCAACTCTATGGTATGTTTGTACCAGAAGTCTTTTATTTTAATAGGGTTTCCTATTATCCATGGTTTCGCTTATGAGACAGACAGACAGACAGACAGACAGACAGACAGACAGACTTATAAATGGTAAGTCCAAGAACATGTCCCCCACAGATATTGGGGCTGAACTGTAGTATTTAAATCCAGTTCTGGAACCCACAGTTTAAGATGGATATCACCAAGCTGGAACATGTCCAGAGAAGATTAGCCAAGATGATAAAGCCCTGCAAACCAAGCCTAAGTACTGCATTTAGGGTGGAAAAATGAAATGCATAAATATAGGATGGGAGAGACCTGGCTGAACGAGACTACGTGCGAAAGGGACCTAGGAGTCCTAGTAGACCACAAGTTAAACATGAGTCAACAATGTGATGCAGCAGCTAAAAAGGCCAATGCGATTTTGGGCTGTATCAATAGAAGTATAGTGTCTAGATCAAGGGAAGGAATAGTGCCATTCTATTCTGCCTTGGTCAGACCTCACTTAGAATACCGTGTCCAGTTCTGGGCACCACAATTCAAAAGAGCAGGCTTGTTTTCTGCTGCTCCAGAGATTGGAATACGGAGCAATGGGTGCAAGCTCCAGGAACATGAGGAGGAACTTTTTGACAGTAAGAGCTGTTCGGCAGTGGAACACACTCCCTCGGAGCGTGGTGGGGTCTCCTTCCTTGGAGGTCTTTAAACAGAGGCTGGATTGCCATCTGTCGGGGATGCTTTGATCAAGATTTCCTGCGTGGCAGGGGGGTTGGACTGGATGGCCCTCATGGTCTCTTCCAACTCTGCAATAATATGATTCTATTCTATGATTCTATGATTCTATGAAAAAGGATACTGACAAATTGGAGCATGTCCAGAGAAGGGCAACTAAAATGGTGAAAGGTCTGGAAACCATGCCTTATGAGGAGAGACTTAGGGTGCTGGGTATGTTTAGCCTGGAAAAAAGATGGTTAAGAGGCGATGTGGTAGCCCTGTTTAATTTTTTGAGGGGATGTCACACTGAGGATGGAGCAGGCTTGTTTTCTGCTGCTCCAGAGACTGGAACACGGAGCAATGGATGCAAGCTCCAGGAACAAAGATTCCACCTCAACATTAGGAGGAACTTTTTGACAGTAAGAGCTGTTTGGCAGTGGAACACACTCCCTCAGAGCGTGGTGGGGTCTCCTTCCTTGGAGGTCTTTAAACAGAGGTTGGATTGCCATCTGTCAGGGATGCTTTTATCAAGATTTCCTGCGTGGCAGGGGGTTGGACTGGATGGCCCTCGTGTTCTCTTCCAACTCTGCAATTCTGTGATTCTATGATTGTATGAGCATCTTTAAATATCTGAAGGGATGACCTGGAGAAGATGGATCCAGCTTGTTTTCTGCTGCTGCAGAGGCTTGGACCAAATGAGGATTGCAATTACAAGAAAAAAGATTCCACCTAAGCATTAGGAACCATTTATTGTAAGAACTGTTTGGAATAAGCTGCCTTGGAAGGTGGTGGACTCTCCTTCTTTAGAGGTCTTTCAAGAGAGGTTGGATGGGCATCTTTCAGGGGCGAGGGGTTGGATTTACTTGTATATTCTCATATGGCAGAGGGTTGGGCTAGATGTCCTTTGTGATCCCTTCCAACTTTACGATTCTGTGATTCTATGATCTGGGTGTGACTCAACTTGTTCATTTTGATTACTTAATTCAAATATTTTTATGCTGCCTCTGATAAGCCCTCTCAAAGCCACTTACATACACAAATAGAACATACATGTTTAAGTATTTGAAGGGATGTCACGCTGAGGATGGAGAAGGCTTGTTTTCTGCTGCTCCAGAGACTGGAACACGGAGCAATGGATGCAAGCTCCAGGAACAGAGATTCCACCTCAACATGAGGAGGAACTTTTTGACAGTAAGAGCTGTCCGGCAGTGGAACACACTCCCTCAGAGCGTGGTGGGGTCTCCTTCCTTGGAGGTCTTTAAACAGAGGCTGGATTGCCATCTGTCGGGGATGCTTTGATCATGATTTCCTGCGTGGCAGGGGGTTGGACTGGATGGCCCTCGTGGTCTCTTCCAACTCTGCAATTCTATGATTCTATGATTCTAACCCCACTTTCTGATGCAACCAAGCCATTAACGCTGCTGTGTACAAACATTTCACAGACCAGCAAGTCACTCAGAGAATGACAATGTAAACAATTTAGATGAAAACAAGCTTAAAAAAAAACAACAAACCAGCAGCACTATATGCCATTAAACAATCAGCAACCCAGTTCAATGTCTCAGCTAAAAGCTGTTTGTGATAAATAGGTTGGTGAGGCCTGCTGGGTGTGCCGAATCGAAATCCTTTTGAAAGGGAGTTTCACTAATACATAGAAGGTTCAGACGCGGTTTGAGACTTCATCCACTGAAAAAAGTCTTATTGATATAAGTGGAACCACTATCAAATGCCTGCCAACATTTCACAGATGTTAACCACATACATGCTGAAAAGTAAATTTGGCTCTAAAGGCAATGGTGATGATGATGATGATGTGATGTGCCACGTCTTCACTTGAAACCAATAAGAAACCAAGGTTGGCACCCGTCAGGCTTCCTAGGGGAGGACATACCCTCTGGCATCTCACAGATGAAAACTGGGATGCATGTGGCCAAACACCATCAGAGTATGGTCAAGCTTATAAAGGTATTGATGAGGAAGAGCACATGAGCTAAGAAATGCTGCTGCAGTTTGCTTTTGGCCAAGCCTCCTGGGAAGGGGAAGATTCCACCCTCTGCTGTCCTCTCCCTTGTGCTGAGCCAACTGAGTGCAAACAATTTTTGCATGTTGATCTCAGTTTCAAGCAACTGGAGTAAGTGGAGCACAAAGGGGGAAAGTGAGAGGCAGAGAAAGAAACGGGGACTTTTTAAGAACAGCCAAAAAGTGGGGTGACAGAGGATTACTCAGGACTCCTCCTGCCAAATTGGGACAGTTGGAGCTTCTGGGAGGTCATTCCACAGGTGGGGTGCCACAGCACAAACAAACAAACAAACAAACAAAAACTAAAAAACCCTCCCATATTCTCCCCCGTGATATCGCCTTTGCTTGTTACCCTAAGAGCGCTTGGAAATTCCAAGAAAATACCAAGTTTCTAATATGTTGGAGAAATTAGCAGCAACTCAATCTTAGCAATGCGAAAGGGGGCAACACAGAAGGGGATCTTTGTGCCTTTGTTTACCCTGGCTAACTCTGAGCAGATGCACATGATCGCAAAAATGAAAAATTAACAATGATATTTATTAAAGTCTTAATAACACCAGTCACACACACATTCATACGATAAGGTACTCATATAAGACCACTAGGAATGGAAGAAGAGAGGTTGCCAGAGGGACAGATAAGGAGGTTTCTGGGGATATACAACACCTGCCTTGTAGTCCAGAGTTGTCAAGCAGACCGGCAGCATGGAAGGGTGAATATAAAGTGTCTAACACAAAGAAATGTCGTGTCCCCAAGAACTGGTTCTGTGTGCAATGAGGAATGGTTTTTGTCCAGTATTTATACTAAAAATGTGCCCTGAGGTGAGGAAGTTTCATGGGTAGAAACAATAGATTCCAGAAGTCTCTAAAGTTCCAGGAGTTCCAGGAAAGCTCCTGGTCTTGACAATAGGTGTCCAACTATGTTAATGTGTTGTAACTGCCTTAAATGTCTTAATGATTAGATTTACAAAAGCTTGAATTGCCTCTTTGATGGTTGGGTGTGTGGTGGAGAGGAGAGCAATACCTTACAGACAAAGGATTACTCCATCTATTGATAATAGGATCAATTGTCTGTCACTTGGGTGTGTGGTGGAGACAATGTCCTTTTGATATTCCTTGGTTTTCTTCTGGGCTGTGAGGCCGTGTTCTGGAATAGTTTCTTTCTGAAATTTCACCTGCATCTGTGGCCAGCCTCTTCAGCAAATGGTTGGGTAGGAGTGTGTGTGGAGTTTATATGCTGTGAACCCCTGTTGGGGAGGATATGTAAATTTGTGTAATTGAATGGTTAGTTTCTGGGTATAGAAATGCAAGGCTCGTTAGTGTCTGTTTGTCTAATGGTTGGTTGATGGACCATTATCTGCTGGGAATCCCCCTGTCCCTGGATGGAATTCCTTTGTAAGTGTTGAGTTTTGATTCTCTTGTGTTTCAAACACAAATTTGTTTTTGCGTGCAAACACGAATCAAGGAACATGAGAGACACTGCAGACTGGGCCAGCCAGAAAAATCAGCACTAGCAGAACATGTTATAAATGAAGCTGGACACAATATGCTATTTGAAAACACAAATTCTAGACCAGGCCAACAACTACCATGTCAGAATGCACAGAGAAGCTATTGAAATCCACAAACACCTGGACAACTTCAACAGGAAAGAAAAAACCTTAAAAGTAATTAAAATCTGGCTCCCTGTGGCTTCCTTGATGGAGTCTAACCATCTAGAATGCGGTCTTCTTTTTCCTAGTGCCTTCCATCCTACCAAACATGATTGTCTTTTCTAGTGAGTCATGTCTTCTCATGATATGTCTAAAGTATGACAACCTCAGTTTAGCAATCTTGGCTTCAGGCTTCATTTGCTCTAGGAGACATTTATTTGTCTTTTGAGTAGTCCACGATATATGCAGAACGCTTCTCCAGCACCACATTTCAAATGAGTTAATTCTCTTCCTATCTGCTTTCTTCACTATCTAGCTTTCCCAACCATACATAGAAATAGGAAACACAATGACATGCATAATCCTAACTTTAGTATTCATTTTTGTCTAGTTTGCTGTCCTTCCAAGGCAGCTATGAAGGAAATTAACAAGATCCTGAAGTGTCTGTCTATCTATCTATCTTTTTAACATTATATATATATACCTTTAATTAATTCTGGCAAAAATTGCACCTTTTTTTTGCCTCCAAAGCAGCATTTTCTGCAAAGGAAACAGCCACTTTCTGTGCAGAAAAAATTGTGAAAATTTCACACAAAAGTCCCAAACTGTTAAGATTCTCATCAGTCTAGGATTCTCCTCCTTAGGGTGTCCAAACATTTGAGGAAACACATTCTCCAACCTTTTCCAAATACATTTAAATATTATTTCCTTCCCAGGAAACCACAGAAGGTTTCGCACTCTTTGCCTTCTGTTTTGTTTTGTTTTGTTTTGTTTTATTTTATTTTATTTTATTTTATTTTATTTTATTTTTTAAATCCCTGGTTACTCAGGCAGCTATTTTGGCAAGGTCACAGCAATTGATGGGAGCCAAAAACACAAAACCACAGTTGGAGGGTATGCCTACATGTTGATGCATCATTTAACAACTGATTGGAAACTGATACCCTGTGGAGTAAATGACCCTCAGAATAATGTAACAACATCCTCTTGGCTTTCTCTGTTCTTTTGTCAGCTTTCTCCATTGGACAGTGGACGTTAGACCGTAAAAAGAGAGAAAGAAAAAGATGCCCTTCCATCCTTTTCTCCTTCATAACCCATTTTTCCCCACCTCCTACGAACTCATAATCCCCCCTTTGTGGCCAGAGAAGAAATGCTAATCTTACCAAATTGTACGCCTGCGCTTTATCACCGCTGCAGGCTAAAAATCAAAGCGTGTTTGACATAAACGGCTTAAATCGGCCCATTAGAACTTCACGTTGCCACGGCCAGCTGTAAAGTTAGTTTTGGCAGGAAGAGCTCCCGACATATTATCAGCTGATTTAAATACTAATGATCCGGTAACCACATTTGAGCAGAATAATGTCGGTCATAACAGAAACCATAAAAATAGAGCAGCTACCTAGATAGATTTCGAAATGTTTTCAAACTCCCACTCCCACCTGGATATTAAGAGTCTTTAAATCGGCCCTTGAAAAAGTCGAGTCCCATTAAAGTGATGGGCATGGTGATGGCTTGGGAGATGAAAGATTTGGATGGGAGGTGTTCCCCCCACCATCACCAAGACAATCCTTTCAAAAAGGGTTGTGGAAACACAATCTATGCCCAAACATTGGGGGCATTCCCATTCTCCTTTGCCAAAACACACACAAACACGCACACTTGGGCGCAAGCTGTGAATCCATCTGTAATAGGTGCTTTTGAGGACTCTATTATTGTAGTGCTCAAATACCCCATAATCATTAATAAGCTGTTACAGTAGCTCACCTCCATTACATTAAGGCAGAGTATTGTTTCTAGTACTCCCACCTTTTGGAAGTTCAGAGTTTGGTTTCTTTCTGAGCAGAGCTCGGTGGCTTCTGGTGTTGTGTCTGTCATCATCCATTTCTTTATGAAAATACAGAATGAAGAGGGGAAGGCTCAGCCCAAATTCCTGGTCTCATGCCTGTGTGTAGTTTCCCTTATACATTTTGATGCAGGGTGGGAAAGAAATATTTTATTAAATAAGTAAATCAATCTCTCTCTCTCTCTCTCTCTCTCTCTCTCTCTCTCTCTCTCTCTCTCTCTCTGGCTTTTCTTTGCAAACGAAGATTCAGGAAGGACTCATCCCGCGCTTTCTGCAAGCGCGCTGATGACTAAAAAGGCCAATCCGAGATAAACAATTCCAGTTGCAGAAAGCATAGCAGAAGGTCTCCTTGGGTGATGTTTCCGGGTTATGATTCTTTCTGCGTTGTCGTTTCTCTTCAAGACTTGTTCGGCGTGAGTTCTCAAATAAGGCTGCAGCATTGTGGATAGTGCGTCTCCATGCCTCCCGATGTGAGGCCAGGGCGGACCATTGTTGGTGACCAATTTGGCCAAGCCTGAGATGTTGTTTCAGGGAGTCCTTGTATTGCTTTTTTGGAGCGCCCCTCTTACGCTTACCTGTGGCGAGTTCACCATAAATATTTAATAAATACTGTAGTTAGCGCTCACCAACATGATTCCAGCCATGCAATCATTCTTGTATGGTGTGTGAAACAGAGCAGGGGATATTGTTCTATAGCACCACACTTCCTGCTTTCATACCAAAGATGTATCTAGATAAACTCCCTCCAAAAATTATATATATATGTGTATATATATATATATATATATATATATATGTATGTATATATATATATATATATATATATATATATATATGCATGCTTGGGTATGTTTCCTTTCCCAGTGTGCTGATTGGCCACTTAGGAACATACCCAACCAATCCCCTCCCTCCCTTCCCTCAGCCAATCACCACCCACATGCAAATTCCCTCTCCACCTCCCAATCTACTCCTGGCACTCAGTCTGCAACTACACCTCCAGCCTCACAAGGGCCCCTCCCTCCTTGCACTCCCTCAGCCACTCACCACCCACATGTAAAACAAGGCAATATTTTTTCCCCTAAAATAATAGCTTGTAGCTGAACCGTGTGAAAGGATTCTGTGAAGAAAACGCATAAGGCAATTTATTATTTTTTAAAATTTGTAAAAATGGGTGAACCATGTGAAAGTACTCTGAGAAACCACAGAAGAAACTGTAGTGAAACATTAGAGGACAGATCCAATAGACTAAGACATTGAAATGAAACATTACAACAAAAAAGACAGAGAACATTACAGAAAGGGAAGAGCAATTGGGCATATGTTACACCGGGTACATCTAGTTGTTAATAAACCTCCTGCTACACTTATCAAATATACTAATTCTCAAAACCTGCAAATGTTATCTTTTCTCCTCTTTCCTCTAAAAATATTTAAAAGGATTCCCAGTCTTTCAAAAAGCTGTCTATTGACTTTTCTCTTTCTGACAAAGTGGATAATTTGTCCATTTTTGCCATCTCAAATATCTTTGACATCCCATCTTTGACAGATAGAATTTCAGAATTCTTCCACATTTGAGCATATAATATTCTTGCAGCTGTGGTCATATATAATAACATCTTTTCATGTCGACCTTTGATCTTGTCATCTGTCAGCCCAATAAAAACAGTTCTGGTTTAAAAAGAACCTTAGACATTGTCTATACGAGGCAATAAAATGCGGATTGATGTGCACTAATGCCAATTAGCAGCAGCTTTCATTTGTCTCAATGATTTTTTTTGGCAAAATTGCATGCATGCAAAGCTATCCATGTTCATTGTTCAAACGGGCATGCCTGCGAATCAAGATGGTGGGCGCAAATGAATTACTCATGTTTTTATTCCCACCAGTTGCTGCCGCCAACCTGTATTTTTAAAAAAAGCATATCCAAGGTATGGAAGTGCAATCTTCTGCTTAAATAAACAGAAAAAGGGCCATTTTGTTGCCTCGGTACGTGATCGCTACAGTGAAAATCCAATATGGCAGTTAGGGCAGTTGCCTTGCCAGCAAGCTCCACGCCCTGCACATGTCTGACCAATCAGCCTTCCACTTCTGCCCTTTTCAGGAATGTGCAGCAAAGTGAATTGGTTGTCCCAATGAGCAAGAATTCACATCTCCTTCGGAGTTAAAAAAAAATGGGAAAAGCCGTAAAGGCTTTTCCCATGGATTATTTGGCATTTTGGGGAGCCCTCCTTCTGAATATGGCAGATTGACATGGGATCTCATTAAGACAAATCATATTCTCCTCGAATTCTATGAGGAGTATTTTTGCCATACAGAAAACACTTTGGACTTAAGTACATATCCCCTTCCCATAGTCACGGAACCAATATCCATGGTTTCAGTTATCAATGGCTGAAAAAATAGGGACACATACCTGGAAAATGTCTAGGGAGGGGTCCTCTCTAGGAATCGCTAGCTCCTCCAACAGAACTCTATGATATGTTTGCACTGGAAGTCCTTTATTTTAAGAGTTTCCTATTATCTGCAGTTTTACTTATAAATGTTAAGTCCAGGAATGTATCTCCTGAGGGTATGGGGTGGGTGGGTGGGTGTGACCTGTAATTTCTGAATCACACAATGAATCATTTGAATATTTTGGCTTTTTCACAAGTCCACCACACATGGAAAAATGTTCCTTCTATTAAGTTCACATTTCCAACAAATCTTTTTAACCACTTTATACATTTTAGATAATCTTACTGAAGTCACATACCAGCAATACATCATTTTATAAAAGTTCTCCTTTAAGTCATAACATAACATAAATTTCAATCCACATTCTTTCCCATTGTTCCAGTTCAATGTTGCACCCAAAATTTTGAGCCCATTTCACCAGAAATTACTTAACCTGTTCCTCCTCCAACTCTATTTTTAACAATAATGTGTACATTTTACCAGTCAAATGACCATCACCTCTACATAACTGCAATTCAAAGTCTGTTTTCTTTGGCTGTAAACCATATAACCTTTTATCCATTTTATATCTTTCCATTAATTGTCTGTAACAATAGCATTCCAAATTATAATCCTCAGACAGTAACTCCTCATTAGTCTTAAATCTGTATTGCCCATTTTCTAACTATCACAACTCAAAGGAGCAGCACCATTTTAGAAGGAACCCAGTCACTGTGGGTTCCATTGCTGTCTTAGGACTTTATCATACAAGGCTAGTAAAGCTCTATTGCCATGGAATAACGGGATCTTTGGCTGTTAGTTACCACATGATACCATGTCTGTCCTGTAGCTGCTTTGCATTCTATCCCTTCCTGGAGTGCTCCTTTTCATTGACAGAAAAAAACTATCAATGCCTGCCAATTGCACTACTTTTCCACTATGGATTTCTATGTGACAAGTTACTCCTGGCACAGTTTCGCTTCTCTAGCAGTCACACAGTGTGAGTAGGCATGATCTGGCTCCTCTCCCCTGTCTTCCCCTCACTGTTCCCAAGCAGGGTATTTTTTTTTCTTTTCTATTTCATAGAATCATAGAATTGTAGAGTTGGAAGAGACCACGAGGGCCATCCAGTCCAACCCCCTGCCATGCAGGAATACACAATCAAAGCATCCCTGACAGATGGCCATCCAGCCTCTGTTTAAAGACCTCCAAGGAAGGAGACCCCACCACGCTAGACTTTGCTAAAGCCCAATATAAGCACCATGTGGACAAAAGGAGGGATCCCACCCCTCCCTATACCTTGGTCAGACCTCACCTAGAATACTGTGTCCAGTTCTGAGCACCACAATTCAAAAAGGATATTGACAAATTGGAGAAGGTCCAGAGAAGGGCGACTAAAATGGTGAAAGGTCTGGAAACCATGCCTTCTGAGGAGAGACTTAGGGAGCTGGGTATGTTTAGCCTGGAAAAAAGATGGTTAAGAGCCAATACGATAGCCCTGTTTAAGGATTTGAAGGGGTGTCACGTTGAGGATGGAGCAGGCTTGTTCTCTGATGCTCCAGAGACTGGAACATGGAGCAAAGAATGCAAGCTTCTTTTCTTTTATTTTAGTACCCAGCTTGTGGGGGCAATTAGCTAACACACACATTGGAAACTGCTTAATGCAGTGTAGATGTGTAAATTCTATTGCTTAAAACAATTTGTAAGCCGCTCTGATAGCCTTGTGGCTGAAAAGTGGGGAATAAATAAATAAAGTATTGCCGCAATTGCGGTAAAAAACAAACCAAAATAACATGAAATGAAAAAAAATCAAAAGGCACATAAGCACAGAGTAAGGTGCACAGGGGTCAGAAGGCAGCATTATGGCGGTGATGTGGAAAACACATCATGCAAGTGTGGATCGCCAAAGCAACACCAAAGCACTATTATGAAGGAAGTGTCATAGAATCATAGAATCATAGAGTTGAAAGAGACCACAAGGGCCATCTAGTCCAACCCCTTGCCATGCAAAAATGCACAATCAAAGCATTCCCGACAGATGGCCATCCAGCCTCTGTTTAAAAGCCTCCAAATAAGGAAACTCCACCATACTCTGAGGCAGTGCATTCCACTGCCAAACAGCTTTTACTGCCAGGAATGTTTAGATGAAATCTCTTTTCCTGGAGTTTGAGTCCATTGCTCTGCATCCTAGTCTCTGGAGCAGGAGAAAACAAGCTTGCTCCATCCTCAGGATGACATCCCTTCAAATATGGCTTTCATGTCACCTCTTCACCTTCTCTTCTCCAGGGTAAACATACCCAGCTCCCTCAGCCGCTTCTCATAGGACATGGCTTCTAGACCTCCTACCATTTTGGTCACCCTCCTCTGGACACGCTCCAGTTTGTCCATATCCTTCTGGAAGTGTGGTGCTCAGAACTGGACACAGTATTCCAGGTGAGGTCTGACCAAAGCAGAATCAAGTGGCACTATTATTTCCCTCAATCTAGACACTATACTCCTATTGATGCAGCCTAGAATTGCTTTGGCTTTTTTAGCTGCCGCATCACGCGACTGACTCATGTTCAGCTTGTGCTCCACTAAGACTCCTAGATCCCTTTCACAAGTGTGATACTAAATTATGTCAAATCAGTATCCTTCCTTTCTAAATCTAGTGTGATTGCGGCAGGACATCATACTGGTGTGGTAAATTCCTTACACCTGAATAAATTCCTGTATGGAAGCAGCTGGATAGCTATAGTCAGCTCTTGCAGAGGTTCAGATTGCAGATGAGGAGTTGCACATGTGGTACCATCCTATGCAAACTGCACACAGCTGCCCATTTGCATTGTGTCTGCATGTCCATTGCACATGGATACCCATTACCCATGAGTGTGCATTGGGCAGGTATCACCCTGTGGAATGCACTGCCATGGCTCCTTCCTATGGAATCCTGGGATTTGTAGTTTGGCAAGGCACCAGCACTGTTTGGCAGAGAAAGCTAAAGGCCTTATAAAACTAAAGATCCTAAGATTCAATAGGAAGGAGCCATGGCAAATAATCCAGTTTCAAACTGGATCATTTGTGTAATGTGGATTCAGCCTAGCTGATGAAGAATATCAGTGTTGTTTTCCCCCCACCTCCTGTCTATTAACATCTGATGGTTTCCATATTAATGTGGCAGTGAATCCACTCCAGGTTGTATTCTCTATTTTGGAGAGGGGTGGAGTTCAGCATGTTAGGGAACTCCTTTAAAGTTCATACTCAAAGCCAGAGCAGATTTGCTGTCCCACTGAGATGGAAATCACCAGTTGCCTGCAAATCCTGTCCTTTTAACATTTATCTTTTTCTTTCTTTCTCCCTTTGTGATTTTTTTCTTTCTCCCAATACCTCCTTTTCCAAATCCTCACCTGCACTCCCCGCCTCACTCCCCACTTTCCTGCAAATTATAGCTTTAATCCAGTGGCACTAATTGATCACACAACACAGGACTTTAGGTGTGTTTTTTGAATTATTCATTTTATTGCTACACTTCATTTCAAATTCATTTACTGCACCGACGCTCCAATGCTGCCCGGGAGTGAATCTTCATTTCCATCCCTTCGCTCGTAACTGGAGTTTCATAGCCCCGAGAAGAAAAAATAATAATAATAAAAAAATCCCCCCTCTAGACTTTATGAAAGGGAAAGATATATTTTTTTTAACAAATGAAATCTTAGCCAAAGATCCTATTCCTGATGCATGGCCATTAATTAATTATTTATGGCCCTTGGTAATGGGCCCACTTATGAAGTGCTGAACGTTGGCTGTGATGCTGTATAAACTTTTAATGCTTCCTCTGTTCCCAAAACACACTCCAGTCAAAAGCCCCAGGACTGTAAATCTTGTGTCCAATCAGGCAAAAAAAAAACAAAAAAAAAAAACCTACAGAGAAGACAAGTCATAATCCAAGAAACTACCTTGCTGGAAGGAACAGGTCATGCAAAATCATAGAATCATGGGATCATAGAGCTGGAAGAGACCACAAGGGCCATCTAGTCCAACCCCCTGCCATGCAGGAATGCACAATCAAAGCAATGGACTAAAACTACAGGAAAAGAGATTCCATCTAAACTTCAGGAAGAACTTCCTGACAGTAAGAGCTGTTGGGCAGTGGAATGCACTGCCGTGGAGTATGATGGAATCTCCTTTGGAGATCTTTAAACAGAGGCTGGATTACCATCTGTCGGGAGTGCTTTGATTGGGTACTCCTGCAGGGCAGAATGGGGTTGGACTAGATGGCTCCTGTGGTTTCTTCCAACTCTATGATTCTATGACTTTCTCCTCGAGAAAGTCTTTCCTTTACTTTCCTGCTGCTCCAGGAACTAGGGCTTTGTCCACATGGGCCAAATGAAACAGCCTCCCCCTGTTCCTATGCCCAGCTATCCACACAACACAGGGTTTGGGGACTGATTCTAGTCTGAACTGTCTAGATGAAGTTCAGGAAGTTTTCCTAAAAACCAGGGCAACTCCTCCCTTAAAACAGCTTTTAAAAAAAACACCTGGGAAAACCCAATTCCTGTGGGGGAAACTGGAGTCTTCTGTGGTGGGAATAGGCAGCTGTCCACAGGTATGTGCTATGGTGTCTCTGTGGGTGTCTCCCCTGCCACTGCTGGTGTCATGCATCACACTCTCTGGGGTTACAATGAGGTCCCTACCTTGTGATCAAGGCTGGGTGCCTCATTTCCAACCTCAGAGAGCACAATGTGCAACCCCAGTGGCAGTGGCAGCACCTGCCAATACAGTGCAGTGCATGCATGCGGACAGCTGCCTGTTACTGCCACGGAACGCAAGGTAACAGGGGGAGTCTGGGCAGTTCCAGGGACAGAATACTTCAGCCAGACTGTGAAGTATTCTGGCCTGTACAGACACAACCTAAAACACAAACCCATGGATTCAAATTACAAGAAAAGAGATTCCACCTAAATACTAGGAAGAGCTTGACTGTAAGAGCTGTTCAGTAGTGGAATGGGCTGCTTCAAAGGGTGGTGGACTCTCAATCTTTGGAGGTATTTAAACAGAGGTTGGATGGGCATCTTTTGGGAGTGCTTTAGTTGTATCTTCCTGCATGGCAGGGGGTTAGATTAGATGGCCCTTGTGCTCCCTTCCAGCTCTAAGATTCTATGATTCCTGGATGGGTTGCTGGCTTTCCCTTATTCCTCTCCCCTCGCTTCCTTCTGTAGCAGTCTACCATATCCAATACCCTCCCTTTCCAAACTCAGACTGATACTACTTCCCCCCTCCTCTGCCCTGGTTACTGCCTCAGCTTTTATAACTGTGTTCTCCCCCCACCCCTTCAGCTGCTGAGTGTCCACAATCTCCCTGAAACAATCTCCCAGTCTTCTCCTCAGTCTTCTCACAGCAGCTGGCAGCCTCCACAGTTTGGCAGAAGCAGCCGGAGGGGGGGATAGTAGTGTGGTGGTCCCTGATAGCCCTGTGTGGAGAAGACAAAAAGATCACCATCAGGACAATGAGGGACAGAGAGAATGCATTGCGGAGGCAGAGAATACATTGGGGGCATTCATTTAAATTCCTTGCGAGATGGCTGCAAAATTTGTAAAGCTACTGTGCCATTCAGCTTGCTAAACCCCCAAAGAAGGACAATACCCAAGCATAGCTAATATGATTCAGCATATATATGTGTGTGTGTGTGTGTGTGTGTGTGTGTGTGAACAAGTTGAAGCTGGCATGTGGCAAACATCAGTTGTGCCTCTGTCATCTCCTTGCACAAATCGAATGACTTTGCCGGCATGCTGAGGAAAGGTACCTTACAGTAACTTCAGTAGATGCTTCCTATGTTTTTTTTAAAAAAATATATCCAAGAATGTCTGTATAGTTATAAACAGTTTCAAGAAAACGGCAAGTGTCTTAGACCCATTGAATGTGCTTATCACAAAATAACACACTGTTAAACTTTAATTTACCATGGGAAAGTTTCTTTTTAAGCTGGTTTCAGCACAGTGACGATAAGCAGATAGAAGGAACCCATCTCACTTGATGGCGACCTTTCGAAGGAATATGACAGGGTTCGGAGGGATGGGGGTAGGGTGGGTTGATGTCAAAGCTGTTTTCTCCTCCCAACAGGAGTGGCAGAGATTGCACTGGATGTTGTGAGTGTCTGTTTCTAAAAGGAATCCAAGCATATTCTTGCAGGATGGTGTCCAGGTGCATAAAGGTGCTAAGAAGCCATGAAGATGTGAAAGAAGCAAAGGCACATATCCTTCAACAAGGAGGTGGAGTACAACTTCAAGGTCATGGAGTGACGTGGTGGCTGCACAGTGCAGCCTTGCTCATGAATTTCAGTGTTGAGCAACCAATGTGCAACCCAACACACATGTGCTTCTGGACATGCAATGAATGATGCACACCAGAACACATGCACACTGATGCATGGTGCATGATGCACAGCCCTGCACAATGCACTGTATGCACCATTCTGCTTCTGCAAATGTGAAATGCATATGGCTGTTCCACATTGGACCAAAATGCCTTACCATTTCCCTAGGGGAACTGTTACCCTAAGAGGTGGGGGGGGTGCTCTGAGACCCCAACCATGATATCAAAAGTTTAGGTGGGTGAATTGTTAGCTCAAACAGTATACCTGTGAAAGGAGGGTAACTGCGGGGACCTTTGCAGCTAAGTATACCAGTACTACTGCAGAGAACTCCAGGTTAAAGTGAAATAAAATGTTTTTATTGGAAATAAGACAACAGGCATTCACACATGCAACACACATTCCTAAGAACCACACAAGGCTATTGAAGAGTAAGGCAGAAAGGCTGGATAGAGGGACAGATTCGGGAAATAGGCCAATAGCTACCAGTTTTGCAGAGTGGAGTTTCAAAGTACTCAGACAGAAGGCTGAGAGTGGCACTGGAAGTTCCAATCCAGGGGCATGCAGAGAAAGAGAGTAGCAGTCTCATCCACAGTAGCACACTTTTCTATTGCTGTGGGGGATAATATTTATACCCTGCTTCATATCCTGAAGGGGCTACTTTGGCTAGGACAAAGGCTGGATGGGTTTCCCACCAGGTAAACAAAGGAAACTGAAACTTAGCTGATTGCTGTTAATGGCTGGGAGATAGAAATTGATTGGTTTAAGACAACCTTAGAAGCAGGACAGGAGGGAGGTTTCTGAGGAGATGCTTCCTTGGGATTGGGGTTGGAAAAGTCACTTGGTTGGGTGACTCATTGCTGAGGTGCCCAAGAAGGAATTAACACATACCTCCTTAATCGCTTTGTTTATGGGGGCTTCTGCACAATTCTAGTTTGGGCTTGCTTGCTAAAATATTTGTAAGACATCTTCCAATGACCTTGTGACCTCCATCTGGCCTCTTTTTGGATCACCCTGGTCTACCTGACCTCCTCAAAGTGTCCAATATTTCCAATTATGAGATATTACAGAGAGGGGATAGTAGGGCCTGCTAACAGAACCCATGCATGCGAAAGACACCAGTCACATTCTGGGCAAAGTTGGCTCCTGCTTTTACTATGTCTAGCTTCCCTTGACTCATACTTCTTACATTCCATGTTCCTATAATGTGTAGTACAGCTTCGAACTACCTTTCCACTTTTGAATCTTTTTGCTGTTTGATATCCCTTCTATTTGATTTCTGTTGTGCCCTCTGCTCTGTCCTCTTGTCATTCTGTTTGTTTCCTATCCCTACCTCCTGTTTTGTTTTGGGTTTTCTCACCGTGGTGTGTTTCTTGGTGTGGGTTCTGTCAAGGGGGTTCAGCATTGCCTTGCTCTGTGCAGTGCTAACATGCATTAGCTATGACTCATAGAATCATAGAATTAGAAGAGACCAAAAGGGCCATCTAGTCCAACTAAATGGCAGGGGGTTGGACTAGATGGCCCTTGTGGTCTCTTCCAACTCTATGATTCTATTATTCTAAATCCCCACTTAAGCCACAACAGATGGACACTGAGGACAAATGTATTTCCCTTGTACAGCATGGCAGAAGCTGAGGCAGAACCAATGCCTCTTGCACCCATTTAAAAACCAGACACCAAGCAATTAGCCGCCTGGATGTCAAGGTCAAGTAGCTATAAATCTCCCACCAGCAGAGAAGGGTACAATGAGACCACTGTATCTGTAGAACCAATCCCTGTGCTTTCAGTTATCCACAGCTGAAAAAATAGGGACACATACTATAGAGTCACATTGGAAAATGGCTAGTGAAGCATCCTCTCTAGGCATTTTCTAAGTCCTCCAAAGCAACTCTATGGTATGTTTGTACCAGACGCCCTTTATTTTAATAAGGTTCACTGTTATCTGTAGTTTCTCATATCTGTGGTAAGTCCAGGAACTTACAGGGGTCCGACTGTATCCATTGCAGGCAGCTGATGAACATACATGTTTGGCTTTCACATGTATTTGATTTTCTCAAATTCCTTACTTCTTAGATGGCCAATAAGGTATAGGATTGTCTTCCTACTTCCTCAGCTTTGTTCTTCCTGATTGCTTGTTTCCCTGTAGGTGACATTGGAATAGGTTTTCTGTGGGGTTCTTCTGGGCCGTGAGGCATTGTTCTGAAAGAGTTTATTCCAGACGTTATGCCTGCATCTGTGGCTGGCATCTGAAGAAACATCATCTGCATCTGTGGCAGGTGAAACATCATGAATAAACTCTTCTAGAACATGGCCTCACAGCCCAGAAAAACCCCACAGAAAACCTATGGATGCTGGCCATGAAAGCCTTTGACTTCACATTGACTTTGGAATATTTGGGATCTGTTGGCTATCCCTCTTCTTCTTGTGACTCTCCTGCGACTGCTCCACCCTACCACAGCTTACCTTCCCTGGCATTTGCTTTTGTAAGTATAGGATAATTGTAGCATTTGCTACATCTGGAAAGTGCCCAGGCAATTTAGAACCAACAAAAAGAACATTTTTGAAAGAGCCAGTAACAAAATGTGTCACTAGGGGACAATGGTGATAACCAAACAAGCCATTCTCTGTAAATCCCGTGGTTACTTTCAAAATGAATGATCTAATTAACAAATTGATTAAGGATCATGCAACAAATTAAACCCCACTCTTCCCAACATTAAGAGCAACCAATTGGTTTTGTCAGTGGCTGTAATGGTGCCATGGTGTGGAGGACTCAGCAGCTTTTTTGATTGGTGCGAGGGCTGATGGAGGTCATCTGACAGGAGAGTCTTGGGCCAGAATCCTATCAGTGGCATCAACTTGCATAATCTGGAGTTACATGCATGTGTATGTATTTAAGTTCTTGGAGCAAGGAGATAATCAGGATCCCTTTACTCAGTACCTCCCTCTCCATGCAAGGCAGTTTCAAAACACTGGCATGTGTCTCCGTAGCCATATAGTGGCCAGGAGAGGATGGGGGCAGCTAATCAATGGCCAGGGACAGGTAGGGAGTGCCCAGGTAGTGTCTGGATGCAGTTCTGCAACTGGGTGAAAAGAGTCAGACATCCAGGAAGAGGATGTTATTCTCTCAGCTGCAGAACTACAGCTAGACACTGTCCACCATCCCTTCCCCTTCTACTGGTGCTAAATGACCAAGGAGGTATTCCGATGGAAGCCATGCCCTATGAGAAGTGGCTTAGGGAGCTGGGTATGTTTAGCCTGGGGAAGAGGAGGTGAAGGGGTGATATGATGGCCATGTTTAAAACCTTGAAAGGATGTCATATTGAAGAGGGAATAAGCTTTGTTTTCTACTGCTCCAGAGACTAGGTACTTTATCAAATGCATAAAATACGGCATCATAACAACGCCACTTAACCGTAAGAGGGCACACATATCAGACGAAGATGCCCTTTTGCGGTTATGTCCCCACCACAACCTGAAGCCATCAATAGATCCCCTGTGGTGCTTCTGTGCTGGCATTGCCGGCGTGTGAAACCTCTCACCATTGTACTCATGTCAATGCAGAATCAATGGCCAGTCCGGCATGAACATTTCTGGGTGAGATTGCAACAGCCACGTAAGTGACGCACTTTTTATGACCCCCCCTTTGTTACTTTGGACCTTTTAAGTGTATGTACGAGCTTTTTAATAGTTTCTCTGTGTTACTTTTGTTTTTGTTTTTTGAATTTCCCACACAATGAAGTCTCACGATAATCCATGGGATTTCAAAGGCAGAAGTGAAGGGAGCTCCATTCACTTCCCGTATCATTGCCGGGGAAACCTTTGCCGGGATTAGAGGTAAGTGAAGTGTGTGTGTGGGGGGCATTCTTTTGCTGGCATAAAAAAATCAATTTTTATGCCTGCAAAAGAATGCTTTTAAAGGACTCATCTGATAAAGTGCTAGGACACAGAGCAATGGATTCAAACTCCAGGAAAAGAGATTACATTAGGAAGAACTTCCTGACAGTAAGAGCTATTAAACAGTGGAGCACACTGCCTCGGAGTGTGGCGGAGTCTCCCTCTTTGGAGGTTTCTAAACAGAGGCTGGATGGCCATCTGTTGGGAGTGCTTTGATTGTGTATTCCTGCCGGGCAGAATGGGGTTGGAATGGATGGCCCTTGTGGTCTCTTCCAACTCTATGATTCTGTGACTCTAAGTGCAGAGAAGCTTTCTTGCATGGAATGCTGCATGGGAAAGAAGCCCCGTGTAAATATGCTTTTTGTTTGTTACTCTCCATGAACATCACATAAGATCATGGCCTTTACATCCCCCAGTGGCAGCAAGTTGGTCTTCTAATGTCACTTCCAGGCCAGAAGGAATATAGGCTTTGATTTGAATGTTCCCAACAAGTTGTACCTGATTTTTCTTTCCCTTATTGCTGAGAATGGGGGGGGGGTGTTTAGAAATTAGGACATTGTCCTCCAAATAAGAATTCTCCCTCCACCCAAAATTATACTTCAGTCTCCAAATTTCTAGGAATGTAGAAATTGCTTGTAGCTAGAACACTTATCTTTGCTGTGTACACATTCCCTTGGTAATTTGGCCTGTTCCTTCTTTTTCAGAAGGCTGAAATGTATGCAGGTAACTGGGGCTGGTTACAGGGATCATGTAACTCCCCTGTTGAAACAGCTTCACTGGTTACCAGTCTGTTTCTGGCAGAATTCAAAGTGTTAGTTTATGAGCTTTACAACCCTATATGGCTTGGATTCAGGTAATCTGAAAGCTCTGTATGAGCCTGCCTGAGTTTTAAGCTCTTCAGAGGAGGGCTTTTTCTCCATCCCACCAACATTGCAGGCATGTTTGGTGAAGACCTGGGAGAGAGCTTTCTCAGTGGCTGCTCCCAGAATTCGATAGAACCATAGAGTTGGAAGCAGCCAGAAGGGCCATCCAGTCCAACCCCATTCTGTCATGCAAGAAGACAGAATCAAGGCACTCCTGGCAGATGACCATCCAGGCTCTGTTTAAAAACCTCCAAAGAAGGAGACTCCACCACACTTTGAGGCAGTGCATTCCACTGCCAAACAGTTCTTAAGGTCAGGAAGTTCTTCCTAATGTTTAGGTAGAATCTCTTTTCCTGGAGTTTGAGTCCATTGCTCTGTCCCCTAGTCTCTGGAGCAGGAGAAAACAAGCTTGCTCCATCCTCAGTATGATATCTCTTCAAATATTTAAACATGACTATCATGCCACTTCTTGACCTTCTCTTCTTCAGACTAAACATGCCCAGCTCCCTAAGCCACTCCTCATAGGGCATGTCTTCCAGACCTCCTACCATTTTTGTCACTCTCCTCTGGACACCTAGAAACACCTAGAACCATAGAGCTGGAAGAGACCACAAGGGTCATCCAGTCCAACCCCATTCTGCCATGTAGGAAGACACAATCAAAGCACATCTGACCGATGGCCATCCAGCCTTGTTTAAGATTCTCCAAAGGAGACACCCTTCTGTGGGAGGTTCAGTTGGCCTTTTCTCTCATTTCCTTTCACCAGCAGCCAAAGTCCTCTTTATTCAGACAGGCCTTATAATGCCTGTGGCAGAAAGGGATTTTAATGGGCTTGTGGTTCTCTCTCTCTCCCTCGCATCGTATATTGTGCCATGTATGTTGTTTTAACTTGTGTTTTTTAACTGAACTGTCATTTAATTGTATTTCAGCTTTTGTACAAATTATTGAGGTTGTGTAGATGATGAAAAAAATCGTAAAAGAATGCAGGCAGAATACCTTTTATCCAGATGAACTTCTGCAGAGATTTGCCATATTCAGAAGGCAGGGGGCCGAAAACACCAAGTAGTTCATGATAACAGCTTTTGCTGTTTCTTGCAATCTTTTTCAAAAAAAATAAAAAATAAAATGGAAAAATGGGCATAACTGCCCATCTGAACAACCAATTCGAATTGGGGCACATCCAGGAAGTCAAACATGATTGGTTGGATGTGCACAGGGGTGGGCTTGCCAGCAATGAAGCGGCTGGAGACACCATTGGTTCTTTTTCAGGGCAACTATCCAGCACTTTTTTCGAGTGGCAGAGGAAGAAAAAAATGCTTTTAAGCAGACGATCACTCTTCTGCATCTCTTATTTAGCAAAGCAAAAAGTGGGGAATAGTGCTTTTGGTTGAATAATAAGGCAGGTAATTCACTTGAGGCTACCATCTTTTCTCGTGGGCATGCTCCGTGTGAACTGCAGCTTCCCATGCCAGTGATCTTGCAAATGGATCATGGGTACAAATGAACACTGCTGCAATAGTGATTTGCAGCAGTGAAATGCACTATTTTACACAATTAATTCTCCCATCTAGCTGAGGCCATTATTTTTTTAACTGGTAGCCTGTCTTTTAAATGCTTGTTGTAAGCCACCTTGGATCCTGAGCAAGGAGAAAGGTGGGATATCTAGAAAAAAGGAAAGAAAGAAAACCGAGGTGGGGCAATATGTAGTCTCCTTAGGAGTCTGCTTACTACCTTCATCCTTGGCTGTCCATCTTCAGGGGCAGAGGGAAGTAGCAACTTCCCAGTTGAGGCTCCCATGGCACCCAGCCTCTACAGTTCCATCCCAGTTGTGGACAGCAGTCCAGCTCCGATGACCAAACACTGGCCAAAAACAAAATAAAGCAAAAGCTCTGTTTCCCTTTTCTCTAATTTCCTGTGTACCTAACTGCTCGTGGAGAAAGGCTTGTAGGAAAAGAACAGGGGGGAAAAGCTATTTGTGTGGGTAATTGCCGTGATTTTCTCTGCTAGACAGTGTGCCCAGCTTCCCTTGTTAATGTAAACATGCCTTTAATGACAGCTCGCACGGCTTGTGAGAGAAAGACGTTGCTCCGACATTTACAGCCAGCGATGTTCTGCGCAGCCTGGTACACTTCTGGGCTGCATTGCGGAAATGTAGAAACAACTCCCCCCTCCCCAGTTGTTTTCATGCTGTTCTGGGGGTTGTTGCTCAGAGGTCTAGATGCTGGGTAGAATTTGGATTTAGTACCGGTCAGCATCTCGTAGTCTCCTGAAGTCAGGATGAACTAGAGTTGAGCTTCTATGTTGCGCTTAAGTACAGTAGAGTAAATCTACATGTAGGCTGTCATGTGGTAGTTGTGTTACACCACCCTTGTGCTCTGTACTGGCATTGGGCAACCAATTGTGCCTCTGTTAAACGGTGGTTTCCCTATGCCACCATTCTGCTCTGTACCACAGATGGGGCAAAGTGTGGCCTGTGGGTTGCATGTAGTTCCCAGAGCCATCTTTGTGGCCTCCAGGGGTCAAAAACGTTCCCAGATGTCTTGCAGGGGGTACATTTCCAGAACATTTTGTCAACCTAGGCCAATTTAAGTCCAGGAAAGGCCTTTTTTAAAAAACAGGAAGTGAACAGGAAGTGGCTTCTTGTTACTTCCTGTTGTGAAAGAAATCCTCTCCTGGGTCTAAAATGGCCCAGGAAGTTTGCCAAACATTGTACTTCCTATTCCTCCTGATAGTATTTGAGGATGTTTGAAGGCAAAAAACATTTTTATTTTTATTTTTTTGGTGGGAGCAGGTGAAGTGGAGGGGTACAATCTTCCAAAGTCTCCTGTGAGGCTAATGTGACTCCTTAGCCTTTCATAGTTGCCCACTCCTGCTCGATACCAACCTGGTAAACCAATTGTGTAACCTGGATCTCAAGGGAAGTTACTTTTCTATTGCCAGTGGAGTTGAGATGTTTTTACCTGTATTTATTGCCCTTTGTCCCTGGTTCCCACATGGCCAAGAGGGGAATGGCCTTTGCTTGCATCAAGTTCCCTCCAGAACAACTGAACTACAACAGAAACAACATCTGATTCAAAATGTAGGCCTGTGACTCCACCATCCTCTACTTTTCTTCTCCTGTATGATTTTTAAAAACATCTTTTGTCTGATAGAGAAGTCAATGGAGCTTTGAAAGCTTGTGTGATGTATTTTGTGCATTTCAGTTGGCCAATAAAGCTATAGTTCTTTTCTGGATTTTGGATTTTGTTGAATTTTGCTGCATGGTCAAGGTGGATACCCCTGAATATGTTTCCATTGTATATTTATTAGCATGCCTTACTACCCCTCCCCTGAGGTTTCATAACTAGACATATTGGACACTTTTCGGGGTCACATTGACTATAAGGCTAGGCAAACTGGAGGACAGTCAAAGTTCATGATGACCTGAGATATGTCTAGAAATATAATGGTGGGAAAGCCCAGTTAAGATTATGTGGAAAGCCCTTGAAGGTAATGGGTTATGCTAACAGCCCAGTAGTTAAGGGATATATGCTTTCCTTTCTCCCAGCCCTGGGCATTTCAAGTAATAATTCAATCATGTAAATAAGTAATCTTTCCTCCCTCCATATCCTAAGGAAATCTCTCCTCACACCCCCTCCTGTCCAACCTTATGAGGTTGTCACAAAACCATCAATGTGTTAGTGTACCAGAATTAAAGCAATCAGTTGAGTTTCAGTTTCTTTTGTCTCTTCTGTGGGAGAGCTATCCAGGCTTTGGTATAGCTAGCACATGCCTCCAAGGCATGCTGTGCTGCAGAAGGGCCAGCCAATCTCTTTATCAAAACTCCATGGATCAGAACCCCCTGTACCATCCTCAGACACTGTCTGAGTTTTCTTGTTACACGGAACTCTCTTCCTCTATCATCCTTTGTTCTCAGATCCTTATCCCTGTCCTTCCTGCTCTTTTCTTCCAATAGCCTTGCATGGTTCATAAGAGTTTGTGTAACCTGAATGTTACACCAATTGACCTATACCTACCTTCACAACATGGAAACAACAGAAGAAACATATTTATAGGAAGCAGCAATTAGTTAAGCAGCTGCAGCATTAGAATCCTTACCACTAGAATTCTGACCCATGTATCAGGCCTGATACAGTGGGAAGGTTTCCTTGCTCCATTTATGGAATGATCCAAATGATCTATTTAAATCTGGAGCATGCCATAGTCTGCAGGTTGTATGTACGTAACCTCCTACTTTTTTGGGGAGCTCCCCAAATTCTCAAAAAACATCTTGCTAGAACCACTTCCCCTTATTTTCCTTCTCCCATGTTCATACTTTTTAGCCTCAAGTTCTCCCTGTCCTGTTTATAAAGATATTTTGAATCTTGGTACAAATCTTACCAGCAATATTGAACAAGACAACATTTTCATCTATTGGATAGATAAATAGATGGATGGATGGATGGAGAAATATGGGCAGTCGTGGTTCTTGATTCTCATCCTGTGTCAGCAGTGTGGTGACTTGACTCAAGGTTTTAACTCAGGAATTAAGGAATTATCCAAGGTGCTGAACCCTAGGAATAAACTGAGTTTAGCACCTTGGACGGCTTTTTCAAAGCTATTTAAAATGTGGAGTCAATTCAGTGTCCTCATTGGCATGGAAGCTAACAGTTGCCACAGGATTTAAATGGTTTGACTCAATTTCTGTCATACCCTGCTTCCAGAACTGGAAATGGACACTGACTCAGAGACTAAGCAGTGGACGTGCCAGGACCTGATGAACCAGAGCAGGAGGATGTTCCAGAGCCACAGGCCTCAGAGACAGACAATACTATAGTACCAGCTCTGGCAGAGGGTCCTGCCCCTTCGGACACAGAGGACAACTTACCTATACCTACCTTCTCAGCACAGAGACAACAAAAGGAGGGCTTAAGGTGGTCTCAGCATATTTAGAGCAAGCAGGAATTAGCTAAGTGGCAGCTGCATTAGCTGCTGAGCTAAAAATATGCAGCCCTGACCTCTAAGCGTTGTCAGAGATTATCTGACCTGCCTGGTCACCCATTGTGTTCCCGTTTGCTGTGTTTGACCCAGACTGTGTTTGTTTCTCTGAACTCTGTTTGCCTGACTTGGATTCTGCTGTTCTACTCTGAACTCTGTTTGCCTGACCCACACCTTGTTATTTGGATTTTATTCATGAACTCGTATTTGCTTGCTAGTAAAGTTAGTGTCTGGCTTCATGCTGCCTTGATTCCTTTGTCTGTAATTAGCTTGACTGTGCTGTGCCTCTGCTATCAGCTGTGTAGTAATCTGCCTTTGGCTGGTTGCCCAGACATTGTTTGGACATGAAGGAGCTTTGAGGAGCTGGAGAATGGGCCACTGAATGATGATACATCTAGCACCTTCTTACCAGCAAGGCTTGCTGTGAAAAGCACTTGAGACAGGTCCCCACAGGGTCTCGGCTGCTCCTTTTCACACTACCTCTGGCTGGTGGAGGGGGGGGCTGGATCTTTCGCCACCTCACTTTCCAGTGCCTTGGAATTCTTTTGATTGGTGCTATTGTCTGGTGTGACAGATACATTTACCCAGTCTTGTCCCAAAATTCCAAGTCCCCAGGAATCCTGCCACTCATCCTGCTCTTCTTTCCCCAGATATTCCCTCCCTGGATTGGGTTGTTGGGCCTCAGGGTGACTCCTTTAAATATGGACTTGTGGTTGTGCTGATGTGTGGGTTCTTTAGTTTTGGTTTGCATAGCCTGACTCTAATGCAGGCTTGACAGACAGCCAAAGACAGGTTTAAAGCAACAACAATGGGTTTATTAAATATAATAGGAAGATATAATAAACTCTAATAATCCATTCTTTAGGCTGCCCAGCATCATAGGTAGTTCCACCTTTGTGTTCAAATCCACAACTCTATCTCTATAGCTCTACAACCTGTCTGTGTCAATTCAACACCCTTCAGTGCCAACTGCAGACCCTATCTGGCTGAAATCAAAGCCCTATCTGAAACTCCTCAGGGGTAAGCCTCTCACTTTTGATAACCTTCTGTTCCTCCACAGCTCCCCTTTACAGCTTCTCTGAGCCGTGATTGGCTGCCTTGAACCCAAGTTTGCCTAGCACCTCCTTCACCCCGGCTTCTAAGGTGGGTTGAGGAGGGTTGAATAATTAGACATAACTATGATGATGGAGTTCTGTCATTGAAACTATGTCTGATGATATAGGATCTCAGCCCCGATTCTTAACAGGAAAAGCTGGGATGGACACATATGTTCATTTCATGTTGTCCCACATTCATTTCTTTTCTAAAAAAGTAGTATTTTTTATTTATTTCCATGTCATGGCCAAGATTCTTTATCGCTTCAGCATAGAGTAAATATCCACCAGCAGTCTGGCTAAACCAGTGCAGTTATGTTACATTATTCTGATTACCAAGGTAGCACAATGCACAGAGCCAGTTGTCCTGTCTTAGCAACCAGCCAAGGAAGACAGTTCAGCAGAGTCGTAATAACTCTTACCAGAGCTTCCAGCCAAGCATTTTTGAGTTCTCAGTCACAAAGCTAGTTCAAGTCAACAGGAAAAGGAAATTAATCAAAGCGTCAAATCCAAAGGAGTGTCAGTAGCAAAGTCAGTTCACAGAGCATGGTCTTCAAGTCTTGGAATCACACAAGTCAAGAGTCCAGAGTAAAGTGGGTTACAACATCTAGGAAAGGTTTGTTGTCAGTGCCAAGAGAAAGGCTGGGATATTTATGGTCTAGAATCCTCACTCACCTGTTGCCTCATGAACATGCATTTTCTATAAATGTGTTCTGACCAATGTAGACCCTCACTTTCTTGTATATATCTGTTCAACCATGGTGGGTATTGCCTGGTTTGTATCTGTGTCTTGTATCTGCTGGGAAATATCCCTGCTTGTCTCTTGCATAGGCATGTCCCTCTGTCCTATTTCCCTGTTGGGATGGTAGAATCATAGAATCATAGAATTGTACAGTTGGAAGAGACCACGAGGGCCATCCAGTCCAACCCCCTGCCATGCAGGAAATCACGATCAAAGCATCCCCGACAGATGGCCATCCAGCCTCTGTTTAAAGACCTCCAAGGAAGGAGACCCTACCACGCTCCAAGGGAGTGTGTTCCACTGCCGAACAGCTCTTACTGTCAAAAAGTTCCTCCTAATGTTGAAGTGGAATCTCTGTTCCTGGAGTTTGCATCGATTGCTCTGTGTTCCAGTCTCTGGAGCGGCAGAAAACAAGCCTTCTCCATCTTCAATGTGACACCCCTTCAAGTACTCAAACATGGCTATCATATTGCCCCTTAACCGTCTTTTTTTCAGTTAAATATACCCAGCTCCCTAAGTCTCTCCTCATAAGTCTCTCCTCATAAGCCATGATTTTCAGACCTTTCACCATTTTAGTTGCCCTTCTCTGGACATGCTCCAATTTGTCAATATCCCTTTTCAATTGTGGTGCCCAGAACTGGACACAGTATTCTAGGTGAGGTCTGACCAAGGCAGAATAGAGTGGCACTATTACTTCCCTTGATCTAGACACTATACTTCTATTGATGCAGCCCAAAATCGCATTGGCTTTTTTAGCTGCCGCATCACACTGTTGACTCATGTTCAACTTGTGGTCTACTAGGACTCCTAGATCCCTTTCGCATGTAGTCTCGTTCAGCCTGGTCTCCCCCATCCTGTAACTATGCATTTCATTTGTTCACCGTAAGTGCAGTACCTTACATTTCTCTGTATTGAATTTCATTTTGTTAGCTTTGGCCCACCTCTCCAGTCTATCCAGGTCATTTTGAATTTTGATCCTGTCCTCTAGGGTATTAGCTATCCCTCTTAATTTGGTGTCATCTGCAAATTTGATAAGTATGCCCCTAATTCCATCATCCAAATCATTGATAAAGATATTGAATAGCACTGGGCCCAGGACAGAACCCTGTGGCACCCCACTGGTCACATCTTTCCAAGACGAAGAGGAGCCATTGCCCAGCACCCTTTGGGTTTGGCCGGTCAACCAATTACAAATCCATTGAACAGTTAACTCTACTAGCCCACATTTTACAAGCTTGTTTGCAAGAATGTCATGGGGAACCTTGTCAAAGGCCTTACTGAAATCAAGGTATGTGATATCCACAGCATTCCCTTCATCTACCAAACTGGTCATTTAATCAAAAAAAAGAGATCAGATTAGTCTGGCATGACTTGTTTCTCTGAAACCCATGTTGACTTTTTGTGATTATGGCATTGCCTTCTAAATGTTCACAGACTCTGTGTTTAATAATCTGCTCTAGAATATTCCCTGGTATTGATTTCACACTAACTGGACAATAATTGTTGGGATCCTCTTTTTCCCCCTTTTTGAAGATGGGAATAACATTTGCCCTCCTACAGTCCGCTCGGACTTCTCCTGTTCTCCAGGAGTTCTCAAAGATTATTGCCAATGGCTCTGAGATTACAGACTTTTTCGGATGGGCTTTTATATCGCGAGCAGCCTTGTCCCCGTTGCGAGGCTGCTGTGCTGCAGGGCGTCCCTTTTGGATGACGCTCTCCCCTGCTGATCCCCTGCCGGTACTGTTGTGTAACTGCAGGGACGCTGCTACGTTATATTTGGTGGTTTTCTAATCACGATCAACTTTTGTGATTAGAAAACCGCCAAATATAATGTTGCAGTGTCCCCGCGGTAACACAAGAGTACCAGCAGGGAGAGCGTCATCCGAAAGGGACGCCCTGCAGCGCAGCAGCCTCGCAACGGGGACGAGGCTGCTCGCATTATAAAAGCCCATCCAAAAAAGTCCTACATTTGCCAGCTCTTTTAATACTCTTGGATGTAGTTCATCTGGTCCTGGAGATTTAATTCATTTAGATTAAGGAGGTATTCCTGTACTACCTCTTTGCTTATTCTGTGCTGGATTTCCCCTATTGTGTCCTCTGTTCCATTATCCTCAGGTGGGTCACCCTTTTCCTTTTTTGAAAACACTGAGGCAAAGAAGGTATTGAGTAATTCTGCCTTCTCTCTGTCCCCTGTTAGCATTTTGCCATCTTCTCCGCGTAGTGGCCCTTCCATTTCCTTCTTCCTCCTTTTGCTGCGGACATACCCCCAAAAAACCCTTTTTATTGTTCTTAACCCCTCTAGCAAGCCTGGGCTCATTCTGCACTTTAGCTTTTCTGACTTTACTCCTACACGTGTTCGCTATCTGTTTGAATTCTTCCTTGGTGATTTCCCCCTTTTTCCATTTCCTATACATGTTCCATTTAAAACTTAGCTCCATTGAAAGTTCTTTAGTCATCCATCCTGGTTTCTTGAGACACCTCCCATTTTTCTTCCTCAATGGTGCTGTTTGAAATTGTGCCTTCAGTATCTCCCTTTTGAGAAAGTCCCATCCATCTTGAGGTCTCTTCTCTTTTAGTATTCCTGACCATGGGATCACCCCCAGTATTTCCCTGAGTTTATTGAAATCAGCTCTCCTAAAGTCAAGAATGTGTGTCGGACTATGCCTGGCTTCTCCTTTCCATTGTATAACAAACTCCAGGAGAACATGATCACTCTCACCTAAGGATCCCACCACTTGCACCCCATTAACCAGGTCATCCCTGTTGGTTAGGATCAGATCTAAAATAGCTGACCCCCTTGTTGCCTCTTCCACCTTTTGGACCATGAAATTGTCTTCCAGGCAAGTAAGGAATTTGCTAGACCATGAAGTTTTGGCTGAGTTAGATTGCCAGCAAATAGCAGGATAGTTGAAGTCAACCAACACTACTACATCTCTCCTTTCTGCATGTGTGTTCATCTGTTCTAGAAAGGCATCATCCAATTCCTCCGTATGACTTGCGGGTCTGTAGTAGAGTCCTCCAATAACATCCCTGTTGTTTCCCTCCCCTTTAATTTTTATCCAGATGCTCTCCACCTGGCTTCCAGTATTGATGTCTTGGATCTCTTCACTGGTATAAATATCCCTGACATATAATGCCATTCCTCCTCCTTTCCTGTTTGGCCTGCTTCTCTTAGAAAGGTTATACCCCTCTAATCCTACATTCCAATCATGCGACTCATCCCACCAGGATTCAGTAATGCCTATTATATCATACTTGCTTTGTAGTGCTAGGAGTTCAAGTTCATCTTGCTTATTTCCCATGCTCTGTGCATTAGTGTAGAGACATCCAAGACCATGTGTTCCCTTTACTTGCTGCCTGTGCAAGTTTTTTGCCTCCTACTGTTGGGTCCTTGCGCTGTTTGCCCCTGGGGCCTGAGAAATAAGCCTGACACCCTCTTCATCTGCCTCGTTGTCTATGTCATAATTCAGATCAGGGTTGGGAGGGAGGCATGACACCAGTGCATATTCACATGATACGCTGTGTACTTTAATATACTTTTACATGCACAACAGTTCCACAGGATCAATGCTGTTTATGTTGCTGTCATCTGGATGCAACCCTTGCTCATGGTTCAAAAAAGCAAAACAAAAATAAAATGCCACTCCATATGTGTAGCCACACCTATGCCTATATAGATCACTAACAGGGTGCCCGCCTATATCTGAAGAAATCTGTGAATTTTGAGTTCTCATCTGTAAATCAGATTGAACATAACTCTCAGTCGTCTCTAGTACAAAGTTACAGAAACATTTGCCATCCACCACAGCACAAAAGCTGGTCTAGTCCCCATTTTTTTTGAGGGGGGGGAATGCCTTGATGATACATAAAGGTTCTTCTAAATACAATAAAGCAACATTCAGTGGAGAGGAAATACTGGACTTCAAGAAGAAAGCAATTGTCCTTCTAAATTGATCACTGTAATGAGGTCGGCCACATCCTCACCTCAAAGAGACCCTTGGGAAGGGTGAGTTCTCTGCGCTCTCTAGATAGTTTCACTTTGGTTGGAGATATTGGCTTAAATCCTGTTGCTAGTCCCAACTAGAGCAAACCCATTCAGTTAATGTGGATTACCTCCATGTTGATTCACCATCCAGCAAGTTATTGAACAGGTGTATTCTAGCTGGGATTAACTGACAGGATACCATCCATTGCCTGAGATCCTACATTAAGAAGGGAGAATAATAATAATAATAATTATTATTTCTATCCCACCCCTCTGCAAACGAATTGGGGTGACTTACAGCACAACAACTCCATAATTACATCAGTACCCTAATCCACCCACTCCTTAAAACAATATTGAATTAGAAAGGATTAAAAACATACAATTATTAAAAGGAGAGGAAAAAATGGAATAATGCTCTGCAATTATGTGTCCTCCCCATGTTTGCCTTTTTTTGGTTGGGACACAAGGTGTTAACCTCTAGCCATCCAGAAACTACAAACACTCACACACGCGCGCGCGCGCACACACACACACGCATACACACAGCTGCCAAGTCCCAGAAAGGGCCAGTGTTGCTTCCCATTGGAGAGGCAAGGGAGCAGGAAGACAGGTCAGCTGATGAAGAACTGGTTTGTCTGGGTCAGAAGGGGAGTGCATTCACAGACCATGTGCATGTACATTTTCGAAGAAATCAATTATACCCCCCTCCCCTGCAAGGCTTTAATAAAAAGCCATGGCCAATATCCCACATGGGGTTCTGCAGCATAAATCTCTGCATGTGGAATTACTCATGAATTGTGTAATGCAACCCCTTAGGTTGAATATCATTGTTCTGCAGAATGTGCATGCATATGCATGTGAACCCACGGGCAATGGCATGCATGTATCCACTTTGACTACCTTGAACTGAATATGAACATTCCATATTGGGCAAAAATGCCCAAGTGCTTCCATAAGGGAACTTGTACGTGGCTAAGACACCAGCCGGATTCCAGCCCATGTTTTTACTTGCCATTAGAATGAAGGCAGCATGGGGGCCACAAAGTGGAGGGCATTCTACAGTTGGCTGACACATTGGAAATGGCCTGCTGTCATGTCCTTACACAATGGCTGGCATCCTCTTAGTGACTTATTCATGTATAAGTCTCCTTACACACGTGGGTGTACTTTTTTGGCTGTGGTATAACATCCATATTCAGTGGAAGACTGAGAAAGCAGGGTTGCAATGTGGTTGCAACATGCATGAAGACACACCTTGTGCATTGCACATTCTGAATGCTGCTGTGCATTGTGCATTGCAATCATGCCCTACTACTACTACTACTGATGATGATGATGATGATGATGATGCCTTTCTCCTGGGGTGAGACCCAAGGCACCTCACAGACAAAAGTCCATGAAAAACATACCAATACAATTTTAAAAACAAAGAAAATCACCAGAATTTGTTTGCACATTCTGTTTCAGTGTTGAAACTCACCAATGCAGAATTGTCACAAAACTCCATCAGTGTAAAGTTAAAATCTGTTTCCTTGATATATTGTTCCCACTGGTGAGATACAAAGGAAGGGCTTTCCAGCAGAACTCTGCCCTTGGGAAGGCATATTTGAGGATGGGCACCTCTAATATCAGGGTCCCAAACTATTGGGGGAGAATATGGTAGTGTCAGCAAATGCACCAGGTCATGTCCCCTTGATGGATTCAGGCTGCTTTCTGCAAAGGTAAAACCAGATGTTCAAAACAGAGGTTGCTGTACTGGTAAAGTTTCCTCTCCCTCCCAGATACACATTATTTCTTGAATACTTCAACTCCCTGCTTCTACATTGCCAGTGACAAAAACTGCGAACAAATGAAAATGGAGGACCCCAAAGGGCGGCATGTATAAACAGCCTCCATACCTCCTGACAAGTCTAGGATTGGTCATTGGGTCCAGCCACACACACAAGGGAAACAGTAACATCTTAAAAACAGGCAAAAAGGTCATTTAGCTTTGGGGAAAGTAGGGAGACCAATCATCTTTACAGCCTTCTTGTGGTACCATGGCTCTGCGACTAAGTTCCTCTGGCATGGTGATGAAAGTGGTCTTTCACATTCAGTGATTTTGGAATGCTCCCTTTGCCAATTTGAGGGAATGGAGCTGAGTTAATGGGTGCCATCCATCTTGTTACCTCGTGGAAACTCAAACTAAAGACACAGCACAAAGAAAGAAACACCTGGCAAGAGGCTGCAAAGCCTGGAAATGAGGAGAATTTTGTTCCTTTCCTTGAGAAAGATCCTGCTATGAGGAGGCTAAAGAATCCCATGGACTTGTGCCACTGAAGGCTCAGAAGTACGATCTTAATTTTTATTCCACAGGTGTTTGCTGGCTACAGGGTTGCAAACAAGGTCACCAAACTTAGTTGCATGCTAATTCCAAAGCTGTGGGGTACATGGCTCTTGAGTAGATGTTATCTGCATTAGAACTTAGTGCAGGAAAAATTCAAGATGGCAGCATGCTTGGGCACAACCCAGATATTTAAGCCCTATTATTTTCAGCTGGAAAGAACTAAGAATGTATATCCCTTTCCAAGGGAAGTGAGTGGGACTTAAATATGTGCGATGAGTTGAGCCTCTGGGATCAGGCACATGGGTTTTACAGTCCTTGCTACCATCCTGGCCAAAGGTTAACAGCTACCCAATGACATGGAATGGTTAACTTATGTTAGCAACCTTGTTGGATTCCCCCCCCCTTTTTTTTTTTTTTTTTTTTGCATTTGCTTTCTAGTTTGAGGCTGAGAAAAGATAGGAAGGATGGGGACAGAATGGGGGAAATGAACCTTTTTCTGTTGTTAACCTCATGGCTATTGGGGAAGATGCACACTTTAATTTTCTTTGGTTTTGGACTATATAAACCTTGGGAGCCTACCTTCCATGGCTGTTGCCTTGGGGGAAGGGGTGCACCCCAGCCCAAGGTTCTCCTATACATCCAGCAATGGGGATTTGATTTGATTGTTGGCCAAGTGTAAGTCTGGATAGCATTCATTTGGGTGCCCAGTTCTACCATTGGCTGTCAGGGGATACTGGAGTGAAAGGGCTGGAATGCTTCTGTGCTGTGCATCACCTGCTTCAGCATCTACCACCAATAAAGCTTACTCTATAGAAGTAACATGGGTCAGTCCAGCATTGAAAGAACCCTTGGAGAGGTTGGTGTCTAGAAGCTGGTACCTAGACCTGTGTTCTACACCCAGTGTCTAGAGAAAAGCAATGTGCCTAACGTAGAGCTCAGGTAAGTCTGAAAAGTGAGTAAGGGCAGTGATAGAATAATAGAATAATAGAGTTGGAAGAGCCCACAAGGGTCATCCATTCCAACCATCTCCATTCACACATACCATACATGAATACACAATCATAGAATCATAGAGTTGGAAGAGCCCACAGGGGTCATATTCCAACCATCCCCACTCACACACACCATGCATGAACACACCAGCAGACTGGAAGAGGACAAATGTTGTCCCCATCTTTAATAAGGGAGGGGGGAAGAAGACCCAAATAATTACCACCCAGTCAGCCTGACATCAATACTAGGAAAGATGCTAAAGCAGATCATTAAGCAGACAGCCTGTAAGCACTTAGAAATAAATGCTGTGATCACTAAAAGTCAACATGGATTTCTCAAAAAATCATAAATCAGAACATTCAAGTCATGCCAGACTAATCTTATCTGTCTCTCTCTCTCTCTGTCTCTCTCTCTCTCTCTCTCTCTCTTTTTTTTTTTTTTTTTTTTTGATAGTGTTACCAACTTGGTAGATGAAGAGAAAGCTGTGGATACACTAGAAATGATCACAGTAGCACTGAGACAGAGTGAGCATGGTGTAGTGGTTTGAGTATTGGACGAGGAGACTAGGAGACCAGGGTTCAAATCCCCGCTCAGCCATAGACAGCCACTGCATGACCTTGGGCAAGTCACACATTCTCAGCCTCAGAGGAAGGCCATGGCAAACTACCTCTGAAGAAATTCTCCCAAGAAACTCCATGGTTTGGTCATCATAAATCAGAAATGATGTGGAAATGTTAGGAAAAAAGATTCCACCTAAACATTAGGAAGAACTTCCTGACTGTAAGAGCTGTTTGGAAGTGGAACATGCTGCATTGGAGTGTGGTGGAGTCTCCTTTGGAGGTTTTTAAACAGAGGTTGGATGGCCATCTGTTGGGAATACTTGGATAGTGTATCCCTGCAGGGCAGAATGGGGTTGGACTGGATGGCTCTTGTTGTTCCTTCCAACGCAGTGATTCCATGATTCTATGAAGGCACAGAACAACAATAAAGTGCTGAGACCTCTGAAGGACACTGTCGGATCTCAGTGCCAAATGTCATCATTTGGCATCTGGCTGTGGGGATGTAGCCAGTAAGATTTTTTTGGGGGGTGGCTTTAGGTGCCGCAAAAGGAGGAAGGGAATACTAACCCTCACTGTGCCTGAAAAAGAACATCTCCAAGCAGCAGGGAAACATGGGTGTGCAAATGTCCCCAGTGGAATTTTGGCCATGGCGTGCCAACATACTAATACTATGCTACTGTTATATAACAGAGAAGAGTACAATAGAATGACGGGCCAGGGGAGAAATAGGCTTCAATTCTCCATCACCTGCTTTTCTACGTAATCACCTTCATTACATAGCTACACAGTGTCTCTCAGCCTAACCCCAAGAATCCCCATTTACCAGGCAACAAAGCAACAAAGGTCTGTTCCCCATTTGATCAAGAAGCAGCTGACCAACATTCTCACCCCCTCCTGTGAGTGATCTCATTGTGACAGGTAGAATCAGGGTCTCTGTCACAGTTCCCCCTTCCACCAAAGATCACTCACATAAGGAGGTGGGTGGGAAGGTCAGTGAGCTGGCTTCTGATCAAACGGGGGGAAAGAGCCCTGTCACTCGCTATGGCTACTGCCTGGTAAGTGGGGATTGAGGGACATTTACAGTCCCTAAGCATTCCCTAAACTAGTGAATGCATAGAGGCCATGAGCACGAAACAGGCTTAAATGGTATAACCTAGACCAACTGTGTTAGGGTGCATCTACACTGTAGAAATAATGCAGTTTGACACCACTTTAACTAAGGATGGCCTTAATTCTGCCACCCTACAGAAACCAGGGATTTGTCATTTTGTGAGACACCAACACTCTTTGGCAGAGGAGGCTAAAGACCTTGTAAAACTACAAATCCCAGAATTCCATAGGATGAAGCTATCGCACTTAAAGTGGTGTCAAACTGCATTATTTCTACAGTGCAGAGCAGCATTTCTCAACCAGAAAGGTTGAGAAAGGCTAGTGTAGAGACACCCTTAATGAATTCTGGCCATGCCTCTCATTGCAGCCATGCAAGTTTGTGTCATTATGGTGGAAGCAACTGTTCAGGATCCTACCATCCAACCATCATGCAGTTGTTGGGTGATTATATTATTATTTTTCTCCATCCCTCCCCCTAAAAAAACCCCAACAAAACCCCCAGTCTTCCATCCCTTTCTTTGGAACTCCATTTCCCTGCCCAACCGATCTTAGCATCAGGATGTTTTCTCCAAATAATTCTGCCCAAAGCCTTCCTGATGCTCACTAAGAAGCAATTCCCTCCTTTTCAACCCCTGGCAACCACAGAGAAGAATTGATCTGTCATCTTTCTAACAGCCACTTATGTATTTGAAAACTATGATCATCTGTTATCATCTCAGATTGACAGAAAGTATAGTTTCTCTGGGTGGGCTCATATGATGCCATCTTGAAATAAATACCCTGCCTTCAAGATGCTACATAAATTGTGCCTTTTTATTCTCCAGCACAGAGGGACAAAAAAAGGTATTTTCTCTTAAGCCTTGAGTCCTTCTGAAATCAACTGCAGAACAATAGAGATGTACATTTTCACTCAGCCCAAACCAAGCTCTTGGCATTCCTGTGTACATCAACAATCTTTCTGTACATCTTTTATAGTGCACTGATTGTAAGATGTTGAGGTTTTCTATAGGTAATAGGCAGGTCCAACCATACTTGCTGTTTATTGAACTACTGTGCTGTCATGCTGTAGTGTGTGTAAAGAAGTACAGCTGTAAAACTGGTGCTGATTCACATGCTAGGAGCTCAGAGAGCAGAATGATCCCACATGCAAAAATAAATAGTATTAAATCTCTGCACATAGAAAGCTAGCACATCTCTGCACATAGAAAACTAATCACATTGCTCAGAGTTTTCTGTGCATAGCAATGGCTCCTTGTCGAGCAGCATGCCAGCATAGGTGCTTTGCATATCCCCTAGTGATACAGTCCCTCCGGAATAGGACTGGAAGTCTTTTCTTTCCCCATTCTCACATCCCAAAATGAGAAACCTCATTTTTTTTCCTCCTTGCCTGTAAGAGGACAAGATATTTCCTGTCCTTTCAGATGAGAGGGTTTGCACTTGTGAGAATGACTGAAGCCATACATCAGGGATATGGGGTGCAACTTTACACTCATGAAGTTAGGTGATATTTATGAACTAATGAATTGTAACACTGCACATTGAATGTGCATGCAAATGTGAAATATCCACAATTGCAATGCACAATACGCAGCTGCATGAGAACTTATGCATCATCCAAGAATGTGAAACACATGTGCCAGTTACAGTTCCAGAACTCCGCTTGTGAACAGTATAGAGATATTATGCCTAGTCCCAAGAGTACAAATGTGTTTATTTATTTATTTTTGCTTCTTTGTTTGTTTATTGGCTTCCGAAGTCCACGAAGTGATGTATAATGAATAAAAACAATTGTTTAACTTAAGTTTGTATTAAGCATCAACAGGAAGTCAGTCTTTATATCCTGGTGATACAAGAGATACCAGCCAAGATTCAACAGAAGCAAGATCAACACTAGACTGTCTCTGTTTGGAGAAGCTATTCCACCTTAGCAAAATCCCTGCTTTGTTTCTGGGTGAAACCTGGGTCCCTCCATTAGCTAGGTAGCCTCAAGTAAAGTGCTTATTTGAGGTCACTCTCTGCATTTTGCTGATAATTGTACCAGTCTACCTTGTGGGACTGTTGTAAAGATCACTGAACTAGTGCCAGGGAAGAATTTCAGCATTCCCAGTGGCTCTTCCAAACTGTTTGGTGGGACAGGCAGCCCAAACTTCCTTTTGCTAACTGAGCGCAACGTCTTTGACAGTTGAATGCCCTATTCATAATCTTTGCCTGGTTTTATCAAAATGCTCTGCAAAATCCCCTTTTCTTGGGATGTAATCTCCTATCAGTTCATAGCACTCTCTTGCTGTAGGAAGTTACTTTAATGTGATTAACTCAGACGGGCTTCCCTCCCCCTCCTTGTTTGTAGGACTCCTGAGGATTTCCTTGGCAGGTTGGTAGAGCTGAGATAAAACCCTGTTGCTCTAAACCCCACCAGTTTTGAATCTGAAGAGCTCCAAACAGACCTTCCGGGGTTCATTTATCAGGGATTAATAGCTCATGCTATAAAACAAGAAATCTGCTATCTGCTCACTCAGAGATCACTTTGTAAACCAATACCATCAGATCATTCCCCCCCAACGCACACACACTTTTCCCATGTAGAATTTTAAGAGAATTAAAGAGCTGATGTTACACTTTGCAAAGAATCAAAGACTCAGCATTGGCTTTCCCCAATATATTGGGAGTGGGGTGTGCATTAAGACGTTCCTTGCAGGATCAAACCAAAGTGGGTCTAACTCAAAGAGCCAATTGCTTTCTTTGGAAGCTGGCAAGGAATTCAGAAAAACTATAGTCCTTCCTTGATGTTTGCCCCCAGCATCTTCCTGCAGAGTTATAGTGCTTCTGAATATGGAGGTTCCATTTCAGTGTCCTAGCTAATTGAGAACATGAATTGGGGATCCAAACAACAGCAGGTAGCAACTGGTGTCCTCCATGATGCATGGTGCTTCATGTTTATGCTGAACATTAAAGGAGTTATCTAAGTGCTGAACACTAGCTCCCAAATAGGTTCAGCACCAAAATGAGAGCTCATATTCACTGCCCACTCATATGGTAAGCAATGTTCACTGCCCACTCATATGGTAAATTGCTGGTGGGGGTGGTGGAGGACTGTTCTCATACAGTACATGTCAACCCCCCCCCCGTATCCACAGGGGGTACATTCCAAGACCTCCCCCCATGGATACCTGAAACCATGGATAATAGAGATCCCTATTATTTTCAATGAGATGAATGCTAGTAGTTGACCATAGAATCTCCCTGGAGGACATAGAAATGCCTAGAGAGAACATATTTTTTCAGATGCGGATAAGTTAAACCATAGATACCAAACCCATGGATATGGAGATCGGCCTGTATCCCCTTTTCCTCATCAGTGCCAAAAGCCTAAAGGGAATCATCATCATCATCATCATCATCATCATCTTACCCACTTCTCCCTATGAATCTTTGAGGTAATTTTGAAAAATATACTAGTTTAGATCCTATATCATGTTTGCATTGTGCAAATTTATACTCACATAGGTCTGGAAGCCACACCAGATGAGAAGCAGTTTAGGGAGCTGGGGATGTTTTGCCTGGAGAAGAGAAGGTGAAGAGGGGACATGAAAGCCATGTTTAAATGTTTGAAGGGATGTCATACTGAGGATGCAGCAAGCTTGTTTTCTGCTGCTCCAGAAACTAGGACACAGAGCAATGGATTCATACTACAGGAAAAGAGACTCCACCTAAACAGTATGACATCCTTCAAGTATATAAACATGGCTACCATGTCCCCTCTTCATTATCTCTTCTCCAGGCTAAACATACCCAGCTCTCTAAGCTGCTCCTCATAGGGCATGGCTTCCAGACCTCCCTCCATGGTTGTCCTCCTCTGGACATGTTCCAGCTTGTAAATATCCTTCTTGAACTGAGTTGCCCCGAACTGGACACAGTGTTCCAGGTGAGGTCTGACCAAAGCAGAATAGAGTGGCACTATTACATCCCTTGATCTAGACGCTATACTTCTATTGATGCAGCCTAGAATCACATTGGCTTTTTTAGCTGCTACATCATGCTGCTGACTCATGTTCAGTTTGTGGTCCATTAAGACTCCCAGATCCCTTTCACATGTACTGCCATCAAGCCAGGTGTCACCCATCCTATATCTGTGCATTTCATTTTTACTGCCCAAGTGTAGTATCCTGAATTTCTCCCTGTTGAAATTCATTTGGTTAGTTTTGGCCCAGCTTTCTAATCTGTTAAGGTCATTTTGAATTCTGATCCTGTCCTCTGGGGTATTTGCTACTCCTCCCAATTTGGTGTCATCCACAAATTTGATAAGAATGCCCTCTATTCCCTCATCCCCCTCTCTCTCTCTGGCTTTTCTTCGCAAACATTGCCGTCGGCAAATCAGTGCTCAAGTCCGTTCAGCAGTTCACCTACCTGGGAAGCATCATCTCCTCAGATGCCAAGATTGACAAAGAGATCGATCACAGATTAGCAAAGGCATATAGTGCATTTGGAAGACTTCACAAAAGAGTCTGGAGCAATAAACACCTGAGGCAAAGCACAAAAATCAGTGTGTATAGAGCCATCGTACTGTCTATCCTCCTTTATGGATCTGAAACATGGGTTACCTATCGCCACCACCTACGACTCCTCGAGCGCTTTCATCAGCGCTGTCTACGCACAATCCTAAATATACACTGGACTGACTATGTGACGAATGTTGCTGTCCTTGAACAAGCAGGGATCACCAGCATTGAGGCCATGATATTGAGAACACAGCTGCGCTGGGCAGGGCACGTTTCTAGGATGGAGGACCATCGCCTCCCAAAAATACTACTCTACGGTGAACTCGCCATGGGTCAGCGTGGGAGGGGCGCTCCAAAAAAGCGATACAAGGACTCCCTGAAACAACATCTCAGGCTTGGCCAGATTGATCACCAACGGTGGTCCGCCCTGGCCTCACATCGGGAGGCATGGAGACGCACTATCCACAATGCCATCCAAGTCATTGATAAAGATGTTGAATAGCACTGGGCCCAGGACAGAACCCTGTGGCAGTGCACTGGTCACTTCTCTCTAGGATGAAGAGGAGCTATTGGTGACTACCCTTTGGGTTCAGTTGGTCAACCACCACCACATTCTGATCCGCTCAAGCCTCACCTGGTGGAGGGTACCATGAATGAAGAAGGAGAAAAGGAATATCAACTGGATGAGCCCCAACCAGGATGATAGGAGGCTGGCAGATCTACTGTGACAGAAGCCGAGCATGGTCTATTCCTCACAGCACCTGCAGATTTGGAAGAGGAAACAAAGTCCCTACACCCTGTCATACATGGACAGCTCAAATGCAAGGAAAAAAACACCAGAAATTCTCTCCTCTGCCTTAAGTAAACCAGGCCAAGTTAATGAGGCCAGCTGGGCTGATTAACTTCTGGTTACAAATTACCCCAGCCAAGGATATTCTTGTGCTGCAGGTGACAGATCCAAGGCTTCCTGGTAGCCTGGTGTGATCTTGTGTATCTCTGACCTTGAATTTGGACTAATCACTCTGGCAGCTCTGTTGTCAGTTTTGGACTGGGCTCAAGACCATTTGCTTCATTTGACTTCAGAATGTCTGGATTAGGCTTCTGCTTCTACAGATGTTGGGCTCACCTTGGCATTGTCCTGACTTTTCACTGATCAACTCTTGCAGACTAGAGATGCACTTTCCAGAGTGCTTGCCCACTTCAAGACAGGAGAGACCCTTACACTACTGCATACTCCCTCCTCTCTGCCTTCCTTCCTACTTTCCTTTTAAATTTCCCACTTCACCTCTACTCAGGCTTTGCACAAGACCCATCCTCCAGAACCCCCTTCTTCCATCCTGCAGCTAGAGCACGAAGCAAGCAATTGTTAACCTGAATGTGTTGCAGAAATCATGGAACAGCAGACCCATGGATTGGAAAGTGAGTTTTATTACACTGGTGGGCCTGACTGGAATATCTTCCAAAGAGTCAGAATCAAGAGCTATGATTACAGAATACTTTTATACATTAATTTCAGTATGCAAAAAAACAATTTCCTCCTCCTTCTCTTTGGTGTCAGCAGTTTCCCTTGAGACAATCTGTTGATAGTTCAAGGCAAGATAACTTAGGAACATTTGGGTACAGTTCGACCGTTACTAGAGAAAGAATTTGTTTACATCAGTATATCATATGTTTATGGAACATATAGTTGATTAGTAAAGACTATTGACTAGGCCTGAGAGTTAAAGGAAAAAGACTTTGCAGAGTCCCAGAGTCTCATGGGCTATCTAGTCTGACCCCAAATAGTAATTGTAAGATTACAGCATTCAGCAAATAGACATTAGAGTCAAAATGTCTACTACAAATGCTTGAGGATCAGAAGGACCCTCAAAATATTGGTATTAACTTGGGGAGTTAATATACTCAGTTTGGCTAAGCAAGAGGGGACAAGAGATAGCAGGATCTTTTAACCTATGTTTACTGGTACTAAGGAGGAGATGTTAAGATAGATAGTACAATAAATTGGTCTTTATTTGAGAAAGCACTAGTAACAACGTTCACGCAAACATTCAAGCTTCAAGCATTCACTAGCAAATAAAGTGGGAAATATTGGGATAGAGGAATAGTGAAGGGAGTTGTTTGTGGGAGCACAAAAGATAGAGCACAAATTCCTGCAGCAACAGAGTCTCAGAGTGAGTTCTGAGGGTCTGTCAGCAAACCAGCAGCATAGAGATAGGAGGAGCTGAAGATGCGGAAGACATTTTTGAAGGGGTTTTTAATGTCAATAATTGCCTTCCAGGGATGGGGTTTAGAGTGGAAGGCAATGTTTCTCATAATTGCTCAAGGTGAGACAATAGACATTCCAGGTATCTTAATGGCATCTTAATGTGTGGATACTTTGTGACTGAATGGAGAAAACAACCCTCCTTTGTTTGGGGGAAGGGTAAAGGCATGGGATCATTTGCAGGCATGGGATCATTTGCAGCTAAATCATCTTTAGCTGATGGGATTAGCCAGGTGTTTGGACCTTCAGTTGCCTTGCAAATTAAAATTGCTTTGGAATTTGGGCAGCCTGTCTTTAAGTGCATACATGACCGAGCAATGTTTATTTTCAGGATTCCTAGTAGGGAATTTCCCAGCTTTACTGGCCACACTAGGAAGAAGGCCACATTTGACCTAATTATTAAATATTGCCAATTTATTATAGATATGGGGCTGGGGGTGTCAGGGTAGGCAACACAGTGTTTTTTGGTTCCAATTGTCCCAAGTGCTTCCACTGCCCTTAGTTTGGAGCTAGTCTCTTCCTCTTCACCTCTGTCCAGGTAAGGTGACAGTAAGTGGTGGGTTCCCTGCCTCTCCCATGTCCCGGCTACAATTACTCATTAATTGCTTTGTGAATTAGTGGAGGGGATACCCCTTCACCCAATGTGGAAAAATGCAGAAGACACAAAGGACATCACCTCATAAAAGATAAAAGAATATGAAAATGGCTGGCAGGCTTAACGTTTCATAAAAGGTATGCAAATGAACCTGATAATGTTTTGAAATATTCAAATAAGTCCAACACTTAACCTACACTGTACAAGCACTGATGGAAAGAAACATCCAAAGCAAATATAGAAACATACAGTGCATCAGCATTGTAACAATAATGACAGAGTTTTGTCATCAAAGTAATGAGTGACAATGCCCCATCCCCAACCTACCTTTGCAGCCTGGTAGCACTCCCACCAAAGCGTATCTGAGTTGCTGGAGCTCAGATCGCTGGGAAATGACCTCTACAGTGCTTTCCCAATGGCAGAACACATCAAGAACAGGCATCTGGAGAGACCCCTCAGGGTCCTGACATGAGAGCTTGTCCCAAGGCACTCTATGACAGGAACATACTGTGGATGTCATTTCCCAGTGCCCCAATCCCCGGTGCCTTGGAAATACTGTGGTTGGGGTGCTGCCAGTGTTACCCTCAGAGACCATTGGGGTCCCACCTGTGATGCCAGCATATATGTTTTACTAGTTGGGGGAATTATTAGCTTGAATGGCTTGTGAGAGGAAGGTCCTACCTTCAGCAATCTTTTCACCTATGTATACCAATAGTAACTGTAGAGACTACTCCAGTTAAAGTAAACTAAGAATATCTTTATTGGAAGAATACAGACAAACATATGAGAATATGCACTCTATGAACCATACAAGGCTATCAAAAAGAAAGAAGGGAAGGTTGGAGAGAGAGAAATCCAGGAAATGGGTATTATTTGCCAGTCTTGAAGAGAAGCGAGTTTTGTGTAGCGAAGAGGCTCAGACAGGTACTGAGGGTGGCACAGAGAATCTGGCAGAGTTTCCTGTCCATCTGTGGCACACTTAGTGGGGGTTGTAGTATAGTGGGGGTATTGTAATATTTGTAACCCATTTCATGCCTTGAAGGCACATTCTGGCTACAACAATCGTTAACTGACCCTCCCAAGGGAGGAACAAAGGAAAATGAAACTCAACTGATTGTCTTAAAGTCTGGGAGATAGAAATTGAAGGATTTATGGCAACCTTGCAGGGTTGGACAGGAGGGGGTATGGGGTGAGATTTCCATGGGAGTAGAGTCAGGAATGGTCACTTAATTGTTTGGTTGAATGACTCATTGCTGAGATGCCAGAGACTGGAAGAAAGGATCAGCACATACCTCCTTAACTACTTTGTTTACTAAGGAGCTTCCACACAATCCTAATTTGCACTTGTTTGCCATCATATTTCTAAGATACATCCCAGGTCATTGTGACTTCTAACTGACTTTGGTTTTCTCCAGCCAACCTGACCCCAAAAAGTGTCCAATATTGCCAATTATGCAATATCATGTGGAGGGGGTAGTTGGGCATGTTAACCCCAGGCTACAAAGGTAGGTTTTCAGGCTCACATTTGGTGGTTTGTGACAGTAAACACGAATACCTAGCAGTTACAATGTCTTATGTCTAGCTTGGGTGTGTGTGTGTGGGGGGCTTCAAGTCACCTGTTGATTTATGACAACCCCCATGAATTTCCTTCTGGGCTTCAGGAAGGTATTCTTTTTGGCTAGGTACTCCAGGAATTCTGGGAGTGACAGTCCAAAAAGGCACCTCTTCTCATGAACTGGATCTGGCACCTTTAGGATATCACCAGATGGGATCTGGTGACTTTAGGGTATTTCGGCCCTGTAAGTGCCTTCAAGTTGCCTGTCAACTTATGGCAACCCCATGAATTTCATTGGGCTTTCTTAGGCAAGGAATACTCAGAAGTGCTTTTGCTAGTTCCTTCCTCTGAAATAGAGCCTACAGCCCCTGTTATTTCTGAGTGGTCTTCTATTCAAGTACTAACCAGGGATGGCCCTGCTTAGCTTCTAAGAACAGATGAGACCTGGTGCCTTTAGGGTATTTAGACAAGTCCAACTTACAATAACCTAATTGCTGACCAGTATGTATGCAAACAACCTATCTATCTATCTATCTATCTATCTATCTATCTATCTATCCAGACATCTATAAACACATGCAAACACACAGATATACACACCAGCACATTCAGGATTTTTTTCAAAACCCCAAAGTTGGATTTTTTGGACTACAATTCTCAGAGCTTCAGTTGAGGGATTCTGGGAGTTGTAGTTGAAATAAAAGAATTTCCAAACTCTGTTAACAAAAAGAGGTACCATGGGCTACCCCCTCCCCCCATAATTGTACTCCTTTGATTGGCAACAGCTCTTTCCTGTCTTCAGCAGAAAAATAATATTCTTATCACCTGGTATCTGATCCTTTTTCCCTGGAAGTGCCGGTTCACACTGCTGCATGCAAAATATATGCTTTACCACACAGTCATGAGCCTTCCTTTAACTTCCCCCAGGGCCGAAAAAGACAAAACCAGCCAATTATCCGAATCCATCTACCACCATAGCAGGTCTCCTGGGCCATGTATAAGGTTGAAATAAAAAGGGAGAAAAAAGTGGTGGCCTGAGGATTAATTTTAGGAAAAAGAGAAGAACATAAAAGAACGAGAGAAGAGCCCCCCTGAATCACACTAAAGGCCTGGCTAGTCTAGCATTCTGTTCTCACAGTAGCTAACCATATGCCCCAATCTAAACCCCACAAACAGATGTCAGGGCAATGTCAGCACACCCCACTTGTGTTTTCATCCCAAATACTGCCTCTGATCCTGGTGGCTGGTGGCTGCCATATTAGTGGAGCAGTGAATCCTTTTGGGGTTACAGTCTAAACTTGAAAGGAACTTATGGAGTTGACGAAGCAAGCTATCTGAGAAGGTTCAGCACCTTGGACAGGTCTTTCTAAAGTGGAGGATAAAGCATGACAAAAAGCATAGGGCAAGTCTATTGTCAGGGATTGTAGAAACCACGTGTGGAAATTTAATAATAAAAGGAGCAATGGCCAGTAGGGTCCAGTAGAGAGGGCTATGAGCACAGCTGGTGTTTACTGCTCAGAGCCTGGTGTGTGGGAATTGCTGCATTACTGTCTGTACAACTCATATCTTCATGGGAAAGGATTGTACAAACTGTGAGCTTGGGAACAGCTATGTGGGTATGGTTGTAGAACCCATCATGTAATGTATAAACGCAATGAGGTCCTTTGTCCCAGTCTCTTTTGATCTCTTCAGCTCTCATCCATCATGTATGCTTGAATGGATCCTCATGGATCAAACTCTGTATATGCTCTGCTATGATGTAGTAAAGCCTTGTAGCTTAGACATCCCATGTCTGTGCTCTTTATCGACAGCCTTATGCAGGCCACATGGGCCTACTACTATAGTGCTGCTTGGCCCTCTGCACATGTTCAGGAAGAACTTGCATGCATACCCTGACATCTATATGGGCCAAATAAAACAGTCATAGTGAGCCAACCAGACAATGTACAGGACGAATGGAATTAGAATCTGGGTCTTTTCAGAGCCTCAGGGCTTAAACCTGGACCAAAAAGAGTGGGGACTGTGATGCACAGCATGCCAGCCAAATTTATGTCACCACGCAGCCTGGCCACCCCGTCACTTTAGCTGCCACCATGTCTGTGCCACAGGGGATTTCCACCTCCCACTGCTACCACAGAACAAATAACCAGTGGAATCTGCAGTTCCACAATTAAATGAATACTACCTGTACTTAGGTGTGGATATTTATAGGGGTGGTGGACTAATTAAATGGAAAGTCACTCATGACCAGACTGAATGTAATGAACAAACATAAAGAATTATTGTGAAGTCGAAGGCTTTCATGGCCGGCATCCATAGATTTCCCTTGGTTTTTTTCCGGGCTGTGCGGCCATGTTCTGGAACAGCTAACACACATTGGAAACTGTTTAATGCAGTGTAGATGTGTAAATAGCTATTGCTTAAAACAATTTGTAAGCCGCTCTGATAGCCTTGTGGCTGAAGAGTGGGGTATAAATAAATAAATAAAAAATAAAAAATAAAACAGTTTCTTTCTGATGTTTCGCCTGCATCTGTGGAAAAAAACCAAGGGTTTTTCTAATTGGAGCCAGGGTCTAGGAGCTTCCACATCAATTTCCCACAATGCCCCTGAAGTAGTGTGGCTCTGAAGCATCTTGGGAAATTAAAATAGAAACTTGGTGCCAGAAGAAAAATGGTTTAAGGAATGTCTCAGGGCATGTATCAGTAATGGGTCTTTGCTCAAGGGACCCTCAGTGCTCCAACCAGGCCTGGAAATAAATCTAAGACAGAGGGCAACTATCCTCCTCTTCCTCGTCTTCTTTCTCTTCCTTATTTTCCTCCCTTTCCCCCAATTTTGGACTCAAGGAGGCTAACAGAACATACACAGCTTTAAACAATTACACCATACAGAATTTAACATACAATGAAACTATTACTAAAAATTAAAAGCAGTTAAAAGCAAACAGAGAACTGAGAACTGTGGTGTAGTGGTTTGATTGCCGGATAGGTTTCTGGGAGTCCAGGGTTCAAATTCCCACCCAGCCATGTAAACCCCTGGTGAGTCATGGGACTTTCTCAGCCCCTTTAAACGTTATTTTGCTGTCATAAAAAACCCATTTTTATGCCAGCAAAAGAACACCCCTCTCCACACTCACCTCTAATCCCAGCAAAGGCTTCCCCGGCAATGAAAGAAGAAGTCAATGGAGCTCCATTCACTTCCTCATTCAAAATCCTGTGGATTCTTGCAAGAAGACACTCGCACAGGAAATTAAAATAAAACAAAACAAAACAAAAAACACTTAAAAAGTTACATTAAGCACCAAAAGACACTAAAAAACTTCCAAGTAACTGGGGGGGGGGTGTCATAAAAAGTGCTTCACTTACCCGGCTGTCATGATCTCACCCAGACGTGTTCATGTTGGACCAACCATTCACGCTGCATTCACGTGAGTACAATGGCACAAGGCTTCAAACGCTGGCAATGCTGGCACTAAAGAGGATCAATTGACAGCTTCAACCATCAATAAAAAGGTATAGGTTTTGGCCAGGATGTAAATGTGAAAGGATGATGTCGTGTGGTACACATGCACTTTCACATTTATGTGGCGTCATTATGACGCCATATTTAATGCATCTGATAAAGTCCATACTCTCTCTGCCTCAGAGGAATGCAAAGGCAAACCCACTCTGAATTTTGCTAAGAAAGCACCATGATATATTAACCTTAGAGTCACCATGGTTGGAAACAACTTGAAGGCATAGAACAAAAACACAATTCTAGGCTGCATCAATATGAGTAATAATATCCGGATGGAAGGAAGTCATAGTGCCACTCTATTCTGCTTTGGTCAGACCTCACCTGGAATATTGTGTCCAGTTCTAGGAACCACAATTCAAGAAGGATGTTGACAAGATGGAAGGTGTCCAGAGGAGGTCAACCAGGATGGTGGGAGGTCTGGAAGCCATGATGCCCTATGAGGAACGGCTTAGGGAGCTGCGTATGTTTAGCCAGGAGAACAGAAGGTGAAGAGGGCACATGATAGGGATGTTATATTGAGGATGGAGCAAGCATGTTTTCTGTTGCTTCAGAAACTAGGACATGGAAAGTAGTTATAAGTAGCACTAATGGACTCACACTACAGGAAAATACCTAAACATTAGGAGGAATTTCCTGACAGTAAGAGCTGTTCAGCAGTGGTATGCGCTGCCTCAGAGTGCAGTGGAGTCTCCTTATAGAATCATAGAATCGTAGAGTTGGAAAAGACCACAAGGGCCATCCAGTCCAACTCCCTGCCAAGCAGGAATACACAATGAAATCATTTCCAACAGAGGGCCATCCAGCCTCTGTTTAAAAAATTCCAAAGAAGGAGACTCCAACATACTCTGAGACAGTGTGTTCCACTTCCAAACAGCTCTTACTGTCAGGAAGTTCTTCCTTCTTTGGAAGTTTTTAAACAGAGGCTGGATGGCCATCTGTCGGGAATGCTTTGATTGTGTATTCTTGCATGACAGGGGGTTGGACTAGATGGCCTCTCTGGTCTCCTCCAACTCTGTGATTCCATGATTCTATGAATTCCAGTTTACCAATAACCTTTTCCATTTCTTAAAAAAAAAAATCGTTTTTTTTAACTTTGTATGCTGCCTTCAGTTTTAGTTCCAGGGGGAAGAGATAGGTGAGATTTTAAATAAGTACATAAATAAATAATTGCTTAAACCTTGTCTGGTCATGCCATCCAAACCTTCCCCACCCCACCCCCTTTCCGTTGCCCACACTTCAAAGGATCAAGAGGCAAACCAACCAGAAATGGTGACACTGTCAGTTGTAGGATTTGTGGCCTAATCAAGAAACCATGGTTAATGTATACCATGGCTTTTTGTGATGGGCAAATGCATCCTACAATACATCACCTTTACAGTTTTGAATACATAGAGTGGAAGGGTGGGCAACTAAATGGGGCCAGGGGCCAATTTCCCTACACACAGACACACACAGACCACCATGCAAGCTGAAGCCCCACACAGCAAGTCCAATACCTTTGTTTTCCTCAGCAGTTCTTCTTGAGATGGAGACAGGAATTGACATTGCATGAGCTTCTTGTTGCCATTTTGAGAGGGACTGCAGAGGAAAATAGTAGTATTTAAGGACAGTACAGAGTTTGGCATTGCTTGTGGAGGTCTTTTCATGTGTTTTTTGTGCATGGGGAGGTTTGGGTGGCAAACATTCCCCCAAAATTGTGTCAAAACATTTTTTTAAGAAAATTGAGTATGGTAAGAGCTGTTTGACTGTGGAACACACTGTCTTGGAGTGTGGTGGCATCTCCTTTTTAATCACATTTTTAAGCAGAGGCTGAATGGACATCTGTTGGGAGTGCTTTGGTTGTGTATTCCTGCAGAGTAGGGGGTTGGACTAGATGGCCCTTGTGGTCTCTTCCAGCTCTATGATTCTACAAGGAGCCATTTGGGGTCTTTGGCAGACTGGTGGGAACCTCAGGGGCCACAAAGGTGGGCTTCAGAGGCTAAACGTGGCCCAAAGTCCACACTATGGCCATACCAGAGTAGATGAATCCAGTACTGATAAATCCAGGGCTGTGGATGTGTGTGTGTGTGAGAGAGAGAGAGAGAGAGAGAGAGAACCAGCCCAGGGGTTGGGCATAGGGGGTGACACCTCCAGGAACCAAGCTTCACTTTGACCTCACCTAGAATACTGTGTCCAGTTCTGGGCACCACAATTCAGAAAAGGATATTGACAAATTGGAGCCTGTCCAGAGGAGGGTGACTAAAATGGTGAAAGGTCTGGAAATGAGGCCTTATGAGGAGAGACTTAGGGAGATGGGTATGTTTAGCCTGGAAAAAAGACGGTTAAGAGGCGATATGATAGCCCTGTTTAAGTATTTGAAGGGATGTCACACTGAGGATAGAGCAGGCTTGTTTTCTGCTGTTCCAGAGACTGGAACATGGAGCAATGGGTGCAAGCTCCAGGAACAGAGATTCCACCTCAACATTAGGAGGAACTTTTTGACAGTAAGAGCTGTTTGGCAGTGGAACACACTTGCTTGGAGTGTGGTGGGGTCTCCTTCCTTGGAGGTCTTTAAACAGAGGCTGGATGGCCATCTGCTGGGTATGCTTTGATCAAGATTTCCTGCGTGGCAGGGGATTGGACTGGATGGCCCTTGTGGTCTCTTCCAACTCTCTGATTCTATGTATACCCCACCCAATGTGCATTGTTCCTTTTCCAGCATTCTCTACCCAGTGTTCTTTAAACAGAGGCTGGATGGCCATCTGTCAGGGATGCTTTGATCGTGATTTCCTGCATGGCAGGGGGTTGGACTGGATGGCCCTTGTGGTCTCTTCTGACTCTACAGTTCTATGATTCTATGATCCCATCGATCTTGGCCCATTTGGACTTGTTTCCCATTTGCAGCAATGGGAAGACAGGAGAAGGAGCATCCTTTCCCAGCTCTTGTGTCAAACTCCAGCATCTCTAAGTCCATTAAAAGAAGGAGAGATGAAGCAAAGAAACAACAATGCTGAAATTGTTATTGCTAATTTTAATCCTTTCCCACTGAGAATGCTTTCCATCCACATTCAAGCAGCTAATCACCTTCCTTTGTCAGTAAAACAAAAATACTTGCAGACTTCATGTCATCGCTCAACTCTGCCACCGAAGACAAATGCAGCCATTAATTACAGCTGCTACTGTTACATGGGGGAAATTACTGTAATTTAAGCAGAGGTGAGATGCATCTCTGTGTTTAAGACAAACATGTGAGAGGTCTCATATGCTACATCCCCAAGAGAACTGAGGAAGTGGGAAGAGGGAGAAGGGGGAGCACTTGAATCCTCAAGATATGCCAGTGACTTGTGGTGGACAGGGCTTTCATGAGCAATGAGCCATGGCTGAAAAATGGTACCTCCATGTTCAGCATCAGTGTAATTCTAAATATTATATGAAAGTGACAAACATGATGGTTGTTGGCACCCATGTCAGCGAGGGTGGTGAATTTGGTCCAGGTTTTAGTCTGAACTTTAAAGCAGCTATCCAAGGAGACAGGACCCTTTGTGTCATAACTCAGCTTTGGAGTCAGATGATTCAGACACGGGAGATTTTCAGACAAGCAGTTTGTAGCATTACAGTAATAGAATAAGAAATCGCGTTGCAGAAGCACAATAATCATTACTTTTTTCGGACGCCTCATTTTCTCATAACAGTCCCGGAACTCCCCTTTCGTACTGCAATCCGTTCCGATACTTCAACGCTACATACCATGTCAGCATAGTTTCGTTATCACGTTCTCCCCTTTCAGAGAGAAGAATATTCCGCCGTAGCAATGCAAGTCGGAGACGGGGGCATGCGTACTCATTTGCTTGAGAATGCAGTTCTCTCTTTTTTGTCCTGGAAGTTTTCTCCTTTTTTTTTTTCTCGCGATACTACTTTCGTTTATTATTCCACTTAGGAGGAGCTGCTGCTGTTGCATGGCGACTTCTTCTTTCGGTGATTGGTGGGCAGAAAAAAGATTATCTGTCGCTATGGCACCTTTTCTGCCTGCCAGCAGGGAACAAAAACTGTTAATGGCTGCCGTGCCTCAATTTGAAATCAAATCCATGCCCACAAACTCCTAAGAGGTATCGTCACAAGGGGTGGGAAGTAAGGGCAGATGGAATGTGACATTATTGCAGTACAGAATCAAATATACTTCCGGACAATGTTTCATCTCGTAACAGCAACGGAAGAAAGTTTCATTAACGATTTTTCCCCGTGTTTGAAATATTATGGAGTTACGCGGGATAGAAACCAGATAGGGTCAGATACTTCTCTGTGTCATCCGAAACGGGTGTTCTCTCATGAAACTGAATTAATATTCTCTTGCTATATTAACCCTGTCTGAAAATCTCCACAGTCAGATGTCCAGGAATTTACAGCTCCTGATGATGGTGGTGTCTCTGAGGAGATGGGGTCTGAGGCAGAGGGGGTGCCCTACTCCCCAGCAGGTGGTGGCAGAATCTGAAGACATGGTCTCATTATTCTCAGATCTGCAAGGAGACAAGGAGAGAGAACACTGCTCTAAGTGGCTGTTAAATAGGAGATGCTGATTAATTAGGCACCTGGTGTGTTTAGAGAGCTGCCTATAAATCTCCCAGTAGCTCCCCAGTGTTGCATGCAACCATCTTATCTGGCTGACTGACAGACATTTGTTTTTTCTTTACCTTGGACCAGCTATGATTTGATAACTCTTCACTCTTTTTTTTGGCTTTGTTACCATGCTTTACTACCCCTTGCACAAGGTAGCATAAAAAAGACCCATAATTCAGAAACATTGGACACATCCAAGGCCACATAGCTCGTAGACTGCAGGGCAGTTTAAGGCTTTGAGGACCAGAAGGGACATGACTTCCAAATAAGGGCACGGAAACCTAGCTTAGGATCATGTGGAAAGCCCCTAGAGTTAGTGGAATCCAATAAAGCCAAGACAATAAGGGGGTACTATGCTGATCCTGCCATTTGGCTGGAAAGTCTGGCATTATAAACCAACCATGCAAATAAGTGGCCATCTCTCCTGGCATACCTCTCCTCATATCCTGTCCTGTCCCACACCCCTGAGGTGGTTGCCAACCCACCAAAACACTGATAAACACAATAAGTTAATTTCATCCTCCATGGTTTCCCCTCAGCCATCTAGTCATTGTTGCAACCAGAAATGCACCTTCAAGGTATGAATTGGGTTATAAAAAACCCAGCCCTTGCCATAGCAAAGCATGCCACAGAATCCTATCCAGGGACCCTCGTGGACTGGATGGCCCTCGTGGTCTCTTCCAACTCTGCAATTCTATGATTCTATGACCCTGGTTGCTCCTTTCCTCAACATGTTGTTAAACAGGGATCCACTGTGCCACCCTCAGATTTCAGTCTGAGCTGCTACACTTTCTGGAACTTTCATCCTTCAGGATCGGTAAATAGTTCCCTCTTTTCCTGAACCTCTGCCTCCAGCCCGTCCTTCTTCCTTTTTGACTTGCCTTGTGTGGGCCATAAGAGTCATATTCTCATGTGCTAGTTTCTGTGATTCCAATAAAAAAAATATTCCACTTTAACACTGGCGTGGTCTCTGCAGTTAGAATTGGCGTAAATGTCCTGAAATTTCCCGTCCTTCGCAAGCTTCTGTTTGAACTAATAATTCCCCAAACTAAGAACAGAGATTTGGCATCTCAGGTGGGCTGCCCACTTATTCCCCCCCACACACACACCTTTCTGGGCAACAGCTTCTTGTAGCAGAACTACTGACTTGCTGTAACAACTTCTGAACTGGCTGACCTGGACTGGATTAACTACCCAACAGCTCTTGCACTCCAACCACCTGCTTCCTGGTCCACTTGGTGATGAATATAGGACACTATGCCCCAAATAGGTTCAGGACCTTGGACTGATCCTTTAAAGCAGGAGTGGGCAAACTGTGGAAGGCTAGGGGGCTGCATTAGTCCTTAGGAGACCTTGGATGGCTGCACTCCCCCATTGTATCCTGCTTGCAATTATTATTTTTACAAAAAATAGTCCCAAATGTCCTCTAGGGCACATGGGGGCATTCTCACTATGTTTTTGAGCCTTCCTTGGCCATTTTAAGCCCAGGAGAGATTAAAAAAAAACTTCCTGTTCACTTCCTGTTTTTTAAAAAAATCTAGTGGGCATAAATTTGCCAAAGGAGTCCCTAAAATGTGGTGGGAATGATCCTCACTGGAGGGTATTCTGGGACAAAAAGAGAGAGAGAGAGAGAGAGCACATCGTAGAATCCCAGTATTATAGATTTGGCAGGGACTTCATGGGCCATTGATTCCAGCTCTGTTCAGTGTAGGATCTCCAGCTAGAACTTCTAGCAGGTTGCTGTCCAGCCTCTTTTTGAAGACATCCAGAGAAGGAGACCCTACTATCTCTCTAGGCAATTTGTCCCATTGCCAAACTGCTCTTGCTGTCAAGAAGTTCATTCTAATGTTCAGTTGAAATGTACCATCCTGTAACTTTCAAACATTAGACTTGGTCCTACCCTCTAGGGCAGCAGAGAACAAACCTGCCCCCTGCACTCTGTGACAGCCCCTTAGATATTTAAAGAGGGCAATTATGTCACTCTTCTGTCTTCTCTTCACCAATCTGAACATGCCCAGTTCCTTCAACCTTCCCATACCTTTTATGTTCCTCATTGCCCTTCTCTGAACCTGCTTTCTATATTCTTAAAATGTGGTGCCCAGAACTGTTTTGCAATCAGTGATTGCAAAACGGGTTTTTCCTCTTTTTCCTTCATCCACTATAGAAGGTTGCCTGTGCCCATTCAGTCCCAAATGTCTCACCCATCAATGATCATTAACACCTCTGGAGATTCCTTTGTCCAATCCTCAGAATCTCCAGTAGGACATTGTATTCCACTCTAAATCCCATCCCTTCAAGGAAAATTTCGAATATAAGTACCACCGTAAAACACCACAAAAGTATCCATAGTTTATCTTCCTCCTGTCACCTTGTCAGTCTGTATCACTGGTCTGCAGTTCCTCTTCATGCCTTCATGCTGCTGGTTTGCTGAGCAACCCTCAGAACGATATTCTGAGCTCCTCCCTCTGTACAAATCTCTGCTCCTTCCATTGGTATAATATAACTTATCATCCCCTCACTGTATTCTTCTATCTGAATACTTCCTTCTTTCTTCGATAGACTTGTGTGATTGCTTGAAGCTTGAGCATTAACGTGAATGCTGTTACGATTAAATTCCTATAAAGATCATTTTATTATATGTTCTGGCTTGAGTGCGTTCAGTGAATACTGGTATACACTGGTCAAAAGATCCCCATAGTTACCCAACCTCTCGCATGCTAACTAAATTCCCCAAATTAAGATGCGGACCTGCTTGGAATTACCATGGACCTAAGCAATTTGGATAACAATTTGTTTCCAGAGTCCTTTAGTAAAATCGCTGGTATATGAAACTTATCCCTGTTTGAAGTTCACATGCAGCCATGCCTGCAAATCAAGATAGTGGCCGCAAGTGAATTACTCATGTTATTATTCTTCAAAAGTTGCCGCCACTGCGGTTCGAATTGGTTGTCCTAACAAGCAGGAATGCACATTTCTACGCATTATTTAAAAATTTTGGGGAAAGCCACAAAGGCTTTTGGAGTTTTTAGAGTTTGGGGTGAATCACTGCAGGATCTCATTGAGACAATTCTATGAGGAGTATTTCACCATCTAGAAAACCTCTAGGATCCCAGCAAAAGTTTAGACATCCAATAAAAAGGAGCAGGCAAAATTACCAAGCGAATTTGAAAAAAGCAAATATGAGAGTTCTAGGTGAGAATGATTTTAAAATTCTCATTCTCTACACAGTCTAACATTTGGGGACTGAAGGCAAATTTCATGGGGGCACAGACTTCTTATCAGGGTGATCAATGCTCTTATTCCCCCCCACACACATAGCTACACCACTGCCTAAATTCCACCATTTCCTATAGGATTGAACCCTAAATCTTTAAGTCTTGTCTTGGTTTTGTAATGGAGCACAAAATTGACTTTTTTTCTAAACCATCCACCCAAAAGTTCTCATTTTCTTCTTTTCATCATTCCCCCCACAGTCCTCCTCTCCCCCCACACCTGGTTTCCTTTCCATCTGCCACAGCTCAGATTCTGACGCTTGTCCAACAAGGTCAAAGAGGTGGGCACAAGGTCAAACATTGCCCTCTTGTCGCAGTGACAAGCATGTGCAGGTTTTGCATACCAGTTTCCTTGAAACAGAAGGTTAATCGCTCCTTCTGAGCAGCTACAAAAGTTAACTATAAATATGCAAATAGAGGGAGAGAATAAAGCACTCATTAAGGATTAGGCATTTACCATGGAAATTAAACAGCATTAGGCGTATAAAAGGCTTCCCCAGGACTTGTTTTTTTGGGGGAAATCTTCTGTTCTTCTGAAAATGTCAATTCCTATTTATTTTTGTGTTTAAAATGTAAACATGTTTGTGGAAGGGTGGCAGGGATAACAATGAGGATGTGCTTTTAAAACAGGGGCTGGATGACCATCTGTCAGGAGTGCTTTGATTGTGTCTTCCTCCATGGCAGATTGGGGTTGGACTGGATGGCCCTGGTGGTCTCTTCCAACTCTATAGTTCTGTGATGCTATATGTTCTCCCCCATGTTTAATATTTACATGAAAACACTCGGAGAGGTCATTCAGAGTTACAGGATACAGCTGATTACAGTGGTTAAATGCCAGTACTGCAAGCCACCACGTCGCAAGTTCGATTCCAGAGGGCTCCAAGGTTCACTCAGCCTTCCATCCTTTCCTAGGTCGGTAAATTGAGTACCCAGCTTGTGGGGGCAATTAGCTAACACATTGGAAACTGTTTAATGCATTGTAGATGTGTAAATATCTATTGCTTAAAACAATTTGTAAGCCGCTCTGATAGCCTTGTGGGTATAAATAAATAAATAAATAAATAAATAAAATGACACACACTGATGATACAGATCTCTATCTCTCCTTCCCATCTGACTTCAAGGAAGCTTTTTCTGTACTAAACCAGTGTCTGTTATCAGTAATAGACTGGATGATGGTGAACAAATTGGACCTTAATCCAGACAAGACAGAGGCGCTCCTGGTCCATTGGAAGGCAGATTGGGGAATAGAGATTCAGACTATTCTGTTTGGGGTTACGCTTCCCCTGAACTCTCCGGTTCACAGCTTTTGTGTGCTCCTGGATCTGAGCCTGGATGCCCAGGTTTTGATTGTTGCCAGGAGTGCATTTGCACAATTAAAACTAGTGTGCCAGCTGTGCCCATTCCTTGAAAAGTCAGATCTGACCATATTTTTATTTTTATTTTTTAATAAAATTGCTATTTAATTATTTTTAAAATTTTGGCTACTAATGTTATAGCTTAACCTTTTAAAATCATTGTAAATTGCCTTGAATCCCATCTCAGGAGAAAGGTGGGATGCAAATTCAATCATTCAATCAATATTGACATGATTCTGTGCATATGTTATTTATCTGAAACATACTGCAAGCATCGCAAATATCTAGATTTCTGAGACAAGGTGCACATTGTCTTGCCACAAGTCTCTCATGGTACAAACTAGAGAACTTCAACAAGCACCTCAAAGCCGCTGGCATTTTTTTTTTATCCTTACTCTCTAGGATTCAACCTGGATCACTTACATTTGCTTGGCTTTCTTGATCCAGATCTCCTGAATGCTGGGAGACCATGGTCTTGACTTCATGGGAGGTAAAAATCCAGATGAAATTTGGACTACTTTGGCCCAGAACTGCGGCGCATGAAATTTGGACTTCTCTGGCTTGGATTTAAGCACCACAGCTTACCTGCCAAAGCCCGAATCTGCATTTGGATTTTTGCCCCCAGTGAAGCTGAAAGATTTGTTTTTAAAGTATTTTTAAAACACTTGGCTTCCATTCAAAGCTGTTACTCACACTTAGGGTTGACTGAGCTCTGTGAAAGCAAAGCCCCAGTGCTAGTCACTCTCTCTGTTAAGGCAAGCCTTGAGATAGCAGGGCAGGGTGATTATTCTGACTTCAGAGACAGCAACTAGCACTGGGGCTTTGCTTTTCCAGTGCATGATCTCCTGCTCTGAGCTCCATAAAAGCAAAGCCCAAGTGCTACTCACTCTCTCTGAAGTCAGAACAGGCAAGTTGTTTTGACTTCAGATGGAGAATGACTAGTACCAGGGTTTTGCTTTTCCACTGCACAATTGCCCGCTCTGAGCTCTCTGAAAGCAAAGCCCCAACACTAGTCACTCTTCCTGAAGTCAGAATGGGCACAAGCTTTGTGATGACAGGCTGGACTGGTCATCCTGACATCAGAGTGACTAGTTCCAGGGTTTTGCTTTTCCGGCGCACAATCGCCTGCTCTGAGCTCCGTGAAAGCAAAGGCCTAGCACCAGTCAGTCTCCCTGAAGTCAGGACAGACAAACAGCCTGGTGATGGCAGAGCAGGCTGGTCATTCTGACCTCAAAGAGAGTGACTAGCACCAGGGATCTGCCTTTTGCATGAGGAAAGGGTGCCGAAGAAGGGGAAAAATGGTGGCACCTCAGGCAGCGCTTGTCCTTCCTCTCCTTCCCATCGCTCCGAACCCAGTGCGGATTTTTCTCCTGAGCTTTAAGCAAATGCTAGATAAAACTGCAAGTCTTCTAAAAGCTGGATAAAGGTGGTATGCCCTGAATCTGGTGTGGATAGGGATGTATGTCATGTGACATTATCATACCAGATTCAGGGAAATGGCGACACGTCATAGAACCATAGAATCATAGAATTGTAGAGTTGGAAGAGACCACGAGGGCCATCCAGTTCAACCCCCTGCCATGCAGGAAATCACGATCAAAGCATCCCTGACAGATGGCAATCCAGCCTCTGCTTAAAGACCTCCAAGGAAGGAGACCCCACCACGCTCCGAGAGAGTGTGTTCCACTGCCAAACAGCTCTTACTGTCAGAAAGTTCCTTCTAATGTTGAGGTGGAATCTCTGTTCCTGGAGCTTGCACCCATTGCTCCATGTTCCAGTCTCTGGAGCAGCAGAAAGCAAGCCTTCTCCATCCTCAATGTGACATCCCTTCAAATACTTAAACAGGGCTATCATATCGCCTCTTAACCGTCTTTTTTCCAGGCTAAACATACCCAGCTCCCTAAGTCTCTCCTCATAAGGCATCGTTTCCAGACCTTTCACCATTTTAATTGCCCTCCTCTGGACATGCTCCAATTTGTCAATATCCTTTTTGAATTGTGGTGCCGCAAACTGGACACAGTATTCTAGGTGAGGCCTGACCAAGGCAGAGTAGAGTGGCACTATTACTTCCCTTGATCTAGACACTATACTTCTATTGATGCAGCCCAAAATCGCATTGGTCTTCTTAGCTGCTGCATCACACTGTTGACTCATGTTCAACTTGTGGTCTACTAGGACTCTCAGATCCCTTTCGTACATAGTCTCATTCAGCCAGGTCTCCCCCATCCTGTATCTATGCATTTCATTTTTCCGCCCTAAGTGCAGTACCTTACATTTCTCCATATTGAATTTCATTTTGTTAGCTTTGGCCCAGCTCTCCAGTTTATCCAGGTCATCTTGAATTTTGATCCTGTCCTCCAGGGTATTAGCTACTCCTCCTAATTTGGTGTCATCTGCAAATTTGATAAGAACGCCCTCTATTCCCTCATCCAAGTCATTGATAAAGATGTTGAATAGCACTGGGCCCAGGACAGAACCCTGTGGCACCCCACTGGTCACATCTTTCCAAGATGAAGAGGAGCCACTGCTGAGCACCCTTTGTGTTCGACATATATAGTACAGAACTGAGGAAATGGGGCAAGATTAGGATTTGATAATTAGTAAAATTCATTTCATAGTAAAACAATGAAGTAGTTGATGTAAAAAAGAAAATTAGACTAATTAACAACTATAACAAATAACTAAGAGGTAGGGTGTACTTAGATGTTTTGTGTAGTTTTAGAATAAGAAACTGTAGTGTCTTTCTTGTGAATTGTTGTATTGTTTTGTTGTGGTTGTATATGTTTAGTTTTTGTGTTTAATAAAAAGATTTTTTTAAAAGAAAAGAAAAGCAGACACACATCACAACAGTCAACCATAGCCATGACACCAAGAAGAATACAAATATAGAATCATAGAATCATAGAGTTGGAAGAGACCACAAGGTCATCTAGTCCAACCCCCTGCCATGCAGGAGTACACGATCAAAGCATTCCTGACAGATGGCCATCTAGCCTTTGTTTAAAAACCTCCAAAGAAGGAGACTCCACCACATTCCAAGGCATCACAATCAACATTGTTGCGTCTCTTGCAACAAGTAAAGGTGCATGGCCCTGTAACATGGAACAACAGCTGCATTCCACATTTTCTTCCTACAGCCACAAGGACTAGTAACATAAATTTTCAAATATATATAGCAATCAGAGGGGGTCAGTTGGGTCAGATTCCTTGTAGGCCCTGCTGTTAATATACCCTTGTTCTTCTCCATAATCACAGGGACTAGTAAGATGGGCTAGCATCCTGTTGGTTAGTCTCAACTAGAATAGACCCATTCAGTCAATTGTTGTATGAGTCAGCACATAGATAAATCCAATGGATTAAATGGGTCTATTCTAGTCAAGATGAAAATATAATTTAGGCCATTGATTTCAACTGTATATAGCAATCAGAAGTGGGATATAGTTAGGTGCTCTTTTGTCAACACAGCCCTTTTCCCTCCACAATCATAAGGAAGGCACTGCCTAATAGTGTGGTGGAGTCTCCTTCTTTGGAGGTTTTTAAATAGAGGCTAGGTGGCCATCTGTCAGGAGTGATTTGATTGGATATTCCTGCATGGCAGGAGGTTGGACTAGATGGCCCTTGGGATCTCTTCCAACTCTATGATTCTATGACTAGTAACATAAATTTCATTAAGTATAGCAGTCAGAGTGAGGGAGTGGTTCGGGTCTCAATGGCCGAGATGATACATGGCCACAGAGTAGAGTAGCATAAATAACCACTAGCAGCTTTATGTTACACTTGCATTACATAGTCCGTACACTGGATACCAATGTAGCTCAAGGGATGTCAATCTTAGAATCATAGAATCACTCTGAGGCAGTGATCTCTGTTACATGTGCATAGAATTGCAGTGCAGAATGAGATGCACATTGGTACATGTTCCATATGGGGCTTCTGTGGGATCCACAGTAGGGCCCCAGGGCCCATTATGGAATCAACAGAGGCCCTTTACAGATCATGTAATAGGAGTATAGTGTCTAGATCAAGGGAAGTAATAGTGTCACTCTATTCTGCTTTGGTCAGACCTCAGCTGGAATACTGTGTCCAGTTCTGGGCACCACAATTCAGGAAGGATATTGAGAAGCTGGAAGGTGTCCAGAGGAGGGTGACCAGGATGATGGGAGGTCTGGAAGCCATGCCGTATGAGGAGTGGCTTAGGGAGCTGGGTATGTTTAGCCTTGGGAAGAGAAGTTATGAGGTAACATGATAGCCATGTTTAAATATTTGAAGGGATGTCATACTGAGAAGGGAGCAAACTTGATTTCCACTGCTCCAGAGAATAGGACACAGAGCAATGGACTTAAACTACAGAAGAAGAGATTCCACCTAAAGATTAGGAAGAGCTTCCTGACAGTAAGAGCTGTTCAGCAGTGGAATCTACAGAGATTGTGGTGGAGTCTCCTTCTTTGGAGGTTTTTAAACAGAGGTTGGATGGCCATCTGTCGGGAGTGCTTTGACTGGGTATTCCTGCATGGCAGGCGGTTGGACTGGATGGCCCTTGTGGTCTCTTCCAACTCTATGATTCTATGTATACCCCACCCAATGTGCATCAGTACATGTTCCATGGACAGACCTTCACTTCACTCTCTACCATTTGGATATGGTCATTTCACAAGATAAAGTAAAAACACTCTGCATGTGGAACATAACCTATGCCTGCATATGCCACTAATAAGATTCCAGCCAGGAGGCCCTGTTCTTAATTTAACCCTGTTTTAACCCCACTCTCATAAGGGCTAATAACGTAGGTACTAGTTTTAAACAGAGGCTGGATGGCCTTCTGTCGGGGATGCTTTGATCAAGATTTCCTGCGTGGCAGGGGGGTTGGACTGGATGGCCCTCGTGGTCTCTTCCAACTCTGCAATTCTATGATTCTATGATTCTATGATACTTATCTCAGTCAGACATTTGAAGTGGTCAGTGTCTGTTTTTATTACAGGAAGTCCCTGTTTATCCAATGGATTAGGGACTGCTGCAGTGTCAGAAACTGGAATTGGTCGAAAAGCTGGACTCATGTGGGGAACATGAGGGAATTATGGTGGCTTGCTTGGGACCGCCTCCATGTGCCCACGGGCGCCTGCACCTGCCCACCCATGCACTGCTTGCAAAGTCTTTCAGTTGGCTTGGTGACTCCCCCCCCCCCATTTCAGTTCACTTTACAAGCAGTGTGCACATGCACGGCCAGTCCCAAGCAAGTCTCCATAGGCAAGAAATGTCAAAAAAGTGAATTCATCAAAGAAATGGAACTTGTCCTTAATTAGCAAGCATTGAAGGAGTGAGTCGTCAGATAACAAGCCGTGGAAAGGTGGAAGCTTCCTGCAAACCCTGCTTGTATCACATAACTATCTAGTATGTGTTTCCAATGTGTTTTCAAACAGTGTTAATCACACAAGGTGTGATAAAGACTTTCTTGGTTCTAAGAGAGAGAGAGAGAGAGAGAGAGAGAGAGAGAGAGAGCGCAAAGCTTCCAGAAGTCCAGCTCCTTTCATGAAGACATCGGCATCACCTGGCAGGGTGCTTCCCGAGCTGGCAAAATTGCTTATCTCTTTCAATTTCTCACCTTCTAATGAGACGTCTTGCATTAGTGATTACATTTCCCAAATGTTTGCTTTATTCCAATTGATTGCCAACCCCGCTGGACCAGCCAATTCTACCGACGTATTTTGTTCTAAAGAGGTAGCGTTTCAATGTGGTCACTCAGCAGTTGCAAAGCTGCCGGGAAAATGAAGATCTCCTAAATAGGTGCTGTCTCCTCGGGAGGTGCTAGTATTTTATAGTTTCTGATCTCATCTTGCTACATAATCTTCAGCACTGCCAAGCGATAAGTACAAAAGAAGGTATCCTTTTTAAAAAGCTGTACCTGCTCAGTTGTGGAAACCCACTGATTTGGGGCAAGCCATACTCTCTCAGCCTCAGAGGAAGGCAAAGGCAAATTCCATCAGAACAAATCTTGCCAAGAAAACCATGTGACCTTAGGGTTGCCATAAGTCAGAAACGACTTGAGGGCACACAACTACAACAACCTAAAGCAACAGTACATATCCAGGTTTTCTACACTGAGGCTGTATGTCACTCCAACGGCTATTTTTGCTGCCCTCAACCCCTTCAGTTTTCCCAGGCAACCCTTTTTCAGTCCCTCAAATGTAGAGTGCCTTGCCCTGCCTGGAAGTTATGCAAGGTGCTGGCCTATTTGGGTTTAAAGTTCAGGTTGAACCCAAGAGCCAATTCACTGCTCCAATGACATGAAAGTCACCAGTCTACCCTGTACAAAATACAGTTGTAGAGCTCCTCCTTGCAAATGGGAAACCCAACTTCCTCTTCCAGTTTTGAAAAAATAGTGTTTTTTTAATGGTCAACTGTATGGGGCAAGGGGTTGCAACTTCTTTAAAAGTTGATTTTTTTTTTCTCCTGGAGGCCTCCTGTATTGTTGATGCTGTTCTTAGCTTTATACCCCACCTTTTCACCAAAACAAGGACTCAAAGTGGCTTACAAATGAAAACCAGTACAATATAGTTAAAATCAACATTAAAAGACAGAGATCACTCTATAGAAACTTGGTTCACTTTTGTTTATTGTGCTAATCAATCGGAGTACAGTGTCTAGATAGAGGGAAGTAATAGTGCCACTCTGTTTTGCTTTAGTCAGCCCTCACCTGGAATAGTGTGTCCAGTTCTGGGCACCACAATTCAGGAAGGATATAGACAAGCTGGAACGTGTCCAGAGGAGGGCAACCAAAATGGTGGGAGGTCTGGAAGCCATCCCCTATGAGGAGCAGCTTAGGGAGCTCGTCTATTTAAATTGGAGAAGAGACAGTTAAGAGGTGACATAATAGCTATGTTTAAATATTTGAAGGGATGTCATACTGAGGATGGAGCAAGCTTGTTTTGTGCTGCTCCAGAGACTAGAACACAAAGGAATGGATTCAGACTGCAGGAAAAGAGATTCCACCTAAACATTAGGAGGAACTTCCTGACAGTAAGAGCTGTTTGGCAGTGGAATGCACTGCCTGGGAATGTGGTGGAATCTCCTTCTTTGGAGGGTTTTGTTTGTTTGTTTGGTTGGTTGGTTGGTTGCATTTACAGAACTTTACTTACAGAGTACATACAAACTGGCCATCTGTTGGGAGTGCTTTGATTGTGTATTCATTCCTGTAGGGCAGGGAGTTGGACTAGATGGCCAACTCTATGAGTCTATGATGTTCAGAAACTCCAGTTAGTTCAAAATATGGCAGCCAGATTGCTTACAGGTACATTTGGGAATGAGTATATTACACCAATATTAAAATCACTCCACTGGCTGCTGATTGGTTTCCAGGCAAAGTACAAAGAATTGGTTATTATGGTACCTTTAAAACCCTACGTGGTTGGGGTCCAGGTTACCTTCAGGATCACCTCCTCCCATACAATCCACCCCGTACACTCAGGTCCTCTGCACAACATTTACTTCAACCAGCCAGGGCTACACTGGCAACTCTCACCCAGAACTTTTTCTTCAGCTGCCCCCAGGCTGCGGAATGACCTGTCGAAAGACACTCAATAACTAAATATGCTGTCAGAATTTAAAACAGCACTAAAGACCTATCTCTTCCAGCAAGCCTACTTGGTTGATTTTAATTTTTGACTTTTAAATTGGTATTTTAAGTCTATGAAATGATTTTAATGTTTGTTTTAATCCTCTGTGTTTTTATCTGTGTTTCAAAATGATTTTGTGATATATTGTATTTTAGTTTATGTTGTACCCCGCCTCAAGCCTTGGGGAGAGGCAGGTAAGAAATAATTAGTATTAGAATTAGTATTAGTAATATCTAGATGGGCAATTTACCCTGTCTTGCCCCTGTCTTGGAGCCCTGCAGTCCTGACGATAGAGGGCTTTTGCCCCATTTTGCCCCCGGATAGTACTGATGTCCCCAGGGCAAAGTTGGGGCAGGGGAGAGAGGTTAAGGCCCACTGAAATGTTATCCCCAGGAAGCATCGCTCATCAAACCTTCCCTGCCCTACAATATGGAGGTGATCGGGCCACATATACTTTTTGTGAATGCTTTCTCCCCAAAATGCTTTTATGCACTTTCCTGTTAACAGGTGCTTTTGCATCTTTTAAAAAATATTAGAGAGATGTGTCACAATATTTTGAGAAGTTCAAATAGCGAAGCGCAGCTCCATTCCTGTGTATGCAGTGACTCGGGAAGCTTGGACTGCCTCGGATCTTACTTAAATGTGAGTGGAATGCCATTCTCCTTCATTGCTGTTGGGTTGGGCCTGTGAGGAGCAAAGAGTAGAGATTTGGAATGGTAGCAGCCAACAGGCTTTTTGTGTGCGTGTGAGTGCATAAGAGCTGGAAGATTTGCAATAGCAGTGGCAGCACTTTAAAAGGTTCAAAGCCATTTCTGAGACTCCCTCCTTACTTCTGGAGGCAATTCGCCATAGTGCTGCCTCGATGCTAAGAAACAGGAGCCCAGACAAGGTACTGAAATGACTCCTGATGGCACTGTTGATTAGATTGGGTGCTAACCGAAGCCAATACATCATTTAACTATTCCACTTTACAAGCACTCAGGCTCAACTACTTTCCTTTTCTCTTCTTTTCCTTTTAATAGAACCATCCCAAATATCAACTTTATGACTAAGTGAGTCCTATGTGTGTGTTTGTGTGTGTGTTGGCAATATTCTCCCTCAGCATGGCAGCTGAGAGCATAAGATGGATGACTAATGGGAGATGTTCTCTTTGTAGCAGGTAAGCAGTTTGTTCTCCAGCTTTCTCTGTTACCTGCCTTGACAGCCATCCCTTTTTAATAGCACATAATTGGCAATATTTAATAATTTTGGCTGGCTATGGCCCACCACGTGGTTGGCAAGTAAACCAGGGACTCTCCAGATACCAAGGCTGGAGTCACGCGCAACCTAGGGAAGGGCCTTCTAAATTCCTTAGACAGGTCATGCTCAAGTCAGAGTTCTTCCTGGGAACATCTGGAGGTAAGTCATCCACTAATCCCGTCAAGGATAGCCAAGCACTCAGAAATGGATTTTTCCTCCTTCTCTCTCATTCACAATGGAAGGTTCTCTGTGCCCATTCAGTCCCAAATGTCTCACCCATCCATGACCATTAACACATACAGAAAATCCTTTGTCTAATCCTGGGAATCTCTGATAGACATGGCATTCCACTCTAAATCCTATCCTTTCAAGGGAACTTTTGAATATAAATATCATCTTAAAACACCACTTAAGCATACAGACACCTGCGTTCTCGTCACTCCATCAGTCTGTGTCACCAGGATTGCAACCTACACACAAATCTCTGCTCTTTGGATGGATAATAATAATAATAATAATAATAATAATAAAATAAAATTTTATTTCTATCCCGCCCCTCTGCAATGCAATTGGGGCGGCTTACAATATAAAAACTCCATAATCACAATACCCTAGCCCACCCACCCCTTAAAATAATAGTATAACCCACAATTCCCTCACTCTATTCCTCTATCCAAATGTTTCTTACTTTCTTCAATAGCCTTGTGTGGTTGCTTGAAGCTTGAGTGTTGGCGTGAATGCTGTTAAGATTAAATTCCAATAAAGACCATTTAATTGTACGTTCTGGCTTGGAGTCTCCTCCATTTCTACCAGCATACATAGGTCAAAAGATCTTGCTATTACCTGGCCTCTTGCTGCCTATGAGCTAATTAAAAATTCCCCATATTAGAATTCAGACACTAGTGGGATCCTCATGGACCCCATGCAATTTGGGTGATGTCTCTACACCTCCGACAGATCAAAAGCAGGGGTGAGCAACTGTGGAGGGCACAGTAACCAGGTTTTGCCAGAGACTGCTCCTTCTGTGTGGCCACCGCCATTAGGCAGATGGATTCTAGAGTCTTTGTCAGCATCATGACCAAATATGAAGAGCTATCCAGTGATGTTTGCTGTTGTTATGCGCCTTCAAGTTGACTCCTGCTCATGGCAACTGTCTCTCCTAGGTTTTTTCTTGGGAACATTTATTCAGAAGAGGTTTTCCATTGCCTTTCTCTAAGGCTACAGAGTCTGACTTGCCCAAGATCACTAAGTGGGTTTCCATGGCCAAGTGAGGATTTGTACCCTGCTCTCTGGGACACTTTGTCCAGCACTCACACCACTGGATCTTGTTGGGTATGTTGCACCAGTGGCATAGAAGAGGCCATTTTGTGTTTATTAGGTCCTACTAGACATCCTCACATTAGCCTGCAGTCAACAGCAGGGAAGAGACTGGGGGAGTAAACTCTTCTTCTACCAAACTGATTATACTGTTATCATAGCTATTAGGATGAAAGATGGGTTTCATCTGAAGACTTCAATTTCCTTTGTTAAGTTTTATAGTGTAGAGAACTCAGCATTCCAGATAGATAGGCAGGCAGGCAAGCAGGTCACTATCCAACCCTTGTGTGGACTGACAACTTTGCACAACTGAACAAAGACATTCAGGGCTTGTCTATACTGGCCAAATAAAACATCCTCCCCCCCCCCACACCATTCCCACACTAATAAGTCCAGATGACAAAGAGCCCTTCATAGTCATCACAGTTGGGAACTTGAGATTTTTTTAAAAAATGAAATGCAGAAGGAAACAAAAGTGACAGATTTTTCCACCCTTAAGCTAGACGGTAGATTTTTCTCATAAAAAAAACCATGAAAACCTGAGATACTTTGAGTCCCCACCGCCTGGCACAGCCATGCACATGGGGGGGACAGGAAGCATAAACACATAAAAAACATTGTGGCGCTCACACCATGGCTAGGAGCACACGGGGTGGATGGGTCAGAGGCTATTTAAGGCCCTGCCACCCCTTGACCCACCCTCCTGTCGCTGGCACAGTGTGGTTGCTTTGGAGCCAGGTAGGAATTTCCCCCCTTTTCCATGGAGGTTTTGCACCTTCCCCACACTGCCAAGGTAGATAGGATGATTGCCTTAAGCTGGTGTCTTAAATAGGTGGTCACTTGACTTGTGGAGGGGGAGATCTGGTGGATTGCTGAGCACCTATGGCACCCCGTTTGTCGGTGAAGGGAGGGTTCTGGAACTGCTTCTTTAGCTCCTGTGAACTGGGGGGGGGGGGAGCAGGGAAAGTGGTTGCCATTGGGGATGGCCTGAGGGATAAACCCTCTCTTTAAGTCCTGTGACTTGGGGGAGGGACATTTGGGTTGGCCTTCCAGATGTGTGCTGACTGGGGAGCAACCCAGCTTTTGGGTTCTCCCTGGGGATCAGGCATTTTCACCCAGGGGAAGTTGTTGAGGAGGTCTGGGAGTAGAACTCCTCCCCCAGCAATTCCCATGCTAGGTTGCCCCCACCACCACCACTGTTGCAGATCTCTAGAGAAATATTAAATAGATTAAATTTAAATAAAGTGACCCATTTCAAACCAATGTCTTCTGTCTGCTCTCATTATTTTCTGGCAATTCTAGCTATTGCAGTTGGATGAAGCTGTTCTTGAACACTATTTCCTTTTTTAAAATAATAATAAAAAAGTTTTCCAGTAGTTTCATGGGATCACATAAAATTACCGGCGAGGTCTGTTTCCACCCAGAAACCACCAGCCTACTTCATGCTCAGCGAACATTCAGCATGATCCAAGAGCACTTCATCAAGGGAGTTCAGCTGGAATTCACAGTGAGTTTAGCACACCAAGCATTGAGGATTAATAGCAATAGGAGCATATTGAACTTTGCAACAGCTAAATCATGATCTCCCTTCATGAATAATTTTGCTTCTGATCAAGAAGAAATCAGTAACATACTTTGGGGTGGGGGGAATGAAAAAGGAGCAAGACGCCTCATTGGGTCGGTCTGCTTGTTGGTAAAACAGTTTCTATCTCATCAAAATGCGCAGCATCAGATGTACACAGGAGCATGGGGGATGCACAGGAGACATTGTAGCTTTACTGCTAGATGGATGAAGAGGACTTCTGTAAACCAACCAACACTTCCTCTGCTAGAAAACATCAGTAATAACTTGTGAACATATGGTGAGCTATACTGGATGTCAGCAAAGGTTTACTCAGCCCAGCCAAAGACACGGGAGAATTCTGTTCAGTGTAAATATTAATGCAAACTTGCCGAATTCACACTTCCAAGACCAAAATGCTAACACTGGGGATCTTGCAACCTGTGAGCCATATGTGGTCTCTTACCAGGGTTTTTTTTGGCAGTCTTTTAGTCCGCACTCGAAACAGATGGCCATCCAGCCTCCGTCTAAAAACCTCCAAAGAAGGAGATGCCACTATACTCCGAGGCAACATATTCCACTGCCAAACAGCTCTTACTGTCAGGAAGGTCTTCCTAATGTTTAGATGGAATCTCTTTTCCTGTAGTTTGAACCCATTGCTCCGTGTCCTAGTTTCTGGAGCAGCAGAAAACAAGCTTGCTCCATCCTCAGTATGACATCCCTTCAAATATTGAAACATGGCTATCATGTCCCCTCTTAAACTTCTCTTCCCCAAGCTAAACATACCCAGCTCCCTAAGCTGCTCCTCATAGGGCATAATGACTTCCAGACCTTTCACCATTTTGGTCACCCTCCTCTGGACATGTTCCAGCTTCTCAATATCCTTTTTGAATTGTGGTGCCCAGAACTGGACACAATATTCCAGGTGAGGTCTGACCAAAGCAGAATAGAGTGGCACTATGACTTCCCTTGGTCTCTAGACACTCTACTCCTATTGATGCAGCCTAGAATTGCATTGGCTTTTTTAGCTGCTGCATCCATGCCCTTCCCTGTGCTGCTCAGGGAGATGGTGCAACATTTACATGTGGACAACTGAATCAGGTGAAATTGGACCCAATCCAGCTGTCCAGACAGCAAAAGACCCCAGGGTCACTCCAGAGTTTCCAGTAAACCCTGGGTTTTTCCTCAACTTTGCTTATTTCAGAGCAAAGCCAGCTTAAGGACAATAGACAATGGATCCTCCCCAGAAGTAGCTGTACTTCATCTGGACTGCCAGCACCAGATTCAAGGTGAGTCCACATTTTCCCCCTGGTGTAGACAAGCCTGTAGAGTGCATTACAGTAATCTGAAAATGATGTAACTATTTGATTGTTTATTCAGTTGCACATTTGGTGTCTTAGACTGCTGCCACATTGTGGAAATAATGAAGTTTGACAACCACTTTAAGTGCTTTGGCACTATCCTATGGAATTCTGGGATTTGTAGTTTTGTGAGATATTTTGCCTTCTCTGTCAGAGAGCTCTGATGCCACAACAAGCTACAAATCCCAGGAGTCCATAGGATGTAGCCATGATCATTAAAGTGGTGTCAAACTGCATTATTTCTGCAGTGTGGCAGCAGCCTTGGTTTGGTTGCACAACACTGGCATTCAGTTCAAAGTCTGCATGGCACAATTAACATGTAACTCCACCCGTGGCAATTCACCCTCTGGAACTCCAAGGTATTTGCATGCCCTTCCTTGTCACCACTGCCGCACACCTCTGAAAAAATGTGCAACCACAAGCATAACAGGTTGACAGGATTCTAGTGATAGCTGGACATAGATAAGTAGCCAGGTAAAAGCCATATCTTCCTTAGAATTTGTCAGAAAACCGGAACAGCTGGTGCTTATTAAAATGCTATCACACCACCGTTGTGTTGACATTTTTAGTGGAGGTTGCCTCTGGTGTTCTCCCTGACCTTGTCTGTCTCCATCTCAGCAGAACTGTGGAGGGGGAGAAGGGAAGAGAGGAGGGCAGTGGCCTTGTGTTGAGCGAGAGACACCTTGTTCAGATAATAAACTTCCTGATTGGCACCCCTACCATCTCCCAGAAGAATGGTCAGAGGCCCACTCTCCATTTTTATCACCTTCCTAATTCCCCCTTGGGTTGGATTCCTTTTTTTTTTTCCCCAAGCTTGCTGTTGAATGAAACATCTTCAGAAGAAGCCGGCAACTTCAAGGTTTCTCAGAGCCAGAAGGGAAGTTTTAAATTAAGTCTCAGGCTAGAATTAAAAGAGAAAAGAGAAAATAATTCAGAAGCAATCAATGTGCCACGTCATGAAATGTGGAGTCTGCTATTATTATACTTGAAGTCTATGGAGCATCCGATTTTTAATTTTACAAGGTACCTCTGAGATTATAAAGCTTGACCTCTTGTCGGGCTCTTGCCAATTATATTTCTTTCCATTATTGCTATATAAAGCCTTTTAAATTGTGTGCTTGGCTGAACCATGCAGTCCTCAAAGTTCTTCTGCCATTCCTTCCATGAGGACTGCAGGGAACGGTTCACAGCAGCCTTTCCAACCTGGTGCCCTCAAAATATATTGGACCACAGCTCCCAGAAACCCTTAGCTAGCACCGCTGAGCATATCTGGAATGCACCTGGTTTGAGAAGGATGCAATAGAGTAGATGTGAGTAACTGTAGAGGGCTGTTTTCTATCCAGTGACTTCAACTGCTTTGTTTGCTGTGTATCACCTCTGGAGCTCTCAGGTACTAGAAGATGATCTTGAAATCTCTCTCTCTCTCTCTCTCTGGCTTTTCTTCACAAACGAAGATTCAGGAAGGACTCATCCCGCGCTTTCTGCAAACACGCTGATGACTAAAAAGGTCAATCTGAGATAAACAAGTCCAGTTGCAGAAAGCACAGCAGAAGGTCTCCTTGGGTGATGTTTTTGGGTTGTGATTCTTTCTGCGTTGTCATTTCTCTTCAAGACTTGTTCGGTGTGAGTTCTCAAATAAGGCTGCAGCATTGTGGATAGCGTGTCTCCATGCCTCCCGATGTGAGGCCAGGGCGGACCGTTGTTGGTTATCAATTTGGCCGAGCCTGAGATGTTGTTTCAGGGGTCCTTGTATTGCTTTTTGGGAGCGCCCCCTTATGCTGACCCATGGCGAGTTCACCGTAGAGTACTGTTTTTGGGAGGCGATGGTCCTCCATCCTAGAAACATGCCCTGCCCAGAGCAGCTGTGTTCTCAATATCATGGCCTCAATGCTGGTGATCCCTACTTGCTCAAGGACAGCAACATTCATCACATAGTCAGTCCAGTGTATATTTAGGATTGTGCGTAAACAGCGCTGATGGAAGCGTTCGAGGAGTCGTAAGTGGTGGTGATAGGTGACCCATGTTTCAGACCCATAAAAGAGAAGAGACAGTACAATGGCTCTATACACACTGATATTTGTGTTTCGCCTCAGGAGTTTATTACTCCAGACTCTTTTGTAAAGTCTTCCAAATGCACTATGTGCCTTTGCTTTGTCAAATTTTGGCATCTGAGGAGATTATGCTTCCCAGGTAGGTGAACTGCTGAATGGACTTAAGCACAGAGTTGCCGACGGCAATATGGGGATGGTGGTGTTCATCCTGTGGTGCAGGCTGGTAAAGAACTTCCGTTTTCTTCAGGTTGACTGCCAGCCCAAACAGCTCTGCAGCTGTTGTGAAGCAGGATGTTAGGCGCTGCAGAGCTGCTTCTGTGTGGGCAACAAGGGCATCATCATCAGCGAAGAGCAGCTCACGGACTAGATAGTTTAGAGTCTTAGCGTGAGCCCTCAGAAAGCTTGAGTTAAACAAGCTACCATCAGTACGGTAACGTATATAGATGCCGTCGTCTTCTTCAAGCTCTGCCATAGCCCTTTGGAGCATCATGCTGAAGAAGATTGTAAATAAAGTTGGAGCAAGAACACAACCTTGCTTCACTCCATTAGTTATTAGAAAGGGCTCTGAAAGAGCATCGCCATATCTGACTTGACCGTGCTGGCCCTCGTGTAGCAAGATAATCATTTTAAGGAATTTGGGGGGACATACTAGCCTTTCCAGGATCTGCCACAGACCTTTCCTACTCACCATGTTGAAGGCTTTGGTAAGGTTGACAAATGTTACATAGTGACCCTTGTTCTGCTCTCTACATTTCTCTTGCAGTTGTCTAAGGGCAAATACCATGTCTGTAGTACTCCTATTGGCTCTGAAGCCACATTGGCTTTCAGGAAGAAGGCAGGAACTAATCTGTTCAGGAGTATCCTTGCAAGGATTTTTCCAGCAATAGAGAACAGTGTTATGCCTTGATAGTTTGAGCAATTGGATTTTGCTCCTTTTTTCTTGTACAAGGTGATGATGACTACATCTCAGAGATCTGATGGCAGTTCCCCCCTTTCCCAGCAATTCACAAGGAATTCGTGGAATTTATTGTGGAGTACATGACCTCCGTGTTTCCAAACTTCAGGTGGGATTCCATCAATCCCAGCTGCCTTGCCATTTTTCATCTGCTGTATGGCCTTAAGGGTCTCTTCCAAAGTGGGAGCTATGTCCAATTCATTTTTCATTGGTTTTTGTATCATATGTTGGATAGCTGAGCCTTGGACTACTCGGTTGGCACTAAAGAGACTTTGAAAATATTCAGCCCAATGATTCAGAATGGAGGCTTTATCAGTAATTAATGTTTGACCATCTGTACTGTATAAGGAGCTTTGGACCTGATAAGTAGATCCAAACTCTGCCTTAAAAGCTTCATAAAATCCTCTAGAATCCCCCAGATCTGCACAGCATTGTGTCTTTTCTGCTGTATTGATCCACCACTTGTTCTGAATGTCTCAGAGTTTTTGTTGAAGTTTACTACATGTGAGACAGAAAGCTGCTTTTCTTACATGGCAAGTTGGCTGGGCGAGGTATGCCTGCTGAGCAGTTCTCTTCTTTGCCAACAGCTCCTGGATCTCTTGGTTGTTTTCATCAAACCAGTCTTGATTTTTCTTGTGGGAGAACCCGAGGGATTCTTCCGCAGACTGGAGGATACTGTTTTTTGATATGTTGCCAAAGCACTGTAGGAGAAGGATCTGTAGGATGGTCTTCAAGTTTTGTTTGCAGATTTGCCTGCATGGTAGCTTGTTGAAGATTGTTGACTTAGATTCTCCTCTTTAAGATGCCATGCCTCTTAGGTTTGAACTTAAGATGAATATTTAGTTTACATCGGACAAGGCGATGATCTGTTTGGCATTCTGCACTGGGCATCACTCGGGTATGACGGACATCACGAATGTCTCTCTGACGGACTAGAACATAGTCAATGAGGTCCCAATATTTGGATCGGGGATGCATCCAGGTTGTCTTCAAGCTATCTTTCTGCTGAAAGATAGTGTTTGTAATAATCAGCTGTTGTTCTACACAGAACTCTAGCAGGAGGCGTCCGTTATCATTGCAATTTCCAACACCATGCTTGCCTAAGACACCTTTCCAGGCTTCGGAGTTCTTTCCTACTCTGGCATTGAAGTCACCAAGGATAACAATTTTATCTTCTACAGGGACTTTTTGTATGAGGTGGCGTAGGTCTGTGTAGAATTTTTCTTTCTCTACAGGGTCGGCTTGCATAGTTGGGGCATATATACTAAAGAGAACAACATGTGGGAGGCGTAAGGAAATAATGCGATCAGAGTGTCCTGTTGGCAAGGTTTCGAGTTTGGAGGCAATGGAGTTTTTAATCATGAAGCCTACTCCTGAAAGATGTTTTTGGGTTTTGGGTTTGCCAGACCAGTAAAGTGTGTAGCCGGCGCCATGTTCTTTAAGGCTGCCTTCCTCATGGAGACGAACTTCACTAAGAGCAGTGATGTCAATATTAAGTCGTGATAGTTCATGGGCTATTAGAGCAGTCTGCAGAGTCTCACATGGTTCTGATGTTCCAGCATGCAACATCAGTCAGTTTATTTACACCTTTGGAGGCCGGTGTGTGCCTTTGTTTCTTTGCCTTGGTTTGACTGCATCAGAAGATTCCTGTTGGCCATGGCTAGCCAACCAGGTAGATGGGGATGAGCTTTCATTAGGCCACCTTTTCTAGGCCCCTCTCCATATGGAGCAAGCTGTGCTCTCCTTAAAAAATGCTGCTTGGTCGTTCAGGATGCTGCTTAACAAGACTGTCATCTCCCTGGTCAGCCTCGAGCAACCAAAGTCCTGAACCGCCAGCATGCAGGGTTGGGTCTGCGGCTTCCAGTGCATCTTTACACTTGCCGTTTCATCCCTCGCCTATCTCTACAGGGCTTTTTTTGGAACTGGATTTGTCCTTTGAGCCTGTGTAATTGATTTTTTCTGGTGGAGCACAGTGTGCACAGAACTGGCCCCACCCTTTAAACAAAAGGTTCATCTGCTGGCCTTGCAAGCATGGACGGTAGCAGCGAGGTCCTCGGGTCGTAGGTTTGATTAGAGTTTCCTTCTCTTAGATGGTTGACCTTACAGGGTAGATGAGCACCATCTGCTTGGGTTTGGGATTAGTTTTCCTTCTCCTAGGATGGTTGCCATAAGGCTAGAGAGCCCATCCTGCCCTTTGACGCTCTTTATCAGACCCTTTGGTTTTGACCTGTCTGGCATGGGAGACCCTACTGGTGGCTATTATGCCACCGCCAGCATAGCTCAAAACATCATTAGGGTACACAAGCCTCTCCACAACAAGGGGGCGTCAATGGAGAGGTCTTGAAATATGATGAACAAATAAATGAATTTTTGAGGACTCGGGGGCAGACACGAAAGGACATCGAAGAGGATTCTCTTTCTTGGACTTTCTGGACACTCAAGAAGCCCCTTTTTCCTTTATCCTCTTGAATCTTAGAATCATAGAATCATAGAATCATAGAATTGCAGAGTTGGAAGAGACCACGAGGGCCATCTTCAAATATTCAAATATTCATTTCATTTCCTGACTGCAGCTGATGAAAAAAAAGAGGCTGGTCTTTTCACTCTCACCAAGGAGTGAAAAATTTTGCAGCAACCCACATTTTTTTCTTCCAGAATTGTGTATTGAGAGACTGGCCAATATCCTGCCTCGTGTCTGTGGAGCTTAACTAGTTCACCTGTACAGCTCTGTGCCTCCCCTGCCCAAGTACCTGGGAAGCCCTGTGATGGTGGCACTGCTACAACCATTAACCAGCTGGGGAGAAGGGGAGGGAGGGAGAGTAAGAAGCAGCAGAGAGGAAGAGGAACAACCCTGTTTACCTTACACACACACACACACACACACACACACACTAACAAACGGTGAGGCCAAGAGGTGATCTCCATTGCTCAGCTGCCTCCCTCTCTGCCCCTCCTTCCCTGTCCCCTTAGTCCAATAGGGCCTGGCAGCAGACTGGGCAGGGGGAGTTCTGATTAGAGAATAACCCCTTGTACCCCATACAAAACACACACACAGATGCATGCAAAGTCAAATGCCAAACTAATTTTATCTCTCTCTTTTTAAATAGAGTTACACACTTGGTAGATCAGGGGAGTGCTGTGAATGTAGTATATCTTGATTTCAGTAAGGCTCTTAGTATGAGCCCCCATTATATTCTTGCAAGCAAGCTAGTGAACTGTGGTCTAGATCCACAGTTAGGTGGATCTGTAATTGGTTGACAGACCAAAGTCAGAGAGTTCTCGTCAATGGTTGCTCTTCATCCTGGAGAGAAGTGATGCGTGGGGTGCCTCAGGGGTCTATCCTGGGCCCAGTGTGGTTGAACACCTTATAAATGATTTAGATGATAGAATAGAAGGCATGTTCATCAGATTTGCAGATGACATTAAATAGGGGGAAGGGATAGCTAATTCTCCAGAGGACAGGCTCAGAATTCAAAATAACATTGCAGATTGGACAGCTGGGCCAAAACTAACAAAATCAATTTCAGCACGGGAGAAGTGTAAGGTACTACATCTAGACAGGAAAAAATAAATGTACAAATAGAGGATGGGTGACACCTACCTTGAAAGCAGTACACGTGAAAGGGATCTTGGGGTCTTAGTAGAGCACAAGCTAAACATGAGTCAATAAAGTGTGATGCAGTGGCCAAAAAAGCCAATGCTATTCTGGTCTGCACCAGAATAGGAACATAGGGTCCACAGTGAAGGAAGTAGTGATGCCACTGTATTCTGCTTTGGTCAGGCTTCATCCAGAGTGCCATGTCCAATTCTGAGGACCATAGCTCAAGAAGGATGTGGACAAGGTAGATCATGCCCAGATGACTGCATGGCTGGAAACCAAGCCATGCGAGGAAAGACTTGGGGAGCTGGGCATGTTTAGCATGGAGGAGAGAAGGTTGAGAGGTGACATGATAGCTGCCTTCAACTATATGAAAATATGTCATGTAGAGGATGGAACGAGCTTGTTTTCTGCTGCTCCAGACTAGACTAAAACCCAAACCAATGGGTTTAAATTACAAGACAAGAGATTCTACCTAAACATTAGGAATAACTCCTTTACTGTAAGAATGGTTCAATTGTGGGATGGGCTGCCTTAGAGGGTAGTGGACTTTCCTAATTTCAAGGTCTTTAAACAGAGGTTGGATGGGCATCTTTCAGGAATGCTGGAATTGAATATTCCTGAAAGGCAGGGGGTTAGACTAGATGGCCCTTATGGTCTCTTCCACAAGATTCTATGACTATGAAAGTGTGTGTGTGTCACTTACCAGATGCTGGCTGATGTTTCTGGTCAATGATAAAGGCAGTGTACCCATACATTTTATAGTCTCAATCAGGATGGCTCAGGAGCATAAGAGTTCGAAACATGAAGGTGGGTGATGTTGCCCTTCTGCTGTTCCACTTGCTGGTATAAATCCCAGCAATGTTTCTACAAGGCAAAACACCTGCCATGGTTCAAGCCCCCACCACTCCATCAATAATTGAGGCGCACCACCTCTTGTTGAGCCCTGGACTTTCTGCAACATATTGTGGAGTGTTTTTTTTTTTTAATGAGTTCCTGCTCAGGAGCCTTTTTGGCTGAAGCTGGGAGGGCTTGGGGTTTGGTGGGGAGGTTTTGTTGGAATGGCGTGAGACCTGAATCACTCTACAAGTTCAGGGACCTGGCGGGAAACTAATATGGGCAAGCCACTAGTCCAGGGTCTTGACATCTCTTTTGCTGTCATTCACATACCTGCAGGTGCACCTTTATTTAAAAATGAAAAAATCTTATTTCTGTCTGAGCTGGGTCAGCCAAGGTTAGATTGCCAATGCCAAGAGGGCTGTAAAAATAGACCAAAGGCTAAGAGGCAGAAAGGAAAGAAGGAAAGTAGCACAGCTACCACTCTCTTTTTTGTGGCTTTAACTTTGATGTAAGACAAGTCCCCAAGAAGACACAAAAGGTGACAGGAGGGCAGGGCGTAACCAAGCCAGCTCTACTTCATATTGATTTCCTTTCCTGATTTGGAACAGAACTCATCAAAAAGATGTAACTTAGAGTATTTGGGTTGGATTTTTTTATATATAAAAAAGGCAAGGGACACAGAGGATGCTCTCTCTGGGCTACTGAAACAAAAGCCGAGGAGTTCACAAGTTTGATCTCAGCATCTTGGACTGAATTCCGCTAACGCATCCCTGATGGTTTCCTTCCTGGAAACATCAATCACAGCTCTTTCTCCACAATGAAGTTCTGTTGCAAAATCAGATTTCTTAGATCAGTGCTATTGCAAGAATTTGGTGCTATTGCAAGAGAAGACCTGCAGGATGGGGAAGGGTAGAAAAGATAAAAAGCTGAAATCCTGCATCGTATCTATAGTTACTCTAACATAGCTATGAAGGACTGAATGAAGAGACCCCTGAAACCCACCTTAAGCTCCAGGGAGCCACTGCAAGCCATGGATGTCTATGGTGTGATTGAGTGGGGCAGTTCAGGATAATGCAGCCAGCCCACACCCAAACCGAGGCCAAGCTCATCACATCACAGCTCAGAGGTGGGGGGGTGGGGGCTGGCCATGTCATCCTGAAGCACCCCACATGACCACTCCACAGACCTCTGTCACTCAGAGAGGCTCCCTGAACTTTATGGTGCATTTTGGGGGCAATAGTTCCATGACCCTGAATACAGAGTACAGTTGAATATGGAGCCGTTACAGATCCGTAACTCTCAGTTATGAATCCATGGGCTTGTCTATATGGCAAAAATACTCCTCATAGAATCCAAGGGGAATACCTTTTGTCCCAATGGGATTCCACATCATTTTGCCATATTCAGAAGTGGGGGGGGGACTCTAAATACTCTGTGGAAAAGCCTTTGTGCCTTTTCCTGTATTTTTAAGAAAGCTCCAAAGAAAATGCACATTCTTGCTCATTGGGACAAGTGATTCGCTTTGGTGCGCATTCCCGATAAGAATGGAAGTGGAAAGCTGATTGATCAGACATGTGTGGGGAGGAGGAGAGAGTTTGCTGGCAAGGCAAGCAACCCAAATTGCCATGTTGGATTTTTGCCATAGTGATTGTGCGCTGAGGTGACAAAACAGCATTCTCTCTCTTTTTTTTCTGTTTAGTTAAGCAGAAGATCATACTTCTACACCTTGGATTTGCTTTAAAAAATACTGTTCAGCAGCTGCAACTGGTGATAATAAAACTGTGAGTAATTCACTTGTGCTTGCCATCTTGATTTGCAGGCATGTCCATTTGAACAACAAACACATATGGCTTCGCATGCCTTTGATCTTTAAAAAATAACCCATGGAGACAAATGAAAGCTGCTGTGTATTGGGGTTAGTGCACATCAATCCACATTTCATTGCCTCATATAAACGAGCCCTATAACTGCCATTGCAGGATGCCAGTCATTCTTCTGGTACATTGATAAGTTCCTGAGAAACCTGTTCTGTGTTTTAATCCAAACTAGAATGTATCTAGCCAATCTGCTGAACAATATCCCCCAAACACTTTTGGCATTTTGAAGAGCTCCTTTAAAGTTTGGCAAAGAATGCCCATCTTCACTTATAGAATCATAGAATCATAGAATTGCAGAGTTGGAAGAGACCACGAGGGCCATCCAGTCCAACCCCCCTGCCATGCAGGAAATCTTGATCAAAGCATCCCCGACAGATGGCCATCCAGCCTCTGTTTAAAGACCTCCAAGGAAGGAGACCCCACCACGCTCCGAGGGAGTGTGTTCCACTGCCGAACAGCTCTTACTGTCAAAAAGTTCCTCCTCATGTTGAGGTGGAATCTCTGTTCCTGGAGCTTGCATCCATTACTCCCATGTTCCAGTCTCTGGAGCAGCAGAAAACAAGCCTGCTCCATCCTCAGCGTGACATCCCTTCAAATACTTAAACAGGGCTATCATATCGCCTCTTAACTGTCTTTTTTCCAGGCTAAACATACCCAGCTCCCTAAGTCTCTCCTCATAAGGCATCGTTTCCAGACCTTTCACCATTTTAGTTGCCCTTCTCTGGACACGCTCCAATTTGTCAATATCCTTTCTGAATTGTGGTGCCCAGAACTGGACACAGTATTCTAAGTGAGGTCTGACCAAGGCAGAATAGAGTGGCACTATTACTTCCCTTGATCTAGACACTATACTTCTATTGATACAGCCCAAAATCGCATTGGCCTTTTTAGCTGCCACATCACACGGTTGACTCATGTTCAACTTGTGGTCTACTAGGACTCCTAGATCCCTTTCGCACGTAGTCTCATTCAGCCAGGTCTCTCCCATCCTATATTTATGCATTTCATTTTTCCGCCCTAAATGCAGTACTTTACATTTCTCCGTATTAAATTTCATTTTGTTAACTTTGGCCCAGCTCTCCAGTCTATCTTTCCTTTATGCAAGAAGGAAGAGAAGGAAGAGAGCCAGCTTGATGTAGTAGTTTGAGTGTTGGACAAGGACTTGGAGAATGTGACTTGTCCAAGCTCACCCAGTGGGTTTCCAGGGTTGAGTGGGGATTCAAACCCTGGTCTTCCAGAGCCTTTGTCCAACACTCAAACTACTGCACCATGCATGCTCTAAAAATATGACAAACCTCTTAGGGCTTTCTTGGCAAAAATGTGTTCAGTGTGAGGTTTGCCGTTGCCTTCTAAAGCTATGAGAGTGGGATTTGTCCAAGGTCACCCACTAGGTTTCCATGGCTGAGTGGAATCCTAATATTTTTCTCGCAGAGACCTATTACAATCACTACATTATGTTAACCCTCTCCTAGAGCAAGATGTGTTCAGAGGTTTGCCCCTTGCCTTCCTCTGAGGCTGAGGAGTGGAACTTGCCCCAGTCTACCCAGTGGGTTTCCATGGCGGAGCAAGGATTCAAACCCTAGTCACCCAGAGTCCTAGTCCAATGATCAGACCACTACACCACCTACAAAGTCACTCTCAGCCTTGGAAGCATCTTCCATTGCAATGCATACAGCTGTTCTGTAGACCTAGAAAGATATCTTATGGAGTCTTGTATCCTCACTGAAGTGTGGCCAACAACTGTGCTATACCAGGTTGTATGTGTGCTTGTGTTTTAGAGGAGGAAGACATGGTGGAGATGCCAAGCTGAGAGCATCATCAGTGCTCCAGCAATAAGACTTAATTGGCCGAGAACTCTTGTTGCATTGCCAACAAGAACAAAAGAACAAGCAGCTGGCTTTGCCATCTGTGCCCCTTTAAACACAGCTAAGCAAGTGCCCTCCTCCAGATTTCCCCTTTGAAGAGAGAGGCAGAGAAGCCAAGAACCGAGGGGTGTGTCAACAAGCATACAAAAGCTCCCAACGGAACAGTAATGAGGTGCATTTAGGGACTGTCTCTAACACACCCATCAGCCAAGGCTTGCATTGATTGCTGTAGTTGATCACGAAAAGCCATTGTTTTATCAATGGGGCCAGTTCATACAACGAATCAACAAGTGACCGAGTGTGGAGAAATCAAGTGACACACATTCTCAGGTAAACAGGCCTCGGTTTTGTTTTTGTTGTTGTTGTTATTAACTGCCTTCAAGTCAGCTTCAACTCATGGCAACCCATGGATGGGACGTCTCCAAGACCCCCTATCCTCAAACGCCCTACTCAGGTCCTGTACGTTCAGGCCTGTGGGTGACAAAGAAATTGAAATAGTGTAAGAATTCCCATTCCTTGGATCAATCATAGCCCAGAATGGAGACTACAGCTAGGAAATCAGAAGAAGACTGGGACAGGGAAGGGCAGCTATGAAAGAACTAGACAAGATCATGAATTGTTGTTTTTTTTTTAAAAAAAGTGAGCACTAAATTCAGGGGCATCACTAGGGAGGTGCTGGGGTGTGGATTGCACCAGGTGACACCTTTACAGGGGTGTCACTGACCCCCCCCCTGCTCCATGCTTACTTCACTGTGCCACTTACTTGGGTGTTACCCTCTCTAGGCAGGCATGAACCTCTGCTGTGATTCATGCCTGTCTAGAGGTGGTGATCCCCAAGTAAGCGGTACAGCCAGTAAGCATGGTGGGGGAAGGTGCCGTGTTGCTAGTGGTTCCTTTCTTCCCCCGGCCCTCTTCCAAAACCAGGAGGCAGGCCTGCAGCATATGGCCAGGCTAGTCACATGCAGGGGGCTTTGCTCATGTGTTGTGGGCTGGTTACCTGGCTTCAGAGAGTGGGACTTGGCAGCAGTGGTGGCAGCTGCAGCAATAGGTTGGTGTGACAGTCTGGACTCTATCCCATTTCATGCTGGTAATGGGGGAAGAACGGGCCTGATTCGCAGGCAGAATATGCCGATGGGAAGCTGGAGTATTCTGGCCTGTGTAGATGACCCCTGAGTCTCCAATTTTAGTGGATCATCTCCACATGGGAGAAAACGGAACAAATTCGCCAGCACTAGTGTGCTCAGATCCAGGCAAGAGGAAAGGACTGTGTGCAAATCTCCTGCTCAGCTAGGAGAGCAGCAGACTGTTATATTTTGCAAGGCTTCATTGATTTCTTCTTGCAGCTTGCATAGACTATCCAGGGGATATGTATTTTCTTCATTACAGTCCTCCTTCCTTCCCAGTCAATGTGGTGCCAAAGCTCACCCTCCGCTCTGTTCTGCATCCACCTTCTAGCTAGAGGTATGTAGGCTAGATTAAATGTTCCTTATCCTGTCTCCCTATGTAGGTGAGGAGGAATGATCCCTTCATTTCATCTTGTTTTGGGAATAGCTCCTATCACTACGATTTCTATTTTAAATCCCAAGCAGGAAAGTATATTCTGTGTTTTAATGACAAGCTGTGAGCAACTGTTGTTGCTGTTGTTCTGCACCTTTAAGTTGTTTCCAACTTATCGTTACCCTAAGGTGAACCTATCATGGGGTCTTCTTGGCAAGATTTGTTCAGAGGGGCTTTGCCTTTGCCTTCCCCTGAGGCTGAGAGACTGTGACTTGCCCAAGGTCACCCAGTCGGGTTTTCATGGCCGAGTGGGGAATTGAACCTTCATCTCCAGAGTCCTAGTCCAATGCTCAAACCACTACACCACACTGGCTCTCCTACACAAGCTGGCTCTTAAAGAGTCTTAGTACCCACTTAATCCCTAGAATCAGAGCTTTAATTTTAAAGAAATGACATATTTATAGCTTCTGTGACTTTAAAAGGACAGCACAAGCACAGGTCTATTAGGCTCCACTAGGAAAGAGATTGAAAAAAAGTAATCAATGCATAATGCTTTAATTGCATCAGCAGGGACTGTCCCTAGTCTCAGGTTTTATCCAGAAACTGCTGGAGCTGGGACAACCCTGCTTCTCATCATCAGCATTTATATGACTGGAAGGTACAACCTGGGGTGCATCTATACTGTAGAAATGATGCAGTTTGATGCCACTTTAAATGTCATGACCCTGTTCTACAGAATCCTGGGATTTGTAGCTTTGTGTGGCCCCAGCACTCTTTGGCAGAGATGGTGGAAGACCTTGTAAATCTACAAATCCCAGGTTCCATACGATGGAGCTACAGCACCTAAAGTGGTGTTAAAGTGCATTATTTCTACAGTGTAGACACACCCATGGTCTTCTCCACACTGGGAAGGTCTGTAACTATGGAACTCAGCTCATGCAAATACAGAAGACATTTTTTCTAGTGATACTTGTATTTAACCCCCCCCCCCAAGTTGGGGTACAAACAACTTGAAGGTTACGTGTGCCTTCCTGGGGCCTTTTTGTAGCCCTCCAAATACTCTCAAGCCCCTTACTCCACCAAATACAAACACCACCACCTTGAATTTTGGGCAAAAGGTTGGATATAAATATAGTATATTACTACTACTAACACCTCTCTCTAGCTTTTCTTCGCAAATGAAGATTCAGGATGGACTCATCCTGTGCTTTCTGCAAGCACTCTGATGACTAAAAAGGCCAATCCGAGATAAACAAATCGGGTTGCAGAAAGCACAGCAGAAGGTCTCCTTGGGTGATGCTTCCGGGTTGTGATTCTTTCTGCATTGTCGTTTCTCAACAACAATAAAAATAAATCCCTGAAGATCTCCAGGAATGGCAATGTTTCATTAAAACAAAGTAAACACATGCACACACATACCATGCACTTTATTCCCCCTCCAATTAGTTTTTAAAAACAGGAAATGCCAAGAAGGGGGGGAAGTCAAATAGTGTAGTATGTGTGTTGGTTTCAAATATGTTTGCTGTAATGTGTAGGTGTTATATGTTTAGTATGCGATATGTTTAGTGAGTAATATAATGTTGTAAAGTTGTATAAGATGTCTGAAAACTGATAAAAAATCTCACTCTCTGGCTTTTCTTCCAAACGAAGATAAAAATAAAATAAAATAAAACCACAAAATGCAATTCCAGTCAAAATAGGAAGTAGAGTATTCTGTTTTGCTTTCTTGCAGAGTTTTCCCCCTCTTTTGGGAGGGGGGGGTTTCTGTGTGTGTACTTTTACCATACCCTACTACCCCCTCCTCATAATGTTTCGTAATTGGAAATATTGGACACTTCAAGGGGTCTAGTAGACTGGGGAAAGCCAAAGTGAGGTCAAACAGAGGCCACAAGGACCTGGGAAAGTGTCTTGGGAATATTCTAGCAAACACACCCAAAACAGAATTAAGTGGAGCCCCTAGTAAACAACACCATTTAGGAGGTATGTGCTAATCCCTGCTTGAGCCTCTGGATGATGAGTCACACATCATAAACAAACAAGTGATCTAAACAACTCATAGTCCCAGGAAATATCTCTCATCAACCCTGCCTGCCCTATAAAGCGAGGTTGTCATAAACCCCGCAATGCCTATCTCTCAGCCATTAAAAGCAATCAGCCAAGTTTTGGTTTCCTTTGTTTAAATGGTGGGGAAAGCCATCTAAGCTGCATTCTAAGCACAAATACCCCTTCAGGACTCAAAATATAGTATAAATATTAGCCCCAAACAATAGCAAAGTGTGCCGTTGTGGACGAGACCCATCGGCTCACCCCCGGATCGAAGTTTCCAGTGCCACCCTCAGATTTCGCTCTGAGTTCTTCACTTATCTTCAGGCTGGTAACTATTGCCTTATCTCTTGAATCTGGTCCTCTATTCAACCTTTCTGCCTTAAACTCTTTGCTAGCCTTGTGTGGTTCTTGTGTGTATTGTGTGTGTGAAATCTTTTTGTGTTATTTTCCAATAAAAAACATTTATTTCATTTCAGACTGGGGTTCTCTGCAGTGGGTACTGTTATATATAGGTGAAAAGATCCTGAAGTTACCCAGCTGTCACAGCATTCCATTTGAGCTAATTGTAATTCCCCAAAATATTAATATAATTCTGATATCATGAGCAGCGTCCTAAAGCACCCCCACCTATTCTGGTAACAGTGTGGGTGGGTGGGTGGGTGGGTGTGGGTGTGGGTGTGGGTGGTGTGGCCCTGGTGGGTTATTAGGACTGCCAATTGTCCCCTTTCACCACAAGATAGCCATGTTTAAATATTTGAAGGGATGTCACACTGAGGATGGAGCAAGCTTGTTTTCTGCTGCTCCAGAGTCTAGGACACGGAGCAATGGGTTCAAACTACAGGAAAAGAGATTCCACCTAAACATTAGGAAAAACTTCCTGACAGTAAGAGCTGTTTGGCAGTGGAATGCACTGCCTCAGAGTGTGGTGGAGTCCCTTTCTTTGGAGGTTTTTTAAACAGAGGCTGGATGGCATCCTATCTTGGCATCTCCTAGGTTGCCTTTGTCCAGCCTTGACCAGATTTCCTTAGGTGGGATGGGAGCCCCAGTCCCAAAGCGTTGGTTTGTTCTTCTTGCCTTGTGATTGTCTCAGGCTTTTAAAAATCTCTTTCTTCTGGAAGCATCTTGAACTGTTGCTCAACTGGTCATTCCACTGGTCAGTTGTCTCTCATGGCCTTCATGACACTTCATGACCCCCCCCAAGAAAATGTAAGTTAAACTAACACATCCTTAACCCTTTCTTTACCTAGAGGGAAGACTACAGTTGTCCCTTCATATTCACTGGGGTTTGGTTCCAGGACCCCCCATAGATACCAAAATCCGTGAATACTCAAGTCCCATTATATGCAATGGCATAGCAAAATGATGTCCCTAATATAAGATGGCAAAATCAAGGTTGGCTTTTTGGATTATTATGTTTCTAAGAATATTTTCAAGCTGTGAATACTTAAATCTGTGGATACCAAATTCGTAGATATGGAGGGACAACTGTATTCCTCTTTATTTGTGTTGCTCAGATAATGGGGAGAGGGTCTATTGTCACAGCCGCCACCATTGTCTTCCTCTGAGGCTGAGGCAGTGGGACTTGCCCAAGGTCACCCAGTGGGTTTCCATGGCGGTGCAGGGATTCAACCCTTGGCCTCCCAGAGTCCTAGCCCAGGACTCAAACCACTATGTCACAGTAGTCGTTGGCATCGGTAAAATACTTGTCCAGCCATAGATAACAGAATAAGATCCTTTGCTTATGGAATACTGGATAGGGATGATTTGCTCTTCCAAACTCAGAGAATGAACAGGGGGCATTTGGTGATTTCCATGTCAGTGGGATAGTGGATCCACTCCAGGTTTTAGCCAGGATTTTAATGGAGCTCACCATGGTACCAAACCACACTTTAAAAGTACAACCCGAGATGCTGCGCCTACATAGGTCAGCACCATTGGCAGCTCTTTTAAAGTTTGTACTAATGCCTGGAGCAGATTGGGCCAATGGTATGGAAGCCACCAGCTGCCACTGACTGGAGGGGAGATGAGGTGGCCTTCTGTCCCACCCTGACATTGCGTAGGCTGCTTATACAACAGGGGATGCTTTCTCTCTCTAAATACGTGTTCCCAACGTGTGTATAATTGCTCCCCCCCGCAGTTATTTACCAATGCAGAAAACTGATTACACCTCCCACCTCTTGCTCCAAGACCCAAATCTCAATATAATTAATACACAGACTCTCAGCACAGTAATTATCTCATTAAGTTTTCATGATAGCAGGACTTTTCTCAGGCCAATTGAAATGCTTTGCCTATGCAAGACGGAGTCTTTAAAAACCCAAGATTTATGTGAAAACCAATACTGGAGGCAGGCTGCAAACATTATAGGCTGCTGTTAAAAAGAAAAGAAATGTTCCCTCCAAGATTCGCTCCCCAACATCCCCCCGCAAAGAAGATGAATGACTTCAGATGGGGAATATAACTACTTTGCTGGTTTGAAAATGGATTACTGGGGGGGGGGGAAGGTAGTGGGGGAAAACCCAACCCCCACTAGCCCCAAACAGTATTTCTGATTGCATTGTAATGGTGCCTTCAGGGGTGAGATTAGACTTAAGTATCGCTTTGAAGACTTCCAATGTTGTTTTAAGACCTAATTGCCTCCAGGGTGATTGTTGTTGTTTTGATTGAGATTTGCACATGTGCATCACCAAAATACATGGATTGATTCTTTATGGATGAAATGCAAATATGCTTTTACCAGGCAGTGAGTTCATCTGACTTTTCTCAACTGGATCTGACATCTTCTGTGTGACTTACACATGATTTTACCTGAATTGTGTGGGGTCCAGGAGGAACCCACTCATGATTCAATGATTCAATGATTCTATGTCTAGATATCAATATGGGGAATTTTAATTAACTGAATATGGCAGCAAGAGGCCAGGTAACTGCGGGACCTATTGACCTATGTATGCCAGTACTAATTGATGAGACTTCCGGCCATGAAATAAAATAAAATGGCTTTTATTGAAAAATAATCTCAGAAACATTCACACCAACACTCAGGCTTCAAGCAACCACACAAGGCTATTGAAGAAAGTAGGAAATATTGGGATAGAGAAAAAGTTCAGGATGATGGGCTATACTATACCTGTCCGAAGAGCAGAGATTCATGTAGAAGAAGATACTCAGACAGAGTTCTCAGGGTCACACAGTAGACAGACAGAATGACAGGATGTAGGAAGCTGTGGACACTTTGACTATGTTTGGGGGTGATATTTATGCCCAATATTTACCCTTAAGGGGTGTTATGAGTGGAATACAATGTTAGATGGAGTTTCCCATAGTTAGACAATGGAAACTCTGGCTATGTTAATGCTCACTGATGTCTGAGACATTAAGACTGATGGACATCAGACAACCTTCTATTGTTGAGGAGAGGGGTGTGAAGGAAAACCAGTCTGCAGAGTAATGAGTGGTCTGGTCACTTGAGTGAATTAGTGAATGACTCACTTCCAGTTGCATCCAGGAGAATTAGCACATTCCACCCAAAGTACCCATCCAAGAGGGGGGTGTCTGCATAATTGCTACTCAGACGTATCTTTTTGGGAATTTGGAAAGACCTCTTCTTTAGGTTTTGAGCAAACCTTAGCTCAGTCCCTATTTTGGGGGGAAGTCTGGGTCTACTGCTAACCTCGTGAAGTGTCAATAAATAAGCCAATTTATGAAATATAGCCAATTGATGAATAATGGAAAGGGCAGGGTGTCAGGGCAGGAAACAACATGTTAACTTTAATGTAGACAATGAAGATGCTGAAATCATTGAAGATTTTCCATACTTTGGGTCTGTCATAAATCAGAATGGAAACTGCATTTAAGAAATCAGAAAAAGCCTAGGACTTGGAAAGGCAGCTCTGAGGAAACTAGACAAGATCTTCAAGTGTAAAGATAGATCATGGAATATCAAAGTCAGGATCGTCCATGCCATCTTATTTCCCATTTCTATGTATGGTTGTGAAAGCTGGACAGTGAAGAAAGCTGATAGGAGGAGAATCAACTCATTTGAAATGTTGTGCTGGAGGAGAGTTCTACGGATACCGTGGGCTGTTAAAAGAACAAATAAATGGGTCCTTGAGTAAATCAAGCCTGAACTCTTCCTAGAAGCCAAGATGACTAAACTGAGACTATCACACTTCGGACAGCTCTCTCTTTGGGATGCAGATAGAGTGATAAGGAAACTAGATGAGACTTCCAGCTTATTTTTGAACTGGTCAGATGGATGCATCCTCCCAGTGCCTTCTCAGGAAAACATAATGTTATTTTGGCAAACTTCAAAGAGATTCTGCTTCACCTTTATCAAGGTGTGAAACATTTTGCAGAACCTTAGCTGGCCTGTCCCTGGCTTGTACATGTGAGGTGAGCGAATTCTAGCCCTGACCTGTATTTTTCTCATCAGCCTTGTGGAGGGCCTAATATTGATAGCAAGCGTGTATCAAAAATGGATCAAGCTGTTGCTCTATTTATACCCCATCCTCCAAACAAGTTCAGTACTTTGGATAGCTCATTAAAAATTTAGACTAAATCCTGAAGCAGATTCACCATCACCTCACTGACATGGAAGCCATCAGAGGCCCTTATATGTGCATTGCCATTCTCAGGGCGTTGATGGGTAGGGAGGTAACACAGGGCCTTTGGGGTTGTAGAACTAAGGTCTTGAGAGATTCCCCCTGGAGGGTTACAGCCAATCCCTTCCCATTAAAGCTTTAGGCTGCAAGCTCTTACCTCTTTTTACTTTTACTGACCATTTCATAGACTCATAGAGTTGGAAGAGACCATGAGGACCATCTAGTCCAACCCCCTCCCCTGAAGGAACAATCAAAGCGATCCTGACAGATGGCCATCCAGCCTCTGTTTAAAAACCTCCAAAGAAGGAGGTGCCTTGCCACACTCCAAGGCAGTGCATTCCACTACTGAACAGCTCTTACCATCAGGAAATTCTTCCTAATGTTTAGGTGGAATCTCTTTTCCTGTAGTTTGAGTCCATTGCTCTATGTCCTAGTCTTGGGAGCAGCAGAAAACAAGCTTACTCCATCAGTTTTATATCCCTTCAAATATTTAAACACAGCTATCATGTCCCCTCTTAACCTTCTCTTCTTCAGGCTAAACATACCCAGCTCCCTAAGCCATTCCTCATAGGGCATGGCTTCCAGACTTTTTACAATTTTGGTCGCCCTCCTCTGAACATGTTCCAGCTTGTCAACATCCTTCTTGAATTGTGATGCCCAGAACTGGACACAGTATTCGAGGTGAGGTTTGACCAAAACAGAATAGAGTGGCACTATTACTTCCCTTGATCTAGACACTATACTCCAAGTGATCTATTGGTCTGAATAGTTGTCCCTTCTTTGGATGCCTGTTGTATTCCGCTCTTAACTGTAACATATTACATTTGCTTTTTAAACACTGAAACTTTTATTACAAGGTGTTTTGGGATCCCAAAGCAGAATTTAAATGATTTCATTTTAAACAATTAAACATAGGATTAAGCAGACATGAGTGGTCATCTCTCTGACCATCTGGTTAGAACAGAAGTGCGAAATGTATGGTCTTAACAGATGGTGCGGAACACCAACTCTCAGAAGCCCTAGAAAATCGTGAGGAATGCTGTAATCCAACAATTTTTTGAGGACTACATCATTTATGCCTCTGGGTTAGGAGAGGTATAACCCAGTGATTTCTGCCTTTTGTTATGAATGACATACCTTGCTCCCTTTCACAGGGGAGAACAAGGACAGGCGTACTGGCAATAGGGACATAAATCTTTTTATTCTTTGCACTCACATGCCAGGAGGAATAATCATCATAGTTTTCCCTCTGTTGTGGGAGAAAATTAATACTTTTGCACAGTCCTCAAGATGTATTCTTGGGAAAATATTCTGCACAGAAATGCACACAGGTTTTCTGCATACACACAAAATTCCACACACACAATTTTCGTGTACAGAAAAAGTGTTTCCTGCACAAGGACCAGTGTTTCCTGCATGTAACCCAGTGCCTGAGATCTGAGAGTGAGGAGAGAGAGTATAACTTTATGTTCATGAAATTACAAGTTGGTTATGAAATGCATCCTCATTACAGAATTGTGACACTGAGCCACCAAACACACAATGAATTGTGCATGTGCACATAGCATGTACAATGCATATGTGCATCCATGTGACATGCACAAGTGCATTCGTGCACAACCATGTGCAGTACACATGCACATTCATACACAAATATTTGCAATCCACAAGTGCATCCATATCCAACAGCAACATGAGTGTAACTTCTCTCCCAGTACTTTGAACTGAGCCTGGTCTTTCCACGTTGGACAAATATATCCAAAAGGGGAATGTATGCATGCAGAACAGACAGACACAAACACACAATTCCAGACATTATTTTCTGCAGGGGAAACATGTTTGGTGTACACACACACACAAATGTGGGGCTTATGCAGAAGAAAATGTGCATTTCTGTGCAGAATAACCCCCTGAGAAACTTCACAGAATGCAAAGAATCTTTCAGGTGCACTGTTTTTCTTGGCGGGGGGGTGGAGTCTCCGAAGTGTCAAGAAATCCATTTTTCTGCAGAAAAACAAATAACAGCAAATATTTGATCTAGCTGCCACCACCCTTTGAATTCCTCACCCCTTTACAACATGGTCCAAAGGGAGACTGTTGGGTTCCTTCTCTATCCTCTGCCCCCTGCAGAGATTGACCTTCCCCTCTCTTCTGCCCTGAAGGAGAGAAACAGCCAAGCAAAAATAAGGCACGTGTACACATCAGCTTAAGAAAGATTAGAAAAAGCTATTTATTCAATCAGAGTTCAAAAGCATGCAGATAATTCTCATGGAAAGGCTCTTCCTTTCCAGGTACGTCTTAGAAGTTACAGATGTAACAAAGCATTCAGTTACATTCAGCCAAGTGGGAAAAATAAACATAATTTCCCTAACATGACTAGCTAATACATTTCTTATCTACATGCAGTTCAGTCTGTTGGATTCAGAAGGAGGCTGGAGTCACGTGTCTGTTCAGATCAGACTCAAAACAGCCTTCTCCATTTTAGGGTCCTTTGTTCTCATTCATGTCTGCCTGAGATGCGATATGCTCATCTCAGGACTCCCTTTGTTCTTTCTCTCTGCCTTGTGGCACCGAGACAGTCTATAACCTTTTAAGATTGCCACTCTGAAAGTCTTGATTGGTCAGTTCTCCCTGCTGACCCGTGACATCACGATGATGCTCCAGACCCTAGTTAACCCTTTGTTAACCTGATTGCTGAGCTGGCAGATAATGGGAAATGGGAGTCCCCCATTATCACAGTGCCACTCTATTCTGCTTTGGTCAGACCTCACCTGGAATACTGTGTCCAGTTCTGGGCACCACAATTCAAGAAGGAAAAGCTGGAGCATGTCCAGACAAGAGCGACCAAAATGGCGAAAGGTCTGCAAGCCATGTCCTATGAGGAACGACTTAGGGAGCTGGCTATGTTTAGCCTGGAGAAGAGAAGGTTAAGAGGGGACATGATAACCATGCTTAAATATTTGAAGGAATGTCAAATTGAAGAAGCAGCAAGCTTGTTTTCTGCTGCTCCAGAGACTAGGACACAGAGCAGTGGACTCAAACTATAGGAAAAGAGATTCCACCTAAACATTAGGAAAAACTTCCTGACAGTAAGAGTTGTCAGACGTGGAATACACTGCCTGGGAGTGTGGTGGAGTCTCCTTCTTTGGAGGTTTTTAAACAGAGGCTGGATGACCATCTGTCAGGAGCACTTTAATTGTGCGTTCCTGCATAGCAAGGGGTTGGACTGGATGGCCCCTGTGGTCTCTTCCAACTCTATGATTCTATGTTTTTTTTTTCTTTCCATCCCTAACTCACCACGTCACTTATCACGCCAAGGAAAACTCCCTGAGTGCTTCCCCATCGAGTGTGGATACAGCCTCTTCTTCCCTTGCTGCACTTGGCATTTCTTTACTCTGCAATCACAGCTTGTCCTTCTCTGCCTTTGTAAAGTGACCAAAGCAATTTCCTCGGGTTCTTTAACTGAACATTTGACCTTATGATGGCTCTAATTTGGCTTCTGATGTAACCGCTGCAGTTCCAATGAGATGCAATCAGCAGACACATGTATCTTCCCTTTGTTTCTGCGTCAGGTTGCATAACCCACATGGAGTGTGTGTGTGGGGGGGGGGATTTAAGAAGAGAAATTGCAGCAAGGGGAGAAAGAACTGTTCTGTTTAGATTCTCCCCTTCAATTTTTTATTTCATATTATTTTTAAACTCAACAAATTATACAAAGTTTACACATGCATATACAAACATTTCATCATTTTACAGCTCCATTTCCTTTTATACATAACCACACACACACACAAACCCACATCTTAAAAAATATTAAAATGTTGGCTGAAATCTTGTTGGGCAGTTACAAATGCATAACCTAGAGTTATGTACTAGTAACTGTTTCGTATTCATGATCTCTGTGTACCTTCTACTTTAGGGGATACACACAGACCATGAAACTCCCCAATTTGATCATAGAATCATAGAGTTGGAAGAGACCACAAGGGCCATCTAATCAATAGTGTGTAGATAAAAAATGGTGCCACTCTCTTCTGCTTTGGTCAGACCTCACCTGGAATACTGTGTCCAGTTCTGGGCACCACAATTCAAGAAGGATACTGACAAGCTGGAACGTGTCCAGATGAAGGCAACCAAGATGGTGGGAGGTCTGGAAGCCATGACCTATGATGAGCGGCTTAGGGAGCTGGGCATGTTTAGTCTGGGGAAGAGAAGGTTAAGAGGGGACATGATAGCCATGCTTAAATATTTGAAGGGATGTCATATTGAAGAGGGAGCAAGCTTGTTTTCTGCTGCTCCAGAGACTAGGGGACAGAGCAATGGACTCAAATGATAGGAAAATGTCATACTGAGGATGGAGCAAGCTTGTTTTCTGCTACTCCAGAGATTAGGACACGGAGCAATGGACTCAAACTATAGGAAAACAAATTCCTCCTAAACTTTAGGAAGAACCTCCTGATAGTAAGAGCTGTTCCACAGTGAAATATACTGTCTCAGAGTGTGGTGGAATCTCCTTCTTTGGGGGGTTTTAAACAGAGGCTGGATGGACATCTGTGAGGAATGCTTTGGTTGTGTATTCCTACATGGCAGGGGGTTGGACTAGATGGCCTTTGTGGTCTCTTCCAACTCTATGATTCTATGATTCTATCTGGACTTTTGTTGATGCAATCCCCTGCCATCCCCTTTCCACCCTCCTTGCAAATGCACACCTCATTCTGCAGTTTAAGACCTGGCTCCAGGTTTATGTTTGGCAAAAGCATTCCTGTTCCCCGTCCCCAACCCTGCCCCCCACCCCACAACACTGCCCTATAATTTCTGCTAATCAAGGCAACATTCCTATTAGAAAAATCATTATTCTTTTGCTTAAGCTTTGCAATTTTCTTCTCTGTGTGCGTTTGTTAATCAATTTTGCAAGCTGCCGCCTGGAGATGAAGGACAGGGAGAGAGCAGGGCTGGGAATGTAGAACTTTCCTCCTGCAACGAGACTTATCTGGCAGGCTTTTGCTGCCTGTGCACTCTCTGGCATGATCTTAATCTCATCCTTGGAGCCCGCCCCTTCTCCTCAGACTTGAATTATACACAGCGGAAGCTAATAAAATAAGACTTTGGGCAGCTTTGCAAAACTTGGAGGTTTAAAGAAAATTTGACACACAATCACACAGACACACAGAGGCCCTCCACAAAGCTCTGAGCAACTGTGATTGGAGCACCAAGATGAAGAGCAAATCATGCTCAGACAACTCATTTATCTCTATTTAGTAAGATGCAATCATATCACTAAATATCCAAAAACAAGACTGGTTCCTTCCCTGTGGCAGCTGCTGACAACATGTTAGTGCAATGTCAATTGGGGCCATACTTTAAAGGAGCTCATCCAAGGTACTGAACCTATCTGGTCACCCCCTTAGGTAGCTCCTTTGAAGCTCCATTTAAAACCTGAAGGAGATTCAGTGCTCCATTGATAGTGGAGCTGCTAACCACCAACTTCTCTTTTTCTAGGGGCTTATTTTCTCCTGTGTGCTTAACTACAGCTTTACAATGTTACAGGATTTGGCTCCAAATGCAGTTCAACTGTAGTGCTGGAGAGCTGCACTGCACTCCCCTGAACTCTGGGACTAGACCAGATACTATAAATCTTTAGCAGATACTATAAATCCCAGCATTCTATGCAGAGATCCATGACAGTTAAAACTCATGCAGTGTTGTTTAGATACACTTAGGTATTCAGAAGATTGCTTTTTCTGAAGATGGAGGTTTGGAACTTTGATACCTGAGGGAGTGCATCTCCCTATGTATGCCTGCCTGAGGACTGAGATCTGTTGGAGAGGCCCTCCTCAGTCTACCACCACTGGGGGCACTTCATTGGGAGAAGACATAGGAGAGAGCCTTCCATGTCCAACTCACACTATCATAATCTGTTTTTTGATCTTTGAAGAGGCTGGAATTCTTTACTGACCACGCAACAACCAAAGTCCCCCCGTAACTCACATTTTAAGTAATGCAGTCCCTCCCCTCCCAACAGAGTTGTTGGAGAGTAGGGGGAATAGTGAAGATGCATCCTGCTACACCACCAGATCTACTACAAGGCCTTCATCTACAGGGACCTCTCAAGGACCCCCAGAGATCCCGCTGGATGTCTGTCGCAGAGCATCCAGCTAAGAAAAATAGCTGGATAGATCTCCACTGATTCCCCACCACCACTCTCCAATGATGTAGAAATAGCCATGTATGGGAGGGTGCATTGCTTAAAAGGTGGGTTTTTGGGGGAGCTAGTACTGGGAAATGTGACCATGGAGATGTAGCCCCTTGGATGTGGGATTCCAGCCAAAAGTTTATCTTTTGCCTTGGATTTTTCAGAGGTCCTCCCCAAATGGTGAAAGACATTGGTTTAGCATAGCACATTATAACCCTCACTTAAGTATTTTGCATTTATTGTGCATCATTTTGTCATTGGTTATTGGAAGGAAAATTTGCAAATCTGATTGGCGAGGCACACCAATTCCATTGCACCTTGAATTGAGTTCACAAGTAAATCAGAAGCCAGCGCATTTATTGCAGGACCGGTGGTATATGGTCTCAAAAATGCACACCTGGCATGGTCTGGCTGCTGCATTTTGTACTAGCTGCAGCTTCTGAGCACTTTTCAATGGCCGACCCACATAAAACACATTACAGTAGTTTAATAGAGAGATAACTAAGGCATGAACCACTGTGGCCAGTTCTGCCTTCCCCAAGAAAGGACACAGCTGTTGCACTAGTTAAAGCTGCGCAAAGGCGATCCTGTCCACTCCAGAAAACCGGCTTTCCAGGAGCAGCACTAGTGTCCTATGTTCCAGTCAGCACACGCCCCAGGAATCAGGTGGTTAGAATGTAAGAGCTGTTGAGTAGTTAATCCAGTCCAGGTCAGTCACAAATTATCCAAGTGTCATGCCCTGTGTGACCAATGAGGGCATGGAATTAGAAGATGAGGACTTGGAAGAAAACAGGCCTGTTGTTGAAGACCCCAGCACAAGTTTACCAGCACCTGTGCCAGCAGAGAGCTCTGCCAGCTTAGATAACCAAGGAGAGGAAGAGTCTAGCACAAGTGTATTGGCACCAGTTCCAGCAGGGAGTCCTGCCACCTTAGATAGCAAAGAGGAGGAAGAACCAAACTTGCCCATTCCATCTTTCAGCCAGCATAGATCGGAAAAGGAAGCCAGACGCACATCTCAGAGGCTTTATCTTAAATGACAAGCAATCAAGGAGCACATGGGGCAGCAGCAATTTGCTTATATATGCCTCAGGGAGCTGTGGAGATTTTGTCAGAGGTCAACTGATTACCCTGGCAAAAGCTCCAGTTTTTGTTGACTGTGACATTTTGTCCTTGTTACACTGAATCCTGTTTGACCTCAGATCTCCTTGATCTGCCTGCTAATCCTGTTTGATCTCAGACCTGCTGTTGACCATGCTGCCTGCTGTATGCCTCAGCTATTAAATACTGTGACCTGGATTGTGTTTCTCTGTGTTTCTCCTTGTTTGATTTTGCTGCTTCCAAAGAGACTGAACATTGATTGTTATTGCAAGTATTATCTTGCTCCACTTAATTACCTTGTTATTGCTAAGAGTTGGCCTCCTTCCCAGACATGGGTCTATCTTTGCCACTCTTTCGTTGTTTGTTTATTGTCGGCATTTGGCAGCTTTCCTGGACACCAGCAAGATGAAGGATGAAACAAGAGGGTGGTCATCAACTGGACCAGGAGTTGTTATAACAAGTCAGCAGTCCAGATACAAGAAGCCAGCAAGGAGTAAATGGAGCCATCAAAGCATAGCTTCTCCAACGTCAAGGAAACATGAATGACAAAGGGTCCTGTCAGTCATCCAGATAAGACTGTTGTGAGTAACGAAGACCCTTGGGAATTGCTGGGATTTATAGGTAGCTGTCTCCAGAACACCAGGTGCCTAATTAGGTCAGCGTCTCCTACTTATCAAGTGCTGGGAATGAGACAGTCTCTCTTTGTCTCCTTGTTGCTCCATGGATGATGGCAATGGGTCTTCGGCTTCTGCAACTTCCTTCTGGGATGTAGGGTCACCCCTGCCTCCACCCCTGGGTCCATGGACTCAGAAAGAGCCTTGTTATCAGGAGCTGCAGATTCCTGGCAATCTGTCTTTTCCTCTCCATCTCCAGCTAAAAAAAAAGATGAGCCACTGCAAAGCAATGCCTCCAACTCCCATACCAGCCAGAAAACCCAGAAGGATATCATGGTTAATGGTATCCTATGCTGCTCAAAGATCTAGGATGATCAATAAGGACTCACTCCGCCTGTCAAACTTCCAGTGTAGGTTATCCACAAAGGGAAGCAAGACTTTGGGCACCAATGCACAATGCACAGTTGCCCTGCATGCAAAATCCAGTTTCTGCAGCCTTGGGCTAAAAGTGGATGTTCTGTGTTACCAAAATATCCAGTCCCTTGTGTTACAGATGGATAAGGCTCCAAGATGTGCCTATTTACACTGCACAATTATAGGGATTCAGCCTGTTCTGGATGGGATTACATTCAGTTTGGGCATACTCCTGGACTCAGATCTGAGCCTCAAGGCTCAGGTTCTGGTAGCTGCCAGGACTGTGTTTGCACATTTAAAACTAGTGCACCAGCTATGCACATTCCTTGAGATGTCAGATTTGGCCACAGTAACACATGCCTTGATCACAGGTCACCCCCCTCGTATCTGTGGGGGAAACATTCCTGGACTTACTATTTTTAATTGAAACTGCAGATACTAGTAAACCCTATTAAAACTTCTGGTACAAACATATCACAGAGGTCTTAGTGATTCCTAGAGAGGATACTTCTCTATGAATTTTCAACTGCAACTCTATGGTATGTGTCCCTATTGTTTTCAGCCAAAGATAACTGAAACCGCAGATATTGGTTCTGCAGATACAGGGGGTGACATGTACCTCCCAGATGGATTACCGTAATGCACTCCATGCGTGGCTACCTTTGGAAACTCTTTGGAAACTTCGATAGGTCCAACATGAAGCAGCCAGGCTGCTGACTAGGACTGCTTGCAGAGAACTCCTCTATTAAAACAGCTTCACTGGTCCATTTCCAGGCAGAATTGAAAGTGCTGGTTATGAGCTTCAAAGCCCTACATGGCTTGTGTCCAGACTGTCTGAAAGACTGTATCTCCCTGTATGAGCCTGTATGGGTTTTAAGATCTTTGGAGGAGGCCTTTCTCTTGGTCCCGCCACCATCACAGGCACGCTGGATAAGGGCATGAGAGGGAGCTTTCCCCTAGCCTATCCCCAGATTGTAGAATTTCCTCCCATGGGAGGTCAGGTTGGCCCCCTCTCTCCTCTCCTTCCACTGGTAGGCAAAGACCTTCTTATTCAGGCAGCCTTTGTTTTATCATTCATATCGCAGATAGAGCTTTTAATGGGGTTGTCCTTTTATCTTTTTTACTATGTTTTACTTGTGTTTTCTATTGACTTAACCTTGCATTTTCTAACAGAATTGTTTTTTATTTTTTAAAAACTTTTGCACAAATAATTTTTTAGCTGCCCCCTGTTATTAATTGGTTGCAAGCCACCTTGGTTACTGTACCAGGAGAAAGACAGGATGTTAATTGTATTTTTGTTGTTGTGTATCTTCAAGTCGTTTCTGACTTACGACTTACAGCTACCCAAGGTGAACCTATCATGGGTTTTTTTTGGCAAGATGTGCTCAGAGGGGGGTTGCCTTCCTTTGAGGCTGAGGGAGTGTTATTATATTATATTATTTTACATTATATTATATTATGCTATTGTTATCCAAATTGCATGGGGTCCACAAGGATCCAACTAGTGTCCAAAATTAATATGGGGAATATTTAATTAGCTCAAATATGGCAGCAAGAGACCAGGTAATGACAGGATCTTTTGACCTATGTATACCAGTAGTAAGGAAGGACTCTAAGCCCAAACATAAAAAGCAGAATAAAGTATCCTTCTCCTTTCTTGTTCTCCTTTTCATCCATCTTTCCCCTCACCTTCTTCCTGGTCACCTTCTTCCTCCTCCTTTGCTCCTCTCTCAGCTCCCTTTTGAATTCCCTGCTGTCCCTGCCGACTCTACCCCATGGTGACATTTCTTCCATCACTCTGCTTCTTCTGCCTATCATATTCATTATCTTCAGCTCCTTCCACCAGATTCAGGATGAAATCCAGGTGCTACTCCCAACAGAAGCACACCCACTGGATCAACAGGATTTGAAGAAGTGCTGTCTGAAACTCTGGATTTTAGTGTAAACTTTAAAGGAGCTAGCCAAGGTGTTAAACCATGGCTGAAATCTTAGTACTGCCTAAACCAGACCCACTGAATCCGTGACTGACTAGTGAGGTAACACATACAGAAGTCCAATCAATTCAGTAGCAATACTACTGTCAAGAGAACACTAGGATTTAGGCCCCTAACCCTAAAATAGGTTCTGTTTCTTGGATAGCTTCTTGAAAGTCTCAAATGAAACCAAGGGCTTATCTACACTAGCCAGAATATGCTGCCTTCCAGCCAGAATATTCTAGCCCCAAAGCTGGCCTAATCTCACCTCTCCTATTACTGTGATGTAACGGGCGGAAGTCCACATGCACATGCCAGCCGCTGCTGTTGCATGTTGCTCCCTCTGAAGCCAGGAAGAAAACCCTCAGCATGAGATCGAGGCTGGTCACATGCAGGGGGCCTCATTCACCTGTTGAGGGCCTCCTTCCTGGCTTCAGAGTGGTCCCAGCAGCAGCAGCAATACAGCACAACATGGACTCCTATGTTCCTGTGCCAGACCCATCTGGGTTTTCCGCATGACATGGGTTTCCCTGGGTGTTATTTTGAAATGTTTTTAAAGGGTTTACCCCAGCTTCTCTCCCACCCTAGCTTTGCCTTGAACATCATCAGGGTTGTCCAGAGGCAAACTGGGGCAAGAGCCCTGCATTGTTTGGATTGCATGTGGGGTGCAACGACTCCCAGTGCATCCTTCACTCAAGGACTGTACAGTAGGAAACTAGTTGGCTGCTAGCAGCAGAACAGGAGTGTTTGGGGAGGTGTTTTTGGTCCCACTCAGGGAGAAAGGCAGCATATAAGTAAAATAAATAAATAAAAATTTGAGGAGGGACTTGGGCACCTGCAGCTTAGGTGTGCTGCCTCTGCCATTCTCACTGAACCATCAACCTTCCAACCTAGGCAGGCAGCAAAAACTCACCAGCCACTGGAAGCAATGTCTAGTACCCACTTTGTGAGAAAGACACCCAAGCATCTCGGAGGCTCTGTCCTGCTTTCTGGACCCTTAGAATCAGACCCTACATACATTTTTGTACATCCATCTTCCTATCTTGGTTTTCCCAGCTACTGATGGATCCCTCCACTTCTTGACCTCTGGACTTTCCCACGCAGCTCCTCTCCTCTCCCAGTGAATTGCAATACTCTTCGAGTCTCTGACATCACTTTCCATTCACCAACAGGCTCTGAAGTCACTTGTGCTGATCAGCCCACACACTCATCTCCTTTTTCTCTTTTAGCATTTACTTATTTTTACCCTTTTTCCTCCTTGCAGCAGCTGATCCATCAGAGGGAGTGGAGCAGAGAGAAGGAAGAATTGGGACTTCCTTAGGAATATCACAGCAATTAGGGAAGGCCATAAACAGTCCCTTCTACATGTGAAAGCATTCAGAATATGAAAGCATTCAGAAATGCCTCTTTTCTCTCTGATCCCACATCTCCCTAACACAATGGCATCTCTTTCCCTCTGAAGGACTCAAATGCTCTCATAAACCCCACCACATTCATTCCTGCTGAAAAGATTGGGCATCTGGATCAATGGTTTTCTTTTTCAGTCTGAATGATCCCTTTCTTTTCCCCTTCCCTGCCCTTTGCTGAAGGCCTCTCCAGCAGTGTTCATGCTAATTGAACATGTCACCCACAAGCAGCGATTTGGCGAGACTGTGGCAGAACGACAACCAAGCTGGTGTTCATCCAGCCGTCAAAGGTGATCGCAGGAGTGGATGCAACTCCATTGCGTGCCACGGCCCCCATCAGTCCACATCGAGTGCTTCAGTGTGCTCTGAACTGACATTCAAGCATGATGGATGATGCTCCAGAAATTTTTAAACCTATGTGCATGCCTTCACACCATTGCAAGCATTGGGTCTTCAAGCAAACATAGGGTGCTGCCAAAGGTCAGGTCAGATGTGTGTTTTGGGCTCAATTGGAGATCGTTTTATAGGACAATATGGAAACAATCAGCCATAGATTTGGGGGGGGGGGCTCAGTCATGGTTTAGGAAGGAGTGAGCCAAGATCCTGCATAAGAGTTGCTTAGTGTAATTCTCTTTGCATCTGAACTTGGTGCTGCAGTTTGAACTGGGCGGCACAGCTTAAGAGAGATGGCTGCAATTCTACATTGCATAATATATGGTTAGCTATGAAGCTGGGCTGGTACAGAACTCTTCAAGTGAATTGTGAAGTTATATTAGGGCAGTGTTTCTCAACTAGGGTTCCCTGGAAACCTAGGGTTCCCTGAGGGGTCTCTAGGAGTTCCCTGAGAGATCATGATTTTTAAAAATAAACATTCTTATAGAATCATAGAATCATAGAATTGTAGAGTTGGAAGAGACCACGAGGGCCATCCAGTCCAACCCCCTGCCACGCAGGAAATCTTGATCAAAGCATCCCCGACAGATGGCAATCCAGCATCTGTTTAAAGACCTAGTTATTTATACCCTGCTTTTCAGCCACAAGGCTATCAAAGCGGCTTACAAATTGTTTTAAGCAATAGCAATTTACACATCTACACTGCATTAAGCAGCTTCCAATGCATGTTAGCTAATTGCCCCCACAAGCCGGGTACTCATTTTGCTGACCTATGAAACAATGGAAAGCTTGGAGCCCGCTGGAATCGAACTTGCAACGTGGTGACTTGCAGTACTGGCATTTAACCACTGCACCACCAGGGCTCCTTTTTAGATATAATAATTTTTAAGCAGGGGTTCCCTGAGACCTGAAAATCATTTCAAGGGTTCCTCCAAAGTAAAAAGGTTGAGAAAGGATGTATTAGGGTATCAGCAAGGGTACTATTCCGATGGATTATCAGCAGCCCCTAGCCATTGTCCAGATGGGCTTGAGGGAAAAGGTTTGGAAAAGTTTTGGGTCCACCTCAAGTCAAGCAATGTGACATTCTGCAGCAACTTGAGGTGGACACAAACCTTTTTCAAAAAATTATCACATGTGATGAAACCTGGATCTTCCTGTATGATCTTGAGACAAAACACCAGTCAATGCACTGGAAAACACCATCATCACCAAGTATGAAAAAAGCACATCAGAGCAAGTCCACATTCAAAGCCATGCTCATTGTTTGCTTTTTTTTTTTTTTTACATCAAGGGCATCATTTTAGCAGAATGGGTTCCAGAAGCCAGAACAGTGAAGCAGCATTATTATAAGGAAGCTTTGACAAATCTGAGAGAAAGAGTCAGGGTGGGGGGGGAGAGAGGCCAGAACCATGGAAAAATGGTTTCATTCTTCATCAAGAAAATGTGCCAGCTCACACAGCACTTTCTGTGAAGCAGTTTTTGGCTGATAAATGCATTATTACACTTGAACATCCTCCATATTCACCAGATTTGGCACCTTTTCTTTTCTCTAAAGTGAAATTGGTGCTTAAAGGAACATATTTTTAGTCAATTGATGCAGTAAAGAAGAAAATGGCAGATGTATTGAAACAGCTGACAGAAACTGATCTGTTCCACACCTTCAGCCAGTGGAAAGCAAGACTGCATCAGTGGGTGAGTATGAACAGGGAGTATATTGAAGGGGACAAGCATTAGAATTGTAATACATATAAATAAAGATGGGTTATTGTCTCAGTCTCGTTATTTAATAGACAAACCTCGTATGTCTACTTACGTAGCCATAACTCCCATACTGAATGCCAGCCAATATTGACAAGCTGGAACATGTCCAGGGAAGGGTAATCAAGAGGGTCAAAGGTCTGGAGGAAGGACTCAGGGAGCTGGGTATGTTTAGCTTGGCAATGAGAAGTGACATGATCACAGTCATCAAATATATGAAGGGATGCCACATAGAAGATAATGTGAGCTTGTTTTCCAGAGACTAGGGGGTTGTCTTCATGATGAAAATACTCATCATAGAATTCAGAGAGAATACGATGTGTCTAAACACAATTTGCCATTTTCAGAGGGAGGGGGCTTAAAACCCCCATAAACCGTGCGGTAAAAGGATTTGCGGTTTTCCCCAGAGCTTCCTGCAAAATGTGCATAGATGCACATTTTCAGACATGTGGCTGTCCGAATTAGCATCAATGCACATTTTCACTCAGTTGCCATTTATGAGTGCATGTGAATAAATCTGAATAAATAGCAGCTGAATAAATGCTAATGGATGCAATTAGGCGCAGAAATCTGAAAACAAATCAACTTAGCTGTGAATAGGTGAAAATGCGCACCCACTAACTGTAAACTGTCGCATCTGGATGAGCCCTAGGACATGAACCAATGGATTTAAATTACAAGAAAAGAGATTCCACCTAAGCATTAGGAAGAACTTTTTAATTTTCCCCCAACAAGCTAGGTACTCATTTCACTGACCTACAGAAGGATGGAAGGCTGAGTCAGCCTTGGAGCCCTGTGGGATCAAACTTGTAATCTTGTGGCTTGCAATACTGGCATTTAACCACTGTGCCACCAGGGCTCCCTAACTTTTTTTTACTGTAAGAGCTATTTGACAGTAGAATAGATTTCCTCAGAAGGTGGTGGACTCTCCTTCTTTGGAGGTCTTTAAATGGAAGTTGGATGGGCATCTTCCAGGGGTGCTTTGGTTGTGTATTCCTGCATGGCAAGGGATTGGACTCTTGTGGTCCCTTCCATCTCTATGATTCTATATGGAGTTGTGCTTTTGTGGTATACAACCCTTGTGTTGAATTACAATGCTGTGGAACAGAGCCAAGATACCAAATTTAAGTGCCTATATCATCCTTGCATTGTGTAAATCTGTTCACATAGTTAAGTGGTAGTTGTGCTACAGCAAAGCTCTGGTGAATACCATATCTCCCTATACTAGCCAGCACCAAGTTTTATCTTGGGAGGAGGGCTTTATCTTGGTCCCACTGTGATGATGAAATTACCACCCAGGTTTACCTAATTACTCAGCCTGGCTGCCACCTTTCCCTCAGATCCACCCCCCCCCCGCCTCCTTAGAGTCTCTTCTGTAGGCTGGGGTCTGAATCTTTGTGGATAGATTATATGTCAGTGTGGTCTCTGTTGGTTAGTGTGCCTAAAAACTTTCAGTGAATGGAATAAGGCACGATGAGTCTGGACTTAGAAACAAAACAAACAATTTGGTTTATTAACGTTGAGGTTATAATATCAATGGTTCAATACTGTGCATATAACTTTGTTACTTTCCTTAGTGTCATTTATTATCACTCTGTGGTGACAGACTAGTTGTATAAGTACATATATCAGTGGTTCTCAACCTGTGGATCCCCAGATGTTGTTGGACTACAGTTCCCAGGAGCCCTCTGAGGTCTCACCTTGACAGCCAGGTGGTCCTCCCAGTCATGTATGGCAGGGGGTTGGACTGGATGGTCCTTGAAGTCTCTTCCAATGCTATGATTCTATGATCCACGGTTTCAGTTATCCACAGGACACAAAATCCCATAGTGCTGGAAAATACCTAGAGAGGCATTCTCTCTAGGCATCTTCTAGGTCCTCCAACACAACTCTATGATATGTTTTTATCAGAAGTCCTTTATTTTAATAGGGTTTGCTGGTAGCTGCAGTTTCCTGTATCCACGGTAAGTCTGGGAACCAAATCCCCTTGGATACGAGGGCCTGACTGTATACTGAAGGCCCTGACAAATTCTTACACACCATCCAAGAATGCACAACTGCATGTGGAGTGGTTACCCTTACAAAACTCTGCATACATAGCTGTGAACTGAATAAGCTTGTTATGCCGTGGCCCCAAAAGTACAGCTCCATGTGTAAGGGAACACCATCAGGATTCCAGCCCAAATGTATGACTCAATGCACAACAAAATGAATGTTCACACCCATGCACTATACAAAATACACATTAGCGTGCAATGTGTATCAATGTGCAATGGCACCACACATACTACTCTGCTTCTGCAAAGTGGAACTGAATGTGAACGGTCTGCACCAGACAAAAATGCCCAGCTGCTTCTATAGGGCAACTTATGCACAAGATAACAACAGGATTGTGGCCACTGTATAATTTCATAAATATATTCACACTAACTCCATTAGGAAGATAGACTTCATTTCCTGCCTGGCAAAACATCCCTTATTTCTGCTGCAACTGTCCCCATTCTCCAGGATCTGTTCCTTTTTAATGGTCTCTGTCCCAATTTTGTTCCTATTTTTGCCTTTCCGAGATGTCTCACAGAGCCAATGTTCATGTTAGTTGTTAGAATTCACAGCTTTGCCTGCCACCCAGGTTTTCAGTTACATCTCTGAATAAGAGGTGGGTATTTTCATCCCTGATACATAGGCAGCCCTCTTGAACTATAAGATACTACACAGAGCCAGGAAAAGTTACTTTTATGGACATAGCTCCCAGAATGCTCCAGCCAGGGTAGTATTACAACTGTAATGTGCATCATGTTAATGTGCTCTCAAGCATTCTAAGGTATAATTCAGAACAGGAAGAAAATAATTTCTTGGGTTACTACTGGGTGTTCTATTCTCCACAAAAGTAACTTTTCAAAGCTTTTCATGCTATAAAATGTCCAGTCTGTTGATTCACACAATTTGGCTATTGTGGCAGATTTTTAACTGCTAATAACGTATAGTAGTGTTAGCATGTCCTCCTACCGCCTCCCCACAGGGTCAGGATGTTTTAGGCAGACTGAATGTCAGTTGGAGGTCATGATGACATGAAGTATGTTAGAGATATAATGGTGAAAAAGCCCAAATTTGGGTTGAATGGGAAGCCCCCATAATGGGTTTATGCTAACAAACCAGTCATTAGAGGAGTACATGCTAATCCTTTCTTCTAGACTTGGGCATCTCAAGTAAGGACTCAATCAAGCAAATAAGCGATAATGTCTTAATCCATACCCTCCAGATATCTCTCCTTACACCACCTTTCTGTCCAGCCTTACAAGGTTGTCACAAATCCATCAATTTCCATCTCTTCACAATTAAAACCATCAGTTGAGTTTCATTTTCCTTGCTCTGTTCCATGGGAGAATCATTCAAGCTTTGTTATTACTAAACTCACCCCTTCAAGGCATAAAACAGGGTATAAATATTAAAGCTTCAACAATAGCAAGGTGTGCCACAGTGGATGGATGCAGCCACTCTCTTTCTCTGCATGCCCTGGATCGGAACCTCCTGTACCACCCTCAGATGCCTTTCTGATTATCTTTGCTGCACATTACTCTTCAAGACTGGTAAATATCACCCTATCTCCCGGACCTCACTCCCTGTAGCCATGCTTTTTGTCTTACTCTGCTATAGTCTTGTATGGTTCTTAAGAATGTGTCCTGTGTATGTTAGTTCAGTTTTGTGTTATTCCAATAAAATACTTTATTTCACTTTAACTGGAGTGATCTCTACAGTTAGCACAGGTATATGTAGGTATCCATAGGTATACATCTGTGCTTAAGTGCATTCAGCAGTTCACCTACCTGGGAAGCATCATCTCCTCAGATGCCAAGATTGACAAAGAGATCGATCACAGATTAGCAAAGGCATATGGCACATTTGGAAGACTTCACAACAGAGTCTGGAATAACAAACACCTAAGGCGAAGCACAAAAATCAGTGTGTATAGAGCCATTGTACTGTCTATTCTCCTTTACGGGTCTGAAACATGGGTCACCTATCACCACCACCTACAACTCCTCAAATGCTTTCATCAGCGCTGTCTACGCACAATCCTAAATATACACTGGACTGACTATGTGACGAATGTTGCTGTCCTTGAGCAAGCAGGGATCACCAGCATTGAGGCCATGATATTGAGAACACAACTGTGCTGGGCAGGGCACGTTTCTAGGATGGAGGACCATCGCTTCCCCAAAATAGTACTCTACAGTGAACTCGCCATGGGTTAGCGTAAGAGGGGCGCTCCAAAAAAGCGATACAAGGACTCCCTGAAACAACATCTCAGGCTCGGCCAAATTGATCACCAACAATGGTCTGCCCTGGCCTCACATCGGGAGGCATGGAGATGCACTATCCACAATGCTGCAGCCTTATTTGAGAACTCACGACGAACAAGTCTTGAAGAGAAACGACAACACAGAAAGAATCACAACCTGGAAACATCACCCAAGGAGACCTTCTGCTCTGCTTTCTGCAACCAGACTTGTTTATCTCGGATTGGCCTTTTTAGTCATCAGCGCGCTTGCAGAAAGCGCGGGACGAGTCCTTCCTGAGTTTGCAAAGAAAACCCAGACATAGGTGAAAAGGTCCCTGAAATTACCTTCCTCTCACAGGCCTCCTGTTTGAGCTAATAATTCCCCCAGATATTATAAGAGATTTTGACATCACAGGTGGGGCTCCAATGTACTCCCTGCCTCTTAGCACTTTATCAGCCCATCTTCTTTAAAATGTTCTTTTCCTGGCATAAAAACCCCCCAATTTTTATGCTGTCAAAAGAACACACACACCCCGCACTTGCCTTCCCTCCCGGCAAAGGCTTCCCCAGCAATAAAGAGGAAGCAAACTGAGCTCCATTCACTTCCTCCTTTCATCCCACAGAAAAATTAAAAACAAAACACCAAAAGTAACACCAAGCACCTAAACATGGTTAAAAACTTCCAAGTAACCCGGGGAAGGTCATAAAAAGTTTGTCACTTATCCGGATGTCGTGATCTCACCCGGAAGTGTTTGCACCAGTCCAGCCATTGACTCTGCATTGATGAGAGTTAAATGGCCCGAGGCTTCGCATACTGACAATGCCGGCAGAAAAGCGGCAGGGGGGGGGTCTATTGATGGCTTACGCCATCAGTTAAAAGGTACACAATTTTGACTATACATAAATGTGAAAGGGTGATGTCATCTGATCTGCATGCCCTTTCGTGTTTATGTGTCATTGTTATGATGCCATTTTTGACTCATCTGATAAAGTCCTTAGGGTAACATTAGGACAGTAATGCCTTTCCAAAGTACAGAACTGATATTGGCAGTATGTTTAAGAGGCCAACAAAAAGCAGTTCTTTTCATGCTAGCTTTTGAAGCTAGTATAAAAGCTGGTTTCTTCATCAGCTGTTGGGTAAGCATGGTTCATGCAGGGGAAGAAAAGTGACATTGATGGACCTCAAGCCAATATCCCCCTTAGCATAGCATAATGACTCACATGCAGAGATAGGCTATATTAGTGCTTTGCAATCCCTGTGCAGAATTGCAACATTGTGCAACACATGTCAGTGACTAAGTGCCATTGCACAAGATGCAAGACACAATGCACAACTGCAATACAATATATAGGGTGCATAACTGCAATGCACAACCACAATGCAAAATATAGGGTGCACATAATGCACAATGCTCAACTTGCAAAGGCATAGATGAAGGTGCTGCCTGCGCAACTCCACTTCTACTATAAGCAGAGTAAGGCCATTGCACAATGGTGAGTTTTGACCCTTGCATGCACAGTGTGGCTTATGAATGTGTATGTTCCTAACAGAATTCTGGCCAAGAAATCATGGCTTTATAATATCAGGAAGCTCCAGGCAGGGCTAAAAAATGAATTCTGTCTAGAATTCTACAGAGCTACTTCTGCCAGTCAGAGTTGGCTATACTGGTCTAGATGCACCAAGGGTTTGATTCAGCATAAAGCAGCTTCATATGTTCCTTTGACTTTGTCAAAAGTTTTGCCACAGTGAAAGTCTTCAGGGTTTACAGGTTCCACCCCCCCACCTCCCGTTTACATGATTGTTGATGTTCAAAGCTAAAAGATTAGTGCAGAGCCATGCTGATCTTTCTTCAGCAAGACTTGCCCTTTTTATATACCTGATAACTTTATCTCCAATAATGTGTTCCACTGCTTTATCAGGTACGGACGCCAATCTCAGGGACAAGTCACCTATTTCTGTCAGCAGTTTCACATTTGAGTCTAGTCAGGCCTCCTCTGGAATCCTGCGTTCAGTCCTGGGTGCCTCATTTTACGAAGGATATAGAGAAATTGGAGAGGGTTCAGAGAAGGGCAACAAGGATAATAAGAGTTATGGAGAAGGAAACATATAAGAAGAGGTTGAAGGAGCTGAGCAAGTTCAGCCTGGTGAAGAGAAGATGAAGAGGGGGAAGACGACTGCACTCTTTAAATATCTAAAGGGCTGTTACAGAGAAGAGGGTGCGGCATTGTTCTCTGCTGCCCCAATGGGTAGGATGGGTGGAAAGGTTTTCCATTTACAGGAGGGTAGATATCGATTGGAATTTGGAACATTGAAAGGAACATCTTGATGGTAAGAGCAGTTGGGCAGTGGAACCAATGACCTTGAGGGGTGTGCAGTCTCTGGACTTTATCACACTACACTATTATAGTGCTATTATTCCACATTAACTGCTCTGGCTGCCTTCTGTGGAATCCTGGGGTTTGTAGTTTAGTGAGGCCTAAGAGCTCTCTGGCTGAGAATGCTAAATGCCCCTCCCTCAACTGCAAATCCCAGGATTCCACAGGAGGCAGCCAGAGCAGTTAAAATGGAATAATAGCTCTATAACAGTGTAGTGTGATAATCTCCGGAGTCTGAAAGGTTTTAGAGGTGGGGGCTCTAACTTCCCCAGCCTGACCAATTCTGGGAGTTGAGGTTCCAAAAAAGTAACTTTTTCAACCTCTGATAGAAATATAGCACTAGATGGGCTGAAAAGACACTGTTACTGGCCATAGAATCCTAGAGTTGGAAAGGGACTCATGGGTCCAGCCCTTGCCCAACCGAGGAGCTCCAGCAAAAGCATCCCCAGCAGGGAACTGTCCAGACACTTTGGGAAGACATTTTTTAAATGACAAGTGTAGATCTTTTAAATCATTTTATATTGTTTTATGTGGTTTTAAGTGTTTTTTAAAATTTAATTGTTTAGGTTTTAATTCACTCTTTCTGGGACCTCCCTTGGGTCCTACCCTGGGTAAAAAGTGACATATCTCTGTCTCTTTCTATCTATCTACCTATCTATAGAGAGAGATAAGATCCAAAGAAGGAGACCCCCACCACCTCTCCAGGCAACGGTTTCCATTGCCAAACTGCACTTACTGTCAAGACATTCCTTCTAATGTTTAATCAAAATCTACCCTCCTGTCACTTAAAACCTTTAGACTTACCCCTATGCTCTGGGGCAGCAGAGAATAAACCTTCCCCCTGCTCTCTGTGGCAGCCCTAGAGATATTTAAAGAGTGTAATCATGTCACTCTTCAATCTTCTCTTCACCAGGCTGAAGATGCCCAGCTCCTTCAACCTCTCCTCATATGTTGTATTCTCCATAACTCTTATCATTCCCATTGTCCTCCCCTGAACTCATTCCAACTTAGAATCATAGAATCATAGAGTTGGAAGAGACCACAAGGGCCATCTAGTCCAACCCCCTGCCATGCAAGAATAAATAATCAAAGCACTCCTGACGAGTTTGAGAGTTTCAATCCAAAAAAGAAAATTTTCTGAGCTCTGAATAGATTATATATCACAAAACTACTGTGTGTCTTCAAGTGTCACAGAGTGCCTCAGTCAAAGGAAGCTATAACCTTCTTAAAATGAGGTGCCCAGAATTAAATACAGTACTCCAGTTGAGGCCAGCACAGAATATAGGGGGACTACTACTTCTCTCAGCTTGGAAACTATGTTTCTACTAATACAGGCTAAGATAGCATTTGCATTCTTTGCTGCAGCATCACACCACTGGCTCATGTTCAACTTGTGATCAACAATGATCCCAGGGTCCTTTTCACATGTAGTACTGCTGAGCCAAGTATCCCTCAGCTTATAAGTGTGCATTTGGTTTTTGTGGCCTAAATGCAGAATTTTGCATTTGTCTCTGTTGAATTGCATTTTATTAATTTCAGCCCAGTTTTCTAGTTCATCAAGGTCCTTTTGAATTGTTTCTGTCTTCCAATGAGTTAGCTACACCTACCAGTTTTGTATCATCTGCAAATTTAATAAGGATTCCCTCCACCCCATCATCTAAACCATAGATAAAACATATCTATGGACAGAACCCTGTGGTGCTCCACTTGAGACCTCCATCCAATTTAATGTACAGCCATTGATGACAACTCTTTCAGCACTTTTTTCCCAACCAATTATCGATTCATCTGATGGTGTTTCCATCTATTCCATATTTAGTCAGTTTGCTAATCAAAATATCATGGGGCACCTTATCAAATGCTTTGCTGAAATCCAGATAAATGACATCCACAGCATTCCCACCATCTACTAAACTAGTGACCTGATTTTAAAAAAAAGATATAAGGTTAGTTTGGCAGGATTTTTTCTTGAAAAACTCATGCTGGTTCCTAATAATCACTGCATTTTCATCCAGACTGACTCTTATATTATCCATTCTAGTTTTTTTTTTCTCCTGTTATCAATGTCAGGCTGATTGGCCTATAGTTTCCTGGATCTTTTTTGCCTTTTTTGAAGAGAGAGACAATGTTTGTCCATCTCCAGTCCTCTAGCACCTCACCCGTTCTCAAGGTTTTCTCAGAAATGACGGAGAGTGGTTCTGCCAGTATGTCAGCAAGTCCTTTCAATACTCTGGGATGCAGTTCATCTGACCCTGCAGATTTGAACTCATTCAGGTTAATTAGCTGATTCCTGACTAACTCCTTATCAATCCTGATTTGCAATTTGGATTCCTTACCAAGGTCTCTGCTGATGCATAGAAGCACACAGTCCTCTTTTTAGGGGGGAAACGGAAGCAAAACAAGTATTGAACACTTCTGCCTTTTCATTGTTAGCATTTCATTGCATTTCAATGTTTTCATTGTTAACATCGTTGCTGAGTGGTGGTTCCACCATTTCCTTCACCACTCTCTTGTTTCAAACAGATTTGAAAACTCCCTTTTTGTTGCTCCTTGCTTGCATAGCCAGTTGCAGCTCATTTTGAGCATTAGGTTTCCTTACTCAAGCAAGGGTGGGTTCTTTATATTAAACTGCCCAGCAGGACTGGGTCGATTTTAGGAGCCTGTTTGTGACATTTCTCCAGTCTGGAAAAAGGAACTCAGATTTTGCAACTTTTTTTTTTTTTTTTTTTGGCCGTCTGGGAGCCATCCTGTCAAAGCAGATCTGTCATGATTGCTTCTTTAAAAAAACACACACACACACACAAACACACACAACAAAATTGATTTATGTAAATTAAACAGCAAGAAATACCAGCACTCCAGTCAGGAGGAGAAATGGTGCTTTTATAAGCTCAATATTTCACACAGATTATTCATTCTTCTTTGTGAGCTATTACCTTTTTGCCTGCCCTTATATTTTTACTGATAGCATTAAATGCGGGATGTAGGCAATATCTTTGATCTATGGACAATTTACAGCACGCTGGGTCGCAAGCACAGACAAGCGAAGCCTGGCTGCTTGCTCTCTGTACCCCGCCTCCATTTCTTTATCTCCTTGTACATAACCAAACAGGGCACAGGAGAAAAGAGCTACCTTCCTTGCTGGCCTTCACTCCCTCAACCATGCTGCATCCCTCCAGGAAGACTTGTACAGCTGGCAGCTTTTGAAATGGAGCAGATGTACATCCCTGGCAGGCCCATATGTTCTAGAGACACTTGGCTGCCTGTTGTCCATAGCCCTGTCATTCTTTGCCCAGCTGGAGGGAGATCAGAGGCAGCAGGGGCCAAGTTTTTCAGGACTTTCTAAAAGGTGCAGTGTGAGAATCCTCATCTAAGAAAAAGAATGAATCCCCCCTCTATTAGTTTCATACCTTCCAACTGCCCTAACTTGGCAGTGATTGTTCCAATTAATTCTCTGTCACCCACCTTTTCAGTTGTTTTTAAAATGTCCCAGTTTGTCTCATCTCCCCCTACTTTTCCCCTTTGTCTTCAGCTTACTTCAACTGCTGCAAACTGAGTTCAAAGTGTCAGGGTAGTTTTGACTGAATTAATGCAGTGATCGCTCCGATTAATCCTCCGTCATCCCACTTTTTATGTTGCTTTCCAAATGTCCTAGTTTCTATCCCTTCCTTCCACTTCCCCCTTTCTCCTCCACTTACTTCATCTGCTGCAAACTGAGTGCCAGCGTAGTTTGTGCTCAGTTAATTCAACAGAAGGGAGAGGAGAGGAGGGAGCAGAGTTTTGCACTTGCCAGCAGGCTCAGGCAAAAGCAAACTGCTGCAGCATCTCCTAGCTTATGTGTTCTTCTTCATTAAAAACTTTTGCTATCTTGACTACACTCTGGCCACATGCATCCCCATTTTCATATGTAAAATGTTGGAGAGTATGCAATCCAGAGGCTGAGATCCTACACTGTGCATGTGTAGTGTCTATCTACACTCATGTAGTTACACAGTCATTCCGGCCTTGTCTACACTGAGCAGAACACACTGGCTTCCTGCTGGTGTATTCTGGCCCTGGATCATTACCTGCATGAAATGGGCAGGAGTCCACACAGACATGCTGACCCTTCTCTGCAGCTGCCGCCATTTCCATCTGCATCACACCCTCCGAAGCCTGGAAGGGGGCCTACAGCACATGATCAAGGCCCCCTGCATGTGACCAGTCATGATCATATATTGTGGGCCTGCTTCCTGACTTCAGAAACAGCAACGTGAACAGCAGCTGCAGAGACAGGTCATAGTGGAGGCATGGCCTCCTGCAGCTCCCTGGGGCCTGATCCATTTTTTCTGGAATGAGATGGTTTTCCTTGGGTATTTTGCTGCAATATTTTATCAGTCTTTCCCAATGCCCCCACTTTCCCTGGGCATCGTGAGGACTGCCTTGGGGGAAAAAAGGGCAAGTGTACTGTGTCATCTGGACTGCAGGGCTTGGAGATGGAGGAAAGATGGGGTAAATAGCCTGTGTAGACAAGGGCACCATTATACTACTCACCTGGTGAATACCAACATGATGCAACCAATGGTAAATCAACTAAATCAAGTTGTACATGGAAGGCACTGGCAAAGATTTAGGTTTCATCCAAAATGCACAATTGCACAGTTGGAATTGTAGTGCTTAGACCAAACTAGACTAGATCCATTGAATCAATTGTTAAATAGTGAGTCAACACAAAAGTCAGTGTGGTATAGTGGCCTGAGTGTTGGACTAGGACTCCGAAGATCATGCTTGGCCATGGAAACCCACTGGGTGACGTTGAGCAAATCACACTCTCTCAGCCTAAGAGGAAGGCCATGGCAACCCCCCTCTGAACAAATCTTGACAAGGAAACCTGTGACAGGGTCACCTTAGGGTCACCATAAGTCAGAAATGACTTGAAGGCACATAACAACACCAACATGTAAGTGAATCCTATAGATGGCTCTACATTATTTGAAACTAAGAATGGGATTTAGGTCCATGAAAAATGGTCACTCTTATTTGGAACTCCATTTACACTTTCATAGCCTACCTGAAAAAAGCCTCTTTGGAGGAAGAAAAGGAAGGAGAGAGCCAAGAAGACAGGCTCCAGTTGGAGCTGGAGGGGACTGGTAGTCTTTTCATGGCACTACTGGCAGAAGCAGAGCCAGTTAATTCTAGGCAGCAGCTACAGATGGGGAGGAGAAGGCAGAGACACCCTGTTGAGCATTGTAAATTAAAGTGCTGGGTGCAAAAGGTCAGGTAAGGCTGTTCTCCACTTTAAATAGAGGATACTAAGCTAACGAGGCCAGCAGAGCTCAGCCCAGGCTATTCCATTGCTGCAGATAACAGCCACCAAACTTCCATGCAGCCCTGTCTGATACTCATGGCTTTCTGGATCTATGAACTTTGATATGTACCTTTGGATTACTCCCTCTGGCAATTCTCCTCTTGGCTTTGAACATTGTTCTAGCCTGTGTTTTCTCTTTGAACACGGGACTGTCTAGTGCACATTTCTGCTTGTAACCCTTTGTTAGCCTTGGGATTGGACTGATTTTCCCCTGCCAGTTCCTGTTGACTATCAGTGTGCTCACTTGGGCACTCACTGGCCTTAAATAGGATATATATAACCATGAATGGAATATGTCCTTTGCACATGGTCAAGAAAAGTGCATGTTGTTTGGATTGAACTCTCTACCTTGGAGAAGCCAAAACACAGAACAGTGAAAATGATGGATGTGGTTTCCATGTCACTGGGGCAGTGAATCTACTCCAGATATTGGTCTGGGCTTTGAAGGAGCTATTGAAGGTGATGAACCTTTTCACACAAAGCAGCTTCACCGCGTTGGAGACCTCTTGTGAAGGAGGAGGTGGGCAAGCCTGGCTGAAAACAGCTAATCACAGCTTGGGTAATGAAGAGAGGTGGCTACAGGGAAGAAATGTTCCAAAGCAGAGGCCTATCTCTGTCAGGGGGCAGGTGGGGAAAAGATGGCATAGAGAGACATAGGCTTTGTATACAAGAGAGATAAGGAAGGGATGGTATAGAGACATGTCAGTCAGAGAGACAGGAGAACTGGCTGGGGGTTTAGGAAACTTGACTAAGAGTTCAAGGGTGAATGTATTAATTACATGTGTCTTAATAAACTTCCACTTGTCTCTTTTTATCACTGTCTCTGTTCATATTAAGTTTGTTTGAGGTCTGGTCAGACTAACCACAGTGAACCCACCACAACACAGTCACAAGTCCATATATAAGGGGTCACCCGAAAGAGCCAATCCAGGAAGGGCTAAAATGGGGGACAAGAGTAGGGTGAGTGACAGGATTCCAAGGGTTGACACTGTGAGGCCAGCCTAGACAGGGGATCTGTCACACCTTTTTTAAAGTTTGGACTTAAACCCAGGTTGGATTTAGTCTCCCACTCACATGGAAGCCATCAGCCACCACTGAGAGGTGTGCATGACACAACACAGAACAAGATTAAAAAAAAAAAAAACCAAACCCAACAACCTTAGGCGCTTAGAAGAGGAAATGATGCATTGAAATTCACTGAACTGGAATTCTAAAGGAAATATTATGAGCAGAAAGGCTGGGGAGAATGGCAACAACAATAACAACTGAGTTATAATATTGACTGAAACAAGGGACAGAAGAATGGAACTGAAACAAAATGGTTTTGGAATTTTAAAAGAGCAAACACTTTCCTAGAATCCATAAAGAGGAAACAGTATGTCTATGGAATTAAAATGTTTGCTCTCTTCTCCCAGACCCCATGTCATTCTGTGTTACCATCCTGCCTTCCAGACCTCCTCTCGGCTGGTTTACTTCATAATCTCAACCCTCCATGATCAGTACAGTATAACCCACAATCCCTTTACTCTATTCCTCTATCCAAATATTTTGCACTTTCTCCAATAGCCTTGTGTGATTGCTGGAAGCCTGAGTGTTTGAGCGAATGCTGTTAAGATTAATTTCCAATTAAAACCATTTCATTGAAGTCTCCTTGGTGATTACTGGTACACATAGGTCAAAAGATCCTGCCATTACCTGGCCTGTCACTGCCATTTTGAGCTAATTAAATATTCCCTATGTTAAGATTCGGACACTAGTGGGATCTTTATGGATCCCACGCAATTCAGGTAACATAAAGTTGAAACATTAGAAATTAAAAATATTAAAGCTTGTTGAAAGTCTATATACAAAACTTAAAAATAATACCACACAGTATTAAAAGCCCTACCCTAGTCAGTCTGTAAAAGCCTGACAGCATAAAAATATTTCCACCTGCTGATGGAAGGAGAACAAGGGTGGTGCCATCTGGCCTCCCAAGGGAGAGAGTTCCAAAGAAGGCCCTCTCCTTTGTTTCCACCAAATGAACCTGGGAAGGTCATGGGATAGAGAGAAGGTCCTCTCCAGATGTTCATTGAGTTCTAAGATGTTCATAAATTGAGATATGGTCCTTCAAATACCCAAGCCATATACAACTAAAAAAAATCTGTAATATAAAAATGAAAAATCTTTGGACAACAATCCCATTTAAAATGTTGATTTACTGCTGTTAGATATATGTTAAAACCTCTTATACTTTAGGAACCAGCACATCCATTACACTACCCCAACGAGTTAAAAGCTGAAGGCCTATTTAAATAGGAAGGTCTTTGCCTGCTGGCAAAAAGACAAAGAGGTCTGGGTGGGGAGGCATCTTAGCCTCCTATGGAAGGGAATTCCAAAGGGTGGGAGCAGCCACTGAGAAGGCCCTCTCTGAAGCCTTCCCCAGATGTACCTTTGAGGATGGTGGGAGCTAGAGAGATCCCTCCCCTGAAGATCTTAAAACTCAGCTAGGATCATTGCACAACCACATTGTAACTAAATGAGTGTATGCTTACACTATCCAAGCATGACATTATATTTTACCCATTGTGCAATGGAAATATTCAGTTCATAGAATCATAGAATTGGAAGAAACCACAAGGGCCATCTAGTCCAACCCCCTACCATGCATTCCTGATGGCCATCTAGCCTCTGTTTCAAAACCTCCAAAGAAGGAGACTCCACCACACTTCCAGGCAGTGTATTCCACTTCTGAACATCTCTTGCTGTCAGGAAGTTCTTCCTAATGTTTAGGTGGAATCTCTGTTCCTGTAGTTTGAACCCATTGCTCCGTGTCCTAGTTTCTTGAGCAGCAGAAAACAAGCTTGCTCCATCCTTAGTATGTCATCCCTTCAAATATTTAAACATGGCTATCATATAGGGTTGCCATAATTCTCTGCCACAAAACTGGGACAAACATATGCAGGACTGGATTGGGCAGACTATTGACAAAAAACAAGACAAAACCTGCACATTTTGACATTTAATATTGTTTTATTGTATATTTCAGAAGTTTTAAGGTATCTTGTACCGGTTGTACTTTTCAGAACTCTGCTAAAGACCTTGTAAAGCTACAAATCCCAGGATTCCATAGGAAGGAGTTTCAAACTAGATTCTTTGTATAGTGTGGATTTGGCCAACACTCAAGCCACTGTACCACATTCGCCCTCAGGTTGGCTATGCATGTAGAAACAGTAAAATGCCATCATTCATTTTTTTTTTCAAAGATGCCAGTTAGCAACCAGAGGCATTTGAGGCTTGCTACTCCTCCCCAGAGCTTAGAAAAGTTACTTTTTATTACAATCCCCCAGCTAGTGGTTGTGCTGGTTGGGGGAATTATGGATGTTACAGTCTCAAGCATCTTTCCATTTGGCTTGTGGAGCTTGGAAAAGGAAGGGAGATTCCCTCCTCCCCTTCTGAAGCCTCTTTCCATTCGGCCATCAGCCTGTCGTGGGGGTGGGGGGCTAGGAGACCAAAGACTCACCACACACATGCAAGTAAAGTTACTCAGTTACTCTGAGTCTGACTCCACTGCTGGCCTTCTTTCCTTTGATTTTAATTCTCTCTGCTGCTGCTGCCTGCTCTGCAATCTCTTGCATAGACTGCACTCTTCTGCCATGTGGCCTCAGAGCCTGCAGACAGTGTGCCTGGAGTTGGAATCCACGATCTGCTGCTTCAAGCAGCCCAGCCAGACGGGACAACTTTCTGTCCCTTTAATCCAGGATTTTGCTGGTTTTCTGGGATTTATGGCAACCCTACTATCATATCATCTCTTAACCTTCTCTTCTCCAGGCTAAACATAACCCAGCTCCTTAAGCTGCTCCTCATAGGGTATGGCTTCCAGACCTCCCACCATTTTGGTAGCCCTCCTCTGGACACACTCCAGCTTGTCTATATCATTTAATTTTGGTACCCAGAACTGGACCCACTATTCCAGGTGAGGTTTGATCAAAGTAGAATAAAGTGGCACTATTACTTCCATTGATCTAGACACTATATACTTCTTGATGCAGCCTATTTCCCTTGATCTAGACATAAGCTGAGTTTCACCAGTCTCACAATTTCATATGGGCCTAAATCCTATGTTTAATCCTGAAGAGAAGACATTGATGCTATTGGTTTACCTACATGCTGTGTCAATACAGGTTGACCCCTGTATCCACAGGATATAAGTTCCAAGACCCCCTATGGATACCTGAAATCATGGATAATAGGGAATCCTATTATTTTCAATGGGACAAACACCAGAAGTTGACCATAGGATCACACTGGGGACCTAAAAATGTCTAGAGATAATATATATTTTCAGACATGGATAAATGAAACCGTGGATACCAAATCTGTGAGTACAGGGGGTCAATCTGTATTCAACAATGGACTGAATGTGTCTACACTAGTTGGAAATAACTGACAGGATTCCTGACATGCACTTGCATATTCTTGGGTGGTGCATAACTCTCTGTTGGTGGCTGCAGCATTCCAGTGATGTCCGAAAGTGACTCCAAAATTCCCAGCAAGTTAAACAATAGCTGGGAAAGCAGCCAAGCTCCAATGATAATTAGTTAGGAAGAGCAAGCAAAGTCCCGTTTTGTGGAAAGGCCGCAATACAGGCAAAAGGCACACAGAGAAGAGTCCAGAATACAGTCCAAAGGACAAGGCTTACAAAGGGCAGTGTAGTCCAGGAGTCAGTCCATAAGTCAGTAGGATCAGACAACAAGGTCATCAGGAACAGTCCAAGACACACGGCAAGGCAGCAAGGATTCAGGAAGCTTTCTCCATGGAGTTCAGTTGATCTCTGACAAAGCCTCCATGGCCTCTCCCAGCCTATATAAAGCAATTAAGGCTTTGCCAGGTGTTTCTTAATGAGCAAGTTCCTCTCATAAATTCTCAGAGCTTTGCTTTAAGCCTCCTTTTGCATTTGGTGCTGTGTATACAATGGTGGAGGTAAGTCCCTCTCCTCTTCTTCATCCTTATCCGAGTGGGCAGGGCTCTCTGCTGGGACTGATGCCAACCCACTCGGATCAGGCTCTTCCTCTGCTCAAGGTTGTCAGGGTTCCCTGCTGTCACAGGTGTAGATAAACCTGTGCCAGGGTCCCTAGGGCCATTCCCTGCCATGTCCTCCTCCTCCTCGGACTCTATAGCCTTATCAGTCTCCTCAGGCATGACAAGTGGGATCAGTGGAATTGCCAAAATTGCCAGTGTGCCATCCCCATTGTGTGTTGGCTGCACCATGTCAGTGTTCAACAGATGGATGGTGCAGTGAAACCTTTGTGTAACTACACTGGTGTAGATTTACAGTACGCATATATGTTGCAGGATCTTGGCTGTTGACTGAGAGGCAAGTAATAATACAGTATAATGATGGACTATCCGCAGTATGATGATAGAGGTTAGCAAAACACACGTCAAACACCCCAGAAGAACTGAAACTGATCTTTTTTCTAAGTAGGGAAAAGAAGTATCGATTCACTGCCTAAATCCTACACTATAAAACAAACAAACACACATCTCTTTTAATTTAAATAAACAATTTGTTTTCCTAGTCAGGAAAAAAAAGGAAGATGGATTCAGTGTCTGAATTCTGCACCATGCAGAGACTCAAAAATAAAGGTTGGATCATGAATAAAATTAAGATTTTCTTCTCCACTACAGGAAAAAGTCTGAAAGCAGCTCGAACTATTTGAGTAGAAAATGATAAACAGAGGATAGTTCTTTTGATTATGTTCATGATTGTTGTTGTTGTTATCCCTTTTTCCAAGTCCTGGGACTCAAGGCAACTCTATTTGCTCTTATGTTCATGTTAAAATCTCAATAAAAATAATATTAAGAAAAGTTAAAAGAGATACAGCTAAAACTACACAAACATGGGAGTATAATTAAATTATCAATAGAACTTAATGCAATTAAATCCTTTAAAAAATACCTTTGAGCAAACATAACTCGGTTTCCTTTTGGTGCTGCATAGCGTGCTGAGAGGGGGGTGCGTTTGCTGGCCTTCTATGAACAGAGACCACATTAATGCATGTAATGGCACTGAGCATCATGACACATATGCAGGCTATATAAAGCACTGCCGCCACCCAACCCCGGCTGTTCCTCTTCTTACTTTGGTTGGCCATTCCTCCCATCTCTGACACAGCATAAGCTTGCTGGTCACATCAGGTCAGGTAGGAATATTTTTCCTTTTTCATGGGATTTTTTTTTTAACCTGTCCTACACTTGGCATTATCAGATGAGCATCTAAAAACACTGTAATTCAACAAATGAGGATAGAGGAAACATTGTGGCATGATAGCACTTACTATCGCACCTAATTGTAATCACATGAAAGAACCACCAGGAAATTTTATTGCACAATGACCACTAGCACTTTAAGAATGGGAGTTTACTTCCGCGATTTAGCATGGGTGAGATTTTGGCGGTTCTCGCAAGAAGATGCGAGCACACTTAAAACTCCAAAAACACCTGAATTAACAAAGTAAATGAACACACAAGCACTGAAACAAACATAAAAATGTTGAAACTAAATAAGACAGTTCATAAAAAGATCGTCCTGTGCTTTGTTTTTGCATTCTCACTCATACGTTTTCTCACTGAGGACCACCCATTCATGCTGTAATCTCGCAATTACAACAGGATGTGGTTTCGCACACCAGCAATACCACAAAAAAGCACTATTGATGATCTGTTAACAGCTTGTCCTGTTAATTAGAAATAATGCCTTTTTCGCAGCTGGAGCACAGAGTAACCACATGAAGACGACAATGTTGTGCGATAGTGGGGATCTTTTGTGCTAGTATGATGTTGTAATCCCGTGATTTTTGCCACTTCTGATAATGTCCACTGTCAAAAGGGGAGTTGTGATTGACTTTCTGGTGATGTCTTAAATAGATGGTCACTTGGCAGGTAGTGGGGGGAGATATCAAGAGTCTGGTGAACAACTATGGCACCACTTTTGGTAAAGGATAGTTCTCTGGTCATGTGACATGGGGGCAGGGAAGGAGAAATGTCCTTGGGGATGGTTTGTGGGTTTTGCCCTCACCAGAGGTCATGTGAATTGAGGGGTGCATCCTCAGGTTGGCCTTCTAGTAGATGGCTGGATGGGAAGCAACCCACAAGTTGAGTTTCTCTCTGGAGCTCAGGTGTTTCTCCCAAGAGAAGTTAGGGAGGAGGTCTGGGAGTGATCAACTGCCCCAACTGCTCCCATACTAAGTTGCTTTCCCCTTTTGCATTTCTCAGGAAATACAATGTGAAAAGGTGATAGTTAAATAAATTGATCCATATTTTCATCCAATTTCTGTGTGTGGTCTTACTATTTCATGGGTTGGTCAGCAATTTGAACCCACCACCCTCCCGTCCCACAACCTGACAATGAAAGTTTCAAATGCTTCTGGCTTAATACAGAACAGCTTAGCAACAGCAAGGAGGATGGAAGCTGCTGTCTATTTAATGAAGTCACAATGCTATCAAGAAAGCACAGTGATTGGAGTACTCTGGGAAAATGTACCTGAGGATTAGAAAGTAGATCTGTCAGCTGCTTAGTCCCACTCCTTTCTACCCTGCACCCAGTCATATTCACAGAAATGTGTCGGTTTGTAGATTTCTCAAATATATGAGAAATTGATTTTACTGAGGCTGAACAGAAAGGGAGTCTCAGAGACAAAGGAGATTTTCAGACAGGCAAAAATCGCCCCTTGCCGCGCGAGCAGCCTCCCGAAACTGCTGCGCGGCAAGGGTCTTTTTCGGACGACGCTGTGCCTCTAGCGAAGCCGTCCGTGTCACTTCCGTGAAGCTTGGGACGGCTCCGCGCCATATTTCAAGCACGGAGGCTGCCCGTGATTGAAATATGACGCGGAGCCGTCCCAAGCTTCACGGAAGTGACACGGACGGCTTTGCTAGAGGCACAGCGTCGTCCGAAAAAGACCCTTGCCGCGCAGCAGTTTCGGGAGGCTGCTCGCGCGGCAAGGGGCGATTTTTGCCTGTCTGAAAATCTCCAAAGTGTGTTCAGCTGAGCCAGCCTTGAAATGTCCAAGCAGTTTGTCCAAGTCCTCATCTCAAGGGAGAAGTTAATTAGTAACACCTGGATGTGATGAGCTCATGGCTAGATCTGATGCACCTGTTGCAATGATTAGGCAATTTCAGAAGCTTGCATCAGCCAATTTGGGCTTGTATAAACAATGAGGCTTTGCACACACTGTTGTGGGTTATTCAGTCTGCGAAATTAGTTGGAGTTCTTGGTTGCTAGAGGTAGATTGTTGATACTACTGTACTGTTCCTGTATGCTGTTGTACTTAGTAAACTTCTTTTAACCAAGAAGGTAATACTCTGAGGAAACCTCGCTACATCTGGAAGACAGTAAGTGCTTTGCATCACAGTGCTTGTGCTTGAACTCTGCACATCCACTGGAGGGTCAAATTTTATAACCCCTGACAAAATGAGCACTAAAATACATCCCTTTTTGTTTGCTTGTTGCCCTGCTCTTTTCTGAATCACACATGAAGTTGTATTTAGGATGCAGCTTTGATTTTCATTATTTTGTAGGCAAGCCCTCTTTGCTTTGGGAAGCACCAACATTGGTCCAAGTGGGCATGGTTGGTTTGGCTCAGGCTTCAGACTTTGTCCATATCAAATCCACATCCCTACTGTCTGATAGCCTTTTAATGATTTTTCGCTACTGTGTTATCTGTTGGGCCTGCTGTTGTTATTATTGTGCCTCTACAGCTGTTTGGTATTCTAGTATATAATTAGATATTATTGTTCTGTTATAATGAGCTGCATCATATCTGCTTGTGGAAAAAGGTGGGATATACTGTAAATAAGCAAACAATCATGATGCCAGTATTAGCAATGACATTTTAGCCTCACTCTTCTTCCTAAGAACTCAGATAGGTAGGGGTGTGGAGTGATTCTTCCTACCTCCATTTATATTTTGGCAATCGCTGCTGACACACTGCAGAAATAATGCAGTTTGGCACAGCTTTAACTATCATGGCTCCATCCTATGGAATGTGGGGATCTGTAGTTTGTTGTGGCACCAGAGCTCTGTGACAGGGAAGACTATTTCACAAAGCTACAAATCCCAGAATTCCATAGCATTGAGCCAGGGCAGTTAAAGTAGTGTCAAATTGCATTATTTCTGCTGTGTATCAGCAGCCAATAACTCTGCAATGTTGATTGAACTGTGAGTGAGTTACTGGCTGAAACTGACTTGAATGCTGGTCTTACCACTCCTGAGATACAGGAGATTTTCAGACGCGATTTTCGGCAGGATATTCCAAAACAGCTCCATTTCTGCTGCGCGGCAGGGGAGCAGTTTCGGACGATGCCGTCCCTCTGCCAAACCCCTCTGTGTCACTTCTGTGACAGAATGGAGGAAACCGTGTCGTATTTCATTCACGATTGTTGCCTGTGAGTTAAATATGATGCGGTTTCCTCCATTCTGTCACAGAAGTGACACGGAGCGGTTTGGCAGAGGGACAGTGTCATCCGAAACTGCTCCCCTGCCGCATGACAGCAACGGAGCTGTTTTGGAATATATCCTGCCGAAAATCACGTCTGAAAACCTCCACAGTGTCAGGTTGGGAGGGTCTGCTTTTTGGGGGGATGAAGTAGAAGCAAGGAGACAGCAAGTTGTAGTTGTTTGAGCATTGGACGATGACTCTGGAGACCAGGATTCAAATCTCTGTTCTGCTATGTAAACTCACTGGGTGACCTTTGGCAAGTCACATTCTCTCAGCCTCAGCAGAGGGCAAAGCAAACTCTCTATGAACAAATCTTCCCAAGAAAACCCTGTGGTATGGCAACCCTAAAATGAACCTTAGTCGGAAATGACTTGGAGGCACACAGTAACCAACAACTTGCTACTTCTAGTCCAGTATTTTAATCCACCAATCAGCTGCCAACTTCTTTCTCTCAGTCTCAAAGGTGCGACAAGATCCCTTTGCATATCGATCCTGATTTCTGTTGCTCCAGAGACTAGGACACTGGGCAATGGATTCAAACTACAGGAAAAGAGATTCCACCTAAACATTAGGAAGAACTTCCTGATGGTAAGAGCTGTTCAGAAGTGAAATGTGCTGCCTCGGAGTGTGGTAGAGTCTCCTTCTGTGGAAGTTTTTAAACAGAGGCTGGATGGCCCTCTGTTGGGTATGCCTTGATTGTGTATTCCTGCATGGCAGAATGGGGTTGGGCCATATGGCCCTTGTGGTCTCTTCCAACTCTATGATTCTATGATCCAGAGTAACAGGGATATGTCTCTGAATTTCACCATGCTAGGGTTGAAACGAAATATTAAGGGAAGTGTGCATTCAGTAATAGTCTCTATTATTAACTCTTTTTTCCTCCAACAATGGAATTTCCTTAGAGAGAAGTAACTCAGTAATCAGAACTGGAAATGAAGACTGTTTTTACCTATTGATTACCAATCACAAGACAAAACATGATGAAGTACAAGATACAGAGGTGGAAAAAGCACATGCGAAGACAAACAGATATGTTTCATCACTTATTTATTTATTTATTTATTTATACCCCGCTCTTCAGCCACAAGGCTATCAGAGCAGCTTACAAATTGTTTTAAGCTATAGCTATTTACACATCTAACTGCATTAAACAGCTTCCAATGTCTGTTAGCTAATTGCCCCCACAAGCTGGGTACTCATTTTACCGACCTACGAAAGGATGGAAGGCTGAGTGAACCTTGGAGCCCGCTGGAATCGAACTTGCAACTTGCAATGTGGTGACTTGCAGTTCTGGCATTTAACCACTGCGGCACCAGGGCTCCTTAAGGGAGGACTTAAGGGAGGACTGCTTTTGAATACAAGCTAAGTGTATTCTCTAGTTTGCCCCCAGCTCTAGTGGTTTAAGTTGTTGGACTATGACTCTGGAGACCAGGGTTCAAATCCCTGCTTGGCCATGAAAACCCACTGGATGACCTTGGGCAAGTCACACACTGTCAGCCTCAGAAACTGCCATGATAGGTTCAGCTTAGGGCAGCCATAACTTGGAAATGACTTGAAGGCACACAACTACTACAAAATATTGGATAATTGACTTGTAAGATTGCTGTGTACATAATTAACTATGCAACAGGGCTAAGTGTTACAGTTTGGTTATGGGTTCTCTCCCTCCTCCCAAGGCTAGAGTTTCATCTCTTTTTATTTTTAAAAAATTATTTCATTTACCGTTCCACATTTCCTCCAAAGTGGAGTATATGGTTCTTCATTTCCCCATTTGAAATTCGTAACAATCCTGTGAAGAAGGTTAGCCTCTGAGGCATAGAGAGGTTCAGGGCTAGGTGGTGATTTGTAACTGGTCTTGTCTTCATCCTAATGTACCAGTGACCACTACACTATACAGTCTTCCATTTGCTAGTGTAAAATAATATAAAGCCAAATGTACTAGAAGTGAGGGTTTTGTGTTGTTGTTTTTTGCATCTTATTATTACATGCACACTGATTGGCTGGTGTGTATGAGTTGCTGGTGCCAAACCCTTCATGATGTTATAACATGTGTAGTTTCTAACGCCTATCTTGAGATCCTACGTTGGGGGATGTGTTGTAAACCTCCACATCTGGAATTACACATTGATTGTGCTACCCAACCCTTGTGTTGAATGGCAATGTTGTGCAATTGGACCAAGAAGTCAAATGTGCAAATATATGCACAACCAAAGCCTGGTGAGGGGGTTTTCATGGTTTACAAAAATCAGGCATTGTACAGCCTTGCCTGATAGGAAAAATGAGGATGAAAGTACCAGGGCAGGGAGACATTGTATGCCAGTGAGGGCATGGAGTCAACCAAGCAAAAAGGGTTTCAACAAGCTGGAATATGTCCAGAGAAGGTTTGTAAACCAACCATTATGACGAATGACTCAGGGAACCCTGGTTATGTTTGTCTTGGAGAAGAGAAGATTGAGGGCTCATCTGCACAGGCCAGAATATGCTGCCTTCCCACTGGCATATTCTGCTCATAGATCAGGCCTGTTCCTCTCCCATTACTGACACAAAATGGGTTGGAGTCCAGATCACTACACCGTACCATCTCTGCAGCTGCCCCTGCCACCCACATCCCACTCACTGAAACCAAGACGTCAGCCTAGTCACATGCTGTGGGCCTGCTTCCTGGCTTTGAAAGAGCAATGGCAGATGGCAACTTCAGTGAGGGGCCAGCATAGCAGTGTGGGTGCCTGCATTCACATGGGGCCCAATTTGTTTTTTGCCAGAGTAAATGGTTTTTCCCAGGTATTTTTAAAAAGTGGTGTAATGGGCTTTACCCCATCTTGGCCCCATCTTGGCCCTGGGGGACGTATGGACTGCCTGGGGGTGAAATGAGGAAAATGCCTTGCATCGTCTGGACTGCAGAACTCAAAGATGGGGTCAAGATGGGGTAAATAACCTGTCTAGAAAATGCCTGAGAGGTGATATTTTTCACTGTAAGAGCTGTTCAACAGTGGAGTAAGCAGTCTTGCTTTGTGGTGGACAATCCTCTTTGGAGGTTTTTAAACAGAGATTGGAAGAGTATCTTTCAGGAGTGCTTTAGTTGTATATTCCTGGATGGCAGAGGGTTGAACTAGATGGCACCTGAAGACCCTTCCAACTCTTAAGATTCTATGAACCTACAAATCTCAAATGGAGAAGACTCCTCCAGGGAAGTGGTGGGGATGGCAACACCTAGGTACACAGAATGTTGCTCTGTGTACCTTCAGGTGTGCATTGCACACTTTAATTGTGCATTTAATATTTGTTTGCATATTCAATTGTGCCATGTTGCAATTCAGAAATGAACAACCATCATGTTAACTCACTGAGAGTAAATTTATAAATATTCTGTCCCTTGATGTTAGACAGAGGTGGGCAACTGTAGCAGGTCCAGGGGATGACCATTGTGTCCTGGGACCCTCCAGGGGCCACATGGATTACTGAAAAATAAAACAACCCCCCCCAAGTGGCCAGAGGTCCAGTTCTGAATGTCAAAAATTGATTGATATATATATATATATATATATATATATATATATATATATATATAACTTAGGACAGGGAGGCTGTCATAAGTTTAGTTCAGCAGGCTTTGGAGCAGGAAGAGGAGGTGGAGGAGAGTCCCCTCAGTCTTTTAGAAAGATGGAGGCTCCAACATCTGGCTCAGACCATCACCTACAGATAAAGCAAAAGGCTACATTCCAGGTGTCAGGGGGAACACAGCTGTGAATCACACTCCCTAAATGCTGCCTGGAATCCAAACATTGGCTGAGCTTGCTGCCTTTATAAGAGGGAACTTCCTCCAGCCATACAGCTGAATGCAACTTCAGTTCACCTCTTGATGACTTGGCTCAAGTAATTTACTGGATTTATGACTCTTGGACTGTTTGACTACTGTGCTACTGAGACTCTCTATTCTGTCCTGATTGATGGCTTTCTTCACCCTGGACTGTTTGACACCAGATCCCTCCTGCTTCCACAGTTTCTGACTTTGGCACTTTGAATTCTTGTTCAGGGTTGAGAGCAGAATAGAAATCTTGTAACCTATTTAAACTGCAAATTGTTTCACCTGGAGGCTTCCAGGTTCAGTAATTAACCCTATTGGGGATGCAGAAAAAGGTCTGTCTGGGTATTTCAGAGAAGTTGGGGGCAACAAAGAACATCCTTGGGGGATTTCATGAGGCCTCTGGGCCACACTTTGCTCACCCCTGCTCTATACAGAGTAAGACCACTTGTTTATCTAGGCTAGCATTCTCAGTTCTGACTGGCAGAAACAGTTCTCCAGAGTGTCAGGAAAGATCCTTCCTACTTGAAATCCCTGGTACTCCCACCTGGTGGTCTCCCATCTAAATACTATTTCTGGCCAGATTCTAGTTAGCTTCTAAAATGGTGAGGTCAGGATGTTAATGTCCTGCAAATCATCTTTCTACTGGGGACATATTTATCATCTCTCTGACAAAAGTGCACAAACTGATCCTGAGCAAGTGAATGAAATCAGGGTATAATCAGCGAGACCTCCAGAGGAGAAATTATTGTCATAATTGGTGATCTGACTTGCATTTCCTCCAAACGGACTGGGTCAATGCATGTTCTAGTCATGACAAGGATAATATTTCTGGATGCCCTATATTGTTTTTTCTCAGATTTTCATGTTCCAGGTTTTTAGGACTTCTGCTTCTAGAAATCACAGTGAGCATAGCCAATGATCAGAGATTCTGGGAGATGAAGTCCAAAATATGGTCCTAAATGACTGTGCTATGAAACAGTTGGGAATGAGACTAAACAGAGATAAGGTGATCCTGGACTTAATCCTAAATTGTGTGAGACAGTTATCAAATCACCTGGGAACAGTCATTGCAAGTCTATAAAAGTCTGCATGTATATAAGTGGAAATTTGTCAAGGAAATCCAACACAGTCATATATTGTTCTGGGGGTAGGGGTGGAGTTTATGAAATGTTGTTAACTGCCTTCAAGTTCACCTTGACTCATGGTGGCCCTGTGAATGAGAGACCTCCAAGACACCCTATCTTCAACAGGTCTGCTCAGGTCCTGCAGACTCAGGGCTGTGGCCTCCCTGATTGAGTCTACCCATCTGGCATGTGGTCTTCCTCTCTTTCTTCTGCCTTATACCGTTCCAAGCATTATTGTCTTCTCTAATGAGTTGTGCCTTCTTGTAATGTGGCTGAAGTACAACAGCCTCAATTTTGTCATATTACCTTCTAGGGAGAGTTTGATTTGTTCTAGGGCCCATTTGTTAGACTTGTTAGATTTGTTGCACTACGCTGCTATAGCACTATTATTCCACTTTAACAGATATGGCTGCCTCCTGTGGAATTCTGGGGTTTGTAGTTTAGTGAAGCATAAGAACTCTCTGGCTGAGAAGGCTCCCTAAACTGCAAATCCCAGTATTCCACATGAGAAAACCGTAGAATTTAAAGTGGAATAATTGTGCTATAACAGTGTAGTGTGATAAGGCCCTCTGGCTCATATTATTACAAAGTCAAATGTACAAATCAATATGCCATTATGGTCTGTTACCCACAGTTATACTGGTTTGGTATACAGAAACTCTGTTTAGCTTTCATGGTTAATAACCATAGGTAAACGTATCATTTCCCTGGCCAGAATCCTGCTGGTGGCTTACACATGCACATAAATTCCCCTACAGAAGTGCTGGAACATTGCTGTCCAAACCAGAATGTCTGCATGTTCATGTAGATGTGAATAACCAATTGGTTGTGCATTCACTTGCACACCCAGGTGTGCATTCAGTTGTACAACATTGCCATTTGATTACCCTAAGGCATAACCTGGAGTCTTATCACATGGGAGAAGGAAAGTGGCTTTAAAGCCCGAGAACAACTCATTCCACCTTGCCTTATTGCATGACATCTGCATGCTTCTGCTGTTCTTCCACTCTGGTCCCATGGGAGATGGTGGTAAATGCAAGTCTTTTTGCTAAATCTGTTAGCAAAATCTGTTACCAAAAGACTCACCTTTACCACCATTTCTGCGAGCCCTGGTGGGGCAGTGGTTAAATGCCAGTACTTCAAGCCACAAGGTTAAGAATTTGATCCCAGAGGGCTCCAAGGATGATTCAGCCTTCCATCCTTCCATAGGTTGGTAAAATGAGTACCTAGCTTGTTGGGGGCAATTAGCAAAAAAACAATGTAAACCGCTTAAGGAGTGCTTCAGCACTGATAAGCGGGATATATCATAGAATCATAGAGTTGGAAGAGACCACAAGGGCCATCCAGTCCAACCCCCTGCCATGCAGATAATAACGATCAAAGCATCCCCAACAGGTGGCCATCCAGCCTCTGTTTAAAGACCTCCAAGGAAGGAGACCCCACCACGTTCCGAGGGAGTGCATTCCACTGCCAAAAAGCTCTTACTGTCAGAAAGGTCCTCCTAATGTTGAGGTGGAATCTCTGTTCCTGGAGCTTTCATCCATTGCTCTGTGTTCCAGTCACGTTGCTCCATCCTCAACGTGATACCCCTTCAAATACAGTACTTAAACAGGGCTATCATATTGCCTCTTAACCGTCTTTTTTCCAGGCTAAACATACCCAGCTCCCTAAGTCTCTCCTCATAAGGCATCGTTTCCAGACCTTTCACCATTTTAGTCACCCTTCTCTGGACACACTCCAATTTGTCAGTATCCTTTTTGAATTGTGGTGCCCAGAACTGGACACAGTATTCTAGGTGAGGTCTGACCAAGGCAGAATAGAGTGGCACTATTACTTCCCTTGATCTAGACACTATACTTCTATTGATACAGCCCAAAATCACATTGGCCTTTTCAGCTGCCACATCACACTGTTGACTCATGTTCAGCTTGTGGTCTACTAGGACTCCTAGATCCCTTTCACACGTAGTCTCATTCAGCCAGGTCTCCCCCATCCTATATCTATGCATTTCATTTTTTCGCCCTAAGTGCAGTACCTTACATTTCTCCATATTGAATTTCATTTTGTTAGCTTTGGCCCAGCTCTCCAGTTTATCCAGGTCATTCTGAATTTTGATCCTGTCCTCCAGGGTATTAGCTACTCCTCCTAATTTGGTGTCATCTGCAAATTTGATAAGTATGCCCCTAATTCCCTCATCCAAGTCATTGATAAAGATGTTGAATAGCACTGGGCCCAGGACAGAACCCTGTGGCACCCCACTGGTCACACCTTTCCAAGATGAAGAGGAGCCATTGCTGAGCACCCTTTGGGTTCGGCTGGTCAACCAATTACAAATCCATTGAACAGTTAACTTGTCTAGCCCACATTTTACAAGCTTGTTTGCAAGAATGTCATGGGGAACCTTGTCAAAGGCCTTACTGAAATCAAGGTATGCGATATCCACAGTGTTCCCTTCATCTACCAAGCTGGTAATTATATCAAAAAAAGAGATCAGATTAGTCTGGCATGACTTGTTTCTCTGAAACCCATGTTGACTTTTTGTGATTATGGCATTGCTTTCTAAATGTGCACAGACTCTCTGTTTAATGATCTGCTCCTGGTATTGATGTCAGACTAACTGGACGATAATTGTTGGGATCTTCTTTTTTTCCCTTTTTGAAGATGGGAACAACGTTTGCCCTCCTCCAGTCTGCTGGGGCTTCTCCTGTTCTCCAGGAGTTCTCAAAGATTATTGCCAATGGCTATTGCTATTGCTATCTTCCATGGGACTGGAACAAGAGAACCACAGAACCACGCCGACATCATGCAACAAGGCAAGGTGGGACATGCTATTCTCAGTCTTTAATGCTACTTTCCTTCCCTCATGCAATAAGACTCCTGTACTCAGGACAAGAGGCCACTGTTAGGACAGAATATGGAGAAATAGAAAGGTTTCCAATAGGCAAGAGGGTCAGGCAAGGCTGCATTTTATCACTTGGTTTAATCTGTATGCTGACTGTATCATAGACAAAACTGGATTAGATTCTTAGGAAGGAAGTGCAAAAATGGGAGGAAGGAACTTCAGCAATTTAAGCTATGCAGATGACCACACTACTAGCAAAAATTAGCAAGACCTTGGAACGATTACTAAAGAAAGTCAAGGAAGAAAGTGCAAAGGAAGGTTTGTAGTTGAATATTAAGAAAACAAAAATAATGACCACAAATTTACATAACTTTAAAGCAGACAATGAAGACATTGAGAGAGTAAAAGGTTTCATATACCTTTCTTGTCTCAGTCATTAATCAGAATGGAGACTGCAGTCAAGAAATCAGAAGACTAGGACTTGGAAGGGCAATGATGAAGGGACTAGATTACCTGAAGTATAAAGATAGATCACTGAATATCAAAGTCAGGATTGTCAATGCCATTGTATTTCTAATTTCTATGTATGGCTGTGAAAGCTGGAAAGTGGAGAAAGCTAAGAGGAAGAAAATCAACTCATTTGAACCGTGATACTGGAGAAGAGTCCTGCAGACTGCCAGAAAGACAAATAAATGAGTCCTAGAGCAAATGAAACTGAACTCTACCTAAAAGCTAAGATGATTAAACTGATGCTCTCGTACTTTGGTCATATCATGAGAAAATATGACTCACTGGAAAAGGAAACTATTCTTGGAAAGGTAGAAGATTGTAGGAAAAGAAGAACACCCCATTACAGATGGATAGATTCAAGGAAGCCACGGTTTGGAAGACCTGAGCAGGGTTGTTGATCATAAGGTGACTTGGAAATCTCTCATTTATGAAGTTGCCATGACCTGAAGTCAGCTTGATGGCATTTAACAACAATAACAAAACAGCTTTAAGCAGAGATTGGATGATCACCTGTGAGGGAGTCTTTAGTAGTGGCTTCCTATTCTGGCAGAGGGTTAGACTAGCAGATCTTTGAGGTCCCTTCAAACTGTATGATTCCTTGACTCATTCAATATGCTTGCCAGCTACCCATGAAATTGTCTGATCCCTTGTTTATTTTTATTTTTTACAACTGTGTAAATTAGTCCTTCTCATCAGGTAGCAGTTATTTGATAGCTAATTTTCCTACAATCAAGTGATACACTGCTTCTGTACAAGCAGGCTCTATTTAGATGTCATACTCAATAGCTTTGGGATAGATTGACTGTTTTCTGAAATTATTCCTCCTTCTTCCATTCCCTCTCCTTTGGTGTCACCATTCATTTCCATTGATTTTGCCATTTTGACAAAAGAGGTGCTCTCTCTCTCTCTCTCTCTCTCTTTTTTTTTTTAAGTGGGAAAAATAGAAAGTCAGCCCAAACTACAACAACAACAAATGCTAGATCAATTTTTATACATATGAAAAAGAAAGAAAGAAAAATGAATCCTGTGCTTTAATTTTGTCATCCTGGGCTATCAATCGATTTGACAGAGCTGGGTGCTTTTGTATTAACAATTGCAGGAGCCCCAGTTAAAGGTTGCCGCTTAATTGTGCTCTTAATTTAGACGAGGGTTTGGAAGCATGAACAACAAGTGCAATCTATGTATAAAAATAGCATTTGTGTTTTTGTGTTTTGCTGAGCACCTTTTATGATGCAGTTGATTTTAATTGACTTCCCATTTCCACTGGTTTTGTTTTGTGTGGGTTTTTCCCCCATGGTTATTTAAAGCCAGATGATGGAAATGGACATGTACGAGGTTCTGGAAATGTATGATTGAAAGAATTATACTGGTTCACAATGAGCCTGAAACACAAGGTTGAACTCTCCACTACATTCTCCCAATGCTATGAGTTCCTTGTGACTTCCATATCAGAGGGAAGGTGAATCTAATCAGTTTTAATGCAGGCTTTAAAGCAGGGATTACCAAACTTTGGTCCTCTGGGTGTTTTGGACTTCATCTCCCAGAAGCCCTAACCATCTTGGCCAACTGTCAGGAATTCTGGGAGATGGAGTCCAAAACATCTGGAGGACCAAAGTTTGGGAACCACTCTTTTAAAGGATCTCTGCTGAACCCTATTCCTGAATAAATTCATCACTTTGAAGAGCACCTTTAAAGCCAAGCAAAACATGAAATGTATTCACCATCCCTCTGACATGGAAGCCACCAGTCACTGCTGCCCAAAGCTTCAGTACTGTTAACTATCATATGATCATTAAATCATATGGGAGGGATCCCAAGGACCATCCAGTCTAACCCCCTGCCATACCAGAATACAGAGCTAAAGCACCGCCCCCCCCCCCGGACATCCAACCTCTGCTTTAAAAGGTGCAGCTTAGGAGGATCCACCGCTTCCTGCGGAAGCCCATTGTACTTCTGAACAGCTCTTACTCTCAGGAAGTTCTTCCTTGGCCACTTTCACACTAGACAATCATAGAACTTTGATACCCCCTGAACTGCCATGGCTACATCCTATGAAATCCTGGGATGGTTAGTTTATGAGGTGCTAGAGCTCTCTCTCATGAAACTACAAATCCTAGGATTCCATGGGATGGGGCACTTCAAATGGTATGAAAATGCTCTAATTGTCTCATGTGACAGAGACCTTCACATTTAGGTAGAATCTCATTTATTGTAATTTGAACTTGTTGGTTTCTGTCCTAGTCTCCAGAGTAGCAGAAAACAAACTTGCTTCATCCTTCACACGGGAGCCCTCCCACTATTCAAAGATGGTGAATACCAGGAGGTGTAGGCTGTATTTTGGACAAAGACAATGGCAAAACACCTCTGAGTACTTCTTACCTAAGAAATCCCTATGAACTTCAGGGGGTCGCCATTAATTGACAGGTGACTTAAAGGTGCATACAGACACCCACATCATATCACTTCTCAATTTTCACTTCTCCAAGCTAAACACACCCAGCTGTTCCTCATATGGCTTGGTTTTCAGACTCTTCGCCATCTTGGCCGCCCTCCTACCCATGGCTTTCATTCCATCGACAATATTTAAGGCTTATTTCCCAGGTTGTTTTCCAATCGTGTGTTGCTACCTTGACATAGGCAGCTGTTGTCTATACAGAACATTCCAAGGTGCAGGCTAAGTCCAAGATATTTTTCAACCCCAGGCAAAGGACCAAGTGGCACCTCCGTTCCATTCCACATATAGATGCTCACTGGACTGGTACCCAAAAACAAATCGAACCCTCCCAATGGAACCGTGTCCTCCACCACAGCTAAAGCAACTAGCAATTGGGACTAGCAATTGGATTCTGGCTGTTGTATGGCAGGCATAACTCTGCCCCCCAACAAAAGAAAACAGTGGGAAGTTCAGAAGGAACAACCAAGAGAACAGCAGGGATGATCATGATGGCAGTGGTGGTGATATCTATTTATATCCTGCCTTTTTCCCAGTTCATGTCATATCCTCCTTCCAGAACTTGGCAATGGACTCTGACTCAGAGACTGAAACAGTAAACATGCCAGGACCTGCTGAACCAGAGCAGGAGGATGTTCCAGAGCCGCAAGCCTCGGAGACAGACAATTGTGCAGTACCGGCTCTGGCAGAGGGTCCTGTCTTCAGATACAGAGGACAACTTACCTATACCTACCTTAACAGCATGGAGACAACAAGAGGAGGGCTTGAGGCAGTCTCAGCATATTTATAGGAAGCAACAATTAGTTAAGCAGTTAGCTTAGTTAGCTGCTGAACTATAAATACACAGCCCTGACCTCCAAGTGTTGTCGGAGATTATCTGGTGACTCATCATGTTCCTGATCTCTGTGTTTGATCCGGACTGTGTTTGTTACTTTGAATGCTGCTGCCTAACTTGGATGCTGCTGGACTACTCTGAACTCTGCCAAACCTACATCTTGTTATTTTGACTTTGCTTATAAACCCGTATTTGCTTGCTAGCAAAGTGTCTGGCTTCACATCTTTGCCTGTAATTAGCTTGACTGTGCTGTACCTCTGCTATCAGTTGTGTAGTAATTGCTCAGATAGTGTTTGGACAGTTTGGGACTCAAGGCGGCTTACAGCAGTTAAAAAAATAGTTAAAATACACAAGTGATGAAACTATCAAAAAAATTAAAGTTAAAAAACAAACTATTTTTAATAATCCAGCCCAACAACAATAAGAAATAGCAAATACAACATATTGTTTAGAGATGATGAGTCTTGGGGCCCATCCAGATGTGATGGTTTAATACAAGTGGGTGCACATATTCATCCATTTGCAGCTAAGTTGATTTGTCTTCACATTTCTGTGCATATTCACATCCATTTGCATATATTCGGATTGAGCGGGCACATGTGCCCATAAATGGAAATTGAGCGAAAATGCACATTGATGTGAATTTGGACAGCCACGTGTCTGAAAATGTGCATCTGTGCACATTTTATAGGAAGCTCCAGGGAAAACCACAAATCCTTTTACCTCACACCTTGTGGAGTTTTTAGATATGGGGTCACCATAAGTTGGAAATGACTTAAAGGCATACAGCACACACAGTTACACATGGTGTTTTTGATCTGTTTTAAAGAAATAATTTTATTGGTTTTAATTCTGTAGTTCTTTAATACTTTTTAAATCTTAAGTTTGTAATTTTTTAAACTATATAACTTGATTTTTTTTGGATTTTTTTTTTACATTATTGTGCTCTCTGTCTTTTTGTAAGCTGCCTTGAGTCACAGCCTGGGAGAAAGGCAGGAAGTAAATAGAGGGCTGGCTGGCTGGCTGGCTGGATAGATAGATAGATAGATAAATAAATCCATGGATGGCTCTATTTGCTATTTCTTACACAATTGTGACTGACATCCCAATCCAGGGCTGAAATCTCACATAGGGATTGCATAGTGTAAATCAACACTCATGTAGTCATACCATGAGTGTGTTACACTACCCTGCTGGTGAATACCATCAAGGTGCAACCAGTGATATAACTGCCCAGGTACCTGATGTTTATTGCTCCAATGAGGCATTACCAGTGGTTGCTTCTGCAATTCCTGTGCATAAAGTGATACAATGGACACACTGATGAAAAGCTATGTGCCATCCAAGAATGTACAATGGCATGTGAAATGGTTATACTTCTGCAACTACGCTTACCTAACCAAGAACTAAATACATTTGTTGCAATATTTATACCAAAAATATACCCGGAGGTAAGGAAGTTTCATAGATTGAAACAATAGCTCTAAAGATTGCACAATGAGTTCCAGGAAAACGCCTGATCTTGACAATAGGTGTCCGAAGATGCTAACGTGTTGCAAACTACCTTAAATGTCTGATGATTGGATTCACAAAGCTTGAGCTGCCTCTTTTGATGGCTAGGTGATTGGGGAAGGGAAGCTCGAAACCTTCACACAAAGAAATACTCCATCTGCTTAATGGAATCAGTTGTCTGTCATATTTCCTCATAGTTTGGAATTTGTCAGTAGTTCTTCCTTTGGACGATGCATGGCTTCCGGCATGTGCCTATTGGGATCCATACAGCGAGTCCCTGACTTCCCAGTGGAAGACCATATTTCTCAGTCAAATTATTAATAAGGCAATTGGGGGTTTTTTAGAGGTGGGGGTTTATTTAGGGGTGCTAACAATAAGATTCACTAGAGTGGAAGGCAACAGGAAAAAAGGAAGGTCACGCTATGAATGGATTGACTCTATCTAGGAAGCTATGGCTGCCCTGAGTTTTCAAGACCTGAGTAGGGCAGCTGATGCCTCAGGTTCTTGGGAGGATCAGCCAAAACCACCTAATTCCTTTCTCTTGCAAAATGGATAACATCTTCCCTTGAGCATCTCACAGGAAAATATGACTGGTAAATTTGTTTCAGTAATCTAATAAAAATTTCATCTGAACCCCAGCTTCATGCTTACAGCCCAAGGTGAGTTTTTAAAAATTTAAATCAGCAGGATCAGATACCTAATTGAAAATATATTATATGTAAATGGTGAGAAAAACAGATTTAAAAATACCCTGTATCTGCTTTCCTAATCATTTCTGAAGGACACAAGGGATACAAAGAGGGAGCTGGAAGGAAGGCTTTTCTTGAGAAGGTTAGCAACTACAGTAGGTCTGTGAGGCCACCATCATATATTTATTTATAGAAATATAAATTTATATAAGGACATGGAACAATGGTCTCAAACTACAGGAAAAGGGATTCCACTTAAATATTAGAACTTCCTGATGGTAAGAGCTTTTGCAGAGTGGAATACACTGCCTGGGAGTGTGGCGGAGTCTCCTTCTTTGGAGGTTTTTAAACAGGACTGAATGGCATCTGTCGGGAATGCTTTGATTGTGTGTTCCTCCATGACAGGGGGTTGGACTGGATGGCCCTTGTGGTCTCTTCCAGCTCTATGATTCTGTATAGCACCACCACTGTACAATGGTGCTTTACAAGTAAAAGAAAAACAAAACAGTCCCCTGCCCTCAGACTTACAATCTATTTAAGACATGACACAAAAGGAAAAGGGAATAGGAGTGTGGGAAGGGATTAGGTTCAGCAGATACTGCCTCTTCTTCTGTCCGTCTGAGACCAGGTCAGTGGCAGTTGGGATGGAGGGAGGGTCTTTCATCTGCTTCTGGGCCCAGACCTGATAGAGCTGTGCCTGCCTCTCCTCTCTCTCTTCGTGGCCAGTGCAGGGGCAGTTGGAATGGAGGAAGGGTCTTCCCTCTGCTTCTGGCCCCAGGCATGATGGAGCTCTGCCTGCCTCTTCTTCTCTTCCTCTGAGGCCAGGGCAGGGGCAGTTGGGATGGAGGAAAGGTCTTTCATCTGCTTCTGGTCCCAGGCATGATGGAGCTCCACCTGCCTCTTCTTCTCTCCCTCTGAGGCCAGGGCAGTGGCAGTTGGATGGTGGGAGGGCCTTTCCTCTGCTTCTGTCCCACAATCTTCTGGGGACCAAATGTACTTCCAAAGATGCCCAGCTACACTTCTGGTTTTAAAGTAGTCATACACAGACAGGCAGGCAGATGTAATGTTAAGCAATGCAGAAGGCCCCTAAAACCTATTCAAAAAATGAAGTGCTGCCCCTGTAGGTTTCCCTGAAAGGCAATTCCCTTCCCTTTTTGCTGGAAAAAGAGGGTCTAGAGGGTCCAGAAAATGGAAATAGTTAAAGATTTTCTACACCTTGGCTCATTCATAATCAAAATGGAGACCACAGTCAAGAAATCAGGAGAAGACTAAAAGTAGGAAGGGCAGCCATAAAGGCGAACTAGGTAAAATCCTCAAGTGCAAAATATAGCATTAGATACCAAAGTCAGGATCATCCAGGCCACAGTATTTCTATGTATGGTTCTGAAATCTGGACAGTGAAGAAAACTGACAGGAAGAAAATCAACTCATTTGAAATGTACTAGAGGAGAGTTGTACATATATTATGGACTGGAAAAAGACAGATAAATAGGTCCTAGGGCAAACCAAGTTTGAACTGTCCCTAGAAACCAAAATTACAAAACTGAGACTATCATACTTTGGACATATCATGAGATGACATGATTCACTGGAAAAGGTGATAATGCCTGGTAAAGTGGAAGGCAGGAGGAAAAGAGGTAGATTGACTCAATCAAGGAAGACCTGGGCAGGGCAGTTGATGACCAGTGTCCTGGAGGTCTCTCATTCCTAGGATCTCTATAAATAAAATTGATTTAATAGCAGATAACAGCACTGATGCCACCAGCAGGAATCCAACCCAGGAATTTCCAAATTTCTCAAAACCCCCATTGAAGAATCCTGGATAGATTGCTTCTTCCTTGCCTGCAAGACCCATGTGAATATGGATCCTCAGCTTTTCTCTATTCACTGACAACCTCTCCTTCTTTCTTCTCATCTCCTGCTTCCCACCCTCCGCCCGCACCTTAATATCCCTTGTTTTCTCTTCTCTGTAGATGATGCTGACTATAATTACAGAGCACATTGAAACGGAGGTGCAACAGAGCAGAGCTTTCTGTGTTTGTGCTTTGTCATATAAAAATGACACAAATTATTATTTCTTCTTCCCGGTTGATAATGCATGGAATACTTGCAGATCTGAATGCAGCAGTGTTTATAGGGTACAGTAGTTCAGTTAGAGGGCATGGAAAATGCATCCTTTTGTGCTCTGCCTTGAGAGTGGATGACTTAATCGACTTTCAAAGTAGAGTGGCCTACCTCGTGCAGGCAGTCATAAAAGTAAGGGTGCCCATCACAGGGAAAGTAGATGGCTCCCATGTTGTTGTTGTGTTGTTCATAGAATCATAGAGCTGGAAGAGACCACAAGGGTAAGCTAGTCCAACCGCCTGCCCTGCAGAAATATACAATCAATGCATCCCCGGCAGATGGCCATCCAGCCTCTGCTTAAAAACCTCCAAAGAAGGAGAGTCCACCACACTGTCCACTGTTGAACAGCTTTGTTGTTTGCCATTGAATCAGCTTAAACCTATGATGAGAGACCTCCAAGATCCCTGATGATCAACTGCCCTGATCAGGTCTTGCAAACTCAGGGCAGCCATGGCTTCCTTGATTGATCCATCCAACATTCCATTTTGGGGCAAGGTTCTAGAGTGGATGGGGGCCTCCCAGCTCCAGGGGTTTCTGGATGAAACAGATTATCTAGATCTATTTCAATCTGGCTTCAGGTCTGCCTATGGGATGGAGACAGCTTTGGTTGCCTTGGTGGATGACCTTTACAGGGAACTGGACAGGGAGAGTATGTCCCTGTTGGTTCTACTGGACCTCTCAGCAGCTTTCAATACCTTCAACCATGGTATCTTTCTGGGAACCTCTCTGGGATGGGCCTTAGGGGCACTGTTATGCTGTGGTTCCTGTCTTTCCTGGAGGGGCGATCTTGTTCAATGCCCTGGCCATTGGCCTGTGGGGTCCCTCAGGGTTCTGTTCTGTCCTCCATGCTATTTAACATCTCCATGAAAACCCTGGGAGAGGTCATCCAGAGTTTTGATTGTATGGTGCCACCAATATGCTGACGACACCCAACTCTATCTCTCCTTTCTGTCTGATTCCAAGGAAGCTGTCTTAGTACTTAGCTAATGCCTGTTGTCAGTAATGGACTAGATGCGGGCAAACAAACTGAAACTTAATCCAGACAAGACAGAGGTGCTCCTGGTCAGATGGAAGGCTGATCAGGGAATAGGAACCGTGCCTGTGTTGGACTGGGTTACACTCCCCCTGAAATCTCAGTCTTGCAGCTTGGGTGTTCTCCTGGACTGAACTCTGAGCCTAGATGCCCAGGTTTCGGCAGTAGCCAGGAATGCATTTGCACAATTATAACTAGTGCACCAGCTGCACCCATTTTTTGAGACGTCAGATCTGGCTATGGTGACACATGCCTTGATTACATCCCGTTTGGATTTCTGTAACATGCTCTATGTGGGGCTGCCTTTGGAAACTTTTCAGAAACTTCAGCAGGTCCAGAATGCTGTGGCCAGAATGCTGACCAGGCCAATTATAGGGAGCATATAACTCCCATGTTAAAACAGCTCCACTGGCTACTGGTTCATTTCCGGACACAATTCAAAGTACTGGTCTTGAACTATAAAGCCCTGCATGGCTTAGGTCCAGACTATCTGGAAGATCGTATCTCCCTCTACAAACCTGCATGAGTTTTAAGATCTGCAGGGGAAGGCTTTCTCTGGGTCCACCACCACCATCACAGGCTCACTTGGTGATTACATGAAAGAAAGCCTTCAATAGACTCAACCAAGGAAGCCGCAGCCCTGAGTCTGCAAGACCTGAGTAGGGCTGTTGATGAGAGGGTGACTTGGAGGTCTTGCATTCATAGGGTCACCATAGGTCAAACTTGACCTGACAGCAGATAACAACAACAAGGTTTGTGACTGAGTGGAGAGTTAGCTATCAATCTTAGCCTAATACTCTACCCCTGAGCTAGGGAAACTGCTGTCCGCCAGCTGTTTGGGACTGAAAATCTCATCAGCCCCAGTCACAATGAGCATTGGTCAGAAATTATGGGAATTGTAATCCAAAACAGCTGGAGGGCAGCAGGTTGCTGTACTATAACCAGAATATTTATTCTCAAATGACACCCTTCTGCTAATCATTAACATGGGATAGGCCCCATCAGGATTTTCACCTGCTTTTCTGAGCTGGAACTGAGAGCAATTTGAGACCCACCCAAGACTGGGGAAAACAGCAGACTGATGCATGTAACTGCCATAAGGTGAGCTTTACTAGTGGTCAACAATGCAGCAGGTGGTCTACAGCAGTGCCATTCAGAGAGGGGGGGGGGTCCTTGAACCAGTGCCAGCCACTGATTCATTGGCTGCCAGTCACTGAAAAGATTCTGGAAGGCAAGAAACCATTGTACCCAATGGACCAAAATTTAGTGCTGGTCCCTGTCACATTAAGGGGGAAAACTGCCGGTCCCCCACATCAGATAGCCAGAAAAGCACTGGTCTGCAGCAAAGGAAGCATCTGTCCAGGAAAGCTTCCAGATGCTGGCAAAATATAAACACCTTTAGAAGTGGGCCCAGATAATGTCAACAGTCTGGGAAAGTGGCCAGCTCCTAGTGATAAGGAGGTAAACACAGTGGAGCCAGATGAAATTCAGAACAAGCAGGAAAACACACACAAAATAGTCCAGAATACAGTCCAAGGGTCAAGGCTTACAGAAGGCAGTGTAGTTGAGAAGCAGGTCCATAGTTCAACAGGATAAGGAGGCAGTGTAGTCACAAGGAGGTCTGAGGTCAAGCATGATTCAAGGCAACAAAGGCGAGGAATCACAGATAACAGCCCCGAAGCTTTTGCCAGGATGATCAGTTAATCCCTGACAAAGGCTTCATAGCTCCCCCAGGGCATATACATACTAATCATAGCTGTCCCAGGTGCTCCTTAATCACCTGGTGTTTGAGAAAAGTCTCAGCGATCTTCTCCTGGCTCCCTTTTGGGATCTCTGTTGGCTGAAGGACAGTATGGGTAAGTCCGTTTCCTCTTCCTCCTGCTTATCCAACTTGGCAAGGCTCTCTGCTGGGACTGGTGCCAACCCACTAGGACCAGGCTCTTCTTCTTCTTGGGACTCCAGGTTGACAGAGATCCTTCCTGGTGCCAGGTGTAGATAAACTTGTGCCAGGGTCCATAGGGCCATTCTCTGCCATGTCCCCCTCTTCTGACTCCATACCCTCATTAGACTCACAGGGCATGACAGCATCACAGTTCTTTGGCTGATGGGGTACAACACTTCATCACAGCAAGTGGTGGAAGGGGACCCCTAAATGAATTCTACTTGGACTACCCAAAGGCCAACATTCCCCATGAATGAATAATGGGTCCCCTGGGTTGGGGTGCATGCCTCCTCCTGAGCAAGCCAACTGCAAGATGGATCCCTAGGGTTATACAAAGCAGAACCAAACAAAGGAAAAGGAAAAGAGAAGACTGAAGGGTGACATGATATGTATCTTTAAATATCTGAAGGGATGTCATGTAGAGGATGGAACCAGCTCGTTTTCTGCTGCACCAGGGACTGGAGCATGAGCCAGTAGGTTCAAATTACAAGAGATTCCACCTAAGTATTAGGAAGATGCAGATGACACTATACTACTAGCAGAAAACAACTTGGAGCAACTACTAAATAAAGTCAAAGAAAAAGTGCAAAAGCAGGCTTAATGCTGAACACTAAGAAAACAAAAATAATGGTCACAGAGGCTTTACACAAATTCAAAATAGACAAGGAGGAAATTGAAATATGAAAGAATTCCCATTCCTTTGATCAATCATAGCCTGTAGCGGAGAGTTCAGCCAGGAAATCAGAAGAAGACTGGGACTGGGAAGAGCATGTATGAAAGAAATGGACAAGATCATAAAAACAGAAAGATATAAAACTGAGCAGTAAAGTCAGAATCATTCAAACCATCGTATTTCCCATCACCATGTATGGATGTGAGAGGTGGACAATGAAGAAAGCTAATAGGAGGAAAATCAACTCATTTGAGATGTGGTATTGGAGAAGGGTCCTGTGGATCCCGTGGGTGGCCAAAAGGACAAACAGATAGGTCTTAGAACAGATCAAGCCTGAACTTGCATTAGAAGCCAAGATGATCAAATTGAGCCTGTCGTATTTCAGACACATCATGAGAAGAAACGACTCACTGGAAAAGTCAATAATGCCAGGAAAAGTTGTGGGGGGGAAAGAGCAAGACCACACATAGACAGAGGAAGGAAGACACAGGCTTGAACCCACAGGAACTAAGTAGGGTGGTTGAGGACAGGGTCTTTGAGATATCTCATCCATGGGGTCACCATGACTTGAAGCCAACTCAAAGGCAGTTAACAACAACAACAACATTGAGAAGAGCTTCTTAACTATAAGAGCTGCTCAACAGTGGAATGGACTGCCTGAGAGCTGGTGGACTCTCCATCTTTGGAGGTCTTTAAACACAGGTTGGATAGGCATCTTTCAAGGGTGCTTTCATTGTGTATTTCTGCATGGCAAGAGCTTAGACTAGATGGCCCTTGTGGTACCTCTCAACACTAAGATTCTATGATTTTACCAAAGAAAACTGAAGTGCCCAGGTACGACCAATTTCCTTTTATAATCACTATATATATGGAGATTATCACACTAAACTGTTATAGTGCTATTATAGTGCTATGGCTGCCTCCTGGGGAATCCTGGGGTTTGCAGTTTAGGAAGGGGCATTTAGACCTCTCAGCCAGAGAGTTCTTAGGCCTCACTAAACTACAAACCCCTGAATTCCCCTGGAGGCAGCCATAGCAGTTAAAGGGGAATAATAGCACTATAACAGTGTAGTATGATAAAGTAGTATGAGAACATTATCAGTTACTTGCTGTCAGGTGAGTTTATTTCCCCAGTCTGTTCCCAGACTCTGGTCCATTCCCAAGCATTAATGGCCTGTTGAAAGTGAAACTATCCTGCAGGTCTTGAACATAACTCAACTGTGTCATGTTCTGGACAGCTAGCTGTTCATGAAAACGACCATGATGGTGATAAGGACTTTAAAACCCACCTACCTGGTGGCAGGGGCCACACATATCCCTGCACATACCCCACAGATAGGTATTGTGTGAAATATCAGCCATGTTAAAGAGGAACCTGCATGAGAATTGCCTAGATTAAGTTTGTCTGCCTTCCACTCAATCCAGTGAAACTTTTATTACCATTCCAGGCCAGCACAACTACCAGCCATCCTCTTCCGCAAATTTAAAATGTTAAATCAACACCTCTCCAATCTTATTCTCATTGCCTTTACCAAATATTTTGCAAAATCCCTCTATTATGTACAGAAATGAAACACTCAGTTTGCTCATTCAGTGTTTTCCTTAAATGTGACAATCTTTTCAATCTGATCTCCGCCTAAAACAGACGGCATACAGGGATAAACAGACTCCACTCTCCAATCCCAAAAGGATATAAATATGAAGCAAAAGGAAGACTCTGAGATCTTCCTCATAGCAATACAGAGGATAAAGCTTTGAACCTAGCCAATGTTATAACACACTGACATTTAGGGAGATTTAACACTGTTTTAACATGTTAATCCAATAATCAGGATTGGTGTCCACAAATAATGAAGAATAGGATTTATCTGCTGGAGATTGCATATTTTGGCACTCTAACTCTCTAATTCTCTAAAACAATACATTTTTAGCTTGACTAGCTTCTATCATTATGGAAGCCATAGAATCATAGAGTTGGAAGAGACCCCAAGGGCTATCCAGTCCAACCCCCTGCCATGCAGGAATACACAATCAAAGCACTCCTGACAGATGGCCATCCAGCCTCTGTTTATAATCTCCAGAGAAAGAGACTCCATCACAGTCCGATGCAGCATATTCCACTGCCAAACAGCTCTTACTGTCAGGAAGTTCTTCCTAATGTTTAGGTGGAATCTCTTTTCCTGTAGTGTGAGTCCTTTGCTCCATATCCTAGTCTCTGAAGTAACAGAAAACAAGCTTGCTCCATCTTCTTCTTCAGATATATAATCTCTCTCTCTCTCTCTCTCTCTCTCTGGCTTTTATTCGCAAACGAAGATTCAGGAAGGACTCATCCCGCGCTTTCTGCAAGCGCGCTGATGACTAAAAAGGCCAATCCGAGATAAACAAGTCCGGTTGCAAAAAGCACAGCAGAAGGTCTCCTTGGGTGATGTTTCCGGGTTTTGATTCTTTCTGCGTTGTCGTTTCTCTTCAAGACTTGTTCGTCGTGAGTTCTCAAATAAGGCTGCAGCATTGTGGATAGTGCGTCTCCATGCCTCCCGATGTGAGGCCAGGGCGGACCACTGTTGGTGATCAATTTGGCCAAGCCTGAGATGTTGTTTCAGGGAGTCTTTGTATCGCTTTTTTGGAGCGCCCCTCTTACACTGACCCGTGGCGAGTTCACTGTAGAGTAGTATTTTTGGGAGGCGATGGTCCTCCATCCTAGAAACGTGCCCTGCACACTGATTTTTGTGCTTTGCCTCAGGTGTTTATTGCTCCAGACTCTTTTGTGAAGTCTTCCAAATGCACTATATGCCTTTGCTAATCTGTGATCGATCTCTTTGTCAATCTTGGCATCTGAGGAGGATATATAATATAATATAATATAATATATATTCTTATTTTTATAGATTTTTAAAAGACTAGTAAAACATAGAAAAGTCAACAAACATACATATCTTTCTTACAACAAAAAAGAAAGAAAATACAAAAACAATTGCACATATCCACACGTTAACTTCCTCCCTAACTGTGCCTGATGAGCCCTTATTATTGGTGTCTTGTCTCTTCATTTACATTTAATTATTAATCCTAACATATATGTAGAGAAGATGTTTATCTGGATAGTTGGGTTTTATTTTTTTATTTATTTTTTATTTATTATATTTATATCCATTTTTTGTAACAGTCATAACCTTCATAGCGATTATGAACTTTCACGACTTCCTTACTCAGCTGACTTGAAGCAGCTTCAACAAAACTATTTGGCTTTCAAAAAAAGCAAACAATCATTTAGCATTAAAGTTACTATACCGTTTACACAAATAATGCAGGTTATTACATCTTATCATGTTACATTTTTAAATGGATACATAATTACATATTAGATATTCCCTTAAATATTAAGTATTCCTTTACTTTCATTCATTATAATAGAAGTCCTCTGGCTTTTCTTCGCAAACGAAGATTCAGGAAGGACTCATCCCGCGCCTTCTGCAAGCGCGCTGATGACTAAAAAGGCCAATCCGAGATAAACAAGTCCGGTTGCAAAAAGCGCAGCAGAAGGTCTCCTTGGGTGATGTTTTTGGGTTGTGATTCTTTCTGTGTTGTCGTTTCTCTTCAAGACTTGTTCGTCGTGAGTTCTCAAATAAGGTTGCAGCATTGTGGATATTGCGTCTCCATGCCTCCCGATGTGAGGCCAGGGCGGACCACTGTTGGTGATCAATTTGGCCAAGCCTGAGATGTTGTTTCAGGGAGTCTTTGTATCGCTTTTTTGGAGCGCCCCTCTTACGCTGACCCGTGGCGAGTTCACCGTAGAGTAGTATTTTTGGGAGGCGATGGTCCTCCATCCTAGAAACGTGCCCTGCCCAGCGCAGCTGTGTTCTCAATATCATGGCCTCAATGCTGGTGATCCCTGCTTGTTCAAGGACAGCAACATTCGTCACATAGTCAGTCCAGTGTATATTTAGGATTGTGCGTAGACAGCGCTGATGAAAGCGCTCGAGGAGTCGTAGGTGGTGGCGATAGGTAACCCATGTTTCAGATCCATAAAGGAGGATAGACAGTACGATGGCTCTATACACACTGATTTTTGTGCTTTGCCTCAGGTATTACACTTCATATTGCATAACAAAAAAATAAGTTCTTATTGTTTTCTCCACTCTATTAATTTATTAAAACCTGCAGAATTACCAACAGAGATGTTTAATGAGGAAAGAAAAACATTAAGAAGCTCCTTCATGAACCACCAAATTCCATGTTATCATTCTGTTATCATTATGATTCTATTAAATATTTAATCTTCTAACCATGTCACCATATATCCATTCCATTCTGTCTTCCAATATTCAATTAACATTTTCCAATCATTTCTAAATTTTTCTACTGAGTGATTCCTTATCCAGCAAGTAAGTTTTTCCATCTGTGCCACCTCTCTCAATTTCAACATCCAGTCATCGTAATTTGGAATTTCTTTTTCTTTCCAGTGTCTGGCAAAAACTATTCTAGCTGTGGTGGTCATGAAAAATGTTGTGGTCACACCTGGGCACACCCAGAGAATCTCATGCCCTTCCTTTCTTCCTGCCTTTACAATTGGGCCAATAAAACATCTGGCTTCATAAGCCATCTTTGAAGGGAAGCTCAGGAAATTACCTTGGATTTTATAACCTAGTGTTATCATGTTATCTGTAGTTTCCCATGGAAGTTCCTTTCATGTAACATCACATCCCTAGGCTAAGACCTCCTTTGATCTCAGTGACTGAGTGTATATGGTACAGACAAATGGTTAACTGTGTACGTGACATAGAGCCTATATAACTTGTAAGCCCTGGACAAAGGAAAGAGCTTCTGCTCTTTAAGGAGAAGCTTCTTCTCATTTTTATCAAGTCTCTCTGTTGCTCTCTGTATCTATCTACCTGTCTGCCTGCATTGCTTTGACTGAGGTGTAGTGTCCATTGTTCTCTCCTAATGTCTCTCTGTCAGCATGCAAACTCTGAATAAAATCTCTTTAGCATTTTGCCTCTGGATCGTGATGCTTACTTGTTACTTGCTGTAACATGTGGCGCAGCGAACAGGGACTCTAAACTTTTCTCACCCTGGAACCAAGACTCAGCTTTTCTCACCCTGGGACTTCGCAGACCTCTTCTCATCTTACCTCGCTGGCATGAGCTAAGTGGCCACTTAACCATCGGATTCAACCGATCCCCCCAAGGTAAGTATGGGCGCTTCCTTGTCAGGAGAACAGGAGAAGCATGCAGAGGAACTCTTATTTCTTTTACAAAGAATAGATTGCCATCCTTCTTGGGATGCAGTTCAAAGGCTGGTCCTTGAACTTGGGGCAAAATGCCCATGGTACCCCCAAAAAGGCTCCCTACAGCTTAAGGACTGGGAGAAATTAGGAAGGGAATTGCATGCAGAACCTAGGGCTTCAACTGAAATCTTACAGATGTGGCATCTTTGTCGTTATGCAGTGGAAAAAATTGGCTGTGAACCAAAAACTGTAGAGCTATCCACTTTTCCTCCAACTCATCAATCCCCTTTGTTTATACCACCACTGACTGCCACTTCTGTTATTCCAACCAATGAATTTCAAAACCCAAAAAATCATAGTGCAGTGCTGGAGATGGCAGGAGAAATTCTGGCTAAGGAATCAGCAGAAATGCTTGCCATATGCAACATGGAAACTAAAGATCATTTAGTCAAACCTGTAACTCAGGAAGGAATGGATGAATCTTGCCAGGATGATGGGAATTGCAGTGATGATAGGTTTTCAGATTGGGAGGATGCAGAGCTCTCCAAATGGGAGAATCTCAGTTTTGAAACCCCTGTGGCTTGCATGGCCTCTGCCAAACACGCATCCATCCACAAACCACGCCATAAGCCCCAAGTGGTTTGGAAAACCTTCACTAAGGCAAAGCCTTGCTCTAAGAAAGCACAGGCAAAATCAGTTCCCCACAAGACATCAAAGAAAAAGGAAATGACTTTTAAAACAGAGATTAGAGATGGAAGTGAAGTTTCACAGATGCTTGCCCCAGAAATGGATCACACAGCACCAAAAGTGATCCACTTGTGTGCCACCCCAATGCAGGTACTGGAATGGCATAGCAGACACCCAGATGGCACAAGCCAACTCTCTGCCTTGAGCAGAGCAAGCAATGCTTGTGAAGCTGAGATAGTGTCACCCACACAGACTCAAATTTCAGGGAAACTCTCCCTAGAATACATAGGCTTTCCTTTAGGAACAAATCTACAGGATGGAACACAGGACAGAACATCCACGGAGAATGGTGAGTATGATTTTTTGTGTGTTTTTAAAGTTAATTTAGCATTTATGGAGTCCACAAATTTGGGAGGTCCCAGTAAACCAACTCTGTTCTCAGAACCTCCAAATTTAGAAGTTCCCGGTCTGACAACCTTGAAATCCATGCTGAAAGATCCTGATTTATCATATCTGCCCCTTAGTCTAAAAGGTCATCCAGACAAGCCCCAACTGGGCAATGGAAAGTGCGGACCTGAAGGGAATCTTTTGCAAGTTCCCCTTATGGGAACCCTTCAAAACAACAGCCTTGATGCCCCCCATCACAGGAAATGCTCCCCAGAGAGTGAGATCACTCAGAAAAGAGAAATCTGTGTGTTCAAACGTCACAACAGCAGTTTCTCTCCTGATTTTGGATAAGGGAATCCAAACCCTTGCTGCAGAAGTCCCCAATAGAAATTTTGTGGACTGCAATGTCCATGAGGCTGCAACTTCTCTAGTTTCCTTCACAATGGCAACATGCAGCTCACTTTTAACCACATTCCTAAGAGTAATGGCTTCAAGTGCCAAACACCACTTAGATGAGATGCTACAAACTCCAGCCAGTACACAAAAATCACAAGCCTTCTTTCTTGAAAGTGTTCCTGGAAACCCTGAGCAGACAAAAGCAGAGAAGTTTAATTACCTCTTTGCCATTCCTCAGAAGCTGTCTGAGTGGAACGGCAGACCTCCAAATGAGGCTGCCCTAGTCTTTCCTAGCCTTTCAGAGGCTGAGACAGTGTTACCACTTGTGATGACTGAAAAGATGTCTCTTGACTGGAGAGATGCCAAATCTTTTGGGAATTTGCACCCCCCATGAAACATGAAATGCTAACAAGTTTATCCTATGAATGTTTATCCCATGAATGTATTTTTCTTCTGTGACAGCTGAGTGGGAAAACTCATGATATTTTTTCATTTCTTTCTCCCCCATCTTTTGGAATGGTATCCCCCATAAGGAAAGTTGGAATGGTATCTCATAAGGAAAGAAGTCCTCACAACCCACTCATTTGTAAATAGTTTTGTGCCTTTCTTTTGTCTTCTCTCTATCATGCAAATTGGGGCATTTGGAGGCCCCAGACTCATAGCATGCAATTGTAATTCTTTGAATTGGGAAAACTTTTTTTTTCTTTTTTAAGCATGTAGGAGGAAGTTGGAACATGCATTTTGATTCTCTGATCCTTTTCAGTCATTGCTGACCCATGAAATTTTGTTGCCTGAAGTTCCCAAAAGTTACATGTTAATAACTGAAATTTGATTTTCATTGGGATTTTTGTTAAACATAGTAATTGGTTTTAGATGTTTTTGCATTCTCAGATAGTTCATTCATGAATTCCCACCTCTGTAAGCAACTTATGTTGGGAAAAGAGAATTCCATTGTTTAAGGGAATTGCTCTATTTCTCATTTGAAGTCTTGTTATTTGACCGTATTGTTATTTTACCAGATGGTCTAAAAGCCTTGCCAATGACTCTTTTGTCTGATCTTTGGGAACCCCAATAACTTTTGTCCTTTTGCAGGTCGTAGTAGAATTTGTGCTCCTTTTAGCCATTATTTTTGCTTGTTATTGTTGTTATTGATTTTCACTTTAGTTAAATAAGTTACTCTAAAGCCCATGATGTTTTGGTTAGTTATCCCTCAGCTATTGTTGCCATTAATGTTTTTGCATAATTTTTCAAAGCTTTTCTCAGAAATAGGTATCTCATCAGCACTAGACAAGACTAAGCCTGAAATTCTCAGAAGCTGCCAATTTTTTGGACTGCCCTGATGCCCTCTCCACAGCTGGGGAAGGAAGATTGCTCAACTGTTGCTGATTAACATATCCTCATTGCTTTCATAGTTTCTCTTTGCCTTGGATACCCAGTGAGGACATCCAGTCTGACCCCAAAATTAAAACGTTTTGTCCTGCACCTTGAACTTTGGCATAAGAATAACTGCATTTTACTTCTTTTCTCCCTTTCTTCAAAGACTGATGTTATGTTTTGTGATATGCATCTTTCTCTTTCCTAATCTCATGACATTCTTTACAGGTCAACTTATTGGGCATAGTCACTCAAAGACTTTTGAAAAACAAAAAGGGGGGAGTGTGCCTCTTCTGTGCTCCCTGGTAGTCATTCAGTCAAACAGCAATTGCATATTGTATATTTACACTATGAATTATTAACTTTTTCTGATTTTTCCCCAATACAGAAGCATTTCTGGCACCTTTTCCCTCCCATAACCACAGGTTCTGAATAGCCAGCTTCCAGATCTTGATCCTGAATTTCAATCTCAAGCCTGCAACAAGTGATTCCATATCAACCAAACCATTGTCCAGTAACTTGGGAAGATATTAAAGGACTGTTCAAACACAAATTATATTGACTGAACAAACTAAAGGACACCTGAGAACTTTTGTTGCAGCAGTTTGGACCTACTGCTAATTCAGCAAAACACTTTTGTACCTTATCTGCTTATTTACAGTCACTCCTATAACTGCTAAAGAGACTTTTACATGACTGTTTTTTATTCAACATATGGACACATCTGGATATATATTATTTCTGTTTATCTCTTCCATTGTTTCTAACTCTCTGTTGCACAATTTATATTCCATGTTTGTAAAGCCTGATCTAATTCAAACCAAGGTTCCATTGAGTTGCCAGAACATGTTTGCCACCTGCATTAATTGTTAAACATATGAATATGTATCCTTTAACGATGCTCACATTATGCTGAATATGTTTCTAGCTATCAGTAGAGCTGCTATTATTTGCTTTACATGCATCATCACAGATATGAACTTTTTATAGAACAACAGTTGCATTATTTAAGAAACTTTACTACACATTACTACAAATATAGGATTTCATGATCTTTTAAGCTAGCTGCCTAATCTAAACTGACTACAATCTGCCTTTGTTTCATAGGGTTTTTCATGAGCCTTTCCTACAAAGAGACATCAGTTGTTATATTTTGACAACAACTAAACAATTTGGGTTTTAAAAAATAAAGAAGGGGGACATGTGGTCACACCTGGGCACACCCAGAGAATCTCATGCCCTTCCTTTCTTCCTGCCTTTACAATTGGGCCAATAAAACATCTGGCTTCATAAGCCATCTTTGAAGGGAAGCTCAGGAAATTACCTTGGATTTTATAACCTAGTGTTATCATGTTATCTGTAGTTTCCCATGGAAGTTCCTTTCATGTAACATCACATCCCTAGGCTAAGGCCTCCTTTGATCTCAGTGACTGAGTGTATATGGTACAGACAAATGGTTAACTGTGTACGTGACATAGAGCCTATATAACTTGTAAGCCCTGGACAAAGGAAAGAGCTTCTGCTCTTTAAGGAGAAGCTTCTTCTCATTTTTATCAAGTCTCTCTGTTGCTCTCTGTATCTATCTACCTGTCTGCCTGCATTGCTTTGACTGAGGTGTAGTGTCCATTGTTCTCTCCTAATGTCTCTCTGTCAGCATGCAAACTCTGAATAAAATCTCTTTAGCATTTTGCCTCTGGATCGCGATGCTTACTTGTTACTTGCTGTAACAAAATGTCAAGATTTTTAGGTCTTGTGGGAACTCCATATCAAACATGTTTAGTAAATATAGTTTGGCTTTAAAGTTAACATTTGTCTTAATTATTTTCCTCAGCTTATTATGTATCATGTTCCAATATTTTTTTGCCTTTTTGCATGACCACCACATATGAAAGAAGGTACCGTTTGGCTCTCCACATTTCCAACAATTATTCTTAACCTCCTTATACATTCTTGCCATTCTATCCGGTGTTAAATACCATCTGTATTGCATTTTATAGCAATTCTCCCTCAGCTCGTTGCTTACTGAAAACTTTATTTTTTTTTTCCATAATATTTCCCAATCGTCTAATAGTATAGTGTTCCTTACGTTCTGGGACCACTTTATCATGTGGTCCTTGATTGTTTCCGGTTCTTGTTCTTTCTTAAGGAGTAGTTGATATGCCGTTGAAACTCTAAATTCTTCCCCCTCCGCCATCCAGACATCTAGTTCTGTTCTCAAGTTCTCTATACCTGGGTTTCTTTTATCCACATTAAATCTTTCCAATAACTGCAGATGTTGAAACCAATTACATTTACCTAGCTCATATTCCAGTTCCTCCCTTGTCTTAAGATTGCAATTTCCTTTCTGAAAATTCAGCAGATCTTTATAGGTCCACCACTTCTCCCAAGATATCATTTCAGTCCGCCTAAAGGCTTCCTGGGGGGAAACCCATGTGGGCAACTTATAGTAAAATTTCTGTTTAACCAATTTCCATATTCTTAGGAGGGATTTTCTAACAAAATGATCATTAAAGCTTTTGTCCACCCCTTCTTTCGCATACCACATGTATGCATGAAAGCCGAATCTTATCCCCAAGCCCTCTAAGGTAAGCAATTTAGAGTCCTCTAAAGTTATCCAATCATATAGCCACAGTAAGGCACATGCTTGGTGGTATAGTTTTAGATTTGGTAAGCCCAGTCCCCTTTATCTTTGTGGTCTAACAGCGATTTCCATCTTACTCTCGGTTTTTTGTTCTGCCATATAAACTCAGATAAATCTTTGTTCCACTTCTTGAAGAGTTTGTCATTTAACAGTATCGGTAAATTTTGGAACAAATATATCATTTTAGGGAGTATCATCATCTTAACTGCCTCTACTCTCCCTAGAAAAGACAAGTTTAGATATTCAAGGTCTTTCTTAATTTCCAGCCATTTCAGTTTGTAGTTGTTATCCACAAGGTCCATGTTTTTCTTAGTGATGGTAAAACCCAAATATTTTATCTTTTTCTCTACTCTATAGCCTGATAAAGGTTCTAATCTCGTCTCTTCCCCCTTATCCAAGTTTTTTGTTAATATCACTGTTTTATCTTTGTTAATATTAATCCCTGTAAGTTCAGCAAATTCTTTCAAGATTTTGTGCAGCGCCGGAATAGCTTTCAGTGGATCTTCTAGGCAAATTGCTAAATCGTCTGCATAAGCACATAGTTGGGTTTTTAAATCTCACATCTTCAATCTGAAAGTCCAATTAAACTCAACTCTCCATATATATTACTTATATGATTCAACACACTGTTCCATTCATTTTTAACGTTTCCAATTTGGCCTGTTTTCAACCAGCAGGTCAACTTGTCCATCTCCACTATTCCATGCATTTTCAATAACCAATATCTTTTGATGTGAGACAGGTTTTCTTCCAAAATTGAGCACTGAGCATTCTCGCTGGTGCAGTAATGTAAAACAGGATTCTTCCAGTTATTTTATCCAACTCATCATCTGTCATGCCAAGTATATAAATTCCAGTTTCATCTGTATCTTTTAAAATTAAGAATAGCCTCTATCTGTCGGTGAATTAATTTCCAGTACTTCTTAGCTTTTTCACATGACCACCAGACATGGCAAAGTGTTCCATTTTCTTTCCCAAATTTCCAACATTTACTGTCTACGTTCTTACACATTCGCAAGAGCTTGTTTGGGGTCATGTACAATCTGAAGTGCATTTTGTGGACATTTTCTCTTATATTCTGACATTTTTATTCTAGACAATCCCAATAATTGGAAATGAGATGATCTTTAAGAAATGGGAAGAAGTTCAAGGTCATGGAAACAGGAATGTTGGGAGAGCTGTGGCATTACTAAGGCTGGTGCCATCCTCCTCCTACAATGGTGTCACCTGCCTCTCTACGCCCACCCCCTGTGTCACCACTGTGGGAGAATATTTCTAGTCAACAAAGTAAGACAGTTGTCAGCAACAAAGCTGAAAGGGAACAAACAGGAGATTTGTGGGCAGCTCTCTTAAGGCTACAGGTGCCTAATTAGGTCAGTGTCTATTACTTAACAGCCACTGGGATTGGTGTTTATCTTTTCATTGTTCAGCAAAGAATTGGGGGCATGTTTTCAGCATCTTTAGACTCTGTGACCTTCTGCTGAGGAGCAGGGACCCTTAGTGCCTCAGGGTCCTCAGAGAGGGGGTTTGGCTTTGCCTTCCTCTGAAGCTGAGAGAGGGTGACTTGCCCAAGGTCACCCAGTGGGTTTCCATGGCCAAACAGGATTTCCAACCATGGTCTCTCAGGTCCTAGTCCAAGGTTCAAACCACTACACCATGCTGGCTCTCATGAGGGAACTTACATGAATGTAAATGCTAACAGAATGTCAGCCATTGTCTACCTGGGCTTCCAAAGGGCTTTTGGGAAAGTTCCACTGAACTCACTGACTCATGAGCAAACTTAACAGTCACTCAATAAGAGAAGTCCCCTTATTGAGCAAAAACTGGTTAAAGGGTGAGAAGCTAAAAACTGGAATAAATGTTCCATTCCCACTGTGTGCAGCAATCTGAGTGGTGGGGTCCCTCAGGAATATGTATTAGAAGAAAGCATTTCTAAATTGTTTATAAACAGTTTAGAGTTGAGGTAAGCAGTGAGGTGATCGGGTTTGCTGATGACACCAAAATAATAAGGGTGGTGATTGGGGGGAGGGGGTTCAATTATAAAGAGTTCCAAAACATCTTCCAAAATTGGAAGAATGGGCTGTAAAATGGCAAACGAGATTTAATGTAAGCAGGAGTACTGTAGTAAAATTTGATGTCCCAGGGTGTTAGCCCTTTTTGGGGAACTTCTTAAAAGTTAAAACGGTCAGGAATTAACTTTATTGTAGCAGAGCAGAGCTGAAGGCGTGGACTCAATAGTACAGTGTTTTGACCCAACTGCAAGAACAAAGAGGCAGGCAACTTCTTGTTGAAAAAACAACTTAAGCTTTACTGATGGCTTAAATCTACATATGCATTGGAGCCTACATCCTAACTAACTAATGAATAGGTTTTGGATAAGAAAGAGGTTCATCTCCACTCACCATTCCAGTGAGACGGAAGGCATTCTTGCGGAGCAAGATGGAGAGGCAGTTTGTAGCTTTCAAGGCAAGAAGAAAGAGTAATAAAAGATCTAAGACCATTAGGCAAATTAACCTAGGTCACGTGAGCTTGTAGTTTGGTTGTGTACTGTTTACAACCATGCTCATTAAAGATGCAGGAGACCCTACCCTAACTCTTACTTACTTGCTCTGATAGCAAGCAAGTGGGGAGGGGGGGAGAAAGATTGCTGGAGTTTCCAACAACTACAACTCTCCGATGAAGTGAATGGAGATAGCACAAGAGTATGGTAGTGAATTTTACTCCATAAGGCAGATTCCTGCCTTCTGCTCAAAGCTGTTTCCAGTTTTTAGAGTGTTGTTAGACATGGAACTACCTCCAGTGGCAGCTGGTTGATTCCGTGTCAGTGAGGCAGTCAACTTTCTCTCAGAATTTTAGTGTGAGTTTTAAAAGAGGTATTTAAGGGGCTGAAAACTATCCCTCAAAGAAGTTCAGCATGTTGGACGATTTCTTCAGAGCCTGGAACAAAGGCTGGAGTGGATTCACTACCCACTGACCAGAAGCCACCATCTACCCTGCCCAGCTCCTTAGTCACCCTTGCCTATCCAAACTTCTTTTGGCTGAGAGCCCAATATGCATGACCATCCAAAAGCAAAGGAGTAAGATCCTGTATAAAATTGGGGGAAAGGATTTATTGGAGTCATGTTGAAATTTACTAGCTTCAGGCTTAGGACTTTATCAGACCACCCCCTATTAATGTTCTTTTGCCAGCATAAATTGTGGTATTTTTATGCCGACAAAAGACCCACCACCACCAGACCTACCTTTGCCAGCATCAATGAGGCTTCCTCAGCATTAATGGAGCACAAACGGAGCTCCATTTACCTCTGGGGTTGAGATCTCGCCGATTCTCACAAGAAGATGCTAGCGCCGGAAATTCAAAAGTTAAAATAAAATAAAGACAAAAAAGTTCACACAAGCACAAAAACATACTTTAAAAGTCCCAAGTACATGGGGGTGAGGGGGGTTATTAGAAGAGCGTCCCCTACCTGGCTGTTGCGAACTCAACCAGAAGTGTTTGCCCATGGACACTGCATTCACATGAGCACAATGGTGCGAGGATTCAAACGCCAGCAGTGCCGGCAAAAAAGTGCCATGGGAGATCAATTGATGGCTTGGCCCATCAATAAAAACAAGTATGCTTCATTTACATTACATGATTGTGAAAGGACGACATCATCTAATATGCGCACACTCTCATGATCATTAGCTGTCTTTATGAGGCCGTATTTGCCTGGCCTTACCAAGTCCTTAAGGCATGTAATAATTCAAGCAGAATCATAGAATTAAAAAATTATAGAGTTGGCCACCTGTCAGGAGTGCTTTGATCATGTATGCCCGCAATGGCTGGAGTAGATGGCCCTTGTAGTCAGTTCTAAGTCTATGATTCTAGTTCAACCCCCTGTCATTCAGGAACATACAACTAAAGCACTTGGGAAAGATGCCCATCCAACCTCTGTTTAAAGATCTCCAGGGATGGAGAGTCCACCACCAACTGAGGCAGATCATTTCACTGTCAAGCAGCTTTTAGCGCCAGGAAATTCTTCTTAATGTTTAAGTGAAATCTCTTTTCTTGTAATTTGAATCCATTAGTTTGTGTCCTAGTCATCAGCGCGCTTGCAGAAAGCGTGGTATGAGTCCTTCCTGAATCTTCGTTTGCGAAGAAAAGCCAGAGAGAGAGAGAGTCTCTGGAGCAGCAGAAAACAAGCTGGCTCCATCTTGTACATGACATCCCTTCAGATATTTAAAGATGGCTGTATTACATCACCTCTCTGTCTTCTCTTCTCTAGGCTAAACATATCCAGCTCTCTAAGTCATTCCTCTTAAGGCTTGGTTTCTAGACTTTTGATCACCTTTGCACCCTTCTCTGGACACATTTCAGCTTGTCAGTATCCTTCATGAACTGTGGTGCTCAGAAATTGACTTAATTATTCCAGGTAGGGTCTAACCAAAGTAGAATGGAATAGTACTATTGCTTCCCTCAATCTAGACACTGTACTCCTATTGATGCAACCTAGAATCACATTGGCTTTTTCAGCTGCAGATTGAAGTAGGCTGAATTTTATTGGGGCTTGTCTACACAAAGGAGATAGCAAGTAATAGCAAGTCAAAGCAGCTGCAACCTGTCTTAATGGTTTTACAGCTCCCCTAAACTGTGCATGCCTCTAGCCTAAAAGGCAGCAGTGAGTGAATTACTCACATTTTTAAGTCTGCCACCATTGGCCTTTAAAAAAAAACAAACTTATTTCTATGGTGTGCACAAGCGATATTCTACCTTTTAAAAAAAGAGAGAGGGAAATGATAACTCAAACCCCCATTTTATCACCTTAGTGATCACTCGCTAAGGTGAAAATCCAATATGGTGGCAGCAGGTGCTTGCCCTGGAACCAAGCCCCGCCCCCTGTGCGCATCCAGCCAATCAGGATTGTGCTTTGTCTTGTATGGGGAAGCGATTCATATCGAATTACTTATCTTAATAAGCGAAAATGTGCATATCACAGGAGCTTTTTTTAAAAGTCGGGAAAAGCTGCAAATGCTTTTCTCGCATAGTTTTCCCTCTTTTTGGCCCCCCTCCTTCACAATACTATGAGACAATGTGGGATCCCATCAAGACAGCTCACATTCCAGGCAAATTCTGTGAGGGGTATAAACAACCCCTTGGTTAACCTCAGCTGGATCAGACACACAAGCTCAGTTGCTAGATGTTGAGTTAAAACACAGTACTGTACACCCTATTGATTTTCATAGAATCATAGAATTGCAGAGTTGGAAGAGACCACGAGGGCCATCCAGTCCAACCCCCTGCCATGCAGGAAATCACGATCAAAGCATCCCCGACAGATGGCCATCCAGCCTCTGTTTAAAGACCTCCAAGGAAGGAGACCCCACCACGCTCCGAGGGAGTGTGTTCCACTGCCGAACAGCTCTTACTGTCAAAAAGTTCCTCCTCATGTTGAGGTGGAATCTCTGTTCCTGGAGCTTGCACCCATTGCTCCGTGTTCCAGTCTCTGGAGCAGCAGAAAACAAGCCTGTTCTATCCTCAGCGTGACATCCCTTCAAATACTTAAACAGGGCTATCATATCGCCTCTTAACCGTCTTTTTTCCAGGCTAAACATACCCAGCTCCCTAAGTCTCTCCTCATAAGGCATCGTTTCCAGACCTTTCACCATTTTAGTTGCCCTTCTCTGGACACGCTCCAATTTGTCAATATCCTTTCTGAATTGTGGTGCCCAGAACTGGACACAGTATTCTAAGTGAGGTCTGACCTTTGTTGGTCTCTAATTTATTTAAAATGAACAGTTTAGTGGTGTATTCCTGCATAGCAGTGGGCTGGACTAGATGGCCCCTGTGGTCCCTTCCAACTCCTTGATGCTATGGATGTGATTCAAGCTCTTTTCTGTGATTTAAAGGTCCAGAAGGGGTAGCTGGATTTGTTTGCTCATTTGTTTTTAAGGAAATATACTCAGCCTCTGCTTAGCAAGTCCTGACCGTGCTTTCAGCTTTAGCAGAGGTCCTGCCATGGTGGGAGACAATCCTATTTTCTGCTTCACTGAGTTTTTCCCCTCACTTTTGGCCCTGTTGAGCTCACATTCCCAGCTGGTGAGACAGATACTTGCCATGTTTTGCATTAAGTCTCCTCTGCTTCCCGAGGAAAGGAGAGCTCTCCAGCAGGTTCACTGGCCCTTTTATTCTCCCAAAAAGCGGGAGATAAAGCTGTCTGGGACATCTCTGGATCCAGATGTACACTGCCAGACAAAGATCGACCAGTAGCAAAGAAAGCGTGAGTCTTGGTGGCGTTCCATCGCCGGCACGAATTCTCCACGGGAAAACAAGAAATGTCCAGCAACCTGGCCTTACTGCCAGCTGTGCGCAATTACTGCTATTCACAGATATCTTTGCAACGCTTCCAGGCAGGCTTCCCTCTCTGCTTTTCCCTCCCTTTCTTTTTCACACTACCTCCTTTTGTCTGTCAGGGGATGAAAAAACAGCAGTAAATTCTGTATCCACAATTCCCAAACTGAAGCAGAAAGGACAGGCGTTACAGACACAAAATCTATTCTTATTTGTTTGCACAACATTAACAATGTAGGCCATGGCTGAGATCCTACATCTTGCTTGTGGTGCATAAATCGGCACTCATGTCATTACACAATGGTTGTGCTGTACCTCCCTTCGTCTGCTGGGGATGATGGGAGGTGTGGTCCAATACCTTTCATGGCCTCCAAAATTTCAGACATGAAAACTGAGGAATGTGTGGCCAAGTGATAGAATCAAAACTCAACACTTAAAAAGGAATTCCACCCAGGGACGGGGGGGGGGGGAGTTCCAGCAGGTGATGGCCCATCAACCAACCATTAGCCAAACAGACACCAATGAGCCTTGCATTTCTATACACAGAAACTAACCATTCAGTTACACAAATGTACATATACAGTACTCCCCAACAGGGGTACACAGCATATAAACTACACACACACTCCTACCCAACCATTCTCTGAAGATGCCAGCCACAGATGCAGGTGAAACATCAGAAAGAAGTTGTTCCAGAACACAGCCTCACAGCCCAGGAAAAAAACAAGGAAAATCTATGGATGCCGGCCATGAAAGCCTTCAATTTCACATCTAAGATACCGTACCATTTGCATTTGTTGTGCTACTTACTGCTTAATACCTTATACTAATAGACTTAAATTAAATAATTTTAGGAGAAACTCTTCACCTGCTGTTTTGGTATGGTTCTGTCTGTATTCTACTGGAGTCTAATGGAAGTTTGGAGAGCAATTCTCTGTCCCAGGGCCTTCCCTACATGGGATGTAGAAAAATAAATCTTCTCATAGTTCATTCTCACATTGAATAATGAATAATTTGAAACAGGGCAAGATTTCAAGAGCTTTTGTGGATTTTTGTGGATGCTTTGCTTTGTATTTGGACTTCGTTTGTTTGTGTGGGTGGAGGCTGGAATCCTTTGTGCAAAAAAAAATTTCTTGTGTTAAAAATTTTGGGTTTTTTCAAAACCCCAAAGTTTTGATGAGAAACCAACATTTTGCAAAAAGAAAAAAATTATTATTTGTACAAAGAGCTCTTTTTGGCAGAGAAAGATTGAACACAAATATATTCCAATATATTTTGCACAAAATACAATTTTTGCATAAAAAGGCTTTTTTGTCCCCCAACTCCCTCACAGATTTTTGCTCAAACAAATTTTCCACAAAAAGTTGTATTCCATTGTCAAACAAGTCTTCCCATCAGGAAGTTCTTCCTAATGCTTAGGTGGAATCCCTTTTTATATAGCTTGAATCCATTGCTCTGTGTCCTTGTCTCCGGAGCAGCAAAAAACAAGCTTGCTCCATCTTCAATATGGTATCCCTTCAAATGTTTAAACATGACTCTCATGTCCCCTCTTTAGCTTCTTTTCCCCAGGCTAAACGCATCCAGCTCCCTAAGCTGCTCTTCATAGGGCATGGCTTCCAGACCTCCCACCATTTTTGTTGCCCTCCTCTAGACACGTTCCAGCTTGTCAATATCCTTCTTGAATTGTGGTGCCCAGAACTGAACACAGTATACCAGGTGAGGTCTGACCAAAGCAGAACAGAGTGACACTATTACTTCCCTTGATCTAGACACTATGCTTCTATTGATGCAGCCCAGAATTTCATTGGATCTTTTACCTGCCACATTGCACTGTTCACTCATGCTCAGCTTGTGGTCTACTAAGACTCCTAGATCCCTTTCACATATATTGTTGTCAAGCCACCCTGCTAAGTCGTTCCTCTTAAGGCTTGGTTTCCAGTTCTTTCCTGGTCTTTTTTGCCCTTCTTCGGATACTTCCCAGCTTGTCAATATCTTTCATGATCAGTGGTGCCCAGAAGTGGACACAGGATTCCAGAAATCCAAATCAGAAGAGAGCTCCCCTACCCATGTGGCTGTACATTTTTGGTTCATTGCTTAACAACTGTATTGTGTTCCCAATTGCACAAGCAGAATTTCACAAGTGCAACCACTGCATATCCAGTTGAGCATTCTTGGATGATGCATAACTGTTCATGTGCAGTGGTATCACATGCAGAACTCTGCTTCTTCAATCGCAAACTGAATGTAGATGTTCTGCTTCTGTAGGGGACCTTACACATGAGGTAGAAACCAACGCTGTTCTGGCATTTGACAAAACACCTGCATTAACAGAATTTAGGTGAACAATTGCAAACCTGCCCCCCTCCTTTACACTAAGAAGCTGTGTTACTCTTGATTGGAATTAATTATGTTTCTCCTATAACTCCCTATTTTGTGTAGTCAGGTTTCTCCAAACACACCCTCAGTGTAGTGCTTTAGAACATACTCAGTGTCTGTTTAGATGGTGGAAGAATTCCTAGCTTTGGTTCCCGTGAGCAACCTGAAGTTGCAATTTCAAAAGCTTTCTGAGTTAGGGTACAAAAGCAGCTCTGCTAAGATCCTAATATTTACAACCCTTCTAATCCCTTCCAGTCCAGTGAGTCTATGAATTTGAATTTGAGATCCCAAGTATGCAAGACATTAGCCATTCACAAATAGGTATGCTTTTTTAAAAAAAATATGTGAAGCTTTGGGTATCATTTTGCCAGAGAAAGAAAACAGAGTCTATTCTTAGCTACAGAAAGAATAAAGCTAGTTACAGAGGGGGAAAGTTACAGTTACTTCATAGATGTCATGAAACATTCAGCATACTCTGCCCTAAGCATGGATGGACATGAAGTCTACAGCAGCAATAATAATAATAATAATAATAATAATAATAATACCCCATATTCACTGTTGGAAGTGAAGAAGCATCAACGCTTGCTTGCAGTAGTTGAGGACAGAGAGAGAGTCTAAAGTTGCATGCCCATCCCTTTGTCCGTTCTCTGTGTGTCACTGATCTGTATTTTCAAGGTTTAACTTCCTACTTGCATGTAGAAGTCACTTTCCACCCACCTCCCAAGAAGTTTTAGTGTTTTACAACTCTTTGTCCCAGAAGCCAGAAGCCTGGGTGCCAGTCACACGACAGAAATTGTCGCGTTGCCTACCGGGACAAAGTGATAACGAATCCGCCCCTCGCTGTTTATACGATTTATGTCTCTGATATGGATATCCCGTGTGGTCCCGTGACTGATATTTACACGTCCATAGTTCCGGTTTTGTTTAAGTTTTAATTTTTTTTTTTTTGGCTGTCAATCAAAGATGCGATTACTCGTGTTTTCACAACCTCGGTGACGCACTTCCCTTAGAGTTCCGTGCCACGAGCGATGCTATTGGCTGGCTGGGGTGGTGGGGGAGAGAGGGGGGCAGAGGTTTGTTATTCCCCCTTTGCTTCTTGAACATTTTAACCCCTTCAGAAGAGGCAGAAAGCATTTTTAAAGATCCAGACTGAGATCTTTTGCTCAGACACAGGAACGAAAGAGTGCTTTCCATTTGAAATCAAGCGAGTGAGGGGGAGGGGAGGGGAGGGGAGGCATCGTATTCCCCTTGCCTCTGTAAAATGTTAACCCTTACAACACAGATTAGCTGCAGAGTTCATGCTTCAAACCAGCTACAAACAAGCTGTTTTGAAACACACAGACACAGAGAGGGGGAATTTAAGGGATGTTCATTCGCTCAGAGGCTGGAATATTTTACTGTGCCCGTCCACCACGATCTCTCTGTTCAGAACCAGGGAGGATCTGCCCACCACGATCTCTCTGTAGCATGCAGTGTAGAAATCAATTTAAAAAGGAGATTGAGTACATTCGCGCGCGCGCACACACACATCAACCTTCATGCAGCTGGAAGGGATGCCTTTGTTTTCGGCTGGTGAGGCTGGATCTGTTGAACGGGTGACTGACCCCTCCTTTTCTGGTCTCTGAGCTCTAAGCCCGCCCCCAGTCACCATTTCCGGTCATCCCAGTACCGAGACTTTTTGTCCCACGCTGTTTACATTTCCGATTTTCCGAATCCTCCAGTGATTTTTTTAAAAACCGGCACAACCTGCGGGACTGGAAGTCCCGCAGGTTGAGGGATAAAAGGTGGCCCCCCTTCCGAAAATCACGTACCCGACCCGATGTACGTGTAAACTGCCAGGGATAGACACGAATTCTTCCCAGGACATTTTCATCGTGTAAACGGCCCCCTGGAAGCTAGCAGACATTCACTCCTGAGAGTCAGCTTTAGGGACTCTTTTACCCAAGTTACAATACTATCTTCTATCTATTTTTCCTATCTAAGATGTATTCTCTGCCACAGGAAATGTACTTTTTGCTATTTAACCTTACTGGAGTATCCTGCATGCTTCTATCCTGTTTTATACCAGAAACTCATATTGTAGTGGGCCTATGCTCCACTCTGCTTAATATAAATACCAATAAGTTCCTACATTCATGACACAGGTGCCACACAACGCTTTCAAGTATCTGCATTTTCATGAGGGTTTCTGCAGGAAAGTCCAGATCTGTAAGATTTGTTGTTTGCTCCACATTTCAGGGGAAATCCCAGATTATTGGCCATGTGTCGTCTGTGGATTGGCTTCAGTGTGGAGTGAATGGGCAGGACTTCCAGTGGACAGGACTCCATTCTGACACTTCTTAATTTTTTTTATTGTGTGCACATCTGGATAAGTGTATCTCCACTTATACAGTAATGCAGTACTTTGGGACAATGTATACTGTATTTGCGTATTCACATGCACCAGCAAACAGCAGTGGGGGGGGGGACCCTAGAGCTGCCCTGGCCATCCATATTAAGTTGAAGCTTGTTGAAGCAGAGTTGGGTGCATGGTGCCATTGCACAGGTGATGCCACTGCACAGGGGACATGTGCATTGTGGGTTGTGCATTACACACCACAACCATGCATTTCACATTTGTTTGTCCATTCAGTTGTACAGTGTTGCAATTCACTAATGCACAAGGCATGTAACTCCGTGACAGTAAAGTTGTATTCCATCTCCTCGAAGTGGGATCTCCTCTACCATTTAATGTTAAAGCACAAATGTTGAATGTACACGTAACATTAAAGGAGCTCTCCAAGGTGATGAGCCATATCCCCCACATAGGCCAAGACCCTGCCATAATTTCTTTAAAGTCCAGACAAAAATCCAGAGCAGATTCACCACCTCATTGTTATTGGAATTCAACAGTGTGTGTGTGTGTGTGTGTGTGTGTGCGCGCCTTCAAGTGGCCTGTTGACTTATGGCGATCCCATTAATTTCCTAGGGTTTTCTTAGCCCAGGAATCCTCAGAGGTGGTTTTACCAGTTTCTTCCTCTGAAATAAAGCCTGCAGCCTCTGGTATTCCTTGGCAGTCCTTCTGGGCTTGGGAAAGGTTCTTCTTTTTGGACTGCCACTCCCAGAATCCCCCAGCCAACTATGTGTCTTCAAGTATGGTGATCCCATGAATCTCATAGGGGTTTTTTAGTCAATAAATACTCAGAGGCAGTTTGGCCAGTTCTGTTTTTTGAAATATAGCCTACAGCACCTGGTATTCTCAAGCAAGGCCCAACCAACAAAATCCCCAGAAAAACAAATGCCTTGATCAAGAACTCATCAATTCAACCCATCATACGCCAGAATCTATGCAGATCAGAGGCTCTCCCACCAAGACTAAAGGGACTTCCCAAGATCCACAAAGATTCCATTCTATTCTGACCGATAGCGAGCGCCATTTGATCACCCACATATGACATGGCCAAGTTTCTGGCCACACAATTACAACCCACATAGGACAAACCCCTCACTACATCAAAGACTCAGCTCACTTCATAGAAAAAATCAACAACATTGAACTGAAACCTGGAGACAGACTGATCAGTTTTGATGTTGTCTCCTTGTTCACCAAAGTCCCCATAATGGACACCATGGCACTCATCCAACAAATATTTCCTGAGGACATCACAGCCTTGTTCAAACACTGCCTCACCACAAGCTACTTACAGTGGGATAACAAATTCTACAAACAGATAGATGGGGTAGCCATGGGAAGCCCCCTGAGCCCAGTGGTAGCAAACTTTTACATCGAACATTTTGAAAAGCAAGCCCTGAAAACAGCACCAAAAAAGCCCACAACATGGTTCCGAAATGTGGATGACACTTTAACCATTTGGAACCACGGAGAAGAAGATTTGGTCTCATTCCTGAACCACCTCAACAGCATCCACCCAAATATCCAATTGACGATGGAAAAAGAGAAGGAAGGAACACTGCCATTCTTGGATGTCCTAGTCATCCACAAACCAAACCAACGGTTAGGCCACAAGGCATACAGAAAACCCCCACACACGGACAGATACCTACACAAGAACTCCAATCATCACCCAGGACAAAAAAGAAGCACAATAAAAACATTGGTAGACTGAGCAAAAAGGATCTGCGAACCCCACTACCTGGAGGACTAACTGAGGCACCTAAACTGGGCCCTACAGGCTAATGGTTACTCCAGATCAGACATCACAAGACCAGCCAGACCCAGAACAAACCACAGGAGTGGAGAAGAAAAACAGCCACCCAAAGGGAAGATATTTTTACCATACATCAAAGGAGTCACAGACAGAATAGGGAAACTGATGAGGAAACACAACCTCCAAACAATCTACAGACCAACCAAGAAAATCCAAGAAATGCTACGCTCAGCAAAGGACAAAAGAGACCCTCTCACAGCTGCAGGAGGTTACCGCATATCATGCAGCTGTGGACAAGTTTACATAGGGACCACTAAATGCAGTGTGCAAACACGAATCAAGGAACATGAGAGACACTGCAGACTGGGCCAGCCAGAAAAATCAGCAGTAGCAGAACATGTTATAAACCAACCTGGACACAAAATGATATTTAAAAACACAGAAATTCTGGACCAGGCCAACAACTATCATGTCAGAATGCACAGAGAAGCTATTGAAATCCACAAACACCTGGATAACTTCAACAGGAAAGAAGAAACCTTAAAAGTAAACAAAATCTGGCTCCCAGTTTTGAAGAACAATAGAATCAAAACTCAACACTTACAAAAGAATTCCACCCAGGGACAGGGGGAGTTCCAGGAGATAATGGCCCATCAACCAACCATTAGCCAAACAGACACTATAACAAGCCTTGCATTTCTATACCCAGAAACTAACCCTTCAATTACACAAATTTACATATACTCCTGAACAGGGGTTCACAGCATATAAACTCCACATACACTCCTACCCAGCCATTCTCTGAAGATGCCAGCCACAGATGCAGATGAAACGTCAGAAAGAAATTCTTCCAGAACACAGCCTCACAGCCTGGAAAAAAACCAAGGAAAATCTATGGATGCCGGTTGTGAAAGCCTTCGACTTCAGCACCTGGTATTTGTTGGCAGTCTTCCATCCGAGTACTAACCAGGGTTGATCCTGCTGAGCTGCCAAGATCAGATGGGATTTGGGGCCTTTAGGATAAATAGGAAACTTTATTCATTACAATAGCACAATGATTCCATTTCTACTCATTACATTGTGCTTGAAACACAGTTTCACTCCTCCCTTGTTGCCATACAAAGTAACACGTTACAAGTAACTACGCTATTTGTAACTTCCAAGCTCTTGGCAGGATACAGAGACAGGAAAGGGAAATGATGCATTTTGAAAAGGTAAACGCAGCAGAGGATGGAGCGAGGTGCAAAGAATATTCCATACACGCAGCCCATTAAATATTTGGAGAAGTCTCCTGGCTCAAGAGAATGTCAGGAGAAGAGAGGAGGATCCTGGAGGAATCTGGTTGTCTCAGTGCAAAACACCCAATTGCAGATGAGCCAACCTAGGACAACAAGTCCAAAAAGGAGGAGGAGGAGGAGGAAGAGAATCAGAACAGGGGGAACAGGTGTGACTCAAATCCCTGTAAAACGCACTCCACAAAGAGAGAGAATTAAATGAAATTCTAGCCACTCAGAATATATTATCCCTGCAGCACATCCCCAAAATTGCTTGGTGAATTGCCCGAGTAATTTCCTCTTCACCTACTATGCCTTTCTCTCCCCCTCTCCTCCCAGCCCATTCCTTCTCAATTGCAGTCATTTGTGAGTTTGTTTCTTGCTCATTTCCCTCCCCAAAGAAATATTTGCCAAGAGAGGACAAAGGCGGGCTGCCATCATGCTGTCTCGGGTCACTGGTTTGATGCCACTAATGTTCTGACTTCTCTCTCTCTTGCTCTTTCTTTTTTTACAGCACTAAGTGGCTGGCAGGAGAGATGGGGGTGTGGGAAGAGTGATGGCCGCCCTTTAATCCCACCCCCCATTTAAACCTTGCTTGGAACACCCTTGATATAACTGCCAGCAAGGCCCAATCTGCTCTGGTGGCAGCATTGCCTGATACTGGCCTCCAGGACTGTAGGAAAGGGGAATACTCCAGGTTGGGATTTAAAGTTTCATCACATGAGGAAGTAAAACGGAAGTGCAGCCGGATCGTTTCACCTTCTGCTCTGCCTTACCGCATGATGTCGTAGGTCTTCAGCAGTTCTTCAGTTCAGGTCCAATGGAAGATGGTTGTAGAAGTCTTTTTTCCTAATGGATTTTTCCAGTTAGAAGAAAAGTCGCTAGTCAGAAACTTAAAAGAGATAACCAAGATGCTGGACCTGATTCAGGGAGAGGGTTCAACACCTTAGAATGCATTTTTTATAATGGGATTAAAACCTGTAGTGCTGACAACCAAAATGATAAAAGATCTGGAAGCCACGCCCTATGAGGAGTGGTTGCCACTGCACAGGTTTGGTTGTTGTTGTTGTTTTACTTTAATGCAAAGGTGCACAGTGCAGCCTTCTGCTTAAAAAAGTTATTTTTGAACCTCAGCACAGCAAAAAAGCACGATTGCTAACACAAAAATCCAAAATGGTGCTTCTGGCCATTTCCTTGCTGGTTTAAGCCCGCTCCATGTGCATGTCTGACCAATCCGCTCTCCAGTTGCACCTTCTCTGAGAATGCGCAGCAGTGTGAATTGGTTGTCCTAACAAGCGCTGATGTGCATTCCCATGCATTTGGCACTGATAGGCAGTATAGAAATTCAGTAAATAAGTAAATAAATAAATAATATTTTTAAAAATTTGGGGAAAACTGCAAAGGTTTTTTCCACATAGTTTTTGGAGGTTTGGGGCCCCTCCTTCCGAATTAGGTGAATCACTGCGGGATCTTGTTGGGACAAAAGATATTCTCCCCGAATTCTATGAGGAGTATTTTCACCGTCCAGACAACACCTTTGTCTCTTGAACCTTGATTCATGCAGGAGTTAATTGAAGAGGTTATATATGGCTCCCTAGTAGGGCTTCTAACACAGGCCTACAGCAGGTTTTCTCCAAGTTCAACCAAGAAGGGGAAAGTCTGAATGGCATACAAATGGACAGTTCTTCATTCATTTGTTGTGCCTGAAAACAACACAACATGCATTAATTTATGTGAGCAGAAGCTTTTCCTATATACTAATGGTTAAATGTTCTGAGAGATCCAGGTATGAGATAGACATGATCTTTATTTCTCCTCCATGAATCTGTCGCATCCCCTTTGAAGAATTAGGATTTATACATAATTCTGCTGGGTTTCCCATCCCTGATTTTTTTGCTTCTCATATCTCTCTTCCCCCCCCCCCTTCCCCTGCTTCCAAGTTCTGTAGCATGCCCACCCCAGGGCTTGACTACACAGGCAGGAAACCCCACATGTACCTCATAGCCACAGCGGATTTCTTCGATCTGTAGCATCCCCATAAACACCATACTCATCAGGCTTCTCCAATTGTAGACTGGAGCATCCACCACACTGTTAGTTGCATTGGAGTAAAAGGGTAGGGCTATGGACTTTATCAGGTGCAGCAAATACAGCATCATAACAATGCCAAATTAATGCGAAAGGGTGCACATATCAGATGATGTTGTCCTTTTGCAATTTTGTACTGTCAAAAAGGCATTCTGTTTTCTTGATGGGACAAGCCGTCAATAGATCTCACATTGCATTTTTATGCTGGTATTGCCAGCGTTTGAAACCTCGCCCCATTGTGCTCATGTGAATATGGCGTCAGTGGGCAGAAAACTTCCAGGTGAGATCATGAAAACCAGGTAGGGGACCCTCTTTTTATGAACCTCCCAGTTCACTTTTAAAGTTTTGAAGTATGTTTCTGTGCTTGTGTGCATGTTTTCTGTCTTTGGGTATATGTGTGTGTGGGGGGGGGGTTGTTTGTATTTTTAAAATTTACCACGCTCATGTCTTCTCTCGAGAATCACCGAGATCTCAAACCAGGAAGTAAATGGAGCTCTGTTCATGCTCTGTTTATGCTGAGGGACTGCTTAATGATGCTGCTCAAGGTAGGTCTTGTCAGGATTTTGGGACATACAGTAAGTAGATTTATTCTGTAAAGATCTGGAATGTAACAAACAGTCTGCAGAGTACAGCAGAGAGAGTGAGCTAGTGGCAGTTGCAAATGTATCAATATTGATGAGCTCTCAGCTCTGGTGTAGAGCTGACTGGGGAAGGTGCTACGACCTTTGCAGAGCTGGATATTTAGTTTATCCTATAGAGTTGAACTGAGCAGTTCTGTCTTTGACTTTGCTGTGTGAAGATGTTTTCTTCTGAATCCTATATATAACTGTAAATATATTCTTCATTATGCCCAAGTAAAGAGAAGCAGTTTATTTTAGACACAAAGCTATGTGTCTGTGCCTTTATTCTTATACCTGAAGGAACAACACTCTGCTGTCTATTTTATGCTGCCTGGGACCTGTTTAGGTTTCCAGTGAGCGCTGTAACACCTGACAGGTCTGATAAAGGGGGTTCTTTCATCAGCAGAAAAATGCCACAAAATATGCTGGCAAAAGAACGTTTATGGAGGGTGGTCTGATAAAGTCCATGTTGATCACATGTCCTATATGTCGTACTATTTCCAGCCACATGGTCAGGGATGCTCCAGTGTGTGTGTGTGTGCATTTGTCTGTTCATGCGTGCATGAGAATAAACAAATATATGTGGTCTCAGAGTACTGTATTACTGGATAAACAGAGATAGGCTTATCCAGATATGTGCACAATCAATTTTTTAAAAAAGAAGTTTTTTAAAAATGTCAGAACGGATTCCCGTGCACTGAAAGTACCACCCTGGCTTTGCTCTGAAGCCAATCCTCAGCTGCCACATGGCCAGAAACCTGGATTTTCCCCTCAAATCCAGAGCAAACTGTGAAACTTACAGACCTGGGGGCTCCTGCAGAAACCCTGGTGAAAATAAACATACAGTAATCAAAAAAGTTGTGAGTGAACTGTTCCATGAATAAAAGGTTTTATTGCCTGTGTAGACCCACACCCAGTAATCACCTCTGTCTGCAGCATACCTTCTTTTTCTTTAAGAGGGAAAGATAAAAAGATGGAATGGTTGGTATAGTCTGACAGTGGCAACTGGTGTCTCAGATGTCAATGAGATGGTGAATCTGCTCCAGGTTTTAGTCTGAACTGTAAAGGAACCATGCAAGGTGCTGCCTCCATTTGGGGGATTCCTCCCTTAAAGTCTAGATTGTAACAGAGGTCCCAACTGCTTCTCCTGTCTGTACATTACCTCTTAATGACTAGTGACTTTATTCTAATCTCAGAGGAACTGACTGGGCGAATCCATTCTGATTCCTCATTGTCAGCTGATGAAGCCTGCCATCAGTGATTTCTTTCCGATGTCATATCCCCCGGCTGCTTTTCAGCTTGCCAATCTCAAAGAAAATTTACAGGGCGTTCACTAAAAATAAAAATGCCATCCGAAAAATTGATTGAGCAAAAGTTATTAAAATGTATGTGCCTGTAAATAAATGTGCAGGCTAAGGAAGGGGGTCAGAGAGGGAATAATGTGGCTTGGTAATTCAAAAACACTTTTCTTTATACTCAATCATAAATTGGAAGCTTCCAATTCATATTTTATCATTAATACAGGCAGAGAACCAGGAAATCCCATGGCTCTTTGGCTGAAATGATTCTTAAGGGGATGGAGGCAAAGGATTTGAATTTTAAAACATGGCTAGATTCTTGTTGGTGTCTTAGGAGACTATCAGACACAGCAAGTATGGCATTATAACAACGTCAAGAAACTATGAAAGGGCTTCCCTACCGCACAATGTCATCCTCAAATTCTGCTGCTGTGAAGAAGGCATTCTTTTCTATAGGTGGGCAAAAGCCGCTAATTGATCTCCCATGGTGTGTGTTTTTTTCTCACAGTACTGCTTGTGTGCAAAACCTGGTGTGATTTCAACATCAATGGGCAGTCCCCGCCAGAACACTTCCAGGTAAGAATGTGAAAACTAGGTATGGGATGCTCTTTTTATGAACCTCCCCATTTTGCTGGTAAATTTTTAAGCGTGTTTCAGTGTTTGTATGTTCATTTTGTTTGTTTAGGTGTTATTAGACTTTTAAGCATGCTCACGTCTTCTCTCAAGAAGTCTTGCCCATGCAAAAATGTGGAAGTAAACAGCGCAGGCAGTCATGTTGCCAAATTCTGTGGGCAGCTCCTTCTCGCAATTACAGTAGCATATGATAAAAAGTGTCATTATGCCAGGATACTTACGCTTTAAAATATAGTGTGTGGGGGGGACATTTTTAGAAGCCCGTCTGATAATCTCCTTACTCATGGGTAAGTTCTTTACAGGAGTGGCACATGGAGACATTTCTCTTATGCAAAGCCTCTGTGGGGAGAGCCAGTGTGGTTTGGGCATTCTCAGGACTCTGAGAAGATAGGGTTCGAATCCCTGCTCAGCTATGGAAATCCGTGGGGTGGCCTTGGTCAAGTCACACTCTCTCAACCTCACAGGAACAGAATATCAAACCTCCTCTTAAGAGATCTTGCCAAGCAGAACCCTAGGAAATGGACACCATAAGTTGGAGTCAACTTGAAGATGTTATGAGGGTTGGACTCCAAAAGAACAGGATTCGAAACCCTGCTCAGCTGTGGAGATCCACTGGGTGGGTAGACTTGGGCAAGTCACACTCTTTCACCCTCAGAGGAAGGCAAACCCCTTTCTGAACTAAAACTAAAACTAACCTAAAGCTAAACTATACCAAGACTGGTACAATGAGGCTGTGACGCACCCATCCCGCAATGCAAGTTGTAATGAGTGAAAAGGAAAAATCAGTGGGGAAAAAAGGGCGTATTTATTTATTTATTTATTTATTTATTTGATTCATACCCCACCATTCTCCAAAGACAGGACTCAAGGAGGCTGATTATTCTACCATTACAGATCCAACTAGGTAGTCTCACTAGTGTTATTAAGATCCATTCCCACAAATTATGACATCATTAACATTCTTTTTGCTCAATGGTTTCCAGTCTTTCAAATAACCCTCAATTGGTTTATCTTTTAAAGCCCATGTTAACTTGGCAATTTGGACTAACTCAGCAAGTTTAACAATCCATTCTTCTCTCGTGGCTTGTATCCATTTCCAGATTTGAGCAAACAATATTCTTGCTGCTGCTGTCATATAAATGTCATGTGCTTTCATTCACTAGAGTCAGTGACTAACAGTTTCAGTGTTAAACAGAAAACTTTATTGGCACAATAATCCAGAAAACATACCGTACAAGGTTGTTGCTCAGAATCGAAACTTAGAAGGTATAATGAAAGCAAATTGCAATCTTTGAAATGTGGCAGGCTTCAATACTACTGATTCTTCATCGTGGTCTCTGTGAATCACACAAATGGGTTTTGTGCCCGCCTAGTCTCTGGAGCAGCAGAAGAAAAGCTTACTCCATTCTCAGTATGACATCCCTTCAAATATTTAAACATGGCTATCATGTCACCTCTCAACTTTCTCTTCCCTAGGCTAAACATACCCAGCTCCCTAAGCCGCTCTGTATAGGTTATGGCTTCCAGACCTTTAACCATTTTGGTCACCCTTCTCTGGACATGTTCCAGCTTGTCGATATCTTTCTTGAATTGTGGTATCCAGAACTGGACACAGCATTCCAGGTGAGGTCTGACCAAAGTAGAATAGAGTGGCACTATTACTTCCCTTGATCTAGACACTGTGCTCCTATTGATGCAGCCTAGAATCGCATTGGCTTTTCTGGCTGCTGTATCACACTGGTGACTCATGTTCAGCTTGTGGTCCACTAAGACTGCTAGATCCCTTTTGCATGTACTGCCATCAAGTGCAGTATGGTTAGGTACCAAGATCGTTTCTCACAAGAGGCCCAGTGTGGTTTTTTTTGGGGGGGGGGGTGCTTTGAGGCTGGATCTGAATGTTATGCTTTGCTATCCAATGGTAATATTTGTGTGTGGCAGGGGGAAATGGCGAGCTTGAATAGACTGCTGAAATGGAAAATAACTTTCAGTCCTAACAATGGCTTTGTACTATGTTTTTGCTCTACTTACGGAATAGATGCTTTGAAGTTTTACTGCAACCTGCTGTTCGTGTGGTGGAGTCTCGTTTGTACATTGATGTGTACTAATGCCACAGCAGCTTTCATTTATCACAATGATATTTTGGCAAGATTGTGGGCATGCAAACCTATCTACATTATGACACCAAAGGCTTTCAAGGCTGGCATCCATAGGTTTTCCATGGTTTTTTTCCAGGCTGTGAGGCGTGTCCTGGAAGCGTTTATTTCTGACGTTTCAACTGCATCTGAACCATTCTCTGAAGATGCCAGCTACAGATGCAGGCAAAACGTCAGAAATAAACTCTTCCAGAACACGGCCTCACAGCCTGGAAAAAACCCACAAAAAAAATCTGTATTAGTTGTTCAAACAGGCATGCCTGCTAATCGAGATGGTGGGCACAAGTGAATTACTTGCATTTTATTGTCACATTGCCACCGCTAAACAGTATTTTTTAAAAAGCCTTTCCAAGGTGTGGAAGTGCAATCTTCCGCTTAAATAAATAGGAGGGAAAGGCTGTTTCATCACCTGAGCACACAATCAGTACGGTAAAAATCCAAGATGGTGGTTTTGGATGCTTGCTTTGTTAGCAAGCCCTGCTCACATCTGACCAATCAGCTTTCCACTTCCACTCTTATCAGGAGTGTGCACCAAAGTGAATTGGCTGTCCCAACGAATGGCAATGTGCATTCCCTGTAGAGCTTTTTTAAAAATATGGGGAAAGCTGCAAAGACTTTTCCTGTGTAGTTTTTTGGCATTTTATCCCCCACTTATTTCTGAATACAGAAAATTGCTGTGGGTTCTCATTAAGACAAATAGTATTCTCAAATGCTATGAGGAATATTTTTTGCTGTATAGACAACCCCAGTGTTTGACCCTTCCTTTCCAGGTCAAATCCCCAGATTTTGTCCACTCTGGAGACTGCTAATAGCTCAGTGGGAGAGAGCAGAAAGCTCCCCAGAGCCTGAAAAATCATATGCAGTTTTGTCCCCGGGAGACACTGCCGAAAAGCAGTGTGGGTAATCTGTTCAAGGAAAAACAACAAAGCATCTTGTGCAACCTTAAAGATTAGCAGAGTTATTGTAGCAAAGGCTTTTGTGCTAGAGAAGAGCTTTGCTGAAGCTGATGGTTAGCTGATTTTGTCATGAAAAGCCAGGAAATCATTATCTTTGGTTTTGAACCAGGGGGGAAGGAACCCCCACCCACCCCCACTTTCACTAGGATAATTCAAGAAGATAATAAACTGGATTTGTAAAGACTCCATCTTCCTTAAGTGAAAAAATCTTGAGGGCAAGATCTTGCTATGTATGACTGCTTTCTATGAAGGAAGGGAGCGCCTGCCCTTTATGAGGTCTGTTCTCAAAGGCTTCAAGGACCCCTTGCTTCTTTTATTGGAACAAGAGACTGTAGGGGTGGATGAGATGGGGACTGGATGTCAGTCAAAATATGTTTTAAAAATGAGGAATCAAAACAAGCTGTTGATGTCATACACCTGTGTACACGCACTTTTACTTTTTTGGCCGTTGTGCAGTAGACATACTGAATTCTGTCAGGGTGGTGAGTGCTCAGGTAGGCACACCTCTAGTTCCAGAAGCAAACAATGGAGACACTGAGCCAGTGTAATACATGGAGGGTGCATATGAATAGAAGTGGTCCAAGGTCTGAGCACAAAAAACTGCCAGCGGGGGGGGGGGGCGGGGGAGTGCTAGTCAGGCAGTTACTGAAAAGTAATGTCGTGCCCTGCTTCCAGAACTTCGAAATGGACTCTGATTCAGAGACTGAAGAGGTGGACATGCCAGGACCTGCTAAACCAGAGCAGGAGGATGTTCCAGAGCTGCAGGCCTCAGACATAGACAATAGTACAGGACCAGCTCTGGCCAAGGGTCCTGCCCCAATAAACCATTGACTCAGTTGGATGTATCTACATTTAACAATCAATTCAATGGATCTTCTTTAGTTGGGACTAACTAACTGCTGTATTTCTGCAGTGTAGACAGGCCCTGAGAGCTGTGTAATGTAATTTTCATTGAATAACAAAAATGAAATTTATTTTTTAAAAAAAGTAATCAGCACTTTGAATTGTGCCCCGAACAGATTGTTAGACAAGGCAGCTTTCATAGAATCATAGAATTGTAGAGTTGGAAGAGACCACGAGGGCCATCCAGTCCAACCCCCTGCCACTCAGGAATCATGATCAAAGCATCCCTGACAGATGGCCATCCAGCCTCTGTTTAAAGACCTTCAAGGAAGGAGACCCCACCACGCTCCGAGGGAGTGTGTTCCACTGCCAAACAGCTCTTACTGTCAAAAAGTTCCTCCTACTGTTGAGGTGGAATCTCTGTTCCTGGAGCTTGCATCCATTGCTCCGTGTTCTAGTCTCTGGAGCAACAGAAAACAAGCTTGCTTCATCCTCAATGTGACATCCCTTCAAATACTTAAACAGGGCTACGTATGGTATGTGAGTTCTTGGATGACAGTTCTTTTGAATTCTAATTAAGCATCCTCTGGATCCCACCTTGGAAGAAAGGTGGGAAATAAATCCAATAAATAAATAAATACTTGTCAGAGGATTCTGGAAGATGCAGGCCCTCCAAAGCATCTTTGCCATCCTCAGAAAATGTCTTTAGGGACCGGGAAGCTCTTGAACGGGACGGGGTTGTAATGAACCATACTATACCAGCTCCTACCCGCTCTGCTGCTAGAACATAAGAGGATCACCAAATCTCCAGCTGAATTCCTCTGGATCTACTTCTTTAGATTCCCCACCCCACCCCAGTAAAATTTAGGACTAGGAATAATAGTGATAGGACATTATGACATTTTAGTGTGGGTTTTATAGGCCGTCATGAGTCACTGATTCAGGAAAGAGCTTTCTTCACAGCTCATGCTGAAATGGGCTCTTTCGATCAAGCCTTTTAGGTGGATTCTATACAGAAATTTTATCTTCTGTGACAGATTTGTGGGGGGCAGGAGGTTTCCTCTATTTATGCCACATCCCGTGGGTACTGACAAAAGGAAAGAGGTATCACTAAGTGGAAACATTCCCAGATGGAAACTTCCAAGAGTCTTCCTTCTCAGATCTGAGTTTCATGCCCTGTTTATGTCAGTTTCTAGTTGTTTGTAACTAAGCATCTTCTCCCTATGACCACCACCTCTCTTTCCCTGACTGGGGGCAAAAGCTTAAAGTCTCCTTTCCACACTTTTATGTCTAATATTTGCTAGGACCAGAATTCTCATCTCTACAGGAAAAGGCATTGTATCACCCACTGGAAACTCCCTTTGCTCTTCCTCTATCCCACTTCATTTGCTAGTCTTGTGTGTATCCTTGATGCCTGAATGTGTGTGTGAATGTTGTTAGTATTGTGAAGTCAAAGGCTTTCATGGCCATCATCCATAGGTTTTTTTGTGGGGTTTTTCCAGGCTATGAGGCTGTGTTCTAGAAGAGCTTACTCCTAACGTTTCGCCTGCATCTGTGACTGGCATCTTCAGAGAATAGTGGTGTAGGGGGGTTATTTACCGTGAGTCCCTGTTGAAGAGGGATGCCTCCTTTTCCCTTTAAGAAATAATGCAGTTTGACACCACTTTGACTGCCATGGCTCCATCCTACAGAATCCTGGGATTTGTAGTTTTGTGAGGCATCAGCACCCTTTGGCAGAGAAGGCTAAAGACCTTGTAAAACAACAAACCCCAAGATTCTACAAGAAGCAGCTACAACACTTAAAGTGGTGTCAAACTGCATTTTTTTCTACAGTGTAGATGCACCCTTACATGCAAATCAGCAGGTACATTGGCAGATAATGCATTAGTTGCATAATGTTGGTTTTCAGCCGAGAGGTGATATAGTACACAACCACCGTGTAACTATGTGAGCGTAGATTCTGACTCTGCAAACACTAGGTAGGATTTCAATCTCAACATTCTCTGAACACCTGGATGTTCACTAAAGAATTGATATCTGGATATGTCAAGGCATGAGGTTTGGTTTCAGTTGCTGATATGTTAACAGGTGACATTTGATACAATATTAAAATTGGCATGTGACAGGACTGCGCATATGACAATAACTGATTTATAACATGCAATGGCTTGTAGTATTTCTTAGCTGGCTCCTTCTAAGATTTCCTATCTCATGCATGCTAGATGCATGCAGGTCTAAAGCCCTTGGCATTACAATGTGTGGATAAAATTTGACATTCAGAGGGAAAAGTAAAATTTTAAAATGGACTCTTTTGTTGTCATATTTGATTAGCAAACTGATTAAATATTGAACAGACAGCAACACCATCAGATGGGTCCATAATCGGTTGGAAAACTATGCTCAAAGAGTTGCAGAATGGCTGCGCTTCAAACTGGAAGGAGGCCTTGTGTTGAATGCCTCAGGGCCACGACTCTTAAGTTCAACATTTTTATCAGTGACTTAGATGATGAGGTAGAGGGAATCCTTATCAAGTTTGCAGGTGATACAAAACTGGGAGGGGTGGCTAACACATTAGAAGATAGGAACAGAATTCAAAAGGGCCTTGCTAAACTAGTAAACTGGGCAGAAATTAACAAAATGAAATTCAATAGAGACAAATGTAAAATTTGTGAAATTCAATACAGAAAATGTGACATGTAAAATTCAATAGAGACAAATGTGAAATGTAAAATTCAATAGAGACAAATGTGAAATGTGAAATTCAGTAGAGATAAATGTAAAATTCTACAATTAGGCCACAAAAACCAAATGCACAGGTATAGGATGGGGGATACTTGGCTCAGCAGTATTACATGTAAAAAGGACTTTGGGATTATTGTTGATCATAAATTGAATATGAGCCAGCAATGTGATGCTGCAGCAAAGAAGGTGAATGTTATTTTATCCTGCATTAATAGGAGTGTAGTTTCCAAGTCAAGGAAAGCAATAGTCCCACTATATTCTGGGCTGGTCAGGCCTCATCTGGAGTACCGTGTTCAGTTTTGGGTGCCTCATTTTAAGAAGGCATGTTGAAGTGGGTTCAGGAAAGGGCAATAAGGATGATAAGAGGTATGGAGAACAAAAGTGTATGAGGAAGTGTTGAGGGAGCTGGGCATGTTCAGCCTCAAGAAGAGAGGACTGAGGGGTAACATGATTGCACTCTTTAAATACCACAAGGGCTGCCACAGAGAGGAGGGGGCAGACTTGTTCTCTGCTGCTCCAGAGGGTAGGACCGGGTCTAATGGTTTGAAGTTACAGGAGGGCAGATTTCGACTGAACCTTGAAAAAGAAGATGGACTGGGGATGCTTTAGCTGGAGATCGTGCACTGAGAAGGTGGTTGACCTCAACGGCCCATGAGGTCTCTTCCAGCTCTTATGATTCTATGAGTGCTGAAATGGAAAATTCTGCTGGTGTGTTCCAGCTTCTCTATGAGTTGCAAGAAAGGAAAGGAATGGAGGAAAAGAATGACAGACATAGGAAGAGAGGAGACCTCAAAGGCACAGAGAATGACTTCTTGACTGAAAAAATGTGAAGTCTGGCCAACATAGCAGTAGGGCACTGAATCCATTCTGGTAAGAGGGTTGACAGGAATGGGGTTTCTTTCTGTATTAAAATTTGGAGGGTGGAAGGGTAACTTAGAATGAAGAATTGATTTGGAATGTATTAATATTGATAAATTGTATATTCTCTCCACCACCTACGACTCCTCGAACGCTTTCATCAGCGCTGTCTACGCACAATCCTAAATATACACTGGAATGGCTATGTGACGAATGTTGCTGTCCTTGAGCAAGCAGGGATCACCAGCATTGAGGCCATGATATTGAGAACACAGTTGCGCTGGGCAGGGCACGTTTGTAGGATGGAGGACCATCGCCTCCCAAAATAGTACTTTACAGTGAACTCGCCACGGGTCAGCGCAAGAGGGACGCTCCAAAAAAGCGATACAAGGACTCCCTGAAACAACATCTCAGGCTCGGCCAAATTGATCACCAACAGTGGTCCGCCCTGGCCTCACATCGGGAGGCATGGAGACGCACTATCCACAATGCTGCAGCCTTATTTGAGAACTCACGCCAAACAAGTCTTGAAGAGAAATGACAACGCAGAAAGAATTACAACCCAAAAACATCACCCAAGGAGACCTTCTGCTGTGCTTTTTGCAACCAGACTTGTTTATCTCAGATTGGCCTTTTTAGTCATCAGTGCGCAAGCGCAGGATGAGTCCTTCCTGAATCTTCATTTGCGAAGAAAACCCAGAGATATTCTCTCACAAAGTAAATAATAAAAAAAAATATTAGCCATGATTCATGGAAGGTGTGGCTCATGGGGGAAACTCACATTGTACATTGTAGAGTATTTCTATACTGCCCAAGTATAACACTTTGATGCCACTTTAACTGTCATGGCCCCCTCCTGTGGAATCCTGGGATCTGTAGTTTTGAAGAGGGCCTTTGAATTCTCTCCAAAGAGATTTCTAGTGCTGGAGGTCCATGTAGTGGGCTAGAGCTCTCGAAAAAAGAAGGTGAAGTCTGTTGTTTCTGTTTGCCTTCAAGTTATGTCTGACTTATGGGGACACTATTGTCGCCTGCCAATATTAACCCTTCCCCACCCCACATATACACCTTCAAAAAAGTCCTGGAGTCTCTGCCCAAATCCCAGGATTCCACAGGATGCTACCATGTCCCTTAAAGGAGTGTCAAACACCAGTATCGATCGACTCTGAGACAACCCCATCATCTCCAATAGTAGAAAACACCAGCCTCTCAGTATTCCTCTCAGTCCCAGCAGACACATTCTGTGATGCTTTCTGCAATATGTAACAAAAAAATATCCAAGACTTCTGGGCATACATCTCTCTGCAGACATATCTGACAGTGGATTTTATAAAGGTTAGGCCAGTGGCTTTAATTAAAATGTGCAGAAGGCATCAACTAGCCAACAGGCGATATAGCAAGAGCAAGACAAACATCCCAGAAAGAAAAAGAGAGGAAATGAACTGTGGGCTGCAAAAATTGTGCTGTTGTCTCTTCCCTCTCTGCAGCCAACTATCTAGGTGTTGCCAGTGTCTTATGTGACATCTGAAGCAAAGGTGCTACATCTGTGCATACAGTTCCATATCCTTCACCTTAGCCTGGCAGCCTGCTGCTGCCTACCAGTGAGGACTGGGGGGGTGGGGGTAGTGGCAGCAATAGGGGATGTGGAGAGGCCAAACCACACTAGGTGACACCATCAGGGGATGTGGATGACACCAGCCTTAGTGATGCCACAGACAGGGGTGCAATTTAGACCATGAAATAGCAGCTGGACTCAGCTTGGTGGAGGAGAACAAGCATGCACTCATGGATAAAGTGCATTCTCCTTTTTCTTCCCCAAGGAGCCCTGCCCTGCCCTGCCCTGCCCTATGGTAAGAAGCAACACCTCCAGTCTCTCCTGAGGTTAGACAGATCCCTGGGAGGGGTACGGTTTTGGGATGGAGTGAAAGGGCAAGTGTCCAAACAATGTCTGGGCAACCAGCCAAAGGCTGATTACTACACAGATGATAACAGAGGCACAGCATAGTCAAGCTAATTACAGGCAAACGAATCAAGGCAGCGTGAAGTCAGACACTTACTTTACTAGCAAGCAAAACACAAGTCCACAGGCTAAGTCCAATATACAAGGTCCAGGTTCGGCAAACAGAGTTCAGGGTAGTCCAGCAGAATCCAGGTCAAGCAAACAGAGTCCAGAGTAAACAAATACAGTCTAGGTTAAACACAGTGAGCAGGAACAAGACGGGTCACTAGGTAGGTCAGATAATTTCTGATAACCCCTGGAGGGCAATGCTGTATATTTATAGAGCAGCAGCTAATATAGCAACTGCTTAATTAATTGCTGCTTGCTATAAATAAAAAAAGTTTCTTTTGTTGTTTCCAGGCTGTGAAGGTAAGGATAGGTAAATTGTCCTCTGTATCTGAGGGGACCGAACCCTCTGCCAGAGCTGGTACTGTACTGTTGTCTGAAGCCTGTAGCTCTGGAGCATCCGCCTGCTCTGGTTCTGTAGGTCTTGGCGTGTCTACTGCTTCTGTCTCTGAGTCAGTGTCCAAGTTCTGGAAACAGGGCAGGACAGCAAGGGAATACCCCCTCAGTGTCCCATCCAAAAAGAGATATGTGTGTGTGAACTGCATTTTAACATACACATATTTACTAGCAGGATGTCAGCCTGAGTGTTCTGTCTGTGGCTGCCCTCTGACCTGTTTGGCTGTTTCAGATTATCAGCTCAGCCCAGCCAGTTTGGGAGTATTCCTAAGTAGCATCACTAGAGGGGTGCAGGGAGTGTGGAACACACTGGGTGTCACCATCGGAAGGGGTGATACTAAAATGACTGTTTATACATTTTCTCATGCCATGTTTCAGCAAAAATTTATTATTTTTTTAATTAAAATATCCCTGGCACATGCCCAGCCAGGTGAGCCTTCTTTCTTGTTTTTCTTCCACATGTAGTTTTTTGGTGACCCTCAAAGTCACATGCAGGTTGCCACTACTATTGTCATTATATAAAGTGATATACAGGAATTATGATTTACGAGTACCCTATGAGGAGTGGCTTAGGGAGCTGGGTATTTTTAGCCTAGAGGAGAGAAGGTGAAGAGGTGACATGATAGCCATGTTTAAATATTTGAAGGGATGTCATCCTGAGGATGGAGCAAGCTTGTTTTCTGTGGCTCCAGAGACTAGGACACAGAGCAGGGGACTCAAACTACAGGAAAAGAGATTCCACCTAAGCCTTAGACAGAACTTCCTGACAGTAAGAGCTGTTAGGCAGTGGAATGTGGTGCTTGGGAGTGAAGTGGAGTCTCCATCTTTGGAGGTTTTTAAACAGAGGCTGGATGGCTGTCTGTTGGGAAAGATTCAACTGGGTACTCTTGCATGACGGGGCTAGACTGGATGGCCCTTGTGGTCTTTTCCAACTCCATGATTCTATGAATCTATGAGTAACCTTAGTAGAAAAATCATTACTAAGGATTCTGTATGGTCTGGTACAGGAGGAGGTCCATGGGATGAAACCATGAGTTACTGCACTGGGTGACACACGCCCTAGTGATGCCACTGCCTCCAACTTTCCCAATTTGGGAGGAGCAGTCCCAATTAATCCTCTGCCACCCCACTTTTCCAGTTGATTTTAAAATGCCCCATTCCTCTCACCTCCTTCCCCCTTATCCTCACTTTGCTTGCATTGCTGCAAACAGAGTTCAAAGTGGAAAAGTAGTTGGCACACAATTAACTCAGTGTAGGGAGAGGAGAGGCTGAAAACTTACACTTCCCAGTAGGCTCAGGCAAAAGCAAACTGCGGCAGCTTCTGCTAGATTGTATTCTTCCTCACTGATACCTTTTGCCATCTTGACCACCTCTGATATTCCCTGGCTACATGTGTCGCCGTTTTAGAAGCTTCATTGGCACTGGGGGTATTCCCAGACACAATTCAAGCTGTTGGTGTTAACCTTTGAAGTCTTAATGCCCTGGGACATGGGTGCTCTCTCCCAGGGAAGCCTGGATGATATGTAAGACCTGAACCCAAGATCCTCTTTCAGAGTTGAGTGGATGGTGACTAGAGAAGAGCCTTTATAGTGGTAGCACTTCCATAAAGAATACACACAGATATTCTTGTTACTAGCCCTGACACACACACCCATCATAATAATTGGCAATATTTAATAATTAGGTCAAATGTGGGCTTCCATGTAGTGCAGCCATTAACATACACCAGGGAACTAGGAAAAAAACCCAAAGACAGATCTTAGTCAGGAATGCACTTAAGAAGGGGGCCATCTGGTGGGAGGTCTGGAGGCCATGCCCTATGAAGAGTAGCTAGGGAACTGGGCATGTTTGGTCTGGAGAAGAGAAGATTGAGAGGTGACATGATAGCCATGTTTAAAGATTTGAAGGGATGTCATATTGAGGATGGAGCAAGCTTGTTTTCTGCTGCTCCAGAGACTAGGACATGGAGCAATGGGTTCAAACAACAGGAAAAGAGATTCCATCGAAACATTAGAAGGAACTTCCTAATGATAAGAGCTGTTCGGCAGTAGGATGCACTGCCTCGTAGTGTGGTGGAGTCTCCTTCTTTGGAGGTTTTTAAACAGAGGCTGGATGCCCATCTGTTGGGAATGATTTGATTGTGTATTCCTGCAGGACAGGGGGATGGACTGGATGGCCCTTGAAGTCTCTTCCAACTCTATGATTCTATGATTCTATGATCTAAATTCTAAAAGAAAAGCTAATTCACAAAGCAACTGGAAACATGTACACTTGGCTAATCCCATCTGACCAGGCTAGCAACCCAAAACCTGTAAACTACCCTCAATAGTTTTCCTCACCCGAAACAAAGGACGTTGCTTCCTCTTTGATTCACAAACTCGTCAAAAAGCTATTAACATACCCAACATACCATGGTCGCTCCTTGAGCAACAGCCTAAAGCATTGTCTTCTACTCAAATTCACATCCCCAGAAGGCAAATATTTGTACTGTACTATAAAAACCCTTTCAAAACTCAACTCAAGTGCAGTCATCTTCATCTCGACTCCATGTCAAACTGTGTAGCCACTCCACATCAGGAGCCCCAGTCTGCTGGCTTCCTCCGCGACCTCATCTCTTCAGGAAAAGGTGTTAAGGTCTATCTGGAGTAACAAATAATGAAGTCTGTCAATATCACCCATTGGAAACTCCCCTCGCTATTCCCCTATCCAATACTTCCCACTTCATTCATTAGTCTTGTGTGAATGGTTTATGGCTGAATGTGTGTGTGAGTGTGGTTATCATTGCTTTTCCAAATACAGATTGTTTTTATTCTATATAGTTTATGTTTCCTCCATAGTACTGGTATAGCTGGTCACAAGATCCTGCTGTTACCGACCTCTTGCATTGCTAAGTGGGTACATTAATTCCCCAAGTTAATGCCAATATTTTGAGGGTCTCCACAACCCCAGAGCGATTAGGGTAACATTCTCATCCATAATTTATTTTATTTATTGGATTTGTATCCCACCTTTCTTCCAAGATGGGATTCAAGATAGGGGATACACATTGAAGCACCCCATTTAAAAAGAGGTCGGCCTGGCAAGATTTTTTTTTTTAATTTGAGGAGTTTTTATGGAAAATTCATTTCAGCAAAAAGTTTTGTGGGGGGAGCACAAAAAACCTTTTTATGCAAAAATTGTATTACCTATGTGGAAAATATCATTTCTGTGTTAAATCTTTCTGTGCCAAAAAGAGCTTTTTGTACAAAGGTTTTTGCTTTGTTTTGTTTTGCAAAGTGTTGGTTTCTCTTCAAAATCTACAAAACATCCACAAAAACTCTTGTGGTCTTGCTCTGTTTCAAATTATTCATTCTGCAATGTTAGAATGAACTAGGAGAAGATTTATTTCCTGAACTCCATTTAGAAAAGTCCCTGTAACAGTGAATTGCTCTCCAAAGCTCCATTAGACTCCAGTAGAAGACAGACAGAACCATACAGAAGCAGCAGGTGAAGACTTTCTCCTAAAATTATTTTGTTTAAGCCTATTAGCATAAGGCATTTAGCAGTAAGCAGCTAATAAAAAGCACACCCAATTCAAACGGGTGTTTTATGTCTTTTATGTTGATTATTTTTAAAACCATTTGTAGGAAAATTAAAGCAGAGTTCCCCCCCACCCCTGCTACAAAAATGGCTTAATCTCCCTTCTGCATGTAGTTGTACTCTTTTTGGCCATGGGGTAAAGGCCATATTCAGTTCACAGTTGTGTAAGCAGAATTTCTCAAGTGTAACCATCACATATGCAGTTGCACATTCTTGGATGGTGCATAATTCCTCATCAGTGCCTTTGAGGCACCACCTGAATTTCTTGGATTTCAGAAACAGCAACAACATTCCCGGTGTGAAATTCACTGCACAATAGTGGTATTCGGCCCTTGGGTGGGTTGTGGAACCACCACTTAACTGCATGAGTGTAGTTTGGCCCATCCGTCCACCTCAAAAGGATGTCATATTGAAGAGGGAGCAAGCTTGTTTTCTGCTGCTCCAGAAATGAGGACACGGAGTAATGGACTCAAACTACAGGAAAAAGAGATTCTACCTAAACATTAGGAAGACCTTCCTGACAGTAAGAGCTGTTCAGCAGTGGAATGCCCTGCCTTGGAGTGTGGTGGAGTCTCCTTCTTTGGAGGTTTTTAAACAAAGGATGGATGGCCATCTGTTGGGAGTGCTTTGATTGTGTGTTCCTGCAAGGCAGGGTGTTGGACTGGATGGCTTTCATGGTCTCTTCCTACTCTATGATACTATGATTTCATATTCACACCCCATTACCCTTTCTTATATAACTCGCACACACACACTCATATACTGTACTATCTACCCATGTACCTGTATTCATATACACAATACAAAAGTGGCGTCTTTCAGTGTCTTTGGAATACACAGATGTAACCAGATCCCTACTTTCAGTGTGCTTGGCTCTCCTTACTTGCTTGGGGGAAAGTTTGCCCTCCCCTACCTAGGAAGTGGTTGAAAGAGTAGAGGCTACTACAGACAATGGCTAAGAATCTAGACCATGCTTGCATAGTGTAAATCTGCTCTCACATAGTTATAAAGTGGCTGTGCTACCCGACCCTTTCTGCTAAATCCTGCCACTGCACAACCGAGGGTAGATCTGCCAATGTGCCTGCCTATTGCCCTATGGTGCTATGGGGAATCCAGTGGGGCTGTCCCTGCAATCATACGGTACATGGAAAGCACTGGTGACTAGTGATGCACCATCCAAGGATGCACAACTGCATGGGCAGTCCCAACCAATATAGATCCACTGTGCATCACTCTGTAGAGAGACTCACCAGGGTAGAGCTTGCTGGTGCACCTGAGGAAATCCAGAGGGATAGGAAGAGCTTCTATGCCAGTCAGGAAGGACTTGTGGAGTCAACAGTTCTACAGGGGATAGAAAGCAACTCACCTGCCTTTTGGCCTCAGCAAGGTAACCTGCAACAGCTGGCCAAGGGCATGGAAAAACTAGCCAGGAGGATGCATTAAAAGGGAGGAAGAAACAGGCAAGCAAAGCAGAAGGAGCCAGCTTGGTTTTACAAGCAAGCTTGTTGGCTCTGGGTAATCCCATGCCCAGCAGCCCTTATGGTAACTGTCATGGCAGGAGGAACTGCAAGCAGCCCCAGAAATCTTCATGTGCCAGGTGAGTACATTGGTAGCAAGGTAGATCAGACATTGAGACAGCATATGCACTGCAGAAATAATCTAGTTTGACACCCCTTTAACTGCCATGACTCAATGCTATGGAATCCTGGGATTTATAGTTTGCTATGGCACCAGAGCTATCTGACAGAGAAGGATAAATATCTCACAAAACTACAAATTCCAAGATTCCACAGCATTGAGCCATGGCAGTTAAAGCAGTGTCGGACTGGATTATTTCTGCAGTGCAGATACAGCCTGAGAAAATCAGGATCTAACGGGCCTAGAATTTCAAAACCCCAAGGGAAGGTTTACCAGAGGGCTCTTTCCTTTAAATGAGAGTGGGGCAGAGACTTGCAAAAGGCTGTAGCAAAATGGAGAGGCCCAGCTTGCTTGGGACCCAATGCTGTAAGCCTCGGGGAAGAAAACCCTGACTGAAGCCAACAGAAAACCTTTTCAATAATAGAACCTCATATAGGCTCATGGACTTCAAAGAGCAAGGGGGCTTTAATGTCCTCTAACAGGGAGAGATGCCACACGCTCCTGGATAAGAACCAGGACAGCAAACTCATTTCTCTTGCTCCCATACCCTCCTACTATCCCAGTTTGGCCAGGAAAGTCCAGATTAATCTTCCATTGTCCCACTTTTTTCCCCAGCTGCTTTTCAAAATGTCGCAGTTTTTCTTGCCTTTTCCCACTTTCCACCTTTGCCTTCACCTTACTTCAGTTGCTGCAAACTGAGTTCAAAGTACAAATGTAGTTTGCACTCAACTAACCCATCAGATGGGAGGGGAATAGAGTGCGTGGGATCTTTGCCTTCTCAGTAGGCTCAGGGCAAGTCTACACGAGGGATTATACTCCCAGTCCAAGTGTGTTATTGCAAATGCGTAGCAGAGCTCAAGTCTCTCAATTGTGTGTTGGACCACTCATAGGAAATCAAGGTGATCCATCTTTTTCTTGTCTAAACAGAGTGGGATGCGAATCAAGATGGAGTCAAAAGGGTAAATTACTGTGCTCTGTTTACCATTCCGACAGGGTGTGCACTCCACTCTCTTTTTTTAAAATGTCAATCAACTTTGTGCATGTGTGATTGGCCGCCTCTGTTGTCACATACTTCCTATGGTGCTCTTACCTGGGAATGTGATTCCATGTGATCAGTTGTCCCAATGGGCGGGGGTGTGTGCTCATTTCCATCAGTTTTTTAAATAAAACTTTGGAGAAAGCCACAAAGGCTTTTCCCACATAGTTTCCCTGAATGTTGGTCCCCCCTGTCTCCCCCCCAAAACGACAGACTGCTGCAGGATCCCACTTGGACCCGGAGAATCTGCAGGACCTTTTCTAATTTGGCACATGTTGTGGAATGTCCTCCCCCTGGAGAGTCAATTGACAGTGTCATTGGTTTCATTCCAGCACAGAAAGTGCATCTACACAGTGAAAATAATGTAGTTTGACACCACTTTAAATATTGTAGCTCCATCCTATGGAATCCTGGGATGTGTAGTTTTACAAGGCCTTTAGCTTTCTCTGCCAAAGAATACTGGAGCCTCACAAAACTAGAAATCCCGGGATTCTGTAGGATGGAGCCATGACTGTTAAAGTGATGTCAAACTGCATTATTTCTACAGTGTAGATGCATCCCAAGTTTAAAACCTGCCTTTTTATAAAAGCTTTTGGAGCCTAATATTCTCATTTACTGTGTATGTATGCATTGCTTTACACTGTCTTCACTTTAGTTTTTAAATTATGCAGCAGTTTAATACACTTTTTGAATGTTTAAATCATTTTTGTTATTTTAAATGTTGCATTTTTTTAAACTTTGTCTTTTATTCATTCACATGATAGTAGCTTACATTTACATTTTGCATTTTAAAAAAAAAAGATTGCAGTTGTTCCAAGTGATTTTATTGTAAGCTGCCCAGAAATCTTGAGATATGAGGCAGGGTAGAGATATTACAGGTTTGTACAACCTGAGCAGAGTTGTTTAATAACGGGGTCTCTCGGCAGTCTCTCATTCATAGGATCACCGTAAGTTGAAGCTGACTTGACAGCACTTAACAACAAAGAAATATTGCAAAGAAATAAATGTTGGACTACAAAATCTATTATCCCCAGCCAGCAGCAGGCTCATTGCCTTCTGACACATATGGAAGCCAGCAGGTTGCAATAGGTTAATCTACAGCATCAGCCACACGGAAAACAGGACAGGCAGAGAGAACGGCCGCCAAGAAGAGCTACTATAAAAAGTAGAAATGACCTCTGTAAAACAAAGGAGCATTTTTCCCCTCTAGGCCTCACTACCTGTGAAATCTTGAAACAATGGTTTATGCCAGCCTTGTGCCGCAGACAATAGCTGTAAACAAATGAACAGAGCCGCAGCAAATCTCTCCAGACAGAGAAGGCGTTTAATGAAGCAGATGTCTCATTTGCAAGAGCCGAGGTGGGCATGGATGCGGACAGCGGCACCTTGTGGGTCCCATGCCAGTGGGGCAGTGAATCCACTCTGGGTTATAGTCTGAACTTTAAAGCACCTACTCAAAGCACTGGACCTACTTTTGGAAACAGAGGACTTGTCTATATGGCAAAAATACTCCTCATAGAATTCGAGGAGAATTTCTTTTGTCCCAATGGGATCCCACGTCATTTCACTGTATTTGGAACGGGGGGCAAAAACTCCAAATACTCTGTGGGAAAAGTCTTTGGTACTTTTCCTGACTTTTTTTTTTAAAACTCCAAAGGAAATATGCATTCTCACATTTTGGGACAACCAATTTGTTTTGCCGCACTTTCCCGATAAGAGCAGAAGTGGAAAGCTGGTTGGTCGGATGTGCACAGGGGGTGGTGTTACTGGCAAGGCAGTGCCTGGAACCGCCATGTTGGATTTTCGCCATAGCGATCGTGCACTGAGGTGATGAAATAGCCTTCCCCCTCCTTTTTTCTGATTATTAAGCAGAAGATCACACTTCCACACCTTGGATTGCTTTTTTAAAAATATATATCCTGTTCGATGGCAGCAACTTGTAACAATAAAAACGTGAGTAATTCACTTGCACCCACCATTTTGTTTCGCAGGGATGCCTGTTTGAACAACAAATGCATATGGCTTTGTATGCCTACGATCTTGGGGGGGGGAGCATGGGGACAAATGAAAGCTGCTACTAATTGGCATTACTGTTAATCAATCTGCATTATATTGCCTCGTACAGATGAGCCTAGAGTTCGAAATCCTCAATAGCTCCTTTACAGTGTACTCTGAGTAGCCTCCCTGACATGGAAGCCATGAGTTGCTATTGGTTTCAGAGAATGAATGAAGTGTCAGGCACCGGCACATTCAGCTTGCCTCCCATGAGACTTTATGGTGTAGTGATGGGATATGTAGTAGTATAGTTGGCTAATGAGGAACATCTATCCAGCCTGATTGTTATTGCATTCCTATGTGATTATTTAGATTTCAGCCCTCTAAAAGTTTGAAATGGCTGTGCTTTAATTGTACTGTACTGATGAGGACTGGCCAGTACTGGCAATGAAAGTCAGTAGATAATGTTTGCTGCAGTTTCTGTAATAAAGTTATACAGTATATCAATTTTTGTTAAAGTTATATATAAAATAATTTTTTTACTGATTTTCATACAACTTATATAACAATACAACATTATACTACATACTAAACATATTACTTACCTATATACGTAAAACATCTACACATACTACAAACACATTTTAGACATAACAAACATGTTAATTGACTTCCCCCTCTGTAATAAAGTTGTTCTGAGTTAACACTGAAAGCCTGGATTTCTGAACTGCTAGAACTCTGTACATGACATGAAGCTACCAATAATGGGACTCAAGGCAGGTAACAGCATATTTAAAACAATGCACGTTGAAGACAATGCAAAAATAAAACCTGTGCAAAAGTTTTTAAAAATGACCAGCTAAATAAAAATGTAAAAACATAAACAATTTATGAGTTAAAATCTCTCTCTCTCTCTCTCTCTGGCTTTTCTTCGCAAACGAAGATTCAGGAAGGACTCATCCCGCACTTTCTGCAAGAGTGCTGATGACTAAAAAGGCCAATCCAAGATAAACAAGTCCGGTGGCAAAAAGCACAGCAGAAGGTCTCCTTGGGTGATGTTTTTGGGTTGTGATTCTTTCTGCGTTGTCGTTTCTCTTCAAGACTTGTTCAGCGTGAGTTCTCAAATAAGGCTGCAGCATTGTGGATAGTACATCTCCATGCCTCCCGATAACATTAGAAATACTAAAATGCATTTAAAAACTATAAAAACCCTTTAAAATCTTAAAGACAGCACCACACAGCCTTAGAAGCCCAGCCCTTGTCAATTTGTAAAAACCTGGTGGCACAAAATTTTTTTAATCTGCTGGAGGGATAGCAAGGATGAGGCCATTCTGGCTGGGAGGGAGTTCCAAAGTCATATAATATAATCAGGGCCGGTTTAACCTGTCTGCCAGATCCGCATTGGCGGGGGGCCTGGGGGGGGTGAAGGGGGCCCCCTGGTGAGTGTTGCCCTTATCTGATGAAGGAGACAGCCAGGAGACAGCAGCCGGCTCCTCCGCTCCTTTGGAGCCCCTTCCCCCTCCCTCCTCAGGCAGGGCATGGCAATAGCACTGAGCTAGTGCGGGAGATAGAGAAAGGGTTTGCTCTTGGGAAGTTGTAATTTGGAGACAGTCCCTGGCTGCATTGCTGTGAAGGAGGAAAGGCAGAGCAGCTGGTCGTGTGGGTGAGGGACTGTCTTCAGGGGGCCGCGGGGATCTTGGGGGGGGGGCTGCCATGCACAGTGGGGTGGTTATTTTACTTTTTAACTTGTTGCTGGAGTCAAGACAGATGGCTATCCAGCCTCTGTTTAAAAACCTCTAAAGAAGGAGACTCCACCACATTCCCGCCCTCCTCCAAAAAAATGTCTCCAAAACTAAAGAGAAAGTGAAAGAAACAGCAGCCCTCCGTGGCAGAAGCTGGAGGGAGTTTGCTGCTACCGCGGAGACGGTGAGTGTGTGTTTATGAGAGAGACAGGGAATTTGAGGGTTGTCTCGGAAAGGGCTCCTTTCTTTCTTTCTTTCTTTCTTTCCCTTCCCTTCCCTTCCCTTCCCTGCCCTTGCCAACTGAGTTCAGCCTGCATTTGTGTGTGTTTGCCTATGTGCCTTCAAGTCATTTCTGGCTAAGGCAAACCTACCATGGGGTTTTCTAGGCAAGGTTTGTTCAAAGGGTGTGTGCCTTTGCCTTCCTTTGAGGCTGAGAGAGTGTGACTTGCCCAAGGTCAGCCAGTGGGGTATTCATGGCTGAGTAAGGATTCAAACCCTGGTCTCCATAGTCATAGTGCAATGCTGAAACTTTTACAACACTCTTAACTCTTTTAACAGAAGAATACTGTATAAAGAATATAAATTAAAATTTGGAGTAATATTACTGGGAACAATGGTTTTATTGTTGTCACTAAAACACCAATATCCAGTAGTGTTATGTGAGAGGCATTGGCCTAGAGCAGTGGATCTTAACCTTTTCTTTACCAGGGACCCCCTTTAAATATCTTTTGTTGCCCCAAGACTTAACTCAAGATTTAAAACCCTAATAATAATAGCTAACAACAACAACAATACAATTACACCATCCATTAAACTTTCCCTCAGAGACACTCTTGCTTCTTCCTGCAAGTTTGTGGCTGGAGTGGATTGAATGGCAATGTGCAGGCCAAGCCAGCCAGACTTTGCCTTGGTTCCTGTCACATGGCTACTCCACTACAGGGAGGAGGTGGGCCAAGCAGTCTTCAAGCCTTTGTGGACCCCCTGTGAGGACATTGCGGACCCCAAGTTAAGAACCACTGGGCTAGAGAATGCTGGAAAAGGAACAATGCAACCAGATCTTGAGAAGGGTGCTGGCAGGGGGATTCTGGGAGGTGTAATCCAAGAGTAACTTTCCCAGGCTCTGAATGCAGCCTAGAATCATAGGGCTGGAAGGGACCCCAACAGCCATCCCATCCGATTGGCTTCTGCCCTGCAGGAACACACAATCCAAGCATTCCTGACAAATGCCCATCCAACCTCTCCTTAAAAACCTCCAAAGAAGATGAGTGCACCACACTCCCAGGCAGCAGAGTATTCCACTGCCTTACAGCTCTTACTGTCAGGAACTTCTTCCTAATGTTTAGGTAGAATCTCTTTTCCTATAGTTTGAGTCCATTGCTCCGTGTCCTAGTCTCTGGAGCAGCAGAAAACAAGCTTGCTCCTTCCTCAGTATGACACCCCTTCAAATATTTAAACATGGCTATCATGTCCCCTCCTAACTTTCTCTTCTCTGGGCTAAACATGCCCAGCTCCCTAAGCCGTTCCTCATAGGGCATAATGGCTTCCAGACCTCCCAACATCCTTCTTGGTATCTTTCTTGAATTGTTGTGCCCAGAACTGGAAACAATATTCCAGGTGAGGTCTGACCAAAGCAGAATGGAGTGATACTATTACTTCCCTTGATCTAGACACTATTAATGCAGCCTAGAATTGCATTGGCATTTTTTGCTGCTGCATCACACTGCTAACTCATGTTTAGCTTGTAGTCCACTCTTTCTTTTCTTTGAGGAAATCTGCATCATTACATTAATTGCTAATAAACTAAAAATATTATGTTAGTGCCTATAATATAGTTTTTAAACTAAATTATTGGTGTCAAATTATGTAATACAGTAGGCCCCTCTTATCCACTGGGGATTGGTTCGGGGGGGTGGATTCTGAAAACCATGAATAATAGTGAACACCATTGAAAAAAATGGTACTTCTGGTTTAAAATACCATAGAGTTGCCTTGGAGGGCCTAGAAAACCACTAGGGAGGACACATTTACTAGGAAGACTCTAGGGTAGGTGTGCTGTTCTGTGTCCCATGGATAATGAATCCATGGATACGGGGGCCCTACTGTGATCTGAACATCCTGTACGGTGAATAGGTTAGGTTACATTGACCTGAGATAAACATATGGGGGCCCCAAAATAAAGCACTGCAGGGGGCCCCAAAATTCCTTAAACCGGCCCTGAATATAATATACTTCATATAATATACTTCAGAAGGCTTCTAACTAGACTGCAGAGATGCAGGTTAAAATTCTCACTTGGGGTTACAATTTTCCCTGTATTAACAAAAATTCAAACCAGTTTATCAGTGACACGTATTCATTGTCTTCTAACTTTGACTGCTGATTTTAGGATTAAAAAACCAAACAAAAGGTGTTGTACTGTCACAGAGAGCCCTTTTACTACATACCATTGCAGGTTATCTATCACAAGCAAACAGACAGTCACTATCATTGCATTGTCAAGCACTGAATATAATATCTGCCTGTTCTGAGAAATGGACACCAGCTCTCCCTTTAAATGGCAATTTGTTCTAGTGGTGAGCAAGAGGAGGGGTTACTTTGCTAACTTAAGCATTCCCCAAAAAGTGCAAAGCTGGCATCCCATTGGCATTGTACAGACATGTTAAGTTCTCTTAAGCACACAGTTATACTTTCTTGGTCACAGCACAATGTCTGTATGGCATAATGTCTATATTAAGTTCACAGCTGTGTAAGCACAGTTCTGCAAGAGTATCTGTTCCACATGGAGCTGTGCATTCCTCGACAGTACATAACAATTTATCAATGCTTTCAGCTTGAGTAACTGGGGTTGCAGGAACAGGAAACATATTCACAAACATGCAGCAGATTTCAGCAGAAAGATGGGGCATTGCAACCATCCCTTAACTACCTGACTTTATGCAAACATGATATAGGATCTCAGCTGGAGATTCTCAGTCTCAAGCAGTCATTTGGGCTGCAAATTAACAGGATTTTTTAAAAACACCTTTATTGATATGCTTTTTAACACCTCAATGGCACTTTTTCCAAGGAGTCCAAGATATTATGAATGGTATCGTACCAACAACATTGCAAGTTAGGTTAGCCTGAAAAATGCTAAGCAGACCCAGTTCAACCAATGAGTTTCATTTCTGAGTGTGGACTTGCATCTCATTCAAAGGGATCCTACTACTTTTCCGCCAAGGGTGGGGATCCTCAGGCCCTTGGCCAAATCTGACCTTCCTAGGGTTTCCATCAAGCCCTCTGAGCTTCCTTAGGGGCAAAATGAGTCTGCTGTTCCCCAGAAAAGAATTCTGCCCACCCACCCACCCAGTAAAATTTTTCCTTTATGCTCAAAATTTCTAGCATTGCAGTCAGTAACTTAAAACTTCAGTTGAGCATTTAGGAATACAGTAGGACCCTGTATCCACTGGTTCATTATCCACAGATTCAATGATCCACAGGACACAAAACAGCACACCTACCATAGGGTCTTCCTAGAGAATGTGTCCTCTCTAGCCATTTTCTAGGTCCTCCAAGACAACGCTATCGTATTTTAAACAGGAAGTCCAATTCTTTTCAATGGTATTTGCTATTATCCCCGGTTTTCAGTATCCACGGGTCCCCCCAGAACCAATCCCCAGTGGATATGAGGGTCCTACCGTACAGTTTTGGCATCCAAAGAAAAGGGACAGGCAAAGTAACCAAGGGAATGTGAACACGGCAAATTGAAGAGATGTCAGGTGTGAATGATTTTCAATGTCGCCCTCTCTCCAAGGCTAGAAATTTGGGGAGTCAAGAAGAATTTCATCTGTAGAGGGCAGAATTCTTATTCAGTGGCATCACTAGGGTCACCCAATGTAGTAACCCATGGTGTCACCCCATGGACCTCCCCCTGTACTGGACCATACAGAATCCTTAGTATTCCCAGCAATCTGTGCAATCTGTTTGCAACTTTGAGGGTCACCGAAAACCTACATGTGGGAGACAAACAAGAAGGAAGGTTTGCCTGGCTGGACAAGGCACCAGGGATATTTTTTATAAAAAATAACATATTTCTGCTGAAATGTTGCACAAACATTTTACAGACAGCCATGTTGGTGTCACCCCCTTTGACAATTTGGTGATATCCCCAGTGACACCACTGTTCTTATTCATGGGGCAATGCCCTCATTTCCCTCCACCCATAGCAACACCCCTGCTTGAACCAAAGGACAACATTCTGCATGGGACGAAAAGGTCCAAGTTTTTCTGTAGAGAAATTTATGCACGCTCAAGACACCAATCAGAGTTCATCCCATATCTTCCTGTATGAGCCTACCCAAGAACCTGATATCTTCATGGGAAGGCTGTCTCTTGATCCCACCACTTTCACGGGCATGTTTGATGGGAACATGAGAAAAGGCCTTCTTGGTGGCTGCTCCCTTCCACCAGCAGGCAAGGATCCTTCAATTCAGAGAGGCATTGACTCTTCCCTGAGTGCTGAAGAGGGGTCTTTTAATTGGAGGGGGGAGTACTGAATTTCCTCCCTCTTTTGTGTTTTTAGATTGTTTCAAACTGTTTTCATTTAGTGCTTGGTTTTAATATGATAGCTTTTTAAAGTTATTCAGTGTTATAACTGATTTAAAAAAAAAATCATTCACATCATCCACTGGTGAAATAGGGCTGACACTTATTATAAGGGATGTCCCTTATCTGAGGGCTGGGATGTTTGTCCCTTATAGGCTGGTGGCAGGTGTCCCTTGTTATAAGGGATATGCCCTACTTGAGGGATGGAAAGCTTTTCCTTTTATAGTGGGCCCTTGGTATCCACTGGGGTATGGTTCCAGGACCCCCTGTGGATACCAAAATCCATTGATGCTCAAATACCATTATATACAATGGTGTAATAAAATGGTGTCCCTTATATAAAATGGCAAAATGAAGATTTACTTTTTTGGATTTTACAGTTGTCCCTCCACATTCACGGATTTGGCATTCACAGATTTAAGTATTCACGGCTTGAAAATAGTCCTAAAAAAATAATAATGGAAAAAGCAAACCTTGATTTTGCCATCTTATATAAGGGACACCATTTTGCTATGCCATTGCATATAATGAAGATTCAGGAGATTCAGGAATCTTCATTTGCGAAGAAAAGCCAGAAAGCATATAATGGGACTTGAGTATTCACGGATTTAGGTGTTCACGGGGGGTCCTGGTACCAAACCCAAGTGAATGTGAAGGGACAACTGTATTTAGTTTTTTATGAATATTTTCAAGCTGTGGATGGTTGAATCTATGGATGCAGAATCCATGGATAAAGAGGGCTGGCTGTAATATAGACAAAAAAAGATGTACAAAAAATCCCAGGTATTTTGAGGAGGGCAATATGCTAATTTTACAGATAAACACATGGCTAAGTTAACTGATGTTACCTGCCCTGATACCCCCCCCCCAAACACTCTTCCAATAATTCATTGATTGGCTATATCTTATAAATTGTCTTATTATTGGCACTCCACATGGTTGGTTAGTAGTAGACCAGGGATTCCCAAATACAAGGACTCAAGGTTTTGTCAAAAAGCCAAAAGAAGTAACCAACCCAAAATACTAAAAGCCATGCCCAGGTAGTAATTAAGTGGACCACCCTTGAACTGATGAGTTAGGGAGGAAATGGGCTAATTCTCCTGGAAGTACATGGAAGTGAGTCATTCATTAATTCAATCAAGGTAGATTGGACACTCATTGCCTTGCAAAACTGGTTTTTCTTCGCACCTTTCCTAAAACAATAGAGAGTTGCCTTAGACCCATCAATTCCAATGTTTCGGCCATTAGTGATCATTAACACATCTGGAGAATCCATTGTTTAACCCTGGGAAACTCTGGCAGATAGTGTATTTCACTCATAACACCCTTCAGGGGGAATATCAAATATAAATACAACCCCAAAACACAGTCAAGGTGTGCACAGCTTCCTTCATCTCGTCACTCTGTCAGTCGGTGTCACCACGTTCCAAGTTTCTCTCGTCTCATCACTCTGCCGGTTTGCTGCGCAGCCCTCAGAACTACATTCTAACTATCTTCTGCTGTACAAATCTCTGCTCTTGGACAGGTATAGTATAGCCCATCATCTTGAACTCTATTCCTCTATCCCAATAATTCCTACTTTCTTTGATAGCCTTGTGTGAGTGCTTGAGGCCTGAGTGTATGTATGTTCATACCCCTGATCATTTTCCAATAAAAAAAACATTTTTATTTTTTCTCCTGGCTTGGAGCCTCGTCAATTACTATCGGTATACACAGGTCAAAAGATCCCACCATTACGCAACCTCTCACAGCCATTATTTGAGCTAATTAAAATTCCCCCATAGAAATATTGGTTTTTGGTGGACACGTGTAGAATTTCCATAGGCCTTAGTATTTTGGGTAACACTGAAATCAATACTTCTGTTTGGTATTTGGGTAAAACACAAACTTGTCCATACTATGCACCTTCCTGATTGTCAACCCTGCAGGTCATGAATTCTGACTGTCCCTCACTGTTATTTCATAAACCTGGCAGCACTAATTGGAAGAAATGTGGGTTATCCAATCAATCAATTGACCAATCAATCAATTGGCTTCATCACTAAATATATAGCCCAATAGCTCCTAAATTGCTCCAAAAATTGAGGAATGGAGCCTCCTTTTACACTGCCTCAGAATAAGGCAAGAAACATGAAACAGTTGTTTTCAGCTGAACACACACACACACAAAATGTTGCCCTTTCCAGGAAAAACCATTTAACAATATGAAATGAGAATAACAGAAAGGAGCTTAGCAAGAGACCCCATTCCAGAGAGAATGCCTTTGGTAGGCTGCCTTTTGACATTTAAATGTTAATTCGTAGCAATTTTGCTCGTGATTAGACTGCACTGTACATTGAGGAAAAGAAGATTTGCTGAATATTTGCCTGAAACTTACATCATGAGAGAGCAGCCTCACCCCGCCTTCTTAATGTGCACCAAATACCCACATATTCCTGTAAATAGATATGGGCCAAGTTCATTCAGGGTGTAAATAAGTTTTGAGATGTGTAGGAAATCATAATTATTTGGAAACACTTTTAGTTTAAAGTGCATAGGGAGGATTGTTCCCTTTCAAATAGCTTTTGTGATACTCATTGACAGTTTGGGCTTTGGCAGTGACAGCTAGTGGCCGGTAGGAGAATGATTCTGCTCTGGATTTTAGTTGGAACTTTAAAGGAGCTACTCGAGGTCCCAATTGGCACCTTGGATCATAACATCAGAGAATCAGAGTTAGAAGGAACCACAAAGACCATCTAGTCCAACCCCTGACATTCCGGAAGACACATCTAAAGGATGCCATCCCTCTGCTGTTTAGAAACCTCCAAGTAAGGAGAGTCCACCAGCTTCCAGGGCAGTCTATTCCACTGTCCAACAGCTCTTATCATCCAAAAGTTCTTCCTAATGTTTAGTTGGATCTTTCATTTAAAACTGGACTAAACTTTGGAATAGAGTCACCATCCTACTGGCAGTAGAGTCACCAGCTGGCACTGGGTTTGGGGAAAAAGTGGGCAGATAAGAGGTCCTCCAGATGTTGAGTGGACTACAACTCCCACCACCACTCACCAGTAGGGAAAAGAGCAGCTGTTGTTGTCCTGGATGGCAGCTCCTTTCTCCTGGCGGCAGCAGGATGCTTCCCGGGTACCCTATGACCTTCCTTCTGAAAACATACATGTGTATAACCTGCCCGCTAGCTTCTGCTCAGGTGCCCTTGAAATAAGTCCTGATAGAAGAAATTCACAAATGCTTGTGTATCAAGTCTTCAGTTGCTTGTATGATAACAGTCACAAAATCAGGAAAAAAAATATCCTCAGAAGCATTCCAAATGGCATAATATTCTTCAGATGCACTACACTCTCCTCTGGCCACTAAATAGGTGAGGGAGCTCAACAGTCTTGTACATGGAGGGGAGTGTTACACAAGAAGGTACTGGGTACCTCCTTGTACAACAAACTTCAAAGCACATATGTGCACTAGTCCTCTCCTCCCCAAGCTATTTAGTACCTGGGGAGGAGAAGGTGTGTTTAGTGGATAGAGGAGGATGTGGGTACCCGAGCAGCATACAGCTGCAACCAGAGAGGGGAAAAAGCAAATTGCAGATACATATGTCACCAACAGGATGATGGGATGACAACAGAAAAGCAGGGTATAAATCAAATAAATAAAAAATCAGAGCATCTTAGAGTTGGAAGGGACCAACTCCCTGCTGTTCAGGAACATGCAACTAAAGCACTCCTGAAAGATGTCCAACCAGCCTCTGTCTAATGAGCTTCAGAGATGAAGAGCCCACCACCCTCCAGGACAATCTATTTTACTGTCAAGCAGCTCTTATCATGGGGAAGTTCTTCTTAAACTTTAGGTAAAATCTCTTTTCCTGTGATTTGAATCCATTGGTTTGTGTCCTAGTCTCTGGAGCAGAAGACAACAAGCTGGTTCCATCTTGTACACAACATCCCTTCAGATATTTAAAGACAGCTGTATCGTATCACCTCTTTGTCTTCTCTTCTCCAAGCTAAACATACCCAGCTCCTTATGGCATTCCTCATAAGGCTTGGTTTCCAGACCTTTGATCATCTGGGTCCGCCTTCTCTGGACATGTTCCAGCTGTGGTGCCCAGAACTGGACAGAATAGTCCAGGTGAGTTATGGTATTAAAACACCATTCAGCAGGTTATAATGTTAGAAACAACCACTATATTTAGAACACTAGGGCTGCTAACACGCTGCAGACATAATGCAGTTTGACACCACTATAACTGCTGTGGTTCAATGCTATGCAATTCTGGGGTTTGTAGTTTTGCGTGATATTTCGCCTTCTCTGTCAGAGATCTCTGCTGCCACAACAAACTACCAATCCCAGGATTCCATAGGATGGAGCCATGATAGTTTAAGCGGTATCAAACTGCTATATTTCTGCAGTGTGTCAGCAGCCTAAATCTCCTCCCCCATCCTCTGCCTCTACAGGTCTCTGTTCCAGGGTTGGCCTTCCTACCTGGCCAGGTTTCCTACAACCTATAATAACTTAGGACATTATCAGATGTGGCAAAAATTACAGGATTATGACATCAGGGTAGTGTGAATGGACCCCGCTATCATACAAAATCATCATCTTTGCATTCTTACTCAGTGCTCCAGCTGCAGAAAAAGCTTTATTTGCAATTCATGGGACAAGCCATCAATAGATCACCAATAACAGTTTTTTCTGCTGTATTCACTGCATGTGAAACGATGTCCCATTGTAATCGTGAGATTACAGCATGAATGGGCACTCCTCAGTGAGAAAACATCCAGGTGAGAAGGCAAAAACGAAGCGCTGGATGCTCTTTTTATGTACTGTCACCTTTAGTTTGCATGTTTTTTAGGTTTGTTTCATTACTTATGTGTTTATTTACTTTGTTAATTAAGGGATTTGGGGAGTTTTAAGTGCGTTCGTGTCTTCTTGCAAGAACCACAGAAATCTCGCCCATGCCAAATCATGGAAGAAACCACCCATTCTTAAAGCACTAGTGGTCGTTATGCGATAATTTTGTGGTGTTTCTTTTGCATGATTACAACTATGTACGATAATAAGTGTTATAATGCCATGATGTTTCCTCTATCTTCATTCGCGGAATTACAGCGTTTTTAGATGCTAATCTGATAATGTCCTTAATCACACTTTTAAAAAAAATGAATTGAAATTGGAAGCACAGTCCATTCTGATGCAGTGTGGAGGGCGGTGGAAATGTTATCACTTTAAGGGCTACCCATGTGTTGTTCCGGAGAAGCAGAAATGCATGGAGGGAAAAATGGTGCCCAGTCATGCAGAGATGGAACAGCCTCTTCTATGGTTTCTAAGACCCTTCCATTAATGTAGCTCTCCCAGCACATTAGCTGTTATCTCACAGCATACCATTTGGCAATTATGAGCTAATTCTTTATAGCTTGTAAATTAGGAACTAGATAAAAAATGGAAGCTGAGGTTCAAGATGGATAAAACCAGACACTAGTGATTCCATCCAGAGATAAACAAGCAAAGCTGAGTGCTACTGAAAAACTGGTGACCTTCAATCCTATACTCCCACAAGTTGAGGTTCTTGTTGTCATCAAGCCAACACTGACTTTATGGGGACCCTCTGATTGGAAAAACTCCAAGAGACTGCCCTGCTCATGTCTTACAAACCTTTCATTGAGCCAGTCTGCCTGTAATGCAGTCTCCTCTTTGCTGCTGTTGTTGCTAAGTGCCTTCAAGATGTTTCTGACTTATGGCAAACCTGAGGTGAATCTGTCACGGGGTTTTCTTGGCAAGATTTATTCAGAGAGGGTTTGCCTTTGCCTTCCTCTGAGGCTGAGACAGTGTGACTTGCCCAAAGTCATCCAGTGGGTTTCTATGGGCAAACAGGGATTCAAACCCTTATCTCCAGAGTCATAGTCCAACACTCAAACCACTACACCATGCTGGTTCTCAAGTTCCACTTTACTGAACACTATTGTCCTTTCTAACAAATCATGCCATCTCATAGAATCATAACGTTGGAAGAGACCACAACGGCCATGTAGTCCAACCCCCTTCCCTGAGGAATACACAATCAAAGCATTCCTGACATATGGCCATCCAGCCTCTGTTTAAAAACCTCCACAGAAGGAGACTCTGCCACACTTCAAGGCAGCACCATCCACTGTCGAACAGCTCTTACTGTCAGGACGTTCTTCCTAATGTTTAGGTGGAACCTCTTTTCCTGTAGTTTGAGTCCACTGTTCCTTGTCTTAGTCTCTGGAGCAGCAGAAAACAAGCTTGCTCCATCCTCAGTATGACATCCTTTCATGATATGTCCAAAGTTCAACAGCATTAGTTTAGTCATCTTGACTGCTAGGAAGAATTACAGACCATTCATTTGTCTTTTTAGTAGTCCATGGTATCCATAGAACTCTTCCTCCAGCATCATATTTCAAATGAGTTTATTTTCTTCTGTCTGTTTTCTGAACTGCTCAGCCTTCACACTCATACAGAAAGATCAGATTTACCATGGCATGGATACACATATGTATGTGGAAGTAAGTCTCAATGAATTTGATAGAACATCTGTGGATACATGTACCTCAGGGTGGGCCACTTCAATGGTCCCAAGGACCTTTATGAAAAGAAGTAGTGAAGACTTTGGAATAGGGTCAAAGGGCTATTCTGAAAATGGGTATTGAAGACATTCTTCACTCTTGGAGCTACACAGCTGGTTCTAAGCTCTCCTCTTAAATGATGATGAGGCACAGGAACTGGAACAAGTTTCTCACAACTATGAAGTCGTGGAGTGGCCTCAGAGGATTTTATAGAGCTGTTGTCAATTCCCAGAGGAAGAAGAGACATGTGGTGGCAGTTGGTGATTCCCTGTTGCCTCCAAGCTCCTGTGATTCCTCATTTTCAATATCTGCTTTGTTCCCATTCTTTGAGAGGCAGCATGGTGTAGTGGTCACAGTGTTGGCGAGGACTCTGGGAAGCCAGGGTTCAAATCTCCGCTCAGCCATGGAAACCCACTGGCTAACTTTGGAAAAGTCAGACTCTCTCAACCTCACAGGAAAGCAATGGAAAACCTCCTCTGAATAGATATTGCCAAGAAAACCTTAGGAAAGAGTGACCATAAGTTGGAGTCAACTTGAAGGTGGGAACCAGCACAGTATACTGGTAGAAGTGTTGAACTAAGACTCCAGGAGAACAGAGTTCAAGTCCCTGTTCAGCTGTGTAGTGGGTTGAGTGTCAAACTAGGACTCCAGGGGAACAGGGTTTGAATCCCCACTCAGCCTTGGAAACCCACTGGGTGACCTTGGGCAGATTGTTACCTGCTCTGACACCCCAACCCCATGTCTATATTTATATTAATAAATTGGTGATATTTAGTAATTAGTTCAAAAGTGGCCTTCCATGCAGTGCGGCCATTAAAGCTGGAAAATTCCAACAAATTACAAAGACTAGCATTCAGACTCAGTCAGGTATGCACTTAAAGAGGGGCCATCTAAATTCTAAAGAAATGTTAATTTGCAAGGCAACTGAAGGTTCAGACACCTGGCTAATCCTATCAGCTAAAGCTGGGAAACTCAAACTTGTAAACAACCCTCATTCCTTCACCCTTTCCCAAAACAAAAGAAGTCGCTTCCTCCACTTAATTTCAAAGTACCCACACATGAAGGTGCCATTAACATATCCAGAGTGCCTTTGTCTCCTTTGAGCAACTCCAAAGAGCATTGACTCCTACTATAGATTCCATCCCCTGGAAGCAGATATTGACTATACAAACCCTTCCAAAACTCCACTCAAATGCATACAGATTTCCTTCCTGTGGACACTATGTCCATCTGTGTACCTAAGCACACACAGTTCCCCTGATTCTAGATGCCATGTCAGACTGTGTATCCATTCCTGATCAGGACACCACCACCCCACGACCTCATTTCTACAGGACAGGTGTTGTATCACCCACTGGAAACTCCCCGCACTATTCCTCTACCCCGACATTACCTACTTTATTCTCTAGCCCTGCATGAATGCTTGAAGCCTGAATGTGTGCATGAATGTTATTATTGTTTTTCTCAAATAAAGATGAATTTATTGTACTATCTAGCTTAATGTGTCCTTCTTAGTACCAGTAATTCTCTTTTATTGGTCTGAAACACGGGTCACCTATCGCCACCACTTACGACTCCTCGAACGCTTTCATCAGCGTTGTATACGCACAATCCTAAATATACACTGGACTGACTATGTGACGAATGTTGCTGTCCTTGAGCAAGCAGGGATCACCAGCATTGAGGCCATGATATTGAGAACACAGCTGCGCTGGGCAGGGCACGTTTCTAGGATGGAGGACCATTGCCTCCCCAAAATAGTACTCTACGGTGAACTTGCCACGGGTCAGCGTAAGAAGGGTGCTCCAAAAAAGCGATACAAGGACTCCCTGAAACAACATCTCAGGCTCGGCCAAATTGATCACCAACAATGGTCCGCCCTGGTCTCACATCAGGAGACATGGAGACACACTATCCACAATGCTGCAGCCTTATTTGAGAACTCATGCCGAACAAGTCTTGGAGAGAAACGACAACGCAGAAAGAATCACAACCCGGAAACATCACCCAAGGAGACCTTCTGCTGTGCTTTCTGCAACTGGACTTATTTATCTCAGATTGCCTTTTTAGTTATCAGAGCGCTTGCAGAAAGCGTGGGATGAGTCCTTCCTGAATCTTTGTTTGCGAAGAAAAGCCAGAGAGAGAGAGCATACCGGTAAACATAGGTCAAAAAGATTCTGCTATCTGTTGACCCCTCTCACATAGCCAAGCTGAGTACATTAATTCCACAAATTAATGTCAATATTTTGAGGGTCCTTAAGAACCCTGAGCACAGAGGGTAACAAAGTCACCCTGTCTCAGCCTCAGAGAGAAACAGAGGTGAACAAATGCCTTCTGAGCAAATCTTGACAAGAAACCCCTGTGATAGGTTCACCTTAGGGTTACCCTAAGTGAGAAATGGCTTGGAGGCACACAACAACAGCAGCAGCAGCAGCAACAACAACAACAACAACATCCAATTCTTTTCTATGAATTGTGTCCATTCTGTTTGCAGAAGCTCCTTTCATTCCAACCAGAATTTCCTTGCCCTGTCCCCCTTCCAGTTAAGCAAAACAAGTTGAAGGCCTACCCATTCCTTCTCCTCCTCCTCCTGCTTTTATGCCAAAGCAACACCTCCTAACAACCTTCTGTAACTGCAAGGCACTATTGAATCTTGATGGATGTAGGGCCTTGGCAGAATGGCAGCCTCAGCTGTGACATTTTGCAAACAAAGAAGGGTCCGCAAAACCCTGAGTGTTGATTTTGTTTGTGTGGAGCTGTTGCTCTGAGTCATTCAGTCAAGGCTTCCTTTAGCTGCCTTGGCAGACAACACAAGACTCACAGGAGAGTGTGCCACTTACATGTCAGCATCTCTCTTTCCCCAGCACAAATCCATATGCTGATAGGCTATTTTGGCAGCTCGGTGGTGCTCAAGAGAGCAGCTTCAGCTGTTACATGTGTTTGCACAGTCCCACAGCTGGGATGGGTTTCTTGCATTCAGGGTTGTGGAGCTCAGGTACAAGTACCCAAGGATGAAATTAATACTTGCCATTTTTTTCCTTTATTTTTTTTTTCTGTAGTTGTTACTGGTATTGTTGGCTACACAAAAGCCTATATTGTGCTCAGGTAGTGTAAATCTTTCTGGTTTGTACTGTGCTTGCATAGTGCAAATATCATTGAATACCCAAGTCAGGATTGTCTGTGCCATCATATCTCCCATTTCTGTTGTATGGTTCTGAGAGCTGGACAGTGAAGAAAGCTGATAGGAAAAGAATAATCTCATTTGAAATGTGGTGTTGGGGGTGAGATCTACAGTTACCATGGACCGCCAAAATGACCAGTCAATGGGTACTAGAGTAAATCAATCTGGAACTCTCCCTAGAAGCCAAGATGACTATCACACTGCAACATTATAGTAATAGTATTCCACTTGAACTGCTATGGCTGCCTCCTGTGAAATCCTGGGGTTTGTAGCTTAGTGAGGCCTAAGAGATCTCTGGCTGAGAATACTAAATGCTCCTCCTTAAACTGCAAATCCCAGGATTCCACAGGAGGAATCCCAATCCTAGAGAAAGGACAGGGCATAAATAAAGATAATGATAGCCAATGAGGTTTCATGACAGTCAGGAAACCCATTTTTGAATTGAGAAATGAATATTGAACATTCTTTCTGTCCCTAAGTGATGGACAGCTACCTGGAGGCAATGAGAGAATCAATGAGAACCTAGAATGATAAAATCCTAGAGCTGGAAATGACCATAACGGTCCCCTAATCCATCCCCCTGCTATGCAGGAAGACACAACTAAAGGACTCTTGAGAGATGCCCATTCAAGATCTGTTGAAAGACCTCCAAACTGGAGAGTTGGCACCACCCTCTGAGAATAGCTGTTACAGAGGCTTAAGTGGAAACCTGGAGAGCTGGAGGCTCTATGGAGGCCTCTCAATTTCAAGAATTAGGAAGCTAGCTTGTTCCAGATGGGACTGAACTCTCTCTCCCTGATGGAACAGGTATGTAGGGGTTTGGGATTTTTTTTGGGGGGGGTCCTTGGCTCAAAGTTATCACTAGGGATTCAGGTGGCCACAAGTGGAGAGGAGTGCCTATGCCCAGCACTAACTGATCAGGCACTGCTGGTTATACCTGGACAGGAATAGCCTGACTTCAATTATTTCTCCTCTTATAATCTCATAACTAGATTACTTCCATTCTCTTTCCATGGGGCTACCTTGAAGGCAATCCAGAAGAGTGTAGTTAGTACACAGTGAGATTGTTGGAATGTTAAGAGGTAGAGCTGGGTGGAATCACTTGATGCTTATCCCAAAACTACTTAAAAAAATATTACAACCACAAAGGAAAGCATAAAATACAGAACAGCTCAATAACATCAGCTCACATATAGCAAAGCATTTACCAGCCCTTTCAAACACAGTAATTCAGGGTATCACGTTTTCCTAGAGAATGACATGGCAGATCAGGATGTGAAGCTCGTTTGGGTTATTGCTTGCCTGTGAAATAAAGGGAGACCATATTGCATAAAAATTGTCACCGCATCCACCTTTGTTTTTTAAGAAGTGCATATGTGAACCAAGATTTTCCATAGGTGCTATGGACCAGACTTTGCCTTTCTCTAGTGAAAAGACATGTTGACATTTCCACTTTTCTATGATAATCAATCTTGCTGCTAGGCAACCAGCACTAATCAGACTCTTATTCAATCAAGATTCATTAGGATCAATAAAAAGAGATCAGAGACCTAAAGCAAAAGACATTTCTGTATCAGTTTATGGCATAGTTAGCAAACACCCAGCAGCAACTGGTGGCTTCTATGACTGTAGAGCAGTGAATCCACTCCAGGCTTCAACCCAGCCTCTAAAGGGGTTATCCAAGATGCTGAACCCTGTCCCACAAACCGTTTCAGCACCATGGATAGCTGCTTTAAAGCTACCCCAAACTCTGGAGACCATTCACTGCCACACTGACATTGGAGTGCCCAGCCACCCCTGTGAACATTTCTTGGCACAAGATACTCAAGAGTATTTCACTGGCTACTTGTGAGCTACTGGGCTCAATTCAAGGCACTGGTGCATGTGCACAAACCCCTCAAGGGCTTAGGATCCAGGGTGACTTATGGCTCCCACATCAATGCGGTGATGAGTCCAGGTTTTAGTCTGGACTTTTAGGGAGCTATGCAAGGTGCTGAACCCGATTCTCCAAACAGATTCAGCAGCTTGGTAGCTCCTTTAATGTTCCAACTGAAAGCTGGAAACAGATTCACTGGCCCATCAGCGGGAATGGCCTCTGGTGTGGTGACACAAGGCAGGGCCTTTTTTCACGGCAGCACCCTGACTGCGCAATTCAAAGCTTTAAGGAATTATTGAATTACAGGCAATGGCTAATTCAACTACAGGTCACCTCCCGCTAATGCAGAATCAGTACCCGTGGTTTCACTTACCAGCGATTGGGGAGAGTGGTCTCTCTAGGCATCTGGAGGACCATAGAGTCATGCTGGAGGTGGTCTCTCTAGGCATCACTAGGTCTTCCAGCACAACTCTATGGTCAACTTCTGCCAGAAGGTAACCATAGAGTCACACCTAGATGCCTAGAGAGACATTCTCTCTGGGCATTTTCTAAGTCCTGTGATATGATTCTGTGGTCTAATATGGCTTTTTACTATTATATGTGGCTTCACGTATCTGCAGTAAGTTCAGGAACATATCCCCTGCATAAATGGGGGGTGGGGAGCAACATGTATTTGTTTGCCTGGGTTTTTGAGCTGCAACCCTTGGATCTTATTGCTATAAGATTGTACAAGTTGTGCAATCTTATTGCTTGTTTTTTTCTGGTTGATGTTTAGAAATATGGACTAAATCCTATTGTTAGACCAAACTAGGTATTATCACTTAGACAACGGGATTCATGTATGTGTTGACTCACTGGTCAACAATTGATGTAATGGGTCTACTCTAGTTAGGGTGAACTAATAGGGATCAATCTTATGGCTTGCTTTTTTAATGATATTTTCTACTGACACAGATTCCCTTGGCAGGAAAGGTGATTTATAAATGGAATAAACCATCATTATTTCAAGAGAAACCATAATGGCAAAAAGTCACATCTTTCATGCATAGTTTTATGTATATGGGCATCTTTGTTCCTGAGTTTCTTTGCTTGTTTGAACCGGGGCTGTCATGCTGCAACAAATTCTAGCAGAGGACAGAAGAAGAATGTGTTAAGTAGAATAAAACAACAACAACATAGTGCTGTCACAAAATTGCAATTTACAAAATAGTAAAACACAAGCCTGCCGGTGGGCTTTGTGTAGGAATTGGGTGAGGGGAGTGTCCTGCGGAGCACTTCTGAGAAAAACATAATAGAATTTCCACCAGTGGAGGGATCCCAGTGCCTTCTAGCTGAAGCTTTCGGAAATGTTGCATTAAGAAAGGGGAGAGGAATTCAGCTCTGTCGGTGTGTGGATTGCTCTGGAAGCCAATTACATCCCTGTTGCTCACATGTTATGAGCTCAACCTACATAAGCAGCGGAGTGTGAGACCCTGCTGTACAAAGATCCATTTCTGCAAATGGAATTTTTCAACACCTATGCTTGTTTTCTGCTTTCTTTTTCAGGCCAGTTTTAAGGGCCAGTGTGGTCTAGTAGTTTGAGCATTGGACTACAGCTCTGGAGACCAGGGTCCGAATCCCCACTCAACCATGGAAATCCACTGGATGACTTTGGACAAGTCACACACTCTCAGCCTTAGAGGAATCATAGAATTGTAGAGTTGGAAGAGACCGCGAGGGCAATCCAGTCTAACCCCTGTCTTGCAGGAATACACAATTAAAGCACTCTCGATAGATGGCCGAAGACTGGAGGTCTTTAAACAGAGGTTGGGTGGACACCTTTTGGGAATGCTTTAGTTGTGTAATCCTGAATGGCAGCAAGTTGGACTGGATCCTATTATTCTAAATGTTGCTGGATGGCAACTGGTAGCATTCTTCAGCATAGGGTGTTCTGCCTGGGAAGATGGAAGTTGCAGTTCAACAATATCTGGAGAGGCACACTCACCCTGGTATAAAGGTAGAAATCCAAAACATGGAGGGCAAGCCTCATTGGATTGTGTACATTCAGATTCACCAACTTTGAAAGCCAGAAACAGAGGGAATAAGATTCTAGTGGGAGACACTAAAATCCACCAAAAATGGAGCTTGAAAATGTTCTCTTTTTGGACCATGATCCCCAGAACCTGCAAGCAAGTGTGGCCACTAGTCAGGGCTTCCAGGGGCCTGTACACCAGAATAGCATACCAAAGAAACCAGTGGAGTCCTATTGGAGCCCTGGTGGTGCAGTGGTTAAATGCCAGTACTGCAGCCACAAAGTTATGAGTTTGATCCCAGAGGGCTCCAAGGTTGACTCAGCCTTCCATCCTTCCATAGGTTGGTAAAATGAGTACCCAGCTTGTTGGGGGTGATTAGCTAGCACATTGTAAACCACTTAGGGAATTCTTTGCACTGATAACTGGTATAGAAATATCAATGCTAATGCTATTGCTATTGGTGTCTTATTTGGGTAGGTTTCCTTACCAAAGTTGCTGAACATTTTTGTCTGATACAGAACATCCCCATTCATTTCAAGGTTTTGGAGACAGAACTGGGCATGTGGTGCCATTGTGCATGGATGTGTCTGCACATTTGGTTGTGTATTCAAGTTTCCCATTTGGCATCAGTTGTGTCATCTTGACACCACTCCTCATGCAAACCCAATTTAGGATCTTGACCTGTATGTCCAACACAAAATAATGATCATGGCTTTGATCCTGCTAAGGATCTGGGCAGCATTCTGCACATGGAAACCCAGAACTATAATGTGTGGCATAACTCACCCTCTGGAATCCAAGGAATCTGACACAGAGGAGATGGATTGCAAGGAGCTTCTTACTCCAGATGACTCCCTCCTTGAGCCAGAGAAACTGGTGGCCAGTGCAGCTGAAGACACCCTCCTCAGCAAGACTGGAGAGACACTGATGAGACCCCAGCCCACCCCATCCTTTGAAGTCTGTCAAAGAGACAAGGAAAAACTGCATAGAAACCATTGGTTAAATAGAAGACACTGACCAGTCAACCACCTGGCATCCCCCTATAATTCTCCCAGCAGTTGGCAGGAATCCTTGTTCTTTGCAGCTATTCAACCTGTTCGTGCTCTTTGTACTTCTGTGTTTCCTGGCATTCTGGACCCCTGGACTGACTACTGTACATTTCAGGACTCTTTAGGCTTGTCTATATTGGCAGTGTATCCTGTCTTGCCCCCATCTTGGAGCCCTGCAGTCCTGATGGCACAGGGCTTTCGCTCCATTTTGCTCCTGGGCAGTCCTCACAAACCCCCAGGGCAATGAGAGGGCTAAGACGGCGGGCGGGGGGAGAGATGGGGTAGGGCCTGGTAAAACATTTAAAAATAATAGCTGTTTAAATGTGTTCCAGCCAGCAAAACGAAAAACAAAAAACAGATCAGGCCCTGTGTGAGTGCAGAAGCCCATTCCGGCAAGCTGGCCCCTTGCTGCAGCTGCCCTCTGCCTCACTCTTCCATAGCCAGGAAAGGGGCCCGCAGCATGCGACCAAGGCTGATCACATGCAGGGGACTTGGCTCATGTGCTACAGGCCTGCTTCCTGACTTCAGAGACTGGGGGTGGCAGTGGCTGCAGGGACAGGCTGGCATCCCCATCTGGACTCTTGCCCAATTCGTGAAGGTAATGGGGGAGGATTGGGCCTGATCTGTGGGAAGGATATGCCAGTGGGGAGCCAACACATCCTGGCCCATGTAGATGAGCCCTTGGTCTCATTCCTTCTTAGCTTTGAATATTTGGACTACTGGCTTTGTGGACTGACTGAGACCTTGTCCCTATACCTCTCTTCATCTTTTTGGATGTATTTATTTGCTTTATTCATTTATATCCCACCTTTATCCCTATAGTGTGACTCAAGGCAGCTGACCACATGTTTAAGAACAATACAGATTAAAAATGATAGAAAAACTTTCAATGGAAGTATACTTATAAAAATTATTTTAAAAACATTTAAACAATTTCTAAAGCTAGAAACATTAAAATTCATTTTTTAAAAAAACTATTAAAACAGCACTGCACAGCATTAAACTCCTGGTGGCATAAAATGTTTTGACTTGCTGATGGAAGGAGAACAAGGACGGGGCTCTTTGGGGAGGGAGTTCCAAAGTCTGGGAGCAATCACCGAGAAGGCCTTCTCTCTTGTTCCCACCAAATGAGCCTGAGAAGGTGGTGGGACAGAGAGAAAGGCCTCTCCAGATGATCTTAGAGCTCGAAGGTCATGTATAGGTAATCCTGGTTTGATTTACTAGATTGACTTAACTGTAGCTGCTTCTCTTAATCGGATCTCTCCCTTTGAATGCTTGATACCTGTAGGTATAGGACACCCTCGGAGTATGGTGGGGGTCTCCTTCCTTGGAGGTCTTTAAACAGAGGCTGGATGGCCATCTGTCAGGGATGCTTTGATCGTGATTTCCTGCATGGCAGGAGGTTGGACTAGATGGCCCTTGGGGTCTCTTCCAACTCTACAATTCTATGATTCTATGATTCTATGTGTGACTGCTCTTTTGTCTCTACATGCTGTTCTAAGAGGACAGATTTGACATAGGAATGCAGGCAGCATTGCTGTTCTTGGTATCCTACAGTGGATTCATGGATCTGCCAACATAACAGTGAAAATCTAGTTTTGTTGTGGTGATGGTGGTGGTGGTGGTGGTGATGTGTCTTCAAGTCTTCAAGTCATTTCTGACTTATGGTGATCCTAAGGTGAACCTATTGTGAAGTTTACTTGGCATGATTTGTTCAGAAGGGGTTTGCCATTGCCTTCCTCTGAGGCTGAGAGAGTGTGACTTGTTCAAGGCCACCCAGTGGATTTCCATAGCCAAACGGGGATTCAAACCTGGTCTCAAGGATCCTAGTCCAACACTCAAACCACTACACAACACTGGTTCTCCACCAGTTTCTTTACTGTTATTGAAATCTTTGGAGGGTAGGCATCTATTTCTGTACTGGTCATGAATGTTGCATTGGATTTATTTACTAAATGGTGGTTTCCTCTTACTTTTCCTCTTACTTTCTTTAGGCACTGAACTCAAATGTTATTGCTGGGTTGTTTATTGTTGTTTTTGCACTGATTTCCTTGCTCAGTTCTTTGACTTGCTTGGCACACTTTTTAAATGGATGCATTTCCCCCTCATTGATGAATGCATTTTTCTGTGCAGTTCTAAATGCATTTTTGTGTGCATTTAAATTCATTTTAAACTGTATTTTTCAAATCTATTTTTACAGCATACATTTCAGGCTTGGGAAAAAAATTGCACTTGTGTCCAATGTTAAATGCTTGGGTGTTAAAACCCAGGTAAACACATATAATTTTGCGACTCTGGTGAACTTCTGCCATTTCTACCTAGGACCTACCAGATAAGGGTTGGGCTGAAAAATCTTTGCCCCAGTTTGCTACCTCATGTTGCAGGTGACAAATTGCAGATGATCTATAAAGCCCTAAATGGCTTGGGTCCAGACTATTTGAAAGACCGGATATCCCGATACAATCCTCCCAGAACCCTAAGGTCATCAGGAGGAAGCTTTCTCTCAGTCCTGCCTTCCTCACAGGCTTGTCTTCTTGGTGGCTGTTCCCATCCTCTGGAATGCCCTTCCATGGGAGGCTAGGCTGGCCTCCTCCCTACTTTCCTTTCGCCAGCAAGCAAAGACTTTTCTTTTCAAGTAGAATTTTAATATATATATATATTAAAATATATATTATATATATATAATATAAGGCTTGTTTTATCTTGCATGTTTTAGATTTTATATATATATAAGCTGATTTTATAATATTTTAATTGTAAATATTGTATTTTTAATCTGTTGTTTTATGGAAGCCTCCTTGGGTCCCATCTTCGAAGAAAGGCAGCATAAAAATTAAATAAATAAATAAAATTTGGAACAGCTGATTTGGATCTGTTCAGTGCAGTGATCGGTGGTAGCTCTCATCCAACAGAGCAGTGATTCCACTCTAGGTTTTCATCTGAACTTTAAAGGATATCTCCACGGTGTTGAACTGATTTCACTGTGGAGAGCTACCTCTGCATTGAACAAAGCCAAATCAGTTTTTGACAATATTTCAAGGTTCAGCACAGGGGAGAGCTCCTTTCAGTTAAACCCTGCAGTGGAGTCACGACCTCAGGGACAGTGTTTTTATTGGGTAGTCCTGCATGGTAGGGGGTTGGACTAGATGGCCCTTGTGGTCTCTTCCAACTCTATGATTCTATGACATGGAAGCACCTAGCTGCCATTGCTCAAAAATTAGACCCAGGGAACTGGGAACATTGTTAAACCTCAGCAAATGAAATCCAGGGGGGGGGGGGAGCAGCAAGGAGAGAACTCCAGTAGAGCATAAATAGAATGCCTTTTACATCGCCAAAGAGTAACCAGCAGTTAGCCCATGCATCCAAGACAAAAAGTCCAAGCTTTAAGAGACTGGAAGAGTTATGGGCGGGGTTGAGATCTTGTTGTCTGGAGGATTCTGTCACATAATGGCATTTCCAGACTCTGTAACCATCAGTTTCAGAGTTAAAACAGAAAACTGTATTGGTACAGTAATCTAGAAAGCTAACCCTACAACTTTGTTGCTCAGAATGAAACCTAACTAACAAGCGGTATACTAAAAGCATGTACAATCTATGAAATCTGGTAGACTATACAGTCATTGGCTATCCATCATCCCTACTCTCAGTATCCACTGTACCCAGACTCAGCCCATTTTTTTCCAGCTGCTGGCCGGTCTTATCAGACAGTTGAGACACAGATCACATGCTCCCTTTTCACAGTTAGACTACATACTCATTAGCAAGCACAGAGGAATGCAAACACAATTAGTCACAAATGGATATATCCAAACTGTACTTGGCAGGAAAAGGTCACATCCAGGATCCGGATGTTCATCAATCAAATCTGCTCCAAAGTTCTTGCCTCAAAAACTCCTGGTACTCACTGACAAGTGTATCCACACTGAAGTTATAGCAGTTTGATTCCACTTTAACTTTTATGGCTCCCGCTTATAGAAACCTAGGGTTGGTACTTGAGGTGCGGTGGGGGCTTAGCCCTCTTTGCCTGTAGTGCTGTTGTTCAGGGAAACAGACTAGAGCTTGCCAGCAGAGAATTCTACTAATTCCCTCTCCAAACAACAAATCCCAGAATTCCTCAACATGGAGCCATGCACAGTTAAAGTGCGATCAGATAGCAATTATTATGCAATGTGGATACACCCAAAATACGCTTTTTGGTTAAGGCATTATATATGTTTTTTAACCCTTTCCAGTAGTGGGTGGTAACAACAAACAGATCTGTGGCTGTGCGCACATGCACATGTGTGCGCACGCACACACTGCAGAGTCAAGAAAAAGAGAAGGAGGCCAAAAAATATCCATTTAATTTTATAACCTCTCCTAGTCTGGTAGATTGCCCCAGTGTGGCTATAAGTTACTGGTGCCCGAGGAAAGCTACATGACATGCCATCTAACAAATTAAATGTTTCCATGCAATTAAAATGAAGCATTCAGGCTTGGCGTAATAAACTTTAGGCGATTAGTATTCCCAGCACCGCTGCCTTCATTGTGCTTTACAGTGCCATAAATATGGTCTCTCAGCATGATGGCTCAGCAGGCAACGAGCATGGGGAAAGATATCTTGTAATATTTGTTATTAAAACATTAAAAAGTCCTTTACATCAACGTACATACTTGAACTAGAGTCATGGGTTCTCCCTCCTCTCTCCACCCCACCATCGTGGCATGAACTGTGGACGTTGTAAGGTTGCTGTCTCAGACAACATTCAGAGCCAAAGTTTGCCCTATGTCTTTTCTGGCAATCAGAGCCAGGATTCACCGTCATGGTTGCATAGTATCAATCTATATCCATGCAGTTAACTGGTGGTCACATCTGCTGACTACCAGCATTGTGCAACCAATGGTACATCTGCAAATGTGCAATCCAGTCCAACCCCCTACCATGCAGAAGTACCCAATCAAAGCATTCCCAACAGATGGCCATCCAGCCTCTGTTTAAAAACCTCAAAAGAAGGAGACTCCAGCATACTCCGAGGCAGTGCATTCCACTGCCGAACAGCTCTTACCGGCAGGAATTTCTTCCTAATGTTTAGGTGGAATCACTTTTCCTGTAGTCTGAGTCCATTGCTCCATGTCCTAGTCTCTGGAGGAGCAGAAAACAAGCTTGCTCCATCCTCAGAATGACATCCTTTCAAATATGTAAACATGGCTATCATATCACCTCTTAACAGAAGGGCGGGATAAAAATAAATTTTATTATTTATTATTATTATTCTCTTCCCCAGGCTAAACATACGCAGCTCCCTAAGGCGCTCCTTATAGGGCATGGCTTCTGATATTTCACCATTTTGGTCGCCCTCCAGTGGACACGTTCCAGCTTCTCCATATCCTTCCTGAATTGTGGTGCCCAGAACTGGATACAGTATTCCAGGTGAGGTCTGACCAAAGCAGGATAGAGGGGCACTATGACTTCCCTCCATCTAGACACTAGACTCCCATTGATGCAGCCAAGTCACACTCCCTCAACCTGGGAGGAAGTCAAAGGCAAACGCCTTTTGAACAAATCTTGCCAAGAAAAGCCCATGATAGGGTCCCCTTAGGGTTGCTGTTCAGAAATGACTTGAAGACTGAGAATGACAATAAGAACAAGGCATTGACTGGATTCCAGCCACTGGACTTTTTAACCCTGATGCTTTATTAGGGTTCCCACCTCTTTTTCCTTAGAGGGTCATCATCTTTAAAATCTGCATGGCAAATAGGTACAACATGGCTTTCTCCATGCTTAGAAGGGCTTTACCTACTGAATTTGACTGGTATAAAAAGGGAAGAGCCAATGTAGGGTAGGGGCTTTCAGTGTTGGACTAGGACTCTGGGAGACCAAATCCCTACTCAGCCATGGAAGCCCACTGGGGGCCCTTGGGCAAGTCACACTATCTCAGCTTAGAAGAAGGCAATGGCAAACCTTCTCTAAAAAAAATCTTAGAGCCAGTGCGGCCCAGTGGTTTGTGTGTTGGGCTAGGACTCCAGGAGAGGGGGGGGTTCGAATCTCACTCAGGCTGCATCTGCACTGCAGAAATAACCCAGTTTGACACCACTTTAATTGCCAGGGCTCAATGCTATAGAATCTTGGGATTTGTAGTTTTGTGAGATATTTAGCTTACTCTGTCAGAGAGCTCTGATGCCACAGCAAACTACAAATCCCAGGATTCCATAGGATGGAGCCATGGCAGTTAAACTGGTGTCGATCTGGATTATTTCTGCAGTGCAAGTTATATTCTCCTTGAATTCTAAGAGGAGTATTTTTGCCAACAGGGAGCTGGCATATTCTGGCCCATGTAGATGAGCCCACAGCCTCAGTCATGGAAGCCCACTGGGTGAACTTGAGCAAGTCACCTCTAGCTAGAGTAGACCCATTGAATCAATGCTTGAATAGTGAGTCAATACTTAGGTGAATCCTGTTGAGTCAATGGGTATGCTCAGGTCAGGACGACTGGAGTTAGACCTCTCTTTCCCTATGTTTTCTTGTCCTTCCAGCCCCTAATTCTTGAACAGAACTTGGGCACTCAGAACTATTCTTGCTTCTCTCTGGTGGTGACCTTGGCACTGCTCTTTGCTGGCTATGGTCCCCCATGTCATTGGCTATTGTGATGAACCAATGTTGTTGGGTCAAAGTGTTAACTTTTTTTTTACTAGCACACACTTTTTCAGCATCCTGCTGTTCCTCTGTTGCACCCCAATGTGTCATTTGTGCTGAGATCCTAGAATGCCTGGGGCTTTGGGGAGACTAGCAACTTGCACACAAACACACATATACGCACATGCATACTTTTGTTTGAGCCTTCATGGTTCATTTGCCCATTGTTTATCTCCTCCCTCCACACCCTGCTTTACCCCGCAAAGTCTCCACTCTGCAAAATTTCAAAGGCTGAGTTCAAAATAAGTCAGGCTCCAAGCGCTGATTGATGATGAATCATTCTGGATTAATCATCTAAAGCTTTAGTCACAGTGTAACAATATGAAAAATGCTACAAGATGCAAAGTGGTAGCACTGCGTTTCCTGGAAGGACCAGTTTAAAGGCAACACATACTTCCTATGGTCTGTCAGAAGAGTGCGAGAGAGTAAGGGGTTGTCTAGATGGTGAAAAAAAATCCTCATAGAATTTGAAGAGAATACCTTTTCTGTGTGACGTCAAAGGCTTTCACGGCCGGCATCCATAGATTTTCCTTGGGTTTTTTTCTGGGCTATGAGGCCATGTTCTGGAATAGTTTCTTTCTGATGTTTCGCCTGCATCTATGGCTGGCATCTTCAGAGATGCCAGCCATAGATGTAAGGCGGAACGTCAGAAACAAACTATTCCAGAACACGGCCTCACAGCCCAGAAAAAAACCAAGGAAAATCTATAATACCTTTTCTCCCAACGAGATCCTGAAGTGATTCACCATATTTGGAAGGAGGTTGGGCCAAAAACTCCAAAAACTATGCAGGAGAAGCCTTCATGGCTTTTCCCATTTTTTTGTTTAAATACATGGAAAAATACACTGTCACTCATTTGGACAACTGATTCACATCACTGTACAGGGAGGAAGTGGAAAACTGATTGGTCGGACATGTGCAGGGGTGGCCGAAAGCACCATTTTGGAGTGTTGCGTTGTCGATCATGTACTTTTTCGCTGTGCTAAGATGACCAAACAGCTTTTTTAAGGGGGGGGGTTGTGCAGCAGTGACAACTTATGGAGAATAATAACACGAGTGAGTCACTCCTCGTCACCATCTTGATTCGCAGGCATGGCTGCATGTGCACTTCAAGCACGGATAGCTTTGCATACCAGCAATTTTGCAAAGGACCATGGAGACAAATGAACCCTGCTGCAATTTTGCGTTAATGCACAGCAATCACCATTATATCCTCTCATCTAGACAAGCCCTAAGCACAGAATGAAAAGCTGAGAAAGAAATCTTTCTTTAAAGGAAAAGGTAAAGATGATGTATAAAACACTAACTGGTGGATATATAAAAACACCTACTCACTTTATTTGCAGGCTTTTATTTGCAAACAATTTTATTGCTCCAAACAACATGGGACAGAAACAGAAAGGAGCTAGGGGAAAAAACAAGTCTCCCTCCAACCCATAATAATAAGAGGTCCTACATTTAACCCCTCAAGCACGCAGCTGCGCTGGGCAGGGCACGTTTCTAGGATGGAGGACCATCGCCTCCCAAAAATAGTACTCTACGGTGAACTCGCCATGGGTCAGCGTAAGAGGGGCGCTCCAAAAAAGCAATATAACGACTCCCTGAAACAACATCTCAGGCTCGGCCAAATTGATCACCAACAATGGTCCACCCTGGCCTCACATCGGGAGGCATGGAGACGCACTATCCACAATGCTGCAGCCTTATTTGAGAACTCACGACGAACAAGTCTTGAAGAGAAACGACAACGCAGAAAGAATCACAACCCAAAAACATCACCCAAGGAGACCTTCTGCTGTGCTTTTTGCAACCGGACTTGTTTATCTCGGATTGGCCTTTTTAGTCATCAGCGCGCTTGCAGAAAGCGCGGGATGAGTCCTTCCTGAATCTTCGTTTGCGAAGAAAAGCCAGAGAGAGAGACTAGGAAAATGAGTAGAAAAGAGCTAATGCATTAATCATCACTAAGCTTAAAAATCTAATTCACTTATATTTGGGCTAGTAGAAGAAGAAATTAACTATCAATTTTGTGTTAAACTGCATTTAAGTTTAAATTAAAACCTTACCATGAAAACCTTACCAGAATTAAACTGAAAAAGCCACCCACCAGCTATGGTCCTATATTGTGGTTGAGGAGTGTAAATCTACACTCACGTAGTTGAGTGGTGGTTGTGCTATCCCACCCTTTTGCTGAACATGAATATTGAGCGATCAATGGTGTATCAGGGCTTGTCTACATATGTGGGGGTGCTATGAATGGAGATTTGTCCACATACTCCTGCATGCCCCCGCATCCCCCCCTCCAAAGTCCTGCACATTATTATTCTCTGCAGGGACATGGAGTGCCTTGTCTTCACCATCCCTGTGGAGTTTCATCCACAGCCACCACCATTGCCACTGCTACGGCCACTGCGATCAATTTTAAAGCTCCAGAGGCCGTTCTTTGTGGAAAGAAGAGCTTTTCTCCCTTCCACTGGCTTGGCAGTGTTGCCTCCACCTGCTGTCCCACTCTCCCATCTTTTCCTTCAAGTGCTTCCATCGCTTTCTTCAAGAGCCTCTTCCTGCGACAGGCAAGCAAGTGAAGGCAGCACTACCAAGTCAGGGGAAGGGAGAAAACCTCTCCCTTCAGCTGGGAACTGCCTCCAGAGCTTTAAAAGTGGTTACAGTGGTGGCAGCTGCAGCAACGGACAAAACTCCACAGAAAACCCCAAATCCCACATACTACATATCAAGGTAAGATACCCCAAAATGCTGTAAATCTCGGCCATGCCACGTGTGGCCAGATAGCCCCAAGATTTCAGGGGAAAGGCCATGCTATGTGATCTCAGCAGATTCAGGGGCATTTGCATGGGAATTTGGGGTATTTGATGACATAGACAAACCCCCTGAGAATGTGCCTGTAAGTCTTACCATCCCAGTGACTCAAGAGGTACCTTGAAGGTACTGATGAGTGGTTATGCACCATCCATGAATCACAACTACATGTGAGGCAGTAGCTCTTGCAGTACTCTTGTTTACATAACTGAACTAATGTGGATGTTGTGCTACAGCCTCCAAAGCTATGACTTTACTACCCTTTTTGGGACCCCTTCCATTGTGGAGGGTTTCTTTACATGGATTTCAGAAATTTCTACAACTTTCTGATGTCCTTCAGATTTTATAAATATATATTAAAAAGCGTAGTTTCAATAATGCGGAGGAGATTCGTTATTACTACCCTCAAAAGCCCACAACACATTTTGTTCTACTGGAATTACTCTTGAGAAAGTGTTTTGAATCTTGTGACCTAGGGATTGTCTAGATGGGGGATATACCCCATCTTGCATCCCGCCCCTGTCTTAGAGACCTGCAGTCCTGATGACACAGGGCTTTTGTCCCTTTCTGCCCCCAGGCAGTCCTCACCACCTCCAGGGCAGATACAGGGCTGAGACGGGGGAAGACAGGGTAGAGCCACATGCAACAATTTAAAATAATACCTCTTTTAACATGTTTCTGCTGGGAAGGAACAGATCAGGCCCCACAAGACCACAGGAGCCCATCCCGGCAGGCTGACCCTTAGTGCAGCTGCCGATCTGCCTCGCTCTCCCGGGAGGCAGGGAGGAGTCCCACATGAGCCTTTGTCACATGTTGCAAGCCAGCTTTCTATCTTCTGAGAGAACAAGGTAGATGGTGGTGGCAGCAGCTACATCAATGGGCCAGTGTTCCTGTCTAGACTCCAACCTTTTGGAGGTGGGAACTGGGGAAGAATGGACCTGATCCGTGGCCAGAATATGCTGGCAGGGAGCTGGTGTATCCTGGCTCAAGTAGATGAGCCCCTAAACATTGTAGTTTCCCAAATCCAAAAGAACTAGGCTTTCTGTTTTTTGTGAAGTCGAAGGATTTCACGGCCGGCATCCATCGGTTTTCCTTGGTTTTTTTCCGAGCTGTGAGGCCATGTTCTGGAATAGTTTCTTTCTGACATTTCACCTGCATCTGTGGCTGGCATCTTCAGAGAATGGCTGTGTAGGAGTTTATATGCTGTGAACCCCTTAATCCTGGGACAGAAACTGCTCCTGACATTTGTTGGCTTTTTAGCAGGATCTCTCATTTAATCAATTAATGACTTGCTTCATAACTGAATTCTGGAATTAAGTTAATGATGGCATTGAAACTTAAGTCACTCAATTAAGCTAAATATATATTTAATTAAGTTGCCCTTTTCCGTTAGAAATTTTTTTAACTGAATTGATAACTTAATCAATTTGAATTAGTTAGTTCTTCTCACTGAAGGCTACAAATTTCTAATCTATCCAGCAAGTTAGAAGCCACACAGAAAGCAATTCTTCTGCTCCATGACTGATTTGTGGAATAGACAATAAAAAAGGGTTGGGGAGTTGGGTGAGGAATCTTGCAAGATTGGCACAGTATTTCTGAATTTGGTAAAAGAGGAAGATTTCAAACAGATCTTCTATTCTTTTGGAATCCAACAGAATCCAGGCGACAATTTGCCTTTCAAGGTGAAAGTGGTGCATGGTTCCCCTTAGAATGATGAGAAAAGCTGGGAACTGAGGCCTACCCTGGGCTCATCAGAAATCTGTTTTGATACCGATCTTCTTCTGTATTATAAATTAAACGTTTTTGACTATTATGGCAGACAAATCCACATGCTAAACCCCCCAAACTTCAGCTGCGATCCTCCATGACTCACAGTAGTGCAGTAGTCCTGCATGTGGAACTCTGTTATGTTGAGCCATTTCCAACAACAACAACAAGAGCAATAATAAACATTGAACTTGCTTTGCAACAATTGAAGTAAGCTGAGGACAAAAGGGAAAAGTGGGAGGAGTGAAAAACTGGGACATTTTAAAAGCAGCTGAAAAGTAGGGCGGAAGAGGATTAATTGGAAGTGTCCTTGGCAGATCAGGACAGTTGGAGGGTATGTCCCACCCTGTATCACAGGATCTCAGGACGCCATACAATTCAGGCGATATGAACAGATAAAACTATTCCAGATTCGATAATGATAACAATAATTTAAACATATTGAAGAATGTAATAAAGTAGCCTAAAAGATAATGGACTGTAATAGATTGGATGAGGGCAAACAAACTAAAACTAAGGAGATTATCAGACGCGGTTGAATGCAGCAAAAAACCATGTTCCAAACCGCGGCAGACGAAGAGAACAGGAAGGGCGACATTACCAGATGCCGCGTCCTTCTGCTGTCCCGGCAGTGTAGTGCTGCCATAAATGAGGCTTCCCTTTTTTATTGATAGGGGCAAGCTGCCAATAAAAAGGGATGCCTTAATGACGGCCATGCTATACCCCCAGGACATAGGAGGAGGACGTCATCTGATAATGTCAGGGCTTCCTTTTCTTCTAGTGATCTTCTGACGTGTTTTTTGCTGCATCTGATAGCCTCCTTAATCCAGACAAGACAAAGGTGTTCTGGTTGGTCAAAAGGCAGATCTGAGGATAGGGATTCAGTCAGGATTGCCATTTATAATGCCTTTCCCACCAAAGAACTGAAACACTGTAAGTCACACATACATCATTCTGTGGCTGGCAGAGAGTGAAAGAGATTGCAGAGGCATCTGGCTATGGACCTGCAGGTAGGTGTGAAGCAATGACATCATCCACTGATATCTCAGAGGTCTAAGTGGCTGATGCAATAATTTCTTCTTCTCTGCTTGCCAGGGCAAAGGGAAGGAATCTGAGGTTGAATGTGCTGCCTTCCAAAGTGTGTCTATGCATGTGTGTGCGTGTTTCTCATTTGTTAGCCTCAGAAAACCCTGTGATAGGTTTGCCTAAGGACTTTACCAGACCAGGCGAATATGGCATCATAACGACACCAAATTAACGTGAAATGTCACATGTACCAGAGCCACATGCCTTAGACACAGACAGTAGTGCAGTACCAGCTCTGGCAGAGGGTCCTGCCCCTTCAGGTACAGAGGACAACTTACCTATTCCCACCTTCACATCACAGAGACAACAAAAGGATGGTTTGGGGCAGTCTCGGTGTATTTATAGGAAGCAGCAATTAGTTAAGCAGCAACTGTGTTAGCTGTTGCTCTATAAATATGCAGCACTGCCCTCCAGGGGTTGTCAGAGATTATCTGAACTACCTGAGTACCCGTTGTGTTCTTGCTCACGGCGTTTGACCTGGACGGTGTTTGTTGACTCTGGATTCTGTTTGTCTGACTTGGATTCTGCTGGACTACTGTAAACTCTGTTTGCTGGCCCTTTACCTGGTATATTGGACTTTGCATGTGAACTTGTGTTTTGCTTGCCAGTGAAGTAAATGTCTGACTTCATGCTGCATTGATTCTTTTGCCTGCAATTAGTTTGACTGTACTGTGCCTCTGCTTTCAGCGGTGTAGTAATCAGCTTTTGGCTGGTTGCCCAGACATTGTTTGGATACTGCCCTTGTTTTGAGATCTTCTAGGGAACTCCTGCTCTGTCCAGAAAAGCAACTTTCAAATTGCCAGCAAGTTAAACAAGAGCTGGGAAAGCAGGCTCCAGTGATAATTAATTAGGAAGAGCAAGCAAAGTCCCGTTTTGTGGAAAGGCAGCAATACAGGCAAAAGGCACACAGAGAAGAGTCCAGAATACAGTCCAAAGGGCAAGGATTACAGAGGGCAGCATAGTCCAGGAGTCGGTCCATAGGTCAGTAGGATGAGACAATAGGGTCAACAGGAATAGTCCAAGGTTAAGGCACATGGTAAAGCAGCAAGGATTCAGGCACCGAAGGCAGCAGGAAGCTTTCTTCAGGGAGATCAGTTGATCTCTGACAAAGCCTCCATTATCTCTCCCAGCCTATAAATGCAATTAAGGCTTTGCTAGGTGTTTCTTAATGAGCAAGTTCCTCTCCTAAATTCTCAGAGATTTCCTTTGAGCTTCCTTTTATGCTCAGTGCTGGGTATACGATGGTGGAGGTAAGTCCCTCTCCTCTTCTTCATCCTTATCTGAGTGGGCAAGACTCTCTGCTGGGACTGATGCCAACACAATCAGATCAGGCTCTTCTTCTGCTCGAACCTCTAGGTTGGCAGACAGGTGTAGATAAACCCGTGCCAGGGTCCCTAGGGCCATTCCCTGCCATGTCCTCCTCCCCCTCTGACTCTACATCCTCATCAGGCTCCGGGAGCATGACATGCTCTCTCTCCCACCACCCTCACAGGCACATCTAGTAGGAAGGCAGGGGAGAACCTTCTCAGTGGCTGCTTCCGGGCTCTGGAACTCTGTTCCTAGAGATACTAGACTGGTGCCCTCCACAGGCAAATAAAAACCTATTTATTCCAGCAGGCCAGCCTTTGAGAATTGATTTTTTTAAGGGGAAATAGGCCTTTATAATGTGCTAGATTTTTTATTTACTGGGTCTTTTTTTTTAATGGTGTGTGTTTTTAAATGGTTTTAATGTTTTGAAAATTTAATTGCTTTTTCACTTTTGTATTATTTGTTTATTTATTTATTTTAGGTATTTATACCCCGCTCTTCAGCCACAAAGGCTCTCAGAGCAGCTTACAAGTTGTTAAGCAATAGCACTTTACACATCAACACTGCTTTATAGGCACTAAGCATTTTCCAGTGTGTGTCAACTAATTGCCCCCACAAGCCGGGTACTAATTTTACTGACCTACAAAAGGATGGAAGGCTGAGTGAACCCTGGAGCCCTTGGGATCAAACTTGCAATTTTGGGGCTGCAGTACCGGCATGTAACCACTGTGCCACCAGGGCTCCCTATTTTGTATACAAGTTTTGTATACAGGTTGACCCCCGTATCAATGGGGTTTACGTTCCAAGACCCTCCGTGGATGCCTGAAACCATGGATAATAGGGAAGCCTATTATTTTCAATGAGAAGAACATCAGAAGTTGATCATAGAATTGCACTGGAGGATCTAGAAATGCCTAGAGAGGTCATTTTTTTTTCCAGCTATGGATAAGTAAAACTATGGATACTGAGTCCATGGATCCAGGGGTTAACATGCACTGTGAATTTTAACTGTTGCAAACTGCCTTCAGTCCCAAACAAGGGAAAAGGTGGGATATATGTAGTAGTAGCAATAATAAATAAATACATGTCAATTATTTATTTATTTATTTATTTATACCCCGCTCTTCAGCCACAAGGCTATCAGAGCAGCTTTACAAATTGTTTTTTAAGCAATAGCTATTTACACATCTACACTGCATTAAACAGTTTCCAATGTGTGTTAGCTAATTGCCCCCCACAAGCTGGGTACTCAATTTACCGACCTACGAAAGGATGGAAGGCTGAGTGAACCTTGGAGCCCGCTGGAATCGAACTTGCAACGTGGTGGCTTGCAGTACTGGCATTTAACCACTGCGCCACCAGGGTATGGATTCCCATTGTGCATGGATACGCAATAATATAACGGGCTTGTCTATATAGTGAAAGTACTCCTCATAGAATTTGAGAATATGTTTTGTCTAAATGGGATCCCAAATACTATGTGGAAAAAGCCTTTGTGGCTTTTTCTATATTTTTTTAAACTCCGGGGAATGTGCATTCCCACACATCGAGACAACCAATTCACTTTGCTGCACGTTCCTGATAAGAGCGGAAGTGGAAAGCTGATTGGTCAGATGTGTGAAGGGGGCACAGCTAGCTGGCAAGGCAAGTGCCCTGAACTGCCACGTTGGATTTTCACCATAGCGATCATGCACTGAGGTGACGAAAGTCTTTTTTCCCTATTATATTTAAGCAGAACATCACACTTCCACACTTTGGATATGCTATATATATATATATATATATATACTGTTCAGTGGCAGCAACGGGTGAGAATAAAAATGCAAGTAATTCACTTGTGCCCACCATTTTGATTTGCAAGCATGCCCATTTGAACAATGAATACGGATAGCTTCGCATGCCTGCGATCTTGCCAAAAAATCGTTCAGACAAATGAAAGCTGCTGGCGGCACACTGGTTAATCGCCAGTGCTGCAAGCCACAAAGTTATGAGTTTGATCCCAGAGGGCTCCAAGGTTTACTCAGCCTTCCATAGGTCTGTAAAAATGAGCACCCAGCTTGTTGGGGGCAATTAGCTACAAAACATTGTAAACTGCTTAGGGAGTGCTTTGCCACTAATAAGCAGTATATAAATATCAATGCTATTGCTATCGCTGCAAATTGGCATTAATGCCCATCAGTTCATATTTTATAGTCTTGGATAGACAACCCCAATAACAATAGTGATGACAACAACAGCCCAACAGTTCCTGTAGAAGAAAAATGTGTTCTTTTCCTCTGTACATAGAAATGCAGTGGTGAGGGAGCCGAATGGCCAAGTATCAAAAGGTTTAACAGCCTCTTTTCTTTCTCTCCCCAGTACCTGTTCTTTGCTCCCTAGGGCAACTTTTCCTTTTAGCAGCAAAAGTCAAGAGGGAAAACAAGTGTGTCTGAGCATCATGTGCTTGGCCCTTGCTCGCTCATTTTAAGAGAACAGAGCCAGGAAAACCCTTAGATATTGTGGGTGTGTAAATGTAAGAGAAGGCCATATGGATCAGTGACACACAGAAACAGACACACAAGCTAATGAACAAAGCATTTTCCCTTTACAGAGCCCATAAATCTAAGAGAGGATTTTTTAAAAAAATAACCAACAACCACCAGCAGCTGCCATAAAACAAAGAAGTAATAGAGGTCACCAGCGCTTCTGTGGAGGCAATAAAACATAACAACACTTCGCCTCACAAATCCTCTCACTGCCTGGACTAATGTCCTCCATCATTAACAAATAAAAGAAATGACATTTGCACCCAAATTGGCAGAAGAGGAAAAACAAACAGCTGCTTCTACGAGGGGTAGAAGAGAGAGACAAAGAGTGCCAGGCAGGAACACACACACACAAAAGGCCAACAGTGGCACAAAGCCAGGCTGGCTGACTTGGTGATGGGACCCGCCTAGCTTCCGGCCCTCCTCCTTTTAAAAGCTTGGCAGGACAAGGGGTTCCCCTTGCTGTGTAAATAACTTTTTATAGCTATCCAAGAGTGGAGGTTGGCCCTAGACATTTGGGCGCCTGAGGAGAAAAAGACAAAATTGCTGGTTGCTGACCCAGCATGCACTTGACTCTCACTACAAGGGTTGCCAGACATCCAGGCCAGGGCATGAGTCTCAGGGTCCAACCCTTCTTCTCTGTTCTCCAGGGTAAAGGGAAGGAATCTGAGGGTGAATGTGTTGCCTTAAGAAGTAGAATCATAGAATCATAGAGCTGGAAGAGACCTCAAGGGCTACACAATACACAATCAAAGCATTCCCGACAGATGGCCAGCCATCCAGCCTCCGTTTAAAAACCTCCAAAGAAGGATAGTTCACCACACTCCCAGGCAGCAGCGTATTCCACTTCCGAACAGCTCTTACTGTCAGAACGTTCTTCCTGATGTTTAGGTGGAATCTCTTTTCCTGTAGTTTGAACCCATTCCTCCATGCCCTAGTCTCTGGAGCAACAGAAAACAAGCTTGCTCCGTCCTTGGTATGACATCCCTTCAAATATTTAAACATGGCTGTCATTTAACCTTCTCTTCTCCAGGCTAAACGTACCCAGCTCCCTAAGCCGCTCCTCATAGGGCATAATGGCTTCTAGACCTCCCACCATTTTGGCCACCCTCCTCTGGACACGTTCCAGCTTGTCAATATCCTTCTTGAATTGTGGTGCCCAAAACTGGACACAGTATTCCAGGTGAGATCTAACCAAAGCAGAAGAGAGTGGTATTATTGCTTCCCTTGATCTAGACACTATGCTCCTATTGATGCAGCCTAAAATCACATTGGCTCCATGCCTCTTCTTTGAAAGGCTTACTTTGGGCAACTCTGGTTGATGCTTAAAGAATCCTGTTGAATGATATTACTAGGGCCTACCTCAATGACATCACAAGGGTCACCTCTAGGACTCAAGTTTTGGCAATGAAATTTCAGGGTCTGGGATAGTCCTGCATCTAGGGTTGCCAGAGTGAAAGCTAGAAATGGATTCTGTAATTGTAATGGTCGTGTAGAAGAGTGAATTTCAGCAGGCGTTGCTTATGATCTGAATTCCCCTCTTCCACACAACCATTCAAGGTAAAGGGGCCACTTCCAGTTTTCTTTCTGGCAACCCTAGGGAAACCCTGCTCACCAAAATGGATGCCAAATCCACAGTAAGAGCATAACAATAAGAGAAGTAACTGGAAGTTGTTGTTGTTGTTGTTGTTGTTGTGTGTGCCTGTTTACAACTTGTGGTGACCCTAAGGCAAACCTATCACAGGATTATTATTTTTGGCAAGATTTGTTCAGGGGGAGGTTGCCTTTGCCTCCCTCGGAGGCTGAGAAAGTGTGACTTCAAAGGTTTCCATGGCCAAGCAGGAATTCAAACCCTGGTCATAGCCCAATGCTCAAACCACTACACTACGCTGGCTCTCTGGTAGTTATAAGCTTTGAAAAACTATTAAAAAGTGTTTAACGTTAATGATTAAAAGTGCCCTTGTTTAACTTAAACACAGTCCTCTCTTGCTGTTGCCCAGTGATTGCTGGTGTCAGCCATGTCAGTGTGCTGCTGGGTATCTGCTCTGGGCTCTAGTCTGAAACTTAAGGGAGGTATCTGAGGTGCTGAACCCTTTCCCAAAATAGTGGACTTTTGCACTAAAACTGAGAATAGATTCACCATCCCACAGAGATGGAAGCCACCAACTGCTGCAGCTGCTTTCTAGCATCATCCATCTCAGGTGATCAGCTCACTCTGCCAAATGATAGGCAAATCCACTTTCAATTTTATCCCTGATCCTCCTGCTATTGCCCAATGATGTAAGGGAACCACTCAAATGCTGAACTACATTACTCCTGAGAGAGATTCAGCACAGGGGGAAATCTCCCACACAACCTGGGACGGCTGCAGGAGGAGGCTATAAAGTCAAGAATGGAGTCACCGCTCCCACTATAACAGATCCAATGGCCACCCTGAGCAGGCCTGCAGGGTTTACAGTGAAACATAAGCCAGATGAATTTCTCCCCCATCCCAAGCCAAAGGCCTACATATGGCCACAGATCAACTCCCCATATCTGCAGGGGATACATTCTAAGACACACGCACCGTGGATACCTGAAACCATGGATAATAGGGAACCCTATTATTTTCAATGAGATGAATGCCAGAAGTTGACCATAGATTCACATTGGGGGACCTAGAAATGCCTAGAGAGAACATTTTTTTTTTCAGACATGGGTAAGTGAAACCATGGATACCAAATCCGTTGATATGGGAGTCGACCTGTATTCTGAAGCCATGAACTGAGCACCGAGGCAAAGAAGTCTCCATTGGCATTGTTGTATTCAAAGGTACTCTGTCTCTGAACATGGAGGGTCTATTTAACCATCAATAGACTTTCAGATGTGCCTTCTCCTCTCATCTGATGGCCATCAAGAGGCCCTGCAGCAACCTTGCTATAAACTAATCCTGGATCGTGGGAAGAAAAACTTCCTTTGGTCTATCCCAAATCTGTTACCAAGTTTGAGAAAGAATAACTTTAGGGCAATATCAAAGCTTAATGTCCCCCCTCTTCCAGGAACAACTTCAAGCTGTGTCTCTTAAAGGGGTTGGCAAGGTATAATGAAAAGTCTCTTATCTCTCTGCTTCACGGGAAAATTATTGCCTTTGATATTGATATCTTGGAATTGCAAAATTGTCGTATGGAGTGCTGTAGGAGAGGGGGAAATCATTGGCTGCTTGGGCCAGCATTTCTCTTCAACCACACAATAAGCACCATCTCCCCAGATGTGCCATTGCAACAAACTGGAATTGCACCAACAGTATGACAAACTGGAGGAAGAGGAGGAGGTGGGACCTCAGCTAACTAGAAGGTGGTTTAGGGTGGCCTCTTGTTAGTGTTTTCAGTATGTGTAAATTCCCTCATGCATGGAGTTGTAGTATTTATTTATTTATTTATTGGCTGTTGTGTATGCCCATATTCAGTTCACAGTTGCATAAGCAGAGTTTTGCAAGAGTAACCATTAGGGAAAGCGTTCCTGTACAGCGGGCCCTCTGGAACCGCAGGGGTTCGGTTCCTTCACCACCATGCGCAGATGCAAAAAACTGTGGATGTTCAAGCCCCATATTATCCAAGGATAGTGATGTGAACACACAAGATTCAGTGTGTCATGTTCACATCGCTGCCATTGAATAATATGGGAGTTGTAACACCAAAGCAAAGTTTCAGAATCAGATCTCAGTTGGAGTTAGCAGCACAAGTTTAAATCCAACAGGTTAAAAAAGATGCAGGCATATTTCTTGCCACAAAATGACAGCCTTGGGTGACCCGGCTGCTTTTTGATCCACCAGGGAGGTAGCTGTTGTCCGAGACTCTTCAGCCTCTAACAGCTTCTCTGCCCTCATAAATGGATCCCCAACAACTCCCATTATTTCCCACTTTTCCCAAAGTGGAATCACCAGGTTTTAAAAACTTTGTACCTGGCTATGCCCCCTGAGGCAGACACTGGGGCAATCAGCTGTCATCCCTAACAGCAAAGACATAACACCAGAAGTTCCCTGCCATTGAATAATATGGGGAGTCACAATCCACTGACAGTCTGTCTAATCTGTGAATTGGGAGACCACCGATATGGAGGGCCTACCATAATTTAAATGGTTGTGTCTCTTGTTGTGCGCTTTCAGGTTGTTTCCGACTTCTGGCAACCCTAAGGCAAACCTATCACGAGGTTTTCTCAGCAAAATTTGTTCAGAGAGGTTTTACCTTTGCCTCTGAGGCTGAGAGAGTGTGACTTGCCCAAGGTCACCCAGTGGGCTTCCATGGCCAAGTGGGGATTCAAACCCTGGTCTAAAGAGTTGTAGTCCAATGCTCAAACCACTACACCAAACTGCCTCAATGGTTGTGTAGTGGAGGGAATTTCAGCAGGTGTGGTTGATATGCAACCAGATAACAAGCAACACCTGCTCAAATCCCTTTTCTACACAATTCTTAAAGGTACAGGGACTCTCTCCAGCATTCACTCTGGCAACCCTAGTTAAGCACATCAGTGACTTCAGTGGTGGAAACAGCAAGCGCATTGACGGATACACAGGCAGTTGCACAATACAGATATTCAGCAGATGGGTGGTGTAGCACAACCCACACAGAGTAGCAACAGTGTAGATTTACACAGTGCTGTCTTCTGTGGAATTCTGCCAGTTATATGATAATCCAAGATGAGGGCTATCAGGGTAGGTAACAAAGCCTCTCCCTCATCCCCCCCCCCCAATAAGTCTTCGAATATCCTTCCTGTCCCTAGACCTGATACAGGCAACTTCCTAAGTTCCAGGCCCTGCACATTTTGCTGGAGGTGCTCTTATGGATGCACTTTTCAGCCAAAACACAGGCCTAGAGGGGATCCTATAGATTCAGGCAGAACAGTTGCTCTGGAAACAGCTTTTCTTTCTCTGCAGCCTTCTAACCCCAAATTTCTCTAGGCCCTGGGATGGACTACAGCCAGACCACAGGGTTGTTCTCACAGCTATAAATCTGCCTAACAAACTGTAAATCGTTTCAGCCTGTCCCCCTTCTCCCGGCCTTCTCTGTTGTGGAAGAGAAGAAAGACTCTTTCTGTTGAAATGTTAATGCCTCCCCTCCCCATTCCTCAAAAGACAGCAAGAGTTTCAAGTGGGAGAGAAATTCTATACATTTCCCATGAGGGTACACATTTTCCTCATCACATTCTTGCTTCCAACAGAAATTGGAGACAGACAGAGCCAAAGTGTGCAGTCACCCAGTTTCAGCATATAGGGTTCTCCACTCCACAAACTTGGCTGTACTGCAGATCAAACCATCTCTCTAACTCTGTCCCATCCACAGTGCCTCTTTCCCTTGCCCACCACTGACCCTGAAATACCTACATTGGAAATCATAGAATCATAGAGTTGGAAGAGACACAAGGGCCATCTAGTCCAACCCCCTGCCATGTAGGAAGACAAAATCAAATCATTCCCAACAGATGGCCATTCAGCCTCTGTTTAAAAACCTCGAAAGATGAAGACTTCACCACACTCCGAGGCAGCACATTCCACTGCCAAACAGCTCTTACCATCAGGAAGTTCTTCCTAATGTTTAGGTGGAATCTCTTTTCCTGTAGTTTGAACCCATTGCTCCATGTGCTAGTCTCTGGAGCTGCAGAAAACAAGCTTGCTCCATCCTCAGTCCTATGTCATAATAATATAATAATAATAAAATTTTATTTATATCCCGCCCCTCTGCAACGCAATCGGGGCGGCTTACAATATAAAAACCCCATACTCACAATACCCTAGCCCACCCACCCCTTAAAATAATATTAAATTACAAAGGATTAAAAACATGCATTAATTAATATATATATAAATTAGAAGAAAAAAATTTAAAACATACTATCATAGCCTAGAAAGGGCAGCTGAGTCCACATGTCCTGTCAAATATGTAAACGTGGCTATCATATCACCTCTTCATCTTCTCTTCCCCAGGCTAAACATACCCAGCTCCCTAAGCCACTCCTCATAGGGCCTGGCTTCCAAACCTCCCACCATTTGGGGAGATGTTGAAGGCAATGTTGTAGTTAAGCACCATTCAAGAATGTGTGAGTGTGGGCATGACTCATACACGGGAGGGGAAACCCCACACCTACCTTGTAGCCACAGCAGATGTCTTTGATCCACAGCAGCCCCATAAATGCCACACTCACCGGGCTTCTCCAATTGTAGACTGGAGTATCCTACCACATGCTAATTGCTGTCACACCCATGTCATAGTGAATGCACAGTGCTACACTGATAACATTGCTCCATGTCCTAGTCTCTGGAGCTACAGAAAGCCAGCTTTGCTCCATCATCAGTATGACATACCTTCAAATATTTAAACAATATTCCTTAGTACCTCTAGCTGACTTTCAGATTTAAAAAAATCTTGGCTTTTACTCTTATAAAAAAGGTGTTTCCAAAAATAGCCAAGGGCCCCCCAAAACATAGCAAAGTTGTCCCCCATGCCCAATGGAGAGTGTATGGGAACATTTGAGGCAAAAAAGAGAAAAAGAAATAACAATGAGCATATCCTCCAACTGTCCTAATTTGGCAGGAACAAGCTCAATTAATCCTCCACTTTCCCACTTTTCAGCTGCTTTTAAAGTGCCCCGGTTTCTCTATCCAAATCCCCCTTTGTCCCCAGCTTAATTCAGTTGCTGCAAACTGAATTCAAAGAGCAAAAGTGGATTTCACCCAACTCACCTCATCCCAGTTTCTCTTTCTGGGAGAATCAGGGAGAGGAGGGGCAGAATCTTGCCCTTTCCAAGAAGCCCAGGCAAAAGCAAAATGCTGCAGCCTCTCCTAGCTTGCCTGTTCTTCCTCATTCATAACTTTCACCATCTTGACCACGCTCTGAAATTGCATGTCCACACACATCCTGTTGCTCATCTGTGAAATGTTGGCGGGTATGCAGTGAGTGAGGAAACCTTGAGAAATTTCTTCTATGACCCTCCCTGAGTTTTAAGATCTTCAGGGGAGGTTTTACTCTCGGTCCTACTATCATCATAAGCACCTTTGGTGGAGACACATGGAAGGGCCTTCTCAGTGACTGCTCCCAAATTGTGGAAGTCCCTCCCATGGGAGGTTCAGTTATCCTCCTGTCTGCTCTTTCTCCACTGGCAGGCAAAGACCTTTTCACTCAGACAAGCGTTTGGCTCTTAACTTACTGCGGCAGATGGGCCTTTTGATGCTTCTATCTTTTTTACATTATCAGATGTGGCAAAAAATCATGCTATTATGACATCAGGGTAGCACAAATGGGTCCCACTATTGCACAACGTCATCATCCGCACAACACGTTATTACTCCGTGCTCCAGCCACAAAAAAGGTGTCAGTTCTAATTGTCGGGACAAGCCATCAATAGGTCTTCACTACCCCTTTTTTCACACTATTGACTGCATGCAAAAACATGTCCCGTTGTAATTGCAAGATTACAGCATGAATGGGCTGTCCTCGGTGTGAAAATGTCTGGGTGAGAACACAAAAAAGAAGCACAGGGCGCTCTTTTTATTAACTGTCCTGTTTAGTTTACAAACATTTTTATGTTTGTTTCAGTGCTTGTGTGTTCATTTACATTGTTCATTAAAGGTTGTGGGTTTTTTTAGTTTTAAGTGCGCTCGCATCTTCTCATGAGAACTGCCAAAATCTTGCCCATACCAAATTACAGAAGTAAACCCCCGTTCTTAAAGCACTAGTGGTGGTCGTGCGATAATTCCATGGCTTTTTTTTTTTGCATGATTACAGCAATGTGTGATCATAAGTGTTATAATGCCATGATGTTTCCTCTATCTTCATTCGCAGAACCACAGTATTTTTAGATGCTAGTTTGATAATGTTCTAAGTTTCAGTGTGGGTTTAACCCTTTGCCATGTTTTACCCAGATAATACCCAGTTTAATTCAGTACTGCCAGATCGGGCCCCATTCCTCTCTGCCACCGCCAGCTCCCTGGCTCTCCTGGAAGCCTGGAAGGGGTCCCTCAGGATGTGACTAAGGCTGGTCACATGCAGGAAGTCTGCAGTCACATGCTGTAGGCCCCGTTGTGGCTTCTGGTGACAGCAGTGGTGGTTGCAATGATGGGCTGGTGTGCTGTTTGGACGCCAGCCCGTTTTCTCCAGGTAACGGGCAGAATGGGCCAGCTCAGAAGTCAGAATATGCCAGCAGGGAATCGGTATATCCTAGCTAGTATAGATAAGCCCTTAGGTCCCTGAAGTAACAAAGCGACTTTTAGTCTGTAAAGCATGCTATTGCTTCCCCCGCCTCCTAATTTTCCCCAAAATTTCCACATTTAGCCACCAACCCCACCCCTCAGAAAAACTTTTTCCTACACTCCAAAGTTTGCAGAAACTGTATGCCTCTACTGCTTTTCTGAGCCTCTTCTAATACCTCCTTCAGCCCCCTCAAATTAGCATCAGTCTCACATCTCCTTCTCACACTTAGCAGCAGCCAGCAATGAATCATGAAAGGGCAGGTCCCTGTTGCTTGCCACTGTAATAGAGCCAAAATACCATTCCCAGGGGCAATGTAATAACGTGCATGTATGCAGCACCATCAGCATGCATGTGCCAACTTCACAAGCCAGCAGAGAGACGACCCTTTTACAAACACTTAACCAAGGAAGCTTGTAAATACTGAGCCAATTCCGAATCAAACTGAGGGAAGCCTGCTTTTATTTTTTGCAAGTGATAACCCAGCTGTTTTCTGCTAGAATTTATGCATGAATTTATCTCGCTAAAAATATTAGTGGTGCCTCCTTCTCTCAATAACCCAAACACTTGTACTGTTTAGAACATTTTTAGCAGACTACAACAACAAAACATTTGTATCTCATACCACTACAGATTAAGCAAATGCTCATTTTAGCAGCTAAAAGAACACTTCCCATCATATCCAGTTTAAGGGACCATAAAAGTTACATGCCCTGGTCTAGAAATACTGATAAAGTGCAACTTGACTGCAGCAGCAAGTGTACAATTTATTTATTGACTTAGGACATTTTCAGACGCGGCTTGCAGCGCAAGAATTGAGCGGGAGAGCTTTGCGGCTACATCGCGGCAGGGGGTCCATTTCGGACGATGCCGTCCCTGCGGTGAAATCATCCATGTCTCTTCCGTTTAGGGTTGGAGCCTACCGTGCCATATTCCGCCAGATCTTATTCGCGGACAACCGGCGTCGTCCGAAATGGACCCCCTGCCACGCTGCAGCTGCAAAGCTCTCCCACTGGATTCTTGCACTGCAAGCCGCATCTGAAAATGTCCGTAGTTTGAAATTTTAAAAACAATTAAACAGTTCTTTTAAAAGTATAGTTAGAACAACGTAAACACATTTTCAAAATAATTATGAAGATAAAAGCAGAATGCACCCCATTAAAACAGCCTTCTGACAACGTGAGTGAAGAGCCAAAGTCTTGCCTACATAAAATGGTATTTGCCTGCCAGTCAAAAGAGGGGAGGATGTGGCCAACTGAACTTCCTGTGGAAGGGAGTTCCACAGGATGGGAGTAGCCATGGGGAAGGCTCTCTCCTGTGTCCCCACCAAATGTCCCTGTGATAGCTGTGGGACTGAGAGAAAGCCTGCCTCCAAAGATCTTAAAACTTGGGCCACTTTATATAAGGAGATACAGTCTTTCATGTACACGTTGCGCCTGTATGCATGGGGGAATACATTCCCAGACTTATGGCAAATACTTGAAACTGTGGGTGATAGCAAACCCCACAGAATCATGCTGGAGAATCTAGGCATCTCCAGCATGACTATACGATAACTTCTGGCAGAAGTTAGAGCAGTGTGGATGGATGAAGCAGGAATAGCTACACAGAGAAACGGAGTGTCCCAAGGAAGTGTATCTGGGCGCCTGGCTACACAGAAAGATGGAGTGTCCCCAGGAAGAGATCTGTGCATACTGAGGCAGATTTTGGGCCAGTAATTATGCCCCAAAACGTGCCCTCAGATGATGGGATTCCATGTGTTGAAACAATGGATTCCAGGAAGCTCCAGAGATTGAACAATGGGTTTCCAAAGATATTAGTGTGTTGCAACTACCCTAAATGTTCTGGTGATTAAACTTACAAAGCATGAGCTGTTTCCTTGATGGCTGGGTCTGGGGACTAAGAGAAGTGTAATACCTTCAGACAAAGGAATACTCCACATACCGATGATGGGATTAATTGTCTGTCACCACGGTGTGTGCAGGCAACATCCTTAGGTCTAGCCTGACCTTCTTGTGTCTCTTTCAGTTTGGAATTTATTAATAGTCCCTCCCTTGGGTGATCCATAGCTTAGTGCTTGCCTTTGGGATCCTTACAGCAAGTCCCTGGGTTTTACTGTCTTCCCATGTGGGTGACTATATTAATATGCCAAATTATTAATAAACCAATTTGGGGTTTTCCTGAGGGTGGCGCTTGTCAGGGGCGCTAACACAGAGGAAGGCAAAGACAACTCTCCCCCCTCTGAACAAATCTTGCCAAGAAAACCCCATGATAGGGCCACCTTAGGTTCGTTGTATGTTAGTAACAATGCCATAAGTGGGAAACAACCTAATGTAGCCTACTGTAAATGGCTGCTGTTGGAATTACATTACACAGTCCCTAAAGTAAATACCATTGCAGTGCAACCTGTGTGGATCAGTGGCCAATTATGCATGGCTGACAAGCCATTGTGCAATTGCATTGTGCCAGGAGCAAAGGCAATGGGTAGAGACAATGCACATTCACACATGGCACTGTGTGCTTTAATGCCCTACCACAAGTGCCATGGTTCTACATGTGCAACTTTGCTTATGCCACCATCTGCTGGATACCAGTGTGGTGCATTATCCCTCCCAATCACTCTGCATGCATAGTGCAATACTTGCATGTATCCCTTCTACAACTGGAGGAAGATTTGGATTTTTTTGTTTTGCTTTGGAGTAGTCATGTGACTCACAGCCTCTGCTCCGAACCACTTTGCCTCTCCCCAAAACACAATGTCATTTTCTCCCTGCTTAACCTCCTGGCCTTTCAGCTAATGCTTTTCCCAAGCACTTGGCCACTAGTGTGGGGTGGGAGGAATGAAAACCTGGCACAATTAGCTGAGCGTCAAGAAAAGAACAGTATGTTTCCTGAGCTTATTTTGCCAATCTTTTCAGCAACGTATCTTAAGGGGCATCTATAGGAGAGAGATAGTCTCGAGGCAGAACACAGTGCTGTGCTTATTTTGTGCCTGTTGTTGTTGTTGGGGGCTGATAAAGATTTTAATTGGAGTGCTTATGTTTCCATTCTTCCAGAGAGGGAGATTTAACCAGATAAAACCTTGTGGAGAGCTGGGAGGAAAGACAGATTCAGAATGTCAGCAGTCTACTGGGATGGATGGACAGGATGTCATACCCTCCAGCATTTCTTGGATGAAAACCAGGAGACGTGAGGCCAAGCAACATCAGAGTGTGGTCAAGATGGTAAAAGTTTTTAAGGTGGAAGAACCAACAACCTTGAAAAGGTTGCAGCAGTTTGTTGTTGCCTGAATTGGCAGGGAAGGGCAAGATTCCTTCCCCAGTTGTCCTCTCCCCTCTGCTGCATTGACTGCATACTCTTTTGGCACTTTGAACTCAGCTGGCAGCAATTGAAGGCAGCTGAGGACAAAAGTGGGTGGAAGAGAGAGAAACTGGGACATTTTAAAAGCATCTGGAAAAGTGAGATGACTGTCCCTGATTAATTGGGACAGTTGGGGGGTATGGGGATGTATTAACAGTGCTGGTCCTCTGCTTCATGGGTGGAGAACTGTCAAAGGCTAGGGGGTGCATTTGCCCTCCCCCTCCCAAAAACTTTGGAGGGCTGAATCCATGGACTGGACACCTCCAATGTGAGGAGACATGTTGCCATGTTTTTAGGCCCCCGGGCCATGTATTCATTTATTTATTTACAGAAGAACCCCCGTATCCACAGGGGATTGGTTCTGGGGTGGGGCGTAGATACTGAAAAGCGTGGATAACAGTGAACACCATTGAAAATAATGGGGCTTACAGTTTAAAATACCACGGAGTTGCTTTGGAGGACCTAGAAAATGTCTAGAGAGGATGCTTCTCTAGGCATTTTCTAGGAAGACTCTATTGTAGGTGTGCAGTTTTGTGTCCCGTGGATAACTGGCCACTTCGTCACCAGCAAGCCTGCCCCCGCATACATCTGACCAATCACATTTTGACTTCCAGGATGCGCCCCATTTGAATTGGTTGTTCAAATGGGCAGAAATGTGCATTTCCATATATTTTTAAAAAAACTCTGTGAGAAACCATGAAGGCTGTTATCACACAGTACTTGGAGTTTTTGGACCCCCTCCTTTCAAATATGGTGAATCCCTGCGGGAGCTCATCTAGACAAAAGGTATTCCCCTCACATTCTGTTAGGATTTTTTTTCACCGTCTAGACAACTCCTTGGAGAGGCAAATACAGGCTGGTATTATTTCCATTTAATTCGGTATTTTTACCCCGCTCTTTGGCCACAAAGGCTATCAGAGCGGCTTACCATTTGTTTTAAGCGATAGCAATTTACACATCTACACTGCATTAAGCAGTTTCCAATGTGTGTTAGCTATAAACATTAGGAAGAACTTTTTTTTTTTAATTGCAAGAGCTGTTCAACAATGGAATACTCTACCTTGGAAAGTGGCAGAGTCTCCTTTGGAGATCTTTAAACAGAGGATGGATGGGCATCTTTCAGGACTGCTGTAGTTGTGTATTCCTGCATGACAGGAGGCTGGATTGGATGGCCTTTATGGTCCCTTCCAACTCTAGGAGTCTATGATTTTACAACCATCTCCATGATGAAAATAGATGGACCTCTTGAATTTGGCTGGCACAGAAGAGGTGGTGGTGGGATGAATTCACTTTGTTTTTGAAGAATCTACCAAACTTCATATTCACAATAGAAATAACTGGAGGGAGTATTATTATTTTTTAAAAGTGGGTGAAGGCAAAGTGGATAGACTTTGCTTTGCATAATCATCACAACTTAATGAAATCCACAGGTGAGATTACAAGTTGTATAAAGGAGCTCAAGCAATTCCCTCGGACCATCTTAGGCAACCTTTGATCATATATATATATTCTCTATGTGGTCTCTCAACAACACTCAAGTTTTTAATAAACTATTACAGCTGTACTCCTTCATCCTCTCTGCTAAAAAATCTCAGCTGTTTAGAGCTTTCTTCATAAACTAGATGATCCTCCACCATCCTGATCAATTTAGCTGCGCAATTCACTACCTTTTTTGGCTCCAGCTGTAATCTTTAGTTAATTTAAAACAAAGCATTCTGCTAGAAGTTAATAACAACACATATAAAATATACTTAAAAGGGAATAAAACCACAACAGAAGAATATCCAGAGCTTAAAGGGGAGGAAGGAAAAGAGAGTGCGGGCATAAAACTGTTTTTCATATATGCAAGCATTTACAGATAATGACATTTCAGTAGATAATCACTTTGGAACCTCAAAGTTCATGGTTTATATTACTTTACCATATATATATGAATATGATGGGAATGGCAGACCAACCCAACCTGGCAGGTGTCCTGTTGGGAAAATCTACCATGTGTACAACACTAAAGAAATTATGATGGTTGCTCCCCGAACCCAGTCTCTTCATCTGTGTTCTGCTCTATGGGACACTCCAACCACTACACTGCACTTCCTTTCAAGATGGGGGTACCATTTCAGGTCATGGAATTTTCTGATATATCTGCCAAAAAAAGCCAATGAATAGGAGCCAATAAGCGAATAGGAGCCTACATATATATATATATATATATATACATACAGGAACAAGGAGTGAACGGAGCTCTGACACACAAAGACACTTAAAAACATACAAGAAAACTGGTGAGCGTCATAAAAAGAGTGCCACCTACCTGGATGTTGCGATCTTACCTGGAAGTGTTCTGGCCAGTCCAGCCATTCACGTTGTAATGACGAGGGGGGAAACGTGTGAGGTTTCAAACAGTGGCAATGCTGGCAAAGAATCATCACGGCCGATCTATTGACAGCTTGGGCCATCAATAAAATAGAACGGCCTATGGCCTATGGACAGTATATAAACACAAAAGGTCAACATCATCCAATATGCATGCCCTTTCACGTTTATGTGGCGTAGTTATGATGCCATATTTCATGTGTTTGATAAAGTCTTTAGAATCTCCTCCATTACTATCAGTATACATAGGTCAAAAGATCCTGTCATTATTTGGCCTCTCACTGCCAATTTAAGCTAATTAAATATTCCCCATATTACCATTCGGACACTAGTGGGATCGTAGTGAACACCCACACAATTTGGGTAACAAGGGGAGAAAGGGTATTGAGTTTCTCCTCATCTCTAAAATTCACCCCACCTGCCCCACAAAAATGCAAAAAATGAATTTAGCCCCTTCTTTCGCCCCTCCCCAAAATTATAGACTTGATTGAATCAATGAGATTTAATGACATGTCAATTCAACATCCTAAAATTGATTTAATGAGTCTGCTCTCATTGGGACTAATGAATATTCAGGCCACTGACTAAAAATGTCAGATTTTCAAAATTTTCTCCCAGACGAAGGGTCAAACTAGACATTAAGATTAATGTGTATTTCTTGCAGTAAATCCCTTTCCCGTTCCCACGATGGGGTTTCCTCAGAGAGACATGCCTCAGGAATTAGACTTGCAAATTAGGCCAATGATTTAAAGACATAGCTGTGTTAGTCTGGAACATCAGAGGGATCTTGTAGTGCATTTGAGACTGAGAGAAAGAAGTTGTAGCATAAGCTTTGATAGACTTAGGCTGCTGAAACGCTGCTGAAATAATCCAGTTTGACACTACTTTAACTATCATGGCTCCATCCTATGGAATCCTGGGATTTGTAGTTTGTTGTGGCACCAGAGTGCTCTGACAGAGAAGGCTAAATATCTCAGAAAACTACAAATCCCAGAATTCCATAGCATTCATCCATGGTAGTTAAAGTGGTATAAAGTGGTGGATGACTATATAAATGGTTGAGGGAGTTTGGAAATGTAGTGTGATGCTGGTTGGGAATCAGAAAGGAGACAGGAAGTTAGGAGAGCTAAGCATTGAAGAAAAGTGGCAAAGGAGCAGAAATGTTCCGTTTTCACACTGCCTTACCACATGATGTCGTCCTCCTTCTGCCATTCTTTCATTCTGGTCCCATGGGGGACCAAGGTAAAACTGCGTCTTTTTGCTAGCGGGTTTTTCTGGTTAGCAAAAAGATGCAGTTTTACCTCAGTCCACTGCAGGACTGGAATGGGGGGGAAAAATGAAAATGCCATGCAGTAAGGCAGCAGGAAAGATGGAATGTTCCTGCTCCCTTGCCACTTTTCTTCGGAGTGTGGTAAGGCTCTAACTTTCTGTTGAAATAAAAAGTGGAGAGATGGGTCCTGTATTGTCTGTCTTTGTCAGTCAAGGCTGAGTTGTAGGCAGTTAACAACAATAACAACGATTAATTACAAAATTAAGGAATGAAGCATGCTGACGGCAAAATATGTATGAGAGGACAATCATGTGTTTATGACAATCAGGCTTCTTTCTCCATCGGCGGGAGCACCTCTTCTGAAGACATGGTGGCTGTGGGGTTGTCTATATGGCAAAAATTCAGGGAGGATACGACTTGTCTTAATGAGATCCCACATCAGTCCACCGTATTTGGAAGGAGGGGGCTAAAAATGCCAAAAACTTTGCAGGAAAAGCCTTTATGACTTTCCCTGAAGTTTTAAAAGTTCCGCATAGAATGTGCATTCTTGCTCATTGGGACGACCAATTTGTATTGCTGTGCAATCCAAATGAAAGCAGAAGTGAACACTGATTGGCTGGAGGTGCGCAGGGGGTGGAGCTTGTGAACAAGGCAGGAGCCACAAAACTGCCATGGTGGATTTTCTCCGTAGCAATTGTGCGCTGAGGTGATGAAACAGCTCTTTTCTCTCTCCCCCCCCCTTATTTATTTAAGCTGAATATCGCACATTTTACCTTTGGTACGCTTTTAAAAAAAAAAAATACTGTTCGGTGGCACCAACTGGCAACAATAAAAATGTGAGTAATTCACTCATGCCCGCTGTTGGAAATTGTGTAAAAATACACTGTTTAAAATATCAGGGTATTTTGTCCCTGTTTAAACATCCACACTGCACTTCACACGTTAATGGATAATGCAGCCACATTTATAGCAGAGCATAGCAAGCTTAAAGCACACACGCAGCATCTAGCGTCAGAATGTTAGCATGCATGTAAAAACACTGCTTAGCTTATAACCAAACACCCTTTGTCTTTTCCCAAGTTGTTTAACTACCAAAGTAACCACTCAAGACTCAAAGTTAGTTTGAAAAATACAAAAACTTCTTTACTCACAGTTTAGAGAGCTGATTCTTGGCAGATAACAAAAATACCATCAAAACAGACTAAAACTGGTTAAAAATACTTAAAAACTACATTGTTAGGAAACTATATTCAGGACGCCCCTTTCGGGGTCCTCTCAGTTCTAAGGTCCATGAGGATTGTTAGATAACATGGCGTCTGGAACAAAGAAGAACCCTCAGACAACCCCCCCTTCATCCCAGATTGCCCAATAGTAAAACTTTAGGAAGTTACATCAACTCATCTCATATGCCTTCTCAGTTAACCCTTCAATGGCAAAACCATTTCCACTTATTGGACTGCAAACTATATTTTCCAACACCCGCCATCTTGATTTGCAGGCATGCCCTTTTGAACAACAAACACAGATAGCTTCACATACCTGCGATCCTGCCAAAAAATAGTTAAGACAAATGAAAGGTGCTAAGAATTGGCATTAGTGTGCATCAATCCACGTTTTCTTGCCTTGTATAGACAACACCTGTATTGTCGAGTTTAACCACTTGTCCACCATAGGACATGCCTCCTTCAGTTTTTACCCTGGCTTCTTTCCCACTCTCTGGACATTTTCATCTTCATTTCACTCTATCATCTCTTGTGTCCCAAACTGGCAACTATAGTTTCCCCGGGGCAGGGGCCAACTTCGTCTGACATTACCCTGTAAAGTGCAGTGATGCTGCTGTACAATTAACCTGGGTAACTTGCTGTTCGACTAACCACAGAACTTTAATTGCTTTGGGAGTGTTGCATCTTCTGATTCATGGGAGATTTTGAAGAGGCTATAAGCATCTCCAGGGTGCAATTGGCAACCCTGCCTGCATGGGTGATAATGAGGTTATTATTACATGATCCATGTTAAACACCATAGACTTTTGGCACAATAAGCACATATTAAAAAGCCCTCCTGCAATGCACCATAGAAATGATACTGAGAAATAGACACACGGCACCCAAACAGCATATTCTAGAATAGACACATCCATTTATTTCCTCCAACCCTTTGCACTTCTCTTTACAAGTGGAGCTAACTAATGCACTGCTACCACCCTCACCTCCTCCTCTTTTTCCTCCTTTGGGTGGAATTATAATGTGCTTATGCAGGGAGGGGGAACTACGGGAACCCAAAGAATAATGGCCAGTTTGCAACAGTGGGATTTATTTGCCTCCAGATGGTTATCCCATATAAAATACAGCATCTGCAAGTGATTGGTTAGGACAGATTTAAGACTCTGGAATCTTACAAAGTGGGGGCTGGAACGGGAGAATGTGTAACCCTTTCCTGGCTCAGGTCACAGAGAGGCAGTGGGGTGTAATGGATTGAGAGCTGTGGGGAGAAGAAGACCAGGTACAAAAAAGATGAGGCTCCTGTACATTCTACTGTCATAGGGCTTGTCTACACATGGGGCCAAAAGTCCAAATAGAGTCCTGCCACTCTTGCCCCCACATTGGCCCCAAAGCCCTGCACAGTATTTATTTTCGTCAGGGATGCCGGGTACTTGTCTTCACTGTCCCTGCAGAGTTCATCTGCCGTTGCTGCTGCTGCCATCACTGCTGTGTCCATTTTAAAGCTCAGGAGGCAGTTCCCAGATGAAATGAGAGGTTTTCTTCCTTCCCGTGGCTCAGCAGAACTGCTTCCGCCTGCTCTCCACTCACCCATTGCTTGTTTCAAGTTCTTCCTGCAACAGGAGAATGGGAGAGTGGGCAGAAGAAGAGGCAGAGCTGCCAAGCCAGGGGAAAAAACCTTTCCCTTTATCCAGGATTTTGTCTCCAGAGCTTTAATATGTTCATGGTGGCAGTGGTGGCAGCAGCAGATGAAAATCCGTAAAAAACACCAAATCTTAAAAACTCAGCATCAAGGTGAAATTCCCCAAAATGCCCCAAATCTGGGCCATGCATCATATGGCCTGATCATCCCAGACTCAGGGTAAAGGATTTATGTTGTGTGGCCTGATAGCTGCAGATCACTGGGGGAATTTGCAGAGGGGTTCAAGGTTTTAATAGTCTAGGCATGCCCATAGAGAAGAAGGGATTTACCCCCTTTTGGGATGATGAGGTTTAACTCTCTGCTGTATCACTGAGAAGCAACAAGCTCAACAAGCTACAAGTCCCACTTGAAGGCAACCATCTTCCAACTCTACAATTCTATGATTCTATGATTCTATAAATAATAAAGTATTCTCCCTTGTTGTTGTTGTGTGCCTTCACTGTCAGGGTAATGTTGCTTTAAGTGGAAAAAGGAAAAATGTTGGAGCAACAGACCACAGATAAGTACAGCTGAAGTGGGCTTGTTAACAGCTGTGGCTAGGCAGAGGGCTGACTATCAAACATTCCCATATAGTTGAAGCACAAGATGCATTATGTGTGGGTTAGTGTTGTGGAGAAAGAGGAGGGTTGGTGAAATTGCTGTTGAGTTCATTAATTAGGTTTGCTGTGTATATACTGTGTTCTTTATGCTGCAATTGAAGATAAAGACCTCCAGATATCTTTGGATGAACCTCGTTGCCTGTAAGTCTCTTATTGTGTGTGAAAGTGGGTCAGAGCAGTGAAATGGCTGCTAGCTGAAGCCTTTGTTTTTGTGCCCTTTCTGCTGTGTAGTTCTGCTATTTGGCTATTCCTGGCTGTGCCATGTGCCTCTCAGTGAACCTATAGTGAGTGGACATTCACAATGTTTCAGACATATAGCGACCCTAAGCCAAGCCTAATATGGGGTTTTCTTGGACAGATTTGTTCAGAGGTGATTTGCCATTGCCCTCCTCTAAGACTGAGAGAGTGACTTGCCCAAGGCCACCCAATGGGTTTCCATGGTTGAGCAGCGATTTGAACCCTGTTCTCCAGACCTGTCATTCAGTGCTCAAACCACTAGATCATGCTGGCACTCATTCTCCCTTACATTTATTTATTTATTTATTGTTTGTTTGTTTGTTTGTTTGTTTGCATGTTTAGCCAGCAAATCTCCTAGACAGAAAAGACAGTCCCTTCCTATAGGGCTATAGTCCAAGCGACATAGCACAGGAGGAAAAGAGCAGATGAAGAAGGGAAAGGAAAACAAGTATGCTGAGATCTGACAATGAAGAGATGTAGTTTGCCTTTACATTCATGAAACTGCACTCTACCATCTCATTACAGAATTTTACAATGTTTTACAAACTGAATTTGTTTACAACCAAATTCAATTACCATGTTGTAGTTTTACAAGGCCTTCTCCACCAAAGAGTTCTGGTGCCTCAACAAACCACAAACCCCAGGATTCCATAGGAAGGAGCCATGGAAAACTGGATTCAAAGTGGATTATTTGTGTAGTGAGGATGATGCACCATGTGCAACCATACAATCCGTGCACAATGTGAAATGATGCACAACTGAATGCACAACAATGTCCGATAGTTCCACGTGTAACTCCGCTTTTGTAAACTTTAACAGACTACAGGTTTTATGCATGCCTAAGACAGCAAAAGGATGTGAGCTGCAAATGTGGGCACCAGTTCTTAAAGTTACATACTCATAGATCTTCGAGTCACATAGCCATTCTTTTAATGACCCCTTCAAAGAACAGATGGGCATCATCTCTCTTTTCAACTTTCCTTCTGTTACAACGTCTTTGAGAGAACTAGTGCAAACTAGTTGAACTCAGTTTGCAGCAACTGAAGGAAGCCAGGAGGGAAGGGAAAAGTTGGAAGAGGGGAGAGAGAACCTGGGACATTTTAAAAGCAGCTGAAAAGGTGAGATGCATAGGATTTTAGGCTGCATCAATAGGAGTAGATGTCTAGATCAAGGGAAGTAATAGTGCCACTCTCAGACCTCACCTGGAATACTGTGTCCAGTTCGGGGCACAACAATTCAGGAAGGATATTGAGAAGCTGGAAGGTGTCCAGAGGAGGGCGACCAAAGTGGTGGGATGCCTGGAAGCCATTATGCCCTATAAGGAGCAGCTTAGAGAGCTGGGTATGTTTAGCCTGGAGAAGAGAGAGTTAAGAGGGGATATGATAGCCATGTTTAAATATTTGAAGGGATGTCATATTGAGGATGAAGCAAGCTTGTTTTCTGTTGCTCCGGAGACTAGGACACGGAGCAATGGACTCAAACTACAGGAAAAGAGATTCCACCTGAACATTAGGAGGAACTTCCTGAAAGTAAGAGCTGTTCAGCAGTAGAATGCACTGCCTCAGAGTGTGGTGGAGTCTCCTTCTTTGTAGGTTTTTAAACAGAGGCTGGATGGCCATCTGTCGGGAATGCTTTGATTGTGTAATCTTGCTTGCAGGGGGTTGGACTAGATGGCCCTTGTGGTCTCTTCCAGCTCTATGACTCTACCCTGTAGAATCATGCCCTGTAGCAAGAATCTACCCTGTAGCCAGATGCACGGATAGCAGGCTTGGTTGGCACCCATAAAATGTGCCACCTGACTCAGAAATGCAATTAGCAAAGATTGTGGCTGTTGAGAGAGTTTGTGAGGAAAGAAAGTTCTCTCACTTCCAGTGCCGTCAAGTTCATAGTTGACACACTCCGTTATTCATACATCAGACACAGGAAATATCATGCACAGTGACATCTAATTTGGGACCCAACATCTGCTAACTCTCTCTATATAGTTCAACACCTGGAGGAGCAAGTGAATTTCTCCAAAGCAAAATCCTTCTCCAGTACCAGCCCTGGTTTCTCCCATTGTGTTTGTGTTGTGTGCCTTCAAGTTGTTCCCAATCTGTGGAGACCCTAAGGCAAAACAGCGTTTTCTGAGATCACATTACCTTTTAAAGAAATCTTGCAAAGAAAGTGATGTCCATGTTGTGATTAGGGACAGTAAACAGTCATATGCTGTATGACCCACCAGGTTGGAATATGACATGACGGTTATGATGTTGAAACATGGTATAATGAGTGTTTATTTTTGGCATGATGATATGTTCAAATAAATGCTTAAAATCATAGAATCATAGAGTTGGAAGAGACCACAAGGGCCATCAAGTCCAACCCCCTGCCATGTAGGAATATAGAATCAAAGCATTCCCATCAGATGGCCATCCAGCCTCTGTTTAAAACGCCCCAAAGAAGGAGACTCCAACACATGCCCAGGCATCTCATTCCACTGCCAAATAGGTCTTAGTGTTAGGAACTTCCTCCTAATGTTTTGGTGGAATCTCTTTTCCTGTAGTTTGAGTCCATTGCTCCATGTCAGCAGAAAAGAAGCTTCCTCCATCCTCAGTATGGCATCCCTTCAAATATTTAATCATGGCTATCATGTCATCTCTTAATCTTCTCTTCCCCAGACTAAACATACCCAGCTCCCCCTCCTCTGGACATGTTCCAGCTTGTCAACATCCTTCTTGTATTGTGGTGCCCAGAACTGGACACAGTATTCCAGGTAAGATCTGACCAAAGCAGACCTCATCTGGGTAGCTAGACACACATCATCTGGGTTATAGGGAAGGTCCATTTCACATTGGCAGAGTATCTGATCAAGACAGGCTGGTTCCCTCTAGGACCTCCACCCCATCAATCCCATTCCTATTTCTTCCTGCCAGGAAGTTACTTTGCTTTTCTGCTACAGTGGTGGGAAGTTAGGACTAAGGGAAGGAGGTCTCTCACTTCACCCATAGTTTAAACCCTGGTAACCCTATGGAATTTATGGTGTCTCCATAAGTCAACAGATGACTTGAAGGCACACACACACATACACCACTATGGCCCTGAGACAGGGACTAGGAGGCAGTGATGTCCAGGGGTTTCCATGTCAGTAGGGAGAAAGACTGTATCAGCCTGAGTGTTAAGATTGGCAGAGGAGGGCTTTCTCTCAGTCCCACCACTTTCACAGGTGTGGCTGGTGAGGACTCTGGAGAGAACCTTCTCTGTAGCTGCTCCCAGACTGTGGAACTCCCTTCCACAGGAGGGCCAGTTGGCCCCCTCCCTGCTCTCTTTGCATCAGCAGTTGAAGATGTTTTTATTTAGGCAGGCACTTGAGAAGTGAATTTTAATCACTGTGCTGCTTTTAATGTTTTAAAGTTGTAGATTTTCCTTGTTTTTTTTCCGGGCTGTGAGGCCGTGTTCTGGAATAGTTTCTTTCTAATGTTTCACCTGCATCTATGGCTGGTATCTTCAGAGAATGGTTGGGTAGGAGTGTATGTGGAGTTTATGTGCTGTGAACCCCTGTTGCAGGCGAAACGTCAGAAAGAAACTATTCCAGAACACAGCCTCACAGCCCAGAAAAAAACCAAGGAAAATCTATGGATGCTGGCCATGAAAGCCTTCGACTTCACATTGAACGTCTCTGGAGGAGAAACTTTTAAAGTTTTTTTTTAAAATTAATTTTATGTTTTTATTTGATGTTGTGTTTTTAATTATGTGGAAATTAATTTAATGCTTTTTTAATTTTTGTAAATTGTGATATTTTAGCTATATTTTTTAATTGTTGTAAGCCACCTTGAGTCCCATCTTGGGAGAAAGGCAGGGTATAAATCTAATAAATGAATAAATATAATAGGGGGGTAAATCCTACTCTGGATTTTAGTCCACACTTTAAAAGAGCCAACCAAGGTGCTCAGCCCATACAAAGGGGTTAAATTTCATTAGCTTGGACAGTTCCTTTTTAAGAGTTTGGAATAAAAAACAGAGCAGATTCATCACACTGATTCACCACCCCACTGCCATGGAAGCACCAGCCCCCTCCATGGTAGGTGGTGGCAGAGGATGGGTATGTGAGGGGCAGCTGGGAAGGAGTGGGAAGACGACATGAATTTCCATCTTCTTATGTTAAAATCCATGCTAGATGGTAATGCCTTCCTCCCATTCAAGGTGAAAAATTGCTCAAAGCCTGAGATTTATGGTCCTATTGAGGAATTATGAAACTGGGTGACATCACTAATCCTTACTTAACCCTGACCTCCCAGCTTCGTGCATGAAGGGGAACTGTGAATCTTAAAGGATAGTCTTAGGAGGGACGACAGTATCTAAAAAAGGATTATTAGATTTCTAATAGGAATGAAGGAGAGGTGGCTTTATAAAGCACTTTGGGGACAGCATGATTAAATAGAAGAGAAAGGCCTCTGAAATAACCATGCACAATCTTGACCTCCTCATAATTGCAGGTTGAAATGTGTTTCCATGAAGGAAAGCACATTAAGGAGAGAAAGTAAATCTAACAGGCTGCCTCTGTCCTTGATGTGCTAGTTTGCTACAGGCAGGGATTTTAAAAAATGGTTAATTTCTATATCTAAAAATAAACTTTCTCCATGTGCAAAATCAGAGCACCAAGGATTAAACTGAAGTTTACAACACTTCCCCATGAAGGAGAAATGTTCTAGATCAGCTTTTTTTCCTGACCTACTAATCTTCTACAAGAAGGGAGTTTACTTTTACAAATACAAGTCGACCCCTGTATCCAAGGGGATACGTTCCAAAACCCCTTGTGGATATCTGAAACCATGGGTAATAAGGAACCCTGTTATTTTCAATGAGATGAATTCTGGAAGTTGACGATAGAATCACATTGAAGGACCTAGAAATGCCAGGAGAGAACATGGATAACTGACACCATGAATACTGAATCCATGGCTATGGGCATCGACCTGTAGTTGCATTTAGAAATAATGTCCAGTATTCTGTATCAGCTACTTTAGTTAGGAACGTCCAAGCACGGCCAGTTAGCCCTGATAAAGAGAGAAATGTCTAACTGTGTAGTGACAAGAGATCATCTCAGACTTAACTAAGTAACCCATCCTGGCCTGACACCCCCAAACCTGATGGAAATGTCATTCACGCGTGTGCCGATCACTGGCAGAATGGACTTCCTTCTCCCATGCTGCCAATGGCCAGTAAAATAGGCTGGGGGAGGGAGTTATGATTGTGGCAATAGTGTCCCCATTGTGACTATGTCCTTGTATTGTGAACATGGAAGAGTAAAAGGAGGATTCCGGGTTAATGTGAAGTCGAAGGCTTTCATGGCCGGCATCCATAAATTTTCCTTGGTTTTTTTCCAGGCTATGAGGCCGTGTTCTGGGGGGGAGGGGAACAAGGAAAATCTAACTCAAGGATCTGAAGGACTGTATCTATAAATATGTGGTGGTAGTGAAAAGGGGAAAATATTTTGATGCTTTGATTGTTGAAAACGCTTTGATTGTTTGGTCCTGCATGGCAGGGGGTTGGACTCGATGGCCCTTGAGGTCTCTTCCAACTCTATGATTCTATGATTCTATAAATCTATGATTCTAGGTTTGTTACCAAAAAGTAACTTTTCCAAGTACAGTTGCAATAGAGCTATATGGTGTGATACTACCACATCATCCTGACCATACCATTGTGCCACTCTGAAGTACTTCTGATCTCATTCAGTGGCAGAAGCTAAGCAGGATCATCTCTGATTAGTACTTGGAGAAGAGACAGATGGGGAATATCTTAGGGCTTGTCTAGACGAGAAGAAATTAAAAACATGCCTGTGCATTATAGCCAATTCGCAGCAGCATTGTTTTGTTCCCACAGTGTTTTCTTCAAAAACAATGGGCTGTGAAGTTCTCCGCTCTGGTGTTCACACAGCTGTGAATCAAGATGGCGGCCATGTCATTTTCTTGCATGGTGGGGGGCAAGGAAGGCAAAGGGAACCCAGCAGTGCCTGGAGGCAATGAGGGGGGTTTTAGCTTGTAAATGCCAAAATGCATTTGCAAACTAAAAAAAATACAAAACCATGGATCCTACTTTTCAACCAATTCCATTTTCTGACAGGGCCCTGGTTCCACAGGATTTCAAAGGAGGAAGTGAACGGAGCTCCGTTCACTTCCTCTTTCATTGCCAGGAAAGCCTTTGCTGGGAAAGCAAGGTTAGCGCAGTGGGAGGGCATTCTTTTGCTGGCATAAAAATAGATGTTTTTAATATCAGGTAAAGAACGCTTAAAGGGGCTCATCCAATAAAGTCCTACATCACTGCCTGCTCCCCAAGTTGCCCCAGAAATGGCAGGCAAGATGAGAGGAGAGCTTTGCCTCTTCATTCACCTATCAAGGGACTTTATAATCTCTGCTAACCACAAAGGAGATGCTACACTGCTTTCACCACTGGGTAATACTGCCATAGGCTACAGCTGCAGAGACTGTCAAGGGCCCCATCAAACTGAGCTCTGGCCTTGGGCAAAACAGCACCCTGAAGGATGATGGGGGAAACTATGAAAATGTTAGCTACTCTCCCCTGGATTAACATAACACCCCCCACATGTGGGGTTTGGGAGTGTGGACTTCCAGACCAACGAGTGTACCATTTATCCCCACTTCCTCTCTCTTTTAAAAATTAAATGCGGCTCTTTTAAAGTCACTTAAAAAAAAATAACTCGCAGGGTGCCATAAGTCTGCCTAGAAGCACAAGAAAAATCTGTTCTGTCAGAACTTCATTTCTATTCCATCTCTCTCAGCGTTATCATCTACATCTTTGCTGACTTTAGCTGGAATTCCGCCTTCCTTTCAGGCTAAATCAAATTTCCTTCTTCAACAGAAGAAATGGTTGGGTGACTCAAGGTTGTGCCTTAAAGATTATCCACGACAAATTGGATCCTGCTTAACTGCTTTGCTGGGATCCTTTTTTTTCAAGAAGTGTCTGTTAGGAAGGCAGGAAGGCAAGGAGGTTACATCAAGGCCCGGTGTGTCAGAGCATGCCCGGGCTCTAGAGGTGTATGAACCCCACCCCTCCACAAGAATTGTACAAGATACCGATTCCTCCCGCCATCCGTGGGGGATAAGTTCCTATACTTACAGCAGATACGCAAAACCATGTATAATAGCAAACCACCATAGAATACCATATAATTGCGATGGAGGATGTTACCCAAATTGCTTGGGGTCTGTGGGGGACCCTCTAATGTCCTAATATTAATTTGGGGAATTTTAATGAGCCCAACTTGGCACAAGAGAGGCTGGGCAACAGCAGGACCTTTTAACCCATGTATACCAGTAATAATGGAGGAGATTCTAAGCCAAAGGGTACAGTTAAATTATCTTTATTGGAAATTAATATCAACAGCAGTCACACAAACATTCAGGCTTCAGACACTCACACAAGGCTATCAAAGATAGTTGGAAGTATTTGGATAGAGGAAGAGAGTAAGGAGATGGTGGGTTATACTGTACTGATCCTGCAGAGTGGAGATCACAAAGTACACCAACAGCGAGGGGGTCCGGAAGACAGGACGGCTATACAGTCTGACGTAAAGTGAGAGTAAGATGAACTGTGTGCCTGGCTACACATATATGGAGTCAATAGAAAGGGGATTTGTACACACTTGGGTGGTGTTTTAGGGTGACATTTATATGAAATAATTCCCCTGAAGGGATGGGAGTTTGAGTAGAATATAATGTTTTTCAGACGTTCCCAGGGCTACACAATGGGAGTGCCAGAAGAGTTACCAATAATTACTGGGTGATGCATTTGGAATTGAATAAGAGCAGGCGAGGGCTTCTGTTGGAATGGGACGAGGGAAGGAAGGACCCATTTTACAAGCATTAAGGTCTCTGCTGGCATTGAGTGGATTAGTGAATGACTCACCTCCAGCAGTTAAGTTCTGACCTGAGACTTTGGTTTTGGGGGAATTTCCAAAGGCCCCTCCCTTGGTGATACATGAATCCCGCCGTGGTATTAGGGGGTCCTGGTTTACCTGCTAAACATATGGATGGCCACATTGGCTATATTTAATAATTTGGCTCAATTATTAGATATTCCAAGATGGGGGCTATCAGGATAACAAGGACCTAGAAAATGCCTGGAGAGGATGCCTGTCTAGACTTCTGGCATGACTCTATGGAAGTTAACCATAAAGTCATGCTGGAGGACCTCCCAATGCCTGCCTCTCTCTCTCTCTCTCTCTCTCTCTCTCTCTCTCTCTCTCTCTCTCTGCACAGAAAGAAAAAGAGTAGTCTACAGCAGAAGAAAGCATCACAGTCCTTTTGCTGATGGAGTCCAGCATCTGTGTGCGTGTGTGTGTATGTATCTTCAAGTTGCCTTTTGACTTATGGTGACCCCATGAATTTCATAGGGTTTTCTAAGGCAAGGAATACTCAGAGGTGGTTTTGTTACTTCTTTCCTCTGAAATAGAGCCTACAATACCTGATATTCATTGGCAGTCTCCGATCCAAGTATTAAGGAGGGCTGACCCTACTTAGCTTCCAAGATCAGACAGGATCTGGTGTCTTTACAGCCAATGGCAGAATCAGGCTCCTAAACAATGCACTCTACCCTGAGCATAGAATCATAGAGTTGGAAGAGACCACAAGTGCCATCCAGTCCAACCCCCTGTCCTGCAGGAATACACAACCAAAGCATTCCCGACAGATTGCCATCCAGCATCTGTGTAAAAAATTCTAAAGAAGGAGACTCCACCACATTCTGAGGCAGTGTGTTCTGTTGTCTAACAGCTCTTACCATCAGGAAGTTCTTCCTAATGCTTAGGTGGAATCTCTTTTCCTGTAGTTTGACTCCATTGTTCCATGTCCTAGTCTCTGGAGCAGCAGAAAACAAGTTTGCTCCATCCTCACTATGACATCCTTTCAAATATTTAAACATGGCTATCATGTCACCTCTTAACCTTCTCTTCTCCAGGCTAAACATACCCAGCTCCCTGATCCACTCCTCATAGGGCATGGCTTCCAGACCTTCCACCATCTTGGTCGCCCTCCTCTGGACACGTTCCAGTTTGTCAATATTCTTCTTGAATTGTGGTGCCCGGAACAGGACACAGTATTCCAGGTGAGGTCTGACCACTTCCAGGTAGATCATTCCCAATCCCTGTGGCTGGGTGATGAGTTCCTTGACCTGGTGTGGCAACTCAGAGGCGTATCCCCAGGATTATATAGGACAAAACCAAAAAATCCCAACCTGAACTATGTTGGCATCACTCATCTTCCATCATAATAGAAATGAGAACTATACAAGCAAGTTGCTACCAAGAGGGTTTGCAGTCCCAACCTGTTCTCAGCTTTTGAGGGGCAATCAGCTAACACTGTAAACCGCCTAGGGAGTGTTTGGCACTGATAAGCGCGATAGAAATGGAAGTGCTACTACCATTGCTATTGCTAGCATGGCTTCCTGAACAGAAGACAACCGCTTCTTCTTGTGCCAATAAATAGATGTTAACAGTGGGCCAGGATTTTGATACCAATTCTCAAACCTACCTGCTAAGTGGCAAAAAAAAAAAGTGTGTGCAGACATTGCACAATATAAGTCCCCAACTAGCATTTCTGGACAGGAACCATTTGTTCCACATAAAATGATATTAATAAAATCCATGTTGTTGTTGTACAGCAAATCCTGTTTCATGTACTAGAAGTGCTGTTTTCTGCATAAAAATACCATTTGCTTGCAAATTTTGCCCAGAACAAGCCCTGAACTGTGAATAACTATGCTGTTTTTAAAGACTCTCTCAGTGAGAAGAAAACCTCAAAAATCACCTGTTGCTTCCTTCGAGGGCAATATTAGGGGAAAATTACATCCTTGGGTGCTGCAGGTGTGGTTGCATGGAAGATGACGTCTAAAAGGAATGGTGGCTGTAGAAGAAACTATTGGGTGCATTTTGACACCGGCCTGACCATCACATGTGCTTTGATTGCCCTGTCCCCTCTGCACTGGGTTGTCATATTCTCTATTTAGTCAGGTTTCATCCAAATTCTGGAAACATCTATCTATATATAAAACTCTTGGATATGTTGCCTTTCCCAGTGTACTGATTGGCTGTTCAGGAAACACACCCAACCAATCACCGCCCATATGCAAATTCCCTCTCCACCTCACAATCCACTCCTGCCACTCAGTCTGTGGCCCAGATTGGAACCCAGGGAGTCCACTGGCGGTGGCCATGGCGGCAGTTGCAACAGGGCAGCAGAGCGAGTAACCCTCAGCAATTCCAGGAAAAGTGTGGAATGCTGTGAAATGCTGAGAAGGGGAAGGAGGAATTTAAAAATCCACCAGATTACATTACAGGGTTGTTGTGAGGTCTACCAAATGTTTTCGGGGGAGTTTTTTAACGGCGTATGTTATGTCAGGTAAAGCTAATTTATCTTAATCGCTCTCGTGCTCGTTTCTACCCAGAAACAGTCCTGGAACACCTGGAGATCAGATGGATCCACTTCATGACATCCCAAGGATCTGAAACTGTGGCATCCCAAGGGCTTAACCATGATCTCAGGTAAAAGGTTCACTGTTCATTCACATTTTAAAAATCATTGGCCAGAATCCTGTTGAGGACCTATGCCTTTGTTTTTGTTTTGTTTTTTAATTTCATTTAATTTCCCCCCAGACATATAACATTTAATCTCCACAAATAAACAAATCGAGCATATATATTACAATAACAAAAATACACCAAAAGAAACCACAGTTTTATCTTGAAATAAAAAACCTAACAAACATACATATACTTCCTCCTAGTTACTCCTCTAGTCAGAATATTATTTTTATCTTCTTTTCTGGCTTCTAAAATATTTTGAGGTTATATAATGAGAAAATAGTTAAAGGGGAAAAAACAGGCAAACAAACAAAAATGTTCTATATTCTCAAGTTTCTCTCTCTCTCTCTCTCTCTCTCTCTCTCTCTCTGGCTTTTCTTCGCAAACAAAGATTCAGGAAGGACTCATCCTGTGCTTTGTGCAAGTGCACTGATGACTAAAAAGGCCAATCCAAGATAGACAAGTCCGGCTACAGAAAGCACAGCAGAAGGTCTCCTTGGGTTATGTTTTTGGGTTGTGATTCTCTCTGCGTTGTCGTTTCTCTTCAAGACTTGTTCGTCGTGAGTTCTCAAATAAGGCTGCAGCATTGTGGATAGTGCGTCTCCATGCCTCCCGATGTGAGGCCAGGGCGGACCACTGTTGGTGATTAATTTGGCCAAGCCTGAGATGCTGTTTCAGGGAGTCTTTGTATCGCTTTTTTGGAGTGCCCCTCTTACGCTGACCCGTGGCGAGTTCACCGTAGAGTAGTATTTTTGGGAGGCGATGGTCCTCCATCCTAGAAACGTGCCCTGCCCAGCGCAACTGCGTTCTCAATGTCATGGTCTCAATGCTGGTGATCCCTGATTGCTCAAGGACAGCAACATTCGTCACATAGTCAGTCCAGTGTATATTTAGGATTGTGCGTATACAGTGCTGATTAAAGCGTTTGAGGAGTCGTAAGGGGTGGCAATAGGTGACCCATGTTTCAGATCCGTAAAGGGGAATAGACAGTACAATGGCTCTATAAACATTGATTTTTGTGCTTCGCCTCAGGTGTTTATTACTCCAGACTTTTTGTAAAGTCTTCCAAATGTGCTATATCCTTCTGTGTTTATGTCAGTACTATTCCAATATTATTACGTTAATTCTCCATTTAATTAGATAGGTCACCAATAAATTGTTAGGTATCCTCTACATCTGGTAAGAAATATATGAATCACTGAGCCTGTTCCAGCTCAATATAATTATATAAAGAAGAAATGTCATAATTTATCTTTCCATTAAAAATTTTATAGAAGGAGCCCAAGCTTCATCAGTGTTCCTGTACTGAAACCAAGGATGGTATCTTCCTATAGTAAATGGTTTTTTGGCTCATTCAGACTTTTAACAATGCTTTATGTATGAAATGATTTTTCAAAAAAATAATAATCCAAAAAGCAAACCTTGGGCTTGTCTATACAAGGGAGAAAAATGTGGATTGATGTGCACTAAAGCCAATTCAAAGCAGCTTCTATTTGTCTTAACAGTTTTTTTGGCAAGATCACAGGCATGTGAATCTATCCACATTCATTGTTCCAGCTGACATGCCTGTGAATCAAGATGGTGGGCACAAGTGAATTGCTCACGTTTTTCTTTACCTTCAGTTGCCGCCGCCAAACAGTATTTTTTAATGCATATCTAAGGTGCGAAAGTGTGATATTCTGCCTAAATAAATAGAGGGGGAAGGCTGTTTTGTCACCTTAGCACATGATCGCTACAGTGAAAATCAACCTGGCAGTTCTAGGCACTTGGCTTGTTAGCAAGCTCCACCCTCTGTGCACATCCAACCAATCAGCTTTCCACTTCCTCTCTTATCGGGAATGTGAATGAAAGCAAATTGGTTGGCTCAACAAGCAGGAATGCACATGGAGCTTTTAAAAAACTTTGGGGGAAACCACAAAGGATTTTTCTATGGAGTTTTTGGTGGATTTGGCCCACCTCCTTCTGAATATGGTGGATTGATGCAGGATGCCATTTAGACAAATCATATTCTCGTCGAATTCTATGAGGAGTATTCTTGCCATTTAGACAAGCCCCTTGATTTTGCCATTTCATATAAGGGACATAATTTTATTACACCATTGTATATAATGGGACATGAGCATCCACAGATTTTGGTATCCATGGGAGGACCTGGAACCAAACCCCATTGGATGCCAAGGGTCCACTGTATAAATATAGTTGCATGATGTTACAGGTCATATAGGATTGCAGCAAACATTATTTGCAGGGACAAATAATGTCCCTGGTAATAATGTTGCTGGTTTTTCCTAGGTGCACCATCATCTCATCATTTGAGAAAAATGGAACAAGCTTGTTTTCTGCTTCTCTCAACACTACAACATGATTCAGTGGATTCAAATTACATGAAAAGAGATTCCACCTAAACATTTGGAAGAAATTCTTGACTGTTTAAGAGCTGTTTAACAGGGGACTGGAATGTGCTGGAGGGTGGTGAACATTCCTTCTTTAGAAGTCTTAAAACAAAGGTTGGATGGGCTTCTTTCAGAACTGTTTTCATTGTTTATTCCTGCATGGAAGGGCATTGGATGAGGTGGTCCTTGTGGTCCCTTCCAACTGTACAATTCTATGATTCTACCATGGGGTTGCTACTGCAATCCATGAAAGCATTGTTTATATATTATTTAGATCTACACATTGCTCTTCAGGGCAGGTTAAATGTCAGGCTGCATGAAATACAGTAAACCCCCATATCTGTGTGGAATATGTTCATGGATACTGGAAACTGCAGATAATAGTGAACCCTATTAAAATGAACCAGTTCTCACCCAAGCATACGATAGAGTCACATTGGAGGACCTAGCAATTCCTAGCAAGAACATCTCTCTAGGCATCTTCTAGGTCCTCCAGCACAATTCTATGGTCAGCTTCCAGCAGAAGCATACCATAGAATTGTGCTGGGGGACCTAGAAGATGCCTAGAGAGACCATATTTTTTTGAACATGAGTAAGTGAATCCGCAGGTACCAGTCGTACCGTACTTAAGCATATTGAATATATTGACATAAGCTAGAAAATGTAACTACAGTCCTCCAGTTTGGAAGGCACTTTCAGAGAGACAGGACTACTGTCCAAAGGGCCCCAGTGTAAGTCATCCCTGAAAGCAAGGGGATCTTGTAGCACCTTTGATACTAACTGAGAGAAAGAAATTGTAGCATAAGCACATGGATATGCATGCATGTTCGGCACAGATGTGCATTGTGCATCACACATGCAGATACACATGTTCATTTGGCCATGCATTTGACTGCACGTCACAAGTCACTCATAAGACCACATGGGTCAACCGCCATGTAACTCTGTAAGCTGAAATTTACACCCCATCTCCTCAATGTAGGGTCTCAACCATCATCTTTGGCGTGTTGCTGTAATTCAGTGGCGGCACTGGGGGGGCAGTGTGGAGAGGCTGAACCGCACCAGGTGACACCATCAGGGAGTGGGAAGGATCCTTAGTGATGCCACAGCTATAATTCATTCTTAAAAGTAGCAGTTGTAAAGGTTTGGAAATCCATGGCTGTTCCTTTATCCCCTCCTTTGTCAACCAGTTTTATTCCTTTTTCCCTCCCTCTCAATGCAATCTACTTGCCTGGGGGGTGAGGTTGGGGGAGGCCTAGATTGTATTGCTGACTAAACCCATCCTCTAATTGCTGTAATCTCTTGCCCATTAAATCTGATCATTCCCTTATCAGCATTAATAACTGCTAATTAGAGAGGCAGTGATAGGGATGTGTTTGTTTCAGAAGCAACACTTAATTTCTTTCTTTCTTTTTACCAAAAAGAAAATCACAAGATTGTGAAGAAGCTTAGATTTCCAGGAAGAATGCCTCAAACCCTGACATGTCATTTTTCCAGCTCTGGGGACAAGAGCTTAGAAACATTACTTTTGGGGACTACAGCTCCCAGAATTCTGCAGGCTCAGGAATTTCTAGGAAGTGTAATTAAAAAAAAAATCCCTTGCTTGGATCAAGCCCCCACGTTCAGACATCAACAGGTCCAAAGTACTGCAGCCAGACTGTTGACTGGCCACACAACTCCTTTGTTGCAACAGCCTGACTGGCTGCTGGTCTATTTCTGGGCACAATTCAAAGTGTGGATTTTGACCTATAAAGCCCTAGATGACTGAGGTCTCTAGGCTATCTGAAGGACCTTATCTTCCCATATGAGCCTGCTAAGCTTTAGGAACTTCAGAGGAGGACTTTTTGTCTATTCCACCACCTTCACGGGTGCATTTGGTATGAATGTAGTAGAAGGCTTTCTTGGTGGATACTCCCAGACTTTGCAACTCCCTCCCTAAGGACGTTTAGGATGGCTCCTCCTTTGCTGTCTTTTCAGTGGTGAGTGAAGACTCTTTTAATTCCAACAAGTCTTTAGGAATTGATTATTTCACAAGAGAAGGGCTTTTTATGGTGCTGTGGTGCTTCCATTGTTTATTTTAACATAATATGTCAAATGATTTTAATACCATTGATGGTTGAGTACAATTTGATCTCCATTTTTGTACATTCTAACCATATTTGTTTTAATTGCAATTTTTTCACTTTTGTAAGCTACCTGTAGTCCCATTTTGAGGGAAAAGTAAGGTATAAGTATTAGGGTATAAATAAAGGGGAGAGCCAGCATAGTGTAGTGGTATAAGTATTGCACTATGACTCTGGAGACCAGGGGTTGAATCCCCCCTCGACCATGGAAACCCACTGGATTATCTTAGACAAGTCACACTCTCTCAGCCTCAGAGGGAGGCAAAAGCAACTTCCATGCCCATGAACAAATCTTGCCAAAAAAACCCCCACCATGATACATTCACCTTAGAGTCACCATAAGTAGGAAACAACTTGGAATCTTAGAATCATAGAGTTGGAAGAGACCACAAAGGCTATCCAGTCCAACCCCATTCTGCTATGCAGGAAGACACAATCAAAGTACTCCCAACATAGGGCCATCCAGCATCTGTTTTAAAAACCTTCAAAAAAGAGACTCCCCCACACTCCCAGGCTGCAGCATATTCCACTGTCGAACAGCTTTTAAGTTATTACTATTGTTATGGATTTGTTTTTATATCCAATTGTTGTGAGCTGCCTTGATTGCCTAATAGGCAAAAGGCGGGGTACAAAAATAAAGTTGTTGTTGTTGTTGTTGTTGTTGTTGTTAGCTCTTAAAATCAGGAAGTTCTTCCTAAGGTTTAGGTGGAACCTCTTTTCCTGTAGTTTGAACCCAATGTTCCGTGTCCTAGTCTGGAGCAGCAGAAAACAAGCTTGCCCCATCCTCAATATGACATCCCTTCAAAACATGGCTATCATGTCCCCTCTTAACTTTTTCTTCTCCAGGCTAAACATTCCCAGCTCCCTAAGCCACTCCTAACAGGGCATGATTGCCAGTCCTTTCACCATTCTGGTCACCCTCCTCTGGACACGTTCTAGCTTGTCAACATCCTTCTTGAATTGTGGTGTCTAGAACTGGACACAGTATCCCAGGTGAGGTCTGACCAAAGCAGGATAGAGTGGTGCTATCACTTCCCTTGATCTAGACACTACAGTATACTCCTATTGATGCAGGCTAGAATTGCATTGGCTTTTTTAGCTGCCGCATCACACTGTTGATTCGTGTTCAGTTTGTGGCCCACTAAGACTCCTAGATCCCTTTCCCATGTACTGTTGTCAAGCCAGGTGTCCCACATCCTATATCTGTGTATTTCATTTTTTACTACCTAAGTATAGTACCTTACATTTCTCCCTATTGAAATTCATTTTGTTACTTTTGGCCCAGCTTTCTAATCTGTTAAGGTGAAAGCACACAGCATCAAACAACTACATCAATAAATGAATGGCTGGCTGGCAGGATGGCTGGCTGGCTGGCCAGATGTTCAAAAAGAGTATACCTCTGAGTAGCCAGTGCTTATGATAAAACATCTGGTTTGGCCATCACTTTCATGTGGTTGTTGTGAGTTTCCTAAAGAGTCCAGTTGCCTTCTCTTAGACAAAGAAAGAAAACTCCACAAGTGAAAGGACCATTCAGGCGACCTGGCATGACAGCCCTCCTTATGACTGGCAGGTGTCTGGAGGCATTGCTGCCCTTTCCACAAACCAGTTTCAGGCCCACCTGCTGCTTCCAAATTCTTCATCCCATTCTGCCTGCAGGGAAACAGCACTTCTGAGAGCAACATCCTCCAGTTGTTTCCACCTGCTGATTTCCAAGAGGTTCAGGGGCAGATTAGAGCCATTTCCCTCCATGGGGTGGATGTGTGTTTCTGGATTCTCCTTTGATTTTCACCAATCAGCCCTTAATTAAGTTGTCCCTCAACAGCTTCTGACTCTCCCCGCCCCTCAACCTCCGCCTTCCAGTTTCTTTCCTGAATGAATCTACCAGAGGCTGCATGCCAGCATTGTAACTGCCAGGGGGGCAAAGCATTGCCCCATTCCGAAATAAAAATTCTGCCTGCCCAATGAGATTTTTCCTTCAGTCCCCATGTTACTCTAAGAAGTTAGGGGGGGGGGTGCTTTGAGACCCAGACATGATACCAAAAAATCTAGATGGGGGACTTATTAGCTCAAAATGACTGGCCTGCGAGAGGAGGGTAATTTTGGGTCTTTTTTACCTATATATACCAGTACTAACTGCAGAGAACTCCAGATTAAAGTGAAATAAAATGTGTGTTTTTTATTGGACATAGCACAAAAAGCATTCACACATGAAACACACATTTACAAGAACCACACAAGGCTATTGGAGAGTAAGACAGAAAGGTTGGATAGAGAGAAGTCTGAGAAGAGAGAACTACAGTTACCAGACAAGAAAGACAGTGGAAGGGACTGTCTCAGTGTGTGGTGGAGTCTCCTACTTTGGAGGTTTTTAAACAGAGGCTGGATGGCCATCTAGAGGGAATGCTTTGATTGTATATTCCTGCAGGGCAGGGGGTTGGACTAGATGGCCCTTGTGGTCTCTTCCAACTCTATGATTCTATGATGCACGGGACCCACATCTGCAGTTTCACTTACCTGTATCTGAAAAAATATGTCCTTTCTAGGCATTTTCTAGGTCCTCCAGTGTAATTCTATGTTATGCTGCCCCCAGAAGCTGACTATTGAGTCATGCTGAAGGACCTAGAAGATACCTAGAGAGCTATTCTCTCTAGGAACTGCTAGGTCCTTCAGCATGACTCTATGGTTTATTTGGGCTGGAAGTCATTCATTCTAATAGGGTTCACTATTATCTGTGGTTTCTGATATCCATGGTAAGTTTGGGAACATATGTCCCACGGATCTCCATCCTGATGTGTTTTCTACATTGGGCATAAGGCGCACCGGGCAACAAGTCCAGTTTTGGCCTGGGATAGCAAGCTCAGGCTTTGGGGGGCTTTGCCTTGTTTACTGCAGACATGGTGCTGCGACACCAAAACTGTGCCTCTTTATCCCTCCTTAACCATTCTCTCAGTGTTGTTGCTGTTAAAAACTTCCAGATAGAGAAAGGAAAAGGGAAGCTGGCAGGTATTAAAAGAAGCTTCGGTGTCAGCTGCTGCATTCCATTTAAATTTCAGCTAGAAGAATCTGAGGGAAAGTTTTCCCTCAGTCATGCTTCCTGCTAAATCTCTACATGCCTGCCATGCAAGTGTGATTTGCAGATATGCTTTTGAAAAATCATTCTTCTAAGTCTTGTTGATAAGCCTTTAAAAGCAATAATTGTGAAGTGTTAATCTTGTTCACTTCACATCCTGGTTTGTGCAATAAAAAAAAAGACCCTCTAAAAACCCAGCAACATACATAATTGGTAAGACTGTCTTTAAAAATTCAAATTAATGAGGTTGCTTTCTTTCACTCTCTTGCACTCATTCATTGCAAAGATTTCCCCTGTCACTGCCATTCTTCTGTCTGTCAGGGACACTTTTTTTCTTCTGAAAGGTGTTACATTTTACATTGTTGCTTTGTTGTTGTTTTTTTAAAAAGCAAGCATGAAACAGGTGCGCACATGCATGAATTGTAAGCGTGTTGCTGATTTGAAGTTTCCGTTCTTAGCCACTAGATCAATTGTCTCAGCAGGCTGAAGGGAAGATCGAGGCTGGCAGGTGAATAGCTAGCATCTCTGACATTATTTTATTTTATTTTTATTTTAAATGTCAGTGTATGCTTTCAAGAGAGAGATGAACTGGATTACAAGAAATCAGAGGACTGTGCAGATGTTGTTTTGGTGTGCAGTCTGACCATGCAAATAGTATACGGTGATGTTACCCGAATTGCAGGGGGTCTGTGGGGACCCAGTTGTGGCACTAAAATTGCAGTCTTAATTGGGGAATTATAATTAGCTCAAATGTATGGCTGCGAGAGATCAGGTAACTTGCAGCTGTGTATATCAGTACTAACTGCAGGGACTCTGAAGGGTCATCTATACGAGCCCAAAAAACCAGAGTGATCTACAGTAAAGACAAGTCACAGCAGCTGTGACTTGTCTTAATAGCTTTACAGCCTCCATAAACTTTGCATGCCCTCTGTTAATGATGGCAGCCACAAGTGAATTACTCACATGTTTAAATCTGCTGCCACTGAACTTTTTTTTTTTTTAAAAAAAATCCACTGTGCACATCAGCAATATTTCGCCTTTATAGGAAAAAAGAAAGAAAAAAGAAAAAAAACACCCCATTTTAACACCTTAGCAATCATGCGCTAAGGTGAAAATCCAGCATGGCAGCAATGGATGCTTGCCCTGTTAACAAGCACTCCCCCTGCCCCATGCTCATCCAGCCAATCAGTTTGTACTTCCTTTCCTATGGGAAAGTGATTCAATCACATCGCTTGTCCCAATGAGCAGGAATGTGCATTTCCTTCAGAGTTTTTAAAAACTCCAAAGGGTCATTTACACAGGCAAATATTCCTCTAAATATACCGCTAAGATAGCTCATAGTTCCCACGGATCGCAGCACAGCATCACCTCATTCAGAAGGGGGGAAGGTAAAACACCCAAATATAGTGTGGCAAGGGATGTCGCTAGTTTTGCCGGTATATTTGCAAAGTAGTGCTTTATTGGCAGTGTAAACTGCCATTCCGTTAAGGGCTGCAGCAGATCTACATTGTGATTGGCTGCTCTGATGCAAGGGGCGGGCTTAAAAGAGGGGGACTGAGTTCAGTAGCATTCAAGAAACTTTGAAAAATTCTCTGCTATTTTGCAAGTCTGCCAAGAAAAAGGATTCCCAAGACCTTTCAGTCATAAAGTTCCCATCTGTCAGCTCTGCTTGGGGGAGGGAGAGCGAGCGAGAGCAAGCGAGCGAGTGAAAGAGAGAGGGGGGAGGGAGGGAGACTGAGGGAGGTAGAGTCAAAAATCCTCTGCCATTTTGCAAGTCTGTGAATCCTGACTAAATAAATCGTACTGAAAAAACTTGTGATAGGTTCACCTTAGGATCCTCGGCATGGCAGCAAAGTCTTTCAGCAGAGAGATTGCTGTCCCTCTGCTTCGGGAAGTGACTGAGTTCATTTACAGACAGATTTAGAGAGATACAGAGACAGAGCCACTTCTTTGATCCCCCGTGCTATTTGGGCAGTCTGTGAGTCCTTCTTTAGCTCAAAAATGCAGGGCTTCAAAGGAAGGTCTATGCCCTTCCCCATAAAGCCTGCCTTTGCTTGGGAGGCCACGCCCCCCACACTTTTTCAAGTCTGAACGAAAAAGCAGCATAATTAGAAAAAAAAAAACCTGACTGGCACAGCTGCGAAAAAGAATTAAAGCGTAAGTTGCCGCAATAAATCTGCCGTGTAAACCAGCCCCAAGAAAACTTGTGAAGGCTTTTCCTTCACAGTTTTTGGTGTTTTTACCACCCCCTCCTTTTGAATACGGTGAAACAATGTGGAATGCCATTAAGACAGCCCGTAGTTTCCTTGCATTCTGTGAGGAGTATTTTTGCCATTAAGATGACTCCTGGGTTATAGTGAAATAAAAATAGTTTTTATTGGAAAATAAAACACAGAAGCATTCACACACTCACTCTCACACACAAGAACTGCACAAGGCTAACAAAGAGTTAAGGCAGAAAGGTTGGATAGGGGAATAGATTCAGGGAAGTATGGGTGATAATTACCAGTCCTGAAGAGCAGAGTTTCAGAGCAGAGAAGAAGACTTAGGTGTGAAACTGAGGGTGACACAGAAATCCAGCAGAGTGACAGTATCCAGAGAACTGTGCACACATTGGTATTATTTGGGGCTAATATTTATACTCCATTTCGTATCCTGAAGGGGTGCTGGGGCTTAAAATAAGGCCTAGATGGGTTTGTTATGGAAATACAATGTCCACTCTGCCTAGCAAGGCAGTAAAACAGTTGCAGAGTTTCAGCAAAAGACGTGGGCTTTGAGCAAAAATTGCATATCTCTGGTAAGAATTCAATAAAGTCTAAGGAGATTTTCACACGCCGAAAATATTGCCTCCAGAAACCGGGACAGAAATATTTCTGTCCCGGAAGCAGCGCCGCGGTTCGCACGCTCACCTCCCTCTTCCGTTTTTCCGTCGTCCTCGCTTTGGGTTTTTTCCTCTCTCTTCCGGAATATTTTATTAACGGCAAACTCCCGTTAGTAAAATATTCCAGAAGAGGGAGGGAAAAACCCAAAGCGAGGACGACGGAAAAACGGAAGAGGGAGGTGAGCGTGCGAACCGCGGCGCTGCTTCCGGGACAGAAATATTTCTGTCCCGGTTTCTGGAGGCAATATTTTCGGCGTGTGAAAATCTCCTAAAAGTCTTCCATAGCTTTATTGTAAGATTAACAAGTTAAACAAAAATACAGAGCATTCATTTCTGCTTCTCTGTCTCTCCAAGGTTTCTTCAAAACTAACAGAGAAAAGGCAGCTTGCATTGCATTGCACCAAAAATCCTCCCTGCTTTTTATAATGAAATACTTACAAGACATTCGGTCTACTCTGAGAAACAAAAGTAACTATTCCCATCTCTACTCTGGTTACCTAGCCTTGGAAAGACCAGGCTCAAGACCCAAACCAGGGCACCAGTCCTGACAGATTTACAAGCTCCAGCAAAACTAGCTGGCTGTTTTTGCCTGATGATTAAAATTATCTAAAGAAGCTTATGGATTTTAATTGCAACATCTATTTTCCCTGACAGGGTTTCCCACTGTCAAACAAAGGAAAGTCCGACTTTGTTAATTGTCACCAGTGGCTGACATACCAGAATTGATGGGTTTATGACAACATTCTTATTATGGGATAGGGAAAGTTGTGAGGAGAGACATTTCTGTGCATAATGTGGGTTCTGGTCACTGTTTGTTTGTGACAGATGGCTCATTGCCAATGCATCCAAGAGTGGATTAGGACATTCCACCTCAATGGCTCTGTTTACTAGGGGACTCCACATAATCCTATCTTGGGCATGGATGCCAGTACTCTTCCACAACACCTCCCTTAGATCCTGGTGACCTTTTAATTACTGCCCAGTCAGCCTGACATTAATACTAGGAAAGATTCTAGAGCAAATCATTAAACAGACAGTTTGTAACCACTTAGAAAGGAATGGCGTGAACACAAAAAGTCAACATGGATTTCTAAAAAACAAGTCGTGCCAATCTCATCTCTCTCTCTCTTTTCTTTTCTTTTCTTTTCTTTTCTTTTTTTTTTTTTTGATAGTTACAAACTTGATAGATGAAGGGAATGCTGTGGATGTAGTAAATCTTGATTTCAGTAAGGCTTTTGACAAGGTCCCCCATGATATTCTTGCAAAAGAGTTAGTAACCTGTGGGCTAGGCAATGCGACTGTTAGGTGGATATGTAATTGGTTGACTGACCGAACTCAAAGGGTAGTCACCAATCACTCCTCTTCATCCTGGAGAGAAGTGACTAGTGGGGTGCCACAGGGTTCTGTCCTGGGCCCAGTGGTATTCAGCATCTTTATCAATGACTTGGATGAGGGAATAGAGGGTATGCTTATCAAGTTTGCAGATGACACCAAAATAGGAGGGGTAGCGAATACCCCAGAGGACAGGATCAGAATTCAAAATGACCCTCTTAACAGATCAGAAAGCTGGGCCAAAACTAACAAAATGAATTTCAGCAGGGAGAAATGGAGGATACTACATTTGGGCAGTAAAAATGAAATGCACAGATATAGGATGGGTGACACCTGGCTTGAGGGCAGTACATGCGAAAGGGATCTAGGAGTCTTAGTGGACCACAAGCTGAGCATGAGTCAGTGGTGTGATGCAGCAGCTAAAAAGGCCAATACGATTCTAGGCTGCATTAATAAGGGTATAGTGTTTAGATAAGGGAAGTAATAGTACCACTGTATTCTGCTTTGGTCGGACCTCACCTGGAATACTGTGTCCAGTTCTGGGCACTACAATTCTAGAAGGATATTGAGAAGCTGGAACGTGTCCAGAGGAGGGCGACCAGGATGGTGGGTGGTCTTGAAGCCATGCCCTATGAGGAGTGGCTTAGGGAGCTGGACATGTTTAGTCTGGAGAAGATTGAGAGGTGGCATGACAGGCATGTTTAAATATTTGCAGGGATGTCATATTGAGGATGGAGCAAGCTTGTTTTCTGCTGGTCCAGAGAATAGGACACAGATTTATGGGTTCAAATTCCAGGGAAAGAGAAAGTTTTCACTCAATTAACTAAGTGGGGGAGGGAGAGGAGGTGGCAGAATCTTATCCTTCCCAGTAGGCTTGGGCAAAAGCAAACTGTTGCAGCCTCTCTTAGCTTGGGCGTTTCTTTCCTCATTAATAACTTTTGCCATCTTGAACACATTTTGATGTGGTTTGGCTACATCTGTCCTGGTATTCATCTGTGAAATGTTGGAGGATATGCCACAGGTGGGAACTGTGGCAGGATTGGGAGCTACATTTATGCCCGGAACCCTGCCGAGGGAGGGGGGCATGGGCTACTAAAAAATAAAACAAGAAAACCAAAGTAGCTGGAAGTCTACTTCTGGTTCTCAAAAATGGGAGCTTTTTTAAAATGTTAAACAGTACAGGGAGGCTTTGTAGATCAGTGTTTCCCAAACTCTAATCTTCCAGGTATTTTGGACTTCTGCTCCCAGAATCCTTAATCATTGACCAAGGTGGCTGAAGCCCAAAACACCTGGAAGACTAGAGTTTGGGAATCACTGTTGTAGACTATGTAAAATGCTAATGTACATGGTTTCTAAAAATGTGATCTCATAAAATGTTGCTAATTTGTTAATTGACCCACTTTTTCTCTCCTTCTCTCGTTTTCCCTTTGTCCTCAGCTTACTACAAATGCTGCAAAAGAGAGTTCAAAGTGCAAAAGTCGTTTCCATTCAATTAACTCATCGGGGAGGAGAGAAAAGGAGGGGGCAGAATTTTGCCCTTCCCAGGAGGCTGAAGCAAAAGCAAACTGTAGTTTGCATTCAACTCACTTCCAGGGTGAGAGAACAAGAAAGAAGAAAGATCACTACTGGCTGAAAAATGCTGGTAATATAGGAATGAGAGAGGCTTCATTTTGCTTTGGGTACCACTTTAGCTTTTTGTGCACACCCATTTAATTTTTAAAATGAAGAAACCTAAGATGGGAGAGCTAAAAGTCCAGAGTTTAAGTGGGGTCTCCCACTCACTAAGGGCTGCCAGTCTTTGGCTCTTTACTATGGAGCTCTGTTCTTGTATGAGGCATTCTTTGTGACATGGCAGCTAAAGTTGGAGGCAAGGTCAAACCATTGATCCTTTTTTTTTTTAATCTTTTATCTCTTTTTTATAAGGAAAGGCTAGAATTTCTGCTCTTTGTTCCCAATAACATGAAACAAGTATAACCGACTGTGATTCCTATGAAAATCAATATCTGCTCAAACAATCAGTGGAACCTTGAAAGAAAATGCCACCCACATACCGAAACTCACACAATATGCAGTTTAGGACCATAAGGCCAGGCCAAAGAGCAAATATCCATGCTTGGGATATTTGTTAGAATCATAGAATCATAGAGTTGGAAGAGACTACAAGGACCATCTAGTCCAACCCCCTGCCATGCAGGAATAAATAATCAAAGCAATGGAGTCTCAGAGTGAGCTCTGAGGGTCAGTCAGCAAACCGGCAGCATGGATGTAGGAGGAGGAGGTGAAGACAATTTGGTGTTGTTTTGAAGGGGTTTTTGTAGTCACCATTTGCCTTCCGGGGATGGGGTTTAGCATGGAAGACAATGTTTTTGGGAGCCCCTCAAGGTGAGACAAAAGCACTCCAGATTCCTCCCCGCTTCCTTCCTTCTTTTTAAAATATGTAGGGTCACTGGATATTTCTTATCACAAAGGAAGCAGGAGAAATCCCACATGAATCTCAAAGGAAGTAGATCTCTTCTGAATAGACCCAGCAATATCCACAGGAGACACAGGGGTCCATGAAACCCACAACCCAGTGAAAAAGGAACTGCATTCCTTGAAAACTTTGCAGAAAAGTATGGCCAGAAACCTGTTGGTATCTTATGTATGTATAGGTTCTCTTGCGGAAGCAGTTGGGCATTTTTATATGATGCAGAAGGTCCACATTCAGTTCCAGGTTGTGGAAGTAGAGCTGTGTATGTGGTGCCAATGTGCATGAGAACTGAGCATGGATGCACACAATGTGCCTCTATGCATGGCACATGAAATGTGCATACCCATGGGGCTGTGCAGTGTTGCAATTCATAAATGAGATGGCATTGTGTAACCACAATGTGTAACTCTGGGTCCATAAAGTTACATTCAGTCTCCTCGTTGTAGGATCCCAGCCTACATAAACCCTTTTGCAAATTCTTAATGTCAATTTTGAAGTTTTATGCTTGGGTTCCAAACATCAGTGCAGAGGACAGGCAGCTGCTGGCCACCAGGGCGATTAATTCTGTGCTCTTCTAGTACTCTTCCACCATCCATCATCTTCACTGCCAGCTCTTCATCCTCTCTCCCTCCCTCCCTCTTTTCCAGTCCTCTTTTCTGACCTGTTGTCACACAGCCATGAGTATCACATGTGATATATTGAAGCAATGTTGCCCTTCAGAATCCCAGCTTTCTGTGTGTGCCTCTGTCTGTCTATCTTTGCATCTCATTCTAAAAAGATAGTTGTGTCAGTCTCCTTTGGTACACCAAGAAGGCAGGAAGTGCAGCATCTGTAAGACTCCTTCTCTCTCTCATTGTAGTTATCTTCCTGTGTCTTGTCTATATGGGGGGGGGGATAAAAACACATCCAAAAAAGCAGGCATTTGCAACGATGCAACCTGTCTTCACAGCCAAAAGATCTCCCTAAACTCTGCATGACCCCCTAGCCAAGATGTGATTTACTCGCAATTTTAAATCTGCCACCACCATTTTTTTAAAACAAAGCAGTTTCCCATGGTGCACACAAGCGATAGTTCATATTTTGAAAAAAAGAGTATAAGATTGCTGTTTGATTGACTTTCTGGGCCCTCACTTAGCTGAAAATCCAACATGGTGGTTGCAGGCACTTTCCCGGTTTGCTAGCCCCTCCCCCCCACCTTTGTCCAGGCAATCAGATTACGCTGCCTGTTCATATCTGTGCGAATGCGAATGTTCAAATGATTGCAGATTCGCATATGTCATATGGTGCTTTTAAAAAAATCTGTATGAAGCCCTGGGCTTTGCAGTGGATTTGCCTGCCCCCTTCCAAATGACGTGTGTGTGCGAATGTCAGTATGAATGGATCGCCTTCCATTCGTATGCCATTTGTATAATTTTGACTGTATAGACAAGCCCACAGAATCACAGAGTTGGAATGGGCCCTAAGGTTCATCAGGTCCAACCCCCTTCAGAATGCAGGATCTCCAGATAATTGATTCCATTGCCAGACTGCTCTAATTGTCAAGTTCCTTTTAAAATTCAGTCTTCATCGATATCCCGGGTACCTGCTGTTTATTGTCCCACTGTGCAATGGGGCCACAGTTACATACCATCCAAGAATGCACAACTGCATGTGTGGAATCCTGTTTGTGATTCCAACTGGAATACACATTGAATAAATTGTCCAATAGTGAGGCAAATGCCACTGATTCCATTGTTACCAGCCCTGACAGCCCACAGTCCCCTAATCATATAATAATTGGCAATATTTAATAATTTGGCTAACTATGGCCTTCCACAAGTGTGGCAAGTAAACCAGGAACTCCCAAAAAGGCAGAAACCCCAAGGACTAGCACTGAGACTAAGTCATGCACACCTAGGGAGGGACTATCCCAAATTCCAATGAAAGGTAACCTGAAAGACAACTTCTTGCCTGAACATCTGGCTGATCCAATCAAGTATAGCTGAGGTACTCAAGGCTTGTAAAGAGTTGTTTCCCCTTTCCTCCACCGCAACCAAAGAGGGCTGCTTGCTCCATTCAATTTCAAAATATTAACACATTAAGGGTCATTAAAGTATCCAGTGTCCATTGTCTTAGCCTGGGAAGACTCCGAGAATGATTGTATTCCACTCAAAACCTCATCCCTTCAGGATAACTATTTCATATAAATATCACACCAAAACAACACCAAATTGTCTACAGCTCCTCCTCCTCCTACCTCCACACTGCCAGTTTGCTGCTAGACCCTCAGAACTCAAGCCTCTGCTACAGGAATCTCTGCTCAACAGGACAGGTGTCATATCACCCAAAATTCCCTTCACCCTATTCCTCTATCCAAATACTTCCTACTTTTTTTTTGCTAGCCTTGCATGAGTGCTTAAAGCCCGAATGTGTGCGTGAATGCTGTTATTATCATTTTCCTTAATAAAGATCAATTAATTGTACTATCTAGCCTAATGTCTCCTCCTTAGTACTGGTATGCATAGGTCTCAAGATCCTGCTCGTTGTCTGCCTCTCGTATTGCCAAGTCAAGTATATTAATTGTCCAAATTAATATTGATACTTTAGAGGGTCCCAATGAACCTAAGCGTTTCGGGTATGGCTCTACTCCAATGGGGATTAACAACAGAATTTAGGCCCATGGGAAACAGTTACACTTTTGGAACTCTGTATATGCAACCATGAACTGAAGATATCCATTGTTCTATGGCCAAAAAAGTCCAACCCCAGGAAATTAAAAAGGTGTAGGACACCAAGAGGATTCCAGCTTCACTGTTCGAAAATTGCTACATGTTTATGCCTGTGAAAATCTGATCAACTGACATATCCGTCTGTGCCAGAGACAACCAACAACACAGGGAGAAGCAAAGAGCAGGAGGGAGTGTGTGTGAATGAGATGCAATAATCTAAAAACAGAAGGGAAACACGCCTTTTGGCATACACAGCTGCATACAAACAGCTCTTTATTGCTACACCTTCCATTTTTATATGTATAAGTCTGCATAATAATTCATGCACAACTCCATGAGCAAGAGAAATATATTAAGAGAAGCCACGCTGCACCTAATCTACTGGAACACATGCAGGGCAGATTCTGTTTGATTTGCACATACGGCTGCCAGGTGGGAAACAGGAGAGGGATCCTGTAGCAGAGTATAAAGATATATCATTGAATACCAAAGTCTGAAGCATCGAGGTCATCACATTTCTAATTTCTATGTATGGTTGTGAATGCTGGGCAGTGAAGAAAACTGACAGGAAAAGAATCAACTCATTTGAAATGTGGAGCTGGAGAAGAGTTGTACAGATACAACGGACTACCAAAAATGACTTGCATTATTGGCTTTGTTGTTAACTGCCATCAAGTTGACTTCAACTCATGGTGACCCCATGTATGAGAGACTTCCAAGTCACCCTCTCCTCAACAGCCATGTCTGGCCTTGCAGAGTCAGGGCAGCCGTGACTTCCTTGATGGAGTCTCTCCATCGGGAATGCAGTCTTCTTCGTTTCCCACTGCCTTCTACCCTACCAAGCATTATTATCTTTTCTAGTGAGTCCTGTCTTCTTATGATATGGCCAAAGTACAACAGTCTCAGTTTGGTCATCTTGGCTTCTAGGGGGGAGTTCAGGCTCTGGGACCCATTTATTTGTCTTTTAACTCTCTAGGGTATACGTAGAACTCTTCTCCAGCACAACTTACAGTACTGGGTATGGTTAGCTCAGAGAAGAGAAAACTGAAAGTTTGTCTAGATGGGCTGATTACCCCCATCTTAGAGCCCTGCAGTCCATACAATGCAAGGCTTCTGCCCCATTTTGCCCTGTTTTCACCTGGACAGTCCTCATGATGCTCAGGGCAAGGACAGGTGATGGGGTAAAGCCTGTTACAGCATTTCAGTAAAGTACTTGGGGGGGGGGAAACCCATGGGGGGGAATAATTGGGCATTCAGGACCTCAGAAGTCCATCTGCAGCTGCCACTGCTGCCATCTGCATCATACTCTCCAAAGCCAGGAAGGAGGCCCACAGCATGTGACCATGGCTGGTCCTGTGCAGGAAGCCGTGATTACGTGCTGCTGGCCTCCTGCCTGGTTTCAGAGAGTACAGTGGGGTGGCAGTGGGGGCAGCAGCAGAAATGGACACTGCGACCATACAGACTCCATTCCATTTCCTGCAGGTAACAGAGGGGTAACAGGGCTGATCCAGGAAGCCTGCGTATTCTGGCCTCTGGAAATGAGGCCTGAGAGGTGATGCGATATCCATCTTTAAATATGTGAAGAGATGTAATGTGGAGGGTGGAGGTTCTTTTCTGTGGATTTGGAGACTGGAACACAAACTGACTGATTCAAATTATAAAAGTGTCCATCTGGACATTAATTAGGAGGGACATTTGAACATGAGAGCTGCTTGACAGTAGAATGGGCTGCCTCAGAGGGTGGTGAACTCTCCTTCGTTGGAGGTCTTTAAATAAAAGTTGGATTTCCATCTTTTGGAAGTGCTGCAATTGTGTAAATGGCAGAGTATTGGACAGGTGGTCCCTTCTGACTCTGTGATGATGAGCTGGGATAGCACCTTTCAGTTTGAACTTTGTAGATCCTGAAAACCACGGTGGGCAATTGAGGAGGAGAAGGGGCCATTCCCTCCCTCACCACTCCTTATGTGGCTGATCTTCATGCAACTGATTCCGCAACTTCTGGATCCAGGAATCAGCTGAAAGACAGCCAGTTCCTGGGATTTGGGAGAATTTGGGGGTAAAGCGGGAAAGAGAAGTCAAACCTCCATATTTTTGTGACACTTTGAGTGTTTGTTTTGTATTTGGATGAATGTTTTGGTTGGGGAAAAAAAATGTGTGGGGTTGGGTGGCTTTGGGGTCTCCAGGGCCACAAATGGGTCCCAAGGGGGCCACATGTAGCCTGCAGGCTGCACTTTCCCTATTCCTGTTTTAAACAGAACCTGGGAGATCTCCACATCTCTATGTTTGTTTTCTGTTGCTCCAGAACCCAACTAAAATGGTGAAAGGTCTGGAAATGATGCCTTATGAGGAGAGACTTAGGGAGCTGGGTATGTTTAGCCTGGAAAAAAGATGGTTAAGAGGCGATATGATAGCCCTGTTTAAGTATTTGAAGGGGTGTCACCCTGAGGATGGAGCAGGCTTGTTTTCTGCTGCTCCAGAGACTGGAACACGGAGCAATGGATGCAAGCTCCAGGAACAGAGATTCCACCTCAACATGAGGAGGAACTTTCTGACAGTAAGAGCTGTTCGGCAGTGGAACACACTCCCTCGGAGCGTGGTGGGGTCTCCTTCCTTGGAGGTCTTTAAACAGAGGCTGGATGGCCATCTGTCGGGGATGCTTTGATCATGATTTCCTGCATGGCAGGGGGTTGGACTGGATGGCCCTTGTGGTCTCTTCCAACTCTACAATTCCATGATTCTACAGGAAAAGAGATTCCACCTAAACATTAGGAAGAACTTCCTGACAGTAAGAGCTGTTCAGCAGTGGAATGCAGTTCCTCAGAGTGTGGTGGAGTCTCCTTCTATGGAGGTTTTTAAATAGAGGCTGGATGGCCATCTGCCAGGTATGCTTTGATTGTGTATTCCTGCATGGCAGGGGGTTGGACTAGATGGCCCTTGTGGTCTCTTTCAGCTCTATGATTCCATGCAATTCACACTCTCCTTCATCATCCTGTCTCATGGGTGTCTGTAGCAGCCTTCCTAACTGGATAGCCTTAAAATGGAATATTTCCCCGTTATGCTTTCAGACATTCTGTTATGGATCTGGAAGCATGCCTTTTTATACCAGTAAACCCATTTTCTTCATAAGAGTTCTCCAAAAGACGGACTCCTGGAAGGTTGCCTTCAGAGACACATAGTGAACACTATGCTACCTTTCTCCAACCTGGCATCTTCCAGCTAACACAGAATTCCACATGAAATCAATCAAGTCAATCTAGCTTAGGCAGTACTTACCTGTTTGGCTAGGTAAGAATTGTGGCTTTCAGGTAAACTATGTAGTTAATTGCAGAGAAGATTGTAAGAGAGAGAAGAGATTTACCCTCCTCATTAGATGCCTGTTTTGTTGGTTTATTGTTGGTTACATTTAAAGTCTAACATTTTGCTAGCAGTACCAAGGCAGTGTACACTTTATCCTCGCAACAACTCTGTGAGGTATGTTAGGAAGAGAGTGACTGGCCCAACATCACTCAATGTGTTTCATAGTTCACATGGAGTCTCAAACCTAGATCTCCCAAATCCCAGAACAACACACTAACCACAACACCCAATTGACTGTCATCTTGATAGGAAGATTCACCAAGAGTTAAGGCTCAGATATGTAGAGGAAACTGAGACCAATAAAAACAGGACCTTGATAAAGACAGGCTGGTGTTTTGCTGGGTCCTGGGATCCCAATGTAAATGGTCAAGCCAGCCAGTTACGAAATCATGCAGAGGCTAAGTTCATTTGTGTCACTTCTCTGAACTTACATGTCAAAAGAATTGCCTGGTTGCAACTAAATGGAACAATCTTCAAAAGAGTTTGACCTCAGACTGGGGAACAAAAAGCAAGACTTGGCCTATCGATGAGCTCTCAGGGAGTGTGATGAAATATAGATGGTCTAGAGGACACTGTTTTGCTCTATCAGAATACATATATACAATAGCACCACCCACCCACCCCACATCCACTGATTTGCCATTTGTTTTCTACTCCTCCGGAGACTAGGACACAGAGCAATGGGTTCAAACTACAGAAAAAGAGATTCCACCTAAACATTAGGAAGAACTTCCTGACAGTAAGAGCAGTTCGACAGTGGACAGTGCTGCCTTGGAGTGTGGTGGAGTTTCCTGTGGAGGTTTTTACACAGAGGCTGGATGGCCATCTGTTGGGAGTGCTTTGACTGGGTATTCCTGCATGGCAGGGGGTTGGACTGGATGACCTTTGTGGTCTCTTCCAACTCTATGATTCTATGATTTCCTGCAAAGAAAATAAAAGAAAATACAGAATTTTTTTGTTTCTCTGCACAGAAAATTCTGGTATCTGTGCAAAAATCCCTTTGTTGTGCACGGAGTAAGTCCTGAACTACAAAATTGTGTATGAAACTGTGCAGTTTTAATGCCTTTCCCCCAGCCAGAGAAAAATGGTAAAATGATCCATTCTTGCACATGAGAGTGAATTTACAAAGATCTGTATCCCTGGTAAATTCATCTACAGATCGAAATGTAAAGCTTGGTTATGTATCCAACATGGAGCAAGGACAGCTGTTGATCTCACAACTCCTTCTCAAAGGCAATTGAAGGGATACATTTTAGGGATAGAATGGGAATTGGTCAGTTTTCAAAGTGGGGTCAAATCTGGAATTCCTGACCTCCTAAAGAAACTATTTGCTCATCAAACGTTCCAGCAACTTCTAGGAACTTTCTGATTCTTCCTGGTACACAACATCAAGTGTGCAGCTTTCAAAAACTGTGTGCAGAAGAGTGGGAAACTGCTCAGCCATACGGTTAAAAACCTACCTTTGCAACCTTTTCACTACAAAGAGAAAACTGGGCAGCTTTCCGAGACCAAATACCCCACACCCTTATGTTGTTTTCTGCTTTGTGCTTGGGGGAAATCTGTAAAATGTAAAACTCATTTACACATGCTATCCCTATGCAAACCACATGGTGACGAGTTCAACATTGCGGTTCTAGTCTTTGCCACTTTGAATGTTACACAATTTCCTTTCTTTGTTGAGAGCCTCATAGCTTTCAGTTGCCATGCAGAAAGGTGCAACTGTTTCCGAAAAGCTATGCAGTTTTCTGGGCAATCTATGAAGTTTTCATAGAAAAGCTGCAGAGTTTCCCATCATTGCGGGGGGGGGGGGATCCCAAGTTTCCCAAAACTAGAGGATGAAAAATGTTTCATTGGTTTCAATGTCCAGCAGGAATCAGAAAAATCGATAGGATCATAGGGGTCGTTTACACGGCAAAATAAATTCTCTAAGAATTTGCAAAGAGTCCTAATAGTTCCCACATCTTTCAGATCAAAGTTGCCATATTCAGAAGGAGGGGAGCAAAAAAAACCATAAGTTGTGCAGTATCAGCTTTTGCTATTTTCTCCGACTTTTTTGATAAAGTTCACGAAAATGTGCACAATCGATTGTATGAACTACCGATGCACAAAAGGCTGTGGTGCGGCTGAGGGATCCCCACTCAGCCATAATTACTGTTCCTCTGTGTGTATGTGTGTGTGTGTGAGAGAGAGAGAGAGAGAGAGAGTAGTACAGTAGTCTTTTCCTCTGGCCATTACACGTTGCAATGGGTAAGGGTAAGGGGGGCCATGCCCCCACCTTTGCCTATATGAATTACAAAGCAGAAAACTTATAGGATCAACCAGTTTCGCACTAAATCATTTAAACTAAGCGGCACTGGTGCAAAAATGTGCTAATGTGCAAACTATCACAATAAAAACTGCTGTGTAACTGAGTCCATAGAATCATATGGTTGGAAGAGATCACGAGGACCATCCAGTCCAACCCCCAGACATACAGGAATACCCAATCAAAGCACTTCTGACAGATGGCCATCCAGCCTCTGCTTAAAAATACCTCAACAGAAGGAGACTCCACCACACTCCTAGGCAGTGCATGTTGAACAGCTCTTATTTACCATCAGGAAGCAGATTCCACTGCCCAACATCTCTTACTGTCAGGAAGTTCTTCCTAATCATAGAATCATAGAATTGCAGAGTTGGAAGAGACCATATTTAGGTGGACTCTCTTTTCCTGCAATTTGAGTCCATTGCTCCGTGTGCTAGCCTCTGGAGCAGCAGAAAACAAGTTTGCTCCCTCTTCAATTTGACATCCTTTTAAGTATTTAAACATGGCTATCATTTCACCTCTGTTATAGCCTGTACATTACTTTGAACAAAGTTTCACAAAAAAGTGAATAAAGCATTCAAGTAACAACAGTAAGTTACAAATGTCTAATAGTTAAATTTGAAAAACTCATCCTCGCTGTAAAACTTGTAGAGGATCAAAGACACTGACATCTATATTATGCCAGCCTTGATTCCTGAATTTCTATTTAAAGGGTTTCCACCTATTCTCTGCCTTTCCCTTTGAACTCAAGTCTGTGATTTGAATTCACAGATATGAACACTCCGCTCAAGTGTCATGGCAAAGCGCTGCATCTGGTTATCAAGATTCCAACGTGTAAATTCCCCTGCCTGGGAGAAGGGCCAGCATGAATTAGACATAATAAGAGACTTACTGAATGGGGAACAAAGTTCCAGCTCCTGGGAGTCCTGGGACATGTAGTTTCCAATGGCACCCACTGTGCCTACACAGGGCTCCTTCACCCTGGAAAATAATTGTCAGCTGTATGATCCTGTCTGTTTCTTTGTTTCAAAGTCCATCGCTAGAATGGGGGGGGGTACTTTTTGGATCACAACTCCCATAATCTTTCAATGGACATGCTGGCTGAATGATTCTGGGAGTTGCAGCTTAAAAAAAAAACCTAACTTGTCCAACTTGTGCCACCATCTCATCTTCTGAATATGTCTAAAATTTAATTACCTTGAACTAAAGCTTTCCCATGGAATGAATTAATGGGATACTGATCAGCCAATGCTAACAAGTTCCATTGTTTCAATGGGTCTATTCTAGCTGGGACTAACAATTTGATTTAGGTCTAACCTTTGCCTTAGCCTCTTTTTTCCCCCCTCCTCACCTCCAGTCCATTTTTTCCTTGCATACAAAAACACACATGGGCTGCTGACACATTGCAGAAATAATGCCGTTTGAAACCGCTTTAACTGCCATGGCTCAATGCTATGGAATTCTGGAATCTGTAGTTTGGTGAGATATTTAGCCTTCTCTGTACGATTAAAAACCTAAGAATATACTCTTTACAAGCCATTAAACAAACATTATGATTCTTAGAACATTAATTTGAAATAGTTTAAAACATATTTAAAACATGGTCAGAAGACCCAAAGGAGAACATGCTCCATAAAAGACTCTTTGGTAGGAACGGGGGAAAGATTCAGTCATTTTCAAAAATGGGCCCCAAAACATGCTGCTCAAGTCTCAAGAAACCCTTGCTGAGAAGAACCCTGAACCAATGAGAATCTTTGCAATTCGAGACTTATTCTATGCAAAATTCACAGGTGGCTGTTTTGTGCAGAAAACAATATTGTTTTTTCTGCACAAGAAACAGCATTTTTCTGAGCATTCTCTGAGCAAAACAATCACGTGTGATGTTTTGGGCAGAATGAGTCTTGCTCTGCAATTAGTCTTCGAAAACTGCACAGCTCTCTTATTGCAGCAAAAAGAAAATTGCTAAGAATACTCATTGCTTCCCTCAAGAAGAAAATAAGTGAAGAGTTGCATCCCTACCCTTCTGTCTCAACCCATTAACAGTTGAAAGCCTCTTTAAATAAAAAGATATTTGCCTGCTAGCAAAAAAAAGGAGCAGATAGGAGGTACCCGAGCTTCCTGTGAGAAAGAATTTCACATCCTGGGAGCAGCCACCAGTAAGGCCCTCCTTCTTTCCTCACCAAATGTGCCTATGATGGTACTGGCACTGAAAAAAAGCCCTCGCCAAAAGATCTGAAAATTCAAAGAGGTTCATTCTGGTTCATTTCCTAATGCCTAAACACTAGGAAGAACATCCTGACCCTAAAGGTTTGTCTACATGGGCCAGAATACACTGGCTTCCTGCCGGTGTATTCTGGTGCTGGATCAGGCCCATTGCCCTCCGTTACCTGCATGAAATGGGATGGAGTCCACACAGACACACTGGCCCATCTCTGCAGCCACCATCATTGCCATCCATGTTGCAGACTTGTTACCCAAATTACAGTGGATTCATGGGCACCCCATGTGTGTCCATATATTAATATGGGGATTTTTAATTAGATCAATGTGGCAGCGAGGGGCCACATAATGACAGGATCTTTATTTATTTATTTATTTATACCCTGCTCTTCAGCCACAAGGCTATCAGAGCGGCTTACAAATTGTTTTAAGTAATAGCAATTTACCCATCTACGCTGCATTAAGCAGTTTCCAATGTGTGTTAGCTAATTGCCCCCCACAAGCTGGGCACTCAATTTACTGACCTACAAAAGGATGGAAGGCTGAGTGAACCTTGGAGCCCACTTTTGACCTGTGTATACTGGTACTAACTGGTGAGACTCACAGCCAGGGTATAAAATTAAAATGGTTTTTATTAAAAAATAATCTTGGAAGCATTCACACCAACACTCAGGCTTCAAGCACTCACACAAAGCAATTGAAGAAAGTAGGAAGTATTGGGACACAGGAACAGAGTTTGGGATGATGGGCTATACTGTACCTATTCGAACAGCAGAGATTCGTGCTGCAGAAGATACTCAGATGGCATTCTGAGGGTCACACAGCAGATGGACAGAGTAATGAGAGGAATGAAGGCTATGAACACCTTGACTGTGTTCTGGGGTGATATTTATACTCAATATTCCCCCTGAAGGGGTGTTATGAGTGGAATACGTTTCCTGGATTTCCCATAGTTAGACAATGGAAGTTCCGGTTGTGTTAACAATCGCTAATGGCTGAGATATTAAGACGGATGGGTGTCGGGCACCCTTCTATTGTTTTGAGGAAAGGTGTGAGGGAAAACCGGTTTTGCAAGGCAAAAAGTGTCTGGCCACTTTGATTGACTTAGTGAATGACTCACTTCCATGTACGTCTAGGAGAATTAGCCCATTTCCGCCCTTAACTACCAGTCCAAGGGGGGGTCCGCATAATTACTACCCAGGCATGTCTTTTAGGAATTTGGGATGGCCTCTTCCTTAGATTTTCTGAGCACACCTTGAGTCCTTGTATTTGGGAAGCCCTGGTCTACTCCCAACCATGCGGAAGGCCAATAAATGAGCCAATTTATGAAATATAGCCAATTGATGAATTATTGGAAAAGAGGGAGTATCGGGGCAGGTAACACTCTTCAAAGCCAGGGAGGAGGCCCGCAGCACATAATCAAGGCCCCTTGCATGTGACTAGTTTTGGTCACATGCTGCAGGCTTCCTTCCTGGCTTCAGAGAATGTGATTCAGGTGTCTCCGGCAACTGCAGAGCTGGGCTGCCATGCCAGTATAGTCTCCTAAGGTCCTGTGGGGCCTGATCTGTTTTTTCCTCAATGAGGCCATTTTTCCTGGGGATTTTGATGAGACAGTTTAACAGGCTTTACCCCTATCTTCCTCCCATCTTTGCCCTGGGTGTCATGTGGACTGCCCAGGGGCAAAACGGGGCAAGAGCCCTGTGCCATATGGACTGCAGGGCTCCAAGATGGGGCAAGCCAGGGTAAACAGCGCGTGTAGACAAGCTCTAAGAGCTGTTCAACAGATTACCTTAGAAGGCTGTGAATGCTCTCATTTGTTGGAGGTTTTAAAGCAGAGATTGGATGGCCACCTGTCAGGGGTGATTTAGTGATGGATGCCCACAGGGTATGGCCATTGCAGTCCCTTCCCAATACAGGATTCTATGATTTTAGTGGACCAGTTCCTCTGTTCTCAGCTGTGAACCAAGATAACAATTGGTCTCACTCATTAATGGCACTTCAGTTGTTGAGCACAGTGCTCAAATAATAGGGTACAGCCAAGAGAACCTGGCCTCTTCTGACAACCTCCTTAGCTATTTTTAGAAAACTATGGGGGCATGATTTAGCTAGAACTGGGGGAGCTTAAGAGGGCTGCTAGCTTTTTTGCTTGTAATTCAGTGTAGGTCGGTCACTAATTGAATGTAGCTATGGGCAACTGAACACACTCAAGTGCCACAACCGTGGACACTGAGTCCAGGAACCGTCAGAGAGAGAAGAGCAAGAAGGAGCATTTCTGTGCCCTTGAGCTACAAAGAGAGACTTACAATCAGAAACCAGAAGTACAAAATCTTTTTTCCCCCCTGTTGGAGAGGAGAGGGTACAGTATCCTATGGCAATGCCAAATCCCACCCACAGAAGAACCTCCAACCTGATTTCACACACACACACATTCAAAAAATCTAGAGATGTTTGAGAGATCAGAGTGCACCTTTTGGACTTCTAAACATGTATTTTTTTTTCAATCTTGTTTTTGAAATACAGGTTTGAAAGATGCAGACTTTTTTTTCTTAAGGAAGAACAAATAGAAAAGTGATAAAATTCAAAAATCTTGGGAAAGCATCTTAAGGCAAGAAGAGAAATAAGAAAGAGATGGAGTTAATTCTTGTACACTGTTAGCTCATAACCTGACAATATCCATCACCAAGAATGTGAACATACATTCAGATTAGGACAATGTAAAGGATGTAAAGGCATCTGCAAATCAAGAGACTTTTTGCATGCTCGTTCTATTGTGGTTTGTGCACCCACCACTCTGCAGAACCTGAGTTCTCAGTTCTCCTTTTTGGGGGCTTGATTCAAAACTAGGCTGGCTGGTGTGGAGAACTCAGAAAGAGCACACCACAGCTTAGCACCTCTGTGCTGAGCTGCATGGTTTGGAAGTGCATCCAGAACCATTTCTAAATCCCTCGCTTTATTCTTTGCAACCACCAACAGTATATAACGGATGAAAAATTCCACTCTGGCAAATCCATCTCCTCCTCTTCAGCAGCAGCAACAGCAGCAGGGCTCTTGAACTTTTCCGCCGTGTTGCCGATTATTCTGTCTTTCTATTGTTCCAGAACAAATGCTGGTTGTACACTGAACCGCACAGAGGCGGAAAGGTCTGCCGAGTGGCAAGCAGGTGGGAGGGGAGGTCCCCAGCAAAGCTCCTTGTCCCTTTGGAAAGCTTCACTGCTCCTGTCCCTTTAAGACTACTCCAGCTGTTCCCTGACCAGGCAGAGAGAAGCAGCATTTAGGAAAGGAGGCAGGCAGAAAGAGAGAGAGCTGGAAGGAGAACGAAGCCAGTGCATGGCTCCCACGAAATAGTCTGGCCTTTTTCCCCTGCACCAGCCAGAGTACTTCCACCCAGGATGGACTGTGAGTGCCATGGAGGTTAACTTTTGTTGACTTCACAGGAGGGGGGGGGTAGACAACCCATCTCCTCCTTGAATTTTTCAGCCATCTCCCTTTCTGCAAGAAGTTTGCAAAGGAGGAAGGCAAGGGGACCCCCTCACTCGACTTGATCTTGAAGTTACAAAGGGATGAAGAGCAGCAGAAGCCCTGCCAGTCCTTCTTGAGCCAGCCTGCCCAGATTGAAGGGGCTCGGCCAGCAGGCAGCGATGCTCCCACCAGGTCAGGATCAAGGCTGGAGCCCCAAAAGCACTGGGGGATCCTTCAGCATTTGGGACTGAAAGACCAGGGGTCATCACCTCTCCTTTCTACCAACCCCAAGCTTTTGAAATCCTGGAAGACTGACCCTGGGATACAATCCACCATGAAGGGGCTCTGGTACCTTTTGACGCTAATCCTGACAGGTGAGTGGAACAGAGACATCCAGATTCCCCTGGGAGTGACTTTTCAACACCAGAGGTTTGTCGGGTGTCGGTGTCTTGTGTATGGTTGGTGATTTCATTGCTGCATGATTAGCCGCAAGTCAGATTCCAAGACCTGTGCGAGACAACTTCCCTGTGGGTTTGCCCTGGGTGTGTCCCCACTGGAAGAGAGGTTGACCCCTGAGGGCAAGCCTGTAAGTTTAAGTGACTCCAGTTGAGGGACGGAAAGGGTGAGTTCACACGGACAAGGTGATACTATTTTATTCTAAATTCGTGGATGTGGCAGAACTCTCAGAGATTGTTTCTGTCGCTTCTGGGTGTTCTGACTATTCTGTCTATCCTGAGCATCATGCATTGAAAAGGTCAGATTAAAAAAAAAACCTGGAGCCATCCTCTTGCTCTCTCCGGCTGCCCTGATTGTGTGGGCAAAAAGTGTCTATGTGTGTCTCTAAAGAGGGTTAAGAGGTAGCTAATCAGTGTCAAGTGTGCTGAAGAATGTGCCCCAGATTCACCCTCACTGTTCCTTGTTTGGGTGAGAGAGGTCACCCTTGCCATTTCAGAAAAGGTGCTTCAGTGGAGAAATAAACAACCTGTGTTCTGCAATTAACAAAATTAGGGGCCTCCTTTTCATCTGGCTTGATGGGTTTGCTCCTGCTAGGTAATGACTATTTCAAAGCAAAGAGCGTCCTCACAGGGGTTGTTTCTGTTTTTTGAGTGGAAGCAGGGAGGGGATGTCGCTTGATTGGACTGGAACATCTGAAATCCTTGAATTTCTTTTTTTTATTCCACATGCAGGGAAAATGTGTTCTCTCAACATCTATGGGTCTTCTAAGCTGAACGCCACATGCATTGACCAGAATTGAAATCCCACTGTTATTTTAACTGAACCGGCTTGCAAGTTAGCATGCTCCAGATCACAGTCTTTTGGTCTGTGTTCTTCCTAGATGAGTTGTTCTGTTTGTGGTTAAGGACTTTTGAGCCATTGGAATAAAGAATGGGAGCCTTTTCCTCCTTCCTACCCACCCCCCTTCCACCCCACCCCACCCCATTGCACAAAGGCTGTTGCACTTGCTGGAAGTTCCAGGAAAAGAATGTGAGCAAGTGACTTAATTGTGCATAATCACTTATGTCATTGACGAAAGTAATGGCTTTTATGGCTGGCTCTGAAACAGTTGCATCTCCCCCTCCTCCTGTTGACTCCTTGGAATCGTTGGCATTGAACTCGGCTGTTCTTTTGCCCTGCTTTTTCACTACCACGCATTACCATGCTGAAATGCAAACCAGCTTATCCCACGGTGTGTGTGTGTGTGTGTTTTGTGTGTGTGTGTGTGTGTGTGTGTGTGTGTGTAGGGAACTGGTTAGTAGAAGCCAATTGCAGCTACAGTAATCAGGTTCCTCCACATGTGGGCAAGCATGGCAGTGCTGATGAAGCATGTAGCATTTGCATATCTTTGTGTTTGCGCGTAGTGTAGACGATAGGCACAGTCGTGCAATGATCAGGTCAGGAGTGCCTGGTCCTCTAGCAGCAGTGGGGAAGGAAACATGGGGGGATGAAGCTGGCGGGTAGTTGGAGCCCACCCTGTCGGCTACTGTAAGTTTCATCCGTCACTGTAGAAATATGAGTCCCGCAACCCTGGAGTCTGGAGGACTCGCAGCTGTCTCCCCTTGAGCATTTTGTGCCTGTGTTTTCCAATATGACCACTGTGACTGTGCATGGGGGCAAATGGAAAAATCAATGGTGCAGCTGTCAGGATCAGGGCAGTTCATAAGCTTGCCTTCTCTAAGTTGTGATAACTCGAGAAGAACCATAAGGCAAAACTGGAGCCTAGCTGGTATCTAAGAGAAAAAGGAGGTGCAACTTTCTCTCTAGGACATCCCAGAACCTATTGCACTACTCCGCATAAAACACATCATTAAAACACACACACACCCCTGTATCCTGATTTTGCTTCATGGAACTCAGGGTTGGGCACACTTGGCATTTCCTCTTATTTTATTTTCACAACAGTCTGATGAGGTAGGCTGAGCCTAGAAGAAAGTAACTGGCCCAAGGTAACTTGGGGAGTTTCATGGCAGGGACAGGATTTGAACTCAGCAGGTCTCACCAGGTTCAAGAGCCAACATTCAACCCGTCACTTCCCCCAGGAGTTTTTCTCGTTTAGTCCTTCAACCTCTGAACTACCCGAGAGCATATATACCGCAGGGCTCAGAGATACCAATATATGTGCCCAATGACCAGTGATGGCTGAGGATCATGGGAGTTGAAGTGCTAGACGTCAGACTTGGAAAGGCTGTGATGAACAAACTCATATGGTGAATTCTAAAAATTACACTTGTCCAGACAACCTGTCATACAGCTACACATCAGCTTTGTTAGGTAGGCCACCACTATCCTTAAGTAGACAGGTGGAAAAGAGCTGTGACTGGTGATGCACCTAGATGGAAAGACAACATTTAAATGCCCTGCATGCTGATGGTGCTGATGATGACAATAACAGCAATATTAATATCCCTGTGTATAATACTGGAGGTGTGCTGTAGATGGCAATTTGTGAAAGGGGAACACTTCCCCACAATTTTGTAAACCTGTTTTCGTTTCTTAGTTGGATTGCCTCTGGTGGCTAAGCCCAGTTAGGAGAAAAAATGCTTTAAAATGGCTGGGAGTGGTGGGGGCAGAGAAAGGGTGAGAAGAAGTTTAAAGTAGGACCCCCGTATCTGCTGGGGCTTGGTTCGGGGGGGGGGGGCGTGGATACAAAAAAAGTGGATAATAGCGAATGCCATTGAAAATAATGGGACTGCCTGTTTAAAATACCCTAGAATTGTCTTGGAGGACCTAGAAAATGGCTAGAGAGGACACATTTTCTAGGAAGACTCTATGGTAGGTGTGCTGTTTTGTGTCCAGTGGATAATTGAATCAGTGGATACGGGGGTCCTACTGTAGTTGCTCCTTTCTGGCCAACCATCATGGGCATTTGATTGAGCTACAGGGCTTGTCTATACAAAGCAATGAAATGTGAATTGGTGAGCAGTAATGCCAATTCGCAACAGCTTCTATTTGTCTCAGCGTTGTTGTTTTTTTTTAAGATCACAGGCATGTGAAGCTATCTGCTTTTGCTGTTCCAATGGACATGCCTGCAAATCAAGATGGTGGGCGCGAGTGAATTATTTACCTCAAGTTGCCACCACCAAACAGTTTAAAAAAAAAAACATATCCAAGGTGAAAAAGTACAACCTTCCACTTTAACAAAGGAGCAAACAAAACAAAACAAAAGCAAGGCTATTTTCTCACTGTAGCTCACAATTGCAATGGCGAAAATCCAAAATGGCAGTTCCAGGAGCTTGCCTTGCCAGCAAGCTGCCTTCCCACCCCGCATGTATATCCAGTCATCTTCCCACTTCCGCTCGTATTGGGAAAACACATCAATTTGTGCCGCTTGTCCCAATGAGCAGGAATGCGCATTTCATGTGGAGTATATGGAGTATTTGGCCCCCTTCCTTTCAAATACAGAGAAATGATGCGAGATCCCATTGGGACAAAAGGTACTCTCTATGAATTCTACAAGGAGTATTTTCACCGTTTAGACAACCCCACACTTTGCATTACGTTGGGCTTTTCTTCCTACCACTAAACCCTGCTCAAGCTGCTTTCTAGACACTGAAAGATGGACAAGTGTCTGAGATGTCACCAGGCCATGCTTTCCTGTCTTCAACAATACTGCAATATAGAAAGACTAGTGATTTGCTCTGAGTAGTCGGGGAAATATAGGAAAGTAATGCCCTCTAACTGTCCTGAGTTGGCAGGGACAGTCCCAATTAATCCCTTGTCATCCCATTTTCCCAGCTGCTTTTAAAATGTCCCAGTTTCTCTCCCCTCCCATTTCACTCCTTTGTCCTCAGCCTACTTCAATTGCTGCAAACTGAATTCTAGCATTGGGGGAAAAACACCCCGTTTTTTTGTTTGTTTGTTTGTGTAAACCAAGGTTTTCTCATTAAAACCAATACAGGACTAAATCAAAAAATTAAGTAGCAAAAAATGCAGTTCAGCTGTTATGGCACCAGCTTAAATAATAATAACTATTTTTTTTTAAGTGCTCTTTCAAAGCAAGGTGTTTGGGTTGAACTAATGTTAATTGAAGGATTTGTTTCTGAATGACATTTCTTGCACTATAAAAGAAAGTGATTAAAAAGAAGCAGCTGACACTGGAGACTGATCTAACTAAGAGCAACTGCTAATAAACTGTTAAAGGTAAAATGTTTAAATTCAAACAGTCATTGTTGCTCCAGTAAGAGTTTTGGAAAATAGTACAGTTGTCCCTTCACATTCACTGGGGTTTGCTTCCAGGACCCCCCCCCCCGTGAATACCCAAATCCGTGAATACTCAAGTCCCATTATATGCAATGGCATAGCAAAATGGTGTCCCTTATATAAGATGGCAAAATCAAGGTTTGCTTTTTGGATTATTATTTTTTTAGGACTATTTTCAAGCCGTGAATACTTAAATCCATGAATGCCAAATCCGTGAATGTGGAGGGACAACTGTAATAATAGCCACACCTTAAAAAAATGAATTATCAATTTTAAAAAAAAATCAGGAGTGATCTTTATTTTTATTTTTATTGTAAGGGATTTGGTTTAAACCAACCTGGGTTAAAGCAGCCAACCCTGCTGAATTCAAAGTGGAAAAGTAGTTTGCACTCAGCAGGGGGGAGACACTAAAAGGAAGGAATTTTGTCCTTCCCAGTAGACCTAGGCAAAAGCAAGCTGCTGCAGACTCTCCCAGCTTGTCTGTTCTCCCGCATGAATAATGTCTGCCATCTTGACCACAGTCCAATGCTGCTTGGTCACACATGTGTCCAGTTTGCACCTGTGAAATGTTGAGGAGCATGGGAGGGTTGCGAGTTCTCGTGATATCAAAATCTGTGGTCTTAATCATTTGAAGCAGGATTAAGGAATCCAAATTGGTAGAAATACAGGTCAAATCAAAAGGGTATGGTGTCCTGCAGATTCTGGGATGGATTCCAAGTTTACCTGAGGGAGACAGCTATTGGATTCAACTCAGCACAGCTGAGTCCCTTGACTTCTGGTGGCCTAAACAGCTGCCTAGTTTCTTTGTATGTATGGTTAATCGTGGCTTCGCCCAAGGATAGTATTTTATTTATTTATTTATTTAGGTATTTAGGTATTTTATACCCCGCTCTTCAGCCACAAAGGCTCTCAGAGCTGCTTACAAATTGTTTAAGCAATAGCACTTTACACATCTACACCACATTAAGTGGTTTCCAATGTGTGTTAGTTAATTGCCCCCACAAGCCAGGTACTCATTATGCATGCAATTGATAGGCGTTAGGGTGAGGAAAAGACTTAAGGAAATGATTCTTGACCTGTGTGATATATGGAACCACTTGTCGATGATCCCTTCTCCTGGTACCTTTGGAGAAAGTGTAAGATAAGGAGGGCAACATCTCCTTCCAGAATTCCTTCCCACTCACTGGGCTGGCTTGGACTGATGGAAGTTGAGTCCAACAGCATCTGGAGGACCAACCCCCAGTCTAAATACATCTACAAAATATAGATAGATCTGTTGTGCTCAGCTGGACATGAAATCTCTGGCCCTCTCCTAGAATTTGTCCCAGCTTTAGCTGCATCTGATGTACAATTTTATTTTGTTGTTGTTGTTAATTGCTGTCAAGCTGACTTTGATTTATGGTGACCCTGCAAATGAGAGACCTCCAGATCATTCTGTTATCAACAGCCCTGCTCAGAGCTTGCAGACTCAGGGCAGCCCTGGCTTCCTTGATGGACTCTTATCTGTCCAGAATGTGGTCTTCCTCTTTTCCTGCCGCGTTCTACCATGTTGTTGTTGTTGTTGTGTCTTAAAGTCATTTAAAGATAAGGTGAATCTATCATGGGGTTTTCTGATGCTGAGAGTATGTAATTTGCCCAAGGTCACTTAGTGGGTTTTCATGGCCGAGCGGGATTCAAACCCGCCAGAGTCTTAGTTCAACACTCAAACCACTACTGGCTCCCTTCTACCTTACCAAGTATTATTTGAGATTATCAGACACAGAAAATGATGTTATAACAATGTCAGGAAACCACGAAAGGGCTCCCCTACCGCACAATGTCAGTCTCCCTGCGTTCCGCTGCTGTGAAAAAGACATTCTTTTTTATTAGTGGGCCAAGCTGATAATTGATCTCCCATGGCGTTTTTTTTCCCCCACGGTACTGCTTGTGTGAGAAATCGCGTCCTGTTCTGCTGGCATGATTTCAGCATCAATGGGCATTCCCTGCCAGAACACCTTGGGGTGAGAACGCAAAAACTAGGTACAGGATGCTCTTTTTATAAATCTTCCCATTTTGCTTGCAAGTTTTTAAGTGTGTTTCAGTGCTCGTGTGTTTCTTTTGTTTCTTAATTTAGGTGTTTTTAGACTTTTAAGCGTGCTCACATCTTCTTGCAAGAACAGCCGAAGTCTCACCCATGTGAAAACATGAATGTAAACAGCATGAGCAGTCACATTGCTGAAATTCTGGGGCAGCTCTTTTTCATTATTACAGCAGTGTGTGATAAGAAGCATTATTATAGCAGGATACTTACGCTTTGAAATATACTGGGGGAAACATGTTTTTAGAAGTCCGTCTGATAATCTCCATTGTCTTTTCTAACAAGTCCTGTCTTCTCGTGATATGTCCAAAGTATGATAATCAGCTTAGTCAGCTTGGCTTCTAGGGAGAGTTTGGGTTTTGCTCTTGAAACAAAATGGCGGGTGGTATAGTCCATGGGGGTCTAGGATGTTTCAGTGAGGCCATTTTAGTGTGGCACTGTTCTGCTTGTGTATCAATTGATGATTGATAATTTTGTCAAGAAAATGCAAACAACCCCATTTCTATTTGGTTGGGATTATCTTGCAAAACCATTTGGGTAAGAATTACAGTTAAGGTAAGGGTTTGGGTTATTATCAATTATCAATAGAGAATTGATAATAATCCTAACCCTTACCCAAACGGCTTTGCAAGACAATCCCGACCAAACAGAAATGGTTTTGATTTCATTTTCTTGAAAAAATTATCAATTAGCAATTGATATGCAAGCAAAAGCACATCACACTGAAATGGTCACTCTGAACTGGCCGCACTGAAATGTCCCATTCCACCCCATGGTATCCATAAAACTCTCATCCAATACCACACTTCAAATGAGTTGATTCTCTTCCTGTCAGTTTTCTTCACTGTCCAGCATTCACAACCATACATAGAAACAGGAAATATGATGGCATGGACAATCCTAAACTTAGTATTCAATGATATATCTTTACGCTTGAGGATCTTGTCTAGTTCTTTCACAGCAGCCTTTTCCAGTCCTGGACTTCTGATTCTTCACAGTCTCCATTTTGATCAAGACTAGAAAGATAAAGAAAGTCAAGGAAGAAAATACAAAAGCCATTGAACATCAAGAAAACAAAAATAATGACCCCTAGATGATTTACATAAAGATAAACTACCTCTTAACAGTGAAGCTCAATCCATATCAAATTTAAGTTTGGTGGGGGGAGTGTCAGAATTCCCAAACCTGAAAGAATGGATTGCCATTGTTTTTAAAACCAGCATAAGGAATTTATGGACACAATCCAGCCAAATACATCCAAGAGTATTAAAAGAGCTGGCAAATATAATCTCAGAGCCATTGGCAATAATATTTGAGAACTCCTGGAGAACAGGAGAAGTCCCAGCAGACTGGAGGAGGGCAAACGTTGTTCCCATCTTCAAAAAGGGGAAAAAAGAGGATCCCAACAGTTAGTCTGACATCAATACCAGGGAAGATTCTAGAACAGATCATTAAACAGAGAGTCTGTGAACATTTAGAAGGCAATGCCATAATCACAAAAAGTCAACATGGGTTTCAGAGAAACAAGTCATGCCAGACTAATCTGATCTCTTTTTTTGATAAAGTTACCAGCTTGGTAGATGAAGGGAATGCTGTGGACATTGCATACCTTGATTTCAGTAAGGCCTTTGACAAGGTTCCCCATGACATTCTTGCAAACAAGCTTGTAGAATGTGGGCTAGACAAGTTAACTGTTCAATGGATTTGTAATTGGTTGACCAGCCGAACCCAAAGGGTGCTCAGCAGTGGCTCCTCTTCGTCTTGGAAAGATGTGACCAGTGGGGTGCCACAGGGTTCTGTCCTGGGCCCAGTGCTATTCAACATCTTTATCAATGACTTAGATGAGGGAATTAGGGGCATACTTATCAAATTTGCAGATGACACCAAATTGGGAGGAGTAGCTAATACCCTAGAGGACAGGATCAAAATTCAGAATGACCTGGATAGACTGGAGAGCTGGGCCAAAGCTAACAAAATGAAATTCACTACGAAGAAATGTAAAGTACTGCATTTAGGGCGGAAAAATGAAATGCATAAATATAGGATGGGAGAGACCTGGCTGAATGAGACTACGTGCGAAAGGGATCTAGGAGTCCTAGTAGACCACAAGTTGAACATGAGCCAACAGTGTGATGCGGCAGCTAAAAAGGCCAATGTGATTTTGGGCTGTATCAATAGAAGTATAGTGTCTAGATCAAGGGAAGTAATAGTGCCACTCTATTCTGCCTTGGTCAGACCTCACTTAGAATACTGTTCTGGGCACCACAATTCAGAAAGGATATTGACAAATTGGAGCGTGTCCAGAGAAGGGCAACTAAAATGGTGAAAGGTCTGGAAATGATGCCTTATGAGGAGAGACTTAGGGAGCTGGGTATGTTTAGCCTGGAAAAAAGACGGTTAAGAGGCGATATGATAGCCCTGTTTAAGTATTTGAAGGGATGTCACGCTGAGGATGGAGCAGGCTTGTTTTCTGCTGCTCCAGAGACTGGAACACGGAGCAATGGGTGCAAGCTCCAGGAACAGAGATTCCACCTCAACATGAGGAGGAACTTTTTGACAGTAAGAGCTGTTCGGCAGTGGAACACACTCCCTCGGAGCGTGGTGGGGTCTCCTTCCTTGGAGGTCTTTAAACAGAGGCTGGATGGCCATCTGTCGGGAATGCTTTGATCAAGATTTCCTGCGTGGCAGGGGGGTTGGACTGGATGGCCCTCGTGGTCTCTTCCAACTCTGCAATTCTATGATTCTATGAAAGTTAAGAAAGTTCCTGCATGAGAAGCTATGATGCATAACTTTAAGGTGATGGAATAATGTTGATATACATGATATGCTATTGAATGGCAGCAGTGCACCCCGGAGCCCTCTGCAAGATGTCCCTATGAGCAGCAAGTCCTGTTGTGCATCATGACAATGTGTGCATTGGGACACATTGTGCATCAGGACGGTTGCACTATAGCCACGCGGCTGAGTCTGTTTACAAAATGCTCCCAGAAATGTAGCTATGTCTCTGCTCCCCTCCTGAGCATATGAGCATCGTGCAACCTTGTAATTCACCGTTATGTGATTGCAAGTCAGTTTATGATAATTTAAAGACCTAACGGGGTGCCAGCCAATAATAATAAGCCTGCAGTTTCTCCTTCCATATTCTAATGGCTCACATTGCTAGGCCATAGCTATCCAGACTCTGGGTTTAAGGGCCAAAATGTGAGACCCAGAAACAGGCCCTTCTGATGCTATGAGGGGATGCCTCTGGTGATGACTGCCATTCAGTTTAGCAGCTACAGATCTCTACTTGAGCTGTATTCAGTAAGGCTATGCATTTTTCCTGGAAAACTACATAAATGTCCCCCTAGTCTACCTTAAGAGCCAGCAACCCTCTCCCACCAGCAAATGAGGCTGCCGCAGTGACTTGCAACAGGGGCCCTGCTTCTGATTGTCACATTCAGCAGCAGCTGGCTCTTAAGGTGGAAATGGGGTGGGCCAGGAAACATTAGTTATGCATACTATACATAACTAGTTATGTATACATAATTTAGGCCAAATCCACACTATACAAATAATCCAGCTTGAAATTGGATTATTTGCCATGGCTCCTTCCTATGGAAGGAGTTTCGTAAAGCACCAGCACTCTTTCTAAGAGGAGGCTAAAGACCTTGTAAAACTATACATCCCATAATTCCATAGGAAGGAGTCATGCAAATAATCCAGTTTCAAACTGGATTATTTGTGTAGTGTGGATTTGGCCTTTATAGCTCATGTGGTGGTGCTGGTGGCGTAGTGGCGCAGTGGTTAAATGCAGATACTGCAGCCACAATGTTATGAATTTGATCCTAAGGGTTCCAAGGTTCACTCAGCTTTCCATCCTTTTTATAGGGGCAATTAGCTAACACACATTGTAAACGACTTAGAGAGTGCCTAGCCTGCTATTAAAGTGGTGTAGATGTGCATGTGGTAGTGCTTAACAATTTGTAAGCGGCTCTGAGAGCCTTTGTGGCTGAAGAGCTGGGTATAAATACTTAAATAAATAAATAGAATATCTGTGACCAAGGCCAAATCCACACTACACAAATAACCCATCTTGAAACTGGATTATCTGCCATGGCTCCTTCCTATGGAGTCCTGGGATTTTTAGTTTGGTGAGACACCAGCACTCTTTGGTAGAGAAGGCTAAAGACCTTGTGAAACTACAATCCCAGGATGCCATGTGAAGAAGCCATGGCAAGCAACCCAGTTTCAAACTGGATTATTTGTGTAGTGTGGATTTGGCCAAACAAATGAGGAAAATGTCCATACACACAGTTTTCCAGAGGTGATCTAGAATACTGACAACTCAGTTGAGCAAATGAGGGAAATATCCATATGCACGCTTTTCAATGCGGCACTCTCACCTTGAGATTCCTCCCCTGTGCTCTGAGGATAAGAGAAGAGGCTCTAGTCCTGGATCTGGGTAGCCTGCTAACAAGCATCCTCTTATTTCCATTTCAACTTGCATTCCATTTGTTCTCCTGACATCAAAGCATCTAACTACAATATTTTATTTTAAAAAAGAAACACTTCTTCCCCTGAAACAAGCAAGGAACGAGCTGAGCTGCACAGCTTTTGTTTATTCTTTTGCCTCTTCGGATGGTGCTTTTAGAGGAAAAAGAAAATGTGTTTGAATTTGCTCTGCTCTGTTTTGTACCAACCCAAATTAGCACCTATACAGGTAGCAAAGCCTGTTAATAACCGTCGCATGAGGCAGACAGAAGCCAATCTTGGCATTTTCCCTGACAGCTGGTTCTCTGCTTCGCCTTCAGCTGTACCTGCTGGGTGATTCTTTGGAGATGTTATAATCTTTCTTTGTTAAGTTGTCGCTTCCCCAAAACTGGGAAAGACAAGGTGACAGTTGAAAGAGGAGGCAGACGAAAGAATGAAATACAAGGATGTGGGAGAAATGTATTGCACCCAAATTTTGGGATGAACTTTCCAAATTTGGACCTGGCAAACCTCTGCGAAAATCAGAATGCACTGAAATCTACACTTCTCTGCGAAAATCAGAATGCACTAAAATCTATACTTCTCATGATTTTGTGATCCAGGTAACAATGTAAGCCGTGTGCATAGAAATACAGATATCCGAAGCACAAAAAGCTATTATATTAAACACAGATGCTTGCAAAAAAATATATGCATACCTTAGGAAAAAGCCCCTGGCACACTGAAGAAAAAGTAACATACAAAATGGCTCGAATTAGGGGAAATGTACAGAATTTTCTGTATCTTCATCCACACTTCTTGTTTCCATACTCCTTGTTTTTAAACTAATGTTAAAGTGTTCATGAACTCATGCAAATGCAATCTGAAACAAACATGCAGTTAGGTAAATAAGACATTTGATGAGATCCAAATTCATAAGCGGCTGCCACACTGCAGAAGTAATGCCATTTGACACCGCTTTAGCTGGCATGGCTCAATGCTATGGAATTCTGGGATTTGTAGTTTTGTAAGATATTTAGCCTTCTCTGTTGAAGAGCTCTGGTGCCACAGAAAACTACAAATCCCAGGATTCCATAGGATTGAGCCATGGCAGCTAAAGCGGTGTCAAACAGCATTATTTCTCCAACATATCAGCATCCAAAGCTTCACCAATTCCTAATCTAGAGACTCACAGATATGGGATGGCAGAAAGATTTACTTTGTTTACAGAGAGTAAATTTCGAGGAGAAAAGAAAAGGTTGGGGAATATATGTTGATGGCAGCAAATCTGATTTTTTTTTAATTCTTATTATTTTTATTCATTTTACATAGAATACATAAAATAGAACAAACTATTCAACAAAAACGAACGGTCCGTCCTCTGTCTCTCTCTTTCCCAACCCGCCTGCTTCCAGGCTTGTGGGGGGGGGGGGAAGACCGTGAGAGAGAATTTTAAAAAAAAACCACCACATTTACATACACTTCTAAGTCAACATCTAAACAAACATCAACAACATCAACCAAAAAACCTTCCTACTTTCTTCCCATCAAGTGTTAATATCTACATAATGATACTCCCCCTTCTCTCTGTATTTTAATTCCCTCTATTTTCCCTTTATTACAATTAACATTTGGTGCTATTTTTATTCAAAGTTCATTGTTGCTATTTCTCCCCATTTTTCTCTCCACAGTGGGGTGAGAATCTGCCAGTCCTTTATACTTTTTGTTGTTGTCGTATCATCTAACATCATTGTCATTCTGTCCACCTTGTACATGTCATAAAGCTTCAGCATCCATTCTTCCATTAATGGTATATTCTGGTTTTTCCATTTGGCAAATACTACTCTTGCAGCCGTTATCATATACAAAAGTATCTTACCCCATCTTTCCTGATCTGTTTTACAAATCTGAATTATTTGAAGGCATTCTGTCCAGTGATGTGAAATGCTGTTGGGTGTTGTTTGGTTGGGTTCTCCTTCATTACTCTTGCATTTAACTTTCTAATAATTCCTAAACAAAAACAATTAAAAAGAGAATCATTTTTATTTGTTGCACTTAGGGTTGCCAGAGTAAAAACTGGCGAGGGGCTCCTGTATCTCTGTGTTGGGGAGGCCCTTCTGTTTCTCCCACCAACCTCACAGGCACATCTGGTGGGAACATGGGAGAGGGCCTTCTTGGTGGCTGCCCCAGGCTCTGGAAGTCCAGAGAAGCTAGATTGGCATTGGGGTTGTCTAAATGGCGAAAATACTCCTCACAGAATGGAAGGAGAATATGATCTGTCCCAACGGGATCCTACATCTCATCGCCGTATTGTGAAGAAGGGCCCCCCAAAAGATCATATACTCCATGGGAAAAGCCTTCACGACTTTTCCAGTATTTTTTGATAAACACCGAGGGGAATGTGCATCATTTCTCATAGGGACAAGCAACCAAATTGATTCACTTTCCCAATATGAGCAAATGATTAGTCAGACATGTTGCAGGGGGGAGCTTGGTAACAAGGCAAGCGCCGGGAACCACCATCTTGGATTTTTGCTATAGTGATCATGTGCTATGGTGAAAAATATAGCCTTTTTCTTTTCTTTTTTCGTGTGTTTGCTAAAGCGGAAGGTTGCTTTCCTCACCTTATATTTTGTTTAAAAAATGTTCAGCAGGGGCAATCTGGGGAAAATAAAAGCACGAGCAATAGACTCGTGCCCGCCATTTTGATTCTCAGGCATGCCCGTGGGAACACCAAACGCAGTTTGCTTCGTATACCTGTGATCTTGCAAAGGGACCATTAAGACAGACAGAAGCTGCTGCGAGGTGGCATGACCCTGCAACAATCCACATTTTCCCCTCTGTATAGACAAGCCTAGTCTCTCCACTTTTTTTTTCGCAGACAAGTAAAGACTTCTCTGTTTCGATAAGTATTTGATGATTGATTGTGTAAGGCCTGTCCCACCTAAACAATGTGCTCAGTTTCTCTATTTGTTGTACCGGGGTGTGTGTTTAATGGTTTATGTTTTAACTCATTTTAAACTTTTTCATCATTTCATCTCTTTTTAAATTTTGTATTTTGTGAATTTTTAACAATGTGTTTTTAAAATCTGTTGTAAAGCTCTTTCAGTCCCAATCTGGGGGGAAAGAGAGATACAGTATAAATAAATAAACTGTTGTTGTTGTTTCATGGTTATGCAAAAGAGGGAACTTCAGTAGGTGCTGTTTGTTACCTAGTTGCATAAGAAGCGACACACATTGAACTTCTACACAACCCTTAAAGGTACAGGAGTCCTTTCCAGTTTTCAGTCTGGTAACCCTATGTGTGTAGGTGTGGCTTCAAGTTGCCTGTTGATTTATGATGACCCCATGAATTTCATAGGGTTTTCTTAGGCAAGGAGTACTCAGAGGTGGTTTTGCCAGTTCCTTCCTCTGAAATGGAGCCCATAGCACCTGGTATTCATTGGTGGTCACACATTCAAGTACTATCCAGAGCTGATCCTGCTTAGCTTCCAAGATCAGATGGGATGTGGCACCTTTTAGGTATTTAGACATATGCCTCTGGTTATGTGTGTGTGTGGCTTCAAGTTGCAAGGGAACAAGGGAGAGGGCCTTTTCAGTGGCTGCTCCCAGACTTTGGAACTTCCTCCCTAGTGAAGCCAGGATGGCTCCCTCCTTGCTTTTCTTCTCTCTCTCTCTAGCTTTTCTTCGCAAACAAAGATTCAGGAAGGACTCATCCCGCGCTTTCTGCAAGCGCGCTGATGATTAAAAAGGCCAATCCGAGATAAACAAGTCCGGTTGCAAAAAGCACAGCAGAAGGTCTCCTTGGGTGATGTTTTTGGGTTGTGATTCTTTCTGCATTGTCGTTTCTCTTCAAGACTTGTTCGTCGTGAGTTCTCAAATAAGGCTGCAGCATTGTGGATAGTGCGTCTCCATGCCTCCCGATGTGAGGCCAGGGCGGACCACTGTTGGTGATCAATTTGGCCAAGCCTGAGATGTTGTTTCAGGGAGTCTTTGTATCGCTTTTTTGGAGCGCCCCTCTTACGCTGACCCGTGGTGAGTTCACCGTAGAGTAGTATTTTGGGGAGGCAATGGTCCTCCATCCTAGAAACGTGCCCTGCCCAGCTTTTCTTCTACTGACAATTTAAACATTTTTATACTGTCAGGTTTCTAGAAAACTGACTGGGATGGGCTTTTAATGCTGCGCAGTGCTGTTTCTAAGGTTTACATGTAGACTTTGAATGAATTTTAATATTTTTAGCTTTATAAATTAGTTAATCATTTTCTTAATAATATCTATATTTATGCTTTTATTGACATTTGTGTATAGTTGTCAATTTGTATTGTTTTTAAACATTTACATCCCCACTTGAAACTGGTCATCATGTGAGTTTGAAATTAATGTCTCCTCATGGTCCAGCTTCCTCAAAGGTTTCTAGATTATTTTACTCTCCTGCATATGGCTGTGCTTGCTTAGCATAGGTGTCCAAGTGAATTGTACTGACTTCAGCTGGACACACACAGTGGTGGAGGGTGGCTTCCATGTTGGTGGGGTGGTGAATCTGCTCTGGATTTTAGTCTGAACTTGAAAGGATTTGTTCAACATGCTGAATCCTAACTCCAAAATAGGTTCAGCACCTTAGAAAGTTCCTTTACAGTTTGGACTAAAACCTAGAGTGGGTTCACAGCTCCATTGACAGGGAAATCACCAGCCACTGCTTATACGGTACAATCCTATCATCCCCATTGCCTGCTTCTACAGGGGAACTTCCACTTTGACTTTATTTCATGGCAGCTTTTCATTAGCACTGCGGTGATTTACTATTACTATATGTGGTGCTTGCTGTTGTTACATCTGGCTTTCTTCTCTCTGTATTAACTGGCAGCTGGTTCTGAAACCTCTTTTAAGAGACACAGGGGACTCATAAGGAAATGACCCCACAAAGTGTGAGTCCTGTTTGGAAGTACCTTGTATAGCCAGCATTCCCATCCTCCTCCTCCATCTTGTAGCTCTGGGGACCTCCTCCTTTCCACCTTGAAACAGGGTCAACACTGAAAACCCCAGTTTAGGGAAATGACAAAGAATAGTGACAAAGAGGATCATAGGAGAAGCAAAGATTTCATCCACACTATATAGGACTTTAAAGTACAGTCAGATCCCTATATTCATGGGGGTTCAGTTCCCAGACTAACCACGGACACTGGAAACGATGGATAACAGAGAACCTTATTAAAAAGAGAAGAGACCACAAGGGCCATCTAGTCCAACTCCCTGCCCTGTAGGAAGACACAATTGAAGCATTCCCGACAGATGGCCATAAAGCCTCTGTTTTAAAGCCTCCAAAGAAGGAGACTCCACCACATTCCGAGGCAGCAGGGTATTCCACCGTTGAACAGCTCTTACTGTCAGGAAGTTCTTCCTAATGTTGAGGTGGAATCTCATTTCCTGGAGTTTGAACCTATTGCTCCATGTCCTAGGAGATTTTCAGATGGGGCTAATATTGCGGGGCACAGAACAGGGTCGAGAAATGGGCTCCCTTTGTGACGACGTCGACCCCTTCCATCCTGCTCCCGTCCTGCTCCTGGAGTATTCTGTTCATGATGAAACATCATGAATAGTACACCCCTTCTGTGCCTGTCATGGAATCAGGGACATGGGAAAAGGAGCCCAGTCCCTGTTCTGAGATAACAGGCACGGGGGAGGAGATCCATGCCGAGTACTTCTGGCCACAAACGGGACATCCAAGTAAGTGGCATCCCCCCCCCCCCGTTACTTGTTTGTTTTTTAAAAATTTATTTTTGTATTTTCTTTCTTCCTTTGACAGCTGGGGGGGTATTTTTGAATTTCCCTCCCACCTGTTCTCGGCTGCATTTACAGCCAGATGGCAAGGAGGGAAGGAGCCTGTTCCTGCAGCAGAATGGAGCAAAGTGTGTGAACATTTTCCTCCATTTCATTGCAGGAATGGGAGAGGAGGTGGCGGAGCAGTAATGGGGAATTTTGGCCCCGTGTGAAAATTTCCCTAGTCTCTGGAGCAGCAAAAAACAAGCTTGCTCCATGCTCAGTATGACATCCCTTCAAATATTTAAACATGGCTATCATGTCTCCTCTTAACCTTCTCTTCTCCAGACTGAACATGCCCAGCTCCCTAAGCTGCTCCTCATAGGGCATGGCTTCCAGACCTCCCACCATTTTGGTCACCCTCCTCAGGACACATTTCATCTTCTCAATATCCTTCCTGAATTGTGGTGCCCAGAACTGGACACAGTATTCCAGGTGAGGTCTGACCAAAGCAGAATAGAGTGGCACTATGACTTCCCTCCATCTAGACACTATACTCCTACTGATTGAAGACCAGAGAAACACACGCTTTCAGTGTTGGGCACTTGTGCTTACACCATGCTTCTGCTGAATCCCAACATCAAGCAACCTGCTGCCTGTCTTGAACGTGGTGGCTCTTTCCACAATCACAATGAATCAAGCGGGACGTTGAAGGCACTGATGAGTAAGTGACAGTATCCAGGAATGCTCAACTACACATGCAACACTGTCACGGTGTTGTGAATTTAGTACAGAACTTATGTTTTTCCCCCGTAAAAAAACAACCAAAAATCAAGCACATGAAGAAGGAAATTACAGTCAGACCCTCATATCCACAGGGGTTCAGTTCCCAGACTTACTGTGGATACCGGAAACCATAACTAACAAAAAAACCTGTTAAAATAAAGAAAGGACTTCTGGTAAAAACATACCATAGAGTTGCATTGGAGGACCTAGAAGATGCCTAGAGAGGATGCTTCTCTAAGCGTTTTCCAGCACAACTCTATGTATGTGACCTCTGAGGAAAAGAAGAGCAGCCAGGCACAGCTCCATCCTGCTTTGCTCCTGGGAGTGGGCAAGAGACCCTCTTTCCATCCAAGTGCCATTGCTCTGGCCTCTTGGGGAGAGAAGAGCAGCCAGCATCTAAACAAATAGAATGGCAGCCCATGCCTCTAATTATGTAGCTAATTACATGTAGTGTAGAGTAATTTTCACATGAAAATAATAATAATAATAATAATAATAAGAAGAAGAAGAAGAAGAAGAAGTGGTGTAGTACTTTGAGCATTGGACTACAGCTCCGGGTTCAAATCCCTGCTCAGCCATGAAAACCAGCTGGGTGACCTTGGGCAAGTCACTCTCTCTCAGCTTCAGAGGAAGGCAATGGAAAACCCCCTATGAACAAATCTTGCCGAGAAAGCCATGTGATAGGGCTGCCATAAGTTGGAAACAACTTGAAGGCATGCAACAACAGCAATAACAACAACAACAACAACAACAACAAGGGATCTTGAAGTCTTACTGAACCACAAGCTGAACATGAGTCAGTAGTGTGATGCGGCAACTTAAAAAGCCAATGCGATTCTAGGCTTCATCAGTAGATTAAGGGAAATACCAGTGCTACTCTATTCTGCTTTGGTCAGACCTCACCTGGAATACTGTGTCCAGTTCTGGGCACCACAATTCAAGAAGGATATTGAGAAGCTGGAATGTGTCCAGAGGAGGGCAACCCAAACGGTGAGAGGTCTGGAAGCCATGATGCCCTATGAGGAGTGGCTTAGGTATGTTTAGTCTGGAGAAGAGAAGGTTAAGAAAGGACATGATAGCCATGTTTAAGTATTTGAAAGGATGCCATATTGAGGAGGGAGCAAGCTTGTTTTCTGCTGCTCCAGAAACTAGGACACGAAGCAATGGACTCAAACCACAGGAAAAGAGATTCCACCTAAACATTAGGAAGAACTTTCTGACAGTAAGAGTTGTTCAGCAGTGGAATAAGCGGCTGCCTTGGAGTGTGGTGGAGTCTCCTTTTTGGGGGAGGGGGGTTAAACAGAGGCTGGATGGCCATCTGTTGGGAATTGTTTGATTGTATATTCCTGCATGGCAGGGGGTTGGACTAGATTGCCTTTGTGGTCTCTTCCCACTCTATGATTCTATGAACAACATAGCAACAATAAGCCTGGATCCTATTCCTTATTAGAGTAGACTCATTGACTCGGTTATTGACAGGTGTGTTAACACCTGTGTAAATCCCATTGATTTAATGAGTTGACTCAACTACCAATAGAATCCGTCCCACTAACCTTTTGTTTATTCTCCCATACTACTTTGGTCCACCAATCCACAAACGATCCTCTCTCAGCCAGCCCTGTTTTATGTCCTTTCCCAAACCCCTTAGAAAAACAGCCTCTTTTCCTCTTCATGGCTTCTCTCTCCCTGGGCTATCATTTGTTACATACCATAACCCTGTAACTGTATAATTCATCTTTCTAAAAGCCTTCTGGGATGCAAGTTGCATGAGAGATGCTATAAAAACAGTTGTATTTTATCTCTGATTTATTGAGACCAACTGGCAGAAAAAAGGTCTGGCTGAGCCATACCCATGCAATTTGGGGTTTTCCAAGGAGCCTTGGGTGAGATCCTTTTACCCCGCAATTGGCTGTGTGTGCGTCAGAAGGCCTGTAGAAAATGGAGGTTTTGAAGGCTGTTTATTGATCTTGGAAGAAGGCAGATGCATACTGGTGGCCTCTGTGTTTCTCTTCAGAATTTGGTTCTCCAGTTCATCTTTCACTCCTTGCAGAGTGATATTGGCAAGCAAAGGTTTACAAACTTGTTATATTCCTTGTTTGACCCCGTTCACTAACCAAGAAGAAAAGCTAAGAGCATCCTTCAGTCCGGGAGTCATCAGCAGTCTTTCACGGGAAGAGAAATCTCTCTAATATATAGGAAATGGACAGGCAGACTGGAAAAGAGTTTTTCACTGTAATGGCAGTATATCGGGACTCTATGGGGTTTTCTAAACAATGGGGGGGAAAAGAATGTGGGCAGAATACCTTTTGTCCAGATGAGCTCCTGCTGGGATTCACCATATTGGGAAGGAGCGGGGCTGGAAACTCCAAGTAGTTCGCGATAATAGCTTTCGCTGTTTCTCATGATATTTTAAAATATATACATATGTGAAAATGTGCATAACCGCCAGTCTGAACAACCAGTTTGAATAGGGGCACATCCAGGAAGTCAAACGTGATTGGTTGGACATGCACAGGGGCAGGCTTGCTGGCAATGAAGTGGCTGGAGCCGCCATTGGTGTTTTTTTTCCCCCTAGGGGGATGATCCAGCACCTATCTCGAGCAGCAGAGCAAGAAAAAATGTTTTTAAGCAGAGAATTACTAATAAGGCAGGAAATTCACTCGTGGCCATCATCTTTTCTCATGGGCATGCTCCATGTGAACTGCAGCTTCCCATGCAAATGATCTTACGAATGGATCATGGGACAAATGAACACTGCTGCGATAGTGAGGTAATGCACTATTTTACACAACTAATTCTCCCGTCTAGCTGAGCCCTATGTTGGTGGGAAATGTGAGTGAGAGTACTGGATCTCTCTAGCAGATCAAATTAGCAAGGCAGAAGTTGAGTAACAACCAGTCCCAATCACCCCCAAACACAGAGTCTTAGCAGAGGGGGGAATTAACATTAACATCCTTTGTAAAACATATAAGATAGCTTTACTTACTATTTACCTGATACCTTTATTGGCCAACCAAACTGCAAAATAAAGGTATCACTTTTTTGTGGATTCTGGATTTTGTTTTGCAACATGGCCAACATGGCTACCCCTGAATGTGTGCGTAGTCATATACAGGGAAAGAGAGAGATTGATAGAGAGAAATGGCTGCAGGTTAGGGAGATGCAGTAACACAGAGGGTATGGAAGAAACCTAGACAAAAAGAAGTTACTGTACTATAAATATATGCTGTGCCTAAACTTGTAGAGATTAACATGCAAATTAGCAGTTAGTATAGATAAAGGTTACTAGTTCTAACATGGATTAAAGGCAGCTGTGTGTACAACTCAAGATTAGATCTTGATCTAAATTCAGTAGAAATCCAGCTGTTTGCTAATCTTCCTTAAGTGGTTCTGCATCCTAGGCAAAAGATCCAAGGAACAGAAGGAGGCAAGGATAGAAAAGACGGTAATTTGTAAATCAAGAGCCATAGAATCATAGAATCATAGAATTGCCATCTGGGAGAGAAATTCAAGATGACCTGAAATTTATACTAAAAAGAAAAACCCTTCAAAATCAGACAAAAGTCCTACCATGCCCGAGATATGGTTGCTATAGTGGCCAACAAGATGTCTGTGAGAACCTCACAAGCAACACATGAGCATTTCATTTTCTCCAACAACTGGTATGCAGAGGCACATTACTTCACATTACATTAAACAATCACTAAATCACTTAGAAAGGGATGCCATGATCACTAAAAGACAACAGGGTTTTCTCAAGAACAAGTCATGCCAGATTAATCTTATCTCTTTTTTTGATAGAGTTACAAGCTTGGTAGATGAAAGGAATGCTGTGAATGTAGTGTATCTTGATTTCAGTAAGGCTTCTGACAAGGTCCTCCAGGCTATTCTTGCAAAAAAGGTTAATAAAATGTGGCCTAGACAACGCTACAGTTGTAATTGGTTGATGGGCCATATCCCATCACCAATGGCTCCTCTTCATCCTGGAGAGACGTGACCAGTGGGGTTCCACAGGGTTCTTTCCTGGGCCCAGTGCTATTCAACATATTTATCAATGACTCGGATGAGGAAATAGAGGGCATACTTATCAAGTTTGCAGATGACACCAAATTAGAAGGGGTAGGGGTAGTTAATATCCCAGAAGACAGGATGAGAATGCAAAATGACCTTAACAGGTTGGAGATCTGGGCCAAAACTAACCAAATGAATTTCAGCAGGGAGAAATGTAAGGTACTACATTTAGGAAGAAAAAATGAAATATACAGATATAAGATGGGGAAACACCTGGCTTGACAACAGTACATCTGAATGGGATCTACGAGTCTTAGTAGACCACTAGCTGAACATGAGTGAACAGTGTGATGGCACAGCTAAAAAAGCCAATGTGATTCTGGGCTGCATCAATAGGAGTATAGTGTCTAGACTGTGGGGTGTAATAGTACCACTTTATTTTACTTCGGTCAGCCCTCACCTGAATACTGGAGATTATCAGATGTGGTAGAATGTGGCAAAAAGAACGTGACAGGAACAGAAAGGGTGACATTATCATATGCCCGCATTCTTCAGCCGTCCCTGGGTCATAGGACTGCCATGGACAAGGCTTCCCTTTCATATTGGTTTGGACAAGCTGCTAATAGAAAGGGATGCCTTATTCACAGCTGTGCTATGAGCCAGGGATGCTGAGGATGTCATTGTCTGATCATCTGCCCCCTTTCTGTTCTTCTCATGAACTTTTGAGGTGGTTTTTGGAGCGTCTGCTAATCCCCACTGTGTCCAGTTCTGCACGCTACAATTCAAGAAGGATACTGACAAGCTGGAATGTGTCTAGAGGAGGGCAACCAAAATGGTGGGTGGTCGGGAAGCCGTGCCCTGTGAGGAACAACTTAGGGACCTGGATATATTTAGCCTGGAGAAGAGACTTGAAGAGGTGACAAGATAGCCATGTTTAAGTACTTGAAAGGATGTCATATTGAAGAGGGAGCGAGCGTCTGTTCTGCTGCTCCAGAGACTAGGGGCATTAACAGACATGGCAAAAATGGCAGGATTATGACATCATGGTAGCGTGAATGGGCCCTGCTATTGCACAACATCATTGTCTTTGCATGGTTACTCTGTGCTCCAGCTGCAAAAAAGGCATTGTTTCTAATTGATGGCACAAGCCATCAATAGATCATCAATATTGTTTTTCTCGTGGTATTGATGGTGTGCAAAACCATGTCCCATTGTAATGATGAGATTACAGTGTGGAGGGGAATTTCTCAGCAAGAAAACTTCTGGGTGAGAAGGCAAAAATAAAGCACAGGATGCTCCTTTTATGAACCCCTCTTTAGTTTGCACATTTTTAGGTTTGTTTCTGTGCTTGTGTGTTCATTTACTAGGTTAATTAAGGGTTGCTGGTTTTTTTAGTTTTAAGCGCAGTCGCATCTTCTTGCAAGAACTGCCAAAATCTCTCCCATGCTATATCAAGGAAGTAAACTCCCCTTCTTAAAGCACTTGTGGTCATTGTGTGATAATTCCATGGCAGTTCTTTTACATGATTACAGCGACATGCAATAATAAGTGTAAGAATGCCACGATATTTGTGCTATCCTCATTCTCAGAAATACAGCATTTTTAGACACTCTTCTGATAATGGACTCAAGCTACAGGAAAAGAGGTTCCACCTAAGTGTTAGGAAGAACTTCCTGATGATAAGAGCTGTTGGACAGTGGAATGCATTGCCTCAGAGCGAGTGTGGTGGAGTCTCCTTCTTAGGAGGCTTTTAAACAGAGGCTGGATGGCCATCTGTCAGGGGTGCTTTGATTGTTTATTCCAGCATGGCAGAATGGGGCTCAACTGGATGGCCCTTGGGGTCACTTCCAACTCTATGATTCTATGATTTTGCCAGTGGTGCTATCTGGACTAATAGCGATTTCTGACCCTGTTCACAGTGAATTTATCCAATCCTCTTTCAAAGCCATGCAAGTTTACAGCCCTTTTCCGGTCCTTCACCACATCTCAGATTCTATTACAGTTGCCCCTCCACATTTGCGACTTTCACATTCGCGGTTTTGATTATTCGCGGAAAGCCGCCTGCCCCCTCCACTCCATCCCTTCCCAAGGCAGCGAAGGGGTTCTCAGGAATCCCTTCGCTGCCTTGGGAAAGAGGGGGTGGAAAGCCTCCCTCATTCCACCCCAGGGCCCCCCTATGCCACTCTGGGAAGGGTGGGGGGTGAGGGAGAGTCGCGATGAGGGCTTCTGAAGCCCCCTACACCACTCTGGGAAGGGCGGGGGGGTGAGGGAGAGTGGCAACGGGGGCTTCTGAAGCCCCCACAGCCACTCTGGGAAGGGCAGGGGGTGAGAAAGAGTGGCGGCGGAGGCTTCTGAAGCCCCCATCGGCACTCTAGGAAGGGCGGGGGGTGAGGGAGAGTGGCGACGGGGGCATCTGAAGCCCCCATCACCACTCTGGGAAGGGCGGGGGGTGAGGGAGAGTGGCGGTGGGGGCTTCTGAAGCCCCCGCAGCCACTTTGAGAAGGGCAGGGGGTGAGAAAGGCCGGAGAGAGGCAGCGCAGGCTCCTCCCCGCCAGCTCGCCCGCCCGCCCACTGCTATCCCCGGCCTTCCAAAGCGGGCGCCGGGGCTCCAAAGCCCCGGCGCCTGCTTCGGAAGGCTGGAGAGAGGCAGCGCAGCCTCCTCCCCACCCACACGTTGCCTTCCCCGGCCTTCCTCAGTGGGCTCCGGGGCTTCTAAGGCCTAGAGTCCCCTCAGAAAGGCCGTGGAGAGGCCAGCCAGGCTAGCCAGACACCCTCCCGCTGCCTTCCTCCCTCTGGGGGGGGGGGGGCGGGAGCAGCATCTGTTATTTGCGGTTTTTCCACATTCATGGGGGTCTCAAGAACCAAACCCCTGCGAATGTGGAGGGACAACTGTAACTCATATGGCAGGAGTGGGCCAGGTGAGGCCCCTGGATTCCCCTTTCATGGCTCCTGAAACCCCCCCCCCCAATTTCCCAAAGCCTCATTTTAAAAAAGGTACAATTTTCAGGTATTTTGCCCCAAACCATGCAGAACCCCCCCCCCCGATGCCTGAAAACACACAAAAACACTCCTACTCCACCCCCATAATCACCCTAAAACCTCTTACTACCCACAAATAGCTCAATTTTCCTCTGGAGTGCCTCTCAAAATGGGAAGAGGATGTGCTGCAAATGTCACTCCTTGTTGCCATTTTGAGAGGGACTGAAGAGGAAAACAGAGTGGGGGTGCATTCTGCAGGAGGGCTGGGCTGGGGAATTGAACCCTGGTCCCTACACGTTCTTTCCCCCTACACCATAATATTTGGGGTGTTAGGGCATACTGAACATGGTGTAGTCGCTTGAGCATTGGGCTATGACTCTAGAGGCCAGGGTTCAGAATCATAAAATCATAGAAGTGCAAGAGACCACCAACGCCATGTAGTCCAACCCCCTGTCATGAAGGAATACACAATCAAAGCATTCCCGACAGATGGCCATCCAGTCTCTGTTGAAAAACCTCCAAAGAAGAAGACTCCACCACACTCCCAGGCAGTGTATTCTACTGCTGAACAGCTCTTACTGTCAGGACGTTTTTCCTAATGTTGAGGTGGAATCTCTTTGCCTGTAGTTTGAACCCATTGTTCCATGTCCTTGTCTCTGCAGCAGCAGAAAACAAGCTTGCTCGATCCTCAGTATGACATCCCTTCAAATATTTAAACGTGGCTATTATGTCCTCTCTTAACCTTCTCTTCTCCAGGCTAAACATACCCAGCTCCCTAAACCGCTACTCATAGGACATAATAGCTTCCAGACCTCCCATCATTTTGGTCGCCTTCCTCTGGACACGATCCAGCTTGTCCATATCCTTTCTGGAATTGTGGTGCCTAGAACTGCACACAGAATTCCAGGTGAGGTCAGTTTGTTTCCCCACTCAGCTATGGCAACTCACTGGCTGAACTTGGGCAAGTCACACCCTCTTAGCCTCAGAAGAAGGTGATGACAAACCCCTGCTGAATGAACCTTGGCAAGAAAACCCCATGATGCGCTCACCTTAGGGTTCCCACAAGTCAGAAATGACTTGAAGGCATACAATAACAAAGAGATTATTATTAATATATAGCTCCAAAACACATACCTTTATATTTGCTTATATTGAACCACAGTTGTTATTTGAATGCCCTCTCTCTCCAGTGTTGAGAGATCCTTCTGAAGCTCTCCAAAAATCCTTTCTGATTTGTTTTTCCAGTGAATAATAGGGTGTTGTCAGCAAACTTGCTCACCTCACTACTCAGCCCCAACTCAAGAATGTTGAAGAAGCATCCAACATAGATTCATAGGTGACCCCACTGCTTATAATCAGGTAAACCATGCCTACAAGGTCATTGCTAGCTACATGCTTGTTGAAAGTCTCAAAGAACTCAAAAAAGGCTCTTTGTTTTCATAATTTCTCACATGTGTTAGTCACTCACCTTCCAGCTAATAGCTCTCAGGATGAAATGCAATAAAAACATGAATAAAATCCAAAATCCATATAAATCAAATCAAAAGTGGCATTATGAAACAACCAATTAATAGCAGAGACTAAGACAGGCCTCCCAAGAAGATCTCAAAATATCATACAGATAAAACGACTTCAAAATGCAACCTGGCAGGAGGAGTATTTATTGCCAATTTTTGCTTTCGAGTCAAACTTTCATTTATGTAAACCTCTCGAATGAGAGACCTTCAAGAGGCCACAGTCATCAGCTGCAAACTCAGGGCAGCCTTCAAGTCGACTCCGACCTAGGGTGACCCCAGTAATAAGCTTTTCTTGGCAAGATATATCCCAAGGAGTTTTGCCAATTTGGCCCCAGGTCCCAATGCAGTTGCCTACCTCATCTTAGAGGAACAAATGCATCCCATTGATTTTTTAGGATGTCTCGCTTAGGCTGGAATCCTATAAGCATTTACCTGGGAGTAGTTCCTATTGAATTTGGTAGAACTTACTTCTGAGCACTTATGCCCAGGATTGCATTGCTAATGCACTATAGTCTCTACCATCAGAAGTCTCTCCTCATAAGGGCTGCCAGCTGAAATAAGGAACAGGACTCCTGGACCTGTAACGGTTGTATAGGAGAGAGAATTAATTTTATTTATTAACATACTTCTAACCTACCCTATATCACTTTAATTCCTTTAAAATTTCCATTTCAGTCATGGAAATTAAATTCAAATGTTAGCCTGAATCCTCTGTTACAGTCTAAAGAAATTGTCAGATGCATTAAAAGTGGTGTTACAGCAACGCCAGGAAATCACAAAAGGGCTCCCTTATCAGATGACACCCCCCACCCCTCGTTATGCACCCGTTCTGCTAGCACTGCTTTTTATTGACAGGAGAAGCCATCAATAGATCCCCCCAGTTCCATTTCTGTTACGGACTTGACAGTGTGTGACAAGGTGCCCCATTATGCTGGCGAGATCCCAGCGTCAATGGGAGATCCCTGCCAGAACACTTCCAGGTGAGATTGGGACATCCAGGTAAGTGATACACTTTTTATGACCCTCCCCAGGTTACTTGTTAATTTTAAAATGTGTTTTTGTGCTTGCTGTCACTTTTTTGTTGTTGTTGTTTGTTATTTTTATTTTTATTTTTGAATTTCCCACGCTCATGTCTTCTCGCAAGAATCCATGGGATTTTGATCCAGGAAGTGAAGGGAGCTCCATTAGAGCCCCTTTCACTCCTGGGCTGCCCTGTTGACGTGATACAAGGTAAGTGTGGTAGAGAGGGTGATTGTGGTGGGACTGGGGCGGGGCGGGGCAGGAGTGGAGATTGTGGGATACGAATGCTTCTTCATTCTTTTCTGATAATCTCCTACGTTAGGTAGCTTTATGTATTTTTAGCTATGTAGCAGAGGCAATAAGAAACCCTGCTAGTGCATGGTGAAGATGTTCATTGCACTCTCCCAATGCACATTGGCATTCCCTAGCCAGGGTCCTGATGCATAAGGGGGTCTAATGCACATTGGGACTGATGCACATTAAGACCAATGCACATCAGTCCCGTTGTGCATCAGTCCTGATGCACATGGGTTCTGATGCTTCTCAGTCACTTCACCAACTCTCCTACATAATAACATAACAGCAGCCTTCTTCTGGATATAGACATTACGGAACTGCCCAATTCTAATTTCCACATAGGTAAGTCAACGTATTGTCATGCCCTACTTCCAGAACTTGGAAATGGACTCTGACTCAGAGATTGAAGCAGTGGCCATGCCAGGATCTGTTGAACCAGAGCAGGAGAATGTTCCAGAGCCACAGGCCTCAGAAACAGACAATAGTGTAGTACCAGCTCTTGCAGAGGGTCCTGATCCTTTTCAGATACAGAGGACATCTTACTTATACCTACCTTCACAGCCTGGAGACAACAAAAGAAGGGCTTGAGGCAGTCTCCACAAATTGATAGGAAACAGCAATTAGTTAAGCTCTATAAATATGCAGCACTGCCCTCCAGGGGTTATCAGAGATTATATGACCCGCCTGAGTACCTGTCATGTTCCGGCTTGCTGTGTTTGACCAGGACTGTGTTTGTTTACTCTGGACTCTTTTGCCTGAGCTGGATTCTGCTGGTCTACCCTGAACTCTGTTTACTGGACCTGGACCTTGTATATTGGACTTTACTTGTGGACTTGTGTTTTGCTTGCTAGTAGTGTCTGACTTCATGCTGCCTTGATTCCTTTGCCTATAATTAGCTTGACTGTACTGTGCCTCTGTTGTCAGCTGTGTAGTAATCAGCCTTGGGCTGGTTGCCCAGACATTGCTTGAACACTTATGAAGGCCTTGTCTAGTTGGGCAATTTACCCCATCTTGCCCCTGTCTTAGAGCTCTGCAGTCCAAACAAATGTAGGGCTTTTGTCCCATTTTACTCCCAGTTCATTCTCATAACCCTGACACACACATCCCAGGCTAAGACAGGGGGAAGATGGAGTAAAGCCCATTAAACCATGTAATCAGCAGAATGCCTGTGAAAAACCGTTTTGGCTGTAATAGTTAACTTGAAATACAGTCAGCCCTCAAATTTCACAGGGGTTAGGAGTGCAGCAGCCCCGTGAAAGTAAAAAAAAACAGTGAATATCAGCCCACTATTTCTTTTTTTTCCTGACAGAATACTCCTCAAGGCATTTGAAGGTCTTCCAGAGCAGTTCTATGGTCAACTTCAACCAGAGGTTGACCATAGAATCACATTAGAGGTCCTACAAATGCCTAGAGAGAACATATTAATCAAATCCACAAACAATCAGATCCATGAAAGCTTAACCTGCAGATGTGGCAGGACAACTGTATACTTCTCAAGAGCAAACATGGTGTAATGGTTTGAGTGTTGGAATAAGAGAATGGGAAATGATGGTTCATATCTCCACTCAACCACAGAAATCTTCTAGGTGGCCTTGGGCACAAGTCACACTCTTCTCTCCACCTGAAAGGGAGGCAATGGCAAAGCTCCTCTAAAGACTAATCCTTGCCAAGAAAACTCTGGAAATGGATTGCCTTAGGATCGCTGTGAGACAGAAATGACTTGAAGGCACACAGCAACAAGAAATACTCCTCAGAATTAAAATATACTCCTCAAAATTGAATTGTGCACTCCTTATTTCATTGTCTGTACAATTCTTTTGTGCAATTTTGTGTGTTCAGGTTCTCTCTCTCTCTCTCAGCTTATCTCCATGAGCCAGGATATGTCAGCTCCCTGCTGGTGTACCCTGGCTGCAGAGCTGGCCTGTTTTTCCTCCATTACTGTCACCAAATGGGCTGGAGTCCAAAAAGGAATGCCAGCACATCCCTCCAGCCACCGCCGCCACCACCACCATATTCTCTGCTGACTCAGAAGCCAGGAAAGGGGTCCACAAGATGTGACCGAAGGCTCCCTAGAACATGTCCAGAGGAGGGCGACCAAAATGGTGGGAGGTCTGGAAGCCATGCCCTATGAGGAGCGGCTTAGGGAGCTGGACATGTTTAGCCTAGGGAGGAGAAGGTAAAGAGGGGATATGATGACCATGTTCAAATATTTGAAGGGATTTCATACTGAGAATGGGGGAGTTTGTTTTCTGCTGCTCCAGAGACTAGGACACAGAGCAATGGGTTCAAACTCCAGGAAAAGAGATCCCACCTCAACATTAGGAAGAACGTTTTGATGCTAAGAGCTATACAACAGTTGAATACTCTGCTGCCTGGGGGTATGGCGGAGTCTCCTTCTTTGGAGGTTTTTAAACAGAGGCTGGATGGCCATCTGTCGGGAGTACATTGATTGGGTATTCCTGCATGGCAGGGGGTTGGACTAGATGGCCCTTTTGGTCTTTTCCAGTTCTATGATTCTATGTAACCAGCCTTGGTCACATACTGAGAAAGCCCGCCTAGCTTCCGGGAGAGCTGGGGGTCGTGGCAACAGTGAGGGCCAGCATGCCAGACAAGTTCCTGGTCCCAATCCAGTTTTAATTTAACTAGGTATTATTTGCACATGGTGTATCAGGCCCTACCCCAGATTTTCCCCATCTTAGGCCCTGTATGTGCCCTGGGGGCAGTGAGGACTGCTCTGGGGCAGAATGGGGCAAATGTCCTGAGTCATATGGACTGCAGGGCTCTGAGACGGGGCAAGCTGGGGTATTTAGCCTGTGTAGATAAGCTCTCGCTCCCCCTCTCTCTTTCTCTTTCTGGTCAGACTTTCCTTTTCTGAAAGAAACCTTTTCTCTAATAGCTAACCTGGCACCAGTTATTACTAACCTCTGGGTGGTTCCTTTTCCCAACCTGAAGTATTATATGCATCGTAGATGACCTTCATTGCAGTAGTTTGGGGTTTGAATAAACAACCACTTTGTGTTTTAATGTCACTTTTGCTCTTAACATTTTCTGTTGCTGGTCATTTTGACTAATCCCCAAGCATTCTGGATCAATTTGACCCTCTTGAATTTCCCTTTTAACTTCCTTTTTACCAATCCCTTCAGTTTTGTTAAATTTCCTCTTTTGAAGTCCGGTGTGACTGTGTTGGACTTCTGCAGCAATTTTCCACTTTCATATACATTAAATTAAATATGAGAGCACTGTGACCACTTTTTCCAGTTGGTTCAACAAAGTTCACATCTTGCACTAGGTCCTGGGCACATTCATTTTTATTTTTTTTTTTAGGATGAAGTTCTCTGTACAAGTTCAGAACCTGGAAAAGTTACTTGATATGATTAGAATGCTCGCAGTCCCCCAACCAGTATTGCTGTAGTCCAAAAAAGTAACTTTTCCAAATTCTAGGTCTGTTTCATATAATTTATTCAATGGCACAGTAACTTTTAGAGTAATTAAACTATTTAGAGTAACTATAACTATAACTTTTAAGGTGGACTTCTGGTTGACAGCCAGGCTGCTCACGTCTTAAGGGTGCTTAAACTGTGGATTCCTGCATGGCAGGGAGTTGGACTCAATGGACCATGGGATGCCTTCCAGCTCCATGATTCTAAAACTATGGCAAGCAAATGGGCCACCGCAAGGAAAAGGGATCTACCAAGATCATCTTGGCCAAGAGTATCTCCTATTTAAAAAAATAAATATCTTGATGAGTGGTGTCCAACCTCTGGCCTTCCAGGTGTTTTGGACTACAACTCCCAGAAGCTTGAGCCAGCTGGTCCAATGATAAGGAATTCTGGGAGCTATAGTCCAAAACACTTGGAGGGCCACAGGTTGGACACCACTTATCTAGAGCTAACACTGCCTTCGAGTGCTATTGCTCATGCCTCAACACCAATCCCAAGGGACCAGTGGTTCAAGGCAGAGACATCTGATCAGTTGTGTAGCAGGACAAGTCCTCAGAGGTGGTTGTCCTAGAACTCCCAGAAACCCTGTTCATTGGCTAGCCAGGAAGTGTTGACATCCACAACAACATGAAGTCCCCAGATAACAGTCATCAGCTCCCATTGGTTTACATGGCCAATGATCAGGGAGTTGAGCAGATGCAGCACTAACATCTCTGGGGACCCCCAGTTTAGGAGCCAATCATGTACCGCAGAGAAGGCCAAGTGCTAAGGGTTAGGGGGATGCCTTGGCCCCACAGGAGACCTTGGAGGGTTTTGTTGTTGCTAATTGCTGTCAACTCAGCTACAACTTATGGCAGGCCTATGAATGAGAGACTTGCAAGACACCTTGTTATTAAATGCCTTGATTGGGTTGTGTAAACTTAGAGCTGCCATGGTTTCCCTGATTGAGTCTACCCATCTGTAATGCAGTCTTGGGACTTTTTCAGATGATCTTGCCGCGCAAGGATCGAGCGGGAGAGCTGCAGCACGGCAGGGGTTCCATTTTGGACTATGCTGTCCCTGCGGCGAAATCGTCCGTGTCTCTTCCGTTTAGCATTGGAGCCTGCCACGCCATATTGAGCCAGATTTTATTCTGTGTGCAAAATTTGCCCTTTTGAGCATCTCAGGCTCTGCCAAATTGATCACCAACAATGGTCCGCCCTGGCCTCACATCGGAGGCATGGAGACGCACTATCCACAATGCTGCAGCCTTATTTGAGAACTCACGCCAAACAAGTCTTGAAGAGAAACGACAACGCAGAAAGAATCACGTGCGAAAGGGATCTAGGAGTCCTAGTAGACCACAAGTTGAACATGAGCCAACAGTGTGATGCGGCAGCTAAAAAGGCCAATGCAATTTTGGGCTGCATCAATAGAAGTATAGTGTCTAGATCAAGGGAAGTAATAGTGCCACTCTATTGTGCCTTGGTCAGACCTCACTTAGAATACTGTGTCCAGTTCTGGGCACCACAATTCAGAAAGGATATTGACAAATTGGAGCGTGTCCAGAGAAGGGCAACTAAAATGGTGAAAGGTCTGGAAACAATGCCTTATGAGGAGAGACTTAGGGAGCTGGGTATGTTTAGCCTGGAAAAAAGACGGTTTAGAGGCGATATGATAGCCCTGTTTAAGTATTTGAAGGGATGTCACGCTGAGGATGGAGCAGGCTTGTTTTCTGCTGCTCCAGAGACTGGAACACGGAGCAATGGGTGCAAGCTCCAGGAACAGAGATTCCACCTCAACATGAGGAGGAACTTTTTGACAGTAAGAGCTGTTCGGCAGTGGAACACACTCCCTCGGAGCGTGGTGGCGTCTCCTTCCTTGGAGGTCTTTAAACAGAGGCTGGATGGCCATCTGTCGGGGATGCTTTGATTGTGATTTCCTGCGTGGCAGGGGGGTTGGACTGGATGGCCCTCGTGGTCTCTTCCAACTCTGCAATTCTATGATTCTATGATTCTATGAACCCTTCGGCTGTGCCTTCTGCAACTGGACTTGTTTATTTCGGATTGGCCTTTTTAGTCATCAGCGCGCTTGCAGAAAGTGCGGGATGAGTCCTTCCTGAATCTTCGTTTGCGAAGAAAAGCCAGAGCTGCATAAAATCTATATTTGATGGCCTATTCTGTGTGCAAAATTTGCCCTTTCGAGCACAGAAAGCCTAACAAAAAATTGTTCAGAAAATATTATTTCTTCACAGAAATTCTGTTTTCTTTGCAGGAAATGTGTGTCTGCACACGCAAAAACCCAAGTGCAAATTTGTTAAGATTTTTATCTGTCCAGGTTTGTCTGCATCAGGATTTCCTTACACTTGCGAAAGATATTTTTCAACCATTTCTTGAATATTTTTTCCATCCTTATAACGCTTCATCGGTGCCTTCACTCTATCAGTTCTCGGGGATTGCTGCAACAACCCCTGAATCTTCCCCATTGCACTATGCAGCAAAAAGCAGGCACATGGGCAGACATACAATTGGCTGCTCAATGCTGGTGTTCATCAGAAGGGGAGTGTAACCCAATCACCATTTAACTACGTCATACCCTCCAACTGTCCCAGTTTGGCAGGGACAGACCCAATTAATCCTCTCTTGTCCCAGTTTTTCAGCTGCTTCTAAAATGTCACAGTTTACCTTTCCTCCTCCAGCTTTCCCTCTTTTGTACTCTGCTTACTTCAATTGCTGCAAATTGAGCCCAAAATTAATCTACACTCAGTTAATTCAGCAGGAGGGAGGGGAGGGGGCTGAATCTTGCCTTTCCCAGTAGGCTCAGGCAAAAGTAAACTGCTGCAGCCTCTCCCAACTGGTATGTTCTTCTTTGTTACTGATTTTCACCATCTTGACCTCACTCTGATGAGGCATCCCCCACATCGGTTCCAGGTTTTATCCATGAAATATTGGAGGGCATGCTATGTGAGTGTAGATCTCCACTATGCAAGCACTAATGCCAATGATGTGTCCAGAAAGCAGCTGACAGCACAGCGGAGCATTCTTTGTGTGACTTGACAGCCTGGTTTGGCAGACATCTTTATTTTGTTTTCTTTCCCTTCCTCCCCTCTGCTCACTTTCTAATCTTCTTACTGACCACCCCCCTCCCTGGATATCCCAGGCTTTGGGGAAAGCTTTTCTTTCCACTGTGGGAGGCAGAATAAATACGGTGGGCCTCTTGTAGGGGGCCGTGTGTATTTCCATCCTTCTGCTAATGTTGTGTGAGAGGACAAACTGTTTTGCCTGCAGCTGAAACCTTACCAAGAAGCAAAAGGATAAAAACAGAGATGAAGACACAGGGATTCTGTTTGCCCGCGCTCTCTCTGCAAGGAGAAGGAACTCTATTTCAGCATGAGAGGGAAGTGTAGCAAGATGCAGACTTGGGGCTTATCTACATGGGCTAAATACTCCAGCTTTCCCCCTTCCAGAGTCCTGCAGTCCAGATGACAGGGCATTTACCCCGATCTGCCCCCTGTTAGTCCTCACCATCTCTGAGGCAAATATGGGGCTGGAATGGGGACAACCATGGATAGGACCCAATAAACCAGTCTAAGATAACACCTTGTTTAACTCAGTACTGTAGGATCAGGCCCCCCATGTCTGCAGGTATCCATCCTGCACACCGTCCCTCATTACCACCACCAGCTCCCTCGCACTCCTGGAAGCCAGCTAGGGGTCCCTCAGCATGTGACCAAGGCTGGTCACATGCAGGGGGGGCCTTCAGTCATCCCCTTCCTGGCTACCACACCAGCAGGGAAAATGGCAGCTGCAGCAGCTGCAGCAATGGGTCAGCATTCCGTTTGGATGCTGGCCCATTTTCTCCAGGTAATGGGGGCAAAACAGGCCAGAGCCAGAACCAGGATATGCCAATGAGAAGCCAGAGTATCCTAGTGAAGATAAGCTTGGGGAGGCTGTTCCATGGGCTATACCCAAGATCCTGCATTTGGAGACAGACCATAACTTCACACTCACAGAGATACACAAAAACTACTCATTAGTGAATTGCACATCTCATGTTCTTATTTCCTTCCCTCCCCCCGTAGCAATATGTGCACTTCTGTGAGTCTGTGCCTTCAAGTTGCCTGTAGACTTATGGTGACCCCATGAATTTCATAGGGTTTTCTTAGGCAAGGAATACTCAGAGGTGATGGTTTTGCCGTTTCCTCCCTCTGAAATAAAGCCTATAGCACCTGGCATTCATACCCTCCAACATTTCTCAGATGAAAAACAGGACATGTGTGGTAAAGTAACATGAAGAGTCTAGTCAAGATGGCAAAAGATACCAAGTAATGATAACCTAGCCATACTCCGCATATATCTGAGACTACTGGGAAGAGGAAGATTTCATCCCATCCTCTCCTTTGCCCCCTGCTCAGTAAATTAAACAAACTGCTTTTCCACTTTGAATTCAGTTTGCAGCAACTGAAGCAAACTGAGAATGAAGGGGGAAAGGAGGTGAGCAAAACTGGGACCTTTTAAAGTCAGCTGGAAAAGCAGGATGGCACAGGATTTATTTTTATTATTTATTTATTTATTTATACACCGCTCTTCAGCCACAAGGCTATCAGAGCGGCTTACAAACTGTTTTTAAGCAACAGATATTTACACATCTACACTGCATTAAACAGTTTCCAATGTGTGTTAGCTAATTGCCCCCCACAAGCTGGGTACTCAGTTTACCGACCTACGAAAGGATGGAAGGCTGAGTGAACCTTGGAGCCGGCTGGAATCGAACTTGCGACGTGGTCGCTTGCAGTACTGGCATTTAACCACTGCGCCACCAGGATTAATCAGGACTGTCTCTACCAAATCAAGAGAGTCAGAGGACATGCTCTAATTCAGTGGCTCTTAACCTTTTCTTTACCAGGGACCCCCTTTAAATATAATTTGTTGCCATGAACCCCCAAGAGTTAAAATTTAAAACCCTAATAATATAAATAACAATAATACATGATGATGATGATGATGAAACATCATCCATTAAACCTTCTCTCAGAGGCACTGGTGGGGGAGAGAAGACTTTTCTCCTGATACTTCCTGCAAGTTTGTGGCTAGAGTGGATTGAATGGCAATGCACAGGCCAAGCCAGCCACCCATCCTTTGCCTTGGCTCCTGTCACATGGCCACTCCACTGCAGGGAGGAGGTGGGCCAAGCAACCTTCAAGCCTTTGCAGACCTCCTGTGAGGACATTGCGGACCCCTTGTGGTCCCTAGACCACAGGTTAAGAACCACTGCTCTAATTAATAGGATTCAGGTCTATGATTCTAATTTTTTTCTGGATGGACACTGTCTTCTTTTCACATTTCAGCCACCAACTTTATTCTCTTTGTGTGTTAATGCCCCCTCACACCCAGGCACATATAAACTCTGACTTTCTATACTTTCTTGTTTTAATAAGATTTCGTTTCCACTGATGTTTTGTATGGGCATTTGTCACCTTCATGGCAAAAAGTCTGTGATTGCTAGTCTTAAAAACATAAGCTAGTATAATGAAATAGAAGCCAAAGGCAAGGGGTTGTTAGCTTTTCCAGCTGTATCACCAAGTACCTTTACATCTGTCATTATGTAAGCATTCCAGGAATGTTCACCTTGTAGTGACATTTCCCTGTAAGACAGGACTGTGCAAACTCACCTTTTCTGCATTCTCAGCGATGCTCTCTGGATGTCCTCCTGATATATGAGCAGTTTGTAATGCTTTATTTGATTTTTTTAAAAAGATAAATGGAAAGTCTTCAGTCCATCTGCTGGCTACTTTCAAGTTGTTTTATGTTGAGCGCTGCATAAGCTTCACACAAAGAGATATATCTGTCTATATTCATCCAGGCTTCCTATTTTAATCTATAATTTAATAACAAAAGAAAAGGAGAGAGAAATATTTCCATTTATTAAACTCTTGGAATGTTGTCCATGCTACATTTTTTTTTGGCTCCTTTTGTAATTCTTTTATTCAGAGAAACAAGCAGCTTAAAATATGCACATAATCAATCTCGCCCTCTTTCTATTTCTCCAGCTTCCTTTACTTCGTCTTTCCAAGATTTTTTTTTAATTTACATACACTTACTGCAAAAGCAGCTTACCTTTCTTTCAAAGAGAGTGTGTGTGTGTGGGGGGGGGGGGGAGATTTACTGCCTGAACATCAAATGGAAACACACGTGCAGCCTTTTTACCTGGACTGTGTCCAAACTCATTGCTTTTTTTGGTTGGTGGTTTTAACAAAGGCTACTCACAATCATTTACCAACAAGACTATTCTAATTAGTAGTAGCTCACATCTCACTTGTACACCACTGGTTTTCCAATGTGCCGCTGCCGCCGCCGCTTCTGCTGCTAGGTGCCTTCAAGTCCACTTCATCCAATGGCAATCCAATGAATGAAAGACCTCCCAGAGACCTGCTCAGGTCTTGCAAATTCAAGGCAGCCACAGCTTCCTTGATGGAGTCCATCCACATGTGTTGTGGTCTTCCTTTTTTTCCTACCACCTACCATTTCCCCCAGCATTATTGTCTTTTCTACTAAGTCCTGTCATCTCATGATGCGTCCAAAGTACAATTGTCCGAGAAAGCACTTTGCCAGCAAAGTCTGGGAAAGTGGCTAGCTGCTAATGAGCACACCAGAATGCAAACACAGTCAAGCAAAGATTTAATCAGTAACACAGACCAGAAAGTCAAGGGCTTACGGTAGGCAGTATGGGTCTAAACAACTCAGTGAGTCAGTGGGAAACAGGCAGCAGAGTAATCAGGAATAGTTTGCAGTCGAGGCAGGAGTCAAGGCAGCGGAGTAATCAGGAACAGTCTGAGGTCAAGGCACAAGTCAATGCAGCAAGGATCAAGGCAAGGAAGATCAGTTGATCTCTGACAAAGCCTCCATTGCTTTTCCAGCAGAGAGAGAGAGAGAGCGAGAGAGCAATCAAGGCTTTGTCAGGTGCTTCTTAACAAGCAGGTATTTCTCATAAAGTCTCAGAGATTTCCTTCGAGCTTCCTTTTGAGCTCGCTGCTGGGTGTATGATGGAGGAGGTAAGTCCGGCTCTTCTTCTCCGTCCTTATCTGAATTGACAGGACTCTCTCCTAGGATTGGTGCCGACCCACTAGGGCCATGCTCTTCTTCTGCTTGAGACTCCAGGTTGGAGGGTTCTCTGCTGGTACAGGTGTAGATAAACCTGTGCAAGAATCCATAGGACCATTCCCTGCCATGTCTTCCTCCTCCTCTGATTCCATACCCCCATCAAACTCACAGGGCATGACAACAATAGCCTCAGATAAGTATTTTTGATTTCTAGGGAGAGTTAGGCTTGATTTGCTCTTGGACCCATTTATTTGTCTTATTGGAAATCCATGCTGTCCCTGATGCCACTCGTGACTAATTGCCTTAAAGTCCGCTTTGACCTATGGCAAACCTATGGATGAGAGACCTCCAAGAACATCAGTCATCAACAGCCCTGCTCAAGTCTTGCAAACTCAGGGCAGCTGTGGTTTCCTTGATGGAGTTTACCCACCAGTGTTGGGTCTTCCTCTTTTCCTAGCATTGTCATCTTTCCATGTCATCTCATGATATGCCCAAAGTACAATAGCTTCAGTTTAGTAATTTTGACTTCTAGTGAAAGTTCAGGCATGATCTACTCTTAGTCAAACGAATAAACAAAAGAAGCTTTCATTGCCGTCAATGGACCATTAGGCAATTGAACAAATGCATATTGAAACAAAGCGATAAAAACATTCATATTAAATATAAATATTATAAAAATAATTTAAGAGAATAAGATACTATAAGGATGCCATATGTTAAATATTCAGAATCTCTCTCTCTCTCTCTGGCTTTTCTTCGCAAATGAAGATTCAGCGCTTTCTGCAAGCGCGCTGATGACTAAAAAGGCCAATCCGAGATAAACAAGTCTGGTCGCAGAAAGCACAACAGAAGGTCTCCTTGGGTGATGTTTCTGGGTTGTGTTTCTTTCTGCATTGTCGTTTCTCTTCAAGACTTGTTCAGCTTGAGTTCTCAAATAAGGCTGCAGCATTGTGGATAGTGCATCTCCATGCCTCCCAATGTGAGGCCAGGGTGGACCATTGTTGGTGATCAATTTGACCGAGCCTGAGATGTTGTTTCAGGGAGTCCTTGTATCGCTTTTTTGGAGCACCCCTCTTATGCTGACCTGCAGCGAGTTCACTGTAGAGTACTATTTTTGGGAGGCGATGGTCCTCCATCCTAAAAACGTGC